>OX335657.1:1250000-2500000 GCA_946894095.1 Incurvaria masculella
GTGCAATGTAAGGAAGGTTTTTTATTTATTCCTCCATATTTCTCTGATATGAAATTCAGAGATATGATTTAAAAGGTTTTATTTATCAGTTTTGTTTACTTGTGTTAAATTTTGTAAGTATTATCGTTGTTTTGGAAGGGTTATATATACATACATGATTATTATTATTATTTTGTTCGTGGATTAGATGTTTTTGTCGACCTTGTATTTTCATTGAAAGCTTAGAGTTAACATTTGTTTCTTGTTTGTTTGTGCAAGTCAATGCTAGAGTAGAATAAATAAGGTTCAATAACATTTTTATGTATTTGTGTAAAGGCGGCGTGGATTTAGTAAAATGATATAATATTAAGTTTAATCCCGCCCGGGTTGTTACTAGTAACTCAGGGAGAGCACCTAGCCAAACACCGCATCCCCGAAGGAATTAGGTGCCAGGCTCTCCCCTTTATGAGGACAGCTACATTGAACTGAACAGAAAACCAGTCTGGCGCAACTCCCTTAGTAAAAAACTTTGCATCAAACGGGTGCTGACAGCAATGGTGACCATATCCATTGGACTGACTGACAGTTAGTACACCTTTCATACATTCGGTGAAATTGACCCAAAACTCTTCCAATGTATGACAGTCCCGACTCTTAAAATGCAGTGATTATATTCTCTTTGCAAGAAAACACTTATAAAACACTACGCTACAGCAACACTCCGTCTTGTTTCAGAACTCCCTCAGCCAGCTCCTGAACATGAGCGGACCGGGCAGCAGCGGCTACCAGAGCAACTTCACCGGCAGCACTGTCTCGCTCGACACTCACAGCGTCTCCGGTACGCTCGCACCATCACTTACTTTATTCCACCCACCGCTCGCTTTCTTTATGCTGGCCTCGGTGGCCCCGTGGTGCCTTGCGATCCGATAATCTGGGTAAGCACCTCTGAGCACGGTAAGGTTCTGAATGGGTGACCATTTTCAACCGATGAGGCTGGCCGTGGTCCCGATTCCACGTAAAACTATAGGTCCCCCTCCTTACTAGGTGGTAGGGTTAATCCCGCCCGCCTTGGTACCATCGCATTGAATGAGCGATGGTCGAAGCGGCAATGAAAATTGTCCGTGTTTTCCATCCACTTCAATGTAGCCGAGCAAAATAAGGAAGGTCCGGGCATGGCACCTAGTTTCCATGTGGTTTGTTAAGCTAATATCTGACTTTCAGTTTGATATTAGCCATCTATGTCCAGTTACATAAAAAAATAGCACGACGATGGGAGTATTGCGAGCCATCCATGTCCAGTTATAATAAAAAATAGGCATTCGCAAAAGATAATACTATGTTCAATCTACAAATAATATTGACCCCAATATATAAGTGTGAGACGTGCGCAGGCGGTGACAGCAGCAACGTGGTGAGTCCGTCCGTGAGCCCCATCAGCAAGTCGCACAGCCCCGCGCGCTCCGCCGACACTGACCACTCTCAGGGTGAGTCACACAATCCCCACCGAGCAACTGTATTGTATTGTGTTACTGTACATTATACATTATAGGTTAAGGATTGGTACCACTGGTGGTTGGTAACAGCTATGAAAATATTCCTTATCGGTCCAGTTCAATATATCTGGATAAACATTGAATACACGTTTCAGTTTTTTTTTATTTGATTTTTATTTCCGTAACAATCAATGAAATATACCGTGGGTCTGCTTTAGACGCACTTTAGCTTAAGGGCCCTTAACCGCTTAAGTCTCTGAAAAAACTGTAACAAATATTTCCCTTATTCTTAGACTTCAAAAATACCAATTGGATTAAACTGTCCCCACTGTTCCCACAATGTAATTATGAAATAAAGGTGTGTCCAAAGGTGCGGACCTTCAAGACCTACTGTCTGAGCTCTCCGTTGTAGACCGACGCGCCGTCGGCTGCGAGAAGACATTCTTCCAGAACCTGCAGCAGAAGATGTCGCCGCCTGACTACCAGCAGATGAAGAGTGAGGCCGGCAAGGTAAGGCTGCTATTGACTGTAACGATGGGGGCAGAGTTACTGTTTGAGATTTTCGCTGTAAACTGACTCGCAGTCGGCTGGGAGAAGAATTTCCAGAACCTGCATCAGAAGATGTCACCACCTGACTGCTAGCAGACGAAGAGCGAGGCTGCCAATTTAGGCAGCTACTCACTGTACCGAAGGAAGGTGAGTTACTGTTGGAGCTCTCCGTTTTAGACTGACTCACCATCGGCTGCAAGAAGATTTTCCAGAACGTGCAGCAGAAGATGTCGCCAACTGACTGCCAGCAGACGAAGAGCGAAGCTGGCAAGGTAGGCTGCTACTCACTGTACCGAAGGAAGGTGAGTTACTGTTGGAGCTCTCCGTTTTAGACTGACTCACCATCGGCTGCGAGAAGATTTTCCAGAACGTGCAGCAGAAGATGTCGCCGCCTGACTGCCAGCAGACGAAGAGCGAAGCTGGCAAGGTAGGCTGCTACTCACTGTACCGAAGGAAGGTGAGTTACTGTTGGAGCTCTCCGTTTTAGACTGACTCACCATCGGCTGCGAGAAGATTTTCCAGAACGTGCAGCAGAAGATGTCGCCACCTGACTGCCAGCAGACGAAGAGCGAAGCTGGCAAGGTAGGCTGCTACTCACTGTACCGAAGAAAGGTGAGTTACTGTTTGAGCTGCACATTGTAGACAGACACGCAATCGGCTGCGAGAAGACCTTCCAGAACCTGCGACAGAAGATGTCTGAAATAAAAAAGTACTGAAAAAGGTTATATTAAAGTTCTTCAGACAAGGAAACTGATTCAGAATTTAAAAAATATTTTGTCCCTAAGCTCTTGCACAATTGCAAGACGCGCGAATGGCGAAGCCAAAGAATGCAAGATAGTGCGATGGGAGCGGTCGCAAATTCACAACATGGGTCTGCATGTTTGTTTGCCGGACGGCACGCATGCAATTTGGAGGTGAATCGTACCTATGGAGAAATATCCATCCTAATGCATTCACAGTAATTGACGCTCTCGTGTCCATATGTGCCATGAGTGGCAGTGGAAATCTAGCTTAAAGTTGAAGAGTAGGCTTATTTGAGTATTAGTATTTCCTGTACCTGCTTGAACTAATCATTTTATGCCAGCTAAAATGACATGTAGAGCTATTGATCCGTTCAAAAGACCTAACATATCTCTTTCTTTGCGGTGCCACTGACTGTACCATCGAGTCGTTGCGCAGGCGATGCACGAGGAGGTGGGCAGCGGCTACCGACTGCCGACGACGCGCTGGTCGGGATACTATTTCAGCCACACGTCGCCGAGTGCGCTGAAGCTGGGAGACCTCAAGCACAACTCCGTGAGTATTGTATAGTGTGTCCGCCGTTTGTCCAATGCCACATTAATAGCTTATTGTGCGATTTTTTACTCTGTCTATAGTACATTTATTTATTTTGTTAATGTTGTCAGTCAGTTTTAGAATAGGTACAATAAAGATGCATAATTTCGAAATATCATGCACTTATTTTGGTACTGCAGTTGTTTTTACATAGCATTGAGGGACATTTTTCAGCTCTCTTCAGATTCCTTTTTCATAAACTTCCGTTATTTTTATAGCCCTTTCCGGGCATTCAACAAAAACTGTAACAAAAACACCAAAATAAATAATAACTTTAACCAAAATGCAATGATTGTGGAACTACAGTTTTTCGATAATTTGAACTTACATCAGCAAACATAGCGATAGTGTTAGTGGGCGCGACGGACCGCGCGGGGAGCAAAGGGTAATACCTCTGTCCCCTCCTTCAGACTACACCAATATTTTGCTGCTGCGATGTCCCTCAGTTTGTTTTAGAGCGATCTACAAGTTCGTTGTGGGAGGCACTCCATTCAGTGTATAAGACACTCCCTTCAATTATTAAGCTGAGGAACTCTTCAGCTTCTGTTGTCCAGGTCTAGTATTTGCCAGCGTTTAAGTCGTGATATGGATTCTTCGGAGTTCGGCAGACTTCTTGCCCTGCTTTGGTGTGGTTTGTCACAGAAGTGTTTGACTTCCTAGTTCACTGTTGCCGCCTGCAAGTATTGGTGGATTTCGTCGTTTCTGGTAAACCTAGGTGCTTTAGTGATTGTCAACCTAAACTAACATAACATGAAAAAACCGGCCAAGTGCGAGTCGGACTCGCGCACGAAGGGTTCCATACAAAATTTAACACAAAAAAATCTCATTTTTTGTGTGGGCCCCCTTAGTTTTTTATGATTTTTTTATTTTACCTATTTGTTGTTATAGCGGCAAAATAAATACACACCTGTGACGGACGGACGGACGGACGGACAGACAGGAAAGGCTTAGTAATAGGATTCCGTTGGCACCCTTTGGGTACGGAACCCTAAAAAGAAAGACATAGTTGGGGAATAAGATCCAGTGTGAACGAAAGTCCCTCAGAAATGACTAAAAATAAATGAATCCCTCCAGCCGCAGCCCGAGCCGGCGGCATGGAACAAGTCGGAGCCGCTGGTGCGCCCCAACATCGCGCCGCCGGCGGAGAGCGCGCCCGCCGCCGCCGCGCCGCCCGCGCACCCCGCGCCCTCCGCGCCCCCCTCGCCGCGCGCCACCGGCTGCGCCGCGCTCGCCGACCTGTTCGCGGACGCCGGCCTGCACAAATACATCGGTGAGAACGGCGAATGTTTATGTGAAATGTATGTATGTATAATCGACCGTGAAGCAAGGACACATTCATTAAAGAAAGACGTCTGTAAGGCTGGACCCGAACCAGCAAAACATACCATTCGCGGGTATTGCGTCTAACCAATTTCGCCACCTGTTGTAAACCCATAATTTGGAATTCTCCTACAGTCCCTCTTCCCGTAAACTATGCCTCCTACTAACACAGTATTTAAGATCATACATACCTACATTCATTTATTTAACGCTATACCTACGTTATGGACCTTGTCTGCAAAGTTTGAGCATTCAAACATACATACATACACGTCACATTCCTTGAAATAAGCGACGTTCATGCTGAGTACGAAAAAGTATATTTAGTTAGGCAATTTTTTTTTTTATGTGACTGGACATGGATGGCTAATACCACAAGTTCTGTCATGGTATTAGCCCAACACACCACATGGGAACTAGGTGCCATGCCAGGACCTTCCTTATATTGCACGGCTACATTGAACTGGATGGAAAACACGGACAATTTTCATTGCCGCTTCGACCATCGTTCATCCAATGCGATGGTACCAACCCGGGCGGGATAAACCCTACCACCTAGTAAGTAAGGAAGGGGACCTACAGCTTAACGTGGAATCCGAACCACGGCCAGCCTCTCTCAACGGTCGAATGGTCACCCATCAAAGACCAGACCGGACCCAGCGTTGCTTAACTTCGGAGAGCGATCGCCGAAGTGTCGCGCCACTGGGCCACTGAGACTGACAGTGTCTAATGTTTATTTATTTAGTACTAGCTAGGGTCGCTGCACCTCTGAGGACACTATAGATTATTTTTTAATAGCCCAAGTTAATCTGCGGCCTATAAATGCAAACGATCATCGACATTCCAAAAATAAGAATCCACCGATCCTCTGGATCTATAGGATCGGTAAACAATGGAATGAACTCCCTTCCGAGGCATTTCCCCCAAATTACGACCTGGGGTCCTTCAAACGTGGTGTGAAGAAGCACCTGGCGGCTGGCATAGTTTTCGCAGCCCCCCTGAATGTTCGAAAACCCATGGGCGTCGTCGGGCATCTTTAGGTCCTGGCGTACTTCATATGCCGCGCTTAACATAAAAAAAAGGCCGTCCGTTGCTGACTGAAAGGAAATACCGATAAACATTCGCATTTATCTGTAAAATATACCTCGATATCGGTGACATTATGCATTCCCACACATTGCCACAAGACTATTGCCCAAAAGGTACCATTCCAGGTATTCTATATCCATTCCCTTTTAAATCGCTGCTCAACCGCCTCTTTTTGTTTGTAAAACCATGTTCGGGGTTATATACGTCGCAGGGGACCCAACTTAGTCCTCAAATTATTCACTATGAGAACTTTGTTAAGGGTTGATTTTTTAATCCTCAGATAGTACTAATAGGACTGATAGTACAAACTCACATATGTTAAAAGACGGATAGTCATTGCCGGAGAATGATTAATCCTATCACAATTATCTGACTATAATTTTACTAATAAACATATGGACTTACTATATTGGATGAATAAGCAGGAACGTAAACAAATCGGTCGAAAAGTATCTGGCTGTTTATCAGACTATTGAAAAATCAGCCCTAAAAATATTTGTGACTATTTGAATAAACTGTCATAATACACAAACTGTTGATATTTTCAATTATTTGATCTGTGCAATTTTGTGGATCCACTCCGTTCTATAATTGTCGCTTCGTTTTTGCAGAGATGTTCCAGCGTCACGAGGTGGACCTGGCCACGTTCGCGTCGCTCAACGACACCGACCTCACCACCATCGGCATCGCAGCGTTCGGCGCGCGCAGAAAAATGCTGCTCCTTATCAGAGGTACGGCACCCTGTGTGCTATGTGTGCTGTGTGGAATGATTGAATAACATTTGTAAGGTGAAACGACTTGCTGGTGCCTGGAATAATAATCTATGTAATATATCTATCATTGACTTATGTAGGTATTTATTAACCTTGCTGTTTCAGCCGATGTCTACCGAATCGTAGACCTAACAATGTTTTTACTAAACTTATTTGATTCGCTCAGCAGTGCATATATGGTTAAAGGACAGGTTTTCTTCTATTGTCTGAAATCCTATTCACTTTTGACATGATTATTCCATGGCTCGGAATATAGGTCCCCTTCCCTCCTTGCTAGGCATTAGGGCTTAAGTCCGTCCAGGTTGGAATTCTAGATGGTCAAAGCGGCAGTAAAATATTGTCCACATTTTTAGTCTGATTGTAATTGTGTTCAAACCATAGACCTAGGATGTACTGCACGCGCAAGCTAGGTCTGGTTCATACATATAAAGGGATTATGTGATATTAGCATCTTAACCTGGCTGATTATGACATGCTGTCAGGAAGTGACGCCCTCATGGCATATAGCAGCCAGCCATGTGGGTAATGATGTTCCTGTCAAGCCAGCACTTAATTATTTGCTAGTGTTATTTGCCATAGGCACCCTTTGCCCAAGTGCTCCCTTCCACTCAAGTTATGACTGTCATACTAAGGCTGAGATAAATAGTCGTAACAGAAACTAAGACTAACGAAAAGTAGTACTTTGTGACGTCACTTTGACACATTTTGTATGGACGAAATCTCAAAGTAACGCAAAGTACTAAGACGTCACAAAGTACTTTTTTATTTTTTTTTATTTATGCGACCTGACATGGATGGCTAATACCACACAACTACCATTATGATATTAGCCCAATACACCTCATTCCCGAAGGAATTTGGTGCCGTGCCAGGACCTTCCCTTTATGAGCACGGCTACATTAAACTGGATGGAAAACACGGACAATTTTTCATTGCCGCTTCGACCATCTTTTCATTCAATGCGATGGTACCAACCCGGGCGGGCATAAACCCTACCACCTAGTAGGGGAAGGGGACCTACAGTTTTACATGGATTCCGAACCATGGAGCAGCTCGCATTCGTAACGAAATGCACTTATCGAACTCGGAAAGAGAAAGACAGTGGTGCATGTCGGTATTGAACCCAGGTCTCTGGTACGCTAGGCCAGTCCCCGCGCCACTAGGCTACGAACTGCTACTACTTTTCGTATTATATATTCTTTTTATGATATTTTATATATATATTTATCTCAACCTAAGACTGAGATAAAAAGTCGTAACAGAAGCTAACACTAACGAAAAGTAGTACTTAGTGATGTCACTTTGCATTTCTTTGAGATTTAGTCCATACAAAATGTTTCAAAGTGACGTCACAAAGTACTACTTTTTGTTAGGCTTATTTTCTTTTACGAATATTTATCCCAGCCTCAGTATAGTTCTTGCAATTCACGAAGTCTTGTGGGCTTTATTTGTGTTAAACAGGTATCTGCATGCATGTCAAAGTGTGCGTAAGATAGCCAAACTCTATCTTATGGTTAAGCATAAAAACCATAAAGATAAATGCCAATCATTCCCGAGCGTGCTCTTACGCACACTTTGACATGAGCAAGCCATGATGACATGATGAATTTAACTTTTCATTATTCAGTATTAAACTGAATACCTTATTTCTTAATTGATGATGTAATAAACATATCTTCTGCATTAATAAGCTGATTTTGCATCTATTTAACGACAACAAATATACAGCGGGTTCGGTGTGCCCCTCGCACGTGCCCCATTTGTCCGATTTGGCACAAGATTATTTGTGGCACTGAATATTTGAGTATTTTCAGATCTAAGGAAGCAGATGCCCGCTTCCCCCGAGAGCCAGAGGCAGCTGATGCTGTCCCCGCAGCGTTACTCCACCAAGCCCATGCATGGTCAGGACCAGTGGTAACTCCCTCCCCTAGAACGAATGACTCTTTTAGTCCATTCAATCTAAGTATATTTTCCCATAGTTAAGTCTGATTTGATGCCATATAGTATGATGCTAAGTCATTATAAAGAGTTTGATACTCGTCTGATCGCTCAAAATGTACTTAAACATGGTATTAGTCTGAATAGATAGCCTTATAGTTGCATCTTTAGAACAAGTGACTGTCTATTCAATCAAAGTACATGTTCCCATAGTTAAGTCCTATTTGATGTCATATAGTACAATGCTAAGTTATTATAAAGAGTCAGATACTTGTCTGTATGCTCGAAATGTACTTGAACATGTTACAAGTCTGAATAGATTGCCTTAGCGTTGCATCTTTAGAACAAGTGACTGTCTATTTAATCAAAGAACATGTTCCTATAGTAAAGACTGATTTGATGCCATAGAGTAAGATGCTAAGTTATTACAAAGAGTTAGATACTCGTCTGTTTGCTCAAAATGTACTTAAACATGTTACAAGTCTGAATAGATTGCCTTAGCGTTGCATCTTTAGAACAAGTGACTGTCTATTTAATCAAAGAACATGTTCCTATAGTAAAGACTGATTTGATGCCATAGAGTAAGATGCTAAGTTATTACAAAGAGTTAGATACTCGTCTGTTTGCTCAAAATGTACTTAAACATGTTACAAGTCTGAATAGATTGCCTTAGCGTTGCATCTTTAGAACAAGTGACTGTCTATTTAATCAAAGAACATGTTCCTATAGTAAAGACTGATTTGATGCCATAGAGTAAGATGCTAAGTTATTATAAAGAGTTAGATACTCGTCTGATTGCTCAAAATGTACTTAAACATGTTACAAGTCTGAATAGATTGCCTTAGCTTTGCATCTTTAGAACAAGTGACTGTCTATTTAATCAAAGAACATGTTCCTATAGTAAAGACTGATTTGATGCCATAGAGTAAGATGCTAAGTTATTATAAAGAGTTAGATACTCGTCTGATTGCTCAAAATGTACTTAAACATGTTATTAGTCTGAATAGATTGCCTTAGCGTTGCATCTTTAGAACAAGTGACTGTCTATTCAATCAAAGAACATGTTCCTATAGTAAAGACTGATTTGATGCCATAGAGTATGATGCTAAGTTATTATAAAGAGTTAGATACTCGTCTGATTGCTGAAAATGTACTTAAACATGTTCTAAGTCTGAATAGATTGCCTTAGCGTTGCATTAGAAGGTGATATGAAGTGTTCGTAGAAAGATATGTAAGTAACAGTTGTTATCGCACGCATTTCTGTGTACTGCGCATTCTTAGGAATACACTGTAATTTTTGTATGTTACCCTGCAAACAATAAACCGTAGAGTTGCTCGGTACGCAGAGATGTTGACGCATTCCAGAGTCGATTGGACGTTGTTTCTTGGTAGAGAAAGTTTATCTTCGCTAGCGCATAATTGAGGCGGCTGCTCAGAAAAACAGTCACATTTTTATTTAAAAAACAACTAGGTAATCTTAGGTTAAGGATGTTCAGGGAAGTTTACTTGGCCTTTCCACTGAGACGAGAATGTTCACAAGATTTACGTATTGGTGAGATTCGTGTGAAGTGAGAAGTTCAACTATTTAGATTTAACGTAGAGGGTAAGTTTCATAATTTTACTTAAAAAGCATGATAGCTCAAACATTTTTCATCTTTATTTGATTATTGGATAGATGTGTCCATCTTTTTAAAGTTTTGATTATTTGGTATTTGATGATACATCGGACGAGGTATAATGTTATTTTCGCTTTTGATATTTCCGTGAGGATACAATTTCAGATGAAAAAATCTGTAAAGGGAGTTTTGTCCATTATCATGTGACTCGAGTGGTTTTAAATGTTTTGAAAAAGTTCCTAAAGCTTTTATATATTTGTAATGTTTTTTTTGTGTGCTTTTTAATCATGTAGATTTTTCCTTCATTTTAAATATTGATTATTTAAGATTTAAATGAACAAGGCATTCCGCTGGACGATACCTTATTTTATCATTGATATTTTTTTTATATTTTTTGTAACGATCGGAACAACTTCAATAATGTCAACAGTGACACGAGGAGCATGCTTTGCATCCCTTTCTTAATTGAAACGGTTCCTTTTAAATCATATTATTCCTTAATATGGCTCGGAAAAGGGACCGCTAGCAGAACCACACAGATATTGACAAAGTAATTAAAAAATCAATGCTCGTTTATTCGAGTTTTGATCGTGCTTTGGACTGTATTGTTAGTCTTGACTAGTTTTAAAGAGGACCCATTATTTGGGCGCTGTAATGACAAACAGACGAGAACCATGTTTCTCATGCGCGGCAGGTGGGCCGTATCAAACCGCTGAGTCTCGGCCGTACGATGAGAAATTGTTCAAGGTGAAGAAATGTTTCTCTATTCGTTATCAGCTGTCCAGTAAAGGTGATTTTAATTATGTTTGTATTAAATTCGTTCAGTCGTGTACGAGTTTTTCGTTAGCGTTAAGGTGTATTTTTAGGAATTAGCGATGTATGCGTGATGTAAAGCGCTGGCACATAATTTTGATGTTTGAAAACTGAATATTTTACACTGCTGAATACATGTTCAACATTATGTGCAAGTCGTTTACATGTTTAGAGTCATAAGGGAAATGCACATTGCTTTTTATTTTAATTTTGAACTAACTCCTAGTATCGATCTGAGATTGGTTTGTTTTATGTTGTGATTGATTAAGTTTTTGGTTTTTATTTACTTGTTGCTTTTAGTGTTTGGATAGAATTACTTGTGTTGCTTCTTGATGATTTTTGAGGCTAGTTTTAAGTTTATGATTGAATTTCGTCTTGCAAAATTATTTTACTTTTCTTTTAATTTTTTGTTTGAATGATGAAGTAACATTGCACGAATTAATAATTTTGCTTGATTTAATAAACTTAACATTGTCTTGTCGTTTTTGTTTTATTTTGCTTACTTTAGAGTTACAAACAAACTCACAAACTTGAGCAAACTTGCTTAAAGATTTACAAACAGACTAATATATCTTTGAATTATTTTTATTGCAAACTCAAAACACTCAATGTCCCTTCCCGCCGCGTGAAAAGCCGTAACATTTTTCAAACATGTCTAACAACCGCGGTAATCTGAAAAGTATCAAAACGCTATCGCTTATTGATTGTTTCACTAAAATAAATAGATCACTTGTATCATTTGGAAGTCCCTATATTGGATGGTATCGTTTGCACGATATCGCTTGTTTCGCATCCAAAAAAACAACACTGTATCCCCAGCACTTGTGGATATTTATTTACAGGTGGATTTTTTTTTAAAACTGGTTTTTTCTACTTTTTCCTTGAGGGTTAACTCAAATGTTCTGCCCTTCAAAGAGGAGGTAACTACATATGTGCCTTATATGTAGTTACCGCTTTTTTAATAAGGAGGGCAGTGTTCTATTTTTATCAGGCCGATGAGAAGTTTATATAAGAATCTATGCTGTTCGTAATGAGTGACAAAATAATGAGAAAACAGATTTTTTTTATTTTATTTTATTTATTTATTTGGAAACTTATACAGCTAACAGGCAATATTAAAAACTTAAACTACACAAACTATACAGCCAATAATAAAGTTTCACTTTTTAACAAACTAACACAAAAATATATCCACTTCATCTAATTACAAATATTGCATCAAATTGACAGGTATGTGAGAAGGTGAGGATGTAAGGGTGTTTGCGGATGTGTTTGTATTAAGTACTATCCGAGCAAATGCACCTGAATACACAAGGCACATACGAGAACTTTTTCTAACCGAGGACTTTCTTGGGTCCTCGGAATGAATGGTTGCCACAGTCGATCTGTGGCGACCATTGTGTTATATAACTGGACAAGGATAGACACACGGACAATTTTTATTGCCGCTTTGAACCATCGTTCATTCAATGCGATGGTACCAACCCCTCCCGGGATGAACCCTTCCACCTAGTACATAAGTAAGAAAGGAAGGATGGAGGAAGGAATTCACAGAGCAGTGTGTGAAACTATTGTGCCCGGGCAGCCTAAAAGAATCTACGATGAACAGATTGATGATTTACTATGTAACGGTTGGGTAAGTAGCACCTGTCTGAAGACATGTATCTTTGTAGATTAATCAAAAGAAGCTTTCCGTAAATCATTGCTTTCCGTATTTTTTTTACTAGACATGTTTAGCTAATACAATATGGAGGTCTATTATCTCTGCCTCAAAGAGAAGCGTTTATCTACTCTTTGCCCATCGCTGAGTAAGAAGTCGCCTTGGCGCTTATAAAAATTAAACATTGCTTTTGAATGTGTTTTGAACGATATTAGAAGCCAACGCATTTTATTATGTATCCTAAGCAAAAAACACTAGGCGCCAAGTTATTGTGAGCCAAAGTTCAGTATTTTGAATGGCTTGAAACCTTTGTCTTACCTTAATGGATAAACACAACAAAAAAAGTATTTAGACATGTTAATCAGCCCTTAGTGGCTTCTCCCACTTAATCAGATGTTAAAAAGAGAAAGAGCTATAACGAACCAAATAACATATTGCTTAGTGACCTTCGATGACTTTGACATGACATTTCTCCCTGTGGCGGCACCCGCCGGAGTTTGAGATTGATAGTTTTTTCTATTATCACCGGATCAAGGTTTTGGTTACTGGTTATCTATCAGTTTCATAGAAGCGCTCGACGAGTAAAGTTGAAATGTCGCTGCGCGTGTCCGCCGTCCCAACGACGCCCCATGAAGGCCAAAAACCCGGCACGAGCGGGTTGCGCAAAAAAGTGAAGGTTTTCCTTCAGACCAACTACACCGAGAACTTCGTGCAAAGCATACTTGACGCGGCGGGGCCGGCGCTCGCAGGCAGCACGCTGGTGGTCGGCGGTGATGGCCGTTATCTTGTGAAGGAGGTGGTCGATACGATCACCAAGATCTGTGCCGCCAACCAGGTCGGTTGAGGTTGTCGGTACCTTTAGGCCTCACTATCCAACTTAAGTTTAACCCGTGGTCCGCTGACGTAATAGTCTTGAAACTTCCTCAAGTATGCTGGTTTACATGTTACAGTCCAACCCAATCGAAAGTCGGACGATGGCAGTCAGAAGTCTTGGGCTGTTAGCGACCATGCAGACGACGTCGATATTTTCGTACTTTAGATAAAAGTTCTGCAAACTAGTTACTTATTTCAAAATATACATTTCCTTACTGAAACTAGTTCAACTAATAATTCAATTGCCTGTAAAGGTTGAATATTCAAACATTAGGATACATGTGTGAATATTGACTTGATTAATTGTGTTTGATTGTAATTTTAAATGTTTGACGTTTCTAAGCCCCGGTTGCACGAAGAAACGGCTGAGTAAATCAATGTTCAAACACATCACTTTTAGTGAACAGCATAGAGCTCCTTCCATAATGTCCACACAAAGTGACGTGTTTAATCATACTTTGATGTTGATTTTGATTTTTTTGTTCTTTCGTGCACTCGGCCCTAAGTGTTCCCTGCGTCTCAAAGGAGAATAAATAAATAAAAATACAAATACAAATCAACTGCAACATTTTTCTTCTAAAACCATTGTAATTGGAATAAAAATAAGTCCCAAAAATAAAAAACTAATATCTCTATTATTCTCCAACATTTTAATGCACAATATGCACCAAAAGGACTTGTTCATTTCATTATTTCTTCATTTATTCTATTGTTTCGCAAAAAATACCCTAGAGGCAAAATGCATTGGGTAATGAGATCTGAAACTGCGCTTTCAGCGACCTGATACTTGTCGCTGACACTCAAGGCAGTAAGCTGTTGAAAACAGAATTAAGTCATACGCTTGCAGCTCTACAGAGTGGAAGTGAGTGGAAGTGCCGTGTCCGGGTAGCCTAGGAAAACGTACAACGAAGGCCAGGTGCGTAGCACCCGTAATCGTGGACCATGTATGAAAACATGTATGTCTGTAGAGGAAGCGAAAGAAGTATGCTGCCATCCTACCATATAGCGCTCTATCATATCTGCTTACCCCTAATGGAAAGGCGTGAGGGTATGTATGTATGTATTTGTGTACATGCGGCTGCAAAGAAGTAATTTCCAAAATTTTATTAATCTCTTTCTTGCAATCACAATAAATATTAAATGTACTACTTTAATGTATAGGATTGAACATATTGATAAACGGTTTTATATGCAAAATACAGGGCGGACACAGAATATAAAAACTTTTTGGTCTTTGCATTTATTGTCTTCCTTGGATTTTTTTTTATTTGAACCACTGCAAACAAATCTAAAAGGAAAGCACTGGGATCAGACCGCCCCACCTCAGTGACCTCCTTGTTTATGTGATCACAGGTGGCAAAACTGATCGTGGGTCAGAATGGCATCCTCTCCACACCGGCCGTATCCAGTATCATCCGGAAATACAATACGCTAGGTGAGACATATACAGAGCTATATTTCCTGTAATGTTAAAAAGTTAGAATTGTATTGTATTGTTTATTCATCATCCATAGACAGTCCACTGCACTCGGATTTGTCATATTTTAGCATTGGCCAGTTCAGCAAAACAAAACACAGCGAAGAAGAACTGGAAAGAAACACCGCTGTTTTTTTTTCAACGTCCACTTAGTCTAAGTTTACAAAAGTGTTTGTCAATTATTTTAACAAAAACATAGCGTCACGCCGGGCACAGCCATTACCTCTTTCAACCATATTATGTGCAGGCTGCTGGAAACATAAAACATTATTCAATCAACAAATGATGACTAGGTGAAATTAAGTTGTAACATTCGGATGACTTTGCATAATTTTTATCTCGATGAAATCATCTTGGTAGGCACTTAATTACTGCCTCATTATTTATCAAGGTTCAAATACTATAGCTACTCTAGGCTTTGTTATGGATTATGATAGTTTATAGAAACCATACCAAGCTTGTAATACAAAATAAGAATAATGAAATGAAAGTAACAAAACAGGCATAGTTTTTGCAGCTTCCAAAAAATCTGAAAGACCACGGGCATCCTCGGTCATCTATTAGTTAAGGGCCTGGTGTATTCTATAACCCAAGCTCAACATAAATAAAGAATACAGCAAGGTAATAAGTGAATTGGATTTTTCCAGTATGAGAAGCCTGTCTAACGCCCGTGTTCACCACCTCCAGCTACAAAAATCCCAAAGTTATCTTTCGGTTACTCCATGTAAATATGCAATGCAACCAAAAGTCAACTATCGCATTATGAGGAGGAGGTGGTAAAATCAGGGGTAAAAATAATAAATCCCACTAATATTATAAATGAGAAAGTTTGAATGTGTAGATGTATGTCATGATTTTGTTCACTGAATAAGTGCTGTACTGGTTTTGATTAAACTTGGCAGATGGATGAATTTAGATAGAATTCACATACACAAATTAGAATGTAAGCTTGTTTCTATTTCGAAAAAGAAAATAACGATTCTAACATCCGTCCAAAACTCTAGAAGTGTTCCACTCCAAGTGGCTAACTTGGAAGTTTATTTCATTTCTTTCATTTCCAATTGTTTAATTAATACTCCTGATATTTTAATACATGTTAACGGGGATTGGTTTAAAAAAAGCATTGTACTAAACCCCACAGGTGGTATCGTGCTGACGGCCTCCCACAACCCTGGTGGCGTCGACAACGATTTTGGCATCAAGTTCAACTGTCAGAACGGCGGCCCCGCGCCCGACGCCACCACCGATGACATCTACGCGCGCACAACCAAGATCTCCCAGTACCGGACCGTGCCCGATCTGAAGGTCGATATTGGCACGATCGGTCTGCAGACATTTGATGTGAGTTATGGAATGAAAATAGTTTTTTTGTAAAGTTATCGGACATGGAGGTCTAATACCACACTTACTTACTTACTGTCAAGATATTAGCCCAACGAACCTCACTCCCTTAAATTGCACGGTTACATTGAAGTGAATGGAGAATATAGACAATTTTCATGGCCGCTTAATAATAAGACTTTTACTAGTAGTACTTTAGACTCGGTTATCTCGGAACTAAGACAATGTGTGACTTTTTCCAAAACTCTCCAAAAAACTCGCTCCGTTCGCCCGCGTTCGCTCGAAGCTGCAGCGGTTTGTGTCGCGGCAGGTGGAGGGGTCGAAGTTCGAGGTGGAGATCGTGGACCCGGTGGAGACGTACCTCGCGCTCATGAAGCAGATCTTCGACTTCGCGCAGCTGCGGCGGCTGCTCAGCGGAGATGGCGACCGTCCGCCCTTCCGTGTCCTCATCGACTCGATGAACGGAGGTCGGCTATGGTCTTTTGAATGCCTGGACTATATTGGACATAGACTATATTGGTTTTTTCCACTGAAGAGAAAGGAAGGATAAGGGGCATTTATTTACTTTTAACCGACTTTAAAAAAGGAGGAGGTTATCAATTCGTCTGTATGTTTTTTTTTTTTTTGTTTTTTTTGTTTTTTTTTTTAATGTTTGTTACCTCATAACTTTTGCCTGGGTGAACCGATTTTGATGATTAATTATTTAAATGATAGCTAGTGCTTCCCAAGTGGTCCCATTTTAATTTGGTTAAGTTCTGACAATGATATCCATGAGAAAATCATAAAAGTCTTAAATTTGTATTAAGATGTGCGCGACAAATGGACGAATAACTCAATATAACGCCAACCGATTTCGGTGATTCTTTTTTTATTGGACAGGACGTGTACAAATGAGTAAGTGTACTTCAGATTCACTAAAAATAAACAAACAAAAAAAAAAATAACCGACTTCAAAGAAAAAGCACTAAAAAGTAAAAAATAATTTTCATTTTTGTAGTTACGATTTCTGTTATTTTTTGAGTCGGTGTCAGCCAAGGTTAGGTTAGGTTAGGTTAGGTTCTCTTGATTGGCGCAGCGCGTGCCCGGCTGACGCCGACTCAAAAAATAACAGAAATCGTAACTACAAAAATTAAAATTATTTTTTACTTTTTAGTGCTTTTTCTTTGAAGTCGGTTATTTTTTTTGTTAATCTTTTTTTTTATTAATATATTTTTTATTTTTTTATGCGACCTGACATGGATGGCTAATATCACACAACCACCGTTATGATATTAGCCCAATACACCACATTCCCGAAGGAATTTAGTGCCATGCCTGGACCTTCCCTTTTTGAACATGGCTACATTGAACTGGATGGAAAAAACGTACAATTTTTCATTGCCGCTTCCACCATCTTTTCATCCAATGCGGTGGTACCAACCCGGGCGGGCTTAAACCCTACCACCTAGTAGGGGAAGGGGACCTACAGTTTTACATGGATTCCGAACCATGGAGCAGCTCGCATTCGTGACGAAATGCACTTATCGAACTCGGAAAGAGAACACAGTGGTGCATGTCGGTATTGAAACCAGGCGTCTGGTACGCTAGGCCAGTCCCCACGCCACTAGGCTACGAGCCGCTCAGCTTATTTATATTATTATACTTTTACATAATACTTTACAGATATACACCAATTCGTAAAATGTAGTTTCACAAAAAACAAAGCAAGTAAAGAAAATACATAAAATTACTAGCTATTCCCTTCCAAAAATCTCATGCATCGGCATACGGCCGATATTGCGTCATATGGCCAAAATTACCATATAATTGAATGGGAATCCGGCGGCGCGTTTTACGCCACACAGTTGAAACATCGCCACCGCGCGAGTTTGTCAAGTAACTGACTTGACAAACTCATATTTAGAGCACCCCACCCACCCACACAAACCCTATTGGAGGGTCTGCGCATATATTTGCATGATGGCGTGTACGTTTAAGTTGGTTTGGTGGCTTTGGAAAATTGGAGACAGAAGGTCCTAAACGGAAATAGAAAACCATTTGGTTTAAGAAAACGTGTATTAAATAGTCGGAAAAAGATATTTTCTTAAAATGAGTATGAGAATACGTGAGAATAAAGAAAAAGTGTCGTTTACATTAAAGAATGTTTTCTCAAATCAATTAAATTTACATCCAAGAAACACTGTTTTCTAATTTCAAATGCTCTTCAATCGTCAATTCAAGCGTGCTCGATGCCATATTTGAAAGCCCTGTCCTGGGGTCTTACCATGGTAAATAATTCTTCAGCTGAATTTATTAATTATTAAATCTGACGTTTAGTTGCATTTCGTACTATGCCAATTAGTAAATTCTAGTTCACTTGACCAAATAATACATCATTACATTTATAATGGTACGAAATGCAACTGTACGTCAAATTTAATTGCTCTCTAGCCTGTTCGACTGCTATTCACCCGACGAGTTAACTTACTATGATAACCCCCTGATTTACGGTGAAACTTTTTTTTGCACGATTAAAATTGATTTAATGGGAATGTATTAATGTTCACTTGTCCGAGCAAGTTTTCAGACCTTCCGTTTTATATATATTCAATATTAATTATACGTCCGTTAGTTGCTACATTGCCTTTGGGGCTGACGACAAAGTTCGGCCAAGACTGATGTTAAAATATTTCAGTGACGGGTCCATACGTGCGGAAGATCTTCATAGAGGAGCTCGGAGCCCCTGAGAGCGCGGTGACGCGCACCACGCCGCTGGAGGACTTCGGCGGCGCCCACCCGGACCCCAACCTCACGTACGCGGCGGAGCTCGTCGACGCAGTGAAGGCCGGGGACTACGACTTCGGAGCGGCGTTCGACGGCGACGGCGACCGAAACATGATCATAGGGCGGAACGCGTTCTTCGTGACCCCATCCGACTCTCTAGCGGTGAGTTTTTGTTTGCTGAAGAACTGGGGGTCCATTCAGGGCAAGAGTGAGTTCGAGTTCGGGAGTGAGTAAACCTAAAAATAGCTGGGAAATATATAATTATTAAAATAACGGAACCGTTATTTATACTTCCAACGTATTTACGGGACAGACTAGATTTTTACCCAACTGTAATGATGTTCAAGAAGTGTGGAAACATTGACTATTTAAAAAAGTGAGTTGATATTTAGTGACGAATTCGAACTCACTCTTGCCCTGAACGGAACCCCTGTTAGTTCTGGAGGTATTTAATATGGTCTTCCAGGATCCTCTCGAATTTTCAATGTTACTGGACATGGATGGCTAATACCATATCCACGTCAATTCGCACAACACACTGCAATTCTGGAGGAATGAGATGGCAAACCAGGACCTTCCCTTTATGAGCACGATTTACACGCATAAGCCAAGGCTGACTTTCTAAAAACCAGTAAATGTATGTGAATACACCATGATGCATAATTAGTTACAAAAACCGGCAAAGTGCGAGTCGGACTCGCACACGAAGGGTTCCGCACGATAGTAGAATATTTAATACGAAAAATAGGCTTTTTTTGTTATAGCGGAAAAATTAATGCACACTCTGTGAACATTTCAGCTGCCCACCTATTACGGTTCATGAGATATAGCCCTTTGACAGATGGACGGATGGACGGACGAACAGCGGAGGCTTAGTAATAGGGTTCCGCTGGCACCCTTTGGGTACAGAAACCTTAAAAATCAGGGATGAGTAACTGGAAAGTGTTTTTCGTGCAGGTGTTGGCGGACAACTTGTCCTGCATCCCGTACTTCCGAGATGGCAGCGTGCGCGGGTTCGCGCGCAGCATGCCCACCGCCGCCGCCGTCGACCGCGTCGCCGCCGCACTCGGCAAGGAGATGTTCGAGGTGCCCACCGGTGAGTGCATGCAGGTGTTGGCGGACAAGCTGTCCTGTATCACTTCTCATCACACTTGTTAAAATTTTAGTAATTGTCGTGACATTGTGCCAAGTCCTGCTTCCGACGCATTTTTTTTTTTTTTTTATGTGACTGGACATGGATGGCTAATACCACAAGTTCTGTCATGGTATTAGCCCAACACACCACATGGGAACTAGGTGCCATGCCAGGACCTTCCTTATATTGCACGGCTACATTGAACTGGATTGAAAACACGGACAATTTTCATTGCCGCTTCGACCATCGTTCATCCAATGCGATGGTACCAACCCGGGCGGGATTAACCCTACCACCTAGTAAGTAAGGAAGGGGACCTACAGCTTAACGTGGAATCCGAACCACGGCCAGCCTCTCTCAACGGTCTAATGGTCACCCATCCAAGACCAGACCAGACCCAGCGTTGCTTAACTTCGGAGAGCGATCGCCGAAGTGTCGCGCCACTAGGCCACTGAGGCTGACACGACCAATACTTTTTCAGATTATTTTCTAAATCTGATTACAATGCTTCAAATGTAGATGTCGCTGAAACTCAAATTAATGAGATAATGGTGATGTGGTATCCATTAAATACATAAAATTATCAATTGGCTACTGTCAGGGCATGATCACTAATACATGGAGACCCTGCCGCTATACGGATGAGTTTCTGTCGCCTCCCCCGTCCATCCGTGGTCCATGATTTGCACAGATTCATTTCACTAGCCGATTTTATACGCAGCGGTGTCGCGGATTTGGTATCCGTGCAAGCAATCAGCAATCAATTATCTAACCGCAGGCTGGAAGTACTTCGGCAACCTGATGGACGCGGGGCGGCTGTCGCTCTGCGGCGAGGAGAGCTTCGGCACGGGCTCGGACCACATCCGCGAGAAGGACGGCGTGTGGGCGTGCCTCGCGTGGCTCTCCGTCGTCGCGCACGCCCGCGCCTCCCTCGACGAGATCCTCAAGCGCCACTGGGCCACCTACGGCCGCAACTATTTCACGAGGTGGGCGCGCCCGCTATAACCCACTTCAATAAAGACGCGATTTGGAAAAAGCCCGCCAAGTGCGAGTCGGACTCGCACGCGAAGGGTTCCGTACCATCGTACAAGATTTAACATAAAAAAAAAACACGTTTTTGTGTGTGTGAATCGATACAGAATTTTTTCGACAGCCCATAAAATCAAACGACTTTTTAATAGATTTGAAGCAGAGTGCCTAATATCTGCGCCATCTCTTGGTGCAAACACTCTTTTTGTTGTGATTGAGTGGAAGTTACCATCTTAGTTGAATGTTTATTGGATAGAGGGCCAGCTTGTTTAACACATATTGTATGAAACTTCCGTCACTATTGCTGTGAGCCAGTAAATAATGATTAATTTAATGCTTATATCTTGCTATGGCCTAGCTGATGTCATGGTACTATCAAAGCAGGTCCAGTTACATAAAAAAAAACTTAATTTTGAAGCCCCTTTCAAAAGCAAGATATGAGTAAAGGTCTCGCTGTCTCCCGCCAGGTACGACTACGAGGAGTGCGCCAGCGAGCCGTGCCGCGAGATGATGGCGGCGCTGGAGCGGAAGATCGCCGAGAGCGGGTTCGTGGGGTCGCGCCACTCGCGCGGCGACCGCAGCTACACGGTGCGCGTCGCCGACAACTTCTCCTACACCGACCCCATCGACAAGTCCACCGCGCGGGACCAGGTACTCCGCTCCCTACTCCACGAAACTCCGTGGATTGTCCAAAGAAATGGAGCGAAGTGTGAACTTCACTCTACGGCTAAGGGTTTGAGTGGCTCGTACCCTTGTGGCGGGCGGACTGGCCTAGCGTACCAGAGGTCTGGGTTCAATTCCTCGCCCCGACATGCACCACTTTCTTTCTCTTCCGAGTTCGATAAGTGCATTTCGTCATAATGCGAGCTGCTCCATGGTTCGGAATCCATGTAAAACTGTAGGTCCCCCTTTCCCGTATTAGGCGGTAGGGTTTAAGCCCGGGTTGGTACCATCGCGATGGATGAAAAGATGGTTGAAGCAGCAATGAATAATTGTCCGTGTTTTCCACCCAGTTCAATGTAGCCGTGCTCATAAAGGGAAGGTCCGGGCATGGCACCTAATTCCTTCGGGAATGTGGTGTATTGGGCTAATATCATAACGGTAGTTGTGTGGTATTAGCCATCCATGTCAGATTGCATAAAAAAAAGCCTCCGTATGGGCACATGACTTTATAATGCAGCGTATGTACGTGATAGAGCCTTTAACCAATGTCGACTTGTTCCGTCAGGGTGTGCGCATCATATTCGAGGACGGCTCGCGCATCGTCATGAGGCTGAGCGGCACCGGCAGCTCCGGGGCCACCGTCAGGTCAGTCTCATTGTCACCGCTCCCTCAGCTCACTTGCAATTGTTGCTAGACGTGGAGCGCTAATCAACCCTTAGGTATGATAGATATACCCCTCTTTCACCCTTTGCTATAAGGGGTAGTAACCTTATTATGTTTTGAGCTGAGACCGTATGTAATATGTAATATGTGTTTATATCCATTATAAATGCGAAAGTTACTCTGTCTGTCTGTTACATTTTCCCTCCTAAACCGCTGAACCGAAGAAACAGTCAGGACCTTGTCAAAGGACCACCAAGGCCACCTATTGTGCCGAAAATTAAACTGAAAGGGGGTGAAACTAATAACATAAAACGTTAGGGTCAGCCCGACATCAGTACCTCCGCTAGTAAAGAAATAAATAAATCTGTCGAGCTTTCTATTAAGTTGGCCCATCCCGGCGGGACTAACTCATTCGCGGGCACGGTACAAAACCATGCTGTTGCGCTCTGGGGGCCTTCATTGTTACAAAGATAAAGACAGGCTCCGTGATGAGGAAGATGCAACTCGTCCACAAAGCAGACAATTTGCATAGTGTACATATGATTTGGTAAGGTGTACGAATATTTTAATTACAAAACGACTTATAGCTAAAAGTATACCACAACTGCTGTAATAAAAAATCTAACAAAAACCAAATTGATTATAAATATTGATGAAACAAGCTATGTCTGATGACTAATCTTTTTAATATGTTCTTACTTTGTTGTTGAGTAATCCACCTCCACAGTTATTGTTTTTATACAATAGCTGCGAAAAATTCGAGCTTTCGGACCTTATAACTAGAAACCAAACACAATTTTACAATGCCAACGGTCATCAGACATCTAGTTCGTTAAAATAAAGCAATTTTGAGCAAAATTTGGGATCTCTGACAAGAAATATGGGCATGATCTTCTTTCCACGTTTGTGTGGGATGGCCCACCTTAAGGTGGCCCAACCCGGCGGGACGAACTCATTCGGCGCGGTAGAAAACCGTGCTGTTGCGCGCTGGGACCTTCTCTGTTTCAAAGAAAAAGACCGGCTCCGTGATGAGGAAGATGCAACATGTCCACAAAATAGACAATGTGCATAGTGTATGATTTGGTAAGATTTACGAAAATTTTATTTACAAAACGACTTATAGCTAAAAGTAAACCACGACCGCTGTAGTCAAAAATCTAACAAAACCCAAATAGATTATAAATCTTGATTAAATAAGCTATGTCTGATGACTAATCTAATGGGAGTTGAGCGGGAAGACCTACTTTAAATCCATGCTATCATACTTATGTTATAAATGCGAAAGTTACTCTGTCTGTTATGCCTATACCACTGAACCAATTTTGATGAAATTTGCCATGGAAAGTCTGGGACCTTGATAATGGACACGCTACCTTTTGTGGCAAAAATTTAATTCAAATGTGGTGAAAGTTTGGGGGAACTTGTTGAATTAAATAGGTTTCTATAATACTTCTTCTTTAATCTTTAGTTATTCAGAAATAAGATAAATTGATAGGAAGTCCAAAGAAATGGATTTAGTGAATGAAACCATAAAACCGTGCAAAAATAAAGACTTTTATTTGGAAAAAAACAATAACCAAGTATCTTAATCTTATTAAAGCTTATTTTCTGTCTTTATGATTTCTTTAATTTTCTCCCTCATACTTCTTTAAGTTTGTCAGAATTTATTTTTATTTTTTATTTCTTTTGCCAATATTTTTTTTTCCTTTTAATTATATTGTATTAAGTATCATCTTTTATTTGTTTTTATAATATATATATGTAGTATTTAGTATTTATTTATTGAAATCATTTAAATTGATGCATTTAAAATTAATATTAGTAAGTACTAATACTGTGTTTCCTGTATTCATTCTGTTTTTGTATCTTGTATATTGCTTGTAGTTGCATTAGCTTAACGAAATATGTTAATATTTTTATCAAGCTTGTACTGTGTTCATCTAAATTTTACATTGTCTCATTTATTAATTTTACACTACATTGTTCAGTTTCCTTGCTTCACTATTTTATTTTAAACATATTGTTGAATCGTAGACATAAACTTTCTTAGCTGACTACCTATAACTGTACACGCTGTGCCCACTACCTGTAGGATGATTCGTTCATTTTTTATACTGTAAATGTGTTTATGATTGTGTAATACGGATTTATCCTGTATGTGAGCCATATTAATAAATAAATAAATAAATAAATAAATATATAGTTTATGTACAGTTATATAAGTTATATATTTAGGTTTAAGTATAGTGTGTATTTGTTGGATATTGTGTAGGAATTATGTTTCCTCTAAAACTACTTCTCCATAGTTACTACTCGCACTACTGCTCACGATACCCAAAGGTAGACTGGTAGAAAATGCCTCCGGCATTAAGTTGTACGTTTTGCCGGAGTTTTTTTTTTAGTGCAATAAACTTATATAAATAAATAAATAAGTATCGTTATAATTTTCAGCTCACTTGAACCACAATCGTATATTTTAGTATATACTTATCTTAGTTTTCGTTTGTAGGTAGTAGACAGAGCCAGTGTAAATGTGTACCCGACGAGATATGATGGAGCAAAGAGACCCGTTGCTGAACTAAAGAATCTAATTTTAGGCTCTGTTCTGCCCCCTCCAACCGCGATCTCACTTGTGCGATATTCAGTCACATTCAGCATGAATCACAATTAAATATAAGTACTTCTACATCTCAAGCAGTCTCTAAACGTCAATATGAATAATCTATATTAATAGTTTGTAATTAATAACATAATTCTTCATTAAGTTACATAAAATAATTTAGTCATTTTAGAAAGAATCTAACAAACTCATAATATAAAATGTTCGGTTCAGCCCGAGATCAGTCTTAAATGGCATTGACCCAAGCGGAGCCGGGTACCTCAGCTAGTATAGAAATAAATAAATCCGTCGAGCTTTCTATTAAAAGTAATGCTAACACTTGACTTTTGCAGGCTGTACATAGACTCGTACGAGCGGGAGCGCGTGCTGGACGACGCGCAGGCCATGCTGAAGCCGCTCGTGGACGTGGCGCTCGACATCTCGCAGCTGCCCAAGTACACGGGCCGCGGGGCGCCGACCGTCATCACGTAGGCTCACACGTTCGCCTATACACTACGTTCCACGTACAAACTGAGTTTCAAAATGATTTCAAAACCACCAATGTTGCATGTGTCTGCGTTTTTTTTTTCATAATAAAAAAACCGGCCAAGTGCGAGTCGGACTAGCACACTAAGGGTTCCGTACCATCGTCCAAAAGTTAACACAAAAAAATCTCGTTTCTTGTATTTAATTTAATATTTAATTTTTTATTTTTTTTATTTTACCCATTTGTTATAGCAGCAAAATAAATACACACTCTGTGAAAATTTTAGCTGCCTACTTATTACGGTTAATGAGATACAGCCCTGTGACAGACGGACGGACAGCGGAGGCTTAGTAATAGGGTTCCGTTGGCCCCTATTGGGTACGGAACCCTAAAAATCAACTTTTAGCAAAAAATGCATAGAAAATGTCTTCTCACTGTAGTTTGACATAGGATGAATTAATGTAATCAATAAGTCTGACACATGTTTTGATTGACAGATGTTACGATACAAAAACGAGCTGAATCGGAATTATTTTTTCAAACTTTGATTGTATGACGAGCGTGCTTTTTGGATGCTCATCGGTCCAGTTGACACCCACCATAGACTAATTGTAAAGAACGGCCGGGCTGTCAGCGAACTCTCGAAATATGTATGGTGTATTTCGGTCACATCTCATTTAGTTACTTGGAAGCATGAAGGTGAAGAATGTATGGAGAAATAACTTCCATACAACGAGCGCGCAAAAAATGACACCACGCGACTTACAACATTATATCTGTATCCGCCACCCCCCGAAGCTCAGTGGACTGTAGTACGTGGACGGCGGGCGGAGGCGGCGGGGTACAGGGTCTCCGATAGCTCGATCGTAGCGACGTCCGCTACCTCCAGTTCCAGCCGACGGGGTGCCTCCCTGCAGGACTCGATGTCGATCCGGAGATCTCGTAGGTCAGGGGTCGTGGTGCCGGAACCGAAGCGTAGTATTTCGATCAGAATAAAACACCGTAATGTTGTAGCGAACGTAACGTATATTGAAATTTAATTTCCTTAACTACCTTGAAAAGTAATAAAATAGACGGCCACTAGAGCCTCTCCGTACTTTGATTCCTATTTCGTTTTACAAAATGTACTGCTCTAGCCTTATATCTTTGGTTGTACATGTTGGACTTAAAATCTAAACATATGTGCGGATAGATCTCGCTGAGATCTATCCAAATAGTATAAGGTATATTGGCCTTTTGTGGAGACTCGTAAAATAGGCTCAATATTGTTGTCTCCCATTACAATTTCTTGCATAAATATAACTTTGCCTCAACCCCATTCGTGGTACACATGCTAGACTTTCGTGTTGGGTACATCATTCGATAGGTACTTTTTTCGCTCTTTCCATACATGTACAAATAAATTCGTAACTTTAAGATTTAATACAATTTCTTGCTTTCAAAGATATTTTACATGGTACATTTTTCGAGTTGCCTCGTTCGGCCGCCAAGAGGGCGCGCGCGTCGTTGTGCTAAATTCGTCCGCGGCGCGCAGAGCGCGTCCGCTGCTTTTATTTTAAAATGGACTTTTCGTAAATTTACATAATATCTCGTATATGATATATTCTCAAAAATAACAAAAACATATATTTCTTCCGTGTGGCTTTACATAGGTTATAAAACACTAAGACCATATAGCTTCTAAAATATTATAATATTGTTCGTGGAGTCATGCGGCACGTATATACATTTATTTACAACAAGACTCATATACTTTATTTACAATATTATTCTAAAAGGACTTATAGCTAACACAATTATCAAAAAAAATATCGTGGCCTCGCCTGAGGTTACTTAACTGAGCTGTACACGTTATTTATCTTACAGTCCTAAACACACATTATCTAAGTATCGTATATTTACAACATAATACAAATGAACATATTTCGGGGCATAATGTGTGAGTAAGGCAATCTATATCTCGGTGCAAGCAGTCATAATAATATCATAGGGCTTTTCGTGGGTATCGGTCGTAGGCGAGGCAGATAATTGTGAAAGGCGTGCGGGGGAGGGGACAGGTAGCGCGCCTGGCAGGTAGTGCGCGTCAGTGTCTTTTGTTTCGGTTCGCGCTCCTCGTGATATCTTGATTTAGTCCAATACACCCCCCTCGGTAAAATTCCTAATTTAACCCTACGCGGGACTAAATTCGTAGTGTCCTTAGGACCGTGATAAAAATATGACTTACGTATACGGTTTAGTAACTAACTTATCGGTGAACTTACGTTTATAACTTATTTTCGAATATGACGGCGAGTCGCCCTACTGGACGTCGAAGTGACCCCGTCTGGGTCCGGATGTCTACCATTCTGATTATGCCGTCTTTTCCAGGGTAGACTGCGCTGACCACGCCCTTTGGCCAGGTGGCTCGAGGTTGGTTCGGGTCGGTTACGAGGACTACATCACCTATTGTAATCGCTCTACCGGTCGTGTGCCACTTTTGGCGCGGTACCAACGTAGGTAAATATTCTTTAAGCCAGCGCTTCCAAAAATGGTTGGTGAGTGCTTGCGCTATTCTCCACTGTTTACGTAATTCGTTTGCGTCAAATTTCCCTGGTACGTGATACTCCCCGGTACTTGAGCCTATCAAAAAATGGTTTGGCGTGAGGCTCTCGTCGTCTCCGTGATCGAGCGAAACATGCGTAAGCGGCCGTGTGTTGACAAGAAATTCCGCTTCTGCGAAGAGCGTCGCTAGCGTCTCCGGGTGTGGCGCCCTGCTACACATGGTTGCGCTCAGAGCTATTTTGACTGACTTTATCAAACGTTCCCAGGCCCCGCCGGCCCACGGTGCGACCGGTGGGTTAAATTTGAACTCGATTTTCCGAAGTTTGGAAAAATTATTTATTGCGTCGGTTTCCAACTCCGAAATACATTTCTGTAACTCGCGATCTGCGCCAACCATATTCGTCCCATTATCGGACCAGATAACTTTAGGCGTGCCGCGGCGGCACATAAACCTTCGGATAGCTTGAATGCACGAGTCTGCACTCAAGCTCGCTGCAATCTCGAGGTGGATGGCTCTCGTTGTCAGGCACGTGAAAATCACGCCCCAACGCTTTTCACGACGTCGACCGATGGAGACCTCTAGCGGTCCAAAATAATCCATTCCCGTCATGGTGAATGGCCTTGCGAGGTGAGCGACGCGTTCGTCTGGTAGATTGCCCATTTTAGGGTTCTGAGGTTTCGCCTTATTTTTCTTACATGTATTGCAGGAAAATTGGATTTTCTTCAATGCCGCTCGTAGTCCGAAAATAAAATATTGTGTGCGTAAAACGTTAATCTGTTTGTCCGTTCCTTCGTGTCGTAGTCGGTCGTGCGTATCAAAAATAAGGAGCAAAGTGAATCGGTGCCTGCCATCAAGAATTGTAGGGTTCTTAATGTCGTATTCTATAAAGTTTGTTTTCACTCTACCTTCGGCGCGGAGCACTCCCTCCGAATCTAAGTAGGGACTTAGCGGAATTAGTCGATTTTTATACGGAAGCGGCTTGTCATTGAGCGCTACACTAGCGCTCCGTGCGGCGGCGTCAAAAACCACGCGGATCTTGTTAGGCTTATTCGGGTTATACACAGCAAAATGTGGCAGGTAAAATGTACGTGGGCTGATGTTTCCTGCCTCGGCAGACGTTAACTTCCGTGCATAACCCTGTTCGATGTAACGATTAATTTTATCTGCGTATCGTTCGGCGAAATCCGTATCTTTTTCCATTTTGATTTCGATGGAACGTAGCCGCTTTTCCGCGTGACGTCTGCTGGGCGGGAAACTGGTATCGCTGTCCTTCCATAGGAGTCCGGTTTCCCAACGTGGTCCGTCGATCTTTTTTGTTGTACTTTCCAGAATACTGTGAGCTTGCCTAAGGCTCGGCGTAATGCGTTGTTTGGGCTCGACTCCCATTTCCTCGGCTCCTACGTGCCGTCGAATTAACTCAGATACGTCGGTATTAACGTGCATCACGTAATTTACGTTATTCTCATTTCTGTGGCCGTTCAAGTGCCCGTGAATGCACCATCCGAGGTGAGTAAATGAGGCTGCCGGCTCGTTAGGTGCACCGTTTCTTATCTGCCGGCCCACAATAAGGTGCCAGTTGTCCTGACCTATCAAAATACCTACGGGCGAAGGATTTTCTAAATTTAGCTTAATTCCTTTCAAATGGCTGAAGGCCCGTAACGTCGCCGTCGGTATCGACGACGCGGCCGGCAAATGAAGCGTTTTCATCGTTTTGGCATTAATAAAAAATTCTTTGGCTTTACTGTCCGCGCCCTTAATGTGCAATCCTACGTGACGAGACGCGTCGGTCGTAGTTCCGGCTATGCCGCGTAGGGTCAGCTCACTCGTTGGCCCCGGTAGCCCTAATTTCGTAGCGAGGTCCTCGTTCATTAACGTGATAGCTGACCCGTCATCAAGGAAAGCTGACGTTTTAATACTTCCGTTAGGTCCGCGTAAAATCACAGGCAATATTTTCAATAGAACTTTGCTGGAGCAACTTACGCAGCCTACGTCAACTTCGCGTTTATCTTCTGTTTCAGAGGTCGGATTATGTTTTTGTTCGTTGGACCTCCTCAACAGTGGGTGAGTTTTTCGTGACTTACTCTTAAGGCAATAGTTGCCGCGATGCCCTACCTTTAAGCAACGGTAACATCCATTTAATCTCTGAACCGTTAAAAATCTATCGTCAACCGACATACCCATGAATTTTGAACAATAATTATATTCATGTCCGTCTTGCTCGCACAACTCGCATTTTCTTACAAATTTAGCGTCGCTGCTTTTAAAATTCTCGCTCGCGGTAGCAGCGAACACTCGTGGATGCGGCGGGAGTGGGGGTCGGGCGTACGTAGCGCGTGGGAGGTTGCGCGGCTCCCTGATTGGCTGAGGCGCGCCACTTGACGCTACTGCGGGTGTTGCTAAATCAAAACGTCTCGGGATGTTGTGTGCGATTTGGTCTAACCATCGCTCAAATATACAAATTGGAGGTTGTTTCGACTGATCGTTCTGCGCGTGAAGCCACCACATATGACGTAGATGCTCCGGTAACTTATCTTCGATACTATTAAGCAAATCGGTATCTTCAACGCGAGCTCGGTAGTTTGCTGCGCGGTCGGAATTATTAAAATAAGACACGGAGTCCGAATACACAACAGACATGAGACCTCCAATAAGTGTAGCCAGATCGCACAAACTTTCTCGGCTTGTTGAGTCGCGAATTCTCGGAAATGATTTTATCGAAGTTAACATTTGAGACACAACAATAGAAGGGGACCCGTATTTATCTTCTAGCCGGTTAAAAATTCTTTTCAGATTTGACGGGTGATTCAAAAGTACTGAAACCGTACGGCGCGCCTCTCCTTGCAGTGACTTTTGAACTTTTGCAAAAACATCGCGATCGGACAAGCTTTTATTATTTAAAAGTGAATTTAACGTGTCCGCATAAATATACCATTGCCCAATGGAACCATCAAAATTAGGGAGATCGTTAAGTGACTGCTTTGCACCAAGATATAAAATAGCCTTACTCACATGGTCCGCGGTGGCCGGCGATGCGGCGGCTGCGGCGTCGGCGTTCCAGGCTCGCTCCCTCGCAGGCACTGGGTCGGTCACTCGGTGGGCAGGAGCAGTCACTTCGCGCACAGGTATCGTCACTTCGGGCACAGGTACTGTCACTTTGCACACAAGCTCGTTCACGTGCGGGGCTCGTTCGGCTGGCAGCAGTCTCGCGTCCTCTTGTTGCTGCAGCCATTTGCGGGTCAGCTCCTCCCGGTTCGGCTCGTCGAGGTCGTCGCCGCCGCACGATGATTCTTCTTCTAGGCAGATTAGCCGCGCCTGGGCTAGCTGCGTCGCTGCTTGGGCTTCTTCCAGCTTCCGCTTGGCCAGCTCCATCTCGGCCTGACGTCGCTGTCTGGATCTGGCCGTGCTGGTCGTAGATGCCGCTCGTCCGCTGCGTGCCGGTGCCGGAGGTCCGTTGTCTGGTCGTGGTCGCACGGTGTCGTGCGTGTCCGCCGTCGTGGTGCCATGAGACCACGTGTTGGTCTCCGTCGCGGTGGCACGTGGACGTGTGGAAGGCGTGGCGGTCCTCTCGGCTCGTTCTGTCGGCGGCGTCCCGGACGGCTGCTTCGGTGAGTCGGTCCCTCCCTCGGGTGGCGCAGGGGGGCCGGACGTCGTGGGGTTGGTCGCGGCCTCTGGCGTCGTGGAGATGGCCGCGGTCGTGGCTTGTTCCGACGGAGTTCTTGTTGCAGCCGCAGGTCGTTCCGCGTTCTTCCGGCTTCTCGTGATCGGCATGATGTTGTCGTGATCCAGGTCGCAGGGACTGGATCCGGCTCGAAGTGGACCAGATGTATCCGCCACCCCCCGAAGCTCAGTGGACTGTAGTACGTGGACGGCGGGCGGAGGCGGCGGGGTACAGGGTCTCCGATAGCTCGATCGTAGCGACGTCCGCTACCTCCAGTTCCAGCCGACGGGGTGCCTCCCTGCAGGACTCGATGTCGATCCGGAGATCTCGTAGGTCAGGGGTCGTGGTGCCGGAACCGAAGCGTAGTATTTCGATCAGAATAAAACACCGTAATGTTGTAGCGAACGTAACGTATATTGAAATTTAATTTCCTTAACTACCTTGAAAAGTAATAAAATAGACGGCCACTAGAGCCTCTCCGTACTTTGATTCCTATTTCGTTTTACAAAATGTACTGCTCTAGCCTTATATCTTTGGTTGTACATGTTGGACTTAAAATCTAAACATATGTGCGGATAGATCTCGCTGAGATCTATCCAAATAGTATAAGGTATATTGGCCTTTTGTGGAGACTCGTAAAATAGGCTCAATATTGTTGTCTCCCATTACAATTTCTTGCATAAATATAACTTTGCCTCAACCCCATTCGTGGTACACATGCTAGACTTTCGTGTTGGGTACATCATTCGATAGGTACTTTTTTCGCTCTTTCCATACATGTACAAATAAATTCGTAACTTTAAGATTTAATACAATTTCTTGCTTTCAAAGATATTTTACATGGTACATTTTTCGAGTTGCCTCGTTCGGCCGCCAAGAGGGCGCGCGCGTCGTTGTGCTAAATTCGTCCGCGGCGCGCAGAGCGCGTCCGCTGCTTTTATTTTAAAATGGACTTTTCGTAAATTTACATAATATCTCGTATATGATATATTCTCAAAAATAACAAAAACATATATTTCTTCCGTGTGGCTTTACATAGGTTATAAAACACTAAGACCATATAGCTTCTAAAATATTATAATATTGTTCGTGGAGTCATGCGGCACGTATATACATTTATTTACAACAAGACTCATATACTTTATTTACAATATTATTCTAAAAGGACTTATAGCTAACACAATTATCAAAAAAAATATCGTGGCCTCGCCTGAGGTTACTTAACTGAGCTGTACACGTTATTTATCTTACAGTCCTAAACACACATTATCTAAGTATCGTATATTTACAACATAATACAAATGAACATATTTCGGGGCATAATGTGTGAGTAAGGCAATCTATATCTCGGTGCAAGCAGTCATAATAATATCATAGGGCTTTTCGTGGGTATCGGTCGTAGGCGAGGCAGATAATTGTGAAAGGCGTGCGGGGGAGGGGACAGGTAGCGCGCCTGGCAGGTAGTGCGCGTCAGTGTCTTTTGTTTCGGTTCGCGCTCCTCGTGATATCTTGATTTAGTCCAATACAATATCGCCGTACACATTTGTAGCGTAGTGATGAAAACAGAGAAAAATACAATTTGAAGTCTCCCAAATTGGTAGGTAAACTGATAAAGATAAGAATTATTTTTCAATGAACCGGATGGTCATTACATCATTATTCATTCGTAATGATGTATTCAGCGAGTGCCGAAACAAATGCCAAATTCCTCCAGAGGCACAATTGACATGTCGACACTTTTTTAGTTACAACCCTTCTCCTGTTATTTCTACACCACCATGCTTGGAAGGGTTTCTAATTATATTCGGTTAGTTCGGACTTTATCATTGATGGTTAGGGCAATTTTTCATCATGGGATATCATAGACTAGGAGGTCGCGACAAAAATGGTAACGATAACGTAAATGGCTGAAACTGGGTTCACACGATAAAGACCAACCCTCTGAAGCTAAATGTGTCAGTCTGCCTGCGCCAAGTGGTTGCGTTACGTAGATAAGGCGCCTGAAAAAATAGTTATGGTGACAAACAAAATGTATGATAAGGTAAATGGCTGCAAATAACGAAGCATGAAAGTGTCAGTACATACTTGCTTAGCAATACCAAAACTGAACAAATCTTTGGTTGCATTTTGTAGTTATATGCGATTTAGGTTACAGATAAACCTTTAGGTATATTTAAGTATTTAATAAAAAAATCGACTTGTTATTGTTCCATAAACAATAGGTATCCATGTTTCTATACAGTCAGTACATTCATTAGTAGGTACATACTATATATCTATATTATATAACCAATCTAGATAACGCAACCACTTGGCATGGGCAGACCGACATATTTAGCATCAGAGGGTTGGTCTCTAACATATAAACCCAGATTCAGCCATTTACCTTATCGTGACCAAAAATGTCGTGGCCTCCCGGAATATCAGACAATGCCAATGCCATGAGATTAGTGTTGAACCCTAGCGAGGTACTGAATTGTTAATAGCATAATTATTTTCTTCACAATGCGGATACTTACCTATTGTTAAGATGTTTTTTCTGTTTCTTGATTCGTGTATTGTTATGTATATGAATAAGGTTAATAGATTGTTAGTGACAGAATCACCAAAAACATTTTGTTATTGTTTCATATATTTTATATAAAATGGAAATTATATAATAAAGTTTTATTTACAATACTTAATTATTCTATTTTAACCTCATTTCTAATTGCACCTATTTGAAGTATTTGTCTTAATTATTTTTTAATAAAAATATACACATCGATATTTACAATAATGCACAACCCAGCCAAAAAAATTACATTTATTTTTCTTTCCTGTTCGGTACAGTACAAAGCAGCCAGCTCGGACACGACTTATTTGTACACTTCTTGCTACCTAACCTGAGCTGCCAGTCCCAGTTGTCACCTAAACTGTTGTTTAGGGAACTTCGAAGTTCCGTTAAAACGTCAAACTTCATGCAATTTTTTACTAGATATTCTGTGATTTTACTTCTTCAAGCTGTCAAACCCAAACTCGGACTTCCGATTTGTATGAAAACGCGGAGTCGGCGTAAACGGCAACGTCGTCGTATTTACGGCAACGTTGAGTAAGATGTCAAGTCAAACTCGGACTAGCAAATGTTAGTTCGCTTAACGCCTTCAATTTCTCCATACATTTGAAAACGCCAGTCGATCGGTTTGCCGTAAACGCCAATTTAGGTCACAGCTGGGACTACGGGAACTGGACATAAAACGTAAACAAGCCATGACTAGTCTAGAAGTAATAACCAAATAATAACTTTTACATATTAAATAATGACTAAAAATAAGAATTATCTTTTGGCGTATAGAAGTCTGGGGGAGGCCTATGTCCAGCAGTGGACAACAAAAGGCTGAAGAAGAAAGAAGAAGTATGAACACGTAGTAGTTACCTCCTAAGCACAAATCATTTTCGCAAGTGAAACCTATATTGATTTTTTTTTTTTTATGTGACTGGACATGGATGGCTAATACCACAAGTTCTGTCATGGTATTAGCCCAACACACCACATGGGAACTAGGTGCCATGCCAGGACCTTCCTTATATTGCACGGCTACATTGAACTGGATGGAAAAAACGGACAATTTTCATTGCCGCTTCGACCATCGTTCATCCAATGCGATGGTACCAACCCGGGCGGGATAAACCCTACCACCTAGTAAGTAAGGAAGGGGACCTACAGCTTAACGTGGAATCCGAACCACGCCAGCCTCTCTCAACGGTCGAATGGTCACCCATCCAAGACCAGACCGGACCCAGCGCTGCTTAACTTCGGAGAGCGATCGCCGAAGTGTCGCGCCACTGGGCCACCACAGTATTCTCAAAATTGATTATTCTTGGCGGATACGTACGTACGTAACTGCGCCCTAGGAATCTTCATGATTGATGTTGGCATTCCTGTCAAATTCTGTTTCTAAGTTGTAGAAAGAAAAGGAAATATTTCTATGGAAATTTTCTCATTCCATATCGGCTAACAATATATTTCTGTCTTCGATACTATCATCAACCCTTCTGCTTAGAGTAAGTGCTACCGGCATACCGAAGAACAGATTATGGTCATATAACATTTAAGTTGACATGTTTAAGTGTAGGTTACCTACCTATGAATGCAATAAAACAATACAATACAATACAATAAGTCATAGCTGACAGAAATCATCAACGAGACACCTACCTACATATTGCATCTTGCGACGCAGAAGTGTTGAACAGAGTGCGAGTTTAGCGTTCATTCCAAACATTGTCTGGGTCAGATCACTGATTACTATACACAGTTCAACAATATACAGAGACACTTTCAAACGTGTCAACTTTTAAATGAATTTCAATATTCATTTAAGTTCGCAAGACGCCCACACAAAATCTTCATACACTTCTTTTGAATCAATCATGTTATGGTTAACGTAACACTAAGCCTCAGACCAGATCTTATTTCTGTGCTCGCACTGCAGTGAGGTTATGCATCATATTGTCTATGGTCGGCGCATCAGCTACTATCAGCTGGCACCGCACCTACTCGCTGATGAAGAACTGCGCAAACAGATTGATGGCACCGATGAGTGTGATGAGGAAGTAGAAGAGCGCCTTCCACCAGACGAGCTCGCCGCGTAGCTGAAGCGACCGCACCTGCAGCAGGCTCGGCAACGTGAAGATGTGCACCAGCCCGCTCACCGCGCCTGTGTATCTGCAGCAGTATGACACTCATTAGCAACGTTCATTGCAACTACATACCAATCAAGTCACTGTAGTAGTTCATGACAGAAATAATAGTAATAGTAATAAAACTAAACGTGGACATGTAAAACAATTTTTATTTTTTTCTTCTTGTTGCCACTGGAGCAGAGCATCGCTTCAGGGTCCTTGCTAGTGGTGACGCTTGGTTCGGGTCACCTCTTCCCCTAAAATATGGTTGAGAGAGGCGATGGCTGGACCCGGCGTGATGCTCGTGAACGGGTGCTGCTTGTGGGGACTGGCCTGCTCCAATTGGCAACATGTTAGATGACGGACATGACTTTGCAGAATAAACCGACATTTGTCATGAACTGTTGCATACGGCGTGAATGGTAGATTTTTGTGAATTAATATTAATTTAATGTATTGACATAAACGGGTACCAATAACCCGTATTTCTGTAAGCAGTGGCAAACAAATTTGTAAACTTAGACTAAGTGGACTTTGAAAAAAATCAGCGAAGTTTCTTGCCAGTTCTTCTTCGCCGTGAACTCTGAACTGGCTAATGATAAAATATGACAAATCCGAGTGCAGTGTGCTGCCTGTGGATGATGAATAAACAATAAACAATAAACAATACATGGCGATTTAGAAAATGTTTATGTCATACAAGATATTTCAGTACATTTTGTACGAAAATAATTCAGTGACCCCGGAGCGTTTGGCCCCCAGCGGCGGCAGGTGGAGGGTCTGCGTGCGGAACATGTAGACCTTTCATCTGACAATAGTACCGACGCTGGGACAAAAGGAACTGAACAGCAAAAAGAGGGTGGCTATAACGACCTTATACGCCATCACTCAGGGTGGTAACCGGCGTTAAGTGTGAGAAAATAAGCTAGGGAAATCGATTGATTCTGCACCAATCAGAAGTTTTTATGTCACAACATTTGCGATATTACTGGGTGGAATATTTGACATCCACTTCTGATTGGATGCAAAATTGATCCCTCACCTATTTTCTCACATTTTAAGCCGGTTTAGTCCCAGGTGCTGCTCATTCCTCAGTGCCAGGGACGGTGACTATAGCGGCGTTGAGCACCATAACCCAGCCCCGATGCTGCTCGTTCCTCAGCGGCAGTAGGTTGAGGATCTTGGTGCGCCACATGTAGACATCTCACCTGACTATGGTACCGATGCTGGGGCAGAGGCAAGCGAACAGTATGCAGACGGTGACTATAGCGGCGTTGAGCGCCATAACCCAGCCCCGATGCTGCTTGTTCCTCAGCGGCAGCAGGTTGAGGGTCTGCGTGCGGAACATGTAGGCGATGAGCGGGTACACCGTCACCACTTGGAACAGCAGGAGGACTCGAGCGGCTGCAGACATCGCGTCGTGCATTTCGAAGTTGTTGAGCATATTCTGGGAATCAGAAAAAAACGTAACCTTGTCGTAAGACCAGAAATGCTGAAATATTTGAATTTTTCTGCTGTCGTTCCAAGACGCTGTGGTCTGGGAAAGGCAGCCGCACGATTAATATAGATCATGTTTGGGCTCTTTCTTTAATGGGGAAAAAAACTGCTTATTTATCACGACAGGTGGCGTCCAAGCAAGCTCACCCGAGAAAAGATCTGTCAAAGCTGTGAGATACCATGCAAAATCAAACAGAATTCATTTCTAATTGTAATGACTCTATTTTCTCCGTGTTATTCCTAATTATGCTAATCAAAAGAAGTCGTTGGAAAGAAAATATGACATTTCAATTTGTTTGAAGACAATCTCAAAACCTTATTCTAACTGCATCATGGGGTGCACCTTTCATCAGAAAACTCTGCAATCAAATTTGACAGGAATTACAGTTCTGACGTTTTTAAGGTGAGGTCGGCGACATCTACAATAACCTTTGAGTTTTCTTCCCCACTTAGTCCTTGCTTTACGTTTGATTATAACATACTAGCAGCCCGTCCCGGCTTTGCACGGGCATAATATCATCTAAAAAAATATTATTTTAAACTATTTATGGGCACGCTCCCGCCGCCCCGGCCGGCCGGTACCGCCGCATACGCTACGTCCCGCAATTTTTAAATCTGTAATATCTTCGAAAATATTCATTTAAATCATATGCTATACAGGCCCATATAGATCTATATTTAATCAACAATGTATTTAAGGTATTTAATTGGATAAGGATTAATGCTGTATTGGTTAAAATCGCTTCGAAAATTAGCCATTATTTGTCGTAAAAAGTATATGACAAAAAAAAGATATTGTGGGATATCCATAAGAGATGGATATATACCATCGCGGGGTTTTCTGTAGACCTTTTTAATGTGTACAATACTTAGTACATTATTTTGATAAATCTCGTAGGGTTCAGCCTGCGTTTGCAATGTAAGCGGAAAAAATATATTTTTTTACGACATTACATTGGAAACCTCAAAAATAACAATATTTCTCCACTATTTAATGGATGTTATTATACATATAAACCTTCCTCTTCAATCACTCTATCTATTCAGAAAAACTGCATCAAAATCCGTTGCGTAGTTTTAAAGATTTAAGCATACATAGGGATATAGGGATATAGGGACAGAGAAAGCGACTTTGTTTTATACTATGTAGTGATAGTGATTACATATCACATTCCTTCTAATTAAATGCTTTTTTTTCATCGAATCTTTGTCATATGCCTATCACATGTGATAACAGCACAGTTACACCTAGATCTATCACTGTGAACTATGAACCATGACCCTTCAATTTGGTCACCCGAATCCTATTGATAACGATAATGCATGGCTTAATAAAACTTTGGTGAGGAAGCTAGTGTCTTTGGTGAAGCTTAGTTGTGTGCTGTATGGATTCCGGCACTTAAAAATAATACCAGCCGTCCCACTGAATTTCTTTCCGTTCATGACTTAAGAATAAGGCGACTAAGAGGTTTTTCGTTCATGGTTCAGATTCCACGTCCCATTTCCTCAGTAACCATCGCATTAAATGAAAGATGGCCGAAATGACATTGAAAATTATCCACATTTTCCATTCAGGTCGTAGTCGTGCAACATAATGGAATGCCTTGCATGGCACATGTACATAGTTGTCATGTACTGTGTTGGGCTAGCATCACGATAGTAGGTGAGCTAAGCTCATGCATGTCCATTTACTTTACATAAAAAAAATGTATCATTTACTCACGTCTTCAATACAGTACTTGGCGAGCGGGAAGCAGACATAGAAGACGGCTCCCACGAGCACGTACGTCAGTGTGACCAGCACGAAAGCTATTGTCAGGTCTCGACCCTAGAATGTAAAGATATTTTCTAAATACGAGTTTTTTTTTCTATTTCAGTAACATGGAAGGAAGGACATCATAAAAAAAGGGGCATGGAACTTTGAATCCGGGGCTCAGAGTTCCAGAATTCTGGGTTAAAATTTCCGCCCCGATCGTACACCACTTTCTTTCTCCTTCAGAGTTGGATGAGTGCATTTCGTTACGAATGCGAGCTGTTCCATGGTTCGGAACCCATGTAAAGCTGTAGGACTCCTTCGCCTACTAGGTGGTAGGGTTAAGCCCGTCCGGGTTGGTACCACCGCATTAGATAAAACTATGGTTGAAGCGGCAACAAAAAAATTGTCTGTGTTTTCCATCCAGCTCACTCGAGTCCAATGTAGCCGTGCTCATAAAAGGAAGGGCATGGCACCTAATTTCTTCCGGAATGTGGTGATCGGGCTTATATCATGACGGTAGTTGCGCGGTATGCCATCCATGTCCAGTGACATGAAAAAAATGTACTTTCATATTTAAACAAAGAAACACAAAGATAAATCTAACTGCTCCCAAAGGCACTACCTCATTTACGGGCACGGTACAAAACCGTGTAATAACGCTCTGGGATAAATCTCTGTTTCAAAGACAAAGACAGGCTCCGTGATGAGGAGGATGCAACATGACCACAAATCAGACAATGCGCATAGTGTTTGATTTGGTAAGATTTCCGATTTTTTTATTAGAAAACAACTGTAGCTAAAAGTTAATCATGACCGTTGTAGTAAAAAATCAAACAAAAACCAACTTTACATAATAACTTAGAACCCAAAACACTATTTTACAACACCTATGGTCATCAGACGTCTAGTTCGATCAAATAAAGCTATTTTGAGTATAATTTTGGATCTCTGACAAGAAATATGCGCATGATCTTTTTTCCACGTTTGTAAGGAGAGTTGAGCGGAAGGGCCCACGGAATCGACCAGCTAACGGCCGTATGTTAAGGTACCGTGCACAAGTCACCATTCAAGTGTGAGCGATATACTGACGTTGTTCTCCTGCCGTCGATTGCCACTCATGATGGTGATGATGATGTTGTGAATGTAGAAGCTGAGGGCGAGCATGCCGCTCAGTACGGCGGCGTCGCGGCCGGCGCGCATCTCGCCGCTCCAGCTTGCCACGTGCACGCCCCAGTGCCAGCCCTTCGCCACCACGAACACCAGCAGGTACGCGACCGACAGCGTCCCTGGGACATGAACAAAGAACACTCATGATGGTGATGATAATGTTGTGAATGTAGAAGCTGAGGGCGAGCATGCCGCTCAGCACGGCGGCGTCGTGGCCGGCGCGCATCTCGCCGCTCCAGCTTGCCACGTGCACGCCCCAGTGCCAGCCCTTCGCCACCACGAACACCAGCAGGTACGCGACCGACAGCGTCCCTGGAACATGAACAAAGAACACTCATGATGGTGATGATAATGTTGTGAATGTAGAAGCTGAGGGCGAGCATGCCGCTCAGCACGGCGGCGTCGTGGCCGGCGCGCATCTCGCCGCTCCAGCTTGCCACGTGCACGCCCCAGTGCCAGCCCTTCGCCACCACGAACACCAGCAGGTACGCGGCCGACAGCGTCCCTGGGACATGAACAAGGAACACTCATGATGGTGATGATGATGTTGTGAATGTAGAAGCTGAGGGCGAGCATGCCGCTCAGAACGGCGGCGTCGTGGCCGGCGCGCATCTCGCCGCTCCAGCTTGCCACGTGCACGCCCCAGTGCCAGCCCTTCGCCACCACGAACACCAGCAGGTACGCGGCCGACAGCGTCCCTGGGACATGAACAAGGAACACTCATGATGGTGATGATAATGTTGTGAATGTAGAAGCTGAGGGCAAGCATGCCGCTCAGTACGGCGGCGTCGCGGCCGGCGCGCATCTCGCCGCTCCAGCCCGCCATGTGCACGCCCCAGTGCCAGCCCTTCGCCACCGCGAACACCAGCAGGTACGCGACCGACAGCGTCCCTGGGACATGAACAAGGAACACTCATGATGGTGATGGTGATGTTGTGAATGTAGAAGCTGAGGGCGAGCATGCCGCTCAGCACGGCGGCGTCGCGGCGGGCGCGCATCTCGCCGCTCCAGCTCGCCACGTGCACGCCCCAGTGCCAGCCGACTCGTACTTGACCGGTTTTAATATACAGTATGGATGGGAGCTGAGTCAACTCCATGCGGTCCACTAAGTGTCGTGCCTGAACATTGATTAACTCAGAACGTCTCCTCCTGTAATCGAGGCTTAGGCAATCTGCCGCTTGTACTCACCCATCGAGTTGAACTTGGTGAAGAAAGTGGCGTCCCGGAAATTAAGCAGCGGGAAGACGAGCACGGCTATGAGGACCGGCACGGTGGTGTGGAGCCCCCAGTAGGGGCTCTCGGCCTCCAGGGGCGGCGGCGTCAGCAGGCTGGTGTTCAACGTCCCCTCTTTGCGGCACAGCAGCGTCACGTTGCGGAAATCGGTCGCGTTGCTGCTGTTAAGGTCTGCAAAAGGATGATTGGAGTTTAGAATAACTCTTGCTTTTCGACATTTATGGTTAACAGATAGGTACCAATATGGCAAGGTACCAAGATACCAACCAAGGCTCTTATAATGGAATTTTCCCAGAAAAGAGCATTCGAACTAATCAACCTAAGCCGACATCAACTCAGAGTAATTACCAGAGCTCTAACAGGTCGCTGTAACCTAAACAAACACCTGCACAGGATGAGGTTGACAGATACAGATTTATGCAGGTTCTGTCTTGAACAAGAGGAGACACCGATCCACCTTCTGTGCGACTGTGGACCACTAATTCATAAAAGAAATGCCATCCTTGGGGGATACTCACTGGACCCAGATGATATCAAAGTCATCACACCTCAAAAAATCCTGCACTTCCTGAAGGAGGCAGGAATTGAGAGTGAACTGTAAGAAGGGAAAGTCACAATAGATCTGTAAAGGTCGCAGTGACAGCGGGCTAAAAAGCCCGCAGCCCAACTTCGAATAATAATAATAGGTACCAATAACGCGTAATTTGAGTGGCGCGGGGACTAGACTAGCAAACCAGAGGTCTGGGTTCAATTTCTCGCCCGGTTTATGCACCACTTTCTTTCTCATTCTGAGTTTGATAAGTGCATTTCGTCACGAATTGGACGTCGCCGCCCAGGGTTGGTACCATGGCATTGGATGAAAAGATGGTCGAAGCGGCAATGAAAAATTATCCGTGTTTTCCATCCAGTGCAATATAGACGTGCTCATAAAGGGAAGGTCCTGGCATGGCACCTAATTCCTTCGGGAATGTGGTGTATTGGTCTAATATCATAACGGTAGTTGTGTGGTATTAGCCCATGTCAGGTTGCATAAAAAAAACTCGGATGATTTTTTCAAGTGGGCTTTCGGGCCTTAAGGCGGCCCAACCCGCTCAACACCCCATACAAACGGGGAAAGAAGATCACGCCCATATTTCTTATCAGAGAATTTTAAAAACTAAAACTGCATTATTAGATTTATGAAAAAAAAATTTTTTTTTGTCGGGAATCAAACTCGTTAATTTTGAGAAAAATAAAGCACCTGTATTATTAAACCAGTCAATAGTGTCGCTTAAGGTGGCCCAACCCGGCGGGACTAACTCATTCGCGGGCACTGTACAAAATCGTGCTGTTGCGCTCTGGGGCCGTCCCTGTTTCAAAGAAAAAGACAGGCTCCGTGATGAGGAAGATGCAACATGTCAAAAAAAAAGAAAAAAGTGTATGATTTGGTAAGATTTACGATGATTTTAAAACGACTTATAGCTAAAAGTAAACCACGACCGCTGTAGTCAAAAATCTAACAAAAACCAAATAGATTATAAATCTTGATTAAATAAGCTATGTCTGATGACTAATATTTTTAAGATTTTCTTACATTATCATTGCGTAATAAACCACCAATTGTATAAAACGCGCAAAAAAAATCGGACTTTCGGACCTTATAACTTAGAAGACAAACACAATTTTACAATGCCAACGGTCATCATACATCTAGTTCGATCAAATAAAGCAATTTTGAGCAAAATTTTGAATCTTTGACAAAAAATATGGGCATGATCTTCTTTCCACGAGCGGCAAGGCCCACCTTAATTAAACTATTGCACCTACATATAGGGTTGAGTGAGTTGTGTTGTTTGATCGGCCGTATAGGATCATTTTGATTAGTTGGGTGTGCATGGACGCTGGAAGTGTGCAGAATAGTCGTTTATTATCTTTGGTAATTTATTTAATCTGGATCTAATATTAAATTGTGTTATGCTAGGTTATGTCTGAAAATAATGAAAATCTCAACTTTTACAGCAGGTCAAAGTCAAGGTCCAATATTCATTTTTTTTTATTTATGGGGTCACCTGGATGGTGTGCTAGACCCGGTAGGTGGCACTACCGGCAGTGCAATTACGAAGCACAAAATTGGGTGTAGGTTGCTGTACTTACAGCAATATGACAGCTTTTGCGATTACGAAATCGATGCACGCACAAATGGTGCGGCACTCAGCGCTACCCTCAGCAATTAGGTCAACTTAATACATTTCGCGTCGAATCGGTATTACGAAACGGCAAAGAACTGTCAAATGCGGGGAGGTAAACGCCTATTTCGTCTGCTCGTCTAGTCAAGTACCTCAAAAGTTGACCTATTGTCGACACAGATTGGTCCGTGCTGGATGTAGGTGGATGAAAAACGGCTCCGTAATCGCGCTTTAGAAATGACGGGGGCGCACCTACACGTACCGCGGCACCATCCTCAAATTTTGCGTAATCTCACTGCCGCAGTGCGATTACGAAGCGCGGCATGAGGTGTAGGTGCCGCACCTACCCCAAATTGACAGCAAACTGACGGCTTTTGAGTACAAAATATGTCAGTTTTAGGGTACTAACCTCAACTACACCTCATTTGGCGCTTCGTAATCGCAATACTGTTGCCGGTGCTTCTATTTCGCAATCGCAATAGCTGTCACATGCAACCAACCTCCCCCGTTTCGTGCTTCGTAATCGCACTGCGGGTCTTACTACGGTTGTCTACACAAAAAGTACTACAGACAATGGTTGGTAAAAACTTTTGTTATTAATTTCTCGATGGACTCCAAAACCACAAATTTTAAGGCGAGATGATCCTGTGAAGTTTGGTCGCAATCGGATTAACAGTTTTTTTTATTCGGATGAAAATCAAATTCTAACATTGACATATATATACATATATCACTGCATTCAGTGAGCATGAGCACAATTTTCTCAGTCCCTTCAAAGATTACTCTAATCGAACTGTCATTTCTTTCCCCTTTCCGCTTTCAGAGTATTTGAAGCGGTCGTGGAGGTGAAGAACGGATTACGGTATTCTTCCAGAAGTCAGCTAGCTATGGAAATTTCGTGTTTCCCGTGCGAAGCCGGGCTCGGTCGCTAGTTTTATAATAAAATCGATGGATTACATGTCATAGATTAACACTTTTATAATCATCCACTGTGTAGGAAATGTATATTCTCCTCAATTCAAAATTATTTGTACCTTAGCTTAGCGCACCTTATTTTTTTATAAAAAGGTCCCATAAATTAATATGAATTACCTTATAAAAAATCTTCAAATATTGCTACAACTAACGTACGATATGTATTACTACATTATTACTACATATCGTACGTGGTTCGGAATCCTAATAATCGAACGATCTTATTAGGGTTCCGTACCCAAAGGGTTAAAACGGAATCCTATTACTAAGCCTCCGCTGTCCGTCCGTCCGTCTGTCCGTCCGTCCGTCCGTCCGTCCGTCCGTCTGTCACAGGGCTGTATCTCATGAACCATAATAGGTAGGCAGCTGAAATGTTGACAGAGTGTGTATTTATTTTGCCGCTTTAACAACAAATAGGTAAAATTAAAAAATTATAAAAAATAAAGGGGGGCCCCATACAAAAAACGTATTTTTTTTGTCTTAAATTTTGTATGATGGTACGGAACCCTTCGTGTGCGAGTCCGACTCGCACTTGGCCGGTTTTTTCCTATTTATTCTTGCAGCCAGTGATTAGCCATATTTCATTTCATTTCATTTCATTTATTTATTCAACTTCTGGTAGTAAAACTACACTAAGTCATGTCACAATTTGCTTGATCCGCGGATTCGATCAACCAGTGAAGAAGAACCCGCAAAGAAACTTCACTGGTCTATAAATTATGTTTTTTTTTTGGTCTTTTATCTCAAAGTAGTAGTCGTACAGCGCCATCTATCTATCCGCTTTGAGTAAACTGAACGCAACGATTTTTTTTATAAAAAGGTTAAATAAATTAATATGATTTACCTTAAAAAAAATCTGCAAATATTGACGTACGATACGTATTACTACATATCGTACGCGGTTCGGAATCCTAATAATCGAACGATCTTATTCCTACATATTCGTGCAGCCAGTGATTAGCTATATCGCAAAGTAGTAGTCGTACAGCGCCATCTATCCGCTTTGAGTAAACTGAACGCAACGACAAGGACCGTTATTCTAGGATGGGCAAAAAAAGCGGTGCTAATTTGAATGATAAATTCAATACCTCGTAATACAATACCATAAACACGTTAAACGAAAATGGTTTTTAATTATACTATCCACAGGCAAAAGTAACTATTGAATAAGTTTTAATAAATGCAACCGTAAGAAATGAAAGCTGATGCGTGTACGTCACTGGTTGAGTACATATTTTGATAAAGATGTATTTTTCTTTATATTTATAAAATTCATGTCTAATTCGTTTTAAAATTGTTCACCATGCAAATAGATCAAACCATTGATTTTATAGCCAACACAGATGTGCAAATTCATACAAGAAATTGGAAGCAGAAAAATACATCCGCAATCAATTCCAGAGATTGCGCCACCAGGATAAAATATGAATTTTCAATCAAAAATATCTTAAAATTTGCTAATTATACATCTGTACTAAGTGGGAATAAAGTAAATACATTTAAAAATTAATTAATTGTAGGTGTGTTATACATTTTCAACCGACTTAACAAAAAGGAGAAGGTTCTCATTTATATAAATAATTTCAAATTTTATAATCTTTCTCCCTTACTGCCCCATAGATGGAAACAATAATAGTAATTCATCTGAGTAGCGCCATCTAGAAGGGAAAAGGTATACTATTAACATCCCCTTGGAGATGGCGCTCTTCATTTTTATAACTTACAGAAAAGCGTTATCTAGTGAGATTATGATAGAAAAAACAATAGCAACGCCCCTGGTGGCTTTCCGATTTTTTTACTTCCAATTTCGTTGAATTATATTGTATTTTTATTCGTCAAATTGGTAGACGAGCTACAATCAGACAGGTTTTTATTTTTATTTTAAAGTATAGATTTATTTAGCATTTACAAAAATTAACAGAACAACAATAAAATGCTTACATCTTACGATGACTGGCATGTTGTCTATCCTTGCCATAGCCTTTCACACTTGCCATGGGAGCTTCCCTTTATCGGCTTCGAATATCTTTCCCTGTGGTAACGTATGTGAAAGGGCCATACAATTTTACATGAGATCAAACTGTGAAGTAACGCACGGAGATCGATGTCCGTGGAAGTAACGCAACGAACACTTACATCAAAATGTGTGGTTTAAATCCGTAACCAAATAGGAGAGCACCAGCGTTTTTTCTAAGCGTACATATATACATCTTGTAATATAACTCACCCATAAAATAATTGACTGTGAAGTAGAGGAAGTTCGTCATGAGGATCCAGTAGACGATGTTCGCGCCGAGCATGACCAGCAGGCTGAACCCCTGCGCGACCACCTCGGCCCAGCGGCCGAGCAGCACCCGGCACAGGTCGTGCACCTCCCAGGACGTCGACCCTCCTGCGAGCAGCGGACGCGTCAGGGTCGGGTGTGGGATAACTTCCAGAGTGGCCGGCAGGTGGCGACACGCAAACATGTTTACTGCGAGCGTACTTTCTTTTTTTGTTAAATAAAGATCATAATGTGACCATTATACGTTATGCATGGAGATATAAGTAATTTTATTTTTTAAACTTCTTCATGCACTACGTATAAAATTATACGATCTGCCGATTATACGTTGTGCATGGTTTTAAAATTTTGTTAAAATATGATATTATACGATCTGCATATTAGGTTCTGCCGTTCCCCCATGTTCTCAATAAAGCAATGCTAAAATAGCTAGAATAGCAATGATAATATTATAAATTCCGCAATATTGGATAATACTTTGTCAGTAATACCAATATTGCTAATAAACTAATATGAAAAGCGTTTCCGATTACAAATCCCCCAATTCCCGAAAAATGTTCTTAGGATTTTCCGAAATCCGTAAAAATCCGGAATAGGAACCAAGTTTTCATTGAAAATTTTGAATGAGCAAAAAAAGGTCATGAAACCGGAAAACTCAATTCCAGGCGGATTGGTCAATTCCCCGCAAGACCTCAAATTCCCCGCTCCCCGGGAATCGGGGAGCGATCGCCAACGTTGAAGATGCATATAGTGAACACAACACGGTTGCAAGATAACATTGCGTAAATCGCAACATCGTTAAAAAATTATGAAGTCGCGGCTTGTGAGAACAACAAATTGATGTTTGCATAACAAATCCTTCGTATAGAAATTCGCAAATTGGCACTTCGCAAAGTGAATGTTTACAAGTGGGAATGTTTGTCAATTCTATTTATTTATTTATTAATAGGTTCACAAACAGAGTAGTACACAGGATACAATGAGATACACAAACTTCATTTAAAAAAGGTGCACACTCCACTGGTAGTGAACACAACATGCATAAAAACGAACAAAATATAGAACAAATAGGTTATAAAACTATTACATCGTTATACTCCCAAAATAATAAAAATATAAATCAAGTTATCTATAACTTACATTTAAATTTAGAGGCTTCTGGAAAATATAAGTTTTGTCAAGTCTTATTCACAATGTCAGTCAGTCAGTCAGCGTGTTTGCGTCCACTGCTGGGCATACACCTCTCCAATTTTTCACCAGTCCTCCCGGCCCTCAGCGGTATGGAACCACTGCTTTCCGCCGACGCACTTGATGTCGTCGTCCCACCTGGCGGGTGGTCATTCTACACTCCGTTTTCCTGTCCACGGCCGCCAGTGTAGGACACGGTTACTCCAACGGTCGTTGTCTCTTCGGCTGACATGGCCAGCCCACTGCCACTTGAGCTTAGCCACCCGGTGTCCAATATCGACTACTCTGGTACGTCGGCGGATTGCCTCGTTACGCACCATATCCCGTAGCGATGTTCCCATCATGGCTCGCTCCATGGCTCGCTGGGCAACTTTTAACTTCTGAACAACGGCGACCGTCAGAGTCCACGTTTCACACCCGTACGTCATTGCCGGGAGGACGCACTGGTCATATATTTTGGTCTTTAAATTTTGCGGACAGTCTGACTTCATAGCGAATTGAAGCTTTCCGAAGGCAGCCCAACCCAGTTGAATTCGTCTCTCGACCTCCTATTCACAATGCTTCTTCGCAAAATTAATGATGTTGTTTTTTTTTTTTATGCGACCTGACATGGATGGCTAATACCACACAACTACCGTTATGATATTAGCCCAATACACCACATTCCCGAAGGAATTAGGTGCCATGCCAGGACCTTCCCTTTATGAGCACGGCTACATTGAACTGGATGGAAAACACGGACAATTTTTCATTGCCGCTTCGACCATCTTTTCATCCAATGCGATGGTACCAACCCGGGCGGGCTTAAACCCTACCACCTAGTAGGGGAAGGGGACCTACAGTTTTACATGGATTCCGAACCATGGAGCAGCTCGCATTCGTGACGAAATGCACTTATCGAACTCTGAAAGAGAAAGACAGTGGTGCAAGTTGGTATTGAACCCGGGCCTCTGGTACGCTAGGCCAGTCCCCGCGCCACTAGGCTACGAGCCGCGTGCTGACAACTTGGCTATGTCGGTTCCTATTACACCTTTTTTTTTATTTTCGCAAAAGTTTATGTATCAGTGCAATAGGTTTTTTCCATCTCTTTAGTAGTTCAATCGATGACTCACCGTGCCTCTCTCTCACGCGCAGCAGAACATACGCCGTGTAGAGACACAGCGCTCCCATGCACACCATGAGCACCAGCGCGGCGCCCAGGCCCGCCCGCTCCACGCCCCACGCCATAGTCAGCAGAGACGAGCCCATTATTGTGTTCCATACTGCGAAACTGAACATTCTTTGATTTATGGAACTACTCTTCCCCTTATAAAGTCCAAAAAGCATTAGGTCCAAAACTCAGAACATCCAAAAGTATGTATTTTTCGCGTGTATTATAAAATGCATGTAATATAATCTAACCTGACCTAACCTAATTGAAAAACTTCCGTATTCATTAGTGTTTTGGACGGTATGGGTTTTGGACCTTGTGTTTTTTGGACTTCATGATGCGTCCCCCATAATATTAGCCCAGGCAGCACATTTCCGAAAGACATTTTCGTTAGAAGCACAGATATATTTAACAGGATGGAAAACACAAAAAAACATTTATTGCCGCTTCGACCATCAATGCGATGAAACCTGTATCATTGAGGAGGTTGTCTCATTTGAACCAACTCTGGCGGGTTTAACTTTTTCACAGTTTTTTTCATTTAGGGGATTTTATATAGGCCGTACTACTACGTTACTACCCGTAGTTTCGGCTGAGAGCCCCATCTGCAGGTCTATTCCCGGCATTCAGTAATCAGGAATCAGGAATCCTGAGTCCAAAAAACAGCTTTTGTAGCGGTTTTCAAAGCTATTTTGGTTTTCTAGACTCAGGATTCCTGATTCCTGATTACTGAATGGCAGGAATAGACCTGCTGGTCGAGTGCTTCAGATAGGGACGGGCTCAGAACCATAGAGTGACACGCATACTCAACGAAACTGCACATCTAAATCTCGGAAATGGACAGTAATAATAAAAAAAAATCTATTTAGATTGTACCATTGCTGTCATTTCCTTTAAATTTCCCCGCATATACTTTTGTCTTAGGATATATATACCTAAGTTAAATACTCAAAACAAAAGTGATCTTAACATAAATTTTGCCTAAAACCGCGCGAAATACGTGCGTCATTAGTGTTGAATCAGACGACACAGTTCAAGGAGGGTCAAATGTATCAAAGACATATCATTATCTCCAAGGATGTGGCCATATTTAATTGACGCATAGATAAATGCGGAATTTGGAGCAATGCTAATGCGTCACTTATGAGTGCAATTATAACCGATTTGCGAAATTCTAAAGATAGATGTGCTTATGAACCTCAACTTGAGGCCAATCAGATACATACCTAGCTGTTGACGAGGGTAGAACTAGTAGGTTCTAGACCAGCAATTGATTACTTATCCAAATCGTTAGCATTTCGTTAACAATACGTTAATTCCCTTACTATGGTGATAATTCCGGATTATCGGAAACGTGGTTTAAAGGAGCTTAGCGCGTACTTTAGGGGAAATACCTCGGCAGAGAGTTGATTCCATTGTTGAGCGACCCTACAGATAAAGGATCTAGAGGATCGGTGGGTTTTAATTTTTGAATGTCAACCGATAATGTGTGCCTCATTACGCACTATATCCCGTAGCGATATTCTCAGCATGGTTCGCTCCATTGCTCGCTTAGTAACTTTCAACCTTTGGACAACGGCGACCGCCAGAGTCCACGTTTCACACCCTCACGTCCATAACCGGGAGGAGGCACTGGTATTATATTTGGGTCTTTAAATTTTGCGAAAGGTCAGAACCTCAGAGCGAATTTAAGCTTTCTTAAGGTGGCCCAACCCGCTCAACTCCCCATACAAACGGGGAAAGAAGATCACGCCCATATTTCTTGTCAAAGATCCCAAATTTTGCTAAAAATAGCTTTATTTGATCGAACTAGATGTCTGATGACCGTTGGTATTGTAAAATTGTGTTTGGTTTCTAAGTTATAAGGTCCGAAAGTCCGAATTTTTCGCGTGTTTTAAACAATAACTTTGGAGGAGGATTACGCAATGATAAAGTAAGAACATCTTAAAAAGATTAGTTATCAGACATAGCTTATTTAATCAAGATTTATAATCTATTTGGTTTTTGTTAGATTTTTGAATACAGCGGTCGTGGTTTACTTTTAGCTATAAGTCGTTTTGTAATTAAAATTTTCGTAAATCTTACCAAATCATACACTATGCACATTTTCTTTTTTGTGGACATGTTGCATCTTCCTCATCACGGAGCCTGTCTTTTTTTTTGAAACAGAGAAGGTCCCAGAGCGCAACAGCACGGTTTTGTACCGTACCCGCGAATGAGTAAGTCCCGCCGGGTTGGGCCACCTTAAGGCAGCCCAACCCAGTTGAATTCGTCTCTCGACCTCCTTGGTCAGTCCTTGTCTACCAAGCCGCAGAATTTTACCGAGATAAACGTAATCTTCAACCTATTCGTTCACTTCTCCGTCGATAACTATTTGTACCCTCAGTCGCAATGACCTTGGTTTTCTCCCGGTTCATCTTCAGACCTGCCTTTATCGATGCTTTATCCAGCATGGTCTGAAGCTGAACTCGGGAATTTGAGAGAAGAACAATGTCAGCCGCGAAGCAATGATGACTCGTTGATACCCATGTTGTCCCATTCAAGCGCCTTGAACACAACTTCCCATGCGTTGATGACTGATATTCGATTATTATATATTAGATCTTTGGTAAAAGTCAGATCAATGCTAAATAGTAGTCATTACCACCTATGAAACAGCCGCAAGTCCAGTCTAGGAGGCATCGTTCGTCGCACAAGAACCAAGCAATTGTCGATCTTATTTGCGTGCATGTATTATTGTTAGTATTTTAAGTTCTTGTAAACTGTTCTATTTGCATATGTTTGCGTAAATAAATAAGTAAATAAAATAAATAAATATATGACTACTACAACATATGACTTAATTAAGTAATTTATACGCTGTGTCCTTATTTAAAGGCTGTCGACGTGCTGAGCATGCTCCGTCGCTCCCTCGGGGATCTCCTAACGTGACAGGACGACGATCTTCTTGACTGGTTTGTTACCATTATTTTATGTAAAAAGTGGTTCCTTCCTTCCTCACTGTTCTGGTTCCACAAACAGCAATCACTTATAGCACATTACATATTCTGGGATAGAGTACTCCGAGATTAATTACTTAACATTACATGAGCAAACAACCGAAACACTGGACATTTGGCAATTGGTAACTGTGGTAGAAGCGACAACTTCTAACTTCTAATAACTTAGACAGGTAGTAGTCATTTAAAAGTACTCACATGGTTATTAAAGAGCCCTGCTTTCTCTTCTCGCATGATGATTTGTATATCTCTTCTGTCGACGAGAAAAATCTATCCTCAGGATTCTGAGAACAAAATATCGTAGTTATGAGCTACCTGAGCAATAAGTACTTACAATTTTAAATGTCTTACGGGTATTGGGTACCACGTGTGGAACTACTTCAATAAAACTTGCTAGGCTTGCAAAAGCCCCCAAAGCTAGTAGGCCCAGCAGAAGGATCAGCAGTGTCCGTCTAGCGTACGTACCATCGTGGTGGTACCACTAAGAAGCCCGTGCTTCGAGCGCAGCTCGAGGGGAAACATCGTGAAGACTGAAACACCGTGCTGAACTCCATCCATGCGCTGTTGCCGCTTTCGCCAGTGGCTCTGCCAGAATAGCCGACAGAATGTATGTGTAGTACGTACCATCGTGCTGGCACCGTTAAGAGGCTCATACTCCGCGCGCAGCAGCCCTTGGCGTCGAGCAGGGCTCCATGCCGGCTCTGCCAGAATAGTCGACAGAATCCATGTATAATACGTACCATCGTGCTGGCAGCATCGAGAGCCTCATACTCCGCGCGCAGCTCGAGAGGGGAGCCCTTGGCGGCGAGCAGGGCCGAGCTGGGCTCCATGCCGGCGCTGCTGCTGCTCTCGCCAGTGGCTCTGCCAGAATAGCCAAAAGACTCCATGTTTAGTACGTACCATCGTGCTGGCACCGTCGAGAGGCTCATACTCTGCGCGCAACTCGAGGGGGGAGCTCTTGGCGGCAAGCAGGGCTGAGCTGGGCTCCATGCCGCCGCTGCTGCTACTCCCGCCGCCGGCGCTGAAGAGAGGACACATCTTACTTTGAAATTACAAAACACCGATGCAACATAATTATTGGGAAGCGACAACATTTTATTGGGAACTTTTTTACTAATCGGGATAAGCAGAACCGTAATGTCATCCGACACAATGAGGCAATTTAATGGCCTGCACTTTCTACATTCGAATGATTGAGAAGCTGTATGGGCTGTAAGAGATTTAATTACTAAGAATTCGTTGCCAGGCCACGGCGCTGTCAATTATGTATATTGCGTAACGGGGGGTATGTTATCTTAAGGTTAAAGTCAACACACAGAGTAATATTATTTACTGTGTGATCGTAACTATTAACTATGACTACCTACCTCAAATACTACAATGATCGCGTTGTTTCGAACAATAATAGTTGTTGTAATAGATCCAGAATGTATAAGGATAATATAATGATAATGTTCTGTACCTTTTTGAAAATAAACTTACTTACTTACCAGAATTCATATAGTTTGCTGTCGTGTTCTACTTCCCATGAAATCGGGCAAGTGCGCGTATGACCAGCAGTGCGATTACGAAGCACGAAACGGGGGAGGTTGGTTGTATCTTACAGCGATTATGAATACGAAATGACAGCACCGGCAACTGCGGTGCGATTACAAAGCGCGAAATGAGGTGTAGGTGCAGTTAGTACCCCAAACTGACATTTTGCTCGAAAGCCGTCAGTTTGCTGTCAATTTGGGGGTAGGTGCGGCACCTACCAGAGATCTAAAATCTTTGGCACCTACACCTCATGCCGCACTTCGTATCGCACTGCGAGAATCCACAATTTCTTTTGAAACTGTTGGACTGTTGGTCGCAGTCCAAGGTTGAAGGATACCTTGTGGTCGTGGGGTGTTGGTTGCAGCGGCGAGGGCTGCGCATAAAATGGTCGCCGTCTGAGGAGTCCGAACATACGCCGTCGAACCAACTGAAAAAGGAAGTGATCGAAAATGAATTGAGCTTCATGCAATATTGATTAATAAGACGACAAGACGAATCATCTAGCTACGCCGTTCTTGACGGTACTAAGGTAGCTTCATCCCAATTCAGGATGGTTTCAGGATGGTCAACGCACCTAATTGGCTGAAGGAAAAGTAATAGCGGCGCACTCGTGGACACGCCGATTTGTCACACTAGTGACAACATTCTTAAAGTTACTGTCAGACTTACTTATCTTTACATTGTCAAACACAAACTTTACATACTACGATGGTTTTTTGGTTTCCCGCATTGTGTGAGATTGCGCGAGTCTTATGATTAGGTAGGTAATTTACTCGTAGTCACAACAACAGTGTTAACAATCGTGGTCGCAATATTATGACAAATTGGTGTGACTACGAGCCCGCACTCTAATTGAAATAAAGTCCTGATTTCTGAGTATGTAAAGTTTGTGTTTGACAATAGCTTAGTACAGTAACTTTAAGAATTTTGTGAATACCTTGTGATGCTCAATGTGACTTAAAAGCTTGTCTGTCTGTGGGTGCTCGACTTATGACATATAATATAATTACCTAATATGAAAGGGACCACTTTCTTCAACTGTTGTTACTGTATTGCACAAGGTAAGAATTGACTGGGAATATTTATACGCACGATAACGCTTTATAAATAAGATTTATTGGCTTCATGCGGCACAGTGGGCCTATGTGGCCAAGCAAATGGTTTAAAAAATCCGTTAAAACACTCCATGAGTGAAATTCGTGTGTTACTCCATCGAATTTCTAAGGTTATATCCACGGGATATATTCTTTGTTGTCTGTTATTATATGTATAGTGTGGCCATATAAATACGAGTATAGCTTGATTTGGTATATCTGTATCGAAAAAACAAACGTCAAACGTTTATCAAACTTTGAATTTTTTTGGTATAATCTTTAAAAAAAGGATTCTCTGAAACCGGAAGGATTTCGTAATTGTTGTTGGTTCATTTGACTTCGTCTTACGTTATCTATATGAATGTATGAATAGCTTGTATATGTTTATGTTTTATCGATGACTTCTGATCACCGCGAGCGAAGTAGGCAACCCGACGATTCATGTTCCGTAGTCAAAACTACTAAAACACCGTACTGCCGTAACGACGTGAAATTATGACGGTCTGCGCGCGACAAACCGTGGTTACTTTGATTTCTTATGTCAAAAGACTAATGAATAATATTATCAACTATACTTGTTGATGGATAGGACAGTACATTTGAGTAATAAGTGAGAAAATAAAATAGAGACTGGAATACTATATTTTAATGTAATAACCATTGTGCAAAAAGGTTACAGATTTAATAATTATTACTACCCATGTCTACGTAAATATAAGTAGTTTCTTCATGTCAACGTTCAACCCAAGGAAAGTTGTAAATATTCCGATGACAGGTTGATTCATATTGACTTGGTCAGTTTACTTGTTGATATGCTCGTGAAACTGTGCTGAGTCGTCGTAAATAGAAATAAAACAGATGCATAAACATGCATTCACAGAACCCGCTGAATTACCTGTGGAAGGAGAACGCGTTTGAGGATTTCGTCGTAACATCTTGGAAGGATTGTAACATAATAAACATATATATACAACACCATCTAGTGGCGATAAGTAAGCATTGTGTCGATCTGAATATAATCGAGAAATTCGTTGGCTGACATAATTGTCGGAATAGCAATAATCCAAAGGTCACAGGTTCGTATCCTGCTTTCGAGGAATGTCATGACCAAACACTTTTTCAGATTATTTTCAAAATCTGATAACAATGCTGGAATTGTAGATATCGCCGTAACTCAAATTAACGCACAATTTTCACTGCCGCTTCGACCATCTTTCTTTTAATTCGATGGTACCAGTTTCATTTGGAATCCGAACAATGAACACCCCTTACAACGTGCACTTGTTTTATTTCTTAAGAACGGCCCGTAAGTTATGCTCCCCATACAAACGTAGTTTACTAATAATTTGGAAACCGCTATTCCAATTAAATTGATATTTTATATCTAATATCAGGTAACAAATATCTGTGTCTGCATGCTTTTGTTTTTTTGAAAAATCCAAACCGAATGAAATGAAAGCAAAAAGAAAATCTTCATACGAATTTTGTTTTCTATATGGTTTGACCCAGAATACATTTACCGAAAAAACAAAGGCATGCAGACACAGATATTTGTAGCCTAATATTAGATAACAAATATCAAGTAAGTTGGAACATTGGTTTTCAAATGATTAGTAAACTACGTTTGTATGGGAGGCGAAATTTTCAGGTGCTTACGGGCCGACCTTAAGTGCCAGACCCCACATATAAAATAGAGGGTTCCGGCATAAGTATTAGACAACACAAAACTGTGTGAGATCTTGAGGTTTTTAGCTTAGTCAGAGTTATGCACGCTCAAGAACCTAAGCCAGGCGTATCCTACCTGGCGTTCTGGCACAGAAGTAAAATACTCGCACAGCGGCTCTGAGGTGGTGCGCGGCCTTACCTCGATACGTTGATATACCACATTCTCTCTTTTTCTGAGTTATTTAAGGTGACCCAACCCGGCGGGCCTAACTCATTCGCGGACACGGTACAAAACCGTGCTGTTGCCCTCTGGGACCTTCTCTTTTTCAAAGAATAAGACAGGCTTCGTGATGAGGAAGATGCAACATGTCCACAAAAAAGACAATGTGCATAGTGTATGATTTGGTAAGATTTACGAAAATTTTAATTTCAAAACGACTTATAGCTAAAAGTAAACCACGACCGCTGTAATCAAAAATCTAACAAAAACCAAAGAGATTATAAATCTTAAATAAATAAGCTATGTCTGATGATTAATCTTTTTAAGATCTGATTACTTTATCATTGCGTAATCCACCTCCAAAGGTATTGTATAAAACGCGCAAAAAATTCGAACTTTCGGACCTTATAACTTAGAAACCAAACACAATTTTACAATGCCAATGGTCATCAGACATCTAGTTCGATCAAATAAAGCTATTTTGAGCAAACTTTTGGATCTCTGACAAGAAATATGGGCGTGATCTTCTTTCCCCTTTTGTATGGGGAGATGAGCGGGATGGGCCACCTTAAGTGCATTTCGACACGAAGAATGCATGTTAAACGGTAACCAGTTCAATGAAGGCGTGGTCATAAAGGGCAGGCCCTGGCATGGGGCCTAATTCCTTCGGGAATGAGGTGTGTACCTTATATGTAGATGTGATAGTAGCCATCCGTGTTTCGTTAAATAAATAAAGATACTTTAGGCGTTTTACGGTGTGGATTCTAGATAACAAACAAAACGTTTTCACCAATTTGTACTATGCCGACTCCAAGCATCCACTCTACCTACAATTATTTTAATAAGGTTGATTTCTCTTTGGTGTCGAAGAACCCATCCATCCAATTCGACCTTCTGCCCAGCTGTCGCGTCGGCTGACGAAACTGACCGTCTCGCGTCGTCACACTCGCCGCAAGGATATCGACCAGCGATAACGATACATTGTTGTCAGATATTTCCTGAAGTGTTTGCGTTTAATTAGGCTCGTAACCAGTGCTCGTAACTGGAGGACAATTGAATTGGGGGAAAATATAAAAATTACCAGCCAAGGGCCGGTCAGTCAGTCAGTTGGCGTCCTTGGACTCAATACCGCGCCGCGAGGTCCGTCTTGTTGGAGACCAACCATTCACCGTTGGCCCGGACTCTCTAAGGCTCAGACGGTTCGTTGAGGGTCGCTTAATCTTTTCTGCAGGTACTATCATGGACGTTGCTCTGTGGAACTCTCATACCTTATTCCTGCCTATCCAACCAATATCCGGTGGACCCTCATTTCTCAAACTCAGTTCTCAACTCTACCGCAGAGGCATGGGAGGCGAGGTGTAGTGGATTTTATGTTTCTGAGCACCTTTGGTCTGTCACACAGCCACCTAATACCAGTTTTTTATAAAAAAATCTCTGTATCCATGTGTAAGGGTCGTTGTATACAAATAAACTTATCTCTAATCTCGCGTATGTATGCACAATTTTCGACTAGCATGCGATATTGGGAAGGTGAAACGTCAATGCGCGACAAAAGCTGTTGCGCGACGCATTGAATCTCACAACGAATGACGGCTTTGCTGGACCTGGATCTTCTATCAGTAGCAGAACCACTAAAGAGAAAGAAAGGAGAAGCCGAATGCGGTCGATATTGCGTCTGCGCTACATGATCAAAATAACCATATAATTGTATGGGAATCCGGCGGCGCGTCGAATGCCACACAGTCGAATCATCGCCATCGCGCGCGAATGTGCTCTAAAATAGGGTTAGTCAAGTCAGTTCCCACCCACACAAACGCCTCCAATACGTCTGCGAATATGTTTGCATGTGGCATGTACGTTTGGATCGCATTTTTTTTAAATTGGAGACAGCTGATCCCATAGTAGTCGCGCTCGATGCCATATCCTTTTTATCTTTGAGAAGAACACAGCCACAGCGCCTACCAACTTGTTATGAGTAGGCTAGTTTTGAGCGAAAGTGGGGTGGGAAAACCCTTTAGATATAGTATTCCCTTTATTAGATATCGTATTCTATTTTAATTTTGATATTTAATTTGATATTGTATTACGTAAAACTATACCAGTCGCTGCTGGAAATCCCTAACAGCTGCTGGCTGTTGCTACCCACCCGGAACCCGATGCCTGCCACACCGGAAAATATTCTCGTGTAGTGTAGGTATTTCGTAGACTATGTCATGATAGGACAAAATCGAAAGGATGGTTTTTCGCACCATCTAAAAATGGAAAGCGCATGGGTGTCGTGGGACTGAGAGCCCGACGGAAGCCAATGTCCCGTTGTGCATCCCTATCTATTTAATTATCATCCAAATACCTAGGTAACATTAATACGCTGTTAGACATGAGAAAGATACGATCGCCGCCGTTAGCAACAAGAGTCAACTGCCCAGTTCATTGACGGATGTGCTGAAATGCCAGAGTGATATGCTATTATCTGAAGAAAGTATATAATATGCATGTATGTACTAGCTCTGGCTCCTAGAATTATGTAGCAAAGGAAGGGAAAATGTCATGTGGGTATTTCCCGGTTCGCATTGTCCATGAAGTCTTGTGTCGCACAGTCCAAACATCGCCGTATGCCTATAGGTGGAGGCGCCATAGGCTAACGAGCATCGATGCTAACGAGCCAACGTTGCGGGGAGAGCCAGGGAGTCAGCACCGAATGCGTATGAGCAATTCAATGCTGACTAAGGTTACTATCCTCGCACGCAATGTTGGTTCGTAAGCCTAGTCGTATTCGGAGTGAAAACTTGGTACGGGATTTGCACCGGACTAACCATACAGTAACCAGTTTAGTCCGGCAATAATCCGCGCACTAAAGTTAGTCATCTCGCTCCGAGTTTAGGTTTAAATAGTTACAGTCCTATTCAGAGTGGGCGAACTAACTTTAATACGCCGGACTAAACCGGTTTTTGTATGGTTAGTCCGGTGATAATCTCGTTCAAAGTTTTGACAGGCGCTCTCTGAATACGGCTCCTAGAATAGAAATGGTAACATTGTTATTCCCGAAATATTTTATCCGTGATTGTATCACACTTTATGAGTACATGTTGAAGGTGTTTAGGGGCGGTACCAACGCATTGGATGAAAATATTGTCGAACCGGCAAAGAAAAACCGGCCAAGTGCGAGTCGGACTCGCACACGAAGGGTTCCGTACCATCTTACAAGATTAAACACAAATAAATTACGTTTTTTGTATGAGGCCCCCCCTTTAATTTTTATTATTTTTTTAATTTTACCTATTTGTTGTTATAGCGGAAAAATAAATACACACTCTGTGAAAATTTCAGCTGCCTACCTATTACGGTTCATGAGATACAGCCCTGTGACAGACGGATGGACGGACGGACAACGGAGGCTTAGTAATATGGTTCCGTATTCACCCTTTGGGTACGGAACCCTAAAAGTGGTCCGTGTTTTCCATCCAGCACAGTGTAGCCGTGCTCATAAAGGGAAGGTCCTGACATGGCACCTGATTCCTTCGGGAATGTGGTGTTTTGGGCTAATAGTATAATGGTAATTGTGTGGCATTAGGAAGTACTACAGTGACACTTCACAAAGTAATTATTTACGCTTTGTCTTCTAACGTCTGCTAATGCTCTCTAAATGCTTTTGCGACTGACCACGTGACTATGTTTGACAGGACAATGCTCTGCGGAACTTGCATTCTAATTCCTCCCCATTCATCGCATTTATAATATATAGGATAACATGTGTCTAATACCATGACGGTGGGTGTGGTATTAGCCATCCATGCCCAGTAGCAAAAACAATTTTTGGTAAGTAATATTTTATGTATAATTTTATCTGTCGACTTTTCCCCAACCAAATGAACATTAAGGTATTCCATTTTAATGCTAAGATTAGTTGATGTTATTTCCGTTTCACAAATATTACTTTCACATCTCAGAGGTTTGAAGTTAAAAAAATGCCTTATTTATAGAGCTTTAAAAAACCTTTAAGGTTTTCGAGGGGTCGAGAACACAACTTTACAACATATTAAATAAGATTAAATTTATGTAAAATAAAAATTATAGAATTCTAAAAAAAAATTGACGCAATTATATAAATGACAAACTCTACATGTGGTCCATTTCAAGAGTATATGCCATTGAATTTTTCAAAGTTAAATACTCACTCGTAACTGTCCAAAGATCCAACGGAGCTGTCCGGAGTGGCAACGTCGTTTTCCGAGCGTTTCGGAGTGTTTTTAGTCACAAATCTCATACTACTACAAGTAACTAACTATAAAATGACATACTCGTGCGATAGCGCGGCCGCACGTCAAGTGTGTCTCCTTGAACAGTTTCCAATAATGACACTTTGTTTAATAAAACCTAGTCGACTTTGGGCTGATAAGCGATTGATAGGCAGATTTGTTGCATTGAATACGTAGAATGCCAAGTGCGGGAATATCTGAACCATATCATATGTAAACCATTTTGTGGTCTGCTGCTTGACCTTAAGACCCATATACATTGTCGCTTTGGTGTATACTTTTGTGTATATCAGCTCAACTTGTGTATGTATGTATATGTATTATCATAGACTATGTAAGAGCATACTTAGTAAAACGTCTTGGTTCTTCGGAGCAATATAGGTTCTAATCGCACAGCATGAAGTGTAATTTCACTTGCGCTTTCATTGCTAGCTTGGTGAAGTGTTTTTGTCAGTTACTTTTATAAAATTAAAGTATGAAATGAAGCATTTTCCCTAAGCACATTAAAGACAGTTAACACATCATAACATTGTTGTGTTTGAATGGAATTTAATTGCTTAAATTGTCAGGTATTAATTCCAAATTAACTTTCATTGTTGTTCACAATTAATTATTTTTTATTATAACTTTAAAGGCCAAATAGTGTGATGATATTTCCATTTTTATTTGTTTAATTTCCTTTTTTTTTCCAATACCGAGCCTCACATCAGGTGCCACGAAAGACAGGCTTTGCCTAGTTTGGGTACTTGCACAATTAAACTCATTTGTATCTTCATACAGGGCTTGTGTTGCCACTGTCTGTTTCGCTTATTTCATACTAGTACTTTGTTTTTGAAATAATAAACAAAATAATATTAGATATCATTCGATTTCAGATTTCAGTCGGCTATTATATAAAAACCATCCCAATATTGAAGGAATTGGCCTGTGTAAAAAGCCCGAAATGATTTAAAACATTAAGTTTATACTCAAAGCAAAGTATTAACATCTCATGTCTATTCCTCTTTGAAAGTTCTTGGATTTACCTTGTTTAGTAATTGGAGGGTGCAAATAAAAAATATATCTTTTACTCATACATCTCCGTTTAATCTAATGACTTATGGCAAAATTAGAAACAAACTTACATTAAAAAAATACAAGACAATTAAATGATATGAGAAAATAAATAGGTAATGTTAATCATTTCTTTTATGAATGCAGTAGAACATTTGATGATGTTTAATAGAAACGCCATTAATTGAAATAATGGAATGACCTTCAGACAACTTTTGTACAAATTTTTGTAGGTGTTGGGGTTTAGCTACCAGCCATGATATAAGAGGCCATCATCGAACAAAGTGAGCAGCGCTAAGCTCATTTTTATTTAATGTTTGTTTTCAGATCACTTTTAAATCATATCATATGATACTTTTATTGAACCTAAATCTTTTTTACACTTTAATGTAAGTCACTATTCAATATGTGCCACCCTGGCTTCTTCCATGATATTAAATTGCATAGTTTGCCATCGACCCATGCATGATTGCATTCAGTTCCATAAGGGCGTAAGTGAAACCATATTTTATTATTTTTTTAAATAATTACTACTTATTTTGGAAGTGAAAAGATGCAATGTTGGTATAGCTATAATTAAAACCTGTAACGGTAAATATCGGACGCTCATATTCTGTGCTCAAACTATTTTTACGAAAATTTTTGAATATTTGTCCAATTTAATAGCACCAGCGACCTACGGTTTTATCTTTAAATTATAGCAATACCATCAATCTACATATTTACTTTTTTAAGTACCGAAATTAGTTGTGGCTATTTTTAATAAAAATTTAACGTTCTTTTACTTACGTCCTTATCAAACTGAACGCAATCATCTCTTATCATGCCCTTAAAAAAATGTACATGACTTAAACAATACAATTACTATTACAACTATAACACCTTGGTTTCATTTAGGGTTCCAACTCATTCAGTTGTGACTAGTTGGACATTGAAAGGTCACCAAGGTGCTAAAATTGTCACGAGTACCTAAACTTTGGAATTAATAAACTATTATAAGTAAATGAGCCAATGTCTAAATGTTGAAACCCATCTTCCTCATGCAGGCCTTGTGTTCCTCAATCAGTGGCCTGCAATTCTCTTCGCCCCTTTCCACAATGCTGAAAAAGAGAAATGTATGGTCAAATACTTTGTCTTTGAGCCAGTTGTGGTTTACCAGATAAGGCGTCTCACTGGGTTCAATACCGACATGCACCACTGTCTTTCTCTTTCCGAGTTCGATAAGTGCATTTCGTTACGAATGCGAGCTGCTCCATGGTTCGGAATCCATGTAAAACTGTAGGTCCCCTTCCCCTACTAGGTGGTAGGGTTTATGCCCGCCCGGGTTGGTACCATCGCATTGGATGAAAAGATGGTCGAAGCGGCAATGAAAAATTGTCCGTGTTTTCCATCCAGTTCAATGTAGCCGTGCTCATAAAGGGAAGGTCCTGGCATGGCACCAAATTCCTTCGGCAATGAGGTGTATTGGGCTGATATCATAACGGTAGTTGTGTGGTATTAGCCATCCATGTCAGGTCGCATGAAAAAAAAAAAACCTAGAAATCGACCTTCCTTGCATAACTACCCATTAGCGATCCTAGCCATGTTTCCCTCCTGACTGAAACGTTAGCGGGATAAGAACATATGGGATGGACTGTACCTGCATTCCACGCTCCTCGATTAAATACATTTTTAAAAAGCTTCCAAATTGGATATTCAGTTTACTGTCATTCGATTCGAGGTAACTATTTATCACTCCTTAGAAGGTTGCTTCTACAACAAGAGATATTTATCGTTTAATAGGATAGAATAAGAGATCACCCACCGCCACAACAGATATGTATCGATTTATAGACTAGAATAAGACATGTACCCATTTGTTTGTCCAACTAGAACATTACTAGATCGGCCCTCGCGGATTACTCTTCAATAACCAAACACACATGGAAAAAAGAAGCCAAAAAGTATATGATTGAAATATATGAAGGGCCCTACTGTGTGGGTTTTTCCATTCAAAAAGAATACAAGTGGTCCCACAGCATTTCTTCCCATGTATGCACGAAGAAGCGACTAAGGAAGGTGGTAAGTATACTCCATCCAGATTGGTACCTTAGCTTTTAATAAACGATGGTCAAAGTCGATGAAACCTAAATTTTTCCATCTAGTTTACATTGTTTTACAATGACAAAGTCGAAAATTAAAATAAAATATTAATTAAATCATATTTTTTTAATTTATTGAACAAATTTAATGTCTATTCATTGAATGTATCAGGTTTTGTCAGGCATCTTAATCTGTTTCGAAGGTCAAAGCCATAACTGCTATGACCTATGCTGCCCTCGTTATTTAAAAGGCGGTAACTGCATATTTGACTAATATGTAGTTACCGCATTTTGAATAAGGGCAGTATGATGATTTGCATGTTTATTTAAACTAGCATTAATGCCCATAATGATTATCGCTAATTCATTTTGTTTTACGTTAATTTTTTTTGCCTGCCTCACTGCACCTCTCCTACATCTCTAAGGTTGAATGGTACCTTTTTGTACCGTATGGCTGCAAATAAAGTATTTTTTCATTTTTCATTTCATTATTCTGAAAATGGATGCAAGAATCTGAAAGATTCTCACATCCATGTTCTGTGAAATTTAAGGGAAAATTAACCTGTAAATAACAACGCTGAGAGAAGTGAGCAACACTATCCTCATCAGTGACAGTCAACAGGATTTTCTGGCTGCTGCTAGGGTGGAATGACTCGTGAACATTTCCGGACCTGTCTATGGAAAAAAGTCTACGCTTCCAGTGACCTATGTGGGTAGACTGGTTCATACAGACACCGACATGAATTTTTCGTTTTTATCGTCGAACACGTCGAATACGCTAGTTCAAAGCTTCGAATGATGACATAAATTGCGTAATACGTACTACAGAATAACATAACCTCAACTAACCAGGCATCGCGGACTTGCTTGGTTTCCGGGCAGGCACAGCAAGCCTTGCACTTGGGTTTTTCGCCTGTCGCGGCAGGAGTAGCGGCGGGCACAGGTGTTACCGGAGCCAGCTGTGCCGATCTCGCGTTGCCCATATTTCTCACCGATCGTGGAAAATCTCCGACAAACAAATTTTCTCTCAAAGAAACAACAGGACAAAAGCCAAAGAATATACAAAAGCCACCGAATCGGAAAAGTCAAAGTCAATGTCAAATCCAACGTCAAAAAGAAAGCTGCCCAGGTGCCCTGCATCTACATCGTCAATATCTCCGTTGCCAACCTTATCGCCAGCGACGGAGTTGCGGCTGGGCCGCAGATGCGTCGCCAAAGAAGTGCTTCCTATATCGAGCTCCAACATCTGCATCGCCGACAACCCATCTGCGGTCCAGCAGCAGATGCATTGCTGGCGATGCGGCTGCAGACCCTTCGCAGATCCGTCGCCGCTGGGCGGGATATTTAACCTAACCTAACCTAACCTAACCATCCCAACCTATTTTACATATCCCTGCACCACACCCACTTTGGCGACGCATCTGCGCCTCCAGTTTTTGGCGACGTACAGTTGTTACTTATCAAATGTATACACTGGAAAGAGAAGGAATTTCTAAGTCCCTTTTACTCTATGGTTGACGTCAGCATGTCAGAAAGAGATCTCAAATTTGTCTCTATTTCCGGTGTATAGATTTCAGACAAAACGACTGTACATGCTCCTCGCTGGCGATGCAGATATTGGAGAAGGATATAAGGGAACCTCCTTGGCGAAGCATCTGTGGCCCAGCCGCAGATGCTTTGCGCGCGATAGAAATATTGGCGATGCAGATTTTGTCTTATCTCGGTCCACTACATTTTCTTATCTGGGTTTTATGCCTGTGCAAAAGAGATAAAGCAAAAAATATAAACATGCAGCAATAAACACTCCATAGGTGCATTACTTGAATGGGCATGTGTGTGAAGCAGAGATTAAATTAATGTCTTTCATATTTCTCCATCTCCACCGTTAAACCTAAACCTTCTAAAACCTCATGCTAACAAGATTCAATCACATGTTGGCATCAGGAAGCCTCGGTCAGCAGCCGCATTCAAGACTCGGTCAAGCCGAGTCAAGACTCGGTCAAGCCGAGTCAAGACTCGGTGTTCGGTAATCGAAGTCGCGGTCGGGTTTTTGATTGGGTGACCGTTCGACCATTCAGGCTGGCAGTGGTTTGGATTACTTACCTTACTTATTACGTACCTCGGGTGGTACCACCTGGTCGCATTATTATTAAAAAAAAAATTAACAAAAAAAATAACCGACTTCAAGGAAAAAGCACTAAAAAGTAAAAAATAATTTTCATTTTTGTAGTTACGATTTCTGTTATTTTTTGAGTCGGCGTCAGCCGGGCACGCGCTGCGCCAATCAAGAGAACCTAACCTAACCTAACCTAACCTTGGCTGACACCGACTCAAAAAATTACAGAAATCGTAACTACAAAAATGAAAATTATTTTTTACTTTTTAGTGCTTTTTCCTTGAAGTCGGTTATTTTTTTTTATTTGTTTATTTTTAGTGAATCTGAAGTACACTTACTAATTTTGTACACGTCCTTTCCAATAAAAAAAGAATTACCGAAATCGGTTGGCGTTATATTGAGTTATTCGTCCATTTGTCGCGCAATCTTAATACAAATTTAAGACTTTTATGATTTTCTCATGGATATCATTGTCAGAACTTAACCAAATTAAAATGGGACCACTTGGGAAGCACTAGCTATCATTTAAAAAAATAATTATCAAAATCGGTTCACCCAGGCAAAAGTTATGAGGTAACAAACATAAAAAAAAAAACAAAAAAAAACATACAGACGAATTGATAACCTCCTCCTTTTTTTGAAGTCGGTTAAAAATGGTAGAAGTGGCAATGAAAATGAGTTGTCACTTCTATCCAGTTCAATGTAGCCGTCAAGCCAATGGTAGCCATGCAATGCAGTATAAAGGTTCTGGCATGACACCTAGTTCCCAGGTGGTGTGTTCGACATCAATGGTGTTCAGCCATGTCATTTCCATATAAAAATCATCAAGTTTGTGGTTATGAATTGCAATATGCACATAAGTAGGTGGTATGCGATTGGTTCGGTGAAAGCCATGAGGGATAACGCACCTTAACCACGTGCCATCTATTGCTGTTAATCTACCTAGGGCAAGAATGCTTAGGGTAAAGGACAACATCGTAAGGAAACCCACTGCCAAGTTCGAAGAAGATTACTATCTATTTGTTGTTTTTAGGGTCCCGTCGGAAACAGCGAAAACGGACCCTTATGGTCTGGCTCTGGAGTCTGTCGGTAACACGCATTTTGTCCCAAAACATTCTCCTATTAATGATTGTTTGAATATTTAGAAGAAAATACAAAACAGGTACACTCGTAATTATGCACCAACTAATTACTTATGCTCAAAACATCATACCTTTTTAGAAAATGTTCTGAAGCTCTAATTTTATAGGAAATTACAAAACAATATCAGGCAAAGGCGATTTCTTGCATGTCAGCGGTGACAGGACCCTTGCCTAGGCACGTTAATATGTTCACGCTTGACTGGTTTATTTCATGTACTGTGCGATATACACATGGCATACTCCAGACTCTCAGCCCAACAACACCCACAGATATTTTATTTTTTCAGGGGTTTCGAAAACCATGTTCGGCGCCAGGAATCAAAACATGAAAAACTAATGATTAAAACAAATATTGTAGTCATAAAGGGATGCATGGGAGGGGCATGGCACCTAACTCCTTCGGGAATGTGGTGTATTGAGCTAATATCATAATGGTAGTTGTGTGGTGTTAGCCATCCATGTCTGGTCGCATAAAAAACATAAAAAAAAGTTATCCATAAAGAAACAATATGTAAGAAATAAATGTCATACTCTGCATGGGTAGTCTGAGTTCTCACCTAAATTGGCATTTTCAGAACTTCAAAGTTACGTAGAAATGTCAAACCAGTACAAGTTTTACAATGTATTCTGTGGTTTTACTTTTAAAACCTATAAATGTGGGGTCGGCATTAACGGCAAAGTAAGCAAATTGACGGCGAAGATGCGCTCTTCAATTCTCCACAGTTGAAAATGCTAGTCGATCGGTTTGGCGTAAACGCGAATTTATGTGAGAAGTCAGACTAAGGTTCTTTAAACTATCCATCTATCTATCTTTACATATATTATTTATAACTATTCTGAAAAGGTGTAAAAAAATGCAAAAATCGTCACTTTAAAAATATCTGCATTTATTCTCCGTGCTGTCCACTGCATTTCTAAAGGAGCCCACTAAAGGATCTGTCGTTTTAGGTTTGAATACCAATCATCCCTACTTTCCTGGCACTCGAGCTGGTACCAATCTCATTGAATAAAAAATGGTTAAAACGTCAACACAAATTGCCAATGTTTTCCATCCATTAATTTGAGTTTCAGCGACATCTACATTTTAAGCATTGTAATCAGATTTTGAAAATAATCTGAAAAAGTATTGGTCGTGACATTCGTCGGAAGCAGGATTAAGCAATGCTTAAAATGTAGATGTCGCTGAAACTCAAATTAATGAGATAACGGTAATGTCGTATCCATTAAATACATAAAATTATCAAGTTTTCCATCCAGTTCAAGGCTGTCGCTGTGAAGTCACAGGAAATAATGATTTCAAAATTTTAAGAAATACATTCTTTGTCCATTGGCCAAGGCATTATTTTGCACGGCAACTGCCATTAAGGCACTAGGACTAGCCAACTACTCGCGCCATACAAATGCACTTTATAACAAATGTAATAATATGTAGTGAAACGCTTCAGCAAATCCAAATAGAACTCCAGACTGATAATGGATTGTTAATATTTTTTTATTCCATCATTTATTTAAATAATAATAAAAATAAAAAAGCTGATTTTTCTCATTAGAAATCTGAAAGTAATTCGATTTCTAGATATAAGCAAAAACAGCATATATGCATAAACAAAAAATTCCATTTGCTTTTAGATTTCTACATTTAGTCAAAAAAGTTCGGAAATGGACACCGTTTCCGCAATGTATTTTGTATAGAAAAAGGAAACATACATTAACGAAAATAATTCAATTCCTAGACAAGGAATCATATATTGTAAGAATGACACTTATAATCGTCAGACTTAGTTAGTTAACTTGGGGTGCCTCGTCTAACTTTGCGATTTGGCTAGTACCAGGCCCTTAAACTAGCGTAATCTTCTTCCTGGCCCAGCTTACTCTTTACTCCTTAGAGCCAATGACAGCTTGAAAAAAAATATATAATTTCTCTAAACTCACTTGACCCAGGATCATTCATGAAAATCAGTTTCACAAGTTATTCACTTGTTTACAGATAACACTTTTTTTTAATATAAAATTACAGTTACGTTACGTATGTTACGTATTAAAACATTTTGTCTTTGTCCCATGGTCCAGAACATAGCACTTTGTCATGGAATTATGAGCAGGAACTAGGGAAGCAGTGCTGACTTGGATTTGTGAAATTATTTGTGCGAAATACATAGCATCACATTAGGTAAAAGCAATGAGGTAAAAGAACCTTTGCGCACATTTTTGAAGGCCAAACGGGTTGTATGTCAACGCTAGATAATTATGTTTTTTCCTAACTGATGTTGATTCTACATCCGATCTAAGAGTTAAGGAAGAATCTATTTCATGATCCAGTGTGACAAATTACTTCAAAGGCTTAGAACGTAAAGACATACAGAGTCAACTGATGGATGGATGAGAAAATCGTTTCATACAAAATGTACTGACATTTCTTTTTTTAAGGTGGCCCAACCCGCTCATTTCCCCATACAAAAGGGGAAAGAAGATCACGCCTATATTTCTTGTCAGAGATCCAAAATTTTGCTCAATATAGCTTTATTTGATTGAACTAGATGTCTGATGACCATGGGCATTGTAAAATTGTGTTTGGTTTCCAAGTTATAACGTCCGAAAGTTCGGATTTTTCGCGCGTTTTATACAATTACTTTGGAGGTGGATTACGCAATGATAAAGTAAGAACATCTTAAAAAGATTAGTCATCAGACATAGCTTGTTTAATCAAGATTTATAATCTATTTGGTTTTTGTTAGATTTTTGACTACAGCGGTCGTGGTTTACTTTTAGCTATAAGTCGTTTTGAAATTAAAATTTTCGTAAATCTTACCAAATCATACACTATGCACATTGTTTTTTTTGTGGACAGGTTGCATCTTCCTCATAACGGAGCCTGTCTTATTCTTAGAAACAGAGAAGGTCCCAGAGCGCAACAGCACGGTTTTGTACCGTGCCCGCAAATGAGTTGAGGCCGCCGGGTTGGGCCACCTTAACACTGTGTAATGATAATCTGAAGTTATGTTTTAAGTTTTACTTTGAAATATTGAGGAAAAGTTAAGGAATTTGTTCGACAAAGTATTTTTTTGGGTTTTTAGGGTTCCGTACCCGAAGGGTAAAAACGGAACCCTATTACTAAGCCTCCGCTGTCCGTCCGTCCGTCCGTCTGTGACAGGGCTGTATCTCATGAACCGTAACAGGTAGGAAGCTGAAATTTTCACAGATTATGTATTTATTTTACCGCTATAACAACAAATAGGTAACATTATAACAATAAAAATTTAAGGGGGCCCCATACAAAAAAAACGGGGTTTTTTTGTAAATCCTGTCCGATGATACGGAACCCTTCTTGTGCGAGTCCGACTCGCACTTGGCCAGTTTTTTATTCCCGTACACTAAACAATCTATAAATGCACAGGTCACCAAGCTTTCTTTAGGAAAACTAGAGAAATCATAAAGATTTCACAAAAAATCATTTCAAGTTCTATGAGCGTGACTCCAATGTATTGATAAAGATTTCAGAAGTTGTCTCATCAGGCCGATGTGTTCATCTCCCTCTACCTTACGGTAGTGGTACTTGAATTGACGCCTCACTCCCACGCTTGGTTCGTCTTGTAAGCACAGCGAGCTCTGCTATGTCTATGGGTAAAACCGTCGTCTCATCGCGTTCCGACTAACCCCAAAAAAAAAACAATCAAAGAGTTTTTATTTTTTTATTGTGTAAACCTTAAGCCTACTTGCGCTGCACATTCTGTCCGGGGCGCTGCATGTCGCGCGGGAACGAGCGCTGCGGCGGCGTACGAATGCGACGGTCCTTCTTCGACCTGTTGCGCACCACCTTGCTGTGGATTGCGCACGACACGCAGTAGTGGAGCTTCGCATACAATTTGGGCAGCTGGAACGCTGCAATAAAAAGGAAACGAGCTTCAACAAAGGAAGATTGTTTCTTATGTACCAGGATGTGGATGGCTTATACCACACCTACTAAGGCTGCTTTTAAACTATTATACTCTTAATTTTCTGTAGGTGGTAGCATTTAAAGGTATATGAAACTATGTGATCAGTTCACTGTTGTAGTTTATGAAAAAAACCTGCAGCATGAATGTTGCAATTAACTTAATTTAGATAATATTTTATTTTGGACAAATTCAGCAAGAGTTGACAGACTGAGATGTTAGTATGAGTACAACAAAGCATAGTTCTGGCTACAAAAAAATAACCATTGCAAGATTTATTATCGACCCGTAGGAGCGATACTGTGACCGCCCAAAAGACGAAGAGGACAGGTTAATTACACATGTCCATTGACCGAATTAGACCTATAGTCAGCCATGTGAAAATGTTGAGTTGTTTTCTTTTAATAAACATTCTGCTGTAGATATCCTCTAACTTAAGGTGCAGAACACACACCGACTAGGTTGCCAGCATTTGCTACAATTTGACAACTTTGAGCGGCTCGTAGCCTAGTGGCGTGGGGACTGGCCTACCGTACCAGAGGTCTGGGTTAAATTCCGACATGCACCACTTTTTTTCTCTTTCCGAATTCGTTAAGTGCATTTCATCACGAATGCGAGATGCTCCATGGTTCAGAATCCATGTAAAACTGTAGGTCCCCTTCCCCTCCTAGGTGGTAGGGTTTAAGCCCGCCCGGGTTGGTACCATCGCATTGGATGAAAAGATGGTCGAAGCGGCAATGAAAAATTGTCCGTGTTTTCCATCCAGTTCAATGTAGCCGTGCTCATAAAGGGAAGGTCCCGGCATGGCACCTAATTCCTTCGGGAGTGTGGTGTATTGGGCTAATATCATAACGGTAGTTGTATGGTATTAGCCATCTATGTCAGGTCGCATAAAAAAAAACAACAGGTGAAATAACGTACAGTTGTAGACGGAGGCGTCGTTGATGTCACGCACGGCGGCCGCCTCCACAATGTTGCGGATGACAAACTTCTTGATAGCCTTGTCCTTGGGGACGCAGCGCGCGCAGTTGGTGCAGCGCACCGCCTTCACGTGCCCGCGCCCGTGCTTCGAGCGCCCCCCATTGCGCCGCTTACGAGTCTGAATACCACCACGGAATTACATTAGTTATCGATAATTTAACAGCTCTACATTTGGGTAGGCGGCGACAAGGATAAACATCTTCAAAAATACCAGGTAATTGGTTCACAGTTTGACATGTTATGGAAGTGTTTTGAAAGCACACTATTCGATGAAAGCAAGGCGTTGCGATAGAAACAAAATCGGCAATCTTGGGACAATACGCCGTTGTGGCACAAAGGATAAAGGATGAGCACGTTTAGAAATGGTAATTGCAAGGAGTAAACATATAGATTGGTTATCGATTGAAAAGGCTGTAAAATATGAATTTCCTAAATATAATAATTAACTTTTGATGCAACGCAACACATGTGCACATCACTTAGGCATTGTACTAAGATTCGGGAAACGAAATGCTAAATAAATGGGCGCCACATGGACTTCATTTTGACAGCATTTTGCACAAGCACAAAACACTAAACTACTCAAACACTCCACATTTGCTCGCAATTAAAGCATTTTAGCGCATCAAGCTAGCCTGAATTCTCGGTAATCTCACAAGTTTTCACAAGACAATATTAAATAAAATAATGAGAAGCGGCGACGTACCATGTTTCTAACCTCTTCGCGCGACGGGCGGAAAGAAAGAGCTCGCCATAGACAAGGAGTATTGTACATCCGCCGGCCTAACAAGAGTTGCCAGTATTGAAATTCCCACAAAAACTCTACATGCCGAAATGCGTACACAGTCTACACAGTGAAAAGATTGAATAAGTATACCCCAAATTGCCACCACGATCCAAATCGAAACGATTTTTAGCAGAAATATATGTCAAAGCATACCTGACCACCTCTAAAATGCCTTGTATAACTTGAAAGTGGATATTCCCTACATATACGGCCTATATTCCCTATAGGCCTAAAATCATCTAGTATTCTAGATTACCAGTATCAAGAAAATATTGAAAAACCTGGGTAAGTTTCATATCGGCTCTTCTTCGCCAGAAGTAATCGAGCCGACAGGAAAAAAAAATACGAATTAAAGTGTGTAATATACATCTAATGGAGGAAATAAAAAAACTGAAAGCAAAGATATTGGTTTTCTGAAGGACTACCATAGATTCTTAGAAAATAAAATAATTCTTTAAAAAAACTTAGTTTCACCACAGATTCGGAATGAGCAAAACAAATGTGTATGCAGACGATTGTCTTCGAAATGAAACTCATCCTGCCCGATACTGGAAAATATTTTTCGAATTAGCAAATGATTATGCGGCCAATGTTTTCGAATGAGCATACGAAGGTCATACAGCCCAAATATTGGAATAAGCAAAAAAAAAGTCCGGCAGCCCATGTTTTATAATGAGTATGTAATTTCATTTAGATTCCCCGATTCCCTCGGATTATAAATCTTTTTTTAACACTAAATAACGTTCAACTTTTTTTATGTCAACATATCGTTCACGGGAGCTAATTTAAGCCATTTGTGACGATCGTGAACGCGTATAAAGTTCCCGTCTCTGAAATATAAGCGATACGGAACGAACTGAAAGATATCTCTCCAGAGCCCCTAGTCCCAGTTGTCACCTTAATTGGCGTTTACGCCAAACCGATCGACTGATGTTTTCAAATATATGGAGAAATTTAAGTCCACTTTTACACAAGTTCCATATTTTTTTTGTTTCGTTCGGTTTGCGCTGACAATTTTTATTTAAGAAAAAGAAAATTTAAGAAAAATTAAGGTGTAAAAATCATTGGTGTTCAATACATTTCCATACCAAATAAAATAACATCATACTTTTTCATATAGCATTATGCAATAACATACACACCCCATACGACCTTATAAAATAACATACCACAACATACTACGCCGTACAAAATCATATAATTCCATTGAACATCATATTACGACCGCAAAGGTCCACGACACCGGAACGACCATCAGTAATAATATCATTTTTTGACAGCTAGAAATACCGAAAAAATAGTGATGTGTTTAAAGTATATGAAGTAACTCTTTTTAACCAACTTAAAAAAAAGGAGGAGGTGCTCATCATCACAGTATTTAATTAGTTTCATTTGATTTTTTAAACTTTTCTGGTCTAACTCAAAATACACTAATAAATTTAAAAAACGAATTAATTCGCGGATTCGATCATGTCAGTAAAGAAGAATCCGCAAAGAATATTTACAAGTTTTCCGTCCACAGTTAGAAACTAAATAATTACAGCTGTATTCAGAGTGGGCGGACAAATTTTAATACGCCGGACTAAACCGGTTTTTGTATGGTTAGTCCGGTGATAATCTCGTACTAAGTTTTGACCGGTTCTCTCTGAATACGACTGGTACATTTTAAATAAGTATCTTTGCTTCATGATCGATTCTACATAAACTCGTTGTGAATTCTCTATACATTCTTTGGTTTATTTACACGGTGAAAGCCCTTGCCTTTCCACAAAGCAGATTATAGCATTCCCTTTGTGTCACAAACTCTCTTTTCACAAACATTTTTTGTTTCGCCGTTTTTCGTAACTAATTTTACCAACGAAAAGAGACAGCCATAGCAAGCCATAGCTTACAATAGTCAAATAGTTAAAACACGATTGCCAGATAGTCTTCATTTCCGTTTTTGAAAAGCATTTTTTACATCCCCGATTAGGAGATGCGGCTTTGAACAAAAGTTCAAAAAATATATCTGCAGTCCTTTGTGGCTCTAGTAATAAATTAATTAACAAATTTTATGGAATTTACTTTTAAAATTAATTGTGTATCGTGGGCCTCCCGAAGTTTTGTATGAAAGTATAGATACTAATCTGTACTTAGACATCTATTGCAAACCACTTGCAAATACAGCATGCAACACCGATTCAGTCAGGACTTCTCAGAAAAAATGTTTCCTTCACGTCCGAGTCATACTTTTTGAACCGTTCTGTTCTGCAAAAGTAAATGCATCAGATTCTAGCCTCATTCGTCAACCTACTTACATTGTATAGTTTATTCCGTTGTGTGGCAGTGCGTGTGGTCACGCGGCGGCTGCGGGGGGCAACAGACACTCAGGTGAGCATCTCGCTGGTTATTATTAGTTTACTGGATGCACTCTACTCCAACATGTTGTATTACGTCGCATCGCCTGTTCTTTTCGATTCACAGCTGGTCTGTATCTCTAGAGAAACGCTCAAAATCATAGAGAAAGTGTGGTCCATCGATATGCCACTGGGTTAGACCTACAGCTGTTTCTGCCCCTGACAACTCGCTAATTGAATCTACGCCTCCTATCCCACGTAGGGGCGGTGTGGTGTTCGCGATATGCGCCGTTTCCGTCTGGTCGTTGATCTGAACGCGATGATGCTGTCAGTGGTCACATGACAACTCCACAAGTTTGTTGTTTCTTTTGTCCCCATTTCTATGTCATTGCCCTGGCCATAGGGTCGAAAGCATCTATGTACCGTATTTGATTTTCACCTGTGTGAAATGTTACACTGGTAGCAGTATAACATTTAATTATTCATTTTACATTGGTTTTTTTTTTCATTTATAACATTTAATTATTTGTTTTTTTTTCTGTTACTTATACTAAGTTACATGCAGCCATTATTGTGTGTTAACTGAAATATCATACAATTTTAAAATATTTGTTTAGAAAGCATCATTATTTGTGCACTGAACATTGTTCATCTCTCTTAATCAGGTAAAATGATGACAGTATTGTGCAATAACGTTGTTCTTCTTCAGGGCTCCCGTCCTTCATCGTTACATGTTCAGATTTTCACAATATATCGTTACCAAATGGTTACAATGATTTTGTGATGCAAGCAGATAAATCTAGACTGACATAGTTGCAAATTAAATAACATTCTGGACCATATCATGTTTGCTTGCGGCTCATCCCAAGAGGTTAAAAAAATAAGGCTTAAGGTGGCCCAACCCGCTCAACTCCCCATACAAACGGGGAAAGAAGATCACGCCCATATTTCTTATCAGAGATCCCAAATTTTGGTCAAAAGAGCTTTATTTGATCGAACTTGATGTCTCATGACCGTTGGCATTGTAAAATTGTGTTTGGTTTCTAAGTTATAAGGTCCGAAAGTTCGAATTTTTCGCGCGTTTTATACAATAACTTTGGTGGTTTATTACGCAATGATAAAGTAAGAAAATCTTAAAAAGATTAGTCACCAGACATAGCTTATTTAATCAAGATTTATAATCTATTTGGTTTTTGTTAGATTTTCGACTACAGTGGTCGTGGTTTACTTTTAGCTATAAGTTGTTTTGAAATCAAAATTTTCGTAAGTCTTACCAGATCATACACTATGCACATTGTCTTTTTTGTGGACATGTTGCATCTTCCTCATCACGGAGCCTGTCTTTTTCTTTGAAACAGAGAAGTCTTTTGATCGAACTAGATGTCTGATGACCGTTGGCATTGTAAAATTGTGTTTGGTTTCTAAGTTATAAGGTCCGAAAGTTCGAATTTTTCGCGCGTTTTATACAATAACTTTGGTGGTTTATTACACAATGATAAAGTAAGAAAATCTTAAAAAGATTAGTCATCAGACATAGATTATTTAATCAAGATTTATAATCTATTTAGTTTTTATTAGATTTTTGACTACAGCGGTCGTGGTTTACTTTTAGCTATAAGTCGTTTTGAAATCAAAATTTTCGTAAATCTTACCAAATCATACCCTATGCACATTGTCTTTTTTTGTGGACATGTTGCATCTTCCTCATCAAGAAGCCTGTATTTTTCTTTGAAACAGAGAAGGTCCAGCACGGTTTTGTACAGTGCCCGCGAATGAGTTAGTCCCGCCGGGTTGGGCCACCTTAAGCTAACACTCCAATGGGCGAGGCATACTATTACAGATTACCTGTAGCTGGAAGGATCTTATGGACCAGTGAATGTGTAGGGCTGTTTATGTTGGTCGGTTGCAATAAAAAAATTTATTCCATCGCTTGCCATCTCTCTGCTACCCCGTCTCACTGACCACTCGTATAACTTCCTTTTGGCGACTCTAGGCTTGTTTAGGTTCAAAATAACTAAATCAATATTTTGTGACACACATTTTTGTCGGCTCATTCGATTATGTCTGGCGAAGAAAAACTGACCAGAAACTTCACCGGGTTTGTAACTATTTTTCTTTGACACTTACAAACTAGTTTACAATGTTTGACAGATGTCTACTGCTCAGAAATACAAATTCTGCTTATTCAAATCATTAATGACTAAAGGCAATCCGGATAATTGAAAAGGACGCATTTGCATAGGCTGTGTTTGGCAAATGGGAGAGTCTTTTTCATCCGTGGCAATCGAACCATATATGAAAATTGACAAAACCAGGAAGATAATAAAAACCTTTTACAGTTTCCATCAAGTCTTCTTTGTTCTAGTAATACCAGTGATTTTTGAAAAACTCACGGCTTTCCTTGCCGCGGGAGGATTTTATCCTGGACATGACTCCCACCACTTTGAATGCCCAGGTTATTTCACAAAGCAAAGCTAAGGCACAGGAATGCTTGTAGATTTTTTTATAGAATTGATCATGGATATCTGAAAACATACTTACTGTCATGATCCAATCACACCACATTCCCAAAGGAACTGCATGCCTCATCCTTCCCTTTATTTATAGGTGGCTAGATTGAGATGGATGAAAAACAGACAATTCTTCATTGCCACTTTGACCATCTTTCATTTGATGCGATAGCAACAATCTTTTCAACAAACAAGTAAGAAAAATAGTGTTAAAACTGTTGTCAACAGATTTAGCAGCAGAGATGTATTTCAAAGCTCCGTTATCAGTAGCCCCAGTCTTGACGTCACAACATATACACTCTGATTTTCTTAAAGCCTCTTTTTTGGGCTGTGCCAAGAGACCAAGGGTTTTTTTGTCAGCAACTTGTCAAGAGCATTGTATTTCACGGGCGTGAGTAACTTTTTCAAAAGTAGAAAACCTAATATGTGAAAGATTTGTCAGTCTTTCGTGTTTCATAATATTCGGATTGAACACAATCTGCTAAATTCCACCCATTTTATGACGACACATGCTCTGTCTCATTGCAGCCCTAGACGATGCCATCGCAGTGTGCCGCGTGAGCGGGCGCGCGTGCGGGCGCGGGCGGCATGTCGCAGCACGGCTACCCGGAGCGCGTGTCGCGGCGGGGCGCGGCGCGCGGCGGCAAGCCGTGCGCGGAGGACGCCGGCACCATCGAGGTGCTCGTCGAGACGCTCACGGGCACCGCCTTCGAGATGACGGTCTCGCCGCTCGACACGGTGCTGGCCATTAAGGCCAAGATCTTCAGGGTCGAAGGTGCTATATTTGTACTTTGTGTGTCTGTTTATTGATTTAGGTGAGAGTTTGTTAGGTTAAACAATATAACAGTTTTAAAACCATTCACTGACAGTCAATCCTGCCTATTATACCAGCCTTTCTGGACTCCAGCCGTGGATAAGAAAAAAACTAAAAATAAACCTTATTCAACACGAATAACGTTTTTTTTATATAACTGGACATGGATGGTTATTACTGAACTGACCATCAGATATTAGCCTAAAATACCACATGATACCTCGGTGCCATGCCAGGACCTTCCTTATATTACTCGGCTACATTGAACTGGATGGGAAACACGAACAATTTTCATTGCCGCTTCGACCATCGTTCATTCAATGCGATTAACACATAGTGAGTAAGGAAGGTGACCTACAGGTTTACGTGGAATCCGAACCATAGCCAGCCTCAACAGTTGAAAATGGTCACCCATCTAGAACCTAACCGCGCTCAGAGGTGCTCACCCAGCTTATCGAATCGCAAGACGTCGCACACTGAGCTACCGAGGTAAAATAAATATGTTTTCACTGGCCATGTAAACGTGACTCATTGGTATGTGTTAACTAGACCTGAGCAGCTCTATGTAGGCAATTATAGTGATAGGAGATAAATGCTGTGTAAACATTGGAAGCATTGAAACAAAAAGTGAAGCACATTTAATAGCGTTCACATAAATTGATAAAAGTTATAAAATTTTGTGTATTTACTAATTTAGTGGGAGTTTTTTTTCTCAAGGGGAATAAATACCTAAATAGCAAAGTTTTTCTTAAGTCGATTACCGTAAAGCCTTTGGTTGTTAAACATTGAAAAAATATTGAGCTTATAGATTGTACATTTGCAAAGGTAGATATCCCCCATTTTGTTAAAAAAAATATTTCTAAAAGCCATTTTTTCTGTTATCTTTCTATTTAGAAGAATGACATAAAAAAATCTTATACCTTTCAGCCATGAGGCACACATCTCCTTTTTTTCAGACTAGTCGTACCTTGCCGAGCAGAGACGGAGTGCACGTAACGTGCGTGCGTACTCTCCCGCTGACATGATGGCACTGGCTAGATTCCGCCGCGTGTATTCTTGACTTTGCGCTATGGTATATAGGCACCTTAACACCTGGTCTATGATTCCTCCGTTATCGGAACCATAGTGCAAAGAGCGAACATGTTTTGACGAAACAGAATCCTTTGACTGTAAACATGCCTACGTAGTTCGAAAGTTTAACATCAACATGTCCGTGATATCCAGTTACTGGAAAACATCTTGACGCCTTTCCCAGTTGACATGCTATATTTACGTGAAGACCTTAACCCTAAATCTGTGAAGTCTGAGGCCTGCAGATATTACACGGAAAACTTGGAAGCCGGGCAGGCAGATATTACCACCTAGAAGGGGAAGAGGACAAGAGGAGGAGGAGGGAAGAGGGGGGGGAGGAAAAAATTCATAGACAATAAATAAATAAATAAGTGCAAGTGCATAAAAAGAAGTGCACGCATCAGCATAATGCTGCTAGTGCATTACAATATAATAATAATAATAATACAGTTTGACATGGATTCCGAACCGTGGAGCCGCTCGCATTCATGACGAGGATTTCTCTGGTATGCTAGGCACGTCCCCGCACTACTAGGCTACGAGCTGCTGAATTCTCATTGCTAGATTATATTGTATATGCACTAGCAGCATCATGCTGAAGCGTGCACTTCTTTTTATGCACTTGCACTTTTGTTTTTAAGCACTTGCACTTATTTATTTATTTTGTTGTCTATTGATAATTTGATTTTAAGGTGGCCCAACCCGGCGGCCCTAACTCATTCGCGGGCACGGTACAAAACCGTGCTGTTGCGCGCTGGGACCTTCTCTGTTTCAAAGAATAAGACAGGCTCCGTGATGAGGAAGATGCAACATGTCCACAAAAAAGACAATGTGCATAATGTATGATTTGGTAAGATTTACGAAAATTTTAATTTCAAAACGACTTATAGCTAAAAGTAAACCACGACCGCTGTAGTAAAAAATCGAACAAAAACCAAATAGATTATAAATCTTGATTAAATAAGCTATGTCTGATGACTAATCTTTTTAAGATGTTCTTACTTTATCATTGCGTAATCCACCTCCAAAGTTATTGTATAAAACGCGCGAAAAAAGCGAACTTTCGGACCTTATAACTTAGAAACCAAACACAATTTTACAATGCCAATGGTCATCAGACATCTAGTTCGATCAAATAAAGCTATTTTGAACAAAATTTTGGATCTCTGACAAGAAATATGGGCGTGATCTTCTTTCCCCTTTTGTATGGGGAGATGAGCGGGATGGGCCACCTTAAGTAAAGATCCAGTTTGTTTTTGAAAACATTTACTGACTTATACACAACTCGGTTTGTTAGAAAGTTTTTTCGAGGATTTTTTGATGATTGGGTGCGATTTAACTTTAGCGAGTGACCGCGTAGCCTTTCATTGGTGTTAAATGTACATTGCTTTTTAATTAGTGACATCATAGGAATTAAGCAGTATTTTATAAGCTTTGATAAGATCCCTGCGCTGCCTGCGTTTCTCCAGTGTTGTCAGGCCTTAGGGCCATTCCATTGTGACGGGGGTGACATTTTAACACTATTTTTGAAGTTTAAGGGCTTATTACAGTTATAAATTCATGTTTTTTGCCATAATGGTTATTAATCAGTAAAGAAAACATATCAAACAATATAAATTAACATCAATACACATTGATGACATTTCGGTTTTTTCGATAATTAATAATATGTTTCTGTGACGGGGGTGACCTTAAAAACACCTTAGGGTCAGAGTCAACGGGAAAAAACTTGATTTTCCAAAAAAATATATATGAAATAGAATGGGGAAATTACTGCTAACCAAAGATAATGAATTGGAGACCTTCATATCTTCTTGAGGAGTAACGAAAATGAAAAGTTTTTTTTATATAAATATTCAAAAGTGTGACGGGGGTGACAGCAACTTGTGACGGGGGTGACGCAGTCACAAGAAACGATATTAGTATGGATGAAATCTTGTTTATTGAACTTAAAACTGCTCAATAATATGTCGTTAACTTCGCACACTTAAATAAATATCATTAGGTAGGTACATCCCATAATTAATCAAAACAAAATTGGCTCTTAATTTTTTCCATGATCGGAGGATCAACTTTTATTTAAATAATATGGGTACCTTCCTCCGATGTATCCTCTTCTTCATGCTAAATCCAAGTTTTAACACTCTTTTTCATGTTTTTTTAATGTCACTAAACTGGTCCCCATGCTGACTTAAAGAATGGTGGCAAATTATAAGGCTTCACCTTTTCCTAAAGGTAATCCTATTTCAACAAAGTTCATTTACTTTGACATATTCGTTTGGGACAGTAGGTGGGTGTGACCTCTGACTTTGCTGTCTGGGCCATTTTTTTATAGAACTGACATATATGGCTAATACAACACAACTACCGTCATGATATTAGCCGAATACACCACATTCCCGAAGGAATTAGGTGCCATGCCAGGACCTTCCTTTTATAAGCACACAACAACACTGAACTGGATAGAAAACTAGGACAATTTTTAATTGCTGATTCAAACACAGTTTCATCCAATGTGGTGGTACTAGTTCGGGTGGGCTTAACCTACAGTTTTACAGTTGCGAACCATGAAACAACTCGCATTCATAACGAAATGCACTTATCCAGCTCAGAAAGAGAAATAAAGTGGTGCGTGATCGGGGCGAGGATTTGAGAGATTTTCTCTCGTATGAAAAGCAAGTCCTCTAAACCCTACACCATGAGCTGTTCCATGGTGATATCGGTACAGTATTCTTAGATAAAGTGATATTGTGGTATACATGGTTTATTAGGAATATTCATCCTTTCTTCTAAAACATTTTTGTTGCTAGATATGTCTTCTGATGGACATGGATTTTATGTTCATTGCTTCTATGTGTGTGAATAAATGGTGAGCATTGTTGACGATCGCTTTTCTGGACTTCACATCAGCCCCGACGCCATTCACTTTACCATCCCTCCAATTGCAGCTACCGTTCCTTAACCATGCGATGTTGCGAAAAAAGATCATTTCATTGTAGTTCTGAGGTCTTCAATAGCCATACAAATGTTTCATATAGTATATCTCTTAATCTATGCTGCTCTGCTATCAGTTCTGTACACACCGTGCATCTTTAATCAATCTTGACTACCCAAAGTAACCAGATTTAATCTCCTCATTGATGTTTTATTCATTTAGTCTTACGTAAAAGTATGATTTATACATTTAATGTTAACTAATCAAATTGTCACCCCCGTCACAGAAAAATATGTCACCCCCGTCACGGAAAATATGTCACCCCCGTCACAGCTAAAATACTACAAAACTTAAGAAAATCTTTTAAATTCTTGGTGTTCCTTGGAACACAAACATTTCTTCTCACTTTGACAAAATTGTGTGAGAAAAATGCTAACCTTTAAATAAATAACTAAACTAATGTTATTTTTTCGTGACGGGGGTGACATGAGGGTAGGGGAAATAGTTTTGGACGAAAAATAACAAAAACTTACCGTAAAAGTTATAAAAAAAATTAAAACATCTTCTTTAGTTATCCAACTTGCCATATAACCTCTAAAAACAAAGCAGTCAGTTTGACAGGTGACAGGCTGTGTGTTTCCAAATTCGTATTTCTACCTCCCTAAATATTACCTCCGGGTGGACAGACATAAATTGATAAAAATCAAGAAAATTTTGTTTGGTTGTTTCAACTCTTATTATTTTTGATAATTTAAAACATGTACCTTTAAATATATGACAAAAAACCATTGAATATTGCAAAAAAAATTAAATCCCCTAAAGTGTCATTCTGGGTGGAATGGCCCCTTAGTCGGTCCTCGTTATGTCTGTTCCCCATGGTAACCACCATCTTTGGACTTTTTCAAGTACATCTCTATTCTTCCTGCAGTAAGGGCTCCAAATTTGGTAGGCGTATTCAAGAAGTGGCCGCACATATGTCTTATATGATGAATAACTGCTGAGTAATAATAGAGAATGCTTTTCGGATCATGTAAAGCAAGGAGTTTGTACGTTTCACCGTTTCAGTTGTATAGATTCCACCTAAGGTCGTAGGATATAATTATTCCGAGGTCACTTTGTGATGTGAGTGATTTCAATTGGTGATCTTCAATTGTGTAGCTGTAATGGGGGTTTGTAGGACCAATATGTAATACATTGCATTTTTTAGGTTTTAGTGAAACAAGCCAATCCTTGGTCCACTGAACAACCCTATTTAGGTCATCTTGAATGGCTTGCTGGGCAATGAGTGGATTCACAAACATTTTTACGTATCGGTCATTACTTCGCTGGTCTCTGTATATTTATATTAACTATTTTATCTGTATGTATCAACTGTTTGTTACGCAAATAAAAAAAACGTATCGATAGCCGCTCCAGTGAGATCAAATCAACATTTTTTATTCCAGGAAGCATTATAGGTTGAAAAATCCATCATGCTATAGAAATCGTCAATATATTACATTTTCAACAAGTTCACAGCAAAAATATAAAAAGCAATAAAATGATATAATTAAGTCATTAAAAATACATTATATAAATTCAGTCACTGTACAAACTAAAAATAGACATATCACTAATAAAACAATACAATTTGGTTCATTGGAGACATTCGGTTGCGCAGGCATCCCGATATCGCAGCAGCACCTGCTGTACAACCTGCAGGAGCTCGACGACGCGTCCTCGTTGCGCGAGCACAGCATCGACGACGGCGCCACGCTGCGGCTGGTGCTGTCGATGCGCGGCGGGCCCGTCTCCACGCACCGCCTGCCGCCGCCGCCCGCGCACCTGCACTGGCGCGAGTGCCGCGAGCAGGACGACCGGTGAGAGGCTCGCGCGGTCACGTGGCGACCGGTAGCGCGTCCCGTCACACAAAGAAACTTACCCTCGTCTGATGATCATTTAGTAAATTCATACAAAATTAACACTTCAGAAATATACGTTTTTTTTTTAAAGTATAAAGTTTGCGATGCAAATGTAATTAGTTGGTGCACAAATGAGGGGTGTAGAATTAAAAAAAGCTTTCTTTTTAGGGTTTCGTACCCAAAGGGTGCCAACGGAAGCCTATTACTAAACCCCCGCTGTTCGTCCATCCGTCTGTCCGTCCGTCCGTCCGTCCGTCCGTCTGTCTATCACAGGGCTGTATCTCATGAACCGTAACAGGTAGACAGCTGCAATTTTCACAGAGTGTGTGTTTATTTTGCCGATATAACAACAAATAGGTAAAAAGTAAAAATAATAAAAATTAAAGGGGGCGGCCCTACAAAAAACCTGGTTTTGTGTGTTGAATCTTGTACGATGGTACGGAACCCTTCGTGTGCACTTGGCAAAAATTCCTGACAGGCGAACTGAATGATTGATCCGCGGATTTGATTGACCCAGTGAAATATATGTGCGTGCGTGACGGGTCCGCTTGCAGCGACGATGGCGAGTGGCTGCCGGCGGGGTCGCGCGTGACTGTGCTCGTGTTCCGCGACGGCGACAACGTCATGAACATGGTGCGCGTCGTGGAGAACGAGGACGGCACCTACTCGCCGCTCGCCGACACGCACGTCAAGAGTGAGTTCCGCACGTACACCTAGCGTAGCGCGCTGTGCTCGCAAGACGAACAGAGTGCGGGAGTGCGGCGTCAACTCAATTACCACTGTATTGTATTGTTTATTCATCATCAATAGACAGTACACTGCACTCGGATGTGTCATATTTCGACAATGGCCAGTTCAGCAAAACAAAACACAGCGAAAAAGAACTGGAAAGAAACTCCGCTGTTTTTTTTTTCAACGTCAAATTTACAAAAGTGTTTGACAATTTTTTTAACAAAAACAAAAGCACTAAATTAACAGGAATTCACAAAAAATTACAATTCATGCCATATGCAACATATCTTGACAAATATAATTTTATCTGCATGGACTATCCCCACCAACTAACATGCTTCCCCCAAAAACAGCATCCGTTCACGAGAATCACGCCGGGCACAGCCATTACCTCTCTCAGCCATATTTTAGGTAAAGAGATAATCCGAACCAAGCAAGGACCTTAAAGCGATGCACTGCTCCAGTGGCAACAAAACACTGAAACAGTTGTACGTTAGGCTTTAATACTATAAGTTTTGTCATAAACTACTACAGTGAGCTGATCACATAGTTACATATCCCTTTAAATGCTACCACCTACCGCGAGTTAGAGAGCGATGGAACACACGTACCCGATGAGACTACTTCTCAAATTGTTATCATAGGAGTCAAGCTCATGAATTAGCTTTTATAGATTGTTATTGTTTATTGTTTATTCATCATCCACAGGCAGCACACTGCACTCGGATTTGTCATAGTTTATCATTAGCCAGTTCAGCATTCACGGCGAAGAAGAACTGGCAAGAAACTTCGCTGATTTTTTTTCAACGTCCACTTAGTCTAAGTTTACAAATTTGTTTGCCACTGCTTACAGAAATACGGGTTATTATGTTAAATGAATGGGAGTAAAAAACCCTGACAAAAACCCTTTGTATTTATGGTAAAGGCCACTGATTTGACAACACTTTTTAGGGTTCCATACCCAAAGGGTGAAAACGGAACCCTATTACTAAACCTCCGCTGTCCGTCCGTCCGTCCGTCCGTCCGTCTGTCACAGGGCTGTATCTCATGAACCGTAATAGATAGGCAGCTGAAATTTTCACAGAGTGTGTATTTATTTTGCCGCTATAACAACAAATAGGTAAAATAAAAAAAAAGGAAAAATTAAAGTGAGGCCCCATACAAAAAACGTGTTTTTTTTTGTTAAATCTTGTACGGTGGTACGGAACCCTGTGCGAGTCCGACTCGCACTTGGCCGGTTTTTTTTCCAACAAAGTAGTATAATCATGGAACAGTCTCCCCTGTGAAGTGGTAAATGTTATCTCCGTAAATTCCTTAAAAAATTAACTAGAAAATCACATCTTCATTGCCAATTTATACAATAAATAAGTTTTGTGATATAGGTGCAACAGCTTAAAGCTGCTAGCCTTGAAATAAAAATATAATATATATTATTATTATTATTAAAAAAACTAAAAAAATTACCCGTAATGTAAAACGTAAGTCAACAAGGTGCCCTAAATGTTCTTATCCGACTGGTAGTTCCAGAGATTAGTGCCCTCAAACAAAAAACAACACAACTTCGTGTGGTTTTATCGCATTGTCATTTCTCGTCTTCGCCCCGTGCCATTGAACTCGTATGCCCTAATTGAGGGCTCGCATAGGTACATATCTGTGCCTTTGGCCTGCTAGAAATGCCATGTTTATACTTTACCCTATATTAAAAAATGCATGAAGTTTTGAAACTACTAATGAATTAATTCAATGACTACATTACATGTTACTTTAAAATCCACATTGTTGACTCCGCACAGACGTACACTATTACATAGCCTGTTGAGTTTTTTCAATGCCACTGAAGAAACTGAATGTAGTTCTTTCGGTTTATGTAATTTTGGGCCTGTCAATACATTAAAGCGTGATCTTTCGTAAAGACCGTCACTACTTGGCTTACAAATGGGATTGGCTCGACGCCAACAAAATGATGGATTACCCGTACACCTAGTTTGGCTGTTGTTTCATTGTATTAACATATGTAAATGTGTTTTATGATGCAGACTCATTATGTAAAACGGGGAGAGAATTTGAACCATTTATTTTAGCACTCATTTGTTTATGTTTGCCACCAATTGAAGAATATTGCAATTAAGTATACATATTATGTAATAATATTGTCAACTCGCAGATAAGGGGCATTTGAACTTGCCTTCCATGCCACCGGTTATTGGTTCAAATCCTGGCCCCATTCATGCACCACTTTGTCTCTCTTTCTGACTTGAATGAGTGCATTTTGTGCAGAATGCGAGTTGCCCCATTGTCAAGAGTTCATGTAAAACTGTTAGTACCCTTCGCCTACTAAGTGGTAGGGTTAGGCCCGCCCAGGTTGGTCCATCCAGTTTAATGTAGCCGTGCTCACATAGGTAAGGTCCTGGCATGGCACCTGGTGAGCTATTTAGTTGGGCAAATGTTATTAAGAATCCATAAAAGTTACATAAAAAAACATGTTAATACTCATGGTACTAGCTTACAAAAGCTTTATATTATTTAGGAATATCTGTAACCAATCTAAATATACTGCGTTGCCTCTCCAGACTCTACGTCGCTGAAGAGCCTCATCGATGACCTGGACGAGGACGGGGGCTCGGGCTCGCTGCAGGACAACGCCGTCACCATGGGCAAAATGCTGGAGCTGCGCCGCCGCATGGAGAGCCTCTCCGTGCGGCGCGGCACCCGCCACGGCTGGGCCGACCCGCTGCCAGGTACGCCTCGCCGGCTCCGTGTAGCTTATGTTTTATTTATTAAAATTCATATATTATTTATTCTATTCATTGATCCGTTCAGTAGCTCTAATCACCTTTAAAAAAACAAAAACATTACTTTCGAAATAATATCTACACACCCTAATACACACTCGGTACAGTCCCTTTCAAACAGAATTGCCCCCTCACATAAAACCCCATTCACTCACCCTCATATCCTCACACACACACGCACCCTCTCATGTAACTCCTCTCATGCACCCTCTCACCCGTTTATGTAAATGTCAGGTCTGCAACTTTTTAGGTTAGAGTAGTTGTTATTATATGTCAATTGTATTAGTGGCATTTTGTCATTGGCTTTATATACATTTAATTATATTTTTTTACATATTTCATAACTGCTGCCTGAAAATAATTAAAATAAAATAATATAATCATTAATTAATGTATATGTTTATATAGTCGATGTTGAATGGCCCGCATAATGTTAAAATTGGCTATTTTTATATATAAAAAAATCGAATTATAGACGAAAAGGCTAAGATATTCTTTACAATTGATTACTTTTTTTAATATTTCTATCTGCAATCGATTTGTCAACCATAAGCGGATCCTTTATATGAAAGTGTGGCGTGTGAGGGGAACTGCTCAGTAGCAGCTCTTCTCGTATTTAGAGCATCGCATCACATTCGGCTCTCAAGCTCGAGAACCCTGTGGCCCTTTAGTCGTCTGACATTGTCGCTGTTGTCAAGAAGTTGGCTGGCGAGTGCATTTCAGTGCTTGTGCAAGCGATCCTTGTAATCTCCTCTTTCACAGTGGGAACAGCCAGATATTCGAGGATTACGGAGTTTTTTTGCAAACTATGGCGCATTTGCTATGCCGCGCAGTATTTTGTTTTGAATTCGCTGCAAGATTTCAATGTTACTATTACTGGCAGTCCCCCAGAGCTGTATGGCATAGGTCCAAACTGGTGTATCCCTTGGTTTGACGTTGTCCAACTCCCTAGAGAAATAATAAAAATTAGCTTAAGACTTAGATCAGGACACACTCCGTTAAATAAAATGAGACATATGATGAAGAACACTCTCCAAATTGTTCTACTTGTGACAAACCAGAAGATCAATTTCACCTATTTACTGAGTGTGTTCTGAACGAGTGGCTTCGACTGAATCTTGAAAGGATATTGTGCACAAATCAAATAAATTTATTTTTTAAGATACATAAAGCATTAGGAGGGCCCGGGTCAAGCGAATTTAGAGAAATTATATATTTTTTCAAGCTGTCATTTGCTCTAAGGAGTAACTGATAGCTTGCAGAAAACCATATTCTTAAAGTCACCATGGGGCTGGCATAGTCGGTGACGGCTTAAGCGCCAAATAAACAACTAGAAAAAAATAATTGATAACTTAGAAATCATTAATTAATAGAAGCGAATCCGATTCGAACTTGACCCCTTTTCTTTCTCCGCTCATCGCAGAGGACGCGGAGTCGGACGCCGAGGCCGCCTTGCTGAAGGCGCGCAGCGAGGAGAGCCTCGCGGGCGCCGGGGCGGGCGCGGGGGGCAGCCGCGCGCCCTCGCGCTACGCCGAGACGCGCGACACCTTCGCGCTCTACGACGGCAGCTACACGAGATACGACTACGACTGCGCGTTCGCCGACAGATACACGCTGCTGCCGCCCATATCTGCCGGTGCGTAGTGATCGAAACAAAAACTGTGAAACAATTTATTAAGCCGATTGTGTTCACTTTGGTTAGGACTTAAGTAAAACAACATTTTCTTGTATTTAAAAATAACCACAACAAATTCTGATAATCCAAAAAGTTAATATGATGGTCTAGCTATAATTTCAATATAAAATTGTAAGTCTCTGGTGCTTTGTGTTTTCAAATTAGAGAAATATTCTTATTCTTGCAAAAACAAAGTTTGAACACAGAATATTTCAGAAGAGATATTTACCGTTATAGGTTTCAAATATAGCTAGACCATCAATGCAACTTTCACCTTTTTAAGTCCCAAAATAAGTAGTAGTTATTTGAAAAAAATATTAAATATGGTTTCACTTACGCCCTTATGGAACATGAGTTGATGAGAAGAATATACGTTTATCGAGCTAATATGTTAAACAGGACATGCTGTAGTGGCTAGAGGACTTACCTCCCTGGTCATGCACCATTTTCTTTCTCTTTCTGAGATGGATTTTGTTACGAATGCGAGCTGTTCCGTAGTACGAAACCCATGTAAAACTGTGTGTTCCTCTACTAGTTTACCTAAACATTTAAACTCTGCATTCAACTCTACAGTCTGCGGAAGAATTTCGAAAGAGACAATTTCTATAATCCCTTCCCCAATCTCCAAACTAATCCAGAAGCAACGGCTATGGGCACTAAGCTCACAACTCTTTATGAGCGAAGGCAGCGTGAGACCTCATCGAAGTCTATAAGATCCTAAATAATTGCTACAGTACCTCCAAACTCAACTAAATGTTGGCAAGAAACACATTGGCTCACCTTAGAGGACATAGCCTAACTGAACGAATGTTGATGAAGAATCAACGAAATATCCCAGAAAACATATTCATTGCAACAGAGTAAACTCCTGGAATTAACTACCTCAGGAAATAATAAGTGCCAAAACAGATAATGGAGTCAAACATTTTGTAGACAAATATAAATATAGAAATAAAACATAAATAAATTTAAAAAAACAGTGGACTCAGTAACTATATATCAGTATTTATAGATATGCATGCATCAGCTTATAGCTGCCAGTGGTATAAACCAAATAATATAACAAAAAGATTACGCCTTTGTAAAAACTATTTTTTTTTATTGTTTGAATTTTGTGTGTCTGTATTTTCTCCTTTTTTTTTATGTGACTGGACATGGATGGCTAATACCACAAGTTCTGTCATGGTATTAGCCCAACACACCACATGGGAACTAGGTGCCATGCCAGGACCTTCCTTATATTGCACGGCTACATTGAACTGGATGGAAAACACGGACAATTTTCATTGCCGCTTCGACCATCGTTCATCCAATGCGATGGTACCAACCCGGGCGGGATTAACCCTACCACCTAGTTAGTAAGGAAGGAGACCTACAGTTTAACGTGGAATCCGAACCACAGCCAGCCTCTTTCAACGGTCGAATGGTCACCCATCCAAGACCAGACCGGACCCAGCGTTGCTTAACTTCGGAGAGCGATCGCCGAAGTGTCGCGCCACTGGGCCACTGAGGCAAATATATGTTTTCGTATCGTCGTCGGTAGACTCGGAGTCGGCGGCGGAGGACGGCGAGGCGGCGGGCGAGCGGCTGAAGCTGTCGGACGCGCTCGCCGGCTCCATCCTGGTGAAGCGCGGCTCGCCGGCGCCAGCCGAGGGCGAGGGGCTCTGCGGCGACGAGTGCCTCGCGCCGCCCGACAAGGGGCTGCTGAGCCACGCGCCCATACCCGCCGCCGACTACGGTGAGTCCGCCATCGTAACGACGGTGATGGTGAGCTTTTTGAGGGTGCTCCGACCCGTACAAAGTTTTTTGCACATAAAATGCAAGAAGTTTTGTAGGGAATGTGACATGTATGTGTGTATAATCGACCGTGAAGCAAGGACACATTAATTTAAGAAAGTTCCCTGTAAAAAGAACTACTTTACGAATATTACATGTCACATTCCTTGGAATAAGCGACGTACATGTACTTGTACATGTAAAAGCTTATTTACAAAAGTTTTGTACTTTGATGCTGAGATTCATAGACCTTGCTCGCGCTTGGCTGAGCCAAAGTATAGCTTCGGACTCTCAAATTCGACATTCATTCTGAAACTGAAATCCGATAAGTAACTTTCAGTTACATTGTATATTAACATGGTTTAACCGAAAGGTAGCTTTGGGATTTTTGTAGTGGAAACGGGCGTTAGCCAAGTACTAGTAATCTTTATGAATATAACAATGAGCCGCAAATTGATTATAAATGTTTTTTATATAAAATGGTTTTGTTGTAATTAGCGATTAGAAGTGTATCAACGTTAGATGTTAAATAAAAATCGAATTTTAAAAATTATAATACAATACGAATACAATTTCACACTCGGTTAATTCAAACACTAATTTGCAAACTATATCACTCACTTCACTGATTCACTTCAGAGCTAGTTCACTTTTCTTGGTATCGCTTACTGTCGCTCGTTTCGCTACCAAAAATAGACTGCCGCCCTCAGCGCCTTGGGCGCCTTTTATATCGGTGGAGCATTTCCAGAACACTCCACCGATTTTTAGGCGCCCATGTAGGGCAGCAGTCGAGAAAAATCTCCCTCGAGACATTACTCGACAGACAGGACGGACGACAGTGATGCAATAACCTGCGCAATGGAATAAGACAAGTAGCGCCATCTACTGAGACTTGAAGGAACCATTTGGCGCACTTTGGTAGTTTAGCGGCGCTATGTCTTCGCAGCGGGGCGCGCTCGTAACAATATCTAAGGGAGGACGAGAGCGGGAATGGGTATTCCCCGCATCCTAGCCCGGAGGCTAGCTGACGAGGCTTGCGAGCCGAAACGCTTCTGCTAGCGTTACGGAGAGGTGACCACTCCTAGTCCTGACCTCAATCTAAACCCTGCTTTAATACCAATGGGCCCAGATTTGTTCAGTGACGCCGTTCGTTCGCCACCTTCCTTCATTGACCAACATTTTGAATATTTTAATGCTACTAATTTCTTTGCCGTATGAATGAATGAATAGATGTACTTAAATCGCACCCAAGTATCAACAAATCCTCGAAAATATTTCCTAACAAACCGAGTTATGGATGGTTGGAACAGCCTACCTGAGAAAATAATAAGTGCATCGTCGGTAAATGTTTTCAAAAACAAACTGGATCTTTACTTAAAATAAAAAAAAATCGTAGACAAGCAAATAAATAAATAAGTGCAAGTGCTTAAAAACAAAAGTGCAAGTGCGTAAAAAGAAGTGCACTAATCATAATAATAATATAATCTCGCTCGGGAGTTTTATTTATTTATTTATTTATTTATTTATTTTATATTAGACAGGCAGCCTAGGCTGATGTGTCTAAATCGAGTACATAGTTCATTGATATATTAACAAAATTTTTTTTTTTTACTTAATTAGGTTTCAGTTCACTTAGTTGCTTATTTTAAAAATGTATTTATTTAGATAAGCGTCCAAACGATTCTTAAATTGATTAGTGTTGTTTGCACTTATAATGTCCTCTGGAAGTTGGTTCCAATCGTCAACCACTCTGTTGGTTATGAAGTGCTTCCCTGTGTTGGTTTTGTGTTCTGTTTTATTCAGTTTTAGAGTGTGGCCACGGAGGTGAGTGTTATGATTGAGTGTGAACATTTCCTTCATTGCTTCACAGTTGTATTTCTCAGTAAGCATTTTGTACACTTCTATTAAATCGCCTCGCATCCGTCTGAGATTTCGAAAAACTTAACGTTTTGGGCGTCAGGTCCGCTGGTGGGCGGCGAGAGTCGCGGCTGGCGGCGCCCCTTCGGCTCGTCGTCGCAGCTCGCGCCGGCCGCGCCGCTCGCGCCCGCGCACTCCGCGTCGAGCCTGCACCCGCGGCCCGCGCGCCGCCCGCACCCCGCGCCCCCCCTCTCCGACGCGCTCTTCTCGTCGTCCACGTCGGACCTGGAGAAGCTCAGGCGGAACCGGCTGCTGCCGGCGCTGTGCCGCCACAGGAACAGGGAGAACCTGGACGTCAGCGACGAGAGGCTCGACCGGGACGACGCGCGCCGCCCCGCCAGGAGCTTGGAGGTACACTGTTTTTTTTATTCATTTTGAACACAGTCATACTAAAGAAAAACAAATTAAAATTAAAAAACGGCCAAGTGCAAGTCGGTCTCGCACACGAAGGGTTCCGTACCATCGTACAAGATTAAATATAAAAAAATCAAGTTTTTTGTAAGTGTAATTTTTATATATTTTTTTATTTTCCCTATTTGTTGTTATAGCGGCATAAAAATATACACACTAAAAATTTCAGCTGCCTGCCTATTACGGTTCATGAGATACCCTGTGACAGACGGACAGTAAGAGTAATAGGGTTCCGTTTTCACCCTTTGGGTACAGAACCCTAACAAAATGAAAGTCTGCATTTCTGTTGCCGCTATAACATTGAATAAAAAAAAATGGAAATCCCCCATACAAAAACCCCTGTACGTGCTTATTTTGTGTTCAACAATCTTGTACCTCAGTTCGTGTCCCCATACATACATTTTGAGGTTAGGAATTTGAAAGTTAAAATGGCGTGTTGGAGTTTGTGTTGGTACTATACACATTCAATGGCATATGCCACCACACTCTCATCTAAGAGGAATTTATTTACTCTAAAGACATTAGTTTAACATGACATTTTTTTTTTGTCAACAGTGCAATCTTGACTCATGCAATAATGTCACCCAGGTTGGCAGCGAGCGCAGGCACCGCCGGATAAAGAAGATAGCCGAGCTCGAGAGCGCGAAGGCCGAAGCGCCGCGGCCTTCGCTGTTCCGCTTCGACAACTCGGGGTACGAGTCGTCAATACGAAAGCTGCCCAACGACGGGGTGCCGGCGGGGGAGGGGCTGGCGGAGGGGGAGGTGGAGGCGGAAGCGGAGGCGGAGCCTCCGACGGTGACCAGCGGCAAAAAGGTGACTGTGCTGATACCCCATATCCTGTTTTAAATTATATACATCTCCTTAATAAGATTTACCAACTGCCTTATCTTCGTTGGCTGCGTTACATACTCAACTTTTCGACATCCCGTCCTTTCCACATATGTGAGCGGCTCGTAGCTCAGTGGTGCAGGTACTTGCCTTGCATGCCAGAAGTTTGGATTTCACTTTCTGAGTTGGATAAGTGCATTTCGTCACAAATTCAGAATCCACGTAAAACTGTAGGTCCCCGTCGACTAAGGGATTAAGTCCACTTGGGTTGGTTTTCCAGATGTGTTTTCGTGTCAGTCTAGTATTATGAACCTCCGCTCAATGACAGTGCAAGTCCGTTAACCTGGTGCAAATTAAGTACAATGCGATTCAAATAAGAATAGGATGGGATCACCGCCATTTTGAATGTCAAACTGCTAAAACGCTCACTTCGCTTCACAAACTTCAGTACTTTGCCGCGGTGTTGCCGTGTACTTTCCCTCGCAAATTCGAGTGAAGTTAGTCACGAGCCCCTTCCTATTCTTATTTGAATCGCATTGTATTGATTAAGTTCGTAATGTACAGGTGACGCGCGTGCGTTGCGGCCTCTGCCGCAAGCGGCTCAGCATCGCGACGGTGCACGTGTGCCGGTGCGGCGCCGAGTTCTGTGCGCCGCACCGCTATGCGGAGGTGCACGGCTGCGCCTACGACTACAAGGCGAACGCGCACCAGTACCTGAGGCGCGCCAACCCGCTGGTCAGCGCGCCCAAGCTGCCCAAGATATAGTGCGCCGGCGGGACTCGATTGTGAAAAAAAAAATTACTAAGTACAGATAGATGTAAAGTGTTTGCGCTCGGGCCTGTAGCGTCTCTTTGGTTTCCCCGCGGTCGATGTCTAACGCTGCATGCTTCGATTTTGTTGTAATTCACGGCCGGGCCGAATGACGGCGGCCCGGCGTTGTTGTATATTATGCTTTTAATATAGAGTAAAAAGTGTTTATTTCCTGAATAATTATTGTAATCCGCTCCGAATCGTGTAGTTCTCTTGTATTTTATTTGAATTACCTTCGGATTTTGGAAGTGCCACATATAATTTGAGCGATTGCCGTATAATTTGCTAATCAATGGGTATTTAAGTTTGATAAAACATAATTTGATTTTTCTTAATGGGAAGTTTTTATTTGGCTATATACGAATTAATAAAATGATATTTGTAAATCGTCAGAATTTTCATTGCGGTCCGTCCAAAGTAATCAACGTGCGAAATAAAGTCGGAGTGAATATTTATGGAGCCTTATCTCACCAACAAGATTATCGTATTTGTTATACGTAGAAGATAAAAGTTTCAAAAGATAAATGGATTAGATATACGTAGCGAGTAAAAAAAGGTAAATGTTCTTTCTGGCCCCCACACTTTAATGAATCTATATTAATACACTTTAATTTTGGTTTAACAATAACCAGTGACATACATTGTCACTGGAATTCCCATAACCCTAAAATAATATCACCGAGTATAAAATAAAACTACGACACTCAAAGTATGTTCAAAGCTCCTCTGAAGACCTGAGGAACTCCTCGAATATCATCACAACATTATCTACACCCTCGCTAAAGTTCAGATCGGGCTGATCGTCCTCGAAGAACGCGTGCACGAAGTCGATGACCTTGACGGTGACCCACGGCTTGGGGCCCGGCGTCTCCGTGGAGAGCTGCTCGAGCAGGGCTCGGTAGTTGAGCTTGACCTTGGAGAGGTCCTCGTCGTAGTTATGGTGGAAGGAATGGCTCCTCTGCAGACGGTTCAGCGCCTCGTGCCAAGGCGTGTTGGCGTTCGCCGGTGGCGAGGGGGAGAATGTCGTGTGGGCGAGGCTCATTGGCGTGAGCGGAGCCGAGGAGATGCGCCGGTAGACGGGCCCCTTGGGGGAGAGCTGGCCGCTGAAGCTGGCCCCGGTCTCCGCGTGGACGGAGCGGCGGCGCGGGGGATGCGCGGTGGCGGTCGCACACCTCGGTTGATTGTCGATCCTGCAAGAGATTAATGAGTTCATTGACAGAATTAATGAGTGGTGATTAGATTAGATTGGGTTACAGTTTAGCCAATCGCAGATTTTAATTATGCTAATGACGTAAGATATGAGGTACGATGTGGATTTGTGTAAAGTCGGACTCATAGGCATCAGAAAATTATGATTCCCATACAAAAGTAGTTAACAAATCATTTGATAACTACTGTTCCAATTGACTCGACATTTAATATCTAATATCAGGCAACGAATAGTTTTTTAGGGTTCCGTACCCAAAGGGTGCCAACGGAACCCTATTACTAAGCCTTCGCTGTCCGTCCGTCCGTTCGTCTGTCTGTCACAGGGCTGTATCTCATGAACCGTAATAGGTAGGCAGCTGAAATTTTCACAGAGTGTATTTATTTTGCTGCTATAACAACAAATAGGTAAAATAAAAAATTAAGGGGGGCCCCATACACAAAACCAGATTTTTTGGTGTTGATGTTACGGAACCCTTCATGTGCGAGTCCAACTCGTACCTTACCTTAGTGGTAAGCATAAAAACATGCTAAGAGAGATCTCAGCTAATTTTTCTATGAGCACATTGCACACGATGCAAAATGACAGATGCGTGGACTGCCCACGCACCTAAGCTTACATACACAACGCTCGTGCAAACATTTTGAGCATCAACTACGACTGCCCTGAACTGATGAAAACATTTTGACTAAACCAGATCTTCCAATTGCAACTATATATTTTTTAAATTGGGTTTCATATAATAAAAAAATTTGGTGAGTAAGATATTATTTGATTTTGTGTGTTTATTAAGTGACGTCTATCTTTGCTCTTTTTTCGTTTGGGTTCTGCCTGATTCTGCCCTGAGCCGGTAGTCTCAGTTCTCACCTAAATTGGCGTTACGGCAAACCGATCGACTGGCGTTTTCAAATGTATGGAGAAATTGAAGAGCGCGCGCAGCGGGCGTTAGGCGAACTAACATTTGCGAGTCCGAGCTTGATTTGACAGCTTACTCGACGTTGCCGTAAATACGTCGACGTTGCCGTTTTCGTCCACTCCGCGTTTTCATACAAATCGCAAGTCCGCGTTTGACTTTGACAGCTTGAAGAAGTAAAACCACAGAATATCTAGTAAAAACTTGTAAGGAGTTTGGAGAAAACGCCAGTCGATCGGTTTGCCGTAAACGCCAATTTAGGTGAGAACTCAGACTGACCACTCTGTATCGGAAAGAGCGGGACAGAGTAGAAAAGTTTCAGCTCGAACACTTTAAGTCCTCAAATCCGCCGGTATGGTCCCTCGCTGCGCATGGTTTCGCGAGGTCGGGTGGATTTGGCTTTTCCGAGTATCTTTGATCTCTTAGCACAGCCACCCATACCAGTTTTTCATACAAAACTAAAAAAACATTAAAGGAGCACAGCTGACCTGGGCGAGTCCGGCTCCCCGCAGCACTCCCGCAGCCGCTGCGCGTCGTACACGAGCAGAAGCGACGCCGAGTAGAGGTGCACCGCGCGCTGGCGCGCCGCCCAGCGCTGCAGCCGCCACAGCTGCGTGAGGAACTGCAGCACGAGCGAGCGGCACATGTGGCGGCCCGCCGCGTTCAGGAAGATCTTCAGCGCTGGTGACGAGGACAGACGCGCATTATAGGTATGCTTTCTGGTACCAAGGAGTCACTAGTTAATTGCTCGCACAATAATAAACACGTTGATAGATAGAGATCCAGTACAGCGTCGCTACGCACAGGACAACGGAAGGTTGCTTGGAGTGAGGTGTATATACCTCAAAGCGATTACCGTTAAAAGCGGTTCCTGCCACAAAACATATTGTTTGTAGAAATAACCGGTCAAGTGCGAGTCGGACTCGCACACGAAGGGTTCCGTACCATCGTACAAAATTTAACACACAAAAATTTATGTTTGTTGTATGCCCCCCTCCTTTATTTTTCATTTTTTTTATTTTACCTATTTGTTGTTATAGCAGCAAAATAAATACACACTCTGTAAAAATTTCAGCTACCTACCTATTACGGTTCATGAGATACAGCATTTTTGTTTTTTAATCCACACTGTTTCTGCACGTCACTGTCTCGGGCCAAGACAATGGTAACAGTCTCACACCAGCTTGGATTTCACTGCTGGCACATCATTAGAGAACATACAATAATACCAACAAAGTGAACGAATCTGTATAATTGTTTACGTTGCACCAACATTTCTAGCTACGCTTATGAGCTGCGTGCGGCAGCCTACCTATGGATACAATCATCGCAACGGACAGTACTTTTTTTGCCAACGTTTAGTTTGTCACCCAAAAGAGGAAGAAATCAATTTAGTACCTTCACGAATTGAGCTGCCGTTAAGTTTCTTCCCATACTCCTTGTTATACTTGTGCAGTTTGCCCGTATCCACTTTGAACACCTGAAAGCCCGGCACGCAGAACGCTACCTCTCGCTTGCAGTCCACGTACTTAGCCTTCTCAGCCCTGAATGATAGTAATAAACACTTAATAAAATTATAACAAGTATTGAGCGGCTCGTAGCCTAGTGGCGCGGGGACTGGCCTAGCGTACCAGAGGCCTGGGTTCAATACGGACATGCATCACTGTCTTTCTCTTTCCGAGTTCGATAAGTGCATTTCGTCACGAATGCGAGCTGCTCCATGGTTCGGAATCCATTAAAACTGTAGGTCCCCTTCCCCTACTAGGTGGTAGGGTTTAAGGTGGCCCATCCCGCTCATCTCCCCATACAAAAGGGGAAAGAAGATCACGCCCATATTTCTTGTCAGAGATCCAAAATTCTGCTCAAAATAGCTTTATTTGATCGAACTAGATGTCTGATGACCATTGGCATTGTAAAATTGTGTTTGGTTTCTATGTTATAAGGTCCGAAAGTTCGCATTTTTCGCGCGTTTTATACAATAACTTTGGAGGTGGATTACGCAATGATAAAGTAAGAAAATCTTAAAAAGATTAGTCATCAGACATAGCTTATTTAATCAAGATTTATAATCTATTTGGTTTTTGTTCGATTTTGTACTACAGCGGTCGTGGTTTACTTTTAGCTATAAGTCGTTTTGAAATCAAAATTTTCGTAAATCTTACCAAATCATACACTATGCACATTGTCTTTTTTGTGGACATGTTGCATCTTCCTCATCACGGAGCCTGTCTTATTTTTTTAAACAGAGAAGGTCCCAGAGCGCAACAGCACGGTTTTGTACCGTGCCCGCGAATGAGTTAGGCCCGCCGGGTTGGGCCACCTTAAGCCCGCCCGGGTTGGTACCATCGCATTGGATGAAAAGATGGTCGAAGCGGCAATGAAAAATTGTCTGTGTTTTCCATCCAGTTCAATGTAGCTGTGCTCGTAAAGGGAAGGTCCTGGCATGGCACCAAATTCCTTCGGGAAATTGGGCTAATATCATAAGGGTAGTTGTGTGGTACTAGCCATCCATGTCAGGTCGCATAAAAAAAAAATTACAGTAACACAGGCTTAACAAAAATTTAAAAGCTGTCTTATCACCCAGTGAATCTTTCCAGTCAATCTATGAGATGATGAGAAGAGATGAAAATTGTAGGTAATACATGACATCAACATATGTACATAGACATGGATGCAAGGAACGCAATAATTGTCATGTAAAGGTGGAGTTTTAGTTGAAAAAAAAAGAAGGCCAAAGTGAACTTTCATTTGAACTTACGACCTGATTTCCAAATATAAATGGAGGATGCCATTAAAGTTGTTTTGTTTTGGTTTGCCATCTTGGATAGTAAGTTGTTCCGATCCATCCATAGAGATGGACGAAGTGGACTTCTGTAACTTTAGCGATTTCCGTTTTAATATGTCAAAAACCGGCCAAGTGCGAGTCGGACTCGCACACGAAGGGTTGCGTACCATCGTAGAAAAAAAAACCAAAAAAATCACGTTTTTTTGTATGGAAGCCCCCTTTAATTTTAATTATTTTTTAATCTTACCTATTTGTTGTTATAGCGGCCAAATAAATACACACTCTGTGAAAATTTCAGCTGTCTACCTGTTATGGTTACTGAGATACAGCCCTGTGACAGACGGACGGACGGACGGACGGACAGCGGAGGCTTAGTAATAGGGTTCCGTTTTCACCCTTTGGGTACGGAACCCTAAAAAGTATTAATAAAATGAATAGATTAATAATAACCTGATCTTGTCTTCGGTGGCCAGCGGATCCCAAGTCCTCCTGCCCATTTTCGCGTCTAGAATACACGGCTCAAGCATCCCTATTGCCAAATCCTCTAGAATGAGGTAATCATTTTCGTAGCCGTTGTACGTGAATTTCTTCCAGCCGTGATACTTGGGTATGAATTGCCTGAGCGCAATCAGATCTTTATTGGTCGTGTTTGCTAATGTGTTGTAGAAGTCTATCTCTCTCTTGTGCGCCTCCTTTACGATTGGCTTCAGGATGGTCCCGTTGTTGCATTGCAGCACTCCTAAAATGTCAGATTTTGCGGTTACAGAAGAAGCATGAATGTAGAAAAAAAATCAGCCTAAAAGCGTTTCTGGGAAAGAATGCAAAGTAGAATTGTCAGACCATTTCAGGAAATATATGATGATGTACACTAAAGAGAAGATGGAGCAACAAAGATTGTAGAAGTCGAAGAAAGTTGAGATGTTTTGGACATTATTATTATTATTATGTTATTTACATCACTAGCAGCTTAAAGCTGATGCGTGAATTTCATTTTTCCCGGAGTGCACTTGTATATTAAAAGAATAAATAAAAATGGTATTACTAATATTACTTATCATTCACATTCTATATTTGTTTTGATTTTATTTATTGGTTGTTGATTGTTTATTATTATTATTGTTTTTTTTTATTGCCTTTAAGTGTTTGTCTAGTCGGTTTTTAAATCCATTTACAGTTTCAGCACTAATGACCTCCTCCGGCAACTTGTTCCAAGAGTCTACAACTCTGTTCACCAAGAAGTGTTTCCTGGGGTTAGAATTTGATGCAGAGTGGTTAAGTTTTAAGCTGTGCCCTCTAAGGTGTATGTTTGTATTTTTTGTGAACATTTCTTTGAGATTTGGTAGATTATAGTAATCATTGAGGATTTTGTATGTTTCTATGAGGTCCCCCCGCTGGCGGCGTTCCTCCAGGGTGCTGAGTCCGAGAACTTTAAGTCGATGTTCATAACTTTGCTTCTTAAGTGTTGCAATCATTTTTGTGGCCCGTCTTTGAACGCCTTCCACAAGGTCTATATCCTTTCTAAAATAAGGGTTCCAAATCAGAAAAGCATATTCCAATAAGGGGCGAACATAGGCCTTATATAATTTTAGGAATAGTTCTGTATTTATGTACGAGAAGGCCTTTCTGATCATGTAAAGCAGGGAATTGGCTTTCTTGACGACTTCTGTGATGTGTGTCTCCCATTTAAGATCTTCTGAAATTGTCACACCGAGATCATGTTGCGTTGTCACTGTCTCAATCATTTTTCCATCAAGCCAGTAAGAGTGATGTGGATTTTTGAGTCCTAGGTGTAGCACAGTGCATTTACTGGCATTGAGTGACAATAGCCACTCCTTTGTCCAGCCAGAAATCTTGTCAAGGGTGTCCTGGATTTTTTGCTGGGCGATAATAGGGTTAGCAAAAAATTTGGTATCATCAGCGAAAAGAGAGAAGTTGAGGTGTGTTATCTCTCCTAAATCTGTTAGGAATACTCCGAAGGCGACTGGGCCGACGACGGATCCCTGTGGTACACCGCTTAGAACTTGGTAAGGTTCAGACATATCCTCTCCAACTCGCACACGAAGCCGTCTATTTGTCAGAAAATCTCGCAACCATGACAGGAGATTTCCTCGGAAGCCAAAGTGTTCTAATTTATGCAGGAGCCGTTTGGTGGGAACTCTATCGAAAGCCTTCTCATAGTCCAGGTAAATGATGTCAGTGGGCCGTCTCTCATTCCAATCACACGTCCATTTGTCCACACATTTGAGCAGGTTGGTGACCGTTGAACGTCTAGGGACAAATCCATGCTGCTCCTTAAGGATTACATTCTCATGGGCTAGGAAAGCTCTTATTTCCGATATTATTATTTTCTCCATGGCTTTGCAGACAATACTCGTCAGGCTAATTGGACGGTAATTGGCTGGGTCGAATTTGTCACCTTTCTTATATATTGGTGTAACTATCGCCTCCTTCCAATCTGTTGGCAGCTTTCCACATTCAAATGATATAGTCATTATGTGTGCTAAATGGTCGCATAGTTCTGTAGAGCATTCCTTGAGAAAAACTGCGGGCAGTGAGTCGGGTCCCATGGCGGTGTTGTTTCTGAAGGATTGTAGAGACTTGTACACTGCAGCAGGACTAAACTCTACAGTTTCTATAGAGTTTTCTACTTTTGGTACTCCAATTTGTGGCATAGGCCCATCGCATTCTCGGACGTAGGATTTTTCAAATTGCTTAGCAAATACATTGGCTATTCCCCGGTGATCAGTAACTATGTCTGTAGAGTTGTGTGCTCGGAGCGCTGGCGGAATACCCACTTTAGAGGAAAGTTGCTTCCTGATGTACCCATAAAATGATTTGGGCCCAGTCTCTACAATGTGTGTCTCAAATGACCGCCTCGCTTGTCTTGTTACGCTGACAATGTTGTTATTGATGTTACGATAAGCTGCGTACGCTTTATCGGATTTAACAAGTTGGTAGAGTCTCCAAAGTTGTTTCTTTTTCTTTACCAATTCAAGAATATCTCTATTAATCCATGGTCTATTGGCAGATATAACTGTTTGTTTGGAGAGAGGTACGTGGGTGTTAAGTGCATTCTTCGCAATGGATCCAAATTCATTCCATGCTTCTATGATGTCAGTATGTTTATTGTTGAGATTTGCTTCCTTCAGCATTGTAGCTATGGCTTTATAGTCCGCTTTAAAATAGTTTGGCCGTAGTCTTTTCAGAGGATAGTCGCATCCGCGGTTCTCTATAATTTGTACACTAGCGAGAATAACTAGGTGGTCGCTCTTACCTACGTTGGGATGGTATTCCAATTTTGTACACAGATTTTCATCATTACACATAATAAGATCTAGAAGTGATTCTTGTTGGTTTCGTTTCCGAGTTATATTGTTTACTAGCTGATGTAAATTACTACTTGTGTACATTTCTATGAATTTATCGTGTAATGTGTTGTATCCATCAAACTTTTTCGGAGGCCAGTGGATGTCAGGCAGGTTAAAATCGCCCAGGATAAGTGTGGTGCCTGCCTCGGACGCCTGCTTTATTAAATCGAACAGCTGCTTATCTGACTCCTCCAATGTGTAATGTGTTGGTCGGTAGACACCGCCCAGAAGAAGATTGAAATTATTGTACTTCAAATCCAACCACAGGGCTTCAACATTGTTATTATGATATATGGTGTTTCTTTTAGCTACTATTGGGATATTTTTATGATAGTTTGAAATGTATATTGCTACACCGCCCCATTTTTTTCCTCCGCCTCTATCTTGCCGGAACAGTGTGTATCCAGATATGCTGATGATGCTGTCTCCCACATCAGGTGTTAGATGTGTTTCGGTGATAATAATACATGTTGGTTTTAATTTGTTGATTTCTATAAGAAGTAGATCAAATTTCGCCGTTAAGGATGCCAGGTTCGTGTAGAAGAAGGTGAATTCGGTGATATTGGATAACATCACTTTTTTGGAATCTGCACTATCTTGGGGCAGTTGTTGACATACTTAATAGTGATGTCATCCTCTCCTTTGGCAACCCTCTCCGCCAGTTCTTCCCTCAGCCTTCTCAGTTTGTCCTGCTGGTAGACCGTGAGGTCAGACTTGGCGGACACGGAGCTCGGTAGTTTCGACCTGTTCTTCAAAACAGCAATGGCTTCTCGCTTACCGGTCATGATGAGCTTGAGGGGGCGTGGAGTCGTGGAGCCGGGCTTCGGCTTACCGAGGCGGATGAGTGCACGGGGACGAGGCGGCTGCGGCAGAGCGGTGAGCGCTCTTTCCACGTTGCTCGCGTCCTCCTGTTTGCGCTGCTCCGCATCCTCCGCACTGGACTCAGGAATCCCGAACAGGATGACGTTTGAGCTCCGCAACCTCCTATCTTCAAGCTCCTCGACCACCATGTCGAGGTTCAGTGCCTCACCCCTACTTTTCTTCATCTCCGCGATTTCCCGTCGGAGGCCACCAATTTCTTCACTGAGGTCATTAATGAGCTTCTTCAGGCTGGGCAACTGGCGGAGGCCTACCTCGCAGTCTGGACAGAGGTACCGTAGTGATTGGGCGGTGAGAGTTACCACTCTTAGCTCCGTGGCAGTTAGCCCACTGCACTTAACACAAACGGCTCGCTCACATCCATAACACGATATTTTTGGGTTCTTTTCATCAACTTTTTGTATTGTGAAAATCTCCTTTTCCCAGGATATTAAGGTTTTTCTCTTAGAAACCTTATTTCTTTGATACCCTATGCCCATCTCGATTGCACAGGTTAAATATATCCAAAGTGTCTCGGCAGTACGACTCCTAGGTGTTCGAAAACTATATGAGGAACTTACTAGGTCGGGTTCTAGTAGCAGGGTTATTCCCGCCCAGGTTTGCACATTGGGTGAATGATTGTCGAAGCAGCCATAAAATAACTGTGTTTTCCATCTAGTTGAATGTATCCATGCAATATAAGTCCTAGGATGGCACCTAGTTCCCGCTGTATGTTTAGCGAGCATGGAAGGACCGGAGTATAGATCGAAACTAGCCAAGAGTTAGTGGAAAATGTCTAACTGTAGTTATCAGTAATGGGTAGTAATTTGCTTACAAATTCGGGACATGCAACATCGAATGTTTGTTGCACTAAATAACGTCCTATGAAATTCTTACATGTTGTTGGAACTCCAGAAAATTAGTATTAAACGAATTCATTACTCCTGCCACCACTGTATGTAAACATGGCTACGCCGCCCCCAACAAACGAGTTTCAGTTGCTACTCCCGTCCGTCCATGCTTGCTGGGTATTTTGGCGCTAATATCATGACAGTAGATGTGATCTTTTTAAAGTCAAGACATAATTATGGAATAAACTACCTGATAGAATCTCATAGCTTGAATGGATTTAAACATATTAACATTATGGTTTTTTTCCGCACTGAGACGACAATGGACGAATTATGTAAGTTTATAGATTACCGTGGTTACTGTTCATTTTTAAAAGATGAAACGGCTTTCTACTCACTGCATGATTTCTGCGGTGCACGACGTTTCGAGCCAAACATTTAGCTCATCTTTAGATGAGCTCCCGTGTCCAGAGGCGGCCAACGGGAAACTGTCAATTTGACGTATTCCGCCGTTGGCAAGATTGTAGTTGTGGGTAGTTTGAAGGTCTTGAGCAAAAGGCGCTAACTGTATCTTGACATTCACTGTGCTCCTTTGCCTTCCGGATTTTCAGGGGAGCAAGTACCGGATTCCACATAGGAGATAACTTGAACGTGTGCTCCGCACAAATCATGCAGTGAGTAGAAAGCCGTTTCATCTTTTAAAAATGGACGAATTGTCATCTCAGTGCGGAAACAAACCTGACGCTTTGGATTATGCTGCGTTGCACTGTGAGCAACTCACCCAAATACTGCTTAGCGTCACCGTTCTGATGGCCGGCGACCTGTGCCCCGTAGCGTTGGATCTCCGGCGCGGCGGCGGCGGCCGAGCGCGCGTTTCCGCGAGACTTGGAGAAGCACGGCCGCGGCGGCTCCTCGTCCGCCGCCATCTTGGGCAGCGCGTAGTGCACGCGGTAGATGGACCGCTTCTGCCGCACATCGAGCCACGCCTCAACGCTCATCAGGCACCCGCTGCAAATTTCCGCCCGTTAGTGAAGTCGCGAGGATGCGATTGCAGTGGAAGTGTACCTAACGTAGGATCTCTTCAGTGCATTAAAAAATATTTAAATATATGTTAAGGCTGTTCCGACCCCTATAAAGTTGTTTGCACACATAACGCAAAAAGTATTGCACTTTAAGCCACGAATTAATAATAAAAGTTTAATATAGTCATATTACTTGCAGCGAAAACAATTTCACAATTTCAGGATTATTGGTTTTGTTACAATTTATTTAAATACGATTTTTATTTAACAGCGCCATCTAACGGTGTAAAACTTATAATCGGCAATTACAACGAAACCATTAAACCTGAAATTGTGAATATGTTTTCGCTGCAACTAATATGGCTATATTTAATATTTTTGACGAATTTGTGCCTTAAAGTGCAATACTTTTTGCGTTCTGTGTAAAAAAAACATTGCATGGGTCGGAACATCCCTAAACAAAAAAAATTACGTAACTACTGAGTGGCTCCATAGGGTAGTGGTCCGGCAATATATCAGCAACAGACCAAAAAAACTGACACATCTAACGTAAAAGGAACAATTTAAAGGGGAGTACAGATGGAAAAAATGATGCCCATTGGATAACTTATTCGAAGAAGTTATATTAAGATGACCCTTCCCGACGGGACTAACTCATTCGTGGACACGACACAAAATAGTGCTATTGCCCTCTGGGACATTCTATGTTTCAAAGGAAAATGCAGTATCCATTATGAGGAGGAAGCAACATTTCCACAGAGCAGACAATGCGCATAGTGTATGATTTGATTAGATTTACAAAAAAAAACAATTATAACTCAAATCACAGCTAAAAGTAAATCGCGAGCGCTATAGTCAAAAATCAAACAAAAACTAAATTTATTTTTAATCTTCGTGGAACAAGCTAGGCACAATAACTAATATTTTTTAGATGTTTTTCTTTTATTGTTGAGTAATCAGCGTATTTTTTTCATATCAAACTTCAGAACAAAAAAAATCTAGATGTATTAAAAATTGTCAATACCTGGCACTTGCACTTCACTAACACTTCGTAAAACCTCAGACACCTACAATGAACTGATTCTAAGCTGAGAATGAGTGATATTCTATGGAGATATGGTCATAGGAATACTTGTGACCACAAAAGCACATAACTCATGGATGAATCAATTATGCCTAACATATATTTATAACAATACCCACATTGAACTCTGAGCTCAAATATTCTTTAGCACCTCTGCTGTCTCCGCGAATGCTAGCACTGAGGAGCGCACATATTTCCAATGATAATTAAGGATTGGCTTGAACTAATTAGCCTAACTTGAACTTTGTTTGATGATGATGTGTTGTTAATTTACACTGATGTTAATGGACAATAAGCTATTTGTTCACACAAAGCCGAATGCTTAATGTAATCTGGGAAAAATAATTTGCTGAAGATATTGAGTTTTTATCGATTGCAAAAATGAAGAGTTTTATCTTAGACATTTTTATCTCTGTTATCATTTGCAACGACAAAGCACGATACGTTTTAACAATCGGATATCAAAAATTCCCCTGATACTCTCTACCGCAACTATGATTTGAATGTTTTCTGATGTTTAGTGATTTTTAGGGTTCCGCACCCAAAGGGTGAAAACGGAACCCTATTACTAAGCCTCCGCTGTCCATCCGTGTATTTATTTTGCCTCTATAACAACAAATAAGTAAAATAAAAAAATAAGCAAAATTAATACAAAAAAAAGATTTCTTGGTGTTGATGGTACGGAACCCTTCGTGTGCGAGTCCGACTCGCACTTGGCCGGTTTTTCTGACAAAGGGAACATTTTAATATTAGGTCCCAATGCTTCCTCTATCTACTATCAGATTACGTTTCATTCAGTTTCATAAAAAGTGAAACCATATTTTATCATTTTTAAATATAACTACAACTGATTTGGAAATTTCAAAAGATGAAAAATAAATTGATTGTTTAACCGTATTAGAAACATCTCATTATATATATCCTTGTTCAAAATGATTTTTTATGAATATTTGCCTCAGAGCAATCCAAGCATCGGTGTCTTACAGTTTTGCCTTTAAATTATAGCTAGACCATCAATCTACTTGATTTTTTTGATTATCGAAATCTGTTGTACCTATTTTTTAATCAAATTATAATAATTGCAAATGTACGAATAGATCACGTTTATACAAGCATTTTTTTATTACTGTGTTTATAATTATTTTAAGGTCGCTCAGAAGTTTTTTAAAGTTTCAAGCAGTCAACTCTGAAATAGAGATATTTCTATTTCATGAAGCAACGATACAATTACAATTAAAGAAACAAAGCTGTTAAAAAGCTGGAGTTAACAAGAAAGCGAACCATTCTATATTTATATATTTATAAAGTAATTGTTTAACGGTCGTTTGTACATACATATGACATTCCTTATAAAAGAGGATGCAGGTGCTTAGTATGGTAATTTTACTTATTAGATACTTACAAATGGTAAAAAATTTGGATTGTGCACATTTTTTAAGTTTAAAGCGGTTGGGCAATAGTGCATGTTTTGTTCCAGGACACTTGAACGTATATGGTATCAATAGATTGGTCTCAACCTCAGATTTACTATAAACTGAATGTTTTCCTAAAAACCACTAGGGTTTATTTATTTTTTATATTTATAATTGAATTAGCCTATTGTCTGCTATTACTACATGTTTATCTATATTACGTGTTAAAGCTAGAGATGTCAAGTGTGCAGGTGCAAGTAAATAGATACTAATAAGCTACCACCTTAATAATAATACCGCCTGTGGGCCAGTGGGTGGTAGGGATTGTATTGTTCTTACCATTGTAATGCAAAATAAAATTTATAAATAATAAAACAATATTTCGCTTTTCTCATATATTTCCAGTAAGCTGCCATAATTAGAATAAAACTTCATTAGTACTCAGTGATGTTGATGGGGTAGACATTCCTTGGAATAAGCGACGTACCTGCTTAGTACGAAAACCGGCCAAGTGCAAGTCGGACTCGCACACGAAGGGTTCCGATCCATCGTAAAAAAATGTATGCAAAAAAATCACGTTTTTTGTATGGGGACCCCCTTTAATTTTAATTATTTCTTAATCTTACCTATTTGTTGTTATAGCGGCAAAATAAATACACACTCTGTGAAAATTTCAGCGGTCTATCTGTTACGGTTACTGAGATACAGCCCTGTGACATACGGACAGACGGACGGACGGACGGACGGACGGACGGACGGACGGACGGACGGACGGACAGCGGAGGCTTAGTAATAGGGTTACCCTAAAAAGCATACATATTTCATTAATTTGCCCAGTTTGTTGTTTCGCAAGATGAGATGTATTTGGTTATTCTAAGCACCCCTCAAGAAAGCTAAATGTTTTCCTATAAACCTACTCGTAGTACTATATCAGATAAAACATTTGGAATTTGTTAGAAACTAGTTGTTTGTGCGGCTCTGTCCATGTTCAACATCAAAGAAAAACAATAAGGTTTCCCGACTTCTATTATATTGAACCTATCAGAGAATTTTCGGGTAAAATCAAACTATACGTACTTAGGTACAAACCGCATCGAAAACGAATGAGTGATTCTCTAGTTATAAGCGAACAGAGAGATGGGCAGGACAAGTGGAATTTTATAAGTTTTTTTTTTCTTCTTTGTTATTTATGTAAAGATGCCATCTGTAGTGTTGACTGCAATAATCATCTCATTTGTGCTCATAGGTTTTTTTCTCATCATAGGCCGAGAGAGACTTGATAGTATCGTTCCTCTTCGTGCATTGCATTAAATATTGTTAGTAGACTGGGTATACTGTCTTTTTTTGGATTTTATAAGTAGTGGAATTTTCATTTTATTTTATTTATTTAAACTTTTTGGTAGTCAAACCACACTAAGTTACGTCTCCATACACGATCCCCGGATTCGATCAACCCAGTAAAGAACCCGAGAAACTAATTCACGTAGAAATTGTGTCACGTAGTTTTTCAGAAATTGTACTGCAGACCCCCATGATCAGTAATCTGCACCGTTGATTTTAAGCTGGTCCAGACACATTTACGACCAACATGTAAGGAGTGAGCAAACGGTGTTGTTAGAAAAAAATCAATAAACTGAGCAAAACATTTTTACGGAATTGGATTACATTGCCACCTATTTTTTTTTAAAAGATGGACCTCCTTTAAGGATGCAACTAGCACACAGGGTAAAGTAAACGAAAGTGTTGCAATTGTTTGTTCTATCTGTGTGTGTGCGAGGTAAGATGGGATTTTGTTGCATCTCAGAGCTGTTTTAACAGCACTTTGAGCAGGCAGCAAGAATCACACATGCGGTAAGTATGCTCATACAGCTTGTTGAAAACATAAAGTGAGTACAGGCAGAAAAATAAAATTACAACTTTAAGAAAAATATATATATTATGCATGAAATGTACAACATACAAATGCACCAATTCACTTATAGTACAATTTTAACCTTATAAATTAAATTTGTGGCAACTGTTTCAGAGGGTTTAAAATTGCTTTTAGTTAGAAGTTGAATATTTTACAAGCGCATTTTTTTTATGCATCATTCATGTAATAAACTTTGGGGGCAGCGAACAAGGACGGGAGTGGTGAACGAAAGCAATTCGTATAGCGGCAGCGCAGCCACTAATACATACACTGACGGTTGCGCCGGCCGGCCAGTTTGCTTACGCATTCGTTCACTACTGATAGTCTTGAGTCTGAGAACCATAAGGACACGTAGGAACTTCACAGGATGCTATTTAGTGAAACGAAGCTTCAATATTGCGCGTCGTGTATAAACTCGCTATGTGCCATCAGTGCATTGTCACTAATACGTGGCTACTCTTCTGCCATATCGATTAGTTTCGGTTTCTTTACTATACATACATACATACATACCTTCACGCCACTTTCCCGGAGGGGTAGGCAGAGATGATAGAGCGCCATACGGTATGATCACAGCACACCTCTTTCGCTTCATCTACAGACATACATCTTTTCATACATTCTCTACGATTACGGGTGCTCTCGGCAATCTGTGACAAGATTTCTACCAACCATATCTTTAAAAGAAACTATCACATCCAACTGAAGGAAGAACTCGCAGACCAATCAGGGGTGAGAGAAATCCGAATCTACACAGATGGATCAAAAACAAATTCGGGAACTGGAGTGGGTGTCTTCTCCCGAGATGCGAACATCAACATCTCAACAACCCTAGGCGCCTTTAACACCATATTTCAGGCAGAATGTGTGGGAATAATTCGAGCCGCAGAGGCAATCAAAACCAGGAAGATGCACGACTATAAGATAAGAATTATCTCAGATAGCGCATCTGTATTAAACGCACTGAAAAATAACAAAGTTAACTCGGGCTTAATTCTAGAATGTCATTGCGCCCTAGAAGAAGTAGCGAGAAACAATCACGTAACTTTGCAGTGGATAAGAGGACACAGTGGCTCTGTGGGTAATGATGCTGCAGATGAACTGGCCAAACGAGGATCCAGAGTGGGCAGTCTGAGTTCTCACCGAAATTGGCGTTTACGGCAAACCGATCGACTGGCGTTTTCTCCAAACTCCATACAAGTTTTTACTAGATATTCTGTGGTTTTATTTCTTCAAGCTGTCAAAGTCAAACGCGGACTTCCGATTTGTATGAAAACGCGGAGTGGACGTAAACGGCAACGTCGACGTATTTACGGCAACGTTGAGTAAGCTGTCAAATCAAGCTCGGACTCGCAAATGTTAGTTCGCTTAACGCCCGCTGCGCGCGCTCTTCAATTTCTCCATACATTTGAAAACGCCAGTCGATCGGTTTGCCGTAACGCCAATTTAGGTGACAACTTAGACTACCGGCTCAGTACAGTACTAATGGGTCCAGAACCGATAGTGCCTATACCATTTAGTCAACTCAAAAACTGGCTACAAGATAAAACCAAGATGCTTCACAATACCGGATGGAAACACCTGGTAGATTGCAGGCATGCCAGAGAGGTCATCCCATCCCTCAATAAGCGCCTCACGTACAAGCTGTTGCATCTGAAAAGAAATGATCTACGCACAATGGTGGGAACAATGACAGGACATTGTTCACTCAACAAGCACCTCCATAACCTGGGGGTGACGGACAGCCCTCTATGTCGTGGCTGCATGGAGACAACGGAAACAACCGCCCATGTACTGTTGGAGTGCAAGAGTGTGGCCGACCATCGGGCGCAGACCCTGGGAGCACCGGGATCCCTTGCAGAGGCCTGTGGTAATGTAAAGGGTATGCTGGACTTCTGGGACGAGCTGGGATGGCTTACATAGTCACCTTTGTTACGCACAATGCCCTATCTGTGAAGTAGGCTTAGCGCGGAAAACATTTTGCCCAACTAACTAACTAACTAACTACGGGTGCTACGTACCAGACCTTTACGAACAATTACATCGATTTGGTAGTATGTTCTTCTAGGCCGCCCGGGCACGACACTTCCGCTCACTTCTGCTCTGTAAATAGTCATCCATTCGTTCCATGTGTTCAAACCATCTTAGCACTCCTTTATCGATTCTAGTCGTAACAAGATATTGACTATACCATACCATCAAACATATTATCCCATTGGTAATATAGTGTGAAAATTAGAGCCCATAGGTAAATTTAGACGGAAGACCGGAAGACGTGAGACTGATTTAAACGCTAATTACCTTAGAACAAATAATGCTCCCCTGTGACCTACTTTTCACTCGATTTAAGTCCCCCTACTACGAACGCTATCAAAAGGCAATATCGAATGTCAAAATATTGTATGCGTTTGACAGATGGTATGGACAGCTCTTTCGGGACCAACTTTCAAATGCATCCAAAAATTTTGACAGATGATATCGCCTTCTCAACGGCGCTTGCTCGATACCATTCATAGTAGGGCTCCAGTATCACCAGCAGGAAGATATATTTTCAAATTAACATATTTTTGGGCTCTTTTCCATAAAGGAAAGACACCACAGTCTTTACGAATGATCTTTCTCTGCCTCTCTACTTCTTTCCATACTTATAGAAGCCCTCGCCTGTCTTCACTCAGAGTTTTCCCTCGGCAACCAATTTGTCCAGGATGGGTATGGGTTCGAACACGGGGTTGCCGGTGAGCCGGTGCATGGTCGCCAGCGCGAACTTGTTGGTGTCGAGTCCCGTGAAGTCGGACAACTCGAGCGGACCCATCGGGTAGCCCGCGCCTAGCTTCATGCCCAAATCAATGTCCTCGGCTGTCGCGTCACCTGCAAAAAAACCGGAAAAAATACTTTCATAAACATAGTTACAGGGGTTGTTTTTCATTAATAATGTCTTTCAGTAATTTATTATATAGTTATTTTGTACGTTTTGAATGGATACGGATTAGCATTATCTTGATAAAGGATCTACAAGATCGGTTCGTTCTGTTGGGAGGAATATAGGATGGTAGAAAGGCAACTAGCAATTAGTGTTATGCATCTCTGAAAATAATTCTCCCTGGTACAGGCGATAGTACACAGACAGAGCCCCAGATCCCTTTGGAATCGAAGGGTCTCCAAATATTGGGATTTGACATTCGGGTCATCGACAAAAAGCATGGCACAGCACGGTACCTAGTCTATGAAGCAACTTAGCTGATCCGAACCACAGATGTGAATAACTCGACACAAGACCTTATCTGTGCCTTGTCAGCAGCTTTTGGTCCAGTATGAAGTACTGACGCCTCAATAGGGTCTAGCTAGAGGACACGAGACTGTTCTGGGGCGACTTTAGAGCAAACAGATTATATGCTGCCAGTTTCCAAACAAATTTGTTTTTATGCGCAGCCTCACGCAGTTTCCTTAATTATGTACCTTTTTTAGGGTTCCGTACCCAAAGGGTGCCAAACGGAACCCTATTACTAAGCTTCCGATGTCCGTCTGTCCGTCTGTCACAGGGCTGCATCTCATGAACCGTAATAGGTAGACGGCTTAAATGTTCACAGAGTAACTAAATGGTAAAAATGCAAAGCTAATAAAAAATAAAGGTAAAATTTTGTACAATGGTACGGAACCTTTTGTGTGCGAGTCCGACTCGCAATTGGCCGGTTTTTGCTTTAAAATCGAATGAAACATCAAGTCAAACGAGATGTAACATCTTCCAACATTTGAAAAAAAATATCTGATAAATTCACAATATGTACATAACAGGATAGTATGAGGGAGTTGTTATTACATTTAATCATTTGTCTAAGGAGGACAGCTTAATTTCTTTAAGCTACCTGTCAGATTAAGGGTATGAATTACACAACACAATACCTCAGATAAGTTGAAGATACAAGGTTAAGGTAATAACTATGTTATCATATCAATCGACAGCCTGTGGACTTCACCCTGAATATTTGTGATAACATAACATCATGCGCTCATAGCATGCCTATTGTTACGCATGATTATTAAATAAGAATATCTGTGTAGCGGATTAAGCATGACATACGAGTTACTCCAAGAAAAGTAACCTTGTTTTACTAGTCGAATTTACTGTCCCTTAGATGAATAACATTCGAAGGGACCATAACATAAAATCGCTTAATATTGTCACAAGGTCGAAAAAATCACGGAAAGGACTGGCTATAGACATGAATCGTTTGTTATTGAAGTATGAGGTAGGAGCAAGAGAAATTTCAATTACATCAGTATACAGTCTACTTGTCAGCCTAATAATGTCACTATGGTCTAGAGAGAAATTGCTTCCAAAGAAAAGTCCTCGTCCAATGGATTGAAGGACACTGTAGTGACGATGACGGAAATGGTGCAGTCAACTATCTAGCTAAAAAAGGGTTCCAGTACAAGCCCCCGAGGCCCGGGGCCAACCTCAGACCGTCCATCAGCACTTGGCTGCATCATCTCACATAATAGGTCGGGGAAAAAGTCTTTTCGCATTATAGTATGTATGAACTTGTAATAAAATCTCTTTGGCTATACTATTTGTATCTGGCTGGTTTTGGTATCATTGAAAGTTTAAATTTTAATGAACATAATTCCAAATTCAAATTAGAAAAAGGGTAATCACCCTCATTTGTTTTTCGTTCTGTCAAAATGAGTGAATCTAATGAAGAAATTCGATACATTTTAAAATTTTACTACAAAAAAGGTAAAAATGCAACGCAAGCCGCGAAAAAAATTTGCAATGTTTATGGACCTAGTGCAGTGTCTGTGAGAGTAGCACAAATTTGGTTTAAGCGTTTTCAATCCGGAAATTTTGATGTCAAAGATGCACGTCGCTCTGGTCGCCCTATTACGGATAAAATGGATGCCATTTTTGAAAAAGTGGAGCAAGATCGGCATATCAGTAGTTAAGACGTAGCTGAAGAACTAGGAATTGACCACAAAACAGTTTTGGCGCATTTGAAAAAACTGGGTACACAAAAAAGCTCGATATTTGGGTACCTCACGAGCTCACTAAAAGAAACCTAATGAACCGTGTACTCATTTGTGATTATTTATTACGACGTAATGAAACCGAACCATTTTTGAAGAAGCTGATAACTGGTGATGAAAAGTGGATCACGTACGACAAGAACGTGCGAAAAAGGTCGTGGTCAAAGGCCGGTCAAGCTTCACAGACTGTGGCGAAACCCGGGTTAACTCGCAACAAGGTGATGCTGTGTGTGTGGTGGGATTGGAAGGGCATTATTCATTATGAGCTGTTACCACCAGGCAGGACCATCGATTCTGAACTCTACTGCGAACAACTGATGAGATTAAAGCAAGAAGTTGAGAGAAAGCGGCCGGAATTAATCAACAGAAGGGGTGTGGTTTTTCATCATGATAACGCTAGACCTCACACATCTTTAGCCACTCAGCAAAAACTAAGAGAGTTTGGCTGGGAGGTGTTAATGCATCCGCCGTATAGTCCTGACCTTGCACCTTCAGATTTCCACCTGTTTAGGTCTCTTCAGAATTCTTTAGGCAGTGTCAGGTTAACATCACGAGAGGACTGCCAAAACCACTTGTCGCGGTATATTGATCAGAAGTCCCAATATTTCTATAGCAATGGGATCATGTCCCTACCTACAAGATGGCAAAAAGTTATCGAACAAACTGGTACCTACATACTTTAGTTAAATGTAAATAAACCATATTAAAAAATGTTTTGAATTTTCTTAAAAAATGCGAAGAAACTTTTTCCCCAACCATATATGAAGAGCATGCAAGCAAATTGTGCAACCGCATATATTGTAAGCAATCTTGGGCGGCGATACCTAGCTTAAACAAAGGATTTGGCCGCAAACTTATGTACAAGATTAGATGGGGGAAACTTAGAAAGTTTGTGGTTTTGATCATGGGACACTGTTTACTGAACAAACACCAACACACACATGGAATTACCACGGTGACTTGCCTTCTATGTTCCTTTCTTGTCCCTTTCATGCCCACTTTCATTTTTCTGAGTTGGATAAGTGCCCTTGGAATATGATTTATCAAATGTTATTACTGGGAAGTAAAAAAAATAAATTAAATATAATTATTATTAGAATATACATTTTTGTTTTTTTTTTGAACAGACAATCTGGCTACCGTGGTGGCGTCGAAAACCACTCTCCAAGCTCCGAACAAGGGTTTTGGACATATTTCTTTCTTGTCTAAGATTTCATTAGTTCTGCTGGTAATTTCATGGTTCGGAACCCATGTAATATTTTAGGCACTACCTTACCAACCTGTATTCTTCTTAATGGTTGTAGGTTGAAACTTGACTTGAACCACACCTACTCGTATCATCATGACAATAGCCCAACCAGATAGATCTGGATACCATGATAGGATCCATCCTTGAAAAGCCATGCTCAAATAAAACGGAAGGTACTGGCATATCTAGAGCGGCTCGTAGCCTAGTGGCGCGGGGACTGGCCTAGCGTACCAGAGGCCCGGGTTCAATACCAGCTTGCACCACTGTCTTTCTCTTTCAGAGTTCGATAAGTGCATTTCGTCACGAATGCGAGCTGCTCCATGGTTCGGAATCCATGTAAAACTGTAGGTCCCCTTCCCCTACTAGGTGGTAGGGTTTAAGCCCGCCCGGGTTGGTACCATCGCATTGGATGAAAAGATGGTCGAAGCGGCAATGATAAATTGTCCGTGTTTTCCATCCAGTTCAATGTAGCCGTGCTCTTAAAGGGAAGGTCCTGGCATGGCACCAAATTTCTTCGGGAATGTGGTGTATTGGGCTAATATCATAACGGTAGTTGTGTGGTATTAGCCATCCATGTCAGGTCGCAAAAAAAAAAAAAAATATATCGTGACAGCAGATGTGATGCCGGATGGCTAATTTCCAGTTTCAAAAAAGCAACGAAACTAACCTCTCTCGTACATCCTCGTCGCCTCGGCGCCCACAGGGATGAGCAGGCGGTTAACGACGAAGCCAGGCGTGTCCTTGCAGGTGATGCACGTCTTGCCGACGGCGGCGCCCCACTCCATCATCTGCTTGTACGTGTCCTCCGAGGTCTCCGCGCCCTTGATCACCTCCAGGAGGCGCATCACCGGCACCGGGTTGAAGAAGTGGAGGCCGCCGTATCTGTCCGTCAATGCACGAAGTTAAGGCGCTAGGACTAGCCAACTACACTCGCCATACAAATGCACTTTTTAACAAATGTAATAATATGTAGTGAAACGCTTCAGCAAATCCAAATAGAACTCCAGACTGATAATGGATTGTTAATATTTTTTTATTCCATCATTTATTTAAATAATAATAAAAATAAAAAAGTTGATTTTTCTCATTATAAATCTGAAAGTAATTCGATTTCTAGATATAAGCAAAAACAGCATATATGCATAAACAAAAAATTCCATTTGCTTTTAGATTTCTACATTTAGTCAAAAAAGTTCGGAAATGGACACCGTTTCCGCAATGTATTTTGTTTAGAAAAAGGAAACATACATTAACGAAAATAATTCGATTCCTAGACAAGGAATCGTATATTGTAAGAATGACACTTATAATCGTCAGACTTAGTTAGTTAACTTGGGGTGCCTCGTCTAACTTTGCGATTTGGCTAGTACCAGGCCCTTAATATGATGACATTAAGAGGATGTTGCCGAAATGTTGCAATGTGACTGTTTTACGATCACACAAAAATGCAGACCATTTTGTCAACATCTTTAGTAAACCGTGGCATTATTAAAATTATTTAAAAATAAAAATAACCTACTGTGTAAAAAGTTTCTCTATGATCTTATTTTAAAGCTATTTAGTAAATTCATTAGTTACTCATACAGTAAAGACATCACCAATTCCAAGAGTGTGTGTGCACCACTATGAAGATAAACGAATTTAGAAGCATTTGCCAAAGAATACTGACTTCAATATCATCTATAATGTTCCTTACAATAGTTTTTTTAACCAAAGGGTTTTAGGTAACTGAAAACCAACAGGCTAAGTGGCAACAGCAGTTGATTGGTACGGTTGACACAAATCAAGTACCTGTCTTTCCGCTTCAGCACAGCACCGATCTCGTTGACGGAGAGTGATGAGGTGTTGGTGGCAAAGATGGTGCGCTCCGGAGCAAGCTGCAAATAATTTTAATTCAATAATTAATAATATTTAATTATTAATGGTACAATAACATATTTAGAAAACTATATAATTTTTTTTATGAATAGCTATTATTACATTACAAACTAAAGACTGGCTCATGTCTAGCAATACCAATAATCTATTGTATCTCCGTACACCATACACAGTATATTAATTTGCAAGATAAATATTCTATTTGCTTCTGCTGCATTTCCCCAAAACATGAGTCTATACAACATGAGACTATCGAAGTAAGCAAAGTAGACAGTTTTTGCAGCTTGCGTACCACAAAGTTCCTTGATTTTTTTTATGGTATAACAAGCTTAGCTCAGTTTACCAGCAAGACTGTCTATGTGGGGTTTCCAGCAGAATCTATTGTCAATAATGAATCGTAGAAAAGTTAATTCATTAGCTATGTTTAACGATCATTCCTCTACAGTATTGGTTACGTCTTCATAATTTTTTACGGCTATGTGTGTGTGTCGAAACAAACTTAAAAAATGAACTGAAAATGTGCAATGTATTGTAGAACCGTGATCACACTGCTCTAGAAGAATGACTGCCATGAAACGAGGTGTGATTACCGCAACAACATTACTCGCAAAGCATTGTTTTTGCCGTTGGAGTCTTCAGGTCAAAATGTCAGCTTTTCTCACTAAAACTCACCCCATCAATCTTGGAGAACAGCTGATGCTTCAGCTCCAAGTTTTCGATGATGGCCTCCACGACCAGGTCCGTGTCGACCGCCTCCTCCACGTCGGTGGTGAACTTGATGCGGGCGAGCGCGTCCGAGACGAACTTGTCGATGCCGCTCGGGTTGTCCTTGAGCTGCTTGCGCGCCACGCGGTTCAGGTTGGTGTGGATGGACTTCTGGGCCTTGTCGAGAAACTCCTGCTTCACGTCGACCAGGTTGACGGTCTGGCCTGCCTGTGCGGCCACCTAAAAAATTCGGAATTGGTAGTAGAAGTGGGTAAAAGACCGAAAATATGAGACACAAAATAGAGAAAAGCAAGGGGAAGTGTCATGTGGCCGTTACTAGCGACGCTGTTGTAGGGACAAATTGTGCATATAATCTAATTGGAAGCCGGCCCCGCTATATATGCCACACAGTCCAAACATTCCAAACATAGCCACCGCGCGTGAAAGTGATCACAAAATGAGTTTGCCAAGATAGTTCTCACTCGCATTCTCACTTTAATATGTCTGCGATTATGTATGCGTGTGGCATGTACGTTCATTTTGGGTTGGAAGTTTTAAAAATTTGGAGACAGCAAGTTTCATGGTAGGCATTCTAGATGGCATATCTCCTTCCTTTTTTGATCAGAGATAAAACAAGTTTAATAAATGCATTATGTACTCTGTAGCCGTGGTTGGGTGACCTCGGCAAACCTCACTCTCTTCAATTAATGTGTCCTTGCTTCACGGTCGATTATACATACATACATATCACATTCCTCGCACAAACTACTATCCCTAGTGTCTGAAAGATGTTTGCCTCAATTTTGACCAATTAGACCTTTTGGTCACATATCAAGCATCTTAAATGAAACCCGATAGCTATCAAATACCCTTGGATTTGTCTGTGACAATGCATGTTGTTAATATAACCCTTGAACCTTTGCAGGAAGCTACCAAGTTCAAGCAACTGATACAATACAGTGTTAGATTACTTTTCGTGAAAGAAGCCAAAACAGAAAAAGAAGGCAGACAAAATAAAGGTAGGAAGTTAAATACATACCTGCGCGATGCCGGAGCCCATAAGGCCGCCGCCGACGACCGTCACACTCTTGATGGAACTACGCGACGCCGAGGTCGCCAGCCCTCGAGCCAGCACCTGCACTTGGTTCATCTTGACTTCTGGATCCGGCGGCGGCAGGGGACGAGCACACGCGGCGGCGAGCGGGCGAGAGCGTACTAGGCGCAACAAGAATGCCGGCGCGCGATTTTGACCGGATTCATTACCGCATAAAGCCCCGGAAAGTTGAGAATTGTCAATATCTATGCCCAGAGACGGTAGGCCAAGTTGTACGAACGTAATTCCTACGAGATACGTCGGGTTCATAATGATATGTTATCTCGGGCGTTGAGTGATAGTAGTGATAAAATTAAAATAAATACAGCACCTTTGATTCGGAAGACGGCCGGCATAGTAAGGAGTGGATGATGGTATAAACATAGTAGCTGCACGCGTCAAATTAATTATGAATTCATATGCTGATTAAATAAAATGCAACAGTTTTTTTATTAAAGCCTTTTTAGGGTTATGTGGTAATATCAAATGTCAGCAGAATTACCTCTCTCAAGGATGTTACGGGTACTATTAGAACCTGCGATCCAGGGTAGTAAATTCCTCCCACCGAAATCCGTTTAAGCGAAGAGACGATAAAATTTTTTTTGAGAGAGATTTTGGTGTTTGTGGGGATGTTTTAAAACATAGTAGCTGCACGCGTCAAATTAATTATGAATTCATATGCTGATTAAATAAAATGCAACAGTTTTTTATTAAAGCCTTTTTAGGGTTATGTGGTAATATCAAATGTCAGCAGAATTACCTCTCTCAAGGATGTTACGGGTACTATTAGAACCTGCGATCCAGGGTAGTAAATTCCTCCCACCGAAATCCGTTTAAGCGAAGAGACGATAAAATTTTTTTTGAGAGAGATTTTGGTGTTTGTGGGGATGTAGTATAAAACTGTATATATACTAGTATAAAATAAAAAATGGGTTGTGGGAATGCAAGAAAAAGAAAATTGCAACTTTTGAAAAAAAAAATATATTCTGCACGTAAATAAACATGACAACAAATGTACCATTTCAGTCTTAGTACAATAAATATTTTTCTTAATTGCATTTGTGTAGAAATACCCGTTCCTTTTTATTAGAACTTATACAAAATTTAAGAAGGCATCATTTAGAAGCATACACTTATTTCTCTTCATGGTTAGTTCATCCCAAATATAAAACCAAATTCGATAAGTCGTTTCTTTTCCGTTACCACAAATATAAATGAAGTGAAAGGCAAATTACGTTTTATATGTATTCATGGTTACACTCACTTTACATACACATAGAGAGGTAGCACATTTAATAGAGCACCATATCGTACAATCACAGCATACTATCATTATGTCAAAATGTGTAAATTTTGACGGAAGGCAAACCTGTTAGACTACTTTATGAGCCAATTAAATTGTGAACAGATAATGCCATCTGTAAACGACGTTTCACTTCATATATACCCTCACAAATTTTAAGCAGACAGAAATGTTTTCAAATCAACACTTTTTTGCCTTCTCCACCAAAAAATTCAAAGTCCATTCACCATACTGCCATTTAAATTAATTTCTTCATTTCCTTCTCGTCTACTTCTTTGCATACTTGTAGAATCCCTCGCCTGTCTTCACTCCGAGTTTTCCCTCGGCAACCAGCTTGTCCAGGATGGGTATGGGCTCGAACAGGGGATTGCCGGTTAGCCGGTGCATTGTCGCCAGCGCGTACTTGTTGGTGTCGAGTCCCGTGAAGTCGGCCAACTCGAGCGGACCCATGGGGTAGCCCGCACCTAGCTTCAGGCCCAAGTCAATGTCCTCGGCCGTCGCGTCACCTGTGACAAACGGGAAAAATAGCTTTAAATGTTTTTATCAAATTATAAGTAGGTACTATTGGCAAAGGTTCAAAGTGTATATATTACGGTTAAGGCATGTCCCGGCGGGACCAACTCATTCGCGGGCACGGTACAAAACCGTGCTATTGCGCTCAATTCCGTGACGAGGAGGATTCAACATGTCCACAAAGCAGACAATGCGCATAGTGTAAATCTTCATGAAACAAGCTATGTCTGATGACTAATCTTTTAAAGATGTTTTTCTTTTATCGTTGAGTAATCCACCTCCAAAGTGGTTGCACAAAACGCGCGAAAAATTCGATATTCGGACCTTATAACTTAGAGACTACACACTAATGGTCATGAGACATCTAGTTCAATGAAATAAATCTATTTTGAGTATAATTTTTACCCTTTGACAAGAAATATGCGCATGATCTTCTTTCCACGTTGGTATAGGGAGTTGAGCAGGAAGGCCCACCTTAAAAGCCTTGTCAAAACGTCAATGGCCAAATTCCAGCTGTATTCAATGGTGTAAACCTGCAGAATTGAAGAGCTTAGCGAAATGGAGATAAATGATTTGTACTATATTCACACTGTGAGCGTTTGAGCGCAATCAGAACCACGACCTTACTAATAAAACCAATCAAGTGCGAGTCGGACTCGCACACGAAGGGTTCCGTACCATCGTAAATATTTAACACCAAAAAATCACCCCAATTTTGTATGGGGGCCCCCTTTAATTTTTATTATATTTTATTTTTACTTATTTGTTGTTATAGCGGCAAAATTTCAAAAACTTTTTGAAAATTTCAGTTGCCTACCTATTACGGTTCATGAGATACAGCCCTGTGACAGACGAACGGACGGACGGACAGCGGAGGCTTCGTAATAGGGTTCCGATTTCACCCTTTGGGTACGGAACCCTAAAAATAAAACACAACAAAAGTGAGCAAGATACAAATAAGGGTATACATACCACCATTTTTCTTAGATATACAGCAAGCTTTTGATAAAGTGTGGCACAAGGGTCTCTTGTACAAGCTGAAGAAATTACTTCCTAACTCAATATTTATGGTACTCAAATCATATCTATGCCACAGATACTTCCAAGTTAAATATGGAGAGGAACTATCTGAGATTTATGAACTAAAAGCCTCGGTACCGCAAGGATCTGTGTTGGGGCCTGTTCTCTACTCCATCTTCACAGCCGATTTACCCACGACCGAAGAAGTAGTGACCGCTACATTTGCCGATGATACTGCTTGCCTTGCTAGTCATACAGATCCCAATAAAGCATCCCAGACGCTACAACTACAACTGAACAAAATTGATCAATGGCTAAAATCATGGAGGATCATTTGTAGTGCAACAAAATCTAACCATATTACCTTCTCACTGAGAAATGGGGACTGCCCATCAGTAACATTAGGTGGAGAAATTTTGCCAAAAAAAACCTGCATTAAATATCTCGGACTGCACTTGGATAGACGACTTACCTGGTCACACCATATAAAAGCCAAAAGAACTGAATCCAATTTACAATTTAAAAGTCTGAACTGGCTCATAGGACGCCAATCTTCACTTTCCCTTGAAAACAAACTATTGGTGTACAAATGCATACTAAAACCGATCTGGAGCTATGGCATCGAACTCTGGGGATCTGCTAGCAACTCAAACCTTGAAATACTGCAAAGATTCCAAAACATAGTACTGCGGACAATCACTAAAGCACCTTGGTTTGCCAGAAACGACGAAATCCACCAATACTTGCAGGCGCCAACAGTGAAAGAGGAAGTCAAACACTTCTGTGACAAATATAAAAAAAGGTTAAAAAACCACACCAATGAGCTGGCAAGAAGTCTACTCAACTCTAAAGAAACCATATCACGACTTAAACGCTGGCAAATACTGAACCTGGACAACAGAAGCTGAAGAGTTCCTCAGCTTAATAATTGAAGGGATAAGACATTTAATGGAGTGTCTCCCACAACGACATGTATAATCACAAAATCTGATTATGGCTAGATAGCCGATTGCAGATAGAAGCATAATAAAAAAAAAAAAAAAAAAATACCACCATTTTCAAATCACTTCGTTATCGTTCAAGCATATACAGTATTTTATCGGTTTTTTTTTACAGACTTACAGACTGATACATCAAGACATGTTGTGTTTATGCAGGCTAAACGACTTTACTTTCGCTGTTTATGATATAGCGCTCCCAGAGATCAAGACAGTTAGAAATAAATTATTGATAATTCCACATGATGTACAAAACAAAGATCAAAATAAGGATGCAGGAATTAAATTTAAATCATGGGCATTTCTTTAAGATAACTGTCATCAAAAGTCATATTAAGGTGGCCCATCCCGCTCATCTCCCCATACAAAAGGGGAAAGAAGATCACGCCCATATTTCTTGTCAGAGATCCAAAATTTTGCTCAAAATAGCTTTATTTGATCGAACTAGATGTCTGATGACCATTGGCATTGTAAAATTGTGTTTGGTTTCTAAGTTATAAGGTCCGAAAGTTCGAATTTTTCGCGCGTTTTATACAATAACTTCGGAGGTGGATTACGCAATGATAAAGTAAGAACATCGTAAAAAGATTAGTCATCAGACATAGTTTATTTAATCAAGATGTATGATCTATTTGGATTTTGTTAGATTTTGTACTACAGCGGTCGTGGTTTACTTTTAGCTATAAGTCGTTTTGCAATTACAATTTTCGTAAATCTTACCAAATCATACACTATGCACATTGTCTTTTTTGTGGACATGTTGCATCTTCCTCATCACGGAGCCTGTCTTATTCTCTGAAACAGAGAAGGTCCCAGAGCGCAACAGAAGGGTTTTGTACCAAGCCCGCGAATGAGTTAGGCCCGCCGGGTTGGGCCACCTTAAGCCTGATTTTCACCAAGTGCTGATTTAATTTAATCAATACTTAAAGGGCCTTTATTACTAAAGTGCTGATTATCTTGTACTGGTATTGATCTCAAGCTGCTAACTAAGGCTGGTAATATGTGGAGATTAAGCTAGTGAGCAGTAGGTGAAAAAGGCCCTAAGTGTATGAATGACACAATAAAATACCTTAGATAAGTCAATGATGTAAAGTTAATGTAATATTTGTGTTATCATATCAATAAACACAGCAGTGGACTTGGTCCTAAATATTTATGATAACATCGTGCCTCCTTAACCAGGCTATATTAAAAAATGATTATAAGTTCACTATCATAGATGAAAAGGTGTCTATTTTTGATCTGCTTGCTCCTTGTATGCCTGATTTATGATGTTTGTTAAAATTATGTTTCTTTTAGTTTTAAATTGTCGCATGTTTTAATCTTAAGTTAATGCTTACTTCACTTATTCACCTACCTAAATTATGTTGTTAAATCTAATGGGTGGCCAGGAAGAGATTGCCTTAAGGTGGCCCAACCCGGCGGGCCTAACTCATTCGCGGGCACGGTACAAAACCGTGCTGTTGCGCTCTGGGACCTTCTCCGTTTCAAAAAATAAGACAGGCTCCGTGATGAGGAAGATGCAACATGTCCACAAAAAAGACAATGTGCATAGCGTATGATTTGGTAAGATTTACGAAAATTTTAATTTCAAAACGACTTCTAGCCAAAAGTAAACCGCGGCCGCTGTAGTAAAAAATCTAACAAAAACCAAATAGATTATAAATCTTGATTAAATAAGCTATGTCTGATGACTAATCTTTTTAAGATGTTCTTACTTTATCATTGCGTAATCCACCTACAAAGTTATTGTATAAAACGCGCGAAAAATTCGAACTTTCGAACCTTATAACTTAGAAACCAAATACAATTTTACAATGCCAATGGTCATCAGACATCTAGTTCGATCAAATAAAGCTATTTTGAGCAAAATTTTGGATCTATGACAAGAAATATGGGCGTGATCTTCTTTCCCCTTTTGTATGGGGAGATGAGCGGGATGGGCCACCTTAAGGCAATATGGTGGCCCATTAGATGAAACTAACCCTTGTTCAATTATATTAAGTCTACTCTAAGAATGTATGTATAAGTTTCATCTAATAAACAGTTTATTATTATTATTATTTATTATTAAAAGGAAGGAGACATGCTATCTAGCGCCTACTATGAGACCCGGTGTTTCCAAGTTTCAAAAACTACCAACCCAAGTTAAACGTACATGCCACATGCAAACATAGCCCTTGGCGTATTGGAGGGTTTCTGTGGGTGGGAAGTGACTAGACGAACACATTTTTAGAGCATGTTCGCGCGCGGTTTTTTTTTTTTTTATGTGACTGGACATGATGGCTAATACCACACCTTCTGTCATGGTATTAGCCCAACACACCACATGGGAACTAGGTGCCATGCCAGGACCTTCCTTATATTGCTCGGCTACATTGAACTGGATGGAAAACACGGACAATTTTCATTGCCGCTTCGACCATCGTTCATTCAATGCGATGGTACCAACCCGGGCGGGATTAACCCTACCACCTAGTAAGTAAGGAAGGGGACCTACAGTTTAACGTGGAATCCGAACCACGGCCAGCCTCTCTCAACGGTCTAATGGTCACCCATCCAAGACCAGACCGAACCCAGCGTTGCTTAACTTCGGAGAGCGATCGCCGAAGTGTCGCGCCACTGGGCCACTGAGGCTGACAAGCGGTTGCGATGTTTCGACCGCGTGGAATACATACGATACGCCGCAAGATTCCCATACAATTATATGGACACTTTGACCATACGGCGGAGATGCGATGTCAACCGCATACCACTTCTCCTTGTTTTCTCTTCAGTGTTCACTATTGTGCATATAGAAGGTCAACTGTCACTTTCAGTGCTACCAATATTCTGAAGACCTGCATTGCGGAAACAGTCTAGGTAAACTCTCATCACGAAGCCCCATAACACTTGTTTTAGTTTAAGGATGTTCCGACCCATACAATGTTTTTTTTTACACAGAACGCAAAAAGTATTGCACTTTAAGGCACGAATTCGTCAAAAATATTAAATATAGCCATAGTATTTGCAGCGAAAACATATTCACAATTTCAGGTTTATTGGTTTCGTTGTAATCGCCGATTAGAAGTTTTACACCGTTAGATGGCGCTGTTAAATAAAAATCGTATTTAAATAAATTGTAACAAAACCAATAATCCTGAAATTGTGAAATTGTTTTCGCTGCAAGTAATATGACTATATTAAACTTATATTATTAATTCGTGGCTTAAAGTGCAATACTTTTTGCGTTATGTGTGCAAACAACTTTATATGGGTCGGAACAGCCTTAAGCGCAATTTTTCTTTACTAAAATGTATTTTTATTCAAAAACGAAAACATTATTTTGACATTATTTGTTTGATTCGAAGGTATTGACATATGAAAGGTATTGAGTCCACCCCTACAGACATAATTGTGTATGGAAGCAATCAATCATATTATTATTCATCAGCCCCAGTAGGCCCATTGGAGCGACCCGTTGCGATTCGATAAGCTTGGTGAAGCAACTCTGAGTGCGGTTGGGTTCTAGACGAGTCACCAGGTTCAGATGCCACGTAAAAAAAAAAAAGACCAAAAAAAAAACATAATTTATAGACCAGTGAAGTTTCTTTGCGGGTTCTTCTTCACTGGTTGATCGAATCCGCGGATCAATCAAATTGTGACATGACTTAGTGTAGTTTTACTACCAGAAGTTGAATAAATAAACTTTGAATAAAAAGACTTTACTTACTAGGTGGTAGGGTTAATCCCGTCCAGGTTGGTATAATCTCATTGAATAAAATTATGAATTATGGCAATAAAAATTGGCAGTGTTTTCCATCCAGTTCAATGTAGCCGAGCAATATAAGGAAGGTCCTGGCATGGCACCAAGTTCCCATGTGAATATGTCACACTATATTATTAAAGTCAGTTTGGTATAAGCTATCCATTTTCAGTTGCATAAATAAAAAGATTTACTGGTACGGGCATTCACCATTTCCTGGGTTAGTTTGTTCCTCGAATTCACTACTCATTAAAATAACTAAAATATGATAGCTTTTCCACTCTTTCAACAAGAAACGAACCTCTCTCGTAGAGCCTCATCGCCTCGGCGCCGATGGGGCCGAGCAGGCGGTTGACGACGAATCCGGGCGTGTCCTTGCAGGTGATGCACGTCTTGCCGACGGCGGCGCCCCACTCCATCATCTGCTTGTACGTGTCCTCCGAGGTCTCCGCGCCCTTGATCACCTCCAGGAGGCGCATCACCGGCACCGGGTTGAAGAAGTGGAGGCCGCCGTATCTGTTGATGAATGTATCAAGACTAAAGACCATGTTAAGAGATGGCTGCCCAAAAATCACTTTTTTGTGATAAAATCTTAGTAAAAAGTATTACTAAAATAAATATAAAATGCAGACCACTTTGTAGACATCTCTAGTCAACGATTGTATATATATTGTATTCTTAGAAACGAATGCCCATTGAAAAACCTTTTTAAACCTTATTTTTTAGCAATCTAGGAAGTCAGTAAATTCATCAATTATAATTATCAAACAAAAAAAAAGATTCTGATGAATTGAAAACCTCCTGCTTCTTTTGAAGTTGGTTAAAAATGGACTGAAACTAGATGCAAACTCTTTCTTATACTTAGTATAGAAATTTACACTGAGGGCACAAAGACATGTTTAATTCATAAGATGCATGTGGCAAGTACCTGTCTTTCCTCTTGATAACAGCACCGATCTCGTTGACTGAGAGCGATGAGGTGTTGGTGGCAAAGATTGTGCGCTCAGGAGCTAGCTGCAAATAATTGTTTTATTTTATTATTTGAATAACATGTCATGAAGCGTTTGTATGCAGAACCAACTTCTGCATACCAATGCAATATGTTTCCTAAATGGGGTCTTCTGGTCTCAAACTCCAAAAGTAGAAAGGGATGCACAACCGTGACCAAACTGCTCTTGTAGAATAACTGCTATGAAAGCAATGTGATTGGCTTGACAGCTCTACCCCGCTAAGCAGTGTCACTACTGGTGTCTGCACGTCAAAATGTCAGCGTTTCCACCTGAAACTCACCCCATCAATCTTGGAGAACAGCTGATGCTTCAGCTCCAGATTTTCAATGATGGCTTCCACGATGAGGTCTGTTTCAACAGCCTCTTCCACGTTGGTGGTGAACTTGATGCGGGCCAGCGCGTCCGAGACAAACTTGTCGATGCCGCTCGGGTTGTCTTTGAGCTGCTTGCGGGCCACGCGGTTCAGGTTGGTGTGGATGGACTTTTGAGCCTTGTCCAGAAATTCTTGTTTCACATCGACCAGGTTTACGGTCTGCCCTGCTTGCGCAGCCACCTAAAAGAGAAAATTGGAGAGTAGAAAATTTAATCAAAATGTGAAAGAGTGTTTGTTGGTTAATAGTCCTGTTACGCAACAATGGAGTCACATATGAAAATATTTTTTTACATTTATATTGAAATAGGCTTCTTTTTATTCTGAAAATAAAATAAACTTTTCGATATTGTCCTGAGCAGAGCCAGGTAGCAAAGCTAGTAATAAATAAAAAATGCATTATCATTGCTGGTGAACTAGGAAAAACTCACTGCCGCTATTGTTGAAATATGTGAATAGTAATTGTTTCAATATGTATTTCGGGCAATATGGCAGACAGCAAACAAGAAGCTTTCACCGAATTCTAAAAATGAATCTTCAAGTCATCATAATAAATACTTTTGAATTTGTCTGAAAAAGGGAAAATCCCTGGGAAAATAACCCTTGAAACTAACATATAGGGACAAAACTTAAAGGACCATCAATAAGCAGTGTTAAAATCATTTCAGATTTTTTTTAAGTACCTTGGGTTCAGGAGCTAGCGTTAACGAGAAAAGCAGAAACAAAATGCAAAGGTAGGTAGTTAAAAAAATACCTGCGCAATGCCGGAACCCATCAGACCGCCGCCCACGACCGTCACGCTCTTGATTGAGCTCCGCGCCGCCGAAGTCGCCAGCCCTCGAGCCAACATCTGCACTTGGTTCATCTTGACTCCTGGATCCGTCGGCAGCAGGGGACGAGCACACGCGGCGGCGAGCGGGCGAGAGCGTACTAGGCGCAACACGAACGCCGGCGCGCGATTTTGACCGGTTTCACTTTCACACGACGTCACAACTAAAACGCGAACGCCATAAGAAGGCCTCGGACAGTGTAGAATTAAGAATATGCCTGGCTCAAAGATGGTTCGCCAACTTGCACGAGCGTAATTCCTACAAGATACGCGGAGTTCAGAATGATTTGTTATCTCGAGTGCAGAGCGATAGCACTGATAAAGTTAAAATATAATACAGCACCTTTGATTCGGAGGACAAGCGGCATGTGGTGGAAGTTGACGATGTTATGAACATTGTGGATGCACGCGATGAATTAATTATGAATTAATGTGTAAAATATGCTAATTGCAACAATTGTATTGTTTACATTTACACATTTTTAGGTTATGTAGTGTCAACTGTCAAATCACCTAAATTTTTTTCGTTACATTTACCAATCGGAAAGGCAAAGGTGGCAGTTTTGGTTTTCATACGGAAAACGCTTTTTAAAAATATTGTCCGATCATATATTAAGTTTTAGATAACTACGAATATTTAATGGCTGATGCTAGCTAGGTTACCCTTGTTTTACTTGAGAACAACAAAATATTTGTAATTGTGGTTGGTTTGACAAAAAAAGGTTCGTCATAAAAGTTGCCTGTATAGCAAAAGCTCTTTCCTTTCCGTTCAGAAAAAAGGTTAGAAAAATAACCAATTGATACAGTTTTTTTTTGTGATTTATGTATGTGTGTGTGTGTGTAATCTGTATTATATGTATTGTATATGTAGTTTTTTGTACATTGAACTTTGAAACTGTCAAGTCCACTTGTCCGTCCACTTTAGTTTTTCAAGTTCAGCAAGTAGTAGGTACCCAAAAAGTTTTGAAAATGCAGCAAGCTAGGGTGATCACCCGTGCGCTGTCCAGCTCGGCGCCTGTGCGCGGGGCGATAAAGACTGTGACAGTCATCGGTGGAGGACTAATGGGATCTGGCATCGCGCAGGTAACATTCCACACCAAATAATTCAATAGTTCCTCACTGATTCCACACCAACCAAATGTATGGTCCACGGAATTGAACAAATTATCACAGGCCCTTGAGCAGGTTTAAGGGATTTCTTTAAAAAAATATCTCTAATCTCCAATAAAATGAAGGTATTTTTTTTAATTTATTTATCAATTCCATAGAAGTAAGTAAATATGTAAAACATAACTTTTCTCTGATTTCTCTTGTACTTTTTAATTAAACAAAATTATGATAGATGCGACCATAATCTGGCTTCTGCAGTCATTGAATACAGTAGCGTCCCACTAATTTGGCACTTCAGTGCAACGACACTTCCGCGATTCTGGCACCCTACGCCACCACTCCCTTCACCTTTGCCCCTTCCTCAGCTTGACCGTATAAGCACGTACTCACCGCTGGGCACGCGCGATTCCTTTTAAAAATGTACCTACCGCCGCGTGAGTGATATGTGATCGTTATAGCATAGGTCAAAATGTAAATAAAAAAAACCTTGAAATTCCCTATACAATCCAGTAATCTGAACATTCCAATAATTCAGCAGCCTTTGTATTTGATAATGCCTGATTAGTGAGATTCTACTGGACATCAAAATACCAATCAAAATAAAACATTATATAATTAAGTAACATAATTTTTTTACATGTAGGTAATGCAAAAGTAGATAAATACATATATGCATCATCAATCATGAAATATAATTCTTTAACTTTTTTTGGATTAAAATTTTTTCATGATTCAAGTTCTATTAATTTCATGCCTCTTTTGGTGATTTTAGCCAATTTTCCTACGGCAGAGGAATTATATAAAATATAGGATTCATGTTTTCCCCTTGACAGTCTATCTAATAACATTATTGAGATTGTCAATCTCCGTAATGCTAAGATGCCATGCGGCCCTAACACTTTGCGTTCACAGCACGTCCATGATCGACTACGAACCCAGCAGCAGCTAAAATGCAAGCAAGAGCAGCTTTGAGTACACAAAATACATGTTTTATGAAAGAGCAAAATTCTCTGAAGGTCTAGTCAGCCTGGGAATTTAAAGATTACACCTCATGCCCCCAAGAATGAGAGGCCATATAGCCCAGCTGACGGTGGCACACTAAAAATATGTATCCATCATTTAATAAATACATAGTGAAAAATGTGGCTTTTTTAATTTAAGACCAGTTGTTGGTATATATTTTTTGTTGGTTGATTGCGAAAAGTACTAATTATATTCTAATTTAATTCTCCCATTGGCAGGTGTCGGCGCAAGCAGGACAGAACGTCACCCTGGTGGATGTGAGCCCCGACATCCTCAAAAAGGCTCAAAGCTCGATTGCCACCAACCTCGGACGCGTCTCCAAGAAATTGTACAAGGACAAGCCAGCGGAAGGAGACAAGTTCGTGGCTGAGGCGCTAGCGAGGATCAAGACGTCTACCGACCCACTGGAGCCCAGCAGGACCTCTGACCTGGTCGTTGAAGCCATCGTAGAGAACTTGGAAGTCAAGCATAAACTCTTCAAGAGCTTGGATGAGGTTAATATCTGCATAAGTCATGAACTTGCATAAACAATGCAGAACCTAAGTACAACCTAAGAATTAGAGGATAATGATGTGATCAAATTCCATACAATGGCTAATGCCTGTTTCCTAAGTCAAATTAAGATTCTTTTTTCTGTAATTTTGCACATAAATCAACTGAGAGCCATGTCTGTAGATTTTTGATTTATTTTATCAATAACTTCCATGAGCGTCTAAACATTTTTATATGAATACAGAAAGGCGTATGTCATGGATACAAGTTAATTTATCAAAAAAAAAAAATAACACAAACAGACATAGGTAGCTCTCAGGTGTATTTATTTAATGTAAATAAAAAATATTTCTTAATCTGACTGAGGAAACAGGCACGAGCAATTGTATGGAATTCTCTTAAATTCATATTTATAGCTCCTATCTTCAATTTGAAACTTAATGTGTTATGCAACCATATTTATGTTATCTTATCTTTTGCTTCATGTTTGCATTACATTAATGTCCAGATATCGTACAAAATATAGAAGTTTTTCTTTTCCTTTGCATTGTTCAGGGGGGTAAATTAGCCTGTCAACGGGCAGATGTGATTAAATCTGACCTTTAGTTGCATTTTGTACCATGCTAATTGGTAAATTTCAGTTCAATTGGCCGAATAACACGCGTTTGATGCTTAGCATGGTACGAAATGCAACTAAAATGTCATATTGAATCACTATCTTATCTGTACACCCGGCGAGTTATTTTACCATGGTAACCCCTTGTTTCACTTACAAAATGATTTGTGTGATGAGTTGAGGATTCCTATGTAAGGCTGTTCCGACCCATATAAAGTTGTTTGCACACATAACGCAAAAAGTATTGCACTTTAAGCCACGAAATTAATATAAAAGTTTAATATAGTCATATTACTTGCAGCGAAAACAATTTCACAATTTTAGGTGTATTGGTTTTGTTACAATTTATTTAAATACGATTTTTATTTAACATCGCCATCTAACGGTGTAAAACTTCTAATCGGCAATTACAACGAAACCATTAAACCTGAAATTGTGAATATGTTTTCGCTGCAACTAATATGGCTATATTTAATATTTCGTGCCTTAAAGTGCAATACTTTTTGCGTTCTGTGTAAAAAAAATATTGTATGGGTCGGAACATCCTTAAGGAAAAAACTAACTCCAATATGATTTAATACTTTTTGATTTTTTTTATTCATCATTTTGATATTTTGCTTACACTACGATAAGTGAATTAATATAATGACTACCAGTGTCAGTTGTAGATAGGCTTCGTAAAAATAAAAACATACAAAACCCAAATACAAATAATAAAAAAAATATATACTAGGTATATCTCATGTCAGCTATAATAGTTATTAAAAAAATAATTAATGCTTCTAAACTGTTCCAATTGCGGTAGTCTGCATTTATGTTTTCTTTCTAAAATGTTAATGAGAATTGTGTTGCTTTTCAGGTTGCCGGCGATCACACTATCTTAGCTTCCAACACTTCGTCCCTCTCCATCAATGACATCAGTTCAGTTGTCAAAAGGAAAGACAGGTACAGTGGTTGCATATTCTCTAATCATTATAATATTTCTACCAAGTATAGTTTTTAAATATTTCCAGGCCTATTATTTTATTTTTATGAAACTGAACATGGATGGCTAATACCACATCCACCGTCATTATATCAGTCCAATACACCACATTTGCCAAAGGAATGAGGAGCCAATACAGGAACATCCCTGCACAGCACTGAATGGCAAACATGGACAATTTTTTACCATCTTTTTACATGCAATACAATGGTACCAACTAATTCAATGTTGCCATGGTCATATCAAGGGTATATCCTGGCATGGGACCTAAGTCCCCCGGGAATGTGTGGACATCCGTCTCCAGTTCCTGATAAAAAACTGTCCAATTCCTATAACATCCACTCACTACAATGCCGGGTTCACCAGGTTTGGTGGTCTTCACTTCTTCAATCCGGTGCCGGTGATGCGACTGCTGGAGGTGGTCCGAGGTGCGGAGACCTCGGAGGACACGTACAGCAAGATGATGGAGTGGGGCGCCGCCGTCGGCAAGACGTGCATCACCTGCAAGGACACACCCGGGTTCGTCGTCAACCGTCTGCTGGTGCCGTACATCGCGGAGGCCATCCGGCTGTATGAGAGGGGTGAGTTAGTTGCAGTAATTCATATATTGGGATATCAATAGGATTATTAAGTATTTGTGCATGCGGGCTTGGAAAGGCAAATCATATTTCAATCATTGATATACTGATGGCAACATAGTAAATTCTGCTGAGGTGGTGTCCGGACCAAGATAATTTTTGGTAATTTACAATGCTTCGAAGTAGTGCCTACTTACTGTCTAACCTCAAAATTAGAACCGGAACAAAAATGACCTTTCCTTGTTTTTGTTTCCTTGCATATGTAAAATGAAATATATCTGCTTATGTTTTTCTGTGTTCAATAGAAGTAAGTCTAAAAATGACAATTTATCCATAAATGAATGACAAAAATGTGTTGCTATGTGCTAAACTGGAGAATGGCTGGACTAAATTAGCATTTTTTTTTAAACATGAGTCCGAGGAAAATTTTAAGCTAAAGATGGACCTGGCAGACGGCGCTTTTTTCCGAGATTCAGATTTTTTTAAGTGATCGTTTGAATAACACGTCCACGAAGGTAAAACCACATTTTACCAGGCTCATTGGGTGAATATCCAAAACGGAAACGGTCCTATTGGAGCCAGGAACCTCAGTTAGTCTCTATAAATAAAAATCTATTTCCGTGCCTTCGTCTCGCTAAAAGTCGAGACCGGCTCAACCGATTTAAATTATTTTTATTTTGTTTTGTTTGCCTCAGTACTGGGGTGGTTTAGAGAAAAAAAAACTTATATATGTGTGTTTGTTGTTATTTATAACTGGTCCTGAACGGCTGAACCGATTTTTGTGCGTGTTTGGGTCCCTGAATGGTTTAGATTTACAATTGGACCCGGTAGACGGCGCTGTTGTCGAGACATTGACGCTAGCGGAGCCAGGCACCTACGCTACTATATAATCAATATCAAATTTACCCACTACAGGTGATGCGTCGGCTCGAGACATCGACATCGCGATGAAACTAGGTGCAGGCTACCCCATGGGGCCTCTGGAGCTTGCCGATTACGTGGGACTCGATACTAACAAATTCATCCTTGATGGCTGGCATAAGAAGTATCCGGACCAGCCGCTCTTCAAACCTATACCTCTAGTAAACAAACTGGTTGCCGAGGGTAAGCTGGGAGTCAAGACTGGGGAGGGCTTCTATAAGTACGAGAAGAAGTCAAAGTAAATGAGATTTTTGTGGTATATGTATGTTGTAAATAAAATCTATTTTGAGGAAATATACAACTATTTTTAAAGGTGTTTCAATTACCTTTTTGATAACAATGAAGTCGAATGGGGGTTGATTGGTTCATTCGCCAAATTACAAAATTGCTCAACCAGTCAAATTCAGCTCAAACCTATGTAATAATAATTATAAGGATTGAGGATTAATAATAATAAGGATTATGCTCCACTTACCTATGTTTAGAAACCTTTAAGAACTCGTACCCATACTACTTGAACGATTTTCCCCAATTTTTGACCTTCCACGTTTCCAAGTGCCAGCCAAGGCTGCTCATCGTTAGTCATCGATATAATCTAAAACTAAAGATGCACCATCAGCTTTTCCCCGCGTACCACGTAATATGCGCCCTATCCGCTCGTTGATGCCCTACTGCATATCAGTCTGTGGTCGACTTGACATCCGAGCGTACGTGCCATCTACGGGCTTTGCAATGCGACAAAATGCCGAAATACGCGGTCAAAAGGTATAAAAATCGGAGTGAAAGGAATACAAAGATCCGTATAATAACTTATCACAGGCAAACATACTTGGATACACTAGATAGAAATCAAGAAAACATTTCGTCCGAAATAATAATACGGTAGTGACCGCGGGCTCTGTTGTGTCAGCTATTGTCATAGCAACAGAGGTTGTTAAGTCAGTGAGAAAATGGATGCAATAAAGTACTCGGAGCTAAATACAAATTAGTTGGTTTTACTACATGGTGGCAGCGGTGTGGGTTATCTCACAAGTGAGAAAGATCGCAGAGTGCGGTCCGTAAGTATGGCAGAGCCAAATAAAATCGGCGAACGGCCGGAAACAGCGGCGACGGCAACAGCGGCGGGGGGTGCCAGAATAGATCTCTGGCCTGACAAATTCTCCTTCCAAAATGATCGTTGGCTGCTGTGGAAGAAGCGCTTCAGCAGGTATATGAGCATCACCGGTAACGATAAAAAGAGCGACTGTGAAAAGGTAAACATTCTCGTGTATTGCATGGGAGATAAAGCTGAGGAGCTGTTGACTCAGTTCACGTCTCTAGATAAATACGAAGAAGTATTACAACAGTTTGATAATCTTTTTACACCGAAGAAAAATATTATATTTGAGAGATATAAGTTTAATATTCTTGAACAGAATATTGATGAAGGCGTTGAACAGTTCATAACAAAATTATTTAATTTGGCTGAAAACTGCGAGTACGGTACACTGAAAGAACAATTGATCAGGGATCGAATTGTAGTGGGAATTAAAGATAAGAAAACTAGTGAAAGGTTGCAACTCAAAGAAGATTTGACATTGGAACAAGCAACATTAATTACGAGGCAGGCAGAAATTCAACAAAAAGAAAGTAAATTAATGCAAGCGGGTGACTCGGAGCTCACGGTTATAAATAAAATAAAAGAGAAGAAGAATAATAATTGCTGGTTCTGCGGTAATGCAAGACACTCTAAGGAGAATTGTCCAGCTGTTCAAGTGCGGTGTCACAAGTGCCAGCGAGTAGGGCACTTCGCTAAGATGTGCAGAGCAGGAGCGGGAGGAAAGTTCTGTTTTCAAAAGGATATCAACCGAGCTGAGACCCATAACACAAAAGAATTACAAGAGGGTGATGAGAAGAAAGTGCTGCAGGTGGGGCACGAGTCGTATGAGAGGGTGATGGCTGTGTATACAGGTCAAGATCAATTTATTGATAATATTGTTTTTCTTGTCGACACAGGAGCGGATGTAGTGGCAGTCCCAGACCAAGTTTTAATAAATAGAAAAGAAACTATCGTTCCGTGCAAAGACAAAGTAGTGGGACCGGACGGTAAAGAATTACAAATTGTGGGGGTAGTTACGTTAAAATTGGTATATGAAGAGAATTGTTTCAAAGGTAAAGTATATGTCATAAAAAATTTAAAAACACCAATTTTGGGCAGACCAGCGATACAGGCTTTGAAAATTGTGAAATTAATGTCTATGGCCAATGAACAATCTATGAAATGTGATCAGCTTAAAAGTCAGGTTGATGTAATGAAAGAATTTCCAAAAATTTTTAATGAATTGGGAGTTTTCAAAGACAAGTTCTCTATATGTTTGGTGCCTAATCCACGCTTTTTTGTACAAGCAACTCCAAGAGTTGTGCCTATTCCTTTATTGAGTAAACTGAAGGATGAATTAGCCAGATTAGTACAATTAGGTATTGTGAGTCCAGTCGAAGAACCAACACAGTTTGTATCGCCTATAGTGGTGGTACCAAAAGGAAATAAGATACGGTTGTGTGGTGATTATACGCAGGTTAATAAAAATATATTACGCCCCATTTTTCCGATACCAAAAGTCGAAGTTACTCTTGCTCAGCTAAAGGGATCAAAATATTTCTCAAAAATTGACGCTACGTCAGGATTTCATCAAATCCCTTTAGATGAAAAATCCAAGAAACTAACCACCATTATCACTCCTTTTGGGCGATATATGTATAATCGGCTCCCCTTTGGGTTGAGTTGTGCCCCAGAATATTTCTCAATGAAATTCTCGAGACTGTTCGAAGGATTGGATGGTGTGGTTATACATATGGACGATATTCTCATCTTTGCAGAGTCCATGCAAAGGCATGACTGGATTTTGAGGGAGGTATTGGAGCGATTGCATAAAGAAGGCATAACAATAAATGAAGGAAAATGTGTCTTTGGGGTAGAAGAAGTCAAATATTTGGGTCATATTATAGACAAAAGGGGTATTTCCCTTGATCCCGATCGTGTTAAAGCCATTCAAAGTTTTAAAAGTCCACAAAATAAAAAAGAACTCATGCAATTTCTAGGAATTGTAAATTATGTAGGGAGATTCATAGCTAATAAGTCAGATATTCTTCAACCACTACATGCGCTATTAAAAAATGATTCAATTTTTGTATGGGATAGAATTCAAGAGGAATCTTTTGAAAAATTGAAAAAATCGTTAAAAAATGCCCCTGTGTTAACTCATTTTGATCCATCAAAGAAAATAATTATCACAGCAGATAGTAGCTCATATGGACTTGGAGCTGCTTTGCTCTTGGAAGACAGTGAAGGTCACAAAAAGGTTGTAGCATACGCAAGTCGTAGTCTTAGCAACGCCGAGAAACAATATGCACAAATTGAAAAAGAATGTCTAGCACTTGCTTGGAGCGTTGATAAGTTTAAAGACTTTGTTATTGGAGTGAGAGTTCACCTGGAAACGGATCATAAACCACTTTTGCAAATATTAAAAAGTAAACCACTCGACGACCTTACTCCCAGGTTATTGAGATTTCGACTAAAGCTTATGAGATTTGATTACGATGTAGAGTATGTTCCAGGTAAAGATTTGCTATTAGCCGATGCTCTTTCTAGACAACCATTAGATGAATGTGAAATAAACGATGACAATGTTCTGAATTTAGCCATAATTAATGAGTATGTGTCTAATCAAACCCTATCAGAGATTTCTCAGGCGCAGCAAGAAAGTGAAGTTTGTAAAAAATTAAAGGAATATACAGTCAGGGGATGGCCACGAAAGAATAAAATACTGGATTCGCTAAAACCGTATTATCAGTTTAGATACAACTTCACTTTCGCTGAAGGATTTTTATTGTACAATTCAAGACTAGTAGTTCCACCTAGTTTGCAGACTAAAATATTAAACAAAATACATGAGGGTCATCAGGGAATCACGAAGTGCCGTGAGAGAGCTAGAACTGCAGTCTGGTGGCTCAATATCTCTAAAGAAATCGAGACCATGATAACTAATTGTTTAACATGTATAAAAGAAAGGATAAATTACAAAGAGCCTCTTATTTTAGAGGCAATCCCTGACCGACCATGGCAAAAAATTGGAATGGACTTGTTTAAACTAAATAACATGTGGTACTTGGTAATGATTGATTATTACTCTAGATTTTTGGAAATATTCAAACTGACCAATTTAACAGAACATGCTGTCATAAGTTGTTGTAAAGAAACCTTTGCTAGATACGGAATACCAGATATTGTTAGGTCAGATTGTGGCAGCCAATTCAAGAGCAAATTTAATGAGTTTTCAGTTGAGTATGGATTTAAGCTTATTACAAGTAGTCCACATTTTCCTCAAAGCAATGGCATGTCAGAGGCTGGAGTTAAGATTGCAAAGACTTTGTTAAAAAAGAATGAAGACATTTTTTTAGGCTTGTTAACTTATAGGAACACTCCTCTTGAATCAGGATACAGTCCTGCAGAACTTATGTTTCATCGTAAACTCAAAGATACTTTACCCATACTCCCAAGCAAGCTAAAGAAAGTTGTTAACCCAGGCCATTTCTTTAAGAACCAGTCTCAAATTAGGAAGGAAAAAATGGCGCAAAATTTCAATAACAGACACCGAACACGACCCTTAAGAGAGATAGGAGTAGGAGAACGAGTCTGGATAACAGATCTCAGAATATATGGAATCGTCGAAGCTTGGGCTGATGAACCAAGGTCTTATATCGTGCGAACTGAAAGAGGAAAATTTAGAAGAAATAGATTTCATTTAATAGTTGCACCTTATGGAACATCAAACTACCGCAATGAACATTTTGAAAACGAGATAAACAATCGAAATGAAAATAACACATATAATTTTGATTGGGAGTTTAAGTCAAAAGACAAGACAAATCTTGAGTTGGATGTGCCAATAGAAACAGGTTATAATGATAATGTTCTTGATGAGAATGTCGCAGGACCGTCTGACTGTCAGGATGAGTCTGTCCCTCAGTATTCAAATGGTCGGCCCAGACGGTTACACAAGAGTCCAAATTGGCTTAATGATTATGTGACATGAGGTTACTTATTTAGGGTGGATGTATTTAGGTTTAATTTAGTTAAAAGTAGGTTTGATTTTAATTTGTTATTATTTCATTACTTTGTAAAAAGGGAAAGATGTTGTGTCAGCTATTGTCATAGCAACAGAGGTTGTTAAGTCAGTGAGAAAATGGATGCAATAAAGTACTCGGAGCTAAATACAAATTAGTTGGTTTTACTACAGGCTCCGTCAAGTTGGAAACGCCCTAACGAAAAATCGTAAAATAACCTCCCATGGACAGGCGATTAGGTTAGATTAGATAGGGCCTTAGTTACTACTTAACATTTCTAAATGGTTGTTAAACCGACTTGTGGGAATGTCGGAACGAGTTAGTTAAGGTTTATGAATAGAAGATGCGGAGCGAATCAAATGCATCTTCTATGAATAAACCTTACTTATTTTTTATATACTTTTTTTAAAGGTCGATTAAAATAAATCAGCATGTGGTACAGCACGGGTATAAATACCAACGATTTTAATGTAATGTAAACTTTTTGACAAATTTACGTTTTCCTTTAAGTACAATTAACATAAATATAACAACATATTTTTTCTAATTAAAGAAAATTTGTATATCAAGCAATAGATTTCATACCCAGTAACATTTTTGCGAAAAAATATTTTTCACACGTAAAATAATTTTCTTCGCAATATTGCCAAAATTTTCACTTACATTTTTCTCTAAGAAAAACCAATTATTCCAAAGATTTTTAGAAATAATAGGAAATAATTCATTTCATTTCATTTATTTATTCAACTTCTCGTAGTCAAGTATGTCACAATTTAATTGATCCGCGACTCAATCAATCAGTGAAGAAGAACCCGCAAAGAAACACCACTTAAAGTATTAAAAAGTATTTACTTTAATTTTATAAGCAAAACATTATGCAACTAAACTTTTTTTATTTTCGGTTGGCTGAACAAACTTTCAAAAACCAAGACCCATCCTGCCAAACCCAGCACAAAAATGTATGTACAGTCGTTTCCTATCAAATGTATACACTGGAAAGAGAAGGAATTCCTAAGTCCCTTTTACTCTATGGTTGACGTCAGCATGTCAGAAAGAGACCTCAAATTTGTCTCTAATTCCGGTGTATAGATTTCAGACGAAATGACTGTACAGTTGCGCCCCAAACTGGACAAACCTAAATGCGTCTCGCGCGTACAAAAAACGCTCTTGAGACAAGTGAATAGAGTATACGCGCGAGCTCAAGAGGCACATTTAACACGGTGGTCCGTTGTGAACTGTAAGCGATTACAGTGCCCACGGTGAATAAAAAATCCCGATTCAGAGACCCTAGTCTCAGCTATCACCTAAATTGGCGTATACGGCAAACCGATTCAAATGTATGGAGAAAGTGAATATCGCGCGCAGTGGGCGTTAATCGAAGTAACATTTGCGAGTCCGAGTTTGACTTGACAGCTTACTCACCGTTGCCTTAAATACGTCGACGTAAATACGACGAGATTTAAATTTGAGGTGAACTACTAAAATTAACTTAATTTGTTCCATGTTTGTTGTTATGTTTCCGTAAGCGCGTACACAAACTAGTCGTGGGCGTTTCCACTGGTTTTCGAAAACGTTAGTAACTGTTAATGCTGATGCCGATAGCCGTTAGCGGAAACGGTTTCAAAAAGAAATGAAAGACTCTCTCCCTTTTTTTTTTTTTGTTTTTGGCTGGACATGAATGGGTATAATGACATCTAGCACGGTTCGATCATCTCACATGAATTCTGAATCTCGAGTGCAGTGACGTGTATTCAAAAACCGGCCAAGTGCGAGTCGGACTCGAACACGAAGGGTTCCGTACCATCGAACAAAAAAATCACGTTTTTTGTATGGGGGCCCCCTTTAATTTAAATTATTTTATAATCTTACCTATTTGTTGTTATAGCGGCAAAATAAATACACAATCTGTGAAAATTTCAGCTGTCTATCTGTTACGGTTACTGAGATACAGCCCTGTGACAGACGGACAGACGGACGGACGGACGGACGGACGGACGGACGGACGTACGGACAGCGGAGGCTTAGTAATAGGGTTCCGTTTTCACCCTTTGGGTACGGAACCCTAACAAGAAAAAGACAAAAATCCAAAAATCAAAATAAAGAATGAGGTTTTGTTACTATGTAGTTATCGCAAACAATTAAGAAGTCAGACAAAACTTTTTATCCTCGACAAAATAATCCCCAGAAATAATATAACACAAATGATAAATAAACATATTTATAATTTATTTCATATGCCTATTAGCATTTAGAAATACTAATCGTTGGACTTTTTCTGTAAGCAAACCACAACGGCGGTCGTTAAGAATGAAGCGCCTCTTCGACTACATTTCATTTTCATTTCATTTCATTTCTGTAATGCGCGCACTGCGCGCGCGCATTACAGTTTCGGGGGTAACCCCAGTTACGAGAGTCGCCGGCTACAAGCCGCAACGAAGTAATTATTAATATTACTATTACTCGTAACCCCAGTTACGAGAGTCGCGCCGGCTTCAAGCCGATTACAGCTACATTGCGCGAGCGAGACAGTCGCGGCTGGCGGGTCGTTGCGTCTAGACGTCTCGCAACCTACGGACTTTCGTTGGCGCGATCCAGTGCGCTACAAGAAACTTGTAGCGGCCATACTGCTCGGCGTAAAATGAATACTTAGTTTTTACACTAGTAACAGTTTACAAACCCATTTCTCATTTCTCGTCCCACGACTAACACAAACGGTCCGAATCGTTTGAAATGCTTACTGCTTTGAGCGTGCAATCTTAATTCGGGACGCTTGTATACGCTTTTAGAAGTGTATTCGTTTACAGTTCAAATCGTAACGGGCAATGACAAACTTATGTTCTTCTTTTTCCCCATATCTTATTCTAACTGCATCATGGATGATGTAATCCATGATGCAGCTAACCAATTCCATCTTAGTTTGATCGTTTCTGAGGTGAGGTCGTGCATGCGACACCTACAATAAGCTTTGAGTTTTTTACCCATTCGAATGATGATTCGATTTTTATTATATCCAACAACTAAATATTCTATTTTATATAATTCGAGGGTTAGAATCATTCAAATCGGCCTAACGTGAAAAAATATAGCCAATCTATTAGGTGATGGCCAAATACATACATTATTCGTAGATATAGGGGCGCAGCGATTTCTCCGAACTCTTTTAGGTGTATTCAGAATGGGCGAACAAACTTTAATCCGCCGGATTAAATCGGTTTTTGTATGGTTAATCTGGTGATAATTCCGGAGTAAGTTTTGGCAGGTGCTCTCTGAATACGACTGTTATTATTTGTGCCATTTTTCCACAATAGTTTGTGATTATTTGTTTGTAATATTCTGTGGTGTTAAATATTCTGTGTCTACTATGCACCGTTTGTCCCAAAGAGTTCACGGTTTGTCCCTGTATATCAAAGAAATAGGATGTACAGTCGTTTTGTCTGAAATCTATACACCGGAAATAGAGACAAATTTGAGATCTCTTTCTGACATGCTGACGTCAACCATAGAGTAAAAGTTCATAGAGGAACTTAGAAATTCCTTCTCTTTCCAGTGTATACATTTGATAAGTAACGACTGTACTGTATCACAGAACATATAATATCATTGTACTATATAAGCTGTTTATTCTTTGCACCGTTTGTTTGATTGTGTATTTTGTTTTAGGAAAATCTTTGGATTGGTGATCCTGATCACAGAACGAACATATAATCCATATAATACCTGTTGGTGATCAAGCCGTGACGATGGGCGAAAAGAGTGACAAAACTAAGCCTGGTAATCAAGCCCGGCATGTGCCCAAGGATGCTCAGGTCATCATGTCCATAATGAAAGACATGGGTATCTCGGACTACGAGCCCCGGGTGATCAACCAGCTCCTCGAGTTCACGTACCGCTACGTGAGCAGCATCATGGACGACGCGCGCGTGTTCGCCAACCACGCTAAGAAGAAGTTGATAGACATTGACGACGTGCGACTGGCGGTGCAGATGCAGTTGGACAAGTCGTTCACGACGCCTCCGCCGCGGGAGGTGCTCCTGGAGGTGGCGCGCAGCAAGAACATCATCCCGCTGCCACTGGTGAAGCCCCACTGCGGCTTGCGCCTGCCGCCTGACAGATACTGTCTTTCTGCTTGTAATTACAGGTAGTGTGCTACACATTCAAAATTAATAATTCCTGTAAAAGTTAAGCAGGATGCGGCAATCCTGCGATTTCAGAAGTTTCGCTGGAGACATGATTTTTTAAAATAAATTGCTAAAGATTCAAAGCGATTTTTGGTGTTCGTTACACAGTTATTTGGAAAGGTCAACTTGGTTGAGGCAGTTTTTTAAAAAAATACCAAGACAAGCGTAGCGACTAACCTAAACGATCCATGTTGGGGCCCCGCGTGTCCGTGCGACATTAGCTAGTGCATATTATCATGTATTTATTTATTCCCAATATTAATAACCCTTCGTGCCATTTGTAATAAAAACTATGATGAACTAAATCATTATCTATTTAAAAAAAGTACACATTTCCTGTGAAGATTTTTTTGCTAGAATGTGTTTACCCTAAAGTGCACGTTCAGCCTACGTAGTATTATAATATCATAACGGTAGTTTTGTGGTATTAGCTATCCATGTCGGGTTCCATAAAAAATAACCAGTGGGATCGAGAGATTGCCGCACCCTGCTAAACATCATCTGCAAATCTTCGATCATCTGCAAATGTGCCTATTTTCTCAAAAAATATTTAGAGTTTGTAGTGTGTCAAATTACTACAGATAATGCTGTCGGACCAAACCTGCATGTAGTGAGATCATTTCAAGATTCTATTAGACTGAACCTGCTAATTTTACTTGATATTATTAATTACCTGCTATTTTAATATTTGTTTCTAAAAAAAATTACCGTCCACTCTTTAATTGACACACTGGATATTTTTATTTCTTTCAGACTGAAACCAGCAACCAAGAAGACCGCTCCCAAGCCAACGGTTGTCACTCAGAGTCCCAAGATACTTCCGTCCAAGCCGCTTCATACTTCAGTTGTAAAGCGGCAGGGTCCTCTGCCCTCCGGGCCGGCCAAGGTCACCACCGCACCAAAACCGGTGCTGAAATTCTCTTCCGGGAGCAAGGTTGTAGCGAAACCCGCCATCCGGGTGACGTCGGGACCGAGTGTTCCGGGAGCTACTATAAAGATGGAAGTGGACTTGGATTCAGGACCGAATAAGAGAAAAAGAGATGACGATTATGATGTGTTGTAATGAAGTTGCATAGGATTAAATGTTAATAAGTGAATGTAGAATGTGGGTGATCTTCAAAATTAAATATAGTGGGATCTCTGAATCATATTTATCTGGTGAGTTAACAGTGGACAGATCAGCCGAGAAATCATAAATCTGTAAATGTATACTGTAACCATAATCATATCTTCAATGATGTTATTGTTTTTCTTATAAAGTTTTGGTTTCATTTTACATAATGGACCTATTTAGCTCGATGTTTCTTTTACCACACAGTTGCATTATCAGGATTTCTGACGATATGACCTGGAGGACCTCTGGCAAGATGAATTTTATCCATGAATAAAAGTTTATCTCTTTCAGGACATTATCGAGTTTTATATGTACCTGACTGACAAAATCCACCATCACGATATTTATTGTTAGGTTGAATTAATGTATACCTTACCGAGGGCTTTTGCAGTGGGACATCAAACCACTTTACAGGCAACACTCCAAAATGTTTCCTTCAATTGTTATTAAAGTGTTGGTTAATAATCCATAAAAAATATCCAGCCAGCATCAAAAGTGGTTTCACTTAACCCTTTCACCGCCAAGGTTTTTTGACATAATCCTTCTCAATACGCCACACTACAATTATTTCGATAATATGCAGTCTTGAATTGTTGTTTGTTTTGTTTCAAATAGTGTGTTTCCACTGTTGAAACAGTAGAAATCTAATGAACGCTAGTATGTACTGTGCAATTATGTAAATAAAACACATTGTTTCGTAATCAGTAAAGTTTTATTAATGTTTGAAGTGGAGTAATTTTCTGTCGGATATATCCGACGATGGCGCCTGCAGAATGCCTTGCTCTGACGGATATATACGTTCCTGGCGGGGAAAGGGTTAAACACTTGAATGTCTCTAGTAAGTTTTTCGCATGGTGTTTTATACCCACTGACGAAGGCACGGGAAAGGCTGTTTCAGCATTTTTGAACTGACCAAATCGTAACATTTATTCTCAATTTATTATAGAAGAAATTGGAACAATAATGCTGCTAGGTACAAAAATCAGGTTGCAAGAGGTCCCATGCCGTCATGGGATGCCTAAGCGGCATTTGGCAAGCTTTGGGAATTATCGGCACCTTTCGGAACTGCCATGCCACTTAGTGTACTTCTCTTTGGTTTAGTGAGTTTTAACTCTTCCTCAGCAAGAACAGCTAATATCACTAAATCCCAATCTATCATTTTAAATATACACACAGCAACTATTATTCACTTGCAACAATGGATACGACGCGACGGCAGCCTTCGTCATGCTTCAGGAGCGCTCACGACGGCACGGCATGTTGCGTGATTTTATATGGCGGCTCGTAGCCTGGTGGCGTGGGGACTGGCCTAACGTACCGGAGATCTGGGTTCAACACCGACATGCACCACTGTCTTTCTCTTTCCGAGTTCGATAAGTGCATTTCGTCACGAATGCGAGCTGCTTCATGGTTCGGAATCCATGTAAACTAGGTGGTAGGGCTTAAACCCGCCTGGGTTGGTACCATCGCATTGGATGAAAAGATGTTCGAAGCGGCAATGAAAAATTGTCCGTGTTTTCCATCCAGTTGAATGTAGCCGTGCTCATATAGGGAGGGTGCTGGCATGGCACCTAATTCCTTCGGGAATGTGGTGTATTGGGCTAATATAATGGTAGTTGTGTGGTATTAGCCATCCATGTCAAGTCGCATAAAAAAAAAACTAAACAATTCTTGAAAAAACTGAAGAAGGGAAAAAAGAAGAAAGAACAAAAATAATAACTGTGACAATATAATATTGTAAAGAAGATTAAATTATAATAATATATATTTTATAACTGACGCATGCCTAAATGAGTCTCTGAAGGAACCGATTGCCAACAGGGATATAACGTCTTTTGATAAGGTGCAGACTCAGATATTTATTGCCTGTTCTTAGATATCAAATATCAAGTAAATTGGATGGTTGTTTTTAAAATCATAAGTAAACTATGTTCCTATGGGAAGCGCAATTTAATGCTTTCTGTTTGGCTCACCTTAAAGGTTTTACATTAGACAAAAACTATTTGGGACCTTGTGTGCGCAGAAAACTAGGATAACGCTCGTAGGATTTTGCAAGTAGTTGATGCAAATTCACCTGTACAAAGAATCAACGACCTGTGACATATTATGAATGGGATATTGCCCTCCATTTGAAATCCTCCATCTTTCCCGGCCTCAAATAGAACTGTTTGAAAATAGGGTAGTTCATCAATATGATGTAGATTTTTTCACTTCCCTTATCTTCAGAAATGTACGACCTAGGAGAACTGTGATGACCTAGTAGAGCATGTAAGGTGTATGCTTGTAGGGAATCAAAAGAAGTATCTTGTGTTCATACTGCATGGCGCTCTATATCTCTGCCTGCCTACCCGTCTGGGAAAGTGGCTAATGGTATTACAATTTCCAAAACCCTGAATGGTTTAGATATACAATTGGACCCGAAATTTTCGCTGTTGCCGAGATATTGACCTGAGCGGAACCGGGCACCTCAGTTAGTAAAATGTAAATTTGAGGGTTGAATTCCTCAGCTCAGAACTTTTATCTACGCTTCGTGAAATTATTCTTGTAATTATTTCAATAAAACAAATATCCAATTGTAATAACCATTTCGATTTTATTCACTTACAATATGAAATAACTTACTCTTACAGTAAAAATAAGTTGTTTTCAGATGTCCGTTGGAGAACTCCCCCCACCACCAGCTTCATCTGTCCCAGTCTTCCCGTCAGGAAACCTCCAAGTCACAAGTTATTGTTACAACGAGCCGCATGTTATCTTAACTCCCATCTGTACTTAAAATACACTCCTAATGATTACTCGTACATTATTGTAATTTGTTATAGGTACATTACATCAATATGGACAATTTGGACGTTCAGTTGTGAAATTGTATTTTTATCATAGAAACATAGGCTGTAGGAATTTTTACATTCCTAAAACTCATTATATTTTTTGTATTTTCTTAAATGTGTAGGTGCACAACAGATTAGGGTTGGTTCTGTCAAAAAGAAGTTTAAGTTTGGAAACAATTTGCCAACAGCCGTTAAACATTTAAAAATAATCTATAAGGACACGTATTTGCATATCTTTCATAATTACGAAAACAACACTATTCAAACACAGCAGAGAGAAAAAAAAATATGAATGGCAATGTAAATGTTTTAGTTCAAGATATTGAAATGACCCACTATAAACCAAACTAATATGGCCACTTACATATACGATGACAAAAAAAACATTATTGCTTCTTGCTTTCAGGTAACACTATATTTTGTCAGCCAGTATACTTGCCTATATTCTATACCCAGAACTGCATTAAGTTAATAATTGTGCTAGTCGTAACCCCCCACACGCCTACACACCTACCTCACACTAGCTTACTCTAAATGAAATTATTTCACTACTGAGGTTTCAAATAATACACTACATATAAAACATCTATCAGTTATGAATGTACCCACATACGTAACCTAACTTTATTGGCGACGTTACAAAGCAATAATGCCGTACAAAAACTTATCAACATGCACGGAACATACAAGAACTAGATGAAATGCAACTAATCTATTCTATGTAGATAACCTCTAGAGTAAGATTCAAATACAATCATTTATTAGTAATAACTTATTAAGATTTCTGTAAAGAAAAAATATTTCCTATGTAAATGTTGTCACATAAAAAAAGTTTAGCAATAAAGTGTTATTTACAAAATACGATCACAAATGGCTACACATCGGAAAATCTCGTATCATCATTGTTCATGTTACTTTTACCTCTTAGTGAATCATCTAGTTATGTTTATTGGGATGCGATTTATTTGGGAGAAATAATTCCATTGGTGAAAGACTACCATGTGAATCAATATTGTAAAGTTGATTTCAATGAATATGATAAAAGAACTATAACATTCACAACAAAAAATTTCTCTGATCACTCCTTTATTGTCTTTGTGATCTACAACTACCAATGCACTTGCAGCATTTTGTTATCGATGATTAATTACTTTACAGAAATCGTACGAGCCGTCAAGAAAAACATTTTTCCAAAAAATCAAAGCGGACGTATGTAGAAATAAATAACCACAAAGTGTACTCTTGTCAACACTTGTCAACGTGACACATTCGCACACACAATCTACTTAACACTTAATCACACTAAGAAGTAGGTATACTCTAACTTTTGACAGCCATTTTCTGTACAATAATCTTAGATGCGGTGCCAAGAGCTTCTGATTGCACTCGGAGCAAAGTCATAATAAATCGGAGTATTGCACGCGATTTTGCTCCATATAGCCTACGTGATTATATACACTCTTGCTTAAATCAAATTAAGGGTACTTCATAATTTATTCCATTAATCATTGTTTTCTAGTTTAACATTATTTTTATCTGGAGATTATTCCCGCTGCCCGCCCGCCGACGGACGCTCCGCGCGCGCTATCCACAAACTTGTCTGCACTTTCGATCCCGTCCCAACTGCACAGCCTTCCAAGGTACCTGCATTTAAAAAAAAATATCAACAGAAGTTTTGAAAAAACGGCACCAGTGTGTCCGTTCAGAAGTCAGGGCAATCAAGGGAAGGGGGAATGGGAGTAATGAGGAAGAAAACAAAGATGTCGCCACTGTCCAAACTGTAATTTCTGTCAGTTTTGTCAGAGTTTTTGAACGAAAGATGAACTCCACAATGCAGTTAGAATAAGGTTTGGAGGACAAGAAGATCTTTGTTTTTCTTCAAACAAATTTTATTCTAATTGTATTATAGAAAAAAAATCTGAATAATATTGAGGAAATTGAGTCATTTTAATTAAATAGATTGAGTTAATACATTTTTAAAATACATTCTGTTTTATTTTTTAGGGTCCTTGACAGCTTTGACGCTTCTTTTAGGGCACCTAGGTCGCGGTCCGATTTGAACCATCGTTACCAAAAGGGCATTCACAACTGGTACGATTCACGCTTACAGCTCTCAAAATGGCGTCCCGTGAATGGTATGACGTAATCGTTACGTCACTCGACGCCTTACCCAGTGCTCACGCTTTGGAGGTAGGGCACTGTGTATGCAACTGTCAGTGTCACATTTAGTCGTTTATATAGTGTAGTCTATCATATTTCCTCAGTGTTTTTTCACAAACTGGTGAATGTCCCTCAGTTGAAAATTCAAGTTCAGCTTAGAGCAATTGATTAGATTCAAATTTAAGGTGAACTATTGCAACTAATGTAATTGGTTCCATGTTTATCGTTTTGATTCTGTAAGCGTACACAAACAGTCCGAATTGTTTGTGACGCTTACAGCTTTAAGCGTGCAATCTAACTTGGAACGCTTGTATACGCTTTAAGCACTGTAATCTTTTAGAGTTCAAAACTGAACACACAGCTAGACGCAACCTGCCGTAAGAAGCAGTTTTATTCCCGTTTCCCCCTGTTTTGAGATAGAATTGTCCATCCCCCTCCCCTCTCAACAAAATCCTGTGTCTGTATCGGTTGCGGGCGGCTTCGTACCTAGGTGGTGAGCTCGGCCGAGTTGTGGTCGGCGGGCGGCTGCGGGTGCGGGGGCGGCGGCGCGGCGGCCGGCGGGGGCGACGCGCGCGCCGCCTCGTACTCTATCACCTCCTGGTAGATGAGGTGCTTCCACTGGTCGACCGTGTGCTCGCGCTCGTCCACCGAGTGGTCGTACGGCCCGGGCGCCGGCTGTCACGCGACAACAGAGTCATTAGCCATGATAAAACTTGAAAATATCGAAATTAAAATGATCAGTGCTGAGCCTGCGGGTACAGCGCTATTTCGCAATGTGTTTGTTATGTAGAATCAACTGTTACACAACACTGTGTTCGAAGTTGTGTTTTTATTGTTGCCATATTTCTTCTAGGCCGATTAAGCAGACATGGTGTACACCATAATGGTGTGGATCTAAATCTATATGGCCATGTCCTCTTTTACCTCGCCCACATGACTATTTTCACGGTGTTTCGAGAATCTAAATCTGAAAGAAGTCATAGAGCGCAAAAAAAAAATTGGGCAGGAAATAGTGTAACAAAAGTTCTATTTGGAGTGACTGCTCGGTGCTCGTCATCACATCAGCCATAAAGGCTGTTGTTTTTACAGCCATAAACGCTGATGTTACAGAGTCACTATTTGTGTGCGGGCCTTTATACAATCGGGGTGTTCTAGGATAGAGATCGTCGCCTTGCGGAGAACGGGAGCTACAAAAACACTGCATTCCTAATCGGAACGAATTTGAGCAGAGATATGTGTCAGAGGCTAACCTAACTACCTCGAAAATGATTTGTAAGTCTCGAGAGTGGTAATTTCAGGCCTAGAATTGTCTAACTGGACTAACAAACGGCGAAAGGCCTTCTTTATTTCAGAATACAAGTGCATACGATCAGAGAACTACAGATAAACACGCTTAATGACAGCCATTTGACAGCGTACACAGCGCACATGCTCTCAACCGTGTGCGCTTTGTACGGTCTGTGTGCGGTCTAAAGTCACGTGCCTTATGTTAACATGACGTTCACGGGAGTGAATATAAGCAATTCGGAACGGTCGTGTACGCGTACATTGTGAATTCTCCGCAATATACACATTTCAGAATGCAGTGCAAGAAGGCTAAAGAGAAAGAGTACCAGCTGACATGTGATCAACTTGATCTATAACCACCTGCATGCATCACTGAACGCATACCAAGCACGTCAAACTCAAACTTTTTTGCTGAATGTCTTGAATATTTGACTGACTGTAAAAGTAATAAACACAATGGTCAGTCTGAGTTCTCACCGAAATTGGCGTTTACGGCAAACCGATCGACTGGCGTTTTCTCCAAACTCAATACAAGTTTTTACTAGATATTCTGTGGTTTTACTTCTTCAAGCTGTCAAAGTCAAACGCGGACTTCCGATTTGTATGAAAATGCGGAGTGGACGTAAACGGCAACGTCGACGTATTTACGGCAACGTTGAGTAAGCTGTCAAATCAAGCTCGGACTCGCAAATGTTAGTTCGCTTAACGCCTACTGCGCGCGCTCTTGAAAACGCCAGTCGATCGGTTTGCCGTAACGCCAATTTAGGTGACAACTGAGACTACCGGCTCTGGCCAAGTGTAAGTCGGACTCGCACACGAAGGGTTCCGTACCATGCCAAAAAAATCACGCTTCTTGTATCGTTCTGTTGGCATCTGATGCCGTAGTTTAAAAAATACTATTAGCGCAGTTCAGTACGTGCGTATTTCATATTTATTTCAATTTCAAATTCTTTATTCAGTGGAGCATTTTTTTTCAAGTATACAATATTACATTGTAAGCACTTAATGCTATAGAATACGTAGCCATGCGCGTGAGATATAGAATGCGTAGCATCAACTCACAGCGTTGACTTCCCCCTCGTCGTACCACACGTTGATGTAGGGGTGCAGCAGCGCGTCGTCCACCGAGATCCGCCGCTCCGGGTCGATCACCAGCATCCGGGACAGCAGGTCGCGCGCCTGCGAGGCCTGCACACACGGAGAACAGCGCACGTTACTAAAGGCTGCCCCACGAGCCAAAATAAAATATGTAAGCAAACCGACATGCACCGAGTATGTGAATGCGGTAGGCAAAGTCTCTCTCTCTCTCCAAAATACTTCACGCAGACTAATGCTGTAGAAATATGACCACATTTGGCTTTTTATTTTTATTTTCTTTTTAAGAACTTTCGTCCTAATATACCGAAACAATAACCAGAGTGAACACATTAAAAAACCGGCCAAGTGCGAGTTGGGCTCGCACACGAAGGGTTCCGTACGATCTAACAAGATTTAACACAAAAAAATGGGGACCCCCTTAAATTCTTTTTATTTTTAAATATTTGTTGTTATAGCGGCAAAATAAATACACACTCTGTAAACATTTCAGCTGCGTATCTATTACGGTTCATGGGATACAGCCCTGTGACAGACGGACGGAGGGACGGACGGACGGACGGACAGCGGAGGATTAGTAATCGGGGTTCCGTTGGCAACCTTTGGGTACGGAGCCCTAAAAATGGCTGGCGAAAAATAAGCAAATTTATAAAATGGTGCACTGCTTACGGGGAGCGCCCATCAGTAGAGAATTTAAAATCAGAACATTATAAAATGGGCAATTTTACCTTCCGTACCTTCGCAGATAGTCCAGAAATACTTTCACAAAAAGGTAGTTATGCGATGCATGTACCTACCCACCGTCTTCCATTTCACCAATATAATGTATTTGTTAAAGGGGAGAGTGCTCAGACAGTCTCCTTCACTACCAGTTCCCCCACCGTGTGTCTTTGCCAGCAAAGAAGTTTCATCAAAAACCAAGCTTTAAAATCAACCGCAGGTAACTAAGCGCCGCAGCGCGTACCTTGAGCCGGTTGTGCTCGTTGCTATCGGTGCGGAAGAGTATGTCCGGGAAGAGGCGGTCGAACGTGTACCCGGTGTAGCGGGGCCGGTTCTCCACGTAGTTGCGCACCGTCGGCTGCAGGCGCGCCATGAACGCCGCGGACGGGGTGCCCAGTTTCTCTGCAAGGGTTCGTAACTAATCGATCAACGACCTCGCACACAGCCTGTGGTGTAGTGAAGATTTAGGTTCAGGTTTGCATACCAGAAATTTTCAGGTGTCATTTTCAATATCTTTTGACATATTACCATGGTGGTGAAGAATGTATGGAGAAATAACTTCCATACAACGAGCGCGCAAAAAATGACCCCACGCGACACATTTGTAGCGCAGTGATGAAAACGGAGAAAAATCCAATTTGAAGTCTCCCAAATTGGTAGGTAAACCGATAAATATAAGAATTATTTTTCAATAAACCAGATGGTCGCTACGTCATTCTTCATTCGTAATGATGTATTCAGCGAGAGCCGGAACCAAAGAATATATGCCGAATCAAAGGCCAAATTCCTCCAGCGGCACAATTGAGGTGGTCACACTTTTTTAGTTCCATCCGTTCTCCTGTTATTTCTTCACCTCCAGGCATTTTACCTAATTCATTTTGCTATTGCCTCAAGGCTAGTGCGTTTTCTGTGCTGCCAGGTTTTCACTGGAATTTAAATGCAACCCACATAAGAGTCAAAGAGAGAGAGAGCAAGTTGCAACAATGTGCCAAGTTACCCCCGCTTGTTGCATGTTGGCCAAATCGTTTGCTGTGATTTGTTAATCATTGATTTATTTAAGCTACAAGTTAGTTTCTTGTCACAACGCTTGTAATAAAGAGAGTGTAATACTCCAGATAAACACACATTTCTCAGATGAATATGTAAGATAAGTTCCACAAATGATTTGTGGGACCATATTTGCTATATTTTATCCATTATTAAAATGTAAAACATGTCCATGGAAGAAACGAGACAAATATGCTGAGACCACACACAAGGTGCTATTTTGTCTCCGCATGATAATACGTACTCGTATGTATAAGCCACAAGAACAAACCTCTCGAAACAACTACACTTTGTAAAGAGATGAAAACCAGCCAAGTGCGAGTCGGACTCGCCCACGAGGGGTTCCGTACCATCGCACAAGATTAACCACAAAAAATCATATTTTTTGTATAGGAGCCCCCTTTATTTTTTATTATTTTGAAATCTTACCTATTCAGCCGCCTACCTATTACGGTTTATGAGATACAGCCCTGTGACAGACGGACGGACGGACAGCGGAGGCTTAGTAATAGGGTTCCGTATTCACCCGTTGGGTACGGAAGCCTAAAAACCAGCCAAGTGGAAGTTGGACTTGCACAAGGTTTCCATATCATTCCAACAATCACGCTTTTTGTATGGGCCCCTTAAATTTTTAAAAATTGTTGTTATAGCGGCAATAGAGAGTGTGTCAACTGTCTACCTAGCATGGTTCATGAGACAGCCCTACCGTACAACGGACGTTCGGTAGGACGGACGGACGGACAGCGTAGGCTTGGTAATATGGTCCCGTTGGCACCCTTTGGGTACAGAACCCCATAAAACGAACCTACCGATGATCTTGTTCCACTGGTCGATGTGGTCGGTGCCCGGGAACAGAACCCCGCCCCATATCATCTCGCCCATGATGCAGCCCACGGACCAGATGTCCACGTTCTCCGTGTAGCCCATGCCCAGGATCACCTGAGCGATGCACACATTTTAAGTTTAATAAATCAAATAAATGAAAATTAATAAATCGCTCCAAAACCCTTAATTTCGAAAGAAATCACTAAAATCGAAGTTAATATTCGGGTTGTTTGTTAGATGTTGAATCACACCTCTTAAAGTGAGGAGGTTGAATTACACCATAAGCATCAGAAAATCGCCGTAGTTCGCCATACAAATGTAATTTACTCATTTTAATCACTAGTTTAATCATTTGAAAACTGCTGTTTCAATTTCCTTGATATGTGGTATCTAATGTCAGGTAACCGATATCTGTGTCTGCATGCTTTTGTTTTTTCGGTAAATGTATCCCGTGTCAAACCACAGAGAAAAAAAAATTGTATGAAAACATTATTTTAAATTATGGTTTATGTATGTTTATACTGCATGTATATATTTTTATTTTATTTTCTTTATTCTTTTCCTTTCAAATTGCTATTGTGTACCTACCTACAGATATTTTAGATTGTCTCTCCTCATCACCCCAAAGGTTGACTGGAAGAAATCACTCCTAGTGATAAGTCCGCCTTTGTGCAATTTTGTTGTTGTTTCGAATTGTTTTTGTAATTGTACTTGTTTTCTGTTGCACAATAAAGAATTTATTCATTAATTCATTCATTATTTTTGCTTTCGTTTGATTCGGTTTAGATTTTACAAAACAACCAAAACATGCACACACAGATATTTGCTGGCAGATATTAGATATTAAATGTAAATTCAATTGAAACAGTGAGTCAGTTTTCAAATTATTAGTAAACTACGTTTGTCATAGCTTACGGGCCATTCTTAAGCGGGCATCTGAAAATTTCGCCTCCCATACAAACGTAGTTAACTAATCATTTGAATACCATTGTTCCAACTTACTTGATATTTAGTATCTAATATTAGGCTACAAATATCTGTGTCTGCATGTCTTTGTTTTTTCGTTAAATGTATTCTGGGTCAAACCACAGAGAAAACAAAATTCGTACGAAGATTTTCTTTTTGTTTTCATTTCATTCGGTTTGGATGTTTCAAAAAAACAAAAGCGTGCAGACACAGATATTTGTTACCTGATATTAGATATTTAATATCAATTTAATTGGTATAGCGGCTTCCAAATGATTAGTAAACTACGTTTGCATGGGGGACATAGCTTACGGGCCGTTCTTAATATCAGAAATCCATTGATAGGCTCGGTACCTAAAGACACAAACGTCAAACCTAAATATCTTAAAAACCGGCCAAGTGTGAGTCGGACTCGCACACGAAGGGTTTCGTACCATTGTACAAAATTGAACACAACAAAAAACGCTGGGAGCGTCGAACTATGTTTACAACAAGAATTAGAAGAAACAGGGATAAAAGTAATTAATTAAAAAAAACTTCAAAATTGTCTCGATCATGAAGAAACATCAGCAGAAACTGAAGGTTGTACCTCGGGCGCGCGGTAGTAGCGGGTGACGACGTAGGGCGTCATCATGAAGGTGGTGCCGGCCGTCCGCGCCAGCCCGAAGTCGAGGATCTTCAGCGTGCAGTCGCTCTTCACCACTATGTTGGACGGCTTCAGGTCCTGCGAGTGTGCACGCAATGAGTTAGCGACGTCGCGAATCGAACACGTCCACTCATGCGGATCGGGGCCTCTCCAAACTGAGTAACGCTCATCGCTGGATACATGGATGGTTAGGTTAGGTAAGGATAGAATTATAAATTTGTTTAGTAAACTTACAGATTATCCTAGGAAACTTTTGAGATTACCGCTGTCTGTAAACATGTTTGAAAAATGTTACGGCTTTCCACGAATGTCACAAATGTTGGAGAATGCCTCCTCCCGACGCTTGAAGAGCCGTTATATTTTTTAAACATATCCTAGGAAATTTTCAATTGCAGGGAAAAAACTTGAAAAAGAACTATCGTATTTTTATTGGTGCCCAACGACGCCCATGGGTTTTCTAACATTTAGGGGGGGCCGGGAAAACCATGCCGGCCGGCCAGGTGCTTCTTTACACCACGCTTGAAGGACCCCAGGACGTAATTTGGGGGAAATTCTTCGGAAGGGAGTTCATTCCATTGTTTACGGACCCTAGAAAGGATCTAGAGGATCGGTGGGTTCTTATTTTTGGGATGTCGACTGTGAATTGTGTGCATGTTCTCCTTGCTCCGCGTTGAGCGAAGATAGAAATGTGACGGAGGAACAGCGTCATGCAGCTCCAACAAGCGTTCTCCATGGTAATGAAGATAGAAGACAGAAAGAGACCCTAGATCCCTTCGGAGTAAGAGGGTCTCCAAATTTAGGGATACTTTTGCTTGGCTTACATCACAACATGATATTATCCTGACACATCTTAGTTACCAAGGAGTTAGATCCCATGCCACATACTGCATTGAACTGGGCCTACAGTTTTACATCCATGGAAAATCTCGCATTCTTGACTAAAGAAAGTGGTGCATGAATGGCGCGAGGATGGAAATTATGAACCGCGCCTTCGAGCTACAAGCTGCCACAGTACTTGCAAACTAATAAAATTACTTGTAGTTCAAAAGATTCCACAATACTCAAGAATAATTGTTGTATGAACCCTGAGACCATGTTGACACAAAACAATATTTTGCAATTAACTATTAAAATTGTTTTCAATTTTTATTTTTAAAAAATTGTGGTTCATTGAGCTTATCATTGATTAAATTCATGTGTAAAATCAATAGTACGTGATTCACTGGCTTATCTAATGATTGCAGAGAATGAGTCAGCACGATCAACAAAAATAAAAGACGATTTCCAACTAAATGTCAACAATGAGTCAAATTCTCTAAAAGTATTTGTTTTTTTTTTTTTTTTTAAGTGACTGGACATGGATGGCTAATACCACACGTTCTGTCATGGTATTAGCCCAACACACCACATGGGAACTAGGTGCCATGCCAGGACCTTCCTTATATTTTGTAGAGATAACTATTAGTCATGCTCATTGGATTTCATATTTATGCGGTAACTTCGAATAGAGATTGGACCAAACTGATAGTAGCCAGAAAAAAAACATATTTCTGAATGTAAAATGTTGAGACACCATTGTATTGTATTGTATTGTATATCATTTTGTCAAATTGGTAGACAAGCTACACTCAGACAGGTCATTTTTTCTTATTTTAGGGCATACAGGCAAACATAGATTCAGCTTACAATTTCTGGCATATACCATCGTCAAATTTACTAAATAATTAAAACTAAGCTAAATATGTCAACTTAATAATTAGGGCTTTATGATAATAGATTATCATGGTCATTTCAATTATAAATACTAATAAACAAACAATACAAAAAATAAAAGGGTAAAAAGATTTAGTAGCAAACTGCCTACTATGGGTACAAAAAAATATCGTACATTCAAAATTAACTAAATTTAAATACAATTACTAATTCTAAATTAACTAAAAATCTTTGTCAGCTAGGGCCTCATTAAGGGTATAGTAACTCTTTTTCAGTAGACATAGTTTAATTTTTTTTAAGAATGGCATATCTTCCAGGTTCCTAATATCCTCAGGTATTTTATTATAAAACTTAATACTATTACAAATGAAGCTATTTGAAACCTTACTCAGTCTATTTTTAATGCAATGTATGTCATTTCTATGTCTCGTACCATAATTATGTACCTCCGAGTTCAGTGTGGCATCATTTATATACTTTCTGGCATACTTTATATTTTGGTAGATGTATTTACTTGTAAGGGTCATGATTCCTGCTTCTCTAAAAACATCTCTACAAGAATTTTGCGATTTCATGCTAAATAGGTAACGCATTGCTCTCTTTTGTAAGATAAATATTCTATTTATCTCCACTGCTGTACCCCAAAACATCAGACCATATGACATAATGCTGTCAAAATAGGCATAATAAACTGATTTGGCAGCATTAACACCGCATAGTTCCTTTATTTTCTTTATAGCATAACATGCTGCACTTAGTTTCTCAGCAAGATTATCGATATGGGGTTTCCAATTCAGTTTATTATCAAATATTACCCCTAAAAAGATAATTTCAGTGCAAACATTTAATGATAGATCTTTAGATATAGCTACTATATCCTCATTTATTTTCCTACGCTGAGTTCCCAACGCAAAATGCATTAAGTTTGTCTTATTCACATTCAGTAGAAGATTATTAGATTGGAACCAATTCTGTAAGGATTCCATAACTTTAAGAAATGATTCTTTTATTACATTTATATCTTTGTTTTGCAGAACGAGAGAAATGTCATCAGCAAACATGACCAATTCGATGTCGTTGGTAATACAGCTAGAAATATCGTTAACATATATCAAAAAGAGTAAGGGCCCCAGTATAGATCCCTGTGGTACGCCAACGGTCAGTGCTTCGACATCAGACTTTGTACTGTTGACATCGCATATTTGCTTTCGGTTTTTCAGATAAGATTTGCACAATTTCAGCTCCTTGCCCCTTATACCATAGTGCTCTAGTTTTCGCATCAATATAATGTGATCCACACAATCAAACGCCTTGGAAAGGTCACAGAAAATGCCATATGTGTGTTTAGAGTTATCTAATGAAGTTAGAAGTGATTTAAGCATTGTCGCAATAGCATCTCCTGTTGACATTCCTTTTCGAAATCCAAACTGCTTATAGTTAATTATATCACATTTATTTAAAAAATCTATGAGTTTATTTTCCATGACTTTTTCAAGGACCTTACTGAATATTGGTAGTAAAGATACTGGCCGGTAGTTACTCATGTCATTTTGGCATCCTTTTTTGAATAATGGAACAACCTTCGCAATTTTTAGTGGATCAGGGAACTCTCCATTTACTAGGCATTGATTGATTACAGCTCTCAGAGGTTCAACAATACTATCACATAACGACTTGACTAGTTTTGTTGAAACATGCCATAAGTCTTGGGAGCCCTTAGATTTAAGATTTCTTATTATTTTTCTTATTTCCAAATCTGATACCGGGAGAAATGTAATTTGTTTAGTGTTTGGAATTGTGAATTTATATAGGTAGTCAATAGATACTTCTACACTAGTTTTTAAGTTATTTGTTATGTTTTGTGCTATTGTGGCAAAGCAATGATTAAAGTTATTAGCTATATTTTTGCCATCAGAAATAATGTTGTCATCTAATTTTATCTCAATTATAGTGTTTCTACATTTCGTAGATTTACCTGTCTCTTCTTTTATAATTTCCCAAGCTGTTTTAATTTTATTTTTTGAATTATGGATTCTTTCTTCAAGGAAAAGTTGTTTGGCTCTAAAGGATACTTGTTTAAAAATTTTACTGTATTTAGATACGTATAATCTAAGTTGTGAAGTAGGACTTACTTTTAACAAATCATACAAGAAGAACAATTTTTCTTTTGATATGCTTATGCCAGGTGTGGCCCATTCGGAGAAGGTTTTTTTCTTTTTGATAACATCTTTATATTTTAAAGTCATATGCATATTTAAGTACCGAATAAATGGGTTGAAAAATTCTTTAAAATGTATTTTGCTATCGATAACTTCAAACTCTATTTTTAAGTCTCTGTTTAAGGCCATTAATTTGTCCTTGTTCAGCATTCTGTAACTTTTGAAAAGTTTTTTTTGTTTTTTATCAGACTTATATAGAATACACATTAATATAGCATAATGATCAGATTTAACACCCGGTAATACCTTTGACTCGAGTACTTCAGCATCTGTAAATATATTATCTATGCAAGTCGCAGATGTCTCGGTCACTCTCGTATGTTCAAAAATTATTTGTTTTAGCATAAAGCTATCCATTATGTCAGATAATTCATGTTTATATTTTTTATTTAATGGGAACATGACATTGAAGTCACCACAAATTATAAGAGTCTTATTATTATTTCTAGTTAATTTGCATAAGCACTCGTCAAGTTTTTCTATGAAAAAGACCACATTTGCCGACGGCGATCGATATACTGATACAATAATTAGGAAATCCATCTCTATACAGCTAACTTCAAATTCCTTTTCAATTGACATGCCAACAATATCCACTCGGTTCTTTGTTCTCAAACCCGTCTTTGCAAAAATAACAGTTCCTCCTCTAATATATTCATTTCTATGGCTACTGCTTGCAATCGAATAATTTTTAATATTGTGTGTACATAATTCATTGCTGCTAATCCAAGATTCATTCACACAAAAAATATCAATATTGTTATGAAGTAAAAATTGTTCAAGCATAAGGATTTTTCCCCCTTGTACTCCACACATACCTTAAACATTATGATGACATATTACTAATCTATTTTTACACTCATTATTTGTATAAACATTTCTAGTTACATACTTTGTTATTTTACTGTCAATTTCTATGTCACTGACAGACTTAAAGCTGACAGCTGGTCTTGGTCTAAAAAAGCGCCCGGAGACTTGTTATGTACTCCATTAGTAATAATTTCTACATTTACAGTTATGAAGTGTAAGTTCGAAGCTTGTGCACTATAATTACAGTTCTGAATATTTCTTGAAATCCATTTCAAACCTAAACCATTCATTACTCCTTGGTTGGAGTAGCACCTCTCTGGGAGTACGTTCAAATCAATTAAAATCGAATCGGCTACTTTACCTAGTAATTCATACAAGCCCATATTCATTTTGTAAGCACTAGCGTTGATAGTTTGTGAATTATGAACTCTCGGTGGTATGTATAATAGTGAACTTACAAATAATTTGATTTTTTTTGTTGCACACAAATCTATTGCGTATTTAACACCCTTAAAATATGTATTTGACTCAATATTTGCCTTGGCATTACCTATAAGTAAAATCAATTTGTCGTTTTCAGAAAGCCTATTGACGTGGCGCGGCAAGTCCAATAAAATGTCACTGATCCGTGCCCCAGGTTTGCAGATATAGGTTTGGGGATAACTTAGTCAAGAATACCAGAAACCAGTGGTTTCTAAAACCACCTAATAGTGGTTTGAGGAAGTAAAAACTATGGTTGCAGTGCATGGAGGTGAAGAATGTATGGAGAAATAACTTCCGCGTAAATATATTCCGAAATAACGCAACTTGCAACATTATATTGCCGTACACATTAGTAGCGTAGTGATGAACACAGAGAAAAAACTAATTTGAAGTCTCCCAAATTGTTAGGTAAACTGATAAAGATAAGAATTATTTTTCAATAAACCAGATGGTCGTTACGTCATTCTTCATTCGTAATGATGTATTCAGCGAGTGCCGAAACCAAAGAATATATGCCAAAACAAAGGCCAAAATCCTCCGGTGGCACAATTGACGTGTTGAAATTTTTTTAGTTCCATCCGTTGTCCTGTTATTTCTTCACCCCCATGTTGCATACATTTCATAATTTTCCATAGTTAAATCTCAAATAAACGTTAATAACTTGGCATTATCTCTATTGAGGTTAATATCCGTTATGTCATAATTTGTGATCAGTAAAATTGGAAAAAAATGTCCGACGACTATAATAAAAACAGCACCAGCGCCTGGTGTTGCTCACCTGTATATGATGCCGGCTAAATGCAGATGCTTAATGCCACACAGCACCTGGTAGAGCAGGTAGCTCATGCGCTCGTGGTCGAGGTCCATCTGGATGACCTGGCAGAGGTTCGCGTCCATCAGCTCCATCACGAGGTACACGTCCTGGAACTCCTCCAGTGTGCGCTGCGACGTGAACGCGTTCAGCAACCCAATCGTTTGCATGTACGTATGTACAACAGATACCCACACTGTGTATGATGCCGGCTAAATGCAGATGCTTGATGCCGCACAGCATCTGGTAGAGCAGGTAGCTCATGCGCTCGTGGTCGAGGTCCATCTGGATGACCTGGCAGAGGTTCGCGTCCATCAGCTCCATCACGAGGTACACGTCCTGGAACTCCTCCAGTGTGCGCTGCGACGTGAACGCGTTCAGCAACCCAATCGTTTGCATGTACGTATGTACAACAGATACCCACCCTGTGTATGATGCCGGCTAAATGCAGATGCTTGATGCCGCACGGCATCTGGTAGAGCAGGTAGCTCATGCGCTCGTGGTCGAGGTCCATCTGGATGACCTGGCAGAGGTTCGCGTCCATCAGCTCCATCACGAGGTACACGTCCTGGAACTCCTCCAGTGTGCGCTGCGACGTGAACGCATTCAGCAACCCAATCGTTTGCATGTACGTATGTACAACAGATACCCACCCTGTGTATGATGCCGGCTAAATGCAGATGCTTGATGCCGCACGGCATCTGGTAGAGCAGGTAACTCATGCGCTCGTGGTCGAGGTCCATCTGGATGACCTGGCAGAGGTTCGCGTCCATCAGCTCCATCACGAGGTACACGTCCTGGAACTCCTCCAGTGTGCGCTGTGACGTGAACGCGTTCAGCAACCCAATCGTTTGCATGTACGTATGTACAACAGATACCCACCCTGTGTATGATGCCGGCTAAATGCAGATGCTTGATGCCGCACAGCATCTGGTAGAGCAGGTAGCTCATGCGCTCGTGGTCGAGGTCCATCTGGATGACCTGGCAGAGGTTCGCGTCCATCAGCTCCATCACTAGGTACACGTCCTGGAACTCCTCCAGTGTGCGTTGCGGCGTGAACGCATTCAGCAGCCCGATGATCTGCGAACCATAGAAATTAAATGACTCAAGACATGAAAAAAATCTATAAATCAATGTTGTTTCTTTGCGGTTTCTTCTTCACAGAGTAAATCGAATCCGCAGAAAATAATAATCTGAAGTAATGTTTTAAGTTATACTTTGAAATAATTGTTTGTAGCGAAAATTTAACTCGAAGGGAACTCATATAATATCCAGGACATTCGGCCCGACATCAGTCCGAAAAGACATTGACCTGAGCAGAACTGGGAACCTTTAGCTAGCATTAATATATGTACGAAACAGAATTGCGTTTATTTCTCACATTTTCTGGGTTTTATGACCTCATTTAAAACAAAACAATCCCTATAGAAGGCGGGAATCCTGCAACAAATGCATTGTCTTCAACTTACATTTTTATGGTTGACCAGCTTCATGAGCTTGAATTCCCTATACGCCCTCTTCGCATGTGTTACATTTTGGAATGGCCTCGACAGCTTCTTGATGGCTACATTCTGCTGAGTCACCGTATCGTATGCAGCGCTGCAAGAAAAAACATGACATGAACATTAATTCATTGTTCAAAAGAAAACGGGTTAAAATAAATAAATGTTATTACAGTTTTATCATAAGAGTTATTGCAGCTCACATCGACCTAATTAATATTAGTAAAGTTTATCAACAAGCCTTAATCCTTAATAAAACAAAACCACTATTATACTAAACACACATGCACTATAGTATGACCGTGGAAAGAATGTACACGGTAAACAATAACCAGTAGTCAAAACCAAAAGGGGATGATTCTGTAAATGTCAATTAGTTAATCTTTAAAAAAAGTCATTGCACAGATGTTCACTTTCGTGTACCAAATTACCCCCTTCTCCGACTATCAATATTGTCATCATTAATAGGTACAATCAATTCTGACACATGTCATCTTTCCACGGCCCCGTGGTAGGACTATTATGTCAACTAAACATACATTATTACATTACCGTAACACCAAGCGACAGCCCAAAAACCCATTTTAGCGGATGGAACGATGATTAGTTGATTATGAAGTGAGCGTGACACGAGAAGGCTGCGGTAGGCGGTGCTCACCACACGATACCCTGCGCGCCGGCGCCGTGCGGCCGCAGCTCCGTGTAGCGAGCGGGCACGCGGAACTGCGTGTCGCCAAACGTCTCCGTATAGAACATGGCGGCCGAACCACTCCCCCCCGCGCTTCCCACCCGCCGCCGCCGCGGCCGCCCCTAGCCAACTACGCCTAGCGCTCCGGATCAGCTACGTCGGGGACAAAACAAAATAAAGGAGAAACACAACAAAAATAACGGATCAAACTACGTGATTGGTGGTGTTTTCAAACAGGGATGTGTTTAAATTTTAATTGCCTTTTGCATTCCTGCAGTGCAACAATAAATGCTCTACGAAAATTGTAAATACAAGGAAGTTCAGCGCGTACCAAAAATAACATTTGGTTACATGTACAGTCTCAAAAGTGCGATGGAAAAAAATAGCTCAAATTAGCTGTGAGGAACCATCAAACACATGCAGTTTGGAAAGTTGGGACATGTAAACAAAACTGGTTGATTGTCAAATGACATGTCACATAAATGATATGTTTTTATTTATCTGTCCTCAATGGAAAGGCTAAGGCTCTTGCCGTGCCGCAAATATTGACATTCTAAAGTGTACAAAAAGTATTTTGCCAAAAAGTGGCTGATTTTGATCCACATCGATATCGGCGGGTGACTGTTATAGAAACACGATTTTCCAAAGCTAAAATTACCAGGGTTGACACCATCTTACAATGAATGTACGTAGGTGGAATGTACTGTAATTAACAAAGTGGTTCTAGTTCAGTTCTTGGTAAAGATAAATAAACTTAATGCAGCTATATTTTATACACAGGATGTGACAGCGATAACTACAGAGCAAAAAAAGGTTAATCCTAAAACGACTCATATTTAAAATATTGTGCATGCATTCACTGTTTGCGATGAATTTTATACAGATGAAATGTGATGATGGGTGGAATCTAAGCAGCATGCATGCTATGTGAAAAAAATCGCAGAGAATAATTTAAAAGTGTTTCAAAACAATTACAACAACCTTTATTTTATTGGAATTGGTGAAATTATTTCATTACACTCGTTCTTGGTTATCAGTAGCAACGCACAACGATGTGTTCCAATGTTGGCTGTGCGTGAGTATTTACTGGATATTTATACGTAATTGCTATCTTATTTTGTAAAATGTTATCAAGGTCGGAACAAGATAAATGGAGTGATAGATCTAGTATAAGTTTCAATTTGCATTGACTACCTGCAGTAATTTCACCAGAATTATTCCAGCAGTTTTCTTAGTAAAAAAGGTTCTGAATTTTATTAAGACTTTAATTATTTAGCTATTACTTTTCTAAGTTTAACAGTTCTATTGTATTAATAGCTATCTGTCAAAAAATTTTTTGTAAGCGTAGTCGATGTAAACTCAACCTGTATTTGCATAATATCAGCCGTTTTCCCAAAGAGGTAGGCAGAGATGTGGGGCCACCATAGGTACGATCACGATGTACGATTCTACAGGTTTACATAGCTCATCGGTTACAAGTACTGCGAACCTGACCTATCATATGACCTATCTATGAGATATACATGACCTATGTATATCTCACAAAGAAGTTAAAAACATAAAGTTTCTTGGGTTACACCTCGATAGCCACTGTAACTGGAAAGTAGAATCGGTCTGTACAAAATTAAACAGGTTTGTTTATGCAATAAAACGCTTGCGGCACGTATCTAATAGGGATTCAGCTTTGACCATGGTCTACCACTTTGGGGTAACGCAACTAATGCAGATGCAAAAAAAATCATTCGCTCTGTTTGTGGTGCAGGTTATTTCGATAGTTGCCGACCTCTGTTTAAAGAGTTAATTATAATGCCGTTAACAGTGATTGTAAGTTTGATTGATTACTACTGCTCACAAAAAACATTATAATAAGAACATTACATACATTAGTGAAGAGCACAATATTCCAGTTTCGACCGGTTCGTTATTGATTCCGTGCCGGTGGTTCCGTTCTCATTATGAATCATTCAGATTAAAATAATATGATTCAAATTATTAAATCATTAAACGATATCACTGATAATGCCATATATGACAATTCTAGCAGCAAGATTTGTTGAATGGTTTAAATGATTGTTTTATGTGACTGGACATGGTTTTAGAACCATGGGATAGCTATCTTTCGTGACGAAATGCAGGTATCCAACTCAGAAAGGGATTTTAACCAATTATCTCTGCCATCCAAGGCCTGTTTCCGCGCCACTGCGTTAAGTCTTTTAGCTCGTCCAAAGCCCTATTTTTTATTATTTCTTTGCGCTTTCGTGAGGTGTATGTCTCTGTTCTGAGCACCTTTGATCGGTTGGCACAAGCACAACCATACCGGTTTTTCATAAAACTGTTGTAATACTATCACAAGTAGCTAACATTTTTATCCAGGCTTTAAATGCAAATAGCTAAATGGCGAAGCTAAAAAAAATATTTTCCATTCACTATAACACTGAGGTAATTTAAATAAAACTATTCGTTCCAAAAAAAAAAAAAAATCATGCAGGGCAATGCAAATTCATGCAAACCTTCTGGCATTAAGGTAGCCCAACCCGGCGGGCCTAACTCATTCGCGGGCACGGTACAAAACCGTGCTGTTGCGCTCTGGGACCTTCTCTGTTTCAAAGAATAAGACAGGCTCCGTGATGAGGAAGATGCAACATGTCCACAAAAAAGACAATGTGCATAGTGTTTGATTTGGTAAGATTTACGAAAATTTTAATTTAAAAACGACTTATAGCTAAAAGTAAACCACGACCTCTGTAGTAAAAAATCGAACAAAAACCAAATAGATTATAAATCTTGATTAAATAAGCTATGTCTGATGACTAATCTTTTAAGATTTTCTTACTTTATTATTGCGTAATCCACCTCCAAAGTTATTGTACAAAACGAGCGAAAAATGTGAACTTTCGGACCTTATAACTTAGAAACCAAACACAATTTTACAATGCCAATGGTCATCAGACATCTAGTTCGATCAAATAAAGCTATTTTGAGCAAAATTTTGAATCTCTGACAAGAAATATGGGCGTCATCTTCTTTCCCCTTTTGTATGGGGAGATAAGCGGGATGGGCCACCTTAAGATAATGTCATAAGGTAAATGTGTAGGATGTGCGGTACGAGGGTAGGATAAGTGATAAACGGATGTTCCCCTAACTCCTAAAATGTATAAGGGGTGTTAACGTAGGTATGGTCCAAACGTTAATCAGGTATTCCTAGTTATAATTGGAGCAAAAAAGGTAGATAACACTTTATACATTTTGTGTGTACGTATTTACAAAAATGTACGGGCATGACGGATTTTTGTTTAAGTCGTACAACAAAGTTTTGCTTCAAATGTGCCTATGAATACCTGGTTAACGTTTGGACCATACCTCTGTTAACATCCTAGCGGACCCTCATGTAAGTTCGACGTGCGCTCTCATTCTATACACAATCACACTGCTCCCAACTACTCGATGCACTCACGGTTGCATGGTATGCAATCGGATAAGGATGATAGACAGGTGGTTAGGAACGTAGGGAGGTAGGAAGGTTGGAAGGAAGAGAGGTAGGCCGGTTGGTGGGGAGATTTGAAAGTGCCGTTGCAAATGAATATTCGACAATGTTCGACTTATCTGTTTGGTTAAGTTCGGTTAGGAAGGGAAATTGGTAGGTAGATATGAAAGTTGGAGATAAATATTCGACAATACTCGAATTATATATGTGGTTTATGTATGATAAAATAGGGGCGTAGCAAGATCAGTCAGTAGGTAGTTAATAAGAAGGGTAGACAGGAAGGTAGGGAGTAGTCAGGTCACACAGTTCAGAATGGTAGACGAATACACGTATTTTTTAAGTTGGTGCACGAAGGCCGCGATGGAGGCCTCTTAGATAGAATTGATATTATTTATGAAGGCACAACTAAGGTAGGTAGGCAAAAATAAAGATAGGAAGGAAGGTAGGAAGATAGGAAGGAAGGTAGGAAGATAGGAAGGAAGGTAGGAAGATAGGAAGGAAGGTAGGAAGATAGGAAGGAAGGTAGGAAGATAAGAAGGAAGGTAGGAAGATAAGAAGGAAGGTAGGAAGATAGGAAGGAAGGTAGGAAGATAGGAAGGAAGGTAGGAAGATAGGAAGGAAGGTAGGAAGATAGGAAGGAAGGTAGGAAAATAGGAAGGAAGGTAGGAATGTAGGAAGTAAGGGTTGGTAGTGAGTTCGGTAGGCTGGGGTAGGTAGTGAGGTCGGTAGGCAGGGGTACGTAGTGAGGCCGGTAGGTAGCGGTAGTTAGGGAGGTAGGTAGGTAGTGATAGGTAGTGAGGTCGGTAGGCAGGGATAGGTAGTGAGGGCGGTAGGCAGCGGTACGTAGTGAGGCCGGTAGGTAGGGGTAGTTAGTGAGGTAGGTAGGTAGGGGGTAGTGAGGTCGGTAGAGGTAGGTAGTGAGGTCGGTAGGCTGGGGTAGGTAGTGAGGGCGGTAGGCAGCGGTACGTAGTGAGGCCGGTAGGTAGGGGTAGTTAGTGAGGTAGGTAGGTAGGGGGTAGGTAGTGAGGTCGGTAGAGGTAGGTAGTGAGGTCGGTAGGCTGGGGTAGGTAGTGAGGGCGGTAGGCAGCGGTACGTAGTGAGGCCGGTAGGTAGGGGTAGTTAGTGAGGTAGGTAGGTAGGGGGTAGTGAGGTCGGTAGAGGTAGGTAGTGAGGTCGGTAGGCTGGGGTAGGTAGTGAGGGCGGTAGGCAGCGGTACGTAGTGAGGCCGGTAGGTAGGGGTAGTTAGTGAGGTAGGTAGGTAGGGGGTAGGTAGTGAGGTCGGTAGAGGTAGGTAGTGAGGTCGGTAGGCTGGGGTAGGTAGTGAGGGCGGTAGGCAGCGGTACGTAGTGAGGCCGGTAGGTAGGGGTAGTTAGTGAGGTAGGTAGGTAGGGGGTAGGTAGTGAGGTCGGTAGAGGTAGGTAGTGAGGTCGGTAGGCTGGGGTAGGTAGTGAGGGCGGTAGGCAGCGGTACGTAGTGAGGCCGGTAGGTAGGGGTAGTTAGTGAGGTAGGTAGGTAGTGAGGTCGGTAGGCAGGGATAGGTAGTGAGGGCGGTAGGCAGCGGTACGTAGTGAGGCCGGTAGGTAGGGGTAGTTAGTGAGGTAGGTAGGTAGGGGGTAGTGAGGTCGGTAGAGGTAGGTAGTGAGGTCGGTAGGCTGGGGTAGGTAGTGAGGGCGGTAGGCAGCGGTACGTAGTGAGGCCGGTAGGTAGGGGTAGTTAGTGAGGTAGGTAGGTAGGGGGTAGGTAGTGAGGTCGGTAGAGGTAGGTAGTGAGGTCGGTAGGCTGGGGTAGGTAGTGAGGGCGGTAGGCAGCGGTACGTAGTGAGGCCGGTAGGTAGGGGTAGTTAGTGAGGTAGGTAGGTAGGGGGTAGTGAGGTCGGTAGGCAGGGATAGGTAGTGAGGGCGGTAGGCAGCGGTACGTAGTGAGGCCGGTAGGTAGGGGTAGTTAGTGAGGTAGGTAGGTAGGGGGTAGTGAGGTCGGTAGAGGTAGGTAGTGAGGTCGGTAGGCTGGGGTAGGTAGTGAGGGCGGTAGGCAGCGGTACGTAGTGAGGCCGGTAGGTAGGGGTAGTTAGTGAGGTAGGTAGGTAGGGGGTAGGTAGTGAGGTCGGTAGAGGTAGGTAGTGAGGTCGGTAGGCTGGGGTAGGTAGTGAGGGCGGTAGGCAGCGGTACGTAGTGAGGCCGGTAGGTAGGGGTAGTTAGTGAGGTAGGTAGGTAGGGGGTAGTGAGGTCGGTAGAGGTAGGTAGTGAGGTCGGTAGGCTGGGGTAGGTAGTGAGGTCGGTAGGCAGGGGTGCGTAGCGAGGCCGGTAGGTAGGGGTAGTTAGGGAGGTAGGTAGGTAGTGATAGGTAGTGAGGTAGGTAGGTAGTGATAGGTAGTGAGGTCGGTAGGCAGGGATAGGTAGTGAGGTAAATGGGTAGGGATAGGCGTGAGGTTGATCGGTAGGTAGGTATTAAGGTGGAGGGGCAGGTAGGTACTGACCAGACGATGCCCTGGGCGCCGGAGCCGATGGGCTTGAGGTTCTGGTAGCGCTTGAGGATCGTGAACTTGGTGTCGCCCACCTCGACCGTGTAGAAGTGCGGGTGCGGGCGCGGGGCGGCCGACATGACCGCGGCGTGGGGCATGCGGACCCTCCTCACCTCCTCACCTCCTCACTTACCGCTTCCTGCCCACGCTCACGCAACACACCTACACCTGCAATTGTAGGGGTGGACACTCTTAGACGATTTTAGAATCGAAAATTTCATCAACATTAAGAGCATATAAACCATTTATCGCCCGTAGTACAGGGTATTGACAGGATAACGACTCTCTTAAATGCTATTTCACAGACGAAACTTCAAAGAATCTTCTCGCGGTTTTGAGAAGTCATAGTTCTGTTCAGTTCAACCAGTTTTGTAAACTTAGACTAAGTGGACGTTGAAAAAAAAAACAGCGGAGTTTCTTTCCAGTTCTTCTTCGCTGTGTTTTGTTTTGCTGAACTGGCCAATGCTAAAATATGACAAATCCGAGTGCAGTGTACTGTCTATGGATGATGAATAAACAATACAATACAATACAATACAATACAGTGAAACACAATACCGACCTAACAACGCAACTGAGTATATCACTGGGCGCTCTGAATTGATATTTTTTGTTTTTCAGGCGGTAACGCACTGTGTTAGTATAGAGAGCGATATAGTGTGAGCGAGATGACATGCTATTCGCAAGTAGGGACCGCCATTTCTAAATCGTTTCTTTATTGAACCAGGTTATACATATGCAACTCACCCAAGTAACGAACGCTCCTAGGCCTTCTCTTAAGCGTGCCACAGGTCCAAGTGACGACACTGAAGTAGTACCGCAAGTACTAGTAGTAAGCGAAATGTGTTCAGGGCGGTGAGCTATCACAGATTCAGTCTTGTTTCCGTTCGGAAGACTTTGCCGACGTCTTGGACGTCCGAATTGTCTGCAACAAGGAAACATTCAATCGTAAAATGTATTGCGATTGCAGTGTTATACAATAATTTTCAAAATCGGTAAACGGACATAAAACATACATAAAGTAGAACATAGAACCTCCTTATATTGTGAAGTCGGTTAAAAAGTTAGTTGGCACGCGCTTTATTTCAATTATTTAACTGTTTCAATACTATAGGTGTTGAAATAGAAATGGGGTCTCATACGTTATCTGTGCCACGAGGCTGACTAAACTGTTCTAGGCGCAAGTATAGTAATTGTAAGGTATATATTTTATATCCCTCGCAAGTGAACAATATAACTGAGTAACAAATTGCTTCAGTAACAAAGCTTGACTAACAGTGCTTGACTAACAAAAAAATAAAAAAATTATTTATTGCTTACAACTATTATTACATAGTATGCAAAGTCAAGCTTATTGCCAAAGGCAAACTCTAGCAGCCAATATTAACATTAGACAAGATATTAACAGGTAGCAAGAAACATTAAATTACTTAAAACTAAGCAAAATTATCAGACTTAAAAACATTCGATAACTTAAGACTTTGCATAACAGACAGACTATATAATTTAATCGTTATAACATTTGCATTGTATGATAACTACGACTCACTCTGAAATTTCAAAAAGATTAAAGATACGTCGATGATCTAACTGTATTTAAAGCTTAAAACAGTAAATATCTCTCGCTCTCATTCTCTGCTGAAACTTTTGTACGGAATATAAACTACTGAGACAAATAGATAAACCACCCATTCGGAAGACGATGACGTATGATTATACACGTACAGTCGTATTCAGAGAGGATCTGTCAAAATTTAGTACGAGATTAGCCCCGGACTAACCATACAAAAACCGGTTTAGTCCGGCGGATTAAAGTTAGTCTGCCCACTCTGAATACAACAAGTAGAGTTTTCCTAAAGAAGACTGCAGGCGATTTACTCGAAGTTTCCACGGATTCCGGGAGCGGTACACCTACGAAGTGTCTCCACGCCGGAGGCGCGCCGCATCTTCCAAACTTCCAGCGGCGAACAGAAGCCAGTTTAACTGAGGGCCGTCGCGAGGTTCATCGCAATTAATTAATGAGCCGGAAGCGAGCGGGGGTGGGGGTGGGTGGGAGCGGGTCGCCCCCCTCCGCCGCCGGATGGGGGGTGGGGGGGGGGGGCGATAGGGAGCCGCCTAGCGCCTCCGCAGCGCTGGCTCCGTTGCTGATTTAAAACATTGACTAATTTCATTGCATATCAATACTAATTATCTGCAGACTGGACATCCGAATAAATCGAAAATGATTATGTACGATACCTAGTCGGGTCATAAATTTATGATACTCTTGAGATTTGATTGAGAAAAAAAAAGACAAAAAAAAAAAAAATTTATAGACCAATTAAGTTTCTTTGCGGGTTCTTCTTCACTGGTTGATCGAATCCGCGGATCAATCAAATTGTGACATGACTTAGTGTAGTTTTACTACCAGAAGTTGAATAAATGAATGAAATGAAATGATTACCGCGGTCGTTAGACATGTTTGAAAAATGTTACGGCTTTTCACGCGGCAGGCAGAGACATTCTCCGACGTTTCGAGCTAATCATACAGCCCGTTGTCAAGGAGGCATCCGCCACGTTCTTACGCAGGAATCGTCTGCTGCGTACGAACGTGGCGTTCGAGAATGTCTCTGCCTGCCGCGTGAAAAGCCGTAACATTTTTCAAACGGGTCATACATTTTGTCACATGTCTGCTGTGAAATTTTTAAGTAACCATTTATACATCAAAGAGAACCTACGAAAACATAGATTATTATGCTAACCAAGCTTTTTCAAAATTACCCGCGCGATTTTAAATACAAGCTTTCAACCTGTGCGGCCAGTCGTCTACAGCAGCACGAACGAGGTACGTATCAATTATCTAAGACGCTTTGATCAAGGATGCCTTCAGTAACTCAGAATCAGGATGAGGCTTTGAGCCGGTATTTTCCTCCGTGTGTGACCATATTATTTAACCGACTTCAAAAAAGGAGGAGGTTATCAATTCGTCTGTATGTTTTTTTTTTATGTTTGTTACTTCATAACTTTTGCCTGGGTGAACCGATTTTGATGATTATTTTTTTTAATGATAGCTAGTGCTTCCCAAGTGGTCCCATTTTAATTTGGTTAAGTTCTGACAATGATATCCATGACAAAATCATAAAAGTCTTAAATTTGTATTAAGATGTGCGCGACAAATGGACGAATAACTCAATATAACGCCAACTGATTTCGGTGATTATTTTTTTATTGGAAAGGACGTGTACAAATTAGTAAGTGTACTTCAGATTCACTAAAAATAAACAAATAAAAAAAAATTAACAAAAAAAAAATAACCGACTTCAAAGAAAAAGCACTAAAAAGTAAAAAATAATTTCCATTTTTGTAGTTACGATTTCTGTTATTTTTTAAGTCGGTGTCAGCCAAGGTTAGGTTAGGTTAGGTTAGGTTAGGTTAGGTTAGGTTAGGTTCTCTTGATTGGCGCTGCGCGTGCCCGGCTGACGCCGACTCAAAAAATAACAGAAATCGTAACTACAAAAATGGAAATTATTTTTTACTTTTTAGTGCTTTTTCTTTGAAGTCGGTTATTTTTTTTGTTAAATTTTTATTATCCAAAGTGCCGGATTAACCCCCGTTTTCACCACCTCCAGCTACCTGAAATCCGATAGTTAACTTTCGGTTAAATTGCATTTTTGTATGGTGTAACCAAAAGGTAACTTTGGGATTTTTGTAGCTGGAGGTGGTGAAACCGGGCGTATGTCTATTGCACGCGACGCTAGACAGTTTTGCGTGCTTTTCGCTTTATGAGCTGACATAATTCTATTGTATATCATCTTTTATCTGTGTCCAAACATTTAAGAAACTATTGCTACACCTTTTTAGGGTTCCATACCCAAAGGGTGTCAACGGAACCCTATTACTAAGCCTCCGCTGTCCGTCCGCCTGTCACAGGGCTGTATCTCAGTAACCGACAGATGAAATTTTCACAGAATGTGTATTGATTTTGCCGTTAAAACAAAAAAATAGGTAAAATCGAAAAATAATTAAAATTAAACGGGGCCATAAAAAAAACTTGATATTTTGTGTTAAAACTTTTACGATGCTATGGAACCCTTCGTGTGCGAGTCCGACTCGCATTTGGCTGGTTTTTTTAAGGTAATCACCATTTTTATTTCATTTTAATTAATTTATAAAAATATAGTTATATTAGTTATTTTGATTTAGATTTTTTTTATTTTGCAGAACCCTTGCTGGAATACCCATTGTCTGTTATTGAACTTTGTATTAGAGGAATTTTAGGAGTCTTTAGGCTTTTGAGAACGAACCGTTTCTAAAAGTCATTTCTCTGCCGCACCGCCAGTATATGGAACTGTCTGCCGGCGGGAGCCTTTCCTCGTACCTATAACCTGGGAGTCTTTATCAATTCAATCCGACATAATTGAGATTCGATTAAGAAAATGAGAAGGAACATTTTCGTCTGACATTAATCTGTGGGGAAAATTCGAACCTGAAATCTTCGGACTAAATGACCGACTTTCTAACCACATCCCTATGTTTACCTCATATGAGGTATTATATTTAGATTATCTCTTAGTTATAATTAACTAAATGCTGTCGTCTATAGTAGGCGCCATCTTTCTTTTTTTATCTGAGGTCACAAGACTTTTTATTGTAACAGTATTTGGGTTTATCAAATCTGTTGATCAACAAATTCACTGCTTTTACGCTAAATATTGTTTCACTCACTGTAACAACTGTTCAAGCGTGCACAAATGTGTTAGCGATAAATAACCCGCGAGTGCTCAACATAGCGGAGGCAGGGATAACTTCATTGAATGTCCCCGGAAGCGGAGAGTGTGCTCTCCTGAAGCTCGGGTACATTTCAGTGACCATTAAGGCTGTCGTGAAGTCACAGGAAATCTAAGATTTGAACATTTTAAGGTGGCCCAACCCGGCGTGACTGTGACTAACTCATTCGCGGGCACTGTACAAAACCGTGCAGTGGCGCTCTGGGACCTTCTATGTTTCAAAGAAAAAGACAGGCTCCGTGATGAGGAAGATGCAACATGTCCACAAAAAAAGATAATGTGCATAGTGTATGCTTTGGTAAGATTTACGAAAAATTTGATTTCAAAACGACTTATAGCTAAAAGTAAACCACGACCGCTATAGTCAAAAATCTAACAAAAACCAAATAGATTATAAATCTTGATTAAAAAAGCTATGTCTGATGACTAATCTTTTTAAGATTTTCTTGCTTTATCATTGCGTAATAAACCACCAAAGTTATTGTATAAAACGCGCGAAAAATTCGATCTTTCGGACCTTATAAACTTAGAAACCAAACACAATTTTACAATGCCAACGGTCATCAGACATCTAGTTCGATCAAATAAAGCTTTTTAGAGCAAAATTTGGGATCTCTGATAAGAAATATGGGCGTGATCTTCATTCCCCGTTTGTATGGGGAGATGAGCGGGTTGGGCCACCTTAAGAAATGCTTTCTTTGTCCATTGGCCAAGGCACAATTTTGCACGGCAAATGCCCCGGTCGTGAAAGAGCCGCAACAAACGGAAGAGAGCTGGGGGAATTGGAGCCTTTACAACCTATGCAATTTAACAATTAATACCGTCCACTATCTTCGAACCGGTGTAGTCTATTGTAAACAGATTTTCAGCAAGCTACGCCGCGCGCAACAGGTACTAAATTGTCAACCTGCACCAAAATCTCCAAAAAAAAAGACGAAATAGCTTAAGCCATGGAGGTGAAGAAATAACACTCTTCACCTGCATGGCTTACCAAGGAATGTGACATGTATGTATGTATAATCGACCGTGAAGCAAGGACACATTAATTGAAGAAAGAGCCCAGGAAGCGGTCGATTATACATACATACATGTCACATTCCTTGGAATAAGCGACGTACCTGCTTAGTACGAAAAACCGGCCAAGTGCGAGCCGGACTCGCACACAAAGGGTTCCGTACCATCGTACAAAAAAAATCAGGTTTTTTGTATGGGGACCCCGTTTAATTTTAATTATTTTTTAATTTTTTTGTTGTTATAGCGGCAAAATAAATACACACTCTGTGAAAATTTCAGCTGTCTATCTGTTACGGTTACTGAGATACAGCCCTGTGACAGACGGACAGACGGACGGACGGATGGACGGTCGGACGGACGGACGGACAGCGGAGGCTTAGTAATAGGGTTCCGTTTTCACCCTTTGGGTACGGAACCCTAAAAAGTATATTTACTCCATGGCTTACGATCACTTGAGCGATGCCGGAGGTAAGCGCTAGTGAATAGATAAATAAACAACCGAGCAACGAGCAGATGCGACGCCGCCGCCGCCGCCGCGCCGGCGCGACGCCACACGTCTAGACGTAGAAGCGTCGCGACGCCCACTGCGCTCGCCGCGCCGCGCTCCCGCACAGTCTCGCCGCGCCCGCGGGCACTGAACCAGGGTCAAGGGGCTATAACGGTTACGAGTTTATTTCATTTCATTTTCATTTCATTTATTTAAACTTTTTGGTAGTCAAACTACACCAAGTTACGTCACAAAGATCCGCGGATTCGATCAACCCAGTAAAGAAGAACCCGCAAAGAAACTTCCCGGGTTTACATAACATATTTTTCCGTCCACAATTATGGAATACATACTTAGATCTAAATGCTACTGCCAAACAATTCCTTGGCAGAACAGTTGTAAGGCAAAGAACAAAGAACAATAGAAACAGCAACCCTAAGTTTAAGTTACTTACAATAATAAAGTTACTAATTCAATTATATAAATTAATATAATTATTTATTATATTATATTTACTATATTATATTTATTATATTATTAATTACCCGCGCCTCGTCCGCCACTTACGAAAGCTACGAAACTATGAAAGATATGTTACACTAGCTGAAGTTCCCGGCTTTGCTCTGGTCAGTTGAACAATCTCCCCGGTAAAATGAGCCCCTGGGCTCCACCGCGTCGCATCGCTCGCCCGCACTATTACTTCGTTTATCATCATCATAGTCACACTTCTGGGTAATGTTACACCTTTGTCTTAAATTTAACACGGTCACTTTTATTATTGTCTTACCAGCTATCTAACATGTTGCCAATTGGAGTAGGCCAGTCCCCACAAACAGCGCCCGTCCACGTGCATCACGCCGGGCACAGCCATCGCCTCTGTCAACCATATTTTAGGGAAAGAGGAAAATTTTAGAGGCAGGAACCAAGAGGCAGTGTACGTGCGACGAACGTTCGATGTTGCGCGTTCCGAATTCTTAAGCGAACTGAATAGCCGGCGCTACCATCAGTGTATTTCACCAAAACGTGGCTGCGCTGCCGCTATACGGATGACGTTCTGTTCAGAAGCGACGAAGTTTCTCACTCCTGCGACGAGATATTGTGTCCAATCGCAGATCAAAAAGAAAGCGAGATATGCCATCTAGCGCGCCCACTATGAGACCAGTTGTCTCCAATTTTCTAAAAATACCAACTCAACCTAACCGTACATGCCACAAGCAAACATAGTCGCAGATGTATTAAAGGGTTTGTGTGGGTCGGAACTGACTTGGCTAACGGATTCCAGGCTTACCACGCGCGGCCGGCTTCCCATACGATTATATGCACACTTTGTCCATACGGCAGATTCCCGACAACGACAACACGCACTTCTTCCGTTCCATTCCTTTCCAGTGTCTCCAATGCTACGAGCTCCCCGGCGTCCCGGAGCGAGGCCGGCGCGCGGCCTCCAGACGGCGTCGCGCGCGTATTTATACCGCAGACGTCGTCGCCGACACCTCGCAGAATGCAATTTCTCATTTCGACGCGCCGAAATTGCGAAAATTGAGCCGCTCGACACTTTCTGTTAGGGTTCCGTACCCCAAACGGTGCCAACGGAACCCTATTTCTAAACATCCGATGTCCGTCCGTCTGTCTGTCTGTCTGTCTGTCACAGAGCTGTATCTCATGACCGATGGTACGGAACCCTTCGTGTGCGAGTCCGACTCGCACTCGGCCGGTTTTTTATAAATTTCATAATAAAGAAGTGCTGATCGTTCCTAGGGTCCCGTCGCAAAACGCGAAAAAAGGGACTCTTATGGTCTGGTTCTGGTGTTTGTCCGTCACACTAATTTTGTGCCGAGAGGTTATATTCCGTTAGGTCACGACATTTTTGGTCACGATAAGGTAAATGGCTGAATCTGGGTTCACATGTTAGAGACCAACCCTCCGATGCTAAATATGTCGGTCTGCCCGTGCCAAGTGGTTGCGTTTTCTAGATTGGCTATATAAAATAGATGCTGGTATGTACCTGCTGATGAATATACTGATTATCTGGAAACATTGGTACTTATTCATTATACAACAATAACCAGACGGTTACTTAATTAAATACTTAAATATACCTAAAGTTATATCTGTAACCTTAATCGCCTATAACTACGAAATGCAACCAAAGCTTTGTTCCATTTTGGTATTGCTAAGCAAGTATGTACTGATACTTTCATGCTTCGTTATTTGCAGCCATTTAAGAAAGAAAGAAAAGAAAAGAAAAATACAATTTACCTTATCATATATATTTTTTGTCACCATAACTACTTTTTCAGGGGCCTTATCTAAGTAACGCAGTGTAAGCAACTCAGGTAGTACTGGCCGCTTAGGAATTATGCTGAGCTAGCACCTTTTGGTATACAATTACCTCATTAGGATGCATTAAATGTATGATAGGTTATTTTTAATCATTTCTAAATTGTACCTAATTGTTGTTTTTGTTGCCAATAAAGAATTTGAATTTGAATTTGAATTTGAATTTAAATATACCTAAAGTTATATCTGTAACCTAAATCGCCTGTAACTACTAAATGCAACCAAAGATTTGTTCAGTTTTTGTATTGCTAAGCAAGTATGTATTGATGCTTTCATGCTTCGTCATTTGCATCCATTCACCTTATCATATGTATTTTTTTTCACCATAACTACATTTTCAGGCGCCTTATCTACGTAACGCAACCACTTGGAACAGGCAGACTGACACATTAAGCTTCAGAGGGTTGGTCTTTATGATGTGAACTCAGTTTCAGCCATTTACGTTATCGTTACCATTTTTGTCGCCACCTCCTAGTCTACTATCCCACTAACGGTCATTTGAAAATTGTGAAAAAAAAATACCAAACTTATGTAGTTGTGCACCTACTAATGTTTTTGCTCAAAACGTCAAACGGCAAGGTAACAGAAGTATTTGGGTGGACTTCTTCGAAGGGAGTCATTTTCGGCCTTACTTATCGTATTTCTACGAATCGCGGTAGCATAAGAATAGTTTTTCATAAGTCGAGACAGGAATCGAATTATGGGAATAAACATTGTATAAAAAAAGTCTTCACTCAACTTGACCGGACTGGGGGACCATTCAGAGTAAGAGTGAGTTCGAATTCGCCACTAAATATCAACTCACTTTTTTAAATAGTTAATGTTTCCACACTTCTAGAACATCATTACCAGTCAGGTATAAATCTGGTTTGTCCCGTAAATCCGTTGGAAGTATAAATAACGGTTCCGTTATATAAATAATAATAGATTTCCCAGCTATTTTTAGGTTAACTCACTCCCGAACTCGAACTCACTCTTGCTCTGAATGGACCCCCTGGGAGCCCTTTCAGGTAAGAGTGAGTTCGAATACGTCACTAAAATAGTTCATGTTTCCACACTTCTTGGACATCATTTTAATTTGGTAAAAATTTGGTTTGTAGAAATACAAACCGTTAATCTGGACGTATAAATAACAGTTCCGTTATATAAATAATCATATATTTCCCATGTATTTTTAGGCTAACTCACTTCCGAACTCGGAATCACTCTTATCTGAATGAGCCCCCAGTTTCCTCGATTTAACCCTAAACCTTAATTTCGATTACCTACACTTTACGTGACACTAACTAGGCAGATTCAACAGTGCCATTCAAAGAGCTACAAATCTCAATATTGCAAAAAGAAAAACTATGATACCTTTGAGATTACCGCGGTCGTTAGACATGTTTGAAAAATGTAACGGCTTTTCACGCGGCGGGAAGAGACGTTCTCCGACGTTTCGAGCTAATCATTCAGCCCGTTATCAAGAAGGCATCCGCCACGTTCTACTGCTAAGAAAAACTAGTTCGTTATAATATTTTGAATGAATGTATGGAAGTGACACTTGGCATTCAAGCCGCAGTGGATAAAAGAGGAGAGAGCTCATCGTCCGGGGCGAGCGGGCGGGTGGGGGGGGGGGGGGGCGGCGGGCGGAGGGTTGTGGGTCGAGAGACCATTAGCCGCGGGGCCACGAAGCCACCACTCTCGCGAGGCGACGCTCCCACCCAGCGAGTACGGAAGGACAGGATGGGTCATAGATAAAAAACTCGACCCAGTGCGAGTCGTATTCGCACACGTAGGGTTCCGTTCCACGACATTGTGAATGCGCGTGTGGATTGCCCCTCACTCCTAGAAGCCGTGCAGTTTCGTGTGCCCTCCGTGCGCCGCACGCGTTCTCACTTACCCCTTAATGTCCCTCTCACCCGCACAAAATGCGTCAGTAACTCAGTAATGTATCGTATCACAAACACTTTCAATTTAAAATTTCGTCATGTGAATTTATACAATGACTCGAAAATGAAATTTAAACAAAATATATTAAAGTCATTATAAAGGTCATGAAAATATAAAAGTGAAATAATTTAAAAATAAGTACTCACTTATTTTTTATTTTTTATTTTAAAAAAAAAAACGATTACTTATTATTTATTTTTAATGATTTAATTTAAGAATATTGTCACGTACTTTCAAACACACAAAACCTTACACATCCTTACACTACACACACACCCTCACAGCTACACACACACCCTTACACACCCTTAAACATACTCTGCACTATTACGGATTTTTATGTTGAAAACTATTAATTGGCATTATGTTTAGTTTTTAAAACCTGTTTTGTATTAGTTTTAAGCTGTTAGTTTTCCAAATAAATAAATAAATAAATTATATAAGAGTTGACCCAAAGAAATCACGTGTCATGTATTGTGCCCCCTTTAATTTTTATTTGTTTTTGATTCTTACTATATTTTGTTGTTAACCCTTTCACCGCCAAGTTTTTTGGCATAATCCTTATCAATACGCCACACTACAATTATTTCGATAATATGCAGTCTTGAATTGTTGTTTGTTTTGTTGCAAATAGTGTGTTTCCACTGTTGAAACAGCAGAAATCTAATGAACGCTAGTATGTACTGGTGCAATTAGAGTCGTTTTCTGTCGGATATATCCGACGATGGCGCCTGCAGAATGCCTTGCTCTGACGGATATATACGTTCCTGGCGGGGAAAGGGTTAAAGCGGCAACAGAAATACACACTCTGTAAAAAATTCAGCTGTTATAGTGTAATAGTTAGACTATTACAGTTCATTAGATACAGACGGACAGACTGACGGACGGCCTGACTGAGGGACGGACGGACTGCGGAGGCTTAGTAATAAGGTTCCGTTTGGCACCTTTGGGTATGGAACCCTAAAAGGAAGGATATTTGGCAACTTGCGCGCGTACTATGAGATCCGCTGTCACCAATCAAAAAAAAAATAACAAGTCAATTTAAACGTGCATGCCACATGTAAACAAAATCACAAACGTATTGGCGCATTTGCGTGGGTGGGAACTGACTTGATGAACGCATTTTTAGAGCAAATTCGCGCGGTGGCTGTTCCGCCGTGCCGCCGGATTCCTATACAATTATATGGTCGCTTTGACCATACGGCGGTGATGCGATATTAACCGCATAACACTTCTGTTTCCATTCTCTTCAGTGGGGAGACGCGATCGAAACTGTAAGTAGTAACCGCAAGTTAATAGAGAACGATTTTGTTAGGAGGGCAACGACACGTATATTTTGTGCGGGGTGCGGTTTCGAATGAGTGTTTTCGGCCTATTTAGGATAGCCTACGTGTCTTGACGGGCTTTTGTGAGCGCTGAAGTACCGTGGGGTCGCATTATTCAGCCAGTCAACACCAACCCGCGACGCCGCTCGTGTCACGCCGAGGACTAAGTGAGCTCCCTAGCCTCCTATCCCAGACCCATATACTCATGACCTCTGCAGCGCCACTACTTAGACGGGGTGAGTACCGCCAACAAACCATAGTAAACCCCCTTTTCTTACGTGTTGTTGGAACTCGAGAAAATCAGTAGTAAGCGAATTTGTAAGCGAGCTCACTCGCCGGCACCAATTTTTGTATGTACGTCTCCCCAATAACAATGACTTTCGGTTGCTACTTCCCTCCTTTCATGCTCGCTGCTCCGACCTCCCTCAACACAGCCCCACGCCCCCATCCCGCCCCGGTGCGATACGACACGGCCAGCGCCCTCTGAACCGTCCGTGTCAATGTCAATTGCACACGGACAATCCAGGAGGATGTGCGGACTCGATCTTCTTCAAGTCTTGCTGCCAATGACGCGAACAGCGGGAAATGATTCATGAATCACTGGTGACTCATTTCACCGCTCTTTTTAACCGACTTCAAATAAATAAGTATGTTAACCGAGATTACTCGAAAACCCCTGGACCAATTTGGAAAATTATTTTTTATGTAACCCACCGTAACGGTATTAGACTAACACACCGCATTCCCGATTGTATTAGGTGCCATTTCAAGACGTTCCCTCTATGAATACAGTAGAAGCACTTTATTGACTACATTGAGCTGGCACAGATTTTTTTTTATTGCCGCTTCGACCATATTTTTATTCAATGCAATAGTACCAAACGTTCAGTTTGAAATGGATTCCAAACCACGAAACAGCTCGCATTTTTTACGAAATGCACTGAAACCCAGAAAGAGGAATGCATCGGTGCATGAACGGGGCGGGGATTTGAACCCAGACTTCTGAGATGGAAGGCAAGTCCACCCGCCCCTGAGCTATGTGCCGCCCAAAATGTTATGGCATATTTATTGCTTCTGTATATGGTAGGATCCTATGATGTTTTGTAATAAGTATTATGGTTGTAATTTGATTCCGAAGTTTTGATTGCGAAGTTTCTTGTGGGTTCTTCTTCGTACGCTGTAATCTAATCATCTGGTAAATGTTCGAATCCAAGAGAGCGTGCAGACATAATAAAAGAAAATAAAGGAATAAACAAGCAATGAGCGAATGAAGTATGTACGTGTGTTGCCAGACCGCCGAAATTCCGCGAAAGGTACCATTTTCATCGCATTATTTTGACGGCATAAATCTTTCGCGCAATATTTCTTCGGTAACACGCTTCGGGTGAGTTTACAGAGTACGACCGGAATACCGTGACGTGCCAACATTCGTGCGAACAAACGCAATTGGAAAGACGTACGCGTGCCAAGACAACATCGAAGCGCGCGTCAGTATCACCTTATCCCATGCCGGGGACTACTTTGCGAAAGAAAATTATATACGCGGAAAGAGCGTCTGGCAACGAATCAATGTACCATTCCAGAATTACTTTTGTGCGATCGAAAGTTGATTCTATTGTGTTATGTGTACGTAATTTAATTCTCGTAACAAATACGAAAAAAGAAAAGGGAGCGAGCGAAAATGGCAATGAGGGAGAAAAACGTGTACGGTGACGGAATTTAGTCCATGTAATACGCGTATGCCTGCGAACGCTTTGCCAAGTCATGATGAACCACAGAACAGAGAAGGTAGGATAAGTGACTATTCGTTTATTTTCCTCCACTATTTGTGCACACAATCTTGGATTCGCATTTTTTTCAAAGAAGAAGAACCGGCAAGAAACTTCGCCAGGAGTCAAAATATCCACTTGACATTTTGACTCGTGGCAAATTAAAATGTCAACATATGGCGAACTCGAATCGTAGCCGTATGAACATATTTTCCATATGATCGTATCGGAAACCAAGCGGAGTCTAAACATCTCGTCGATATGCCCGAATATGTATGTTCCTGAAATGCGTTCGCCAAGTCAGTTCCCACCGACACAAACCCTCCAATGCGTCCGCAACTGTATTTGCATAAAGTGTGTTTTCGTCACGACTGGGTGGTGTTCCATGGTTAGTTGTAAACAATGAGAATCTTGTACCTTATCTGTCTAAACAATAAGCATTTATTTTATCACTGTTTATCCTCGGAACCGTTATACCAGACATAAAGACGTGATCTCGGAATAGAGAAGGAATCATGATACCTACGCTCACTAGTCTTCAAATGAAATGGACTTCAATCAGCAGCTGTCGCAAACGATTCACTGATTGTCAAAACTACAAATAGACTAATGAAAAACGCATGAAAGTCGCCGTTTTGTTCAATTCCTTATGTACTCTAGAGACATGGGGTATATACTCGTATATAGCTGTGCGACCGGGGTTATAGCTGGAGCTCAAAACAGGCGATTATTGAGATAAATACCTTCCCTCCATCGAGTGTCGGTGTTGTCACTTCAATATTGTCGGAGCCCTGCTGGTTCTGTAATGTTTGAAAAGATGATTTCGAAGGATCATTCGCGACAGTTCAGCACCGCACAACTAGCATAGAGCCCATACAAGCGAAATGTGCCTGAAATCGGGACTCTGCATGGAGTTGAGCTACTGGATGTAACCTATTCTGCGGTGATAACGATGGTATAAAGTTTATTTGTAAGGCAGGACGTGTTCAACAGGAGATTACTAATTTTCTTTTGAAAAATATGCAACACAAAGAGGCAAGGGGCAGCACATGTAGACTCAATGACCCCCGAAGTCATTCAAACCGCTCCCCTAGCGTCGAGCCTTCCCGATCGCGTCACACGCACGCCGCAAACAGTTCCAGGATCCCCGGGAGCGATCTCATTAACTACCTACCCGGGTTCATAAGCCTCGCCGCCGCGGGGGCCTGGTTCAACAAACGAGTTAATCAAAATGCTAATTCAACTGGAGCTATTCGCTTCGTATCTGAAATTGTATGGATAGGTCTAATGGGCTAATACTGTAATACGTTGGTTAAATTATAAGGTAAACTGTGAAATAACCGGCCGATGAACTCGCCAATTAATCGAGCTACGCAGAGAAGTGGTAAGATAGGAACAACTTGTAGAGATGAAAAGGTGGGTAAGGTTTTCACGACCGTGGTAAATATAGACGCCTGGTGAACAGACAATAGATTCATGTCTTACACTAACATTCCTTACCATGCCAACTATCTAACGACATTTTATGCGACCAAGTGAACGGAAATTTACCATTTAGCTTGGTACGAAAAGCAACTAAACGTCAGATGTAATCACTCACTTGCCCGTTCACGAGATAATGTACCATGGTAACCCCCATACGCAACTGTTCTCCTCTAGTCATAATTTGGATGTTGTATAAGACCGTATCTATGAAATTTGCACGTTTGCCATTATAATGGAAATTCATTGATATCCTGGCGATTGATTAACTCTTTAAGGTGGCCCAACCCGGCGGGACTAACTCATTCGCCGGCACGGTACAAAACCGTGCTGTCGCGCTCTGGGACCTTTTCTGTTTCAAAGAAAAAAACAGGCTCCGTGATGAGGAAGATGCAACATGTCTACAAAAAAGACAATGTGCATAGTGTATGATTTGGTAAGATTGACGAAAATTTTAATTACAAAACGACTTATAGCTAAAAGTAAACCACGACCGCTGTAGTAAAAAATCTAACAAAAACCAAATAGATTATAAAACTTGATTAAATAAGCAATGTCTGATGAATAATCTTTTTAAGATGTTCTTATTTTATAATTGAGTAATCCATCTCCAAAGTTTTTGTATAAAACGCGCGAATAATTCGAACTTTCGGACCTTATAACTTAGAAACCAAACATAATTTTACAATGCCAACGGTCATCAGACATCTAGTTCGATCAAATGAAGCTATTTTGAGCAAAATTTGGGATCTCTGGCAATAAATGTGGGCGTGATCTTCTTTCCCCGTTTGTATGGGGAGTTGAGCGGGATGGCCCACCTTAAACGTCTTTTTCACCGCTTCATCTGACTTTTTATCTCTTTTGAAAAGTTATCCGAAATCCAAAATAAAAAATGAAAATCAGTTGGAGCAAGTCTTGTGAGTATGGTTGGTGACAGAGTTTCTAGTGTTAACTGCTGAAGTTTTGATACGGTCTGTTCTGCGGTATGTTTATATTTATGTTGGTTAAATTAATTAATTAAGATTATTTATTATGCTCTAAACCTCGGTTTACTGCTCTGTTCTTTGTGTTGTTAGACGCAATGTATTTTAACGATGAATATTGTAAATGACAATTTCAAGTGTAGTTTACTACCATATGACTGCTAAAAAAATTAAAATAAAATAAAATAAAAATGTGGACGAGCGTTTTCGTAAAGGAGTGCACAATGAGTTGTGATTGCCTAATATCAATATTTGGCCAGGATTAGCCATACATGCCCAGTTCCATAAAACATTGGTGAAGGTGATATACTGCGAATATCCTTCAATATTCTGTCAACGCAGTTTAACGGCATTATATTTAGGAATTGTTTCGTTGTTTATATTGTTATGCGGGCCCGAAAATATTTCCCGGCCAGTATAAAATTAATTGTAAAGTTCGAGCTCGTTTATTAATTTTACTCTGAACGTTACGCCCACAGCCGTCTAGACCTTTTCGTCCTGTAGGACCTGAGGATTTGTATAGAACTAATTAGTATGCCGCTATAACGTGATACAAGCTCAATCATTTAAGGTTTCGCAATATTGCACGGGTTATTTTCAATTTCATACTCGCTGTATAATCGCCATACACAATACTTGCAATTATTTATTACTAAACTAGTCAAAGTCCAACGAAAAACGTAGGACTTTTTCCGACCACCAAATTTTAAATTAATTTATTTTAAAGTGTGCTAGTCAAACTACACTTAAGCTGTAGGTCCCCTTCCTTACTTACTAGGTGGTAGGGTCTATCCCGCCCGGGTTGGTACCATCGCATTGGATGAACGATGGTCGCGAAGCGGCAATGAAAATTGTCCGTGTTTTCCATCCAGTTCAATGTAGCCGTGCAATATAAGGAAGGTCCTGGCATGGCACCTAGTTCCCATGTGGTGTGTTGGGCTAATACCATGACAGAACTTGTGGTATTAGCCATCCATGTCCAGTCACATAAAAAAAAAAGATAGTATTTTGCTTTGAGTGTATGTGCAAAAGGATGTATGGGAATGTGAATATGTGTATCTTGATATGTTTAATGTTAGTCTTAGAACGCGTAAACCTTTACGCAATCATTTACGGAGAACGTTATGCGTTTGCTTCTACTCTTGTCACGATTCATATGAAAGGGTGTGAATACAAAAAAATGTTTTGGCAACTTATCAAAGCTCGCGTGATCACAGTCATGTCCTCCGGGAGGCGACCCGCAACAAACGCGCGACAGACTCGAGCGCCTATTGAATTTGCGAAATAAAAGTAATGTGTTTCGAGTCGGGAAATCGGTCGTTCGAGTTCGACTCTTCTAAGAAGCTTTTTAACTTACTTGCAGGATGGTTTTTGTTATGCTAAATTCAACCCTAGCCTACGGCATTATTTTCCTACGGCTTTTAAACTTTTTTGCCATTAACTAATATTCTAATGAAATGTTTGGAAATCTTTAAAATTACTTCACACGGTCACAATTAAATGGAAAAGAAATGTGATTTTTTTAATGCATGTTAAGAAATTATTTATCATGTTTACATGAAATCCTATTGAGTTGAGGTTGAGTAAGACAGTTTTTAAACAAAGTAATGTATAGAAACAAATCATAATTTTACGGTAAGAACCACGTTCCGAAATATTAGTACACAAAATATTAGTACACTGCACTCGGATTTGTCATATTTTAACATTAGCCAGTTCAGCAAAACAAAGCACTGCGAAGAAGAACTGGCAAGAAAGTCCGCAGTATTTTTTTTGTTTTTTAGGGTTCCGTACCCAAAGTGTGATAACGGAACCCTATTACTAAGCCTTCGCTGTCCGTCCGTCCGTCTGTCCGTCTGTCACAGGGCTGTATCTCATGAACCGTAATAGGTAGGCAGCTGAAATTTTCACAGAGCGTGTAATATTTTTGCCGCTATAACAACAAATAGGTAACATTTAAGAATAATAAGAATGAAAGGGGGTCTCCATACAAAAAACGTGTTTTTTTTGTGTTAAATCTTGTTTGATGGTACGGAACCCTTCGTGTTCAAGCCCGACTCGTATTTGGCCGGTTTTATTGCTTTATTAGTTCCTATTCTCCGTATTAGGGAGGGAACCCTAAAAATATTAACTTACTAATTTCAAAAGTTTTCTACGACACGTACTACGTGTTCCGCGGAGTGTAATTAGGCCGAGCCTCCCTTTGACTACACGCTCCCTGCAGGCCGAGAGCTCTCCTAGGAGGCTGCAGAGCCGGACAACCCTTGTGGGTTGGATAGCATTCAAGTTTTTGCCAAGTTAATAGCCTCAAAGCTCTGTAGGTAGGAGTTGCACATATTTTTTTAGGGTTCCGTACCCAAAGGGTGAAAACGGAACCCTATTACTAAGCCTCCGCTGTCCGTCCGTCCGTCCGTCCGTCCGACCGTCCGTCCGTCCGTTTGCCCGTCTGTCACAGGGCTCTATCTCAGTGACCGTAACAGATAGACAGCTGAAATTTTCACAGATTGTGTATTTATTTTGACGCTATAACAACAAATAGGTAAGATTATAAAATAATTTAAATTAAAGGGGGCCCCCATACAAAAAATTTGATTTTTTGTATTATTTTTTTGTTCGATGGTACGGAACCCTTCGTGTGCGAGTCCGACTCGCACTTGGCCGGTTTTTTTTGTATGCTCGGAACAGAGTTTAAGGCGTTGCTTGCAGTGAATTATATTAATTTATATAATTGAATTAGTAACTTTATTAGTTGTAAGTAACTTAAACTTAGGGTTGCTGTTTCCATTGTTCTTTGTTCTTTGCCTTAAACTGTTCTGCCAAGGAATTGTTTGGCAGTACCATTTTGATCTAAGTATGTATTTCATAATTGTGGACGGAAAAATATGTTATGTAAACCCGTGAAGTTTCTTTGCGGGTTCTTCTTTACTGGGTTGATCGAATCCGCGGATCTTTGTGACGTATCTTGGTGTAGTTTGACTACCAAAAAGTTTAAATAAATGAAATGAAATGAAAAGTGAGCTTGTATGGCGTTCGAAACTAGAGGGTTAACTTTTGTGGTACCTTGTGTCGAAGAACGAGAGTTCCGTTCCTAGGCTATGTACACCTATGTCCTTTCCGAAATTGAAATGTGCATTTTCGTGGAGGTTTCGAGTCATTCAGTCTGGTCAAAGCTGCAATAAAGGCCATATTGTCCTTCCTTACGCGATGCTAATGAGAGGGGGGGGGGGGGGGGTGGTAACCGGCGTAAAATGTGTGAAAATACGTGAGGGAATTCGATCAATCCTGAACCAATCAAAAGCGTTTATGTCATACCTTCTGCGCTCTTATTGAGTGGAATATTTGGCTTTCACTTCTGATTGGTGCCGAATTGATCTAATTCCCTCGAATATTTTCACACATTTTACGCCGGTTTAGTCCTGGGGGGTAACCGGCGTAAGATGTGAGAAAATATGCGAGGGAATTCGATCAATGCTGAACCAATCAAAAGCGTTAACATACCTTCTGCGCTCTTTTTGGGTAAAATATTTGGTTTTCACTTCTGATTGGTGCCGAAATGTATTGAATTGCCTCACATATTTTATTACACTTTACGCCGGTTTAGTCCTGGTATGGCATCTATTTCATTTGGGAATACGATGTGTTGGGATGATATCAAGACCAGTACGTGTGGGAGCTATCTATGTCCGGTTCAATATTGACTATATCTACCATCCACGCACGCCGGATGAACATTACGAAATACCGAGATTAAAAAAAAAGATTCAAGAATATGAATTGAGAACCTCCTCCTTTTTTTTGAAGTCGGTTAAAAAGGGTAAAACACATCCATTCGCCTAAACGTATCGTACATACATAACACAGGTCGCTTCCTTTAGATACGTCGCTTCTACGGCTATCATCAAAGGACTTCGAGATATAAATCGTCGACGTAATCCCGCGCGTACATCAGGGGGATTCCCCGGCCGGCCGGCAGCCGCGGCCCATCATGGGCTCAAAAACCGGCCAAGTGCGAGTCGGACTCGCACACGAAGGGTTCCGTATCGTCGTACAAGATTTAACACAATAAAATCACACTTATTTTTTTATTGTTTTAAAAAATTACCTATTTGTTGTTATAGCGGCAAAATAAATACATCCTCTGTGAAAATTTCAGCTGCCTACCTATGACGGTTCATGAGATACAGCCCTGTGACAGACGGACGGACGGACGGATAGACGTACGGACAGACGGACGGACGGACAGACAGAATCCCAAGATCCATCCCGGGATATATAGGTAGGTAGGTAGAGAATGCCCTTCGGCATTAAGCACGCCTATTGTAACCATTGTTAAAAGGTGTACTATAAATAATTCATTATTATTATATTTACTTCATTTCATTAAAACACGGTGAAGTTCATGGCATTGCTAATTGCATATACAGTTATATAAAAAGTTTATTTTATTTATTTATTGAAACTTACAGCCTATTGCAAGACAAATCGTCATATTGTAGTTTACAAAAAATTAGGCCAATTAAAAGTTTCACAAATTGTAAAAGTATTTTAAAGACTTAAGTTACAGAGATACAATCGAGAGCGTACATGATATGTGAGGGTGGGTATGAGGGTGTGTGTGTGTGTGTGTGTGTGTGTGTGTGTGTGTGGGTGTGTGTGTGTGTGTGAGGGTGTGTGTGTGTGAGTAGTGAGTATTTTTTTATATAGGGGTGTATGTGTTAGTGTGTAAGTATGCATGTTACCAAGAAATAAGAAGAGCAACAAAATGCCAGTAATTAAAATAAATACCATTATTATTTTCATTCAATTTTATTAAACTGTATTATATTATGAATTTGCGTCGGAAATTTCCTTTTCGGTCCGTAAATCGAACGGCGAGACCCTTCGCCGAGCTGCAAAGCGCCCAGGCCGCCCGTGGGCACCCACGGAAGGTAAACATTGTGTCAGATTGGGCGGATGTCGTGGGCGATATGTCACGAGGCTCGCGCGGGGCAGGCTTTAGTTAGGGGAACTGAGACGGATGTGACCCGATAAAGCTCGCCAGCGTTGTCAGCCCCATTTTTAGGGTTCCATACCCAAAGGTTGCCAACGGAACCCTGTTACTAAGCCTCCGCTGTCCTTTCGTCTGTCCGTCCGTCCGTCACAGGGCTGTATCTCATGAACCGAACATCATGAACAGGTGGGCAGCTGAAATTTTCAGAGTGTGCATTTATTTTGCCGGCATAATAACAGTGAAATAAAAAAATAATAAAAAATAAAGAGAGGCTACATACAAAAAACGTAATTTTTTGTGTTAAATCTTCCTGTACTATGGTACGGAACCCTTCGTGTTCGAGTCCGATTCGCACTTGGCCGGTTTTTGGACTTTATGGAGGCGACCCCCAAAAAATAACAACATAATAGCTGTCCGCATAAAAAGCTGGACATTTAATCCGAAGTTAGAATCAGACGAATGACGTTTTTATAGACGTGTCCAGACTTTTCTCCGGTGTAACAATCTTCCTAACGCCGAATTCAGTTTATCACATTCACTGTGCCAGATTACGGAAGTAGGCTCACCATCATCCATCATCTTCCAGGCGTGTCGCAAAAGGGACAAACCCGAACTCCTAGCCGGAGCCTCCGCCTACTAACCACTATGCGACAAATACAGTCATAGCCATTGGTCTATTAGGTAGGACACCTTCTCTTTTATAGATTTTTTAGTCGAGCCAGTTTTTTTTTTAAATGGCTAAGTAATTTTGAAAAAAGCTGTTTTCTGCTAAAGGTCGCATTTCTAATCCGATTGTCTTGAAAATTTGCTAGCAGGTCCGATATTTATTTGTAGTTTTTTAGTCGAGCCAGTTTTTTTTTTAAATGGCGGAGTAATTTTGAAAAAAGCTGTTTTCTTCTACAGGTCGCATTTCTAATCCGATTGTCTTAAAAATTTTCTAGCAGGTTCGATATTTATTTGTAGTTTTTTTAGTCGAGCCAGTTTTTTTTTAAATGGCGAAGTAATTTTGAAAAAAGCTGGTTTCTTCTACAGGTCGCATTTCTAATCCGATTGTCTTAAAAATTTTCTAGCAGGTTCGATATTTATTTGAAGTTTTTTAGTCGAGCCAGTTTTTTTTTTAAATGGCGGAGTAATTTTGAAAAAAGCTGTTTTCTTCTACAGGTCGCATTTCTAATCAGATTGTCTTGAAAATTTGCTAGCAGGTTCGATATTTATTTGTAGTTTTTTAGTCGAGCTAGTTTTTTTTAAATGGCGGAGTAATTTTGAAAAAAGCTGTTTTCCTCTACAGGTCGCATTTCTAATCCGATTGTCTTAAAAATTTTCTAGCAGGTTCGATATTTATTTGTAGTTTTTTAGTCGGGCCAGTTTTTTTTTAAATGGCGGAGTAATTTTGAAAAAAGCTGTTTTCCTCTACAGGTCGCATTTCTAATCCGATTGTCTTGAAAATTTGCTAGCAGGTTCGATATTTATTTGAAGTCTTTTAGTCGAGCCAGTTTTTTTAAATGGCGGAGTAATTTTGAAAAAAGCTGTTTTCTTCTACAGATTGCATTTCTAATCCGATTGTCTTGAAATTTTGCTAGCACGTTCGATATTTATTTGTAATTTTTTAGTCGAGCCAGTTTTTTTAGATATTTAAAAAAAAAGAAATTAGGAAAAAATATTTTAAAAAGACAAGGTCTACAGCTCAGAGATTAATAATTTAAAATAATATGTCAATGAACACAATTTTTTTTTTCTCATTCAGGCAGACTTTTGCCATTCATCACGGCTTTTCATGCTGCGATAATTTTCCTTTTTTGGTGAAAATGAAAAGTACTTTTTAGACTCGGGGGTGTGCACCCAGCTATAGTTAAGTGTAGAATTCAAATATACCAAAAATGGAAATATACAGCAGGCGTTGTCAACATTAGAAACACCTTATGTGACAAGTTTTTCCTAAGTTGTGGTAGGGTGAAGACCGCTAGGGTTGGTACCATCGCATTCGATGAAAATATGGTAGAAGTGGCAATACAAATTTGTCCGTTTTTTGGCATCCATTTCAATGTAGTCGTGCTCATAAAAATATGTTTCTGGTATGGCACCAAATTACTTCGGTAATGCGGTGTGTTGGTCTAATTTCATGACGGTGGGTGTGGTATAACCATCCATGTCGAGTCACATAAAAAAGAGCCCTATTCCACCAGCGATTCCCGCGTGAGCGATCGCAGCAGCGCGAATAAGAAAATGTCTGGCGGTCGCGTTGAGTGATGGCCGGTCCAAGACGCCTCCCGGCGGGCGCGGGGAGGCGTCGGACCGGCGACGTTGCCGAATTTCGCGGTGCGGGTGTTATTCTGTGGTGCGGGCGCGCGCGGAACATGGCGGAACGCACGCGCTGTGAACGGCGCGAGCGCGCGACGGCGGGTACACCCGACGCTCCAGGGATGCCGGTCATTTGTCTACCGCTTCTGTTCTGTGTTAGCGGTGGAAGTTTCTCCTGGCACAAGATGGCGTCATTCCAGTCATTTTCTCGCTAACAGGGCGAGCGGGGAAATTGATGTGTTAAACAACGAGCACGGAAGGACGGGGAGCGACAACTAAAACTGGTTCGTATGGGGGCGGCGGCGTAGCCACTTTCACACACAATATAATCAGCGCCGGCTAATGAGTTCGCTTAAGAAATTCGCCTACTGTTGATTTTCTCGAATTCCAACGACATATAAGGACACGAAAGAATTTCACAGGACGCTATTTAGTGCAACGAACATTCGATGTTGCGCGTCCGGAATCCGTAAGTGAGACCAAAGATGTTCAGAAAAGACAAATCCACCTCACCCCGCGAAACCACGCTCGGCAAGGCACCATACCAGCGGATTTCGGACTATCAGTGAGCTAACTCGTGCCTACGCTCTGCCGCCACACGAATGAGTTGCGATCGCTACTGCCGTCCTTCCACGCTGGCTAAAAAAGTTCAAGGTCAATTACAAAGAGTGTAAGTTTTAACAAAATAATGATAATGGTAATAATGTAATTTCACAAGGATAACACAGTCATGATGTTTTTATTTTTTTATTAATGTAATATAAAAAATTATAACCGAACACACCGTATTCCCATAGGAATATTATGGCTACTTTTGATGGCTACATTGTACTGGATGGAAAACACGGACAATTTTTTATTGCTACTTCAAGCGTTTTTAGGGTTCCGTACCGAAAGGGTACCAGCGGTATGAACCGTAATAGGTGGGCAGCTGAAATTTTCACGGAGTGTGTATTTATTTTGCCGCTATAACAACAAATACCCCCCATACAAAATATTTTTTTTTAAATGTTCTATGATGGTACGGAACCCTTCGTGTGCGAGTCCGACTCGCACTTGGCCGGTTCTTTTCATCCAATACGACGGTACCAACCGTGGCAGCCTTAACCACCTACAGTTGTATTCAAAGAGCACCTGTCAAAACTTAGTACGAGATTAGCACCGGACTAACCATACAAAAACCGGTTAAGTCCGGCGGATTAAACCACGGCCCACTCTGAATACAGCTGGTAGTAGGAGTTGAGAACCTTACATTGTTTCCGAAAGCTCGCGAAAGCGGCGAGGTGTATCTGGCTTTTCTGAGCGCCTTTGGTCCCTCAGCACGGCCACCCATAAAGGCATTTCAAAAACAAAACACGTCAATCCACTCACCATAAACACATCACCGCCATTCTGCATGTGCACCTTATTCCTGCAGTGACGCTCGTGGCACGCAGCTCGCACGCTCATCTGAAACTAACGGACGAATCGTCAACTTGATATTCTAAACATTATTTCTGCCTACAGAATTAATATGATCATTTATGATGGTTTTGAGATTACCGCGGTCGCTAGACATGTTTGAAAAATGTTACGGTTTTTCCCGCGGCAGGAAGAGACATTCTCCGACGTTTCGAGCTAATCATTCAGCCCGTTGTCCAGGAGGCATCCGCCACGTTCGTACGCAGCAGACGGCTGAGGTAACAGCTAGGCTTGCCGTGGTCGTAAATCGTAGCTGTGGGTGGGGGCGGAAGCGGAAATGTGTTTGGCTGCGGTCCGAACTTCAGACGACTGGCAGTATGAGCTGACAATATCGTCGCCTATATTATCGTCTCTCAATCATTTATCATATAAATTCTGTAGGCAGAAATAATATGAATAACAACGATTGTTGTTTTTGTGTCCTGATATTCTAAAAAGCATTGTAGATGTCGTTGGATAACCTCAAATCAATGAGATAACGGTAATGTCGTATCCATTGAATACATAGAATTATCAAATAAATAAAAAAATACTTAGGATTTTGTTTTACAGTGATGCTAGTGCCTGAATTATCGGTTGACAAAATTACTTCGGTGGTGTCATCAGTCATCTAGATGACACAGTAAGGGGCCGAATATAGGTGCCCGGGAGCTAGAAACGGCACCCTTGATTACATTTTTGTAAAACTTCTGCAGAAAAATACCCCATAAGTAAAGTAAGTAAGTGTTCGGTATACATACAACAAAGCTGGCTGGAAAGGTATTTGTCTTCACACAGTGTGACGTCACATAACATCGGTAGCTTTTCGAGTCTTTTTCGAGTCGAGAGATAAATAATACGTCGATTTTGTAATTAAATACCAAAGATTTGTTCAGTTTTGCAGCCATTTACCATATCATTCTTTTCCATTCCTTTTCATCATATATCATTTCTTTTTAACCGCGCCCTGCCCGCAGCACTCCGAGACGCCAAACATGGAACGTGGATTCCTGAAAAACTCAGCACCTACATATATCTAGGGATATGGTGCGCAACGAAGCAATTCGACGACGTACCAAAGTAGTCGGTATTGGACACCGGGTGGCGAAGCTCAAGTTGCAGTGGGCTGGCCACGTCAGCCGAAGAGACGACGACCGTAGGAGTAACCGTGTCCTACACTGGCGGCAGTGGACAGGAAAACGGAGTGTGGGAAGACCACCCGCCAGGTGGGACGACGACATCAAGTGCGTTGGCGGAAAGCAGTGGTTCCGTACCGCTGAAGGCCGGGAGGACTGGAGGAAAATTGGAGAGGCGTATGTCCAGCGGTGGACGCAAATACGCTGACTGACTGACTGATTGACTGACATATATCTAAATTTCTGTTAGGTTAGGATTTATTTCCGACACGTCGGCGTCCCCACCTACGCACCGCATCGACCCATAACTACCCTCTATTTAAAAAGGTGCCATCTGTACCGTGCGCCAAAGGTCTTTCATCCGCGAAATTTGTAACGCGAGACAAGAAAACAAAAAGTCGCATTTTTCAGGTGAGGCCTCTCCCGCTGGCAGCGCTCCGCGGAGCGTGTGTGCGTATTGGCTCTTCACGCATTGTGAGCGTGCCTCTTGTCGGGCGTCCTTTCAGGGCGTATCTGTCGGCTTCAGGCGGCGGAGGGCGGCGGCGGGGGGAGGGGGGAAGGGCGGCCCACCCAGGTGAACATTTGCATTGTATAATCGCCGGTGCGACAGGCGGGCGGCAGACCGTGTGCTAAGAAGCTTCAGAAGGGAAATACTGTATTGTTTAGTTTTTTTTTCTCTTATTGGTTCACGAACAGACTAATACACGATATAAGATGGTATATAAAATTATGCCGTTTAAGGATATATGTGCCTACATCCTACAAGTAGTGAACACAGCATGCATATAAAAACAACAAATTATCCGATTTAAAATTACATTATTAAAAAAAAATTTAATTACATGTTCATTGGATTTGAAATAAAATAAGATAAAATGAAACAAATAAATCAAATTCAATAAAATTCTAACTAAATTTTTTTTAAATTACTTGTTCTTTGGATTAAAAATAAAATAAAAATGAAACAAATAAATTAATTCGATAAAATTCTGCAAAGACAATTTTTGAAGATTATAATGAAAATTGTATTGCTTTTAGAGCCGAAACTCAACTTACAGCCGTCACTGAAGCGAAGGCAAAGATTTTTCGATATTTTCGACCGAACTTGCGTGGTCACAGTAAAAGACTCAACCACTCCGCTTCAAATACAAATATCCGAAAGCACTTCCAACATAATCAGGTTGTTGTGTCCTGGAACAAACTACCAGACGATGTTATTGCTTCACCAAACACGAACACATTTAACATTGGAGCTTTATGTAAAGATGAAAGTGAATAGTTATAGATAAGTTTGGATGATAAGCTGAGTGGGCAGTCTGAGTTCTCACCGAAATTGGCGTTTACGGCAAACCGATCGACTGGCGTTTTCTCCAAACTCCATACAAGTTTTTACTAGATATTCTGTGGTTTTACTTCTTCAAGCTGTCAAAGTCAAACGCGGACTTCCGATTTGTATGAAAACGCGGAGTGGACGTAAACGGCAACGTCGACGTATTTACGGCAACGTTGAGTAAGCTGTCAAATCAAGCTCGGACTCGCAAATGTTAGTTCGCTTAACGCCCGCTGCGCGCGCTCTTCAATTTCTCCATACAATTGAAAACGCCCGTCGATCGGTTTGCCGTAACGCCAATTTAGGTGACAACTTAGACTACCGGCTCTGAATGATTAATTTGTTTTTAAAAGTTACATATAAACAAGAAATCAAGTTGATAGCGAAAAAGTAAGTGTGAATACTTAGCGATTGCAAATATACTTTAATGAAATCAAATAGCCTGATAAAATTGTCAGAAATTGATGAAAAATATAGTCATAAGTTGCAGGAGGGGATTTATGTCTATGTTTAATATACCCCCGGAAATACTTATTTATATTACTAGCTTAAAAAACCGGCCAAGTGCGAGTCGGACTCGTACACGAAGGGTTCCGTCCCATCGTACAAGATTTAACACAAAAAATCACGTTTTTTGTATGGGCCCCCCCTTTATTTTTTATTATTTTGGTATTTTACCGATCTGTTATTATAGCGGCAAAATAAATACAGACTCCGTGAAAATTTCAGCTGCCTACCTATTATGGTTCACGAGATACAACCCTGTGACAGACGGACGAACGGACGGACGGACAGACGGACAGAGGGCCGGACGGACAGCGGAGGCTTGGTAATAGGGTTCCGTTTCCACCCTTTGGGTACGAAACCCTAAAAACAGGGTTAAAAAAATCGTTAAATTAATGAGGTGTGCTTCGGTTAACTAAACGCCTTTCCCTCGAGCGTGAGCACATTTCTGGGGTGAGCATTCTCCGTCCGTGTGACAGCGTCCGCGTCGTCAGCGCCGTCAGTTTGCAACATTATCTAAATGAGACTTGTCTGCTCCAGAAGCAGCCCCGCGCCTCCCCCCCCCCCCTTCTGGACTACAATTCCACCACGATACGACGACACGGTGCACATGTTTTCAGTGATACATTTATCCTTGTGTCAAAGTGATATGTACTAACAAAGAAAATAGTTAGGTTTTATTTATTTATTTATTTATTTGGAAAAGCAAACAGATACAGACATGATTAACATATAAAAGACAATTTAATACTAATTTACTAGATATGTACCCAGCACCGCGTTTTTATGTTAAGCGCGGCATATGGCGTACGCCAGGCCCTCACATAATGCCTTGGTGCCAGTGGCGCGAGTGGCTTGGTGAAACACCTCCGAGTACGGTAAGGTTCTGGATGGGTGACCATTTTCAACCGTAGAGGCTGGCCGTGGTTCGGATTCCACATAAAACTGTAGGTGTACTTCCTTACTTACTAGGTGGCAGGGTTAATCACGCCCGTCGAATTTTAATACAAGGAACAGATACACGCGCATTAGTACCCCAGCCCTTCTGCCATAATACCCGCATATATCAAAATAGGGACTAAAACCAACATATCTTATCTTAGGGCTTATCTTAGCCCGCAACCGGCGCACGTCCTAGGACGTCCGTCTTTCCATCTTCGCAGATGAATGAGTCTATTTTGAAAACTGCCTTTTCTGTGACATTTCGAATGAGGCAGCCGTCTGTGCTTAGAGCGGCTCGTAGCCTAGTGGCGCGGGGACTGGCCTGGACCAGAGGCCTGGGTTCAATACCGACATGCACCACTGTCTTTCTCTTTCCGAGTTCGATAAGTGCATTTCGTCACGAATGCGAGCTGCTCCATGGTTCGGGATCCATGTAAAACTGTAGGTCCCCTTCCCCTACTAGGTGGTAGGGTTTAAGCCCGCCGTAATTGTACCATCGCATTGGATGAAAAGATGGTCGAAGCGGCAATGAAAAATTGTCCGTGTTTTCGATCCAGTTCAATGTAGTCGTGCTCATAAAGGGAAGGTGCTGGCATGGCACCAAATTCCTTCGGGAATATGGTGTATTGGGCTAATATCATAACGGTTGTTGTCTGGTATTAGCCATCCATGTCAGATCGCATAAAAAAAAACTCCTCAACAGGATTGTTACGAAAGTGCCATCTCTGGAACCAAATACAAAGTCAGATTACGTGTGGATAAGAATATCGGCGATACATTGGTGCATAGGTTAATCAGTCTTGTCGTCAGTATCTTGCAATTCATCTTAAATGTTCTTATGCAGTCTTACAGTTACATTCTTGCAATGGATCTTGCAGATATTGGCTATTTCAAAAAGTTTAAAATCTCATCGACGTATTAAACCATCGACAAGCTGTGTATACGTTACATAAAGATTTGTATTCTCCGAAAGAAATACGAAAAGTCATAGACGGCGAGAAGTCTTACAATTTGACTTTTCATTGTGTTCTTTAACGAGACGTCTCAGCTCTTACGTCACTCAACATCTCAAACAAAACAAAACCCTACCTGAAAAAGTTACGTGGAATAAAAGAGAAGGCTCTAATTGAAACGCCGCTCACAAAGGCGACCCTAAGCACATAAAACCGTAATAATTTCGGGTCCACGCCTTTGAAAAACAGCGTATGTATCGGCGTAGGTCGTTTTGACGCGTGTCGCAACTCTTCGAGGAGGCTATATTCATGCGGAGCTATGAAAGGGGCGTGCCACGAAGGCTCGGACTTGCTGCATTTTGTCGGGTGAGCGCTCCGTAGTAATAGCGTTTTGAGCATTAGGCGATAGTGTTGTGTAATTAGCAGTAAATTGTGAGCCGGGTGTTGTGACGTCACGCGCGAGCGGTCCGCTCGCTGCCTGCCCGCAGATTCATCGCTCCGGATCTATTACGAAACCTATCGAGGCTTTTTCTGCCTGCTGGTAATCCAATTAAAATAACTGGTATACTAGCCGGCTGTTGTAACGTCACGCGCGAGCGGTCCGCTCGCTGCCTGCCCGCAGATTCATCGCTCCCGATCTACGAAACCTATCGAGGCTTTTTCTGCCTGCTGGTAATACAATTAAAATAACTGGTATACTAGCCGGCTGTTGTAACGTCACGCGCGAGCGGTCCGCTCGCTGCCTGCCCGCAGATTCATCGCTCCCGATCTACGAAACCTATCGAGGCTTTTTCTGCCTGCTGGTAATACAATTAAAATAACTGGTATACTAGCCGGCTGTTGTAACGTCACGCGCGAGCGGTCCGCTCGCTGCCTGCCCGCAGATACTTTGCTCCCGATCTACGAAACCTATCGAGGCTTTTTCCGCCTGCTAGTAATCCAATTAAAATAACTGGTATACTAGCCGGCTGTTGTGACGTCACGCGCGAGCGGTCCGCTCGCTGCCTGCCCGCAGATTCATCGCTCCCGATCTACGAAACCTATCGAGGCTTTTTCTGCCTGCTGGTAATCCAATTAAAATAACTGGTATACTAGCCGGCTGTTGTAACGTCACGCGCGAGCGGTCCGCTCGCTGCCTGCCCGCAGATTCATCGCTCCCGATCTACGAAACCTATCGAGGCTTTTTCTGCCTGCTGGTAATACAATTAAAATAACTGGTATACTAGCCGGCTGTTGTAACGTCACGCGCGAGCGGTCCGCTCGCTGCCTGCCCGCAGATACTTTGCTCCCGATCTACGAAACCTATCGAGGCTTTTTCCGCCTGCTAGTAATCCAATTAAAATAACTGGTATACTAGCCGGCTGTTGTGACGTCACGCGCGAGCGATCCGCTCGCTGCCTGCCCGCAGATACTTTGCTCCCGATCTAGAAAAAATCTCGAGTCTTTTTCTGTCTGCTGGTAATCTAATTAAAATAACTGGTATACTAACTAGTTAACTGGTTATCTAACTAGTGGCTTGCTGAGCTGTAGACCTCGCGAAGCTGTCTTTGCATAGCTCAAAATTGGTGCGCACCTTAGAACAAGATCCTATTCTTATTCTCGTATTTTCCTCACTTGGTAGGTTAAGTTTTTAATTAAACAGCATTTTCTAAAATTCCACTTCAGAGTTAGGATAAAATATGAAACATCAACCATAGGATATGCGTATGTCAAATGAGTTAATTGGCAGCAATTCAAGCACTGTTGGAAATGCAACGATAATATTGTGTTATTATATGTGTTATAGGTTTTTTTTTATGCGACCCGACATGGATGGCTAATACCACACAACTACCGTTATGATATTAGCCCAATACAATACACCACATTCCCGAAGGTATTTGGTGCCATGCCAGAACCTTCCCTTTATGAGCACGGCTACATTGAACTGGATGGAAAACACGGACAATTTTTCATTGCCGCTTCGACCATCTTTTCATCCAATGCAATGGTACCAACCCGGGCGGGCTTAAACCCTACCACCTAGTAGGGGAAGGGGACCTACAGTTTTACATGGATTCCGAACCATGGAGCAGCTCGCATTCGTAATGAAAATGCACTTATCGAACTCGGAAAGAGAAAGACAGTGGTCCATGTCGGTATTGAACCCAGGTCTCTGGTACGCTAGGCCAGTCCCCGCGCCACTAGGCTACGAGCCACCATGGAACTGATTGCAATCAAGTGCTATCAGGCCTTTAATAGCTGGTGTACTAGCAGAGTCTCGGCAGGTAAATTACATTGGCCTAATTGTAACCAGGCCTCTTACGTCCCATCAGCTGCATACGAGACTAAACAGTTCGTCTGGAAACCCCAAGCCCCTCGCTCCCGCGAAAGCGAGACGGCATCACCTCCCGTCCCGCTCCGGCGCGGGTGTCGGCGCTGGGCGACTGCGGTTGTGTATTTTTCTTCCGGAATAAATAGCCCGAGGCGAATGCGAAGGGCTTGCATAATTGGGTCGGGTGCGATAGGGTGACGGCAGGGGGAGAAGGGGAGGGCGCCTGCCTCGTCTTCCCCCCGAGCTCCAGGGGACGAGCCGACAATTTAAGTTTACTGAAGGACGGAGATTGCCGCATGTCGCTATTCCCTCGCTCACGCTTAAAACTTCGGAAAGGGTTGGAACACATAACGTCTTTCTCGTTTTTTCCGACGGGATCCTGCTCGTAAGGCCCAATGTAGAATATCCGAGGGACATCGCGAATTTATGCGAAGGAATAGCGGACTGCAGGGAGATGATAAAGGCAGCCTCGATTGGGATCACGGCATGCCGGGAGTAGAGAAAAAACGCAAGCAAGCATTTGCGAAAAGCATTCGTCCGCGGACCTGTCTTGGTCAACAGATGGCGCCACTTACAGATTTCTATGGCGAACTGATTCTACACTGCTGTATATATAAACATCTCCTCGGCCTGCTAGAAGTTAGAGAAGATCTCTAGAATATTCGAGATACACTTAAAAGGGGTAGGTGTAGGTGATACACTTCTAGAATGATGCGCCATGCGGGGGCTTCTTGAATTCAGAGGAGTTTTCGAGAAAAAAGTTCCTCCCGCGACGAAACAAACGTCGATAGAGAAATTCCGAAATGATGCAAGTGATCTAGTTCTTTTAAAGAACCAGTTCAACGAGTGATAGTGTTTCTAAGGTTGAGTAGACGACTTACAGATGTATTCAGAGTGGGCGGACTAACTTTAATCCCCCGGACTAAACCGGTTTTTGTATGGTTAGTCCGGTGCTAATCTCGTACTAAGTTTTGACAGGTCCACTCTGAATATGACTTTTCGCCTCTAACTATCTACAGTGTAGTTACTACACCCCATCCACGCAACAATATATATGCAGGTTTCAATATAGAATCAACATTTGGCGACTGTAGTATTATTGTATTATCTGTGTGGCTAATGTCGCAAGGCAGCTAAGTGCTAATACTTCGGAGAATCTCCGAACATCCGCAACGGCAGGACGGCCCAGCTAATCCACTCCTTCATCCCAAACTATAACCCTAAATAAAAGCAACCCTTTCCGTCCCTAACTCCAGATAAAAACAGCCCAAAGTGCGATTCCGGCCGGCGAGGTCTTATCGAATCCACTCGGCGGCAAGACGGGCCGCGCGCAAACCGCACAACTCAGCGGAAATATTACGGGGATCCATTCGGCCGCGAGGCGAATCGGCCGCGAGGCGAATCCGCCGCGCGATATAGTGCTATATATTCGAAGGCGTGATTGCGCCGGCGGCGTCCCCGCTCCAGCACTTAGGCTGACTATTTTGGAACCTTAGGACAACGAGAAGGGAGGGCCGGAAGTGGCGACCGAAACTCATCCGTATAGCGGCAGCGTAGCAACTTATAGTGATCATACATAAACTGAAGGCAGTCAGTCCTCCTGATATTCTCGAGTGAACGATATGTAAGAACTGCACAACACTCCCTCTAGTGCTACGAACATCCGATGTTGCTCGGCCCGAATTCGTAAGCGAACCTGCTACCATCAGTGCATTATTTCGGCGGCCCATACACCTACAATAAGTATTCAATTAAATTAAATGCACAATTAAGTATTGTGCAATAATGCGTCTTTGAACGCAAGTTCGATAAATTAAAGTCAATAAAATTGATGAGCCATTCGCGTCACTATTTCCGTGCGAGCAACATGTCTGACGACGAAGTTTGCGAACTGTTTATTTTTCAAGCTACAAATAGTGAACTAAAAATTATTGTGCAATATTATGGGCCGCTTTTACGTGGCTACGCTGCCGCCATACGTACGAGTTTCGGTCGCCACTCCCGTCCTACCTTACTGGATGGTTTCGGGTTCGGTCCGGAGCCGTCGAATACAAGCCTTATCATCCCGACCTTCACACGAATGGCCGAATATTAGTTTATCTTTCTCCATTAGTCGTACATAGACTCTATTAAGTCATGTTAGAAGACGGTTCGAATACCGCCGGTCAGCGACGCCTCGTCGTTCGATGTTCGAGGCTAAGCAACTCAGGGTGGCCGGGTTATGGATACGTAATCGTTTTCGACCGTTGAGGCTGGTCGCGATTCCAAGTAGGACTTTAAATCAAACTTAGTTACTAGGTGGTAGGGTGGATCCCCTCCAAGTTGGTAACATCGCATTGGATGAAAGGTGGTCGAAGCGGCAATGAAAGGCATCAAATGAAATAACAAAAAAGCTGCGATTGTAAAGAACATTAAAATCTACACATTTGACAATATACTTACAGCGTGTATTATGGTTCTAGGTCATAAGGCTTGCTCCATATAAGCCAAGGAGTACCTGGTTTGCTTTATGACCAATGGCCATAATTTATCTTGTATCCATATAAACCATGAACGGCTCTGAAGATAATTTTATTTTTTAGGAAATAACGCTTTAGGTTTGAAATTTGTATACCATTTTGGAGTAGTTCCAAACAAAATGTAAAGTTAGATTTGTAGTTATAAGCTCAATGTATGACATATATTTTTATAGATTGTCTCACGTATTCAATTCTCGTTCCGTTTAAAAAATGTTATGCATGTACATACAACTTCGATAAAGGCGACAGCAGATAAGATGAGACAGAGCTATAAAACGATAAGATCAAATGATGGAAAGAAGAAGGCCAGATTACGTGTACACCCGTAAAAGTGCTACAATTTGCGAGGTTTACGGTAAATCCTTAATGTTTTGATTCCTCGCGCTCAAAGAAGGGATAATTTATTGGGGTTTACTCACTTGAAACACTGAATAAGAGCACTACAAGCAAGTACTAGTGACTTTTGCAATAGGCAGCATATTTGTGATCACAGAATCCATCAACATGGGAGTACCGCAGGGTTCTATTGTAGGTCCCTTGCTTTACCTTATCTATTTTAATGATATGTCTGCTTGCATTTCGGTCGATTTAGAATTAGTTATTATTGCTGATGATATTTCTTTAGTCTTAAATAATGTAAACACGGATTTGTTGCGAAAGTCTCTCGAAATAACGGTTGCTTCCCTACAGTCGTGGATGCAGTGTAATAATTTGTTGCTTAATGTAAATAAATCAAATTTAATGAGCTTTGCTCTAGGAACACAGAGGCGTATGTTAAGTGATACGATAGGTAATGCTGCTAAAGACATGTCTGTGAATATAACGATAGTAAGCTAACGTGGAAAGCTCATATAGATAAGCTAGCCGGTAAACTCAGCTCAGCATGCTATGCTATAAAAAACATAAGGGAATTAAGTGGTATTCAGGCAGCTAGGGCGGTCTATTATGCTTACTTTGACAGTCTGATATCATACGGTCTGATGTTCTGGGGAAATGGATCCGAAGCAAATCGTATATTTTTATTACAGAAAAGAACCTTGCGAAGTGTCCTCAACATGAAAGTCAGGGATTCATGTAGAAATGTCTTTAAAGATCTTGGAAAATGTCCCTTGCAAATAAGTATGTTTATCAAAATATAGTCTCTGCAAAAAAAACTATAGAATTGGCTGCTCTTAACTCTGACATATATTATCGCAATACCTACTAGAAATAAGTTTAACATACAATTTCCAAAACACTGACGAGCAAAAACGTCAAAGAGCTTTATTCGCAATAGTGTTAGATTGTACAATAAATTATCTGCAGTTTTGTGAAATTTGCCCCTTAATGAATTCAAAAATAAAATGAAATCAGTTCTTCTTATTTTTGTTTATTTTTTTATTTTTAGTGAATCTGAAGGACACTAACTAATTTGTACGTCCTTTCGAATAAAAAAAATAATAATCAAATTCGGTTGGCGTGATATTGAGTTATTCGTCCATTTGTCGCGCAAACACTTAATGCAAATTTAAGACGTATATGATTTTCTCAAGGATGCCATTGTCAGAACTAAACCAAATTGAAGCACCAGCTTTCAAATAAAAAATATAATCATCAAAATCGGTTCACCCAGTCGAAATTTCTGGGGTAACAAACATAAAAAAATACAGTCGAATTGAGAACCTCCTCCTTTTGTGAAGTCGGTTAAAAACATTGATAGTAAATAAGGTCAAGTGCAAAAGCTATCGACGGAGTAGGGAGGATTGACCGGAGGACAACGCGGTCGAGAGAGTACATTTCCACCCCGGATAATCTTAGCAGGTAAACATGATTAATCAATAACTCGACAAACACTGGGCATAGGTGTTTTTTTTGGAGCGAGCGGCTAGATATGATAATCATATTATGAATCATATTTCAGCTCTTTTATATTATTCTGATGGTTTTTTTTAAATTATTAATTTTATGTATTTAATGGATAAGACATCACCGTTATCTCATTAATTTAAGATGCAGCGAAATCTAAATTTGAAGCATTGTAATAAAAAATCATTACAATTGAGCGGCTCGTAGCCTAGTGGCGCGGGGACCGGCCTAGCGTACCAGAGGCCCGGGTTCAATACCAACTTGCACCACTGTCTTTCTCTTTCAGAGTTCGATAAGTGCATTTCGTCACTAATGCGAGCTGCTCCATGGTTCGGAATCCATGTAAAACTGTAGGTCCCCTTCCCCTACTAGGTGGTAGGGTTTAAGCCCGCCCGGGTTGGTACCATCGCATTGGATGAAAAGATGGTCGAAGCGGCAATGAAAAATTGTCCGTGTTTTCCATCAAGTTCAATGTAGCCGTGCTCATAAAGGGAAGGTCCTGGCATGGCACCTAATTCCTTCGGGAATGTGGTGTATTGGGCTAATATCATAACGGTAGTTGTGTGGTATAAGCCATCCATGTCAGGTCGCATAAAAAAAAAAAAAAAATTCAAAATCTGATTACAATACTTCAAGTGTAGATGTCGTTGGAACACAAATACATGTATTTATATTTGACTACTGTTATTTATATTCTTGACTTCTTATTATGTTTTAAATTATTGTTGGATGTACATTATGTGATTCCACACCTAAATAAATAATTATATTATTTTAATTATTATCTTTTTGGTACCAAATAAGCTCACGATTCTATAGTCTCCGGGTGGTTAGTCAATTACCCTGCACAGTGTGCACGTACGAAAAAAATATATATTATTCTTTTCAAACGTTTCAGGTAGTTTAAGTTGTGAAAAAACATACGCTCAACGAATAACATTCTGTTTTTTTCCATATTTGCTACCATTCGAATATGTTCTGGCAGCTTTTTGTTAATATATAATAAAAAATACACTCAGTGAAAATTTCAGCCGCCTAACTATTACGGTTCATGAGATACAGCCCTGTGACAGACCGACAGACGGATGGACGGACAGACAGCGGAGGCTTAGTAATAGGGTTCGGTTAACACCCTTTGGGTACGGAACCCTAAATCGTACTACTTTTTAGGTATAACATAGATACACACACGAATCCGAGTGTGTAATATACATCTAATGGAGGAAATAAAGAAACTGAAACAGAAACTGAAATTGACTAACGCCCGTTTCCACTACCTCCAGCTACAAAAATCCCAAAGTTACCTTTAGGTTACCCCATACAAATATTCCATGTAACCGAAATTTACTTATCGGATTTCAGGTAACTGGAGGTGGTGAAAACAGGGGTAACAAGAGTAGTTAAGAAAGAGCATACAATAAATAAACAAAACGGTGGCAATTGGTCCTTCACTAGGATACCTTACGTAACTATAAGACTCTCTCTATGCTCCCATTATTGACCTTAAGGCGGCCCAACCCGGCGGGCCTAACTCATTCGCGGGCACGGTACAAAACCGTGCTGTTGCGCTCTGGGACCTTCTCTGTTTCAAAGAATAAGACAGGCTCCGTGATGAGGAAGATGCAACATGTCCACAAAAAATAAAATGTGCATAGCGTATGATTTGGTAAGATTTACGAAAATTTTAATTTCAAAACGACTTATAGCTAAAAGTAAACCACGACCGCTGTAGTCAAAAATCTAACAAAAACCAAATAGATCATAAATCTTGATTAAATAAGCTATGTCTGATGACTAATCTTTTTACGATGTCTTACTTTATCATTGCGTAATCCACCTCCAAAGTTATCGTATAAAACGCGCGAAAAATTCGAACTTTCGGACCTTATAACTTAGAAACCAAACACAATTTTACAATGCCAATGGTCATCAGACATCTAGTTCGATCAAATAAAGCTATTTTGAGCAAAATTTTGGATCTCTGACAAGAAATATGGGCGTGATCTTCTTTCCCCTTTTGTATGGGGAGATGACCGGGTTGGGCCACCTTAAATTAAATGTGCTAGACATGTTGGATTCGAATTATTAAATGACATGCATTGGATGGTTAAAAAAAATCGACGATGGTCGAAAAAACACACGGAGTGCGTGGGGTCTTGCCGTTACATGCCTGGCACATTCTCTGTGCTAGCCTGGCACATTCTCTGTGCTATATTTTTTTTTTTATGCGACCTGACATGGATGGCTAATACCACACAACTACCGTTATGGTATTAGCCCAATACACCACATTCCCGAAGGAATTAGGTGCCATGCCAGGACCTTCCCTTTATGAGCACGGCTACATTGAACTGGATGGAAAACACGGACAATTTTTTATTGCCGCTTCGACACTCTTTTTATCCAATGCGATGGTACCAACCCGGGCGGGCTTAAACACTACCACCTAGTAGGGGACCTGCAGTTTTACATGGGTTCCGAACCATGGAGCAGCTCGCATTCGTGACGAAATGCACGTATCAAACTCGGAAAGAGAAAGACAGTGGTGCAAGTCGGAATTGAAACCAGGCCTCTGGTACGCTAGTCCAGTCCCCGCGCCATTAGGCTACGAGCCGCTCTATAACACAACTGTAATTAAAATGTATGAAGTATCCATTCAATATGTACGTAGGAATGGCATTAATGCACACGATACGGGCGCAGCTTGTACAATAATAATGACATTTACACTCGCACCCAAACATCATTTATTTTAATGACAGCATAAACACACCACGAGCGCCGCAACAGTGTGTGCGCATCACACACCAACCGGATGTGTCGGCATCAAGAAATCTATACTTTCCAAAACTACGTTTGTTTATTGAAAACAATCCGGCAAATTTTGTATCGTTAGTCATTTTGATATGCTATGACGACTTACCAGTTTTTAAGTCGCTTGGATGATAAATATACAGATTGTAAACAACTCGACTCATAAACGGTTACACTACTGGCTTGCATGATCTAAAATAAATTTGATCACGCTAATGTCGTATTCATTAAACACCCCAAAACATTAAACTTGATTTATCCTGAGCGTAAATTTAAAAAAACTAACATGACCTTAGCAGACAAATTCTCGAATCAATGAACCTCGGGTTAAAATGATAATTTTAAGTTGTACTACATTGGGCGATCGACGTCAAACGCTACGAAATTATCGTAGCCAAGCGCTACCCTACGCTACGAATGTGGGTAAAAGATTACGTTCGTAGCAGTGCTACGGCGACGATGCTACGACTCGTATGCGCACATTGCCTTCGTGTAGCTGAGCGCTACGACAAATCGGCATTTCTGACAGCTACGAAAAGTTCGTAGACACCGTTTTCGGTGGGTGCATTAAAATTGATGGCACATTACGACGGGTGAAATCTTCTTAAAAATGTAGATAAAAATTTCGCGATCAAGACCGCATTTAAGTATATAATAGCGTGCATATTTTTAGAAAAATTAACAGACTAAAAGTGACAACTACACATAATACTCAGTATAGACTAAGTAATTATGTCAAATTATGACAGTAAATAATTATGTCAGTATTTTTTATGTTCAGTAAATATGTAAAATAAACTTAACATCTACTGGACAGGCGAAATTAACGTTTCAGTATCATAATCATAAATGATAGAGCTTTTAAATGGTTTCTGTTTAAAGCTACTCTTAGCATCGAATTGGGTTCAAGAAGTTTAACCTCAAAACTGTCTACGCAAAATAAACTGGCAACGTCCCGCAATCACACGCCAGGGATGATTCAAGGCGAAATTATCCCTTAAATTTAATGAAATGCCTTCGAAGTCGATTAGGGTGATAACATCTCCGAGGAAATGGGCTGGGCGCAGATTCTCGAAATGGCACTAAGCCTCTTCGCTGCACGGGTACGGCGAACGTGTACAGTCAAAGGAATACTCAAAAGAATAATTAAATAAAAAAAAATCCAATGTAAATGTTGGACATAGAAAAGGGAGAGGATTTTCAAATTCATCGAATAGGATTGATCCTGCTTCTCATTTAGAAAATAATAGTAGAGTGCACTAATCCCACTCCTAACTCGCACATATAATAATCTTTTCCAGGATACTGATCTCTTTTCCTCAAATAAAATATTTTTTCGAAAAAAAATCAGTGGCTCTATGGTTAAATCTGGCAAGTGATAGTGAACTAGAAGAAAAGGTTTAAAACAAAATCATACTAATATAGTTTCATAATATAATATAGTTTTATAAAATTTTATAAAAAAAAGGTATTCATTTTAATTACTGGCATTTTGTTGCTCTTCTTATTTCTTGGTAACACGCATACTTTTACAATAACACACACACCCCCATTTCAAAAATACTCACCACTCACACACACACACACACCCTAACACCCTTACACACATATCATGTACACACTCGATTGCATCTCTGTAACTTTAGTGTTTAAAATACTTTAACAATTTGTGAAACTTTTATTTGGCCTATTTTTTTGTAAACTACAATAAGACGATTTACCTTGTAATAGGCTATAAGTTTCAATAAATAAATAAATAAAAATAAAAATAAATAAAGAGTAGCTACGATATGTATACAAGTTATTTTTCTGTAATATTTAAGCATGTTCTGTTTCCGCTTATGGGGTGGACATAAACGCATCATCATTGTAAAATATTTCTTTGTGTTAATTTATTAATTACCCTGTTGACAAACCTGAATAATAAATAAATAAATAAATAATGCATTCGTATTTTTATATTAAACGCTAGTACCTGGTTAGCACCATTCTGTCACCTGGTCAGCAATAACGTTCGCAAATATTGAGCCGATCATTTCTTTGCAGCAGAAAAAGGATCGCTGACAGCGTAGAGACCTCCCGTGCGCCGGCATCAACTGACATGGCTTCGAAGCAACAACCGTCAACACAAACTTGTATGTTATTCAATCCTAAATAATCCTAAATCCTCACTTTATCTTAAATATCTCTACAATTATCTCTCTTGTCATGTTGTCCCACTTAGGTCGGCAGATAATCTCCTGCTCCTTATTCCGTCACATTCTTCCAGTTTTTTTACAGTTCATTCTGCACGATTCCTTCCACAATTGCCTCTTAACATTAGGGAAAGGGCTTCTTTGTCTATTCTTAAGGTAAAATTAAAATCGTGATACTTGACGTATTATACCAATAAAAAATAATCAATAATTGTCTGTTTGTTATGCATAGTCTTAAGTTATCTAATGTTATATTAAATCTGATTATGGTGGTTAGCTTTTAGTAATTTAATGTTTCTTGCTACCTTTTAATATATTGTCTAAGGTTAGTTAGCTGTTAGAGATTGCCTTTGGCAATAAGCTCGCCTTTGTATACTATGTAATAATAGTTGGAAGCAATAAAACATGTTTTAATTTTTCTTTTTATGTTGAGGACATGCAGAAAGCCACCAATCCAGTGACACAGGTCAGGTGAAACGAGTACGAGGGTAATTGGAACGAAGTGCCCTGTGATAGACATGGTTCAACACTTTCGCGATATGCCGGCCGAGAACCATACTTTCGGCATGATTTTCGAGTGCATCGCTTCGCCCATCCTAAGATAATCGAAGATCGATTCGGATGAAAGCAGTATTTCTGATCAATGAGGAGTTCACTTCTTTCTAAACGGATATTTCCATTCCACACATTACATTAGTATACGAAAATAGAATAGGAATACCATCGTGTCGTGACACAAAAACTAAAAAGCCAATTAGTGACAATCATTTAAACTAACAATACGGTATACGTAAAATGTTAAATGTTTTTTAAAATTGTAAGCTTGTTGCGCGTCAAGGTAATTTTAACACGAGAACATTAACGTTGAGTCGGACTGTACGAAGAGCTCGCCGGAGCAAGCCGTGATGTTCCCGAGAGACAAGGGCGGTGGGGGCGGGGGGATGGCGCGCGCGCCATTTTAATTCCGGAACGTCATCGTCTATGGCTAGAGTTGTGTCGACATTCGAAAGGGCGCGTGTTAGGTTGTAGCAGCGTCCGTTGTAACGTCTGACTGGCTGTACGGTTCGTTGAATGGATTAGTATTCAGGACTGCGCGCGAGCCTTTTTCAAATCTTCACGCTGCCTCGATGCTTTCCATTTATTGCTACAACTTGTTTATTTTCAGTGCATGACGTGAGTTTATCGCACAATTTGGAGAATACTAGTAGCGAAGGCGCTACTAGTATTCTCCAAATTTAGCTTTCTTTTAATATTTGAAATTCGAATTCAAAATGCTTTATTTGATTGCAACAATAACAACGATAAAGAATAATGTACGAACGGATGAAACAATGGAATCGGCAGATTAAATAAACAGACGTAGGCAAATTTGAGGCAGTAGGCAAAATAGAGCAATGTAGGCAAAATAGAGAAATTCAAATTACCTATTGATTTATTACCTATTGATATTACCTACCTACTTACCTAATAAATACATACATTAGAGACGAATGCCCCCAGACCAGTGCCCGCAGACCGACTTCTCACAGAAATTGGCGTTTACGCCAATCGATCAACTAGCGTCTTCAAATGTATGGAGAATCAACTTTTGTGAGACCGAGTTTGATTTGAAAGCTTAAGGTGGCCCATCCCGCTCATCTCCCTATACAAAAGGGGAAAGAAGATCACGCCCATATTTCTTGTCAGAGATCCAAAATTTTGCTCATAATAGCTTTATTTGATCGAACTAGATGTGTGATGACCATTGGAATTGTAAAATTGTGTTTGGTTTCTAAGTTATAAGGTTCGAAAGTTCGAATTTTTCGCGCGTTTTAAACAATCAATTTGGAGGTGGATTACGCAATGATAAAGTAAGAAAATCTTAAAAAGATTAGTCATCAGACATAGCTTATCTAATCAAGATATATAATCTATTTGGTTTTTATTTGATTTTTGATTACAGCGGTCGTGGTTTACTTTTAGCTATAAGTCGTTTTGAAATTAAAATTTTCGTAAATCTTACCAAATCATACGCTATGCACATTGTCTTTTTTGTGAACATGTTGCATCTTCCTCATCACGGAGCCTGTCTTATTCTTTGAAACTTCAGAAACAGAGGAGGTCCCAGAGCGCAACAGCACGGTTTTGTACCGTGCCCGCAAATGAGTTAAGCCCGCCGGGTTGGGCCACCTTAAGTATCGTCGCCGTAAATACGTTGACGTTGCCGGCGTTTTCATGCAAATCGGTGATTTTGACAGATTGATAAACGCCAATTTAGGTGAGAACTCCGACTTCCCCAACCGGTCACTGCTCCCCTCCTACCATGCCCGCTGCCTCTTACTTAGGGGGGTAATGGTGTGTGAGTGCCTCGAGTTCTGAACATTAAAATTAGATTCAAATGAGTTTCGCTTTTTGTGTGCGATTTTTTGACGCCCATTGAGGCATACGTCACGGCCTCGTTACGATTTTATGCCGCCGTAACGCCTCAATTAAGAGAAGAAGCCTCGTAACAAAGCGCTGGTTTCCGCCACATTTTCTCTGTTGCTGTAAATAACGAAAACTCTTCCTGGAAGTTTTCTCAGCGAGCGCGTCGGTGCGAGCGAACGACAACAAAAGCCATTCAGAGTTAAATTTGTGTTTGACCTCTGAAAACTTTCCACGGTCCCTTAGCAGATGGCTCATCCCTATTATTAAAATTGCCGCCTTCGAGGCTTTCGCAACCGGGAACCGCTCTTACCTGTACCAGACGAAAATAAGAAAGAAATACAGGTTTTTAGGGTTCCGTAACCACAGGTTGGCAACGGAACCCTATTACTAAGCCTCCGCTGTCCGTGCGTCCGTCCGTCCGTCTGTCACAGGGCTGTGTCTCATGAACCGTTATAGGTAGGCAGCTGAAATTTTCACAGAGTTTGTATTTATTTTGCCGCTATAACAGCAAATAGGTAAAATAATAATAATTAAAGGGGGCCCACATAGAAAAAATGTGATGTGATATATCATATGATATAATAAGTCAGCTGAACCATGTTCCAAAATTAATGTTTAAGCCAATCGAGAAACTAAAAATTGGAAAAAAACCGGCCAAGTGCGAGTCGGACTCGGACACGAAGGATTTCGTTACATCGTACATGATATATCACATCACATTTTTTCTATGTGGGCCCCCTTTAATTATTATAATTTTACCTATTTGCTGTTATAGCGGCAAAATAAATACACACTCTGTGAAAATTTCAGCTGCCTACCTATTACGGTTCATGAGATACGGCCCTGTGACAGACGGACAGACGGACGGACGGACGGACGGACGGACGGACGGACGGACGGACGGACGGACGGACGGACGGACGGACGGACGGACGGACAGACAGACGGACGGACGGACTGATGGACAGACGGACGGACAGCGGAGGCTTAGTAATAGGGTTGGTTTTAGCACCCTTCGGGTACGGAACCCTAAAAACTGAGAGTTACCCTAGATGGGATCCCGTGAGAGGAGCGTAAAAATCTTCTTTCAACTTCAACAATCGTATTTCCGCTAATATAACCGCTGAGCTACTAGGACCTTTTTCACATACTGCTGATTAGCTTAATCACCACATATTAAGGGCCTTTCTGAGCAGTTTGAATCAACACCAGTACAAGATAATCAGTACTTTAGTTATAAAGGCCCTTTAAGAGTCGATTAAAATAAATCAGCACTTGGTGATAACTAGGCTTAGGCTGAGATAAATAGTCGCCACCAAAACTAATGCTAACGCAAAGTAGTACTTTGTGACGTCACTTTGATACTTTTTGTATGGAGGAAATCTCAAAGTAATGCCAATTGACGTCACAAAGTACTACTTTTCGTTAGTCATAGTTTCTGTTACGACTATTTATCTCAGCCCTAGGGTCTCTTCCGCCAAGTACTGATTAGCTTAATCCTCACATTAAAGGGCCTTTCTTACCATCTCACAATCGATACCAGCACAAGATAATCAACACATCTATACTATAATATACTATACTATACTATACTATTTACTATTATTATTATTATTATTAATATAATAAAGCTGAAGAGTTTGTTTTTTTGTTTTTTTGTTTGAACGCCCTAATCTCTGGAACTACCAGTCAGGTTTAAAAAAATATTATTAAATTCGATAGCCTAATTCTTAAGGAAGGCTTTAAGCTATTGAACATCACGTAACGACCCTTAGGAGCCGAACAAAAAGAAAAATAGTCAGAGGGCGCGGAGCGAAACGAAATAATAGCGCGGCGAGGACCGTGACGGCGGTGGCCACCCGACGAGGACCGAGTATTGCCGAGTCGAGCCGCAGGTACCTACGCGCGAGCGCGCGAAACGGCAAACAGCGTTGCCGATAACCACTCCTCCAATTCCCCAAAAACGTTCTTAGGAACCAAATTTTCATCGAAAATTTCGAATGACCAAAAAAAAAGATCGTGCAGTCGACGGCCGTCCGAACAACTTTCGGGAGAAGATGAAATCCAAAGTTGCCCGATTGCTTTAATGTTCGATATATTTTTCGAATGAGCAAAGAAAAAAAGGTAAATAAAAAGGCCAAAAAACTAAATTCCCCACGGATTGGCCAATTCCCCGCAAATTTCCCAACGCTTGCATTCCCCACTATTTTCCCCGCAATACCTCAAATTTCCCGTGATTCGGGGAATCGGGGAGCGATCGGCGACGCTGGCGACGAACGTCTCGCCGGCCGCGGTTCCCGCGCCGCCTCAGTCAAGACGCGCAGTGGCGCTCCGTGGTCGTGTGGTACACGGATTAGTATGAGATTTTTTACGTAAATTCTTTGTATTCTTTCTACCAACCCGCGCGGTATGCTAACTTAGCGACAGCCGTTCCTAGCTACACGCATTTGTTTGGGCTTTTTAGGTTGATTGTTTAAACGCGTATTGTTAGGATATCACGGTTTCAGTTGAATGGTTTCTTAATTTTTGTTTGGTAGATTAGTAGGTACTAAGCCAAGCGCGGCATTTCGAACTTTCACGGGGGATACGAAAACCATGCCGGCCGGCCAGGTGCTCTTTCACCCCATGTTTCAACGACCCCGGGGGACTTTGGGGGAAATAAATCGGTATGGAGTCGGCGGCGGCGGCAGCGCTTACTTTTACTAACTGTACCGAAGTACGGCTTGGTATTTCCCGCAACTTACTTGGCATCACGCTAAATCGCCGGAGGTGCGACCAACAGAATAAAATCCTTGAGAACCAATTACTCGATTTAGACGTGGATTGTATCTACGTCTAGCCTGATTCTACTAAAAACTTATAGGCTACATAATATAACACTTCATTACCAGAAGGGTAAGTAGTGAGTGTTAAAGTCTTACAACTTGCGAACCACTTACCTGATTTATGTGCGTATTTTGTCAATGTATAGCATCTCTGGGAGCAGTCAGGTTCGAGATGGGTTACTGTTTTCGATGTTGAGGCTGGCTGTGGTGAACTTACCTACGTTACACGTTACTTACTAGGTAGGCAATGTAGCAGTGAAAGTGCAGAAAGGTTCTGGCGGCAAATGTTTTTTTTTAAATAGCCACCAAACGTCAACGAAGCTCTAAATGGGAATTATTGGATGTTTCTCATTACATCATGCTATTTCGGCTCGAACGATCTTGATTAAATTTGGTACATGGATACATTGTCCTGGACCAGTTTGACCCTATTTTGGAACAGTCATGTGGGCTACTTTTTATCCATGAGATAATTTAGCCGACACTAACCCGAGCGGAGCCGGGTACCGCAGCTAGTAAGTAATAAAGGCCCTTTATGTGCCGATTAAAATAAATCAGCACTTAGTGAAAACCAGCCTTAAACAGTTAAACAACAAATGTAATGATTAAGATAGAATGTCAACCTAATATTTCTGCATATTATCTAAAAATATTACGAATCATAATTATATTATAGATTTCGCTATTAAACCTTAAATTATTGTTGTTTAAAAAAATATTGTACGTCGATGAAATGGTTGGAAAACAATTTTAAAATTAATTTTAAAATCCTATTATTAAAACATGCCAGTTCAATTTAAAGAATTTATGGCGCAAACATTAAACGCCATAGTAAAATGGAAAAAGATATTGCTGAACTGACAAATGACGGTCCCCTGCGATTTGTGGCGCAAAAATAATAACAGCATAGTTTTATTGTTAAGAAATAACAATAAAATCGCATGTGTGATAAAAATATCGAATCACATCCATATAAAAAAGACCGAAGGAGGAAAAAGCTGCAACCACTTAGGGCTGTGATTGGGTTAACAATATAAAGCGATCGAACCGCCCGACCCTTGTCAAAACAATTCGGATTTTGACACCGATACATTCACAGCGCAGTCTCACTTGATTACACCTGAATATTGTATAGGCAGACTGTTACCGCCGCAGATCTCGCAAATTCGAAATCATAAATAACCAGGGGTGACAAGCAGAATAATGGATTTATAGCGTCGCGGTGACGATATACATATAATAGATTATTCGTGTTAGCAAGTCATATCCCATAGATTGATGCGCTAAAATTGAAAACCCGCTGTAATACGAGAATTAGCTAAATAAATTAGATGAAATATGATTGGTGAAGTTACGTATAGGTGTCGGAATGGCCAGTACACTAATTTCCCCAGCGTAATCCTCATGCTTCTCCGGGACAAAAAAGAAAACATTTTTTATCTTTGAAGAGTCTAATTTGACACGATGTTGTTCCATTCTCCGCCTGAGACGGTCGGTATACTCATAACCTGCTTGTATACATACATTTTACATAGTACAATAAGGTATAAAATATCACAATGAGAGTTAAATCGTTTTTAGGATTCCGTACCCAACGGGTGCCAACGGAACCCTATTACTAAGGCTCCGCTGTCCGTCCGTCTGTCACAGGGCTGTATCACATGAACCGTAATAGGTAGGCAGCTGAAATTTTTACAGAGTTTGTATTTATTTTGCCGCTATAACAACAAATAGGTAAATTTTTTAAATAATAAAAATTTAAGAGGGCTCCCATACAAAAAACCTGATTTTTTCGAATTAAATCTTGTATGATGGTACGGAACCCTTCATGTGCGAGTCCAACTCGCACTTGGCCGGTTTTTTTTTTCATCAATATAAAACGATAAATATGGGAAATCATAAATAAACCAGAGGAATTCTGCATAATTATCTCGATCAGTAAATATAATTCTTTAGCAATTCACGAAGAAGCAGCGACAAAGACATAATCAAAGTGATCGCTATACCATTGACACTTGGCTGTCCTGTTCCACTGGTCACCTTGAAGCCTTTAAACGCAATGCTCCTGAATGATATATACTGGTGACATTTGAGCAAACCTGTATGAGATTTTTGGAAAAATTGGTAAGGTAATAATTTTGTGTATTTTCTTTATTTTGTTCAACTATACATTTTACGAATTGGTGTATCTGGAACGTCGAATTGGTATAATTATGGAGGATAATATGAATAAATAACTAAAAAGTGACCACTATACTAAGGAGGCTTGGGGCCGTGTTCCACAAAGTTCCAAAAGTTCCACAAAAAATGCTAGACGGTACCTTAGGTAGGTGCGAACAGCATTCGTGATTTGACATATCAATGCCGAGCTACGTCCCACACGTCACAAGCGTGTCGGGTATGAGATACGAGCAAATTAACGCGATCATGAATAAATCCCGGGCCACCTTAAGCCTCCCTACATGTACGCTTTGCTACTACTAATATCTACTTTGCACACTAAGGGCCAAGCGTGCATAGTATAGTAGCCACTTTGTTGAACACGACGGCCAATAATCAGTCACTTTGTGGAACAGGACATCGAAGCGTCAGTAGTATAGTTGTCACTTTGTGGAACAGGAAAGCTAAGCGTCCATAGTTGAACGCGATCATGAATAAATCCCGGGCCACCTAAGCCTCCCTACATGTACGCTTTGCTACTACTAATATCTACTTTGCACACTAAGGGCCAAGCGTGCATAGTATAGTAGCCACTTTGTTGAACACGACGGCCAAGAATCAGTCACTTTGTGGAACAGGACATCGAAGCGTCAGTAGTATAGTTGTCACTTTATGGAATAGGACACTTAAGCGACCATTGTTTTTTTTTTATGCGACCTGATCTGGATGGCTAATACCACACAACTACCGTTATGATATTAGCCCAATACACCACATTCCCGAAGAAATTTGGTGCCATGCCAGGACCTTCCCTTTATGAGCACGGCTACATTGTACTGGATTGAAAACACGGACAATTTTTAATTTCCGCTTCGACCATCTTTTCATCCAATGCGATGGTACCAACCCGGGCGGGCTAAAACCCTACCACCTAGTAGGGGAAGGGATCTACAGTTTTGCATGGATTCCGAACCATGGAGCAGCTAGCATTCGTGACGCAATGCACTTATCGAACTCGGAAAGAGAAAGACAGTGGTGCATGTCGGTATTGAACCCATGCCTCTGGTACGCTAGGCCAGTCCCCGCACCACTAGGCTACGAACCGCTCAACCGCGCGTTTATTGTTTATTCATCATCCATAGACAGTAAACTGCACTTGGATTTGTCATATTTTATCATTAGCCAGTTCGGCAATCCCAGCGAAGAAGAACTGGCAAGAAACTCCGCTGGTTTTTTTTCAACGTCCACTTAGTCTAAGTTTACAAAAGTATAAAGTATAAACAATTAATATCATATGCAACAGTTCATGACAAATATCAATTGTGGAACAGGACAGCTAATTAAGCTCTTAAGGATAACAGTATCATCAAGATCGCCTATGAAGCGTTAAAAAATGACGTTTTTTTTTGCAATTTCGTTCCATTAGGTCTAATGCACTCTTCGATTTGTCCATGCATATGGCGGATCAACTTCCGCGGGGGAAGATCAATCAGACCGGGATTAATAATACATACAGGGTGTGCCAGTACGTGACGAGCAGCTATTTTATTTTTCTGATAGCTGTGATGACTTGATTTATCACCTGCTTTCGTTTTATCGTCACGTACTGGGACACCCTGTATATGCATGTATGTACACTTATATCGGAAATAAAAATAATTTTGCTTAAAAATTGTACCACCGACAGAAATAACAAGAATATAATACTCAAGAGTAACTCTACAATATTACCAGAAATTTATGTCTGAGATTCTGGGCAGCATCTAGAAATTGATAAAACTAAAATTCCGGTGCACAGTGCCCTAGTCATTACTGATAACGAAGTTGCAGGAAAGCAACGAAGAGTGCATTAGACCTAATGGAACGAAATTGCAAAAAAAAACGTCATTATTTAACGCTTAAAGGAAATAATTTTGACTAGTATTACATTGACGATGGCACTATACACCAGATTTAGGTTAAGTTCAATATTCATAATTCAAAATCATAATTAGTGTTTTTTTTTTATCTTTTGTTTTTTTCATATTATTTTTTTACGTTTCTCCTTATGTTTGCGAGCGGTGGCATTAATTAATCAACTACTTAAGTTTTAAACTTATTTTGTGACTGGCAAAATATGTTTGCCAGTTCATATGTGCATGGAAGTATGCGACATTTATATTTTTGACATAGACCTAGCTTAACGATTCTTGACATGTTTAAGTGTAGGTTACCTACCTATGAATGCAATAAAACAATACAATACAAAAAAGGTTTTGATTCTGCAATAATAATACCTACGATCTCGCAATGTAATCCCACGTAAATAGGCTGTGAATATAAAGTATATATTGCCACGAGAAGACCGAGAATATTCTTCTTGAAAAGAAAATATTTACTATAATAACTCTACTCAAAGTGGCGAGACAAGACAAAGAATTTAAAAGGCATCGCCGCCGCAGATAAACCTAATATCGTGAGACGATACATCATCCGAGCCGGAGGCAGGACCCATGTAAACATATCTACAGTATATATACGTGCGTAACCATACAGCGAAACTGTGTACAAACGAACGACCTGACATGCGAAGTTGCAAACATCCAATACAGTCCCGGTAGCCAATATGGCTTTCCGTATTAAGTAAGTCCCCCAATAAGATATGAGTTAGGAACGCCTTTGAAAGGTCGTAAACAACGGAAATATCAAACACAGTACGTCCCCTCGAAGTGTAGAATTAGATACGTTTCTTCATCCCCCGCAAATGATAAATTTAAGAGAAAGCCGTATTCACTGCGTCTGTATTATAACAGATAAGGTAAGGTCTTGAATTGTTTATTCTAAACAATAAGTTAATCTCGTATTCACTAGATGTTTGAGTGAATAGTCTAGGAGGTCACGACATTTTTGGGAATGATAACGTAAATGGCTGATACTGGGTTGACAGGTTAGGGAACGACCCCCCGATGCGAAATATCCCGGTCTGCCTGCCTCAAGTGGTTGCGTTAGCTAGATATGGCGCCTGAAAAACTCGTTATCGTGACCAGAAAAAAATCATAATGTAAATGGCTGAAAATAGTATGGAGCGCAAGTACTAGTTGTACTCATGTGAATTACGCAAAAACTGAACAAATCTTTGGTTGCATTTCCTAGCCATATGCGAATGAAGTTACAGATAGCTAGAGCCAGTCCTAGGTTGACTTAAGTAAATATACTTTTTCGTACTAAGCAGGTACGTCGCTTATTCCAAGGAATGTGACATGTATGTATGTATAATCGACCGTGAAGCAAGGACACATTAATTGAATAAAGAGCCCAGTAAAAAGAACTACTTCGCATATTGCTAGGAAATGCAACCAAAGATTTGTTCAGTTTTTGCATAATTCACATGAGTACAACTAGTACTTGCGTTCCGTACTGGTTTCGGAAAAAAACCGGCCAAGTGCGAGTCGGACTCGCACACGAAGGGTTCCGTACCATCGTAAAAAATAAAACAAAAAATCACGTTTTTTGTATGGGAGCCCCCTTTAATTTTAATTATTTTTTAATCTTACCTATTTGTTGTTATAGCGGCAAAATAAATACACACTCTGTGAAAATTTCAGCTGTCTACCTGTTACGGTTACTGAGATACAGCCCTGTGACAGACGGACAGACGGACGGACGGACGGACGGACGGACGGACGGACAGCGGAGGCTTAGTAATAGGGTTCCGTTTTCACCCTTTGGGTACGGAACCCTAAAAAGGGAGAAGCAAACTCGTAGTCAGTCAGTCAGTGAGCGTGTTTGCGTCCACTGCTGGACATACGCATCTCCATTTTTTCTCCAGTCCTCCCGGCTCTCAGCGGTGCGGAACCACTGCTTTCCGCCGACGCACTTGATGTTGTCGTCCCTAACTCGTAGTGTTATTGTGTTATAAGCTTCCCAACTCGTAAGCTTATTCCGATGAGAGCTTTCGTCTCCTGGGCGAAAGTAATATTGTTTGGAGTGTTATGGACACGCTGTAGCGTGGGGGCAAACTTACATTTCTTGTAGTATCTGAGTTATGTATGTAGTCGTGTTGTATCGAGTAGTGTCCGGGTCACGTATTTAGTCGTGTTGTATCAAGAGGGACGCAGCATAAAGTCCAAAAAGCACGAGGTCCAAAACCCATACCTACCAAAACACTAACGAATACGAAAGTTTTTCAATGAGGTTTCGTTAAGGTGGCCCATCCCGCTCATTTCCCCATACTAAAGGGGAAAGAAGATCACGCCCATATTTCTTTTCAGAGATCCAAAATTTTGCTCAAAATAGCTTTATTTGATCGAACTAGATGTCTGATGACCATTGGCATTGTAAAATTGTGTTTGGTGTCTAAGTTATAAGGTCCGAAAGTTCGAATTTTCGTAAATCTTACCAAATCATACGCTATGCACATTGTCTTTTTTGTGGACATGTTGCATCTTGCTCATCACGGAGCCTGTCTTATTCTTTGAAACAGAGAAGGTCCCAGAGCGCAACAGCACGGTTTTGTACCGTGCCCGCGAATGAGTTAGGCCCGCCGGGTTGGGCCACCATAAATTAGGTTACATTATATTATAAGCATTTTATAACGCACGCGAAAAATACATACTTTTGAATGTTCTGGGTTTTGGACCTTATGCTTTTTGGACTTTCTGAAGGCGACCCGTATCAAGCATGGCGTATGGTATCAAGCAATGAGTAGTATTTGGTTATAATAGGTAAAGATATAGCACCAAATCCTGCTTCAGACAATGTCTGAACCCATATTTTTCTGCATGTATTCCAAATCTGATCACAGTGCTTCATATATGATAAGAAAACGGTAACGTGTGGTAACCATTAAAAACATACAAGATATTATAATAGCGGTGTTTAGTTCACATGACGGTCCGGACGTCACATGACGACGGAAAGGTCCTTTGCCTACTTCCCGATAAAAACATGTTGTCAAAAAATCGGCCACATCCGAGTCGGACTCGCAGACGAAGGGTTCCGTACCATCTACCAATGGCAATTATAATTAATTTGTATTATTTTTTAATCTTTCCTATTTGTTGCAATAACGGTAACATAAATACACACTCTATGAAAATTTCAAGTGCCTAGCTCTTACGATTCATGAGATACAGCCCTGTGACCGACGGACGGACGGACAGAGAAGGTTTGGTAATAGGGTTCCGTTGGCAGAGAGCGAATTGAATTTGTCGGTGGGCAAGTGCCATTTCCCTCCGGGAAAGCGGCGTGAAGGTATGTTTGAATGGCAAGTGCTATAGTCGATTTCAGATAAGCGCCATGCACCGCGCACCCCTCCAGTTTTACGAGAACAAAAGGCTTGCCTGTGATTAGTGCGTTACCTTCGACGGCGTCGGTTATCCGGCCTATTCCACACGTGCGCTTTCTTTTAGTCGTGACTCGGACATTGCTCGGTACGGACGTGTTTACCAAACCTATAGTGTGCGAGTAGCCATTCATGGCAATACTTTAAAATGTAAGATGTCGCATTTCTGTGGCGACTAGGAATAAAAAAAACCACATGTATATAATCACAAATGTATTCATATATAAATGAATTGTTTATAAAATGTGACACTAAGTTAAAAAAATATTATTATGACATGTATTTTTATGAATACTGAAAAAGGGAAAGGACATTCCAAAAGAAAACATTTGAACCATATTGGGGATGTCTTAAAGATAATGCAATGTATTGAAAAATCTTTTTTTTTATATTTCAAATTACTGTAATCATAAAATAGAAATATGGTTGGTTTGTACACCATTTTTTTAAAAAATTACGGGTAAATTCTGCCCTATCTTAAAAAAAATCAAATTAATAAGTAAATTCCGAAAACGCGCTTTGACGTTCTGTGAACGAGAGGAGGAGGTAGGCAAGTCGCTCAAATGCGTGCGTGTAAAACGGGCCGCCCGCACATTTCGAATATTTGAACGTGATTTGGTGTAAGGGTTGCCGCCCACTTGTGTTCTCTCCTTTTCTGTTATACGCAATACATAGAGTGAGAGGGGCTTATGCATCGCGGTTAACTGAATTAGAGTACAGCCGGAAATATTTTAAAAGCTTTCACAAGAAGAAGTCGTCTGTTAGCATGCTTGCCGACATAAAAGGCACGTGTTTTGGCGTCTCACTTCAGAAGTGTCGGCCGCGTAGGAGTATGTTTAGTAACAAACTTTAAATTTCAACGATTGCGAGTTGCAAGCAGAGGACGCCCAGCAGATCCCAGCGGAACTTTGAGTTGAAAGAAACCCAACCTTCAGATCTGGATCCAGGTTAGGGTAGGGTTTTCTTCCTATGGGCCGGCGTCTTAGGGGGCCTTCATCGGTCGGTGAGTATCGCCCGCGAACAATCATACAAAAATCCGTTAAGTTATAATGTCACTAGTGAGATTATAATACGACGACTTTGACATTACCCCTCCGAGAGGTAAACTTGACACGCAAATCAAGTTGCGTGCGACCGTCCAAACCAGGCGCCCGAACTATAGCCGACGAGCCGCCACCGCCGTGTTGTCACAAGGCAATCTATTCCTGACATGCCTGATGTGCCAAGAGGGGTATGCCCTCTTGATATATCACTTTCGTGTTAGGCGAGCATTGAGTTTCTCACGATTTTTCCTCATGCCAAACCGATTGGCCCAGCGGTAGGTGTGTTGGTCCGGGACCCGGAGCGCGATTTTGAAGCGTGAAAAGAGGTGTAGGTTGACATACCCCAAACTGACAGATATTGTATGCGAAAGCCCTCCGTTTGCTGTCGTTTCGGGTAGGTGCAGAACCCACACCTCATTTCCAGCTTCATAATCACATTACCGGAGCACGTTTTGGATCGCGAGCTAAGACGTCTACATTTGGTGATGTGAGTTGAACTTCTAACATAAGTATTGTAAAATGTCTGCGGTCAAGTGCACACTGGTCCCACGTTCGTCTGCTTGGTAAAAATGCAAATCGTTTTCAATAAATAAATTAAAGTAAAATAAAAAATTATTTGAAGACTTCATACATGTCTTAAACTCAAGTTTTTCTAACTGATGACTGAATAGTCGACTAAATACAACATTAACTGTTTCTTGAAAGCAGACTTCGTGCTACAAAAAAGTAGATGTGTTCAAATGTTCTAATTCAAAATTCGCTAAGGATCTAATCCTGACGGCCTATTCCGCTGATTATTAATCTTCACGATCCAGCTCAAGGCATAATCGAGTAATAATAGAGCAAGATACGATATCCTATCACAGTGAAACCGTCCACTTGCGCGCAATCAAGCTAGAGCGATGACATCACAGAAGAGAAAAGGAGAAGTGTCATGTGTTCGTCAATCGTGACGCCGCCTTGCATGGACAAAGTGAGCATATAATCCTCTGAGAAGCTTGCCGCGCCATCGTCACCGCGCGCGAATATGCTCCCGAAATGCGTTCGCCAAGTCAGTTCCCAACCACACAAACCCTCCAGTACGTCTGCGACTTTGTTTGCGTGTGGTATGCACGTAATATTTCAATCATAATATTTATTTATTCGATTTCGCGATTTGGTTTAGTTCCTCTTTTCCAAACTGTAAGGGTGCGTGTAAGTCAATCTGAATAAAGCTGTTTGGGGATGGATATAGCATGGGGAAGTATGATGGTGGTATGGTCTGAAGTAAGAGAAAAGGTAAAAGTATGAAGGTACATTAGATACTTTTCTGTCTGCTTTATGTACATAATGGTCTCTGTTGCTGTGTCTCTTGTCCTTTGTTATTTGTCTTAAACTGTCCAACCAAAGAATTGTTGTTAGTAGAATTTAATCTAAGTCATAATTGTAGACTGAACAATTATGCAAACCAGTGAAGTTTCTTTGCAGTTGAAATAAAAGTTTCAATAAAAAATAAAACATAACCCTTCTTTCAGTTTGCTCATAATTTAGAGCTTACATCCAATCATTAAAAACAATTTGTAGGTGAGTTTGTCAAGTTGGGGTAGGTAAGGTTAGGTTGGCGACGGCGGGTCTCATCTCCTTCCCTCTTTGATCTGAGGGTGACATCAATATAGCCCATTTCGCGATAAATGCATTTGGACGCGCCCCATCGCACCGCCGACGCCGACGCCGCCGTCGGCCAGACTCGATTTCGACGGCCGCCGAGTGGTGCGCTCACTGCGGGTGAGCTTTTAGCGAACCGAAGCTCACCTGACGTAAGCATTGGGTACGGGAGCGGGGAGGTGAGTGCCAATTACACGGGAACAAGGACTGATGGGATTTATAAAAATACTTTTGGCACCTAAAAAAGCGCGTTCATCTCACTGTGAGCGTATTTAAATACAATAAAATAACTTTCCGAAGATAATATCGGATTTAAAAAGGAATTGTTTAAAAAAAATTGTATTTATCTTTCTGTTTAACGGGAGATTTCGGTCTCGTGTATAAATATGAAACCATATTATAAAGTTTCCAAATAATGTTTGTTTGTGCGATTTCAAAAGTAGATGCCGAATCTGACTGTTTTTTTTTTTAGCGATTAACTCAACGGTATTTTCAAAATGAAGCCTGAATCCGCTAATAGATCACTCCACTTTCGCGTTTAATTGTTATGAGATAACACAACGGCGAACGAATTATTTACCTAATATGAATTCGCTAGGTAATTTTTTTAATTTTATTTATTTATATTCTAACTTATATTCGATTTGATATTACCTTGTATCAAAAATGACAGTGGCTTTTTACACCTGAATAATTAAGATCATAATTCCTATTAATTTAGAATAAGATGTCACTATGGTAGTCAAAAGAAGAAAAAATATTCCAGGCAGAAGACGAGGTACCTGATGAAAACGGCTACAGCAAGGATGTAGCGAGTCCTACTCGCCTTAAGGCACCTTAAGGCTGTTGTGAAGTCACAGGAAAACTAAGATTTGAAGATTTTAAGAAATGCATTCTTTGTCCATCGGCCAAGGCACAATTTTGCACGGCGACTGCTATTAAAATAGCAAAATCGTCTTCCAGGCCCCGAACGTTTCCCTACCACTAAACGTTGTTAGATTTTAATTAATTTTATCATAACACTTGAGAAAGATTCATTCCATGTCCGTATGTTTAGATGTTTAAATTTTTTGTAAAAAAATTTATCGTAAATGAACGTAAAAATGACTACTTTTTCCAATGTAACTGTTTTCCAATCTAAAAGGTATATTGAAAAAATTAATACATGCGGACATTTATTTCTATAATATATTTTAGAATCCAAAATTTCAAAAATCTAGTAAAACATTAAGAGCATGGAATCAATTATCGCCCGTGGTATGGGGACTTGATAGGGTAACGACACTCTTAAACCGTGCTTCCGCACCGGAGCCCGGTCCCCCGGCAAAACAGACGGCGCGGTGGGCCGGCCGGCGAGCGGGCGCGGCGCGGCGGGCCGCTGTTCGCGCGCAATAAATCAAGGGTAACGCTGCAAAGGGAGAGTGTGACGCCCGCGCGGCTTGCGCATTGCGGCGAGGGGGCACCCCCTCCCCCCCCCCCCCCCCGCGCAGGTCAACTGTGCACTCGGCACCCCGAGCACGCGAGGCGGGCGTTCCGGAGCAGCGATTCCGAGCCATAGAGCTACTCGCATTCGTGGCGAAATGCCGCAAGGAATGATACAGAAGAGGTGTCCAGAACCTAGACCTCTGGCATGCAAGACAAGTCACTGCGCCACTAAGCTATGAGCCACTCATTATATTTTAATAGACCAATAAAGATAAAGGTAATACAACGACCCTAAAAATAGCATCGTAATTAGATGAATCGATAATGAACAGGAGAGAAATCAGAAGAGCAATGGCGGCAGGTTGTTATAATAATTTATCCGTGCCACACTGCTGTTGTTTGTTTGTTGTTTGTATTCGTTGTATGTTTGTTGGTGAGTCGGTCGTAACGTCGCGATACGTACACAAGTCGGACCGTACCAACGCCTCAGCGACGTTCTCAGATCGGACAAAGGGGACACAGAGACAAGGGTAAGTTTTAATTAACACTGATAACATCCCCTTACTAGGACAACGTTGTCGCCGGCGAGAGCCCACCGGGCGTAACGCGGTTCCTAATCCGCTAATTTACTGTCCCCGAGGGTCCGAGCTGGTCGTAATTCACCGGAGCCAAGCTTTTCTACCGCACAATTTGGAATACGGAATACCGCATATTCCGTTTCACTTCCGCTTAGTCCTTTTAAAGTCGGCCCAGAGCGTGTCGGACGCGCGTTGATTTAGGGTTTCGTCAAAGGGCTTTGGGCAAACGTATTTAGAATGGCTTTCGAAATGAATGGCATTATGAGAGCTTTCATTAAAGGATTATAACAAAAGCGGTGCCAGCTTGAATGCAATAGCTCGATATGTTTATTTTTCTTTCTGAAATAATAAGCCCTATTTTATTTAAATATCGTATGTGCTGGGTACATGACTAGTTGATAAGTTTTCAATCGTCTTTTTATGCAAATGATGTACCTGTTTGTGTTTTCAGATAAATTAATAAATAAAGCTGAAAACATGTTTGGAATATGTTACGGCTGCTGAAAGCTGAAAACGCAGATCAAACTGGCGAAATGTGAACCATTTCGAGTGGAGTGTACTACTGTCTTGGGGTCGATTTTTCAATCCTCAGATAGTACTTATCGAACTGATAGTACAAATTTACATCTGTGAAAAGACGAATAGTCATTACCGGAGGATTCAATTTTCTTTCACAATTATCTGAGCGCCATTTTACTGATAAAAATATGGACTTACTGTTACGGATCGATAAGCAGAAGCATAAATAAATCCGTCGAATAGTTATCTGGCTAATTATCAGACCATGGAAAAATCAGCCATTAGGACAATAAATAATTGTAGGATAAAAATAAAGTCGGCAGGTTCATTTCGTGCCAAGAACAACTAATCTACCCAATAGGTGTAAGCAACCAGTTACATTTGTAATAACTTTTAAAATTACAGCAATTCAGTGTATAGTTATACATTGAAAATATTAATGCAGCATTGGAATAAGGTTTTTTTTCTTGCTAAGATAAAGCAAAACATCATGTGGAAACAGACTACTCCCGAGGTATGTACTAAATCTGTGACTAATCAAGCTTCACTTCATGTATACAAAAAAAATAATACACGTTTGCAAACCTTCGGTTAAAAAATTACCGCGTAGTGAATGACCGAAGGAACAGCACGTAGCAGCCGCTACGATAAATTACTACTTCTGCAGTTGCTACGGGTGCTACGCGTCGTAGCAATAATTATGAAATTCGTTTTGAATGCTTTGAATTTGTGCTTTGTGCTGATATTTAAAATAGTCTAATTAACAGCTAGATAGCTATTCGACGGATTTATTTACGCTTCTGCTTACCCATCCGATATAGAAGCTCCGTCAGTAGCAGCTTCGTCAGCCTCGGTAGCTCAGTGTGCGACGGCTTGCGAATCGATAAGCTGGGGAAGCACCTCTGAGCGCGGTTAGGTTCTTGATGGGTGACCATTTTCAACCCTTGAGGCTGGCCGTGGTTCGGATTCCACGTAAAACTGTAGGTCCCCTTCCTTACTTACTAGGTGGTAGGGTTAATCTCGCCCGGGTTAGTACCAACGCATTGAATGAACGATGGTCGAAGCGGCAATGAAAACTGTGCGTATTTTTCATCCAGTTCAATGTAGCCGAGCTATATAAGGAAGTTCCTGGGATGGCACCTAGTCCCCATGTGGTGTGTTAGGGTAATATCTGACGGTCAGTTCGGTATTAGCCATCCATGTCCAGTTACATAAAAAAATATAATTGTAAGTCCATATGTTTATTAGTAAAATTATAGTTAGATAATTGTGATAGAAGATATGTTTATCCAGCAATGACTATCTGTCACTTGGCAAACGTGAATTTGTACTATCAGTCCGATACGTACTATCTGAGGATTGAAAAATCGCCCATAAGTCTATCAAACACCTATACTTACTGATTATACCACATTTTGCATATTTTTGGAGAGGTCAAAAGGTAAGCCTAACGAATTACAGACTTACTACACAGCGGTAATTCAGTATAACTTACTGTTTACCGTATAGACCGCTTCAGTCATCCACACTCACCTGGAACAAGCAAAACAATGGTATCAAATTGATAATAAACAACGTACTAATCCGTAGATACACACCAACGACTTTCTAATTGCTACCTTCCGTTTCAGCACCGGGTCTCTTGTTTCGTTCAGTTGTTACTAGCCACTACCTTTCACTAGGGCTATTTTTTTTATGTGACTGGACATGGATGGCTAATACCTCACCTTCTGTCATGGTATTAGCCTAACACGTTACATGGGAACTAGGTGCCATGCCAGGACCTTCCTTATATTGCACGGCTATATTGAACTGGATGGAAAACACGGACAATTTTCATTGCCGCTTCGACCATCGTTCATCCAATGCGATGGTACCAACCCGGGCGGGATAAACCCTACCACCTAGTAAGTAAGGAAGGGGACCTACAGTTTAACGTGGAATCCAAAACACGGCCAGCCTCTTTCAACGGTCGAATCGTCACCCATCCAAGAGCAGACCGGACTTCACGGGTTTACATAACATATTTTTTCCGTCCACAATTATGAAATACATACTAAGATCGAAATGCTACTGCCAAAAAATTCCTTGGTAGAACAGATTAAGGCAAAGAACAAAGAACAATAGAAACAGTAACCCTCAGTTTAAGTTACTTACAACTAATAAAGTTACTAATTCAATTCATTCATTCATTATGATACTTTTGAGGTTACCGCGGTCGTAAGACATGTTTGAAAAATGTTACGGCTTTTCACGCGGCAGGTAGAGATATTCTCCGACGTTTCGAGCTAATCATTCAGCCCGTTGTCAAGGAGGCATCCGCCGCGCTCGTGCCTCCTTGACAACGGGCTGAATGATTAGCTCGAAACGTCGGAGAATATCTCTACCTGCCGCGTGAAAAGCCGTAACATTTTTCATTCATTCATTCATATTAATATGCATACATATTCATAGAAGCGTAATAAAATTGCAAACCTAAAAGCTAGTCTGTCAAAATCTCATTCATTTGAGGTTATGTAACAGCAGACTAAATTCCTTGGCGTATGTAAATCGCAATACTCCATCTAGTAGTAGATAGGTAGCAATGTGTCGATTAGTTTTTAGAGATATTCGCTGGCTAAGGTAATTGTGTGGATAGCTCAGCGATAGATCAGTGGACATGTAATGGAAAGGTCACAAGTTCAAATCCAGCTTCACACGAATTACGTATCCATTTCATTTCATTTATTTATTCAACTTCTGGTAGTCAAACTACACTAAGTCATGTCACAATTTGATTGATCCGCGGATTCGATAAACCAGTGAAGAAGAACCCGCAAAGAAACTTTACTGGTCTATAAATTATGTTTTTTTTTCTTTTTTTCGTCCACATAAATGATATAACACAATTATGATTTCATACCTAAATGCTGCTGCCAAACTTACATTGGTATAACGGTCTAACTCTAAGGCAAAGAACTAAGAACTACGAGAAAAAAACGACCCACAATGTGAAACGTCTTAAATCACTACATAGTATAAAACAAAGTCGCTTTCTCTGTCCCTATATCCCTATGTATGCTTAAATCTTTAAAACTACGCAACGGATTTTGATGCGATTTTTTTTTAATAGAGAGAGTGATTGAAGAGGAAGGTTTATATGTATAATAACTTCCATTAAATAGTGGAGAAATACTGTTATATTTTAGGTTTCTAATACATTTAATTTTAATTACATTTTGTCCGCTTAAATTGTAAACGCACGCTGAACTTGACCAGCCTGCAATCAGTCAAAAATTACATTGACCCGAGCGGAGCCGGGTACCTCAGCTAGTAATAAATAAATAACTTAACTTAATAACCTATAATAATGTATTAATACATAATTAGATTAACTATGTCACAATGTCTATAGCTCAACTGTTCGTTTAACTGCCTCGGGCGGAAAAAACACAACCGGGTAAAACCGGGTACCGAAGCTAGTTTTTGTTCCTCTCTTGAGCGTATAAAACTGACAGAAGCGAATAAAAATAATACTGTTCCAGGGATATATTGTACCGGAACGACGCCGATTCGACCGTTTATCAAAATAATAGCCTTCAGCGGAACAGCCTACAAATCCTTGGGAGTCGGAATAAAAATTTCCATTCCTACATAATACAAGGTCACTTCAAGGACACGAGGCGTTGTAGCCGACTGAAGCTTAATCACATGCGCAGGCTGTCGTGAAGTCACAGCATTCTTTGTCCACTGGCTAAAGCCCAATTTTGTACGGCGACTGCCATTAAAATAACGAAATCGTCTTCCAGGCCCGAACGGTTCCCTACCCCTAAACGTTGTCAGATATTAATCAAATTGTTCTTATCACTTGAGAAAGCTTCATTCTATTGTTCGTATGTTTTGTTCTTTTTGGAAATACCTATATTTTAGTATGTTTGTATTGTTATGTAAATTATGGTTTATGTATGTTAATACTGTATGTATTTATTTTTATTGCATTTGCTTTATTCTTTTCCTTTCAAATTGCTATTGTTTACCTACCTACAGATATTTTAGATTGTCTCATCACCCCAAAGGTTGACTGGAAGAAATCACTCCTAGTGATAAGTCCACCTTTGTGCAATTTTGTTGCTGTTTCGAATTGTTTTTGTATTATATAATTGTGCTTGATTTCTATAAATACTACAATAAAGAATTTATTCATTCATTCATTCATTATTTTTCAGTAAAAAAAAATCGAAAATGAACGAAAAAAAAGACAACCTTTTTTCCAATGTTTATAAGCCAATATTTTCCAATCTACTAGGTATATTAAAAAAAATTAAACATACAGAAATAGATTTCTACGATTTATTTTAGAATCCAAACTTTTAAAAACTTAGTAAAACATTAAGAGCATGAAAACAGTAGTTTAGAGAATTGATAGGGTAACGACTCTCTTAACGATAATAATTTCGATGCATTACAAATCTGTACAAAAAAAGGAGAATCCGAGAGTTTGTTTTAAGAGAATAATGAGTGGATCGAGTTCCATACAATGGCTCATCCCAGATTCCTCACTGAAATTAAGAAATATGTTCCTGATATTTAGCAAATTAAGGTGGCCCATCCCGATCAACTCCCCATACAAACAGGGAAAGAAGATCACGCACATATTACTTGTCAGAGATCCCAAATTTTGCTCAAAATAACTTAATTTGATCGACCTAGATGTCTGATGACCGTTGGCATTGTAAAATTGAGTTTGGTTTCTAAGTTATAAGGTCCGAAAGTTCGGATTTTTCGCGCGTTTTATACAATAACTTTGGAGGTAGATTACACAATGATAAAGTAAGAACATCTTAAAACGGTTAGTCATCAGACATAGCTTATTTAATCAAGATTTATAATCTATTTGGTTTTTGTTAGATTTTTTAACACAGCGGTCGTGGTTTACTTTTAGCTATAAGTCGTTTAGTAATTAAAATTTTCGTAAATCTTACCAAATCATACACTATGCACATTGTCTTTTTTGTGGACATGTTCCATCTTGCTCATCACGGAGCCTGTCTTTTTCTTTGAAACAGAGAAAGTCCCAGAGCGTAACAGCACGGTTTTGTACCGTGCCCGCGATTAAGTTAGTCCCGCCGGGTTGGGCCGCCTTAAATAGACCAACTGCGAGCTCCGTCTGTACGTTTTGATTTTTTGATAAATTATCTTATGTCCATGAGTCCATTTTGTCACGAGTACGAGCTGCTCTAAGGTTCGGAATCCTGGCAGAAGGCCCTGACATGGCAACCAGTTCCTTCGGGAATGTGGTGTATTGGGCTAATATCAAAACGGTAGTTGTGTGGTATTAGCCATCCATGTCAGGTTGCATTAAAGGCGGCAAGGCCCCGCGCCCCTGAGCTGTCCTTCTCTTCGCACGCTGAAGTACATATAGTATCTTACATACAGTAATATCAGCATCTTACAATCTTGCATCTTGTCGGGTAATTCAACCAACAAATGTAATGTTTCATTCGAGTGTTTGTTTCAATCCCGGCCAGCGTTGTTGTTTGTGGATTACCAAAAGAGTCAACGTTACAGCCAGTTTTACGCTGCGTTCGACCGATTCTTTAAGGTGGGCCTTCCCGTTCAACTCCCCATACAAACGTGGAAAGAAGATCATGCCCATATTTCTTGTCAAGAGTTTCAAAATTTTGCTCAAAATAGCTTTATTACGTCGAACTAGATGTCTGATGACCGTTGGCATTGTAAAATTGTGTTTAGTTTCTAATTTATAAGGTCCAAAAGTTCGAATTATTCGCGCGTTTTATGCAATAACTTTGCAGGTGGGATTACTCACCCATAAAATAAAAACATCTTAAAAAAAATACTCACCAGACATACCTTGTTTCATGAAGATTCGTAATACATTTGGTTTTTGTAAATTTTTTTAATACAGCGGTCGTGGTTTACTTTTAGCTATAAGTCGTTTTATAATTAAAATTTTCGTAAATCTTACCAAATGAAAAACTATAAGCATTGTCAGGTTTGTGGATATGTTGCATCCTACTTATCACGGAGCCTGTCTTTTTCTTTGAAACAGAGAAGGACCCAGAGCGCAACAGCACGGTTTTGAACCGCGCCCGCGAATAAGTCAGTCCCGCCGGGAAGGGCCACCTTAACGGGTAAAGCCGTTCCTGGACCCCGATAGCAAGTATTCGGGGGCGAACCTTTTCAAACGCGGACCGTTTTCCGACCAACAAGAGGAATGTTTTAATTGGACAGCACGCGGCCTCCGCCGACGCGCCGACTCACAACGGGCTCGACTCTTTTAGCGTAATCGCTTTGCGTGCGTAAATGTTAACGGTAACATTTTGGGGTTCCGTTTCGCAATCAAAAGAAGGGGATTAAGGATCACTTCGTTGAGTGTCTGTCTGTTTACACTTTTGATCAAGAACGCGTTGAGCTATTACTTAAGGGCGTGATAACACCTGATGGCATTCAGTTCTATAACGGCGTAGGTAAAACTACGCCGACTACTACGAAACTATTATTTCGGAATTTCAAAGAGATGAAAGATGCATTGATCGTCTACTATATTTGAAACCTATAACGCTAAATAACTGACGCTATATTATCTGTTGAAACTTTTTTATGAAGTTTTATTAATATTTGTCTATAATGTTTTGAAAACTTACGGTTTTCCGGTATGCAATGCCGTGCTTGGCCGACATGTTTCGCCTCCCACGACGGAAGCATCGTCAGGGCCACTTCGTTGCCGTAAGTTTTGCCGTAAGAAACCGTAAGTTTTCAAAACATTATGTACAGCGACGGTGTAATCTAAGAAAATATTTGTCTAATTTGAGAACACAAAGCACCAGCGACCCACAGTTTTTATCTTTAAATTATAGCCAGGCCATCAATCTACATATCAGGCGGATGGTTTCACTTCACCACGTGTTCTCATTCCCGTAATATTTCTCATGTAGTATGTCGCCTTAACTGTTAACTCATTTTCAGTGTTCACCTTTGCGAAAAGCGTTTTATCCGACATTACATCAAGACCCAAAGCCCAGGACAGGTGGCTTAGTTGGAATAATACCGAGCCCTAAATGACTACAAATTTATTTCGGCCTTAAGCCGTCCAAGTCTGGGCTTAAGCCACGCTTCTATTATGAGCTTTTAGTGTAACTCGTGTAGAATCTATTATCAATACGTTTTATTTAAACCATAGTACATTTCTCGAGGGTACGTCATAAGACATTTTTAATGTATCTCAACAATATAATGATTTTTTTTTTCGGAAAATAATAGGTCGGGGAAAAAGTCTTTTCGCATTATAGTATGTATGAACTTGTAATAAAATCTCTTTGGCTATACTATTTGTATCTGGCTGGTTTTGGTATCATTGAAAGTTTAAATTTTAAAGAACATAATTCCAAATTCAAATTAGGAAAATGTGTGATTCTCATTTGTTTTTCGTACTGTCAAAATGAGTGAATCTAATGAAGAAATTCGATACATTTTAAAATTTTACTACAAAAAAGGTAAAAATGCAACGCAAGCCGCGAAAAAAATTTGCGATGTTTATGGACCTAGTGCAGTGTCTGTGAGAGTAGCACAAATTTGGTTTAAGCGTTTTCAATCCGGAAATTTTGATGGCAAAGATGCACGTCGCTCTGGTCGCCCTATTACGGATAAAATGGATGCCATTTTTGAAAAAGTGGAGCAAGATCGGCATATCAGTAGTTACGACGTAGCTGAAGAACTAGGAATTGACCACAAAACAGTTTTGGCGCATTTGAAAAAAACTGGGTACACAAAAAAGCTCGATATTTGGGTACCTCACGAGCTCACTGAAAGAAACCTAATGAACCGTGTACTCATTTGTGATTCTTTATTACGACGTAATGAAACCGAACCATTTTTGAAGAAGCTGATAACTGGTGATGAAAAGTGGATCACGTACGACAAGAACGTGCAAAAAAGGTCGTGGTCAAAGGCCGGTCAAGCTTCACAGACTGTGGCGAAACCCGGGTTAACTCGCAACAAGGTGATGCTGTGTGTGTGGTGGGATTGGAAGGGCATTATTCATTATGAGCTGTTACCACCAGGCAGGACCATCGATTCTGAACTCTACTGCGAACAACTGATGAGATTAAAGCAAGAAGTTGAGAGAAAGCGGCCGGAATTAATCAACAGAAGGGGTGTGGTTTTTCATCATGATAACGCTAGACCTCACACATCTTTAGCCACTCAGCAAAAACTAAGAGAGTTTGGCTGGGAGGTGTTAATGCATCCGCCGTATAGTCCTGACCTTGCACCTTTAGATTTCCACCTGTTTAGGTCTCTTCAGAATTTTTTAGGCAGTGTCAGGTTAACATCACGAGAGGACTGCCAAAACCACTTGTCGCGGTATATTGATCAGAAGTCCCAATATTTCTATAGCAATGGGATCATGTCCCTACCTACAAGATGGCAAAAAATTATCGAACAAAATGGTACCTACATACTTTAGTTAAATGTAAATAAACCATATTAAAAAATGTTTTGAATTTTCTTAAAAAATGCGAAGAAACTTTTTCCCCAACCTAATATTATTGTATGTTAATTTAACTTTTAGGGACTTTAAAAGCCGTGACTTTATAATTTCCAGTCACGTTTCATTGATGGCCACGACAAAAAAAGAGTACAGTCGTTACTTATCAAATGTATACACTGGAAAGAGAAGGATTTTCTAAGTCCCTTTTACTCTATGGTTGACGTCGGCATGTCAGAAAGAGATCTCAAATTTGTCTCTATTTCCGGTGTATAGATTTCAGACGAAACGACTGTACCAAAATGCATAATCTCGTTTAAGGGCTTGATAACACCTGATTCTGTTCCATAAGGACGTAAGTGAGACCATCTTTATTATTTTTGAAAATAACTAATACTTAGTTGGGAATTTTAAAAAGATGAAATAATGGTCTAGCTATATTTGAAACCTATAAAGATAAATATCTGATGCTCATATTTTGTATTTAAACTTTTTTTAATAAAGTGAACGCAATCGGCTCTTATCACGCTTTTTTGACACTTTTCACTTTACACGCGGCGGGAGGAGACTTTCTCCGTTCAGCCCGTTGTCGGGAGCCGGTTGGTGCATACGGGCGTGGACCACCAATGTACTTTTCCTCCTTATTTTAAACATCATAATTAGTTGTATTAATATTTTTTTTTGCACTGCAAACACTTATTTTTTTAATTTATTTATGAATAAAAAATAGATGGGCAAACAACCCTAAATTATACAAGTGAAATAATATTCCGTGACATTTAGAAAACAATAAAAATATTAATCTTACAATACGCTCAAATGTTTTTTTATGTGTTTAGCTAAAACGTTTCGTCTCCACGGAGGTGAAGACTGTATGTGGTGAAGAAAATACAGTCTTCATCTCCATGTTCGTCTGACAATGAATTTCTTCCGATATGAGCATTCGCATACTAGGCCCCGGTTGCACGAAGAGACGGCCGAGTTAATCAATGTTCAAACACGTCACTTTTAGTGAACCGTATGGAGATTATGTAACCATAACTGAGAGAACCATACTGTCTATACGAAGTGACGTGTTTAATCATACGTTGACGTTGATTTTGTTTTTTTGGTCCTTTCGTGCACTCGGCCCTAAGACAACCGTCGCGCGATCAAAGGGCAAAAAAGACGGAAAGACCAGACAGAAAGTCAACGGTTCCGTTGGCTGTGAAAGGGCGCCGCTGCACTGTAGAAGCCGAGAAGCCTTTTTGAGACGAGGCGAAGAGGCGGAGAAAACGTAATACGCTTGCAAACAGCATTACTCTGCGTCTTTAGTTATATAACGATAAAGGAATACAATTTCTTCGAGGATAACGATGGTTGAGTACGCACCGGAATCGTAAGTTATAATTTTATTAGATAAGGTTTTCTGGAAATCTTAGGAGGAAGGTGTTTATTTTTTAAATTTCATTTATTTAAACTTTTTAGCGATAAAACTACACGAAGTTACGTCACAAAGATCCGCGGATACGATAAATCCAGTTAAGAAGGACCCGCAAAGAAACTTTACAGGTTTACATAACATATTGTTTAAGTACACAATTATGAAATACACACTTAGATAGAAATGCAATACCAAACAATTGTTGGTAGAACAGATTGAGGCAGAGAACAAAGAACAAAAGAAACAGCTACCCTCAGTTTAAATTACTTACAACTTGGTACAACCCACACCGGGTTTGTTTTATTTCTCATTTGAGATGAGACCCCGCATCCTTAAAACACTTACTCAATAATTATCTCTTGGAAAATAAAAAAACCGGCCAAGTGCGAGTCGGGCTCGCACACGAAGGGTTCCGTACCATCGTACAAAAAAAACAAAAAAAACACGTTTTTTGTATGGAAAGCCCCCTTTAATTTTAACTATTTTTTAATCTTACCTATTTGTTGTTGTAGCGGCAAAATAAATACACACTCTGTGAAAATTTCAGCTGTCTACCTGTTACGGTTACTGAGATACAGCCCTGTGACAGACGGACGGACGGACGGACGGACGGACGGACGGACGGACGGACGGACGGACGGACGGACGGACGGACAGCGGAGGCTTAGTAATAGGGTTCCGTTTTCACCCTTTGGGTACGGAACCCTAAAAAATGTACCTTTATCTACATATGAAGAGCATGAAGTGTCACGGCGTTATGGCCTCCACGCACATTTTTTTTTATTTGACCTTACGTGTATTTAGTGTGCTAGCATACGTAGCTGAGCATAAGCATACATAATGATCAAATGTAGCTTGGAAATTATTTTAAAACCACTGTTGAGTTTTATAATTTGTAATTAATGCACAAAATATTTCATGTGAAAATTGAAATGACATAAATCTTTTTCTGCTAGAGTTTAACTCTGATTTCACTTTCCGAAAAAATAAAACGATGCGATATTGACTGACTGGAAAAAAAATTATTCTTAAATTGACTTCGTTTGCATTATTATTATGTTATTAATATCACTAGCAGCTTGAAGCTGATACGTGAATTTATTTTTTCCCGGAGTGCACTTGTTTATTTAAAAACAAAAATCGGTATAACTAATTTTACTTATCCTTCACATATAAATTTATTTTAATTTTATTTATTGATAGTTGATTGCTTATTTAAATTAAATATATATTATAAGCTATGTATTATATGTATCTGTATGTATTAGTATTAGAATGTAAGTATATTTATTCTTGTTAAGTATATATATATCTTTATTGATAAACAATCTTACTTCTTTTATCCTTTTTTGTCTGCCGCCTTGCACCTTTCCTACATCCCAAGGGTAGGTAGGAAGAGAATGCCTTTTGGCATTAGGCCCGCCTTTTGTAAACTGTTTTATAATGGTGTAAAATAAAGAATTTTATTATTATTATTATTATTTAGTTGGTTTTTTTTTTATGCCTTTAAATGTTTGTCCAGTAAGTTTTTAAATACATTTACAGTTTCAGCACTAATGACCTCCTCCGGCAGCTGTATGGGAAGCAGAATTTACGGATGCCTACGGGTCTACATTGAACCACATAATGAATTATTAACAAATAATCAGTTACAATACCGGCAATCACAAAATTCTGAGACAAGATAACCTGGCAGACCAATATTCAGCAGCTCGATGATAAACAATAAAATCTCCAATGACAATAACAATAATCTTGTTTCGCTTGCATTCACCTCTGCCCAGCAACCAGCAGGCTCCGATATCTTAAGGTGGCCCAACCCGGCGGCACTAACTCATTCGCGGGCACGGCACAAAACCGTGCTGCTGCGCTCTGGGACCTTCTCTGTTTCAAAGAAAAAGACAGGCTCCGTGATGAGGAAGATGCAACATGTCCACAAAAAAGAAAATGTGCATAGTGTAGGATTTGGTAAGATTTACGAAAATTTTAATTACAGAACGACTTATAGCTAAAAGTAAACCACGACCGCTGTAGTCAAAAATCTAACAAAAACCAAATAAATTATATTATGTCTGCCTACAGAGCCAATGCGGTAAAAATAACTAAATAAGTAAATAAATAAATACAATATTAAATAAATAAGAAAATCTATAATACAATTAATAATAAATAATAAAAGATTTTCTTATTTATTTACTATTTTACTTATTTATTTACTTATTTATTTATTTTTACCGCATTGGTTCTGTAGGCAGACATAATATTAATAACAACGATTGTTGTTTTTGTGTTTGTTGTAGAGACAGCACCATAACCAAATAAATTATAAATTTTGATTAAAGAAGCTATGTCTGATCAAGATGTTCTTACTTTATGATTGCGTAATGTACATCCAAAGTTATTGTATAAAACGCGCGAAAAATTCGAACTTTCGGACCTTATAACTTAGAAACCAAACACAATTTCACAATGCCAACGGTCATCAGACATCTTGTTCGATCAATTAAAGCTATTTCGAAAATTTGGGATATCTGATAAGAAATATGGGCGTGATCTTCTTTCCCCGTTTGTATGGGGAGTTGAGCGGGTTGGGCCACCTTAAAGCCGAGAGGCGGGCACGCGCAGATAGCCAAACGGCTCCGTCGAATATTACTTATGCAAATATGATCGTCCCGGGAGGTGGTGCCGGAGGTTTGATGACGGTTTTATTGTTCGCGGTGCGTTGACCTGGCCTGCCGGGAACCTGCCGGGAACTCCCCGATAGCGGGCCCTCTCGCCTCCATTCTAATATCAATTTCAAAAGAGAAGGATATAAATTCACTAGGGGGGAATACATTTGTTCGCAAATACGTATTCAAATATGCAAACCAAACTGTATGTTTCATATCGAATTTTGTCTTAAGCTAGGAGTAACTTTTTAGCTCCACGAATCGATTTTTCAGCAAAGACTAAAGCGCTAAGATTGTCTACACACCCAAAGTGACCAACGACTACGTACTTAGACAGTAATTTTACTAATGTATAAAACATTGGCACAATAGTATAGTATAGTATTTTTTATTTCATCAAACAAACAGACATTTACATGATTAGAAACATTATTAACTTAAGATTAGACATTTAACAATAACAAGTATTGGATGTGGTGGGTGAACAAGTTAATAAAATAACTGCAGCCTACAAAAGAACTGAATTCTGAGTAGTAGGCGGCATTCGACATAGAATTATTAAAAAAAGGTGAACGCACACTTACTATATGGCAAGCTGAATAAGGTCATGCCAATATGAGTGGATGTGTAAGAGGAGGTAGGAAGGGGAGTTAGGTGAAAAATGATGGTGAGTTAATTTGTTAATTTGAGAAATGTATGTTTGTGTTGTGTGTCAGGGGAAATGCTTATTGCAGCTAGTTAAATTATAATGTTAAACAATTTTTCAATTTCACCTGGAAGCATATCTAGCACAATAGAAGATAAATTTTTTTTGTAAATATTAATGCTTGACCATTTCTTTGTACCAATACGGGCATTCAGTGTGCAATAAATCCTTGGCCCGAGCCATTGCAATGATCTTTGTGAAAACCTTGTTGTTGTAGTAAGCTGGATGTATTTATTTTGTTTTAACCTTGTATCGTACTTGTGCTCAGGAACTTTAAGAAAATGTTTGCCTTTACTTGAATGTAAAAGCAAACATATTTTTTGTATGTAGATTTTTTTTACGGACATCACTCTGAGATCTTCAAAAAGCTTGATGCTGGCATACGTTTTAGGTAGATTGCTCATTATTTTGAGTACACCTTTTTGGGCGACCTCAAGACGATCTAAAGATGATTTGTTCGCAGCTCCCCAAGCTAAAATACAGTAACTAATAATGCTTTGACAAAGTCCACAATAAATGTTTTTTTTTGTTTTTTGGTCAAGGATGTTCCGGGTTTCTTTGAATATATATATGAGTTTTCTAACCCTTTTAGTTAGACTGTTAATATGTGCGTCCCAGTTGAGGTATTCATCGATTTGAATTCCTAAGTATTTAACTACGTCCGCTCTTTGTATAATCTGGCATGTACAAGCAAGTAGTGATAATGAAGTGTAAGAATTATTCGGACATGTTGAATTATGCAATCTTAGGGTTATTTGGGTAGGCATTTTTCCTGCTTGAGTTATTGAAAAGGAGATATATTGTGTCTTTAACACGTTAAGAGTAAGTAAATTTGAGTCAAGCCAATCTTTAACTTGTCTAAGACCATTTTCAGCATTTTTTACTACCTCCGCCCAGGATTCTCCTTCATATAGTAAAGCCGTATCGTCAGCAAAAGAAAACAATTTCATACCTTGAATTTTGAGACTACACAAATCATTCACATAGATGAGGAAGAGTATGGGTCCAAGAATGCTGCCCTGTGGTACGCCAAAATTAATAGGAAGAACTGAACTTAGTTCCATACCAACTCTCACACGTTGCGTACGATCGCTTAGGTAGCTTTTAAACCAGTCCAGTGCAACCCCCCTTATTCCAAGTAGCTCGAGTTTTCTCAGGAGAATATGAGAAGAAACAGTGTCGAAGGCTTTCGCGAGATCAAGAAAAACAGTAATGCAACGTTTTTTCCTGTTAATCGTGTCTATAACTGCTTGAGTAAGTTCTGACACTGCATCTTCTGCTGAGCGATTACTCCTAAAACCGTACTGGTTCTCCGAATAAAGGTTATTTTTTGTTAGGTATGCATCAAGTCTTTTCTTGACAATTTTTTCTAGAATTTTTGATACGACACTAAGCAGAGAAATTGGTCTATAATTTGACATTTCCGACTTATCTCCGGCTTTAAAAATTGGTAGTACAATTGCGTGTTTCAGGGCATTCGGGAAGTATCCGCTCGATAGACTTAAGTTACAAATGTGAGCCAGTGGTTTTGCAACATGATTTTGACCTTTTTTTAGAATATTGGATGATATTTGATCGAGCCCGGAGGCACCTCCAGCTCTTAATTCATTTATCGTCATTAAAATTTCTTTTTCGTTTGTTGGGAGGAAAAAGAATGAAGACGATTGGAGAGGTACTTTTGTAAATAAGACTTCACTACTCAACAATTCTTCATTCGTTTTTAGGTTAGTAAGAATCTTATTTGCGAGATTACTGCCTACTTTTGAAAAGAAAACATTAAGTTTGTCTGGTACTGATAAGCCTTCGTTATCCTTTTCAATTCCTAATTCCATTGAATAGTTATCCTTTTTTGTATTGGTTATTTCCTTTATAATTTGCCATGTTTTTTTTATATTTGTTTTGTATTTTAGTAGTTTCCTCTGAAAATAGTGTTCTCGTGCTAATTTAAGGGCTATGTTACATACGTTTCTGTATCTAGTGTATTCTAATTGTAGTTGGGTATTAGTTTTATCTTGAATTTGGATCTTGTACATCTGATCTCTTTTTCTTATAGATTTAAGAAGGTTCGGGGTAACCCACGGTGTAATTATATAATCTTTACTTTTTATTTTTTTTGTATTTGTGTGTTTCTCCATTAGGGATTTTAAAGTATTAATGAACATATTTGTAGCTTCATCTATATTATTACAAGTGGTTACCGGTTCCCAATTTGTTTGAATAAGTTCTTCGTGTAATTTAAGATAATCTGTCGTTGTTATACTCAACTCCTTCACTCTATGAACACTATTTGATATTGCTATTCCTAGTATAACTGCTGAGTGGTCAGTAATAGCACTATCGACCACCACAGAACATGTAGGGTGCTTGGTTTTCACCATGTAGTGGTCTAGGCAAGCTTCTAGTCTGGTGGGTTTGTCAATAGCTGGTAGAATTCCATGTTTTGCTAACATACAGAGATAATCATTGACATGTGGCTTGGATTCCGTTAAGATATCTATATTTAAATCACCTGAGAGTACTATACACTTTTGCTTACTCTCTGTTTTTAACAAATCGTCCAAAGATTCTATAAAATTTGTAGCATCCCTAAAGCACGGTGGTCGATAAATGCACAGTATCGAAACTGTGTTTTTTATGTTAACTACCATACAGTTACCCTCCGATAATATTGCCTCATAAATAATAGCATTTAGACCATTTCTTACGTAGACAATCACACCGTCGTTTTGATTGTACAACCGTTTTGTACTGTGGTAAGTGTAACCTTCTAAGTATTTTGGGATGGAACAATCATTTAGCCAACACTCTGTAAGTATGATAACTTGGAATGACATTTCAAATCTGTGCAATAGTATCATAAAGTTGTGGAAATTTCGTGCAATGCTTCGTATGTTAATATTTAAAATTTTAAAAGAGTATACTTTATTTCGAATTATGCTATTACAGTACTCTGGCTTACATTCAAAAGTATTAGGCTCATTTAATTGTTCTATTTCTATATTAATATTGTCTTGGCTAAGCTCTGTGTTTTTTAGAGTTAATCCGAGCAAGCTCCGTCAACAAACGTTTTCCAAATAGTTGTAATGTATCATCCGTTAAATATTGTGCGTACTGTGGTGCAAGATCAACGCATTTCGCGGGCAGGTGCGGGGAGGTGTGGCTCAGAGAGACGCAGTGTGGTCGGCGGCGGCGTCGGCCGACCCGACGACGGGCTGAACGGGCAGCCTGTCGTCGGGTAGGCCGAGCCACTTGATTCACCGACGGCGCCGCATCTCTCAGCATTCGCATGCTCTGTGTTAGACACATTCGATTCTGGAAAACATAATAATGTGGTGCATTTTTTTCAGGTTTAGTTAAAAGATTAATTTTACTTGTAGTAAAGGTGCTCATAGTGATAATAATTGTACTGAACGAGGAGAATGTGAAGTGATTTGAGTGAATTAATTGTGGATAGAATTCTAATGTTTGTGATAGTGTGTAGATACTGTATGCATGTGATGTGTGTATTATGATTAGGCTAGTTATTTTCGAGAAGGTTAAGCGTTCCTTATTAACGTTCTTAGTTGCATCAGTGGGAAGGCGAATGATATGAATATGAATGGAAAGGTATATTGTGAGGTGGATATATGTTGGCATGTGCAAGGTATTCTTTAGGTTTATTATTGTAAAGTAAAATAAAGCAAGCTTAATACCTATTTTAAAATAGTAAAAGATGATAAATATGATTAATATCGGATATAAGACTACGATCCGAATATCAAGCAGCGCAGTGGGCTGGGTAGAATTAGGCATTATATTGCATATTGGCAGAGTTTGATGCCTGCAAGCGTGATTCTGTTCGACCGCCGCCCGCACCGAAGGGTTCGCCGTCACCGCCGCCGGTTCCGGTTTGCTTCGACGGCAGCCGTAGTGCAGCCAGGTCCGAGTGGTTACGAATTCTTTTGACAACAGAGCCTTCCTCCCGTCTGACGTAAATGTTACCGCGTCGAGTCCATGCATATTTATAATGTCCTTTGACCTCGGCGCGAGTGTTCCGAAATAACTCACGATTTGCTCTAGACAGACGTTCGTTGAAAAAAATTTTATTGGAGCCTTGCATGCCTATATCATACGTCAATAGACCACGTCGCACTCTCGCTGCTTGTAGGAGCCGGTCCTTGAGAGCCCTTCTTACGAGTCGAATGACTACCGGACGAGAGCGAGTAGCGGCTGGTGTAGCGGAGGCCGCGTCGTTGATGGCTGCGGGCGGGCGCCAGGCGCCGACGCGCTCGACGTATACTATGTCCCGCTCGTCGAGTTCGACTCCAAGCTTGCGAGCCGCCAGCGTAACAATGTGCTCGAGCTGCTCGCCCTTCGCTTCCGGCAGTCCGGTCACCTCGACATCGTTGACGACGGCGTCCTGGTCTCGAGCGGAGAGCTCGTCGCGCAGCTCCCCGACGGTTCGCCGCAACTCTGTGACCTCCTCCATCTGCCTTTCTACGGACCCCAGTCGACACCCGAACTCAACAAACTTCTTAGTGAGCTCCTCCATCCGCCCATGGGCAAATTCGAGCGATTCTATGAAGCTCGAGATTTGTTCCTGGCAGCGAGTAAGGGCAACGGTAAATGACTCTAAGCTCGATACGGCATTATTTGGGGGAATACAATTAGGCATGACAGGCATTGATTCCTCATTTTCTAGGCAATCGAGCTGCCCAGTCGCGTGCTTAAGGGTGCCAACCACAGTAGTCCTCTGATTACTGGATGCAGTGGTTGTGGTAAGGGCTGAGGTGTTCGCTCCTGTGACGGAGGTGGTGGTGTTGGTGGTGCCTGTTGGGGCACTGGTAGTAGTAGTGACAGCAGGGGATAACTTCACGGGGGTATTGTCATTGCGCACGACTTTGGGCACGCAGGCTGGGCACAGCCAAGAGCGCGTGACCCTGTCGGTTCCAGGAGCTCCCGCTTGATTGCAGCATAACTTATGAAAGTCACCTCCGCATTTACTACACCTGATAAAGTCTGCCGCAGTTCCGCCACCTCTATTGCAAGCTACACATTTCTTCATTTTAGTAACAGTTCTGAAATGTAGTCTTAATACCAAAAATGCAGGTAGTTTAGGACACCCGTATATTATTTGCTTTAGATTATATACTGTAACATTCACTGATTCAACATAAAATTATGTCTGGTTAAAATTTTAGAAACTTCAAAATCACTTAACACTCAGTTATTTATAGATTTAAATATTTTAGGCTCAGCGCAAGAAGTGATGGTGCGTTCACGTCGCGATGCGAGATTCAAGTCAGATATATTGTAATAAGCAAACGTGCAAATTAGATACATCAAATATGTAAATTGTTTTACGCCGCGAATATAATTACCTTGAAAGTTCGTGTCAACGAATTAACTGAATTTGTGTAAAGAACAAACGTATGTGGTTAGCAAGACAGAGCGTTAAACTCCAATAAAAAAGCTTCGCAATATAATCTAAAACTCTAAAAGCGGTGATTTTATATCTATTTACCAGATTGGCAGCTAAGAAGCCAAGTAATTCAGTTATTTGTCAAGAAGTTGCCAAAGACGTGCGCGAAGGCGATTAGGGGTCCTATTACGTTGTAGCTGCAAAGGCGGCCAATTCCAGTTACCGCGCCACCCGATTCCAGTACCACCATTAAGGTGGGCCTTCCCGATCAACTCCCCATTCAAACGTGGAAAGAAGATCATGACCATATTTCCTTGTCAGATATCCATTTTTTTTTCTCAAAATAGCTTTATTTGATCGGACTAGATGTCTGATAACCGTTGGCAATGTAAAATTGTGTTTAGTTTCTAAGTTATTAGGTCTACTAGGTTACTAGGTCTTTGAGCGCAATAGCCGGGAAGGGCCACCTTAAGACTGCAACTCCTTGCTTTCAGAGACGGTGGTGTTTATGCGATTCAGGTAAAAAGCTGAATTTAGTTAAACGAACAGCCACACTTGTTGCGCACAATACCTAGTAATGCTATAAATTATAATAATTAATATTATTGCATTAGCTACATTGTTAGTTGTAAGTAATCTAAACTGAAGGTTGCTGTTTCAATTGTTCTTTGCCTTAATCTGTTCTACCAAGGAATTGTTTGGCAGTAGCATTTAGATTTGAGTGTGTATTTCACAATTGTGGACGGAAAAATATGTTATGTAAACCCGTGAAGTTTCTTTGCGGGTTATTCATTACTGGATTGATCGAATCGACGGATCTTTGTTTGGCTACAAAAAAGTTTAAATAAATGAAATGAAACTATTTGAAGCGATACGGTGCAAGACAGATATTTTACAAATTCGTCAGTGAATTGCCCGGGGTGAAATACATTATTCACCTCCATGGGGTGAAAAAAGTGAAAGGGAAGATTTGCGAGTGTCAAAAATGCGGTACGAATTGCCGTATATTTTTTTATCGCGTTGACTTAGAAGCTTGACTTTTTTATAGCTCAAACAGATAGGACAGATGATTTGATATTCCTTTCAACGTAATACCCTTTAAGCGTTAATGAGAAAAGGGGTCTTGACAGAAACGACGGACAGGCGGACAACGAAGTGGGAGTTGTAGTAAATCAGGAGTACGAATAAGAGTTCCTTTTATTCCTTTCGAGTAACGGAACCCTACAACGAGATCATTATTGGCGTGAGTGTACAACTACGTCGAGCACCCGGCGCCGAGGTGAGTGGAGGCTCTCGTCAGATACTTCTGCGACTGCTAATTGGTTGAATACCCCCCTCCACCCGCTGTCCCTCCTCACACCCCCCGCCCCCTATCCGACCAGCTAAGCCGCTCACATTTCGCAATTTCAGCGGAGGCTCCTCGGAAAGTAATTGCGAACCTACGGAGCGGAAGCAAAATATTTGTCCGAGGAAAAAAATAGGCGAAAACAAACATTCACAGCCCAGATAGTATTACGAGGTGATCACAGCTTTTACAGAGAGATAATATATTCTCCGAGTCATCAAGTCTCTAGTCCAGGGACTTCCTTAGCTTCCTTAGTCACATGGATCCGATTACAGTAATAAGTACTCAGGGACACTAGGAATTGCTGCCCTAGTCCAAGAAAAGCATTGCGATTAAAACTTCACAGAGCATACAAACGGAGTGTGGTATTGAAGAAAAGTTCAACGCGAAAATACAACTGTGCAAATTTCCTAATCAAACTTTCCCGGTTCAAACCTAACCCTCTCGAGATCCGACCTATAACCGGGGTAAATAGTGAGAAAACAGCGCATGCATGCTACGGAGGCACGAGGCGAACGAGGTCTGCCTACACGGACGGAACGACCTCACAAGATGGACGAGACGGAATGTTATGGATGGTCAAATTCAAAGGTCGTTGCTTCGGAGGACACAAAATAGGTCGCGCGGAACCACAGAATGGGCGTAGGAAGAAAAGTTCAACGTGAAAATACAACTGTGCAAACCTCCTAATCAAACTTTCCCGGTTTAAAGCTAACCCTCTCGAGATCCGACCTATAACCGGGGTAAATAGTGAGGAAACAGTTCATGCATGCTACGGTGGCAAGAGGCGAACGAGGTCTGCCTACGCGGACGGAACGACCTCGCAAGATGGACGAGACGGAATGTTATGGACGGTCAAATTCAAAGGTCGTTGCTTCGGAGAACCACATAATAGGCGTAGATGCTGACACATATCATATTAAAGAGATATGGAGTAGGTACATAAACGTCGGAAGATGAAAATTATATAGCGAAATTATTTAATCTACTCGTAGCTTAGGGGTGGGAGTGACTTGCCTTCTATCCATGACCTCATGGATTCGATCCCCCCACTATTTATTTTTCTTTCAGAGTTGAGTTTCACGAATTCTAGCTGTTCCAAGGTAAAATGTAAAACTGTAGGGTCCTTCTCTAGTATGGTTAAAGCCCGCCCGGGCTGTTACGATCGCATTGAATGAAAAGATGTTCGAAGCGGCATTTTGGAGACAATAGTGTGGGTAGAATATCTGATAACGCCATCTCACATTCGCGCGGATCTCTTTCCCTTTCGCGCGCAGTTGACCGCAGCGCCGCCCGCACAGGTGGACGAAATGGAAAAGGTAGCACTCAAGAACCGACCTCCAGCGGTGTCGCATAACGAAAAGCGAGCGAGCTTTTATCCGATTTGTCTCAATATGGGCCTGCGTCAGCACGAAAGGACTTATGGAAAGCTCGATATTAGCTTGGCGAGGTTGAGTCGAGAGTTATTGCATCCGATTTATTCATGATTTGTGGCGTTTCAGAAGTTCGCTGCTCGCATTAAATAATGGATCATTTTCTAAAAAATAAAGTAACAAATATAGCAATTCAAAAGTAGCGTCCATTAGAGAAAGGGACGAAAATGGAAAGTACGGAAAGCGTGAAAGTTGGAAAATGGTTGGGCATAAATAACGAACCCCTCTCAGATTTGTCATGAAAAGCTTGAAATGACTGGGCAGACGCTCGTGCAGCGGTGCGCACGTTTAGCCAATCTCCCGCAGCGAATTCGGTACCCACAACCATGTCAATAGGAAGTATTTCTTTAGATCGAAGGTATAACAACAAGTATGTCAAACAGAAACATGAATCACTTAATGGTGAAGAAAACTCAAAGTTTATTGTAGATGTCGCATGAGCGACCTCACCTTAAGAACGTCAAAACTGTCATTCCTGTCAAGTTTGATTTACGAGTTTTTAGATCAAAGATGTACTCCATGATGCATTTAGAATAGGGTTTAGAGGAAAAGAAGAGCTTTCGTTTGTCTTCAAGCTAATTTAAATGTCATTGACCACCACAAAGTTTAAAACTAAATAATTATAGGATATGTTTTAGTAATTAATATCGAAAATCATCGACAGCATTACCCGGAGTGAATGACTTACCACGCTTTTTACCCCCTAGGGTCACATCACATGCACACTTAAACACCCTCTTACCATCTACCCCACACACACACACCCTATTTACACCCATACACACGTCACAACCCACCTATCACAGCTTTTTAATTTATCTTTTAATTTAAATACACAACAATAAAAAAAAATGCTCAACGTCCGAGCTCACAATTCCAGACTGAACAATGGAATTCTATTATTGGCCACAATCCTCAGACTAAGAACCATTGTAAAACTGACTTTATATAACGCTGTTGAATTCCTTAATACTAAATAAATAAAATAAATAAAATATTTTCTTTCCCAAGATTTCTTTTGTTGAGCATAATTAAGAACAATTTGTTTTCAGAATAACATCGAGAACATTTAGTCATTTCAATTACATAGATTGAATAAATAAAAATTTAAAATATATTCTGTTTTATTTTGCATGGTATCTTTACCTGTCTTATTGCACCAGCCAATAGTGTCACTAATAAGCAATATACAAACTTTAAATTTTCGGCACAAAAGGTAGCCTACGTCCTTCTCCATGGTCTAGACAATCTTTATGCTGAAATTCAACATAATCGGTTCAGCGGTTTCGGCGTGAAAACGCAACGCAAAGCAAAACAATCCAACGTACAGCCATAAAACATATAGGATGACAAGATGGTCGAAGCGGCAATGAAAAATTGTCCGTGTCTTCCATCCAGTTCAATGTAACCGTGCTCATAAAGGGAAGGTTCTGGCATGGCACCTAATTCCTTCGGTAGTGTGGTGTATTGGGCTAATATCATATCGGTAGTTGTGTGGTATTAGCCATCCATGCAGATAGCATACAAAAAATGATCCTATTTCAGACGAATGTCAGACCAAAAACATTGTGTTTGCATTTTCAAGATATGATTACATTTCAATGTAGATGTCATAGTATGACCTCAAATTAATGAGATAACGGTAATATCTTATCCATTAAATATATAAAAATATCGGACCCACCACTTTACTGTCTTGGACCACATTAACGTCGTTATAGCAGCAATACGGTAGTTTGCTAAATTCTATGTTCCCAGTATAATTTTATCTTTATTTCCTGAGCTGATCTATGTTCTTATAAGCGTGAAGTAGAACGTGCAGAGCGCCGTAACACCCCGCCGCCCAGTTCGTCGCGCGGCTCGGCGGGTGTCGCATTGATTTCACATTTTAAGAGTTCCGTAGGTAGGAACCGGAGCCATATTACGGTGATGTGACCCGCGAGTCATATCCTTCGGATCGCGGACCCTCTTCGTTTCATAGCTCCGAACGTAAGAGCTTTGGCCGCCTATCGTTGCTATGGGTGCCGATTCTGCAAATGGATTTTTTGTCCTTTCTAAGAACATAGATCAGCCCAGGAAATAAAGATAAAATTATACTGGAAACATACAGGTGTATTCAGAGTGGGCAGACTAACTTTAATCCGCCGGACTAAACCGGTTTTTGTGTGGTTAGTCCCGTGTTAATCTCGTACTAAGTTTTACCCAGGTGCTCTCTGAATACGATTTATGGAATTTAGCAAACTACCGTATTGCTGCTATAACAACGTTAATGTGGTCCAAGATAGTAAAGCGGCGGGTCCGATATTTTTATGTATTTAATGGATTAGACATTACCGCTATCTCATTCATTTGAGGTTATTTGAGGTTGACATTAGTACCAAAACGCGTACGACACATACCCACAGACATATATGCAAAACAATTATAGTTTTACATAACTCAACGAAACCACACTCACCCAGCTCAAGTGCCGACCGCAGCGGGTGAGATGAGATATCCACTTGTACCCTGTTTATATGTGAAGGGATCACACGCGCCAACTGCGAATTCCGTCATCACACCAGTGAATAAATATCTGGGTACAGTCATACAGTCCATCTCCTAGAAATTGCTTCTACATTGCAAGCGATATAAAGCGGATCTATAATTACTTTTAAAATAAATTGATATCAGCTGTCACTCGTGCTTCCGTCTTAAAAATATACATATTTTCCGTCTTTAGCTCTTGAATAATTTAATCAGTGTATTAAATAACTAGGGAGAAAAAATCGATATTCTAAATCTATAAAATTAGGTGAGGTAATAATAGCAAGGGGCGAGTGCACGAAAGGACAAACATACAAAACAAACGTCAACGTATGATTAAACATGTCACTTTGTACACAGACAGTATGAAAGTAACATTGATTAACTCAGCCGTGCCAAATGGAACCCTGTTACTAAGCCACCGGTGTCCGTCCGTCCGTCCGTCCGTCCGACCGTCTGTCACAGGGCTGTATCTTATGAACCGTAATAAGTAGACAGCTGGAATTTTCACAGAGTGTGATTTTTTCGTGATATCCCTAAGGTATACTGGTAGAGAACGCCATTTGGTATTAAGTGTTCCTTTTTGCCATTGTTTTATGTAAAACGAGAATAAATGATATTTTCATTTTCATTTCATTTCATTTTTTTGTTGCCGCATTAAAAAAAACAAATACAAATAAAAGGGCGCCACCATACAATACATACATTTTAGCGGCTCGTAGCCTAGTGGCGCGGGGACTGGACTAGCGTACCTGAGGCCTGGGTTCAATTCCGACATGCACCACTGTCTTTCTCTTTCCGAGTTCGATAAGTGCATTTCGTCACGAATGCGAGCTGCTCCATGGTTCGAAATCCATGTAAAACTGTACGCCCTTCCCGTACTAGGTGGTAGGGTTTAAGCCCGCCCGGGTTGGTACCATCGCAATGGATGAAAAGATGGTCGAAGCGGCAATGAAAAATTGTCCGTGTTTTCCATCCAGTTCAATGTAGCCGTGCACATAAAGGGAAGGTCCTGGCATGGCACCTAATTCCTTCGGGAATGTGGTGTATTGGGCTAATATCATAACGGTAGTTGTGTGGTATTAGCCTTCCATGTCAGGTCGCAAAAAAAAATACAAGAAAAGTGATATATTTGGGTTAAATCTTGTATAATGGTACGGAACCCTTCGTGTACGAGTTCGACTCGCACTTGGCCGGATTTTTTTTCAATCGGTAATATTGAGAAAATCATAAACATTATGAACAATAACAATAAATATTACAACATTTCTCGCCGACTATACACAAGTTTATTCGAAGCAGATATATTATTACAATCACAAGTCTGGAAGTGAGGGCTATCAAAACCGCGAACTGGCAGACGTCGGCCGACGCATGAACAAAGTTCCTGGGAACAACATACATACTTTACGTCGGCTCACATTGAAGATAGCGTTGAAATAAGATCATCTTAAAAATATATGTCGAGCCTTTACCCTGAATAACCAAGATTCGGTGAGAGTATTCAGCCGCCAAATGTTTGCCAGATTTCTGGATTATAACTAAAATGGGTTACCTATTCGTGCACCCATTCGGATTTGACATTCTTCAAAATACAAAATATATAAAATCTAATAATTAGTTAATCTAATTTAGTAGATTACTGCTACTAAAACAACCGACTATCTGTATACTTGTAGCCATCTTTATATATTTAATTTTAGTTTCATCAATGTATGATGTACTTAAGAGAGCTCGGCATTGAAATTTAAATTATAATTTTTGAGTGAAACCATACTTATATACTATTTAAATATACTTTTTCATACTAGCATGTCCGTCGCTTTTTCCAAGGATTGAGATATTATAATCAACCGTGAAGCAAGTACACGTAAATTGAAGAAAGAACCCTGCAAAAAGAACTACTTTATGGATACTGCTAGGCCGAACCAGCATAACATAATATTCGCGGATATTGCATCCATGTTTTCCTCAAAATAAAACGTAGCGTACTCGAAATATTACTTCGTAATATCAGGAGAACCGCGAGCAACCAAATGGATTGAAAACAAATCGGCAATTCTACGGAAAACATTTTAATCTCGACGGATTTCGAATAGCGAGAGAATAATTCCGGCTTACGGCAGCTTCGTCGGCCTGGGTTCAGCAAAAAAAAAAAACTCGAATTCTTCATTTGAAAGGTATTTAGGGAATATTTAATAATGGCGCCATTACTTAGCAAGAGGTACGACCATGCTAAAAAAAACATACCGCAAATTCTTAATTCATTTTAAAAATGTCTATAAGAGGAAAAAATATAAACAACCTCATTGATTGTCCTTCCCTTTTAAACAAAATAGACATTAATGTAACAAGGTTTAATGAAAGATGGTCTAATTTTGTAACTTTTAATATTAAAATTAGAATAAAGTTCGGCAAATACTCCTACTACTTTCAAAAATAAAAAGTAGCCTCAACGTACTTACTATATAAGGAATATAACATATCGTCTTCATTTACCTCATTTTAAAAGTCTCTAGACAAATTACCCAGTTCTTAGTCTTCGTTTTTAGGTTTCCGTACACAAAGGGTGCCAACGGAACCCTGTCCGTCCGTCCGTCTGTTACAGGGCAATATCTCATGAACCGTAATAGGTAGGCAGCGGAAATTTTCACAGAGAGTGTATTCTCTTTTGCCGCTATAACAACAAATAGGTAAAATAAAAAATATTTAAAAAAAATTAGGGGGCCCTGATTTTTTGTGTTCAATCATGTACGATGGTACGGAACCCTTCGCGTGCGAGTCCGACTCGCACTTGGCCGGATTTTTTCTTTCGAGGAACGGACAAAACATGACCACAACTAGCACGAACACGCCAAAAAGTTTAATTGGAAGGTGTAGGCAGGCACGTCCCCGCGGCGTGGCGGGAGGGGTGGAGGGCGGAGGGTGGAGGGTGCGGCCCCAGAACGGATAAATATTCATTATCGACGCGGAGCTTGCTGAAAGGATGGGCCCGAGCGCTCGCGCCTCCAGACCCTTCACGGAGGCGTCTGCCTCGGGGAGCCCCGCTCTGGGGCAGACGCTCGTTATGACTCCGCTGCAGGTCCTTTATCCCCATTGAGACCAGAAACATACTGCGATGTTGCGCCATTTATAGGGTTCCGTACCCAAAGGGTGCCAACCGAATCCTATTACCAAGCCTCCGCTGTTCCTCCTTCGATCCGTCCGTCCGTCTGTCACAGGGCTGTATCTCATGAATAAGTAAGCAGCTGAAATTTTCAGTGTACCTATATTTTTTTGCCGCTATAACAAATAGTTATAATTTAAAAATAATAAACTTAAAGCCAACCCCCCCATACAAAACACGTGTTTTTTTTTCAATCATGTAAGATGATACAGAACCCTTCGTGTGAGAGGCCGACTCGCACTTCGCCAGTTTTTCCGATTATTTTGAAAAATTATCAAAAAGCATTTCAGAAATATGTTTCTTATATTTTACTTACTTGTTTTTATTTCACTTACTTATTTTACTTATATCAATGATATACGCCCTTAAACATTTTCATACAAATCTTTAGATGCTGATATAAATTAATGTATAAAAAAAAACCAAAACGTACAGATGTAGCCCTAAGTTTATTCATGTAATGTGCAAAATATCAGAACAATATTTCTTAATTTTAATGAGGAAATAGGCACGAGCTATGGTATGTAACTTGATCACCTCATTATCATTTTAATACCACATAAATAAATAAAAAATATAAAGTTTCTGGCATGGCATCTAGTTCCCATAAGGTGTGTTGGATTAATATCATGACAGGGGGTGTGGTATTAGCCATCCATCTCGAGTCACATAAGCCTGAGCGCCCAGCCACAGAATATAGCTAGTTTCGCGGTGTTGCCCTGTCGCAAGTGGTCCTTCGAGGTCATCTCTCTAAAAATATCAGAACCAGCAGTGCTCCGCCAGTATTTAAGAGAGTCGTTACACTATCAATTACCCATACTTCGGGCGATGCTCTTTATGTTTTACTAGGTTTTTGAAAGTTTAGATTCAAAAATGTATTACAGAAATCTATGTCTGTATGTTTTAATTTTTCTATTAAGGTGGGCCCATCCCGCTCATCTCCCCATACAAACGGGGAAAGAAGATCACGCCCATATTTCTTTTCAGAGATCCCAAGTTTTGCTCAAAATAGCTTTATTTGATCAAACTAGATGTCTGATGACCGTTGGCATTGTAAAATTGTGTTTGGTTTCTAAGTTATAAGGTCCGAAAGTTCGAATTTTTCGCGAGTTTTATACAATAACTTTGGAGGTGGATTACGCAATGATAAAGTAAGAACATCTTAAAAAGATTAGTCATCAGACATAGCTTATTTAATCAAGATTCATAATCTATTTGGTTTTTGTTAGATTTTTGACTACAGCGGTCGTAGTTTACTTTTAGCTATAAGTCGTTTTGTAATTAAAATTTTCGTAAATCTTATCAAATCATGCACATTTTCTTTTTTGTGGACATGTTGCATCTTGCTCATCACGGAGCCGGTCTTTTTTTTTGAAACAGAGAAGGTCCTAGAGCGCAACAGCACAGTTTTGTACCGTGCCCGCGAATGAGTTCGTCCCGCCGGGATGGGCCACCTTAAACCTATTAGATTGGAAAATGTTTGCTAATAAACAATAAAAGGAAAAAAAATGTCTTTTTTTACGTTAATTTTAATATTTTTTTTCCTGAAAAATACAGATATTTACGAAAAAATCTAAACTTACGGACATGGAATGAAGCTTTATCAAGTGATATGAACATTTGTATTACAATCTGAGAACGTTTAGGGGTAGGGAAACGTTAGGGCCTGGAAGAAGATGCACGAATGGCAGTTGCCGTGCAAAATTGTGCCTTGGCAAATAGACAAAGAATGCATTTCTTAAAATTTTAGATTTTCTGTGACTTCACGACAGCCTTAAGTGACAACCCTGACACTCGATGAAGGGACGATATTTATCTCAAAAATCGCCCGAGTTGAGCTACTGCCGTGGCCCCGGTCGCGCAGGTATATCCACTGTGGCCCAGCCCACGGTCCCAGCTGTTGTGAGGCCGCCACGCAGACATAAGTCTGCCAAGTTGGTAAACTTGGGGCAACTTGTAAAGCGTCGCCGCCATCTCTATTGAACGGAGCAGCTGCGGCGGGGCGGGGGTGGCCCTTCATTGATATTGGGCTGGAGTAGTTAAATAATCCAGCGCAGATATTTTATTTATTTCGTATGAACTGGCTTCGTGGAAATGTCATGATTGGTATCGTTTGCAAACACTAAATATTTTTCTATTTTTTTTTTGTAATAGGTAGGCAGCTGAAATTTATGTGTATTTATTTTGGGGATATATGATCAAATAGGTGAAATTAATAAATAATAAAAATTAAAGGAGGCCCCCATACAAAAAACGTGATTTTTTTGTGTTAAATCATGTACGATAGTACGGAACCCTTCGTGTGCGAGTCCGACTCGCACTTGGCCGGTTTTTATTTACCCAGACGCCTAGGGGAGACTTTTCCAATTTGTCGCAGCCAAGTAGCAGCTGTTCGCATGCGGCACTGCAAACGTCGGCGTCGCATTGAAGAGAATTGGCAAACTTCGCAGAACTCGCCGTAAAGTATAAGATCCTTTGCGGAGTTGCATTGCAATGGCTTGAACTCTTACAGTGCCCACAGTAAGCCTTTGGCGCAGATTTTTGAAAATAGAAAAACAGGAAAGGGTTTCAAAAAAGTCTCTAGATGAAAAAAAATAAGGATTTTCTCTTTCTCACTGTATGTTTCTATGACATAGGGTTGACTGAAAGAAGTCATTTTAAGTCCTCCTTTGTTGTTTTTTTTATTTTAAGCGCGGCATATGGCGTACGCCAGGATCTAAAGGTGCCCGACGAAGCCCATGGGTTTTCGAACATTCAGGGGGGCTGCGACCGGCCAGGTGCTTCTTCACACCACGTTTGAAGGACCCCAGGTCGTAATTTGGGGGAAATACCTCGGAAGGGAGTTCATTCCATTGTTTACCGACCCTATAGATAAAGGATCTAGAGGATCGGTGGGTTCTTATTTTTGGAATGTCGACAGTGAATTTGTGCATTTTCTCCCTGTTCCGCATTGACCGAAGGTAGGAAGGGTACGGAGGCACAGCGTTATGCAGCTCCGACGAGCATTCTCCATGGTAAAGACGATAGAAGACAGAGAGAGACCTGTGCCGTAGTATTGTTTTTGTTTTGTCTTTATAATTAAATATTCGTTATTATTGTAAAATACGTAGTTTATTATTTCAATAATCCTCCACTCCAAGTAGATACATGTACTTACAGTCGACCGAATATTAAATAATACACTTCTGGTTGAAGTAAAATATGAAAAGACCTTGACATCAATTATAGGGCTGAAAATATATTTAAAAAAATGAGAGCGTCTATTTATTTACTGTGCATACCAAGCCTTATCAAAATGAAAAGGGAGGTTACAATTTAACACCATTGATTTTAACTTTAAACCGTAAGTTTATCCTTTCAACTTTGGTTGACTGTTCTTAACTTCTCGAATACACTTTGTTTTCAGGTCTACACATGACGTCTATAATCAAACCACTCCTCCGCACATCTTTTTTAGGGTAAACGATGCGTTTTTTAGGGTTCCGTACCCAAAAAGTGAAAACGGAACCCTATTACTAATCCTCCGCTGTCCGTCCGTCCGTCCGTTTGTCACAGGGCTGTATCTCATGAACCGTAACAGGTAGGAAGTTGAAATTTTCACAGATTATGTATTTATTTTGCCGCTACAACAACAAATAGGTAACATCATAAAATAACAATAATTAAAGGGGGGTAACAATAATCCTTTAATTATTGTTACCTGTTTTTTTTTGTAAATCTTTTGCGATGGTACGGAACCCTTCGTGTGCGAGTCCGACTCGCACTTGGCCAGTTTTTAATATTCACACCTAGCGTTGACTCACACAATATTCATAACGAGATCTCGAGTTATCGACTGTGACATTTTCAAAACATTAGCATAAAAGAAACGATTTACACGAGATGGAGAAATATTATCCTTTACGAACTGAAGTGAGCACAAAACGTGGATAACATTATGGTCGAATCGCATCAACAGCGTACAATACACCACGGTACACTGTGTCAGTTACACAATGGCGTCACTCTAGAGTACGGTGGACGTGTTCACCCGTCTCGCTCTTTCTCTCTCTCTCTCGTATCCCCCCCTCCCCCTCCTCCCTCCGCCCGCGCACCTCCGCACTCCCCGCAGAGTGTCTCGTTACAAATGATCGCGACATAATGACGCCGAAGCGCCGCCGACGTCTTCCCGGAAAGACGAAGGGGGAATGTTTTCCCTCGCGCAGTGACCGCCGCCGATTTATGTAAAAAAAATTACAATATTCTCTACGAGATGAATAATACATTTGCGCGCAGGTCGAGATGGTGCGTCACTGAATGTAAGAAATAGAAATATCGCAACTAATATTCATAATTACTACATTTTTGAGTGTTTATATTTGTTCGAGCAGCGGACACACCCGCGGAGGTGGGAGTGGTATTCTGTGGAGGTACAATCGCCGTCATTATCCATTTGACTATTTGACACCTGTCAATCACTCGCCTTTATATCTGCTTCATAGACTTCACAAAAGCCTTTGATTCTATTAGCCACGCATCCCTTTTCATCGCTTTAAAAAACCAAGGAGTTAACGTGAAATACCGAAATATCATCAAATTTATTTACGAAAATAGTACAGCAAACATAAAAACAGATGAAGATGGACTAACCTTCTCGATTGGAAGAGGAGTCAAGCAAGGTGACCCTTTATCTCCAATTCTATTTAACTGCCTACTTGAAGACGTTTTTAGACAACTAAACTGGGAAAAATATGGCATTAAAATAAATGGAAAATATCTAAATACCCAGAGATTTGCTGACGATATTATTTTGCTATCAGAAAGTGCTGAACAACTATTACTTATGCTAGAAAGTCTGAAAAATGTACTATCAAAAACCGGTTTACAACTAAATGAAAATAAAACCAAAGTTATGACAAATAGAGCGGAAATTCCAATTAAAATAGGAAAAGACCACTTACTTTACGTGGAAGACTACATATATTTAGGCCAACTAATATCCTTCAACAACAGACTTGATAAAGAAATCGACAGGCGATGCAACAATTCCTGGAAGAAATACTGGGCTCTGAAGTTTATATTTAAAGAAAATTTCCCTATGTCAATAAAAATAAAAATATTTAACATGACTATACTACCTATCATGACATATGGAGCACAAACTTGGGCATTAACTGAAAAACAAGCCGAATAGATGAGAGTAAACCAAAGGGCAATAGAGAGAAGTATGATGAGAACCACAAGAAGATCGAAAATCAAGAACGAGGTCTTAAGGAACATTACAAAGGTTGAAGATGTAATCATACTAGCAAAAAAACTAAAATGGGAATGGGCCGGCCATATTTTACGATGCCCTGATGAAAGGTGGAGCAAACTAGCAACTGAATGGATCCCCCGTGAAGGCGTGAGAAGTGTCGGTAGACCGCTTACACGTTAGAGTGACGAACTGCGCGCAGCTGGTCAGCACTGGTGGAGAATCGCTCAAGATCGTAGATTATGGACTGCAGTTAAGACTAAGATGCTATTGACAGCTAAGAATTGAATCAGAACACAAACAAAATGTTGTCTAAACAAATATAGTCAACGCTAGTTTTTCCTCCTTTTTAATCTGTATAATATTTAATAAGTATTATAGTACACTCACTGCAAGTAATGTTAAATTTATCTAAAGAAAATAATAATAATACAAAATTATAGAAATATAAATATATATACTATATAAATATAAAACTATATAAAATCTGTACTAAACTAAGGATAAGGATACCAAGGTTCCCAGTAGGTCTGGTCAACCGGGGAACTTTATGACCGCTGCACCCCATATCCACATGGGAGGCCAGCAAGCCCAAAATCTGGGTGACATTTAAAAAATATATATATGTAAAAGTAATATATAAGGATTATTTATATAAATGTGTAAACTGGCTTAATAAATAAATAAATCACTCGGTTCAACAGAGCTGCCTCAGTGGCCCAGTGGCGCGACACTTCGGCGATCGCTCTCCGAAGTTAAGCAACGCTGGGTCCGGTCTGGTCTTGGATGGGTGACCATTAGACCGTTGAGAGAGGCTGGCCGTGGTTCGGATTCCACGTTAAACTGTAGGTCCCCTTCCTTACTTACTAGGTGGTAGGGTTAATCCCGCCCGGGTTGGTACCATCGCATTGAATGAACGATGGTCGAAGCGGCAATGAAAATTGTCCGTGTTTTCCATCCAGTTCAATGTAGCCGAGCAATATAAGGAAGGTCCTGGCATGGCACCTAGTTCCCATGTGGTGTGTTGGGCTAGTACCATGACAGAAGGTGTGGCATTAGCCATCATGACCAGTCACATAAAAAAAAAAGATAACCATTGAAATAGTTATAGAAAACATTTACGTTTTTTAAGAACACTGCCACGTGCGTCGCTTCGTAAAAATAAATGACTTAAAATGATTTAATCATTTTAATATACAACACCTAACCCCAAATCACATTCACATTCCACACTTACACGCACACACCCTAACACACCCTTACTCACCCTGACACCAACCCACGCCCCCTCACACCTTAAATACTTAATATTAAAACCTTCGTACAAGGTTTTTACCTATTTCAGCTAAATATGCTTAATTTAAGTTTAGATTTAATTAAGATTTTTAGGCTTAAATAGCAGTCTACTCAAATTGTATCTGTGAAAACATGTTTTTGGCTTTTAACAATTACATTGTCTATTTTGTATATTAATTGTAAATTAGCTGTAAGTTTTCCAATAAAGTGCACTCAACATGACTGTCGCAATGTGGCAGTGCAGACCTCCAATCAACTTCAACGAAAAAATAACATACATAATAATTCCACAGCCTAACATTCTGCATAGTATGTTTCTATTAGATTGCGAGAGGCGACCGATCGCCCTGTCACAATCAGCGCCCCCTAACGCCGCCGCTGCAAACAGTGTGACGCTACGTGCCGGCATTATTACACTCAGACGCGCGCCGCCATTTCGTTTCGCGATCAGCCCCCACCTGCAATTGTTGCGTTCCAATAAGCATTTGCGTCGAGATCGCGGGGGAACGAGACCACTTGAATTCCTCACCTCTATTAATGCTATTATTATTCAAACAACGTTGTTGGCAGGATAAATCGCAGGAGTCGGGGGTAGATATAAATGTTGAACAGGCGCTGTGTCTCTAATGAACAATATACGTATTGGAATTCGAGCTTCGGATAGACAGCTGTTGTCAAATTTCCGCTTTTGTTTTAATTGTCTACGCGCGCGTGAAAGTTGAATGTTGAAGCCCATCACATTCTAACTATTGACTATGAATCAATAACTAGCATTCAGCTTTTTCAGGTGATTTTATTATAGATCGTCGATCAAATACATCGCACAAAACATCGCAGATGAAGTAAAATTAGTCGACAATGCAGACCTCCGAAGATTTCATGTCTACGCATATTTTTAATATCACCTTCTCTTTCTCATCAGGAGACATGGCTTAGCACGTAAACTAACGTCAATGTTGACAACATAGAAAGTTAGTAAGTCACTGAATGTCCCTCCGATTCAGAGCACACGAGCACGGAACAAAATAACTCTGTTTCGAGACGCAATGCATCGCCGCATAGTGAAACGCTGCAAGCGCGGCACTGCGGATAGCGCAGCGTCCGTGCAAGCTCGCCCGCCACTGAATTATGCAGAAGCCCGTGCGCTAACGTCGGAGGCACTGTTGTGGCGGCCGTTAACGAGTGCGCCATCTATCGGCGGCGCAGGGAAACTCAACAGCCGCGACAGCTCGTTCAAACACGCATTTGAATGAGGCGGTGCTTGTACCGCAGTCGGGAGTTCAAGAGGACCGTACTTACAAACGTCACGGGGCGAACGATCTGATTTTTAAGGTGGCGCTTTGACTTCGGGGGATGGCCGCCAGGTCAAAATAGTATTGCTGTTCCATTTTTTAAGTTAAAATACAATTGACTAACAATATATCTAGGCTACTTAACCTCACCCTAAATTACCCGGGTGAGCAGTGTAGATGTCGTAAAATACTTAAGCCTCTGTCGTGCGATTTTGTGAAATTGTAGTTTTTTTAACCCATATTTATAGCACATGCAAAAGATAACTCATGATTAAAAATATGTGTTGGAAAGAACAACTTTTACATAAGGACCCCATACCTTTCGTTTTTTAATAGAACTTTTAGATTTATGTAAAAAAAAATCTGAACCTGTCTATTTTCTTGAAAACGGCTTAACTTTGTGCAAATTTAATGAATATATTCAGTTAAAAAAGTGACGATATTTTTATTATCTTAGGTTGCTTATATCTTTAACTGTGACCCCATACCTCGAAACTAGCAAAATTTCAAAATATTTTATTCAAATTAATTAACCAACGTAAATGTCGCGCACGGCGTCAAATTTTCATACAAACGTTAATACATATTACGCGCCCAGCGAGCGGGTCGTCAGTCCCGTCCCGACGGAGCTGCCGCGCGGACGTTTGCGACGTGGGGTCTGTGCAAATTTCGCTTGTACTTACGACCTTTCGTTATGAAAAGGATTTCTCATCGGTGTACCGCACAATGTGAAGTCTCGCAAGAAGCGTGCTCTATGTTATTTTACTATAATAGTATTGCAAGATAACTTGATTTGAATAGAATTAAAGTTGTCAGTTAAACTTTATCGTTATATATGTGCCTCAATGAGATTGGAAGGTACATTAATATAATACCTGAAGGCTTTTTTTTATGTAACTGGGCATAGATTGCTCATACCAATCGACCGTCATTATATTAGCCTAACATACCACATGGGAACTAGGTGCCATGCCAGGACCTTCCTCATATTGCTCGGCTACATTGAACGGTATGGAAAATACGGACAATTTTCATTGCCGCTTCGACTAATTTAGCTTATTGAATCTCAAGGCGTCGCGTCACTGGGCGACCGAATATAGCGACGCAGTTGTTTTCCTATGCGTGTGCTCACGGCGAAGTGTTCGTGAGGCTAGACTGGAGAGGGTGCGCGCAGGGCAGGCGGGGTGAGAGGTTTGGAGCCGCGGCTTCCCCGAACATTGGATTGTAGCTAGGTTTGCGGCGTGCCGCGTTGTAGCGCTTTTATATTGCAATGATTTCTGTACAAGCCATTTATAGCCTATTTCTTATATCTATTATGGTTGCCAACTATTATATTGTATACGAATGCATTATTAATGTTACCTAATAAGATGTTCAATGTATTTCAAGGTACCTAACATATAAATATAGGAGTACAATATTTATTAAACATGTCGATACAGAATATTAGCACCACCACTACAGAATGAGGTGTTTATTTTGATAAACTAACAACACAGGGCTATTTATGTATTTTACCATTTAATATTGCTGTGCATAATAATACATTTTAAAATTTTCTTTAATACATTATTTCAATAGTGTCAACCGCTAATTTAGTTACTAGTAATTGAAATAGATTATAATTGTGTATATAATTACTGAACCTACTGAAATTCGAATGCGTGAAATAGCCGCCGCTAGATAACTATGTCAATAATAATACATGATAGGAAATTATAATTTTATTTCTAACATGTTGTAAAGCTGTTTTTATGGATCCGTAAGGTTAGGTTCTATCTAAAACTCTGAAGGCTTATAGTGTAGTAACACACCATGTTGCAATGGTGCACGTTGTAATTCAAAACACCACGCTTCGAAACGCGACAAAAAAATAATCCACCCTGCAACCAAACTGCTTTTTATTGCCAGCGCGCGCACTGACCAAAAAAACCGGTTTAACTGAAACAGAAGAAGTACAATCGGATTCCTTTGTTGCAATGCCGGTGAGCAAAGTAAAAAAAAGACACACCAATCCTACAAAAAAGGTAATGAATGTATCACTTCCGATCTCTGCAAATTAAAAAAATAGAAAAGTAGGTACCCTCATCGATATACCTTTCAGTAATTTTAATTTTATAAATTAATATCGAAAAATCTCAATCCTCCCACTAAGCTAGCTTATAATACAAAAACTAAATAACCCTTCACATTTATAGTCAACTCAAAACTAGGCCGCCCGTGCACGACACTTCCGCTCAATTCTGCTCTAGTGCATCCTACTAATATTATAAACGCGAAAGTTTGTAAGTATGCATAGATGTTAGTTACTCTTTCACGTAAAAACTACTGAATGGATGGACTGATATAGTTTATACATCAGAATAACACATAGGCTACAATTTATAAAGATATTGTGTGAATTGTCCAAAATATCAAGTAAGCAGGAAACAATTTACCATCTGCGAGATATTCTGGGGTGCGGTGCCAAAATACTCCGTTGAATGGGGCATTTGAGACATGCATGAATTCGCCCGTCCATGAAATCTTCAGAATGTGTACAAATACAGGTTTTAAAAATGAATGACTCAGAATCTAACATTTTTTTTTCCCGGAACTTAGGTATTTTGGCCAAAAACACAAAATATGCGGTATCATTTGCTGCAAAAATGGCCCGCCAAATTTCTTTTCAATGTCTAATAAAATGGGTTAATAGGTATATATGTGTTCAGGAATCCAACAATTTTTTTACACAAAAGCGAGTTTTTTTTAAAAAATACACAGTTTTCGCTCTCATAAAATCGGCAAAATTGGCCAGCCCAATCTGTTGTCACACATTGTTTTTTAATTCTAATCAGATCGATAATTTCAAAGAATCCAACAAAATTGTTACTGGCAACACATATATTTTGCAAATGCCCAAATAAAGTGAACAGCATAATTGGCCCGCGCACTTTTTGAAATATAATGACAATAAAAGATATAATCGAAGATACTTTTAACAGAATCCAACAAAAAAGTTACACGACCGTCAGTTTTGCAGCGTTTAACGCAACTTTGAATTTCGCGCTAAAACGGCAAGATGAGCGCGGGTGGTAGGCTGAGGCAGGCCGAAGCGGGACGGCAGCGGCGGCTGAGGCACGTGTTTCAATATGTGTGATTGCGTAAGTGTGCGTGTGCGCCGACCTTTGCTCGAGGCAACATAACGCTCGATGCGCGGGGCTTTGGAGTGTGGTGGCAAAGATAATACTAATAATTACTTTGGTGGTGCATAATCGAATGTACCTAAAGCGAGCGCGTAGTTGGGAGCTGGCGAGCATTTCGGATGATTTTGGTAAATAAATTGGTCATGTACGTGCATAACTCGTGTATGTTTTCTATGGCAAGTGACACATCTTTATAACCGGCTCGACTCGTAGATTCTAGCAGTTGTATTCAGAGTGAACTGTAATCATTTTATACGGATTATCACTGGACTAACCATGCAAAATAATACATAGGACGGACATAATCCGGGTCGTCAAGTTAGACCGCCCACTCTGAATACTACTTTTTTAGGGTTCCGTACCCAAAGGATGCCAACGGAACCCTATTACTAAACCTCCGCTCTCCGTCCGTCCATCCGTCCGTCTGTCACAGGGCTCTATCTTATGAACCGTAATAAGTAGGAAGGTGAAATTTTCAGAGTATGTATGTATTTTATTTATTTATTACTTTTTAGGGTTCCGTACCCAAAGGGTGAAAACGGAACCCTATTACTAAGCCTCCGCTGTCCGTCCGTCCGTCTGTCCGTCTGTCACAGGGCTGTATCTCAGTAACCGTAACAGGTAGACAGTTGAAATTTTCACAGAGTGTGTATTTAGGTAAGATTAAAAAATAATTAAAATTAAAGGGAACTCCCATACAAAAAACGTGATTTTTTTGTTTTTTTTTTCTACGATGGTACGGAACCCTTCGTGTGCGAGTCCGACTCGCACTTGGCCGGTTTTTAATATGTTGTTATATGATTAAAAAAGTAAATAAAATGTTATACCCACCGGATTTTTCAAGTGCATTTTATGTTTCCTTCATATTGACTTTTATGTGGCTAGAGAAAATTGATAATGTATTCAACTTATCAGTATATTCACTCCATTAGCATGAAAAAAGATCGTCGGTGTACAAAGTATCGGTTAAAATGCGTCTTAACAATGTTTTAAATTTTAAATGTATGGAAATAAAAATACCGTCCATCTTTTTTCGCTTATGGAGTCTTTGACTTGCTATCTTTAATGGTGAAAACCTCATTTCAATCTGACCATTAATTTCCGATATATTCGCATGTCAATACTGTCAAAATTGTACAGTAAAATTTCAAAAATATAATTAAAAGGAATTTTTACCGATTTAAAAAAAAACATGAAAAATATGTTCAATATCGAAAATAGGCAACGTTCAATAGGTGAAAATGCCTTAAACAATGTTTTAAATTTAAAAGTATGGAAAATTTACTGTATTCAAATGCGAATATCTCGTAAATGAGTCGTCAGATTTTAATTAAGTTTTCATCATTTAAAATAACAGGTTGAAGACTCCATTAGCAAACAAAGATGAACGGTATTCATATTTTCACACATTTAAAATTTTCAAATTTTTTAAAAGGAATTTTAAAGAAAGAGGCATTTATACCGATACAAATTTTATACCGTATACACAGATTTAAATGAGGTTTTCACCATTAGAGATAGCTCGGCAAAGACTCCATTAGCAAAAAATATGGAACCAAAAATTATGAAAATTACATACAAAACTGTTTTGTGTTATATCTTGTACGATGGTACGGAACCCTTCGTGTGCGAGTCAGACTCGCACATGGCCGGTTTTTCATGCCCATGGAGTCGTTGACGTGTTATTTTAAATGATGAAAACTTCATGAAAATCTGACGACTAATTTACGAGATATTCGCATTTTAATACGCTCAAAACCGTAAATTTTCAATACCTTTATATTTAAAACATTGATAAAGGCATTTTCACCGATCCAATGTTATCTATTTTTGATATAGAACACATTTTTCATGTTTTTATCAGACCGGTGAACAAGCCTCTTTAAAACTGTTTTAAGTTTTAAATGTATTGAAAATGTACTGTTTCGACATTATTCACATGCGAATATCTCAGAAATTAATGGTCAGATTTAAATAAAGTTTTCACCATTCAAAACAACAGGTTGAAGACGCCATGAGCAAACAAATAACATATTTAAAATTTTCAAAAAATTTTGAAGGAATTTTAAAGAAAGAGGTATTTATACCGATACAAATGTGTATCGTACCGTATATACTGATTTCAATGAGGTTTTCACCATTAGAGATAGCACGTCAAATACTCCATAAGCAAAAAATATGGAATTAAAAATAGTCAAAATTACATACAACACTCTTTTGTGTTATGTCTTGTATGACGGTACGGAACCCTTCGTGTGCGAGTCAGACTCGCACATGGCCGGTTTTTCATGCTCATGGAGTCTTTGACGTGTTATTTAAAATGATGAAAACTTCATTAAAATCTGACGACTAATTTACGAGATATTCGCATTTGAATGCACTCAAAACAGTAAATTTTCAATACCTTTACATTTAAAACATTGTTAAAGGCATTTTCACCGATCAAACGTTATCTATATTCGATATAGACCACATTTTTCATGTTTTTTTAGATCGGTGAAAATGCCTTTCAAAAATTGTTTTAAGTTTTTAATGTATGGAAAATTTACTGTTTCGACAGTATTCACATGCGAATATCTCGGAAATTAATGGTCAGATTTAAATGAGATTTTCACCATTAAAGATAGCACGCCAGAGACTCCATAAACAAAAAAGATGGACGGTATATATATTTTCATACATTTAAAATTTAAAAAAATGTTTTGAGACATTTTCACCGGTACTTTATACACCGACGATCTTTTTTTATGCTTATGGAGTCTTCAACGTGTTATTTGAATTGATGAAACCTCACTAAAATCTGATGAGTGAGAGAAACAGTAAATTTTCCATACTTTTAAATGTATGGTCAGTATTATATGACCGGTGCAAGCGAATTGCGGGGTATTTCACAGGCGTGCTCGGGTCTAGCGCTTTTGGCTCCTATTTGCCCTGACGCCCAAGGCACAACATAATTCAATAAGTAAATATACTTTTTCGTACTAAGCTAGTGCGGCACTGAATCCAAGAACGTGATATATCACGTTCTTCATTCATGAATGTATGTATAATCCACCGTGAATCAATTTGTGAATTATAAATATGTAGTTTATCTAATTTTAGTGATTTATCTTCGCGAAATCATCTTGCATAAAAATAAAATAACTCAAATTGTATTCAACCTTTACCAAAGTATTTTACTCATTTACATGTGTATATTCGACGATCACTAGCAATTACAAAAGAATAATACCTTTATCAAATTGGCGAATTAATTAATTTAAATTTCACATCACACTTTATAAACTCTTGTCCATTATGCAGGTACTACGCATGAAAACGAACTTTACATAAGTATCACCAAAGATAATACTAATAATTACTTCGTAATCGGTATCACTAACACAGGCTAAACCCTTTCTTACCGCCGCCACCGTTCCCACGCCACCGCGCCGCACTGCCTCCGCACCGCGCCGCCTACCACCCGCTTTCGCCAAGCTATTTTAGCGCGAAATTCAATGTTACGTTATACGCTGCAAAACTGACTGGCATGTAAATTTTTTGTTGGATTCTGTTAAAAGTATTTTCGTCTATATCATTTATTATCATTATAATTTAAAAAATGGGCGGGCAAATTGTGCCGTATACTTTATTTGGCCATTAGCAAAATATATGTGTTGCCAGTAACAAATTTGTTGGATTCGTTGAAATTATCGATCTGATAAAAATTAAAAACAAATGTGTGACGACAGATTGGGCTGCCCAATTCTGCCGAGTTTATGAGAGCGAAAACTGTGTATTTTTTAAAAAAAAATCGCTTTTGTGTAAAAAAATTGTTGGATTCCTGAACACATATATACCTATTAACCCATTTTATTAGACATTGAAAAGAAATTTGGCGGGCTATTTTTGCAGCAAATGATACCGCATATTTTGTGTTTTTGGCCAAAATACCTAAGTTCCGGGAAAAAAAAATGTTAGATTCTTAGTCATTCATTTTTAAAACCTGTATTTGTACACATTCTGAAGATTTCATGGACGGACGATTTAGTGCTTTGGTAAGCCCCAAATTTTAGCTTCATTCATTGGCCTAAAACACGTATGTTACACGTATGTTATGCATGATAGAAATGTTTATCTTAAATAGTCCTACAAAAAAGTCCGCCACAGTATACATCTATATCTAATGTGTGCCATTATAGCCAAAACAGTGAACCATAACTACAATAAAAATTGATAATTTATTTCAAAAGCACATTTGGTAGTAATAAATTGATTCCTAAATGAAAATAGATACTTTTATCCCTACTGGTATAACATAAAATGTTTGATCATCCCGACATCAGTCCGAAACAAAATTGACCCGAGCTTAGCCGGGTACCTCAGCTAGTATTACATATTTTTGATTGAACTATCACCGACCCACTTGATCGGACTAGAATTAAAAACATAAACGTAAGCAATTAATTCGTAAGTTATGTACGTAGTTTATTTTAGATGTATTGAAAATGCCAAGGTGTTTGCATAGATAATACAAATGTGAATTTGTAACATATTTCAAAAGAATAGGCCAGCTGCGTGCCATAAAATATCACGAACTAAAGGCGGCCGGCGCCGGTCGGCAATGTACTTTACTGCCGTAAAAACGCACGAAACCGAGCTCTGCAACATATTTTCTGAAATCAAACCACTCGCTTTCTCCTCGTTTAAAAATCTTTTCACTCTTTGAGCGGCTCGTAGCCTTGTGGCGCGGAAACTGTCCTAGCGTACCAGAGGCCTGGGTTTAATTTCGACATGCACCACTGTCTTTGTCTTTCCGAGTTCGATAAGTGCATTTCGTCACGAATGCGAGCTGCTCCTTGGTTCGGAATCCATGTAAAACTGTAGGTCCCCTTCCCCTACTAGGTGGTTGGGTTTAAGCCCGCCCGGGTTGGTACCATCGAAGTGAAATGAAATGATGGTCGAAGCGGCAATGAAAAATCGTCCGTGTTTTCCATCCAGTTCAATGTAGCGCTGCTCATAAAGGGAACGTCCTGGAAAGGCACCTAATTCCTTCGGGAATGTGGTGTATTCATAACGGTAGTTGTGTGACATTAGCCATCCATGTCAGGTCGCATAAAAAAAAAGTGCACACATTTTTGCTATGAAATACATATTTCAATGCGCTATTGTGTCTTTTAAAAAAACTTCACAATCACTCTAATAACCTGTTAGGATTCTATGATTCAGATAGACATGGTAGCATGATTTTAGAAAGAAAACGGTTTATATCCAGGCTCACTTGTAATAATCACAAACATGTGGGATTATAACAATGAAATAATACGTAATAACTTTATTATATTTAAAAAATACATAGTCCAAGTCCACCGTGCATCGTGATCCAATGTGCGCCGTGTAAATGTCTTACATTTGTGTGAGTGAGCACGTTGTGTCAATGTGTTGGGGCAATATTTTTTTCCCACGGGTGGACGGCGTAGTCTTAATAACGCGAACTGAAACGGGGGCAAATATTAGTTATCCTATATAAACAAAGTAATCACAAATTCTTAGGTAGGTACCTAATATTATACAGCATACAAACAAAGACCATTATATCTTCACCGACTCCCCAGATCGTCACGTGTCCAGCCACCCCCCTGCACGAAGGGCTTACCTTATTGTCACTGTTCGTTTGAGGAAAACACGCACATAATAACAACATGTCTTACATAAAGGCATCTATCACATTCTCTGGGCTACTTGGTTACATTTACTGGTTATGTCTGTTGAAGAAAAAAATCTTCCGAAGTCGATTAAGACGACCTCAAATAGCAAATTGTTACGTAACTTTATTTCTTAGTTTAAGTAGCCTCTACCCACCCCCCACCCATCGCCACGAGCCTTATACATGAAAACACACATTCAAAAAGAGTATGCAGTGAATAACAACAATAAAATAAAACAAATAAATAAAAAAAAACAAATAAATATCAGAGGCTTTAATCAACAACTGTTCATATCATAAATTAAGTAATATGTGACATGAAAAAAATATTCCGCACATTTTCCGATAATTCCATGCTATTGAAATTAAAACTGGTGGAAAGTTTTAATATTAAGTTGCATAATAGTAATAAAAACGATTTTTATTCTCTGTGATAACATTGAGCTTAAATATGGCAGCCGGAAGCAAGGGGCAACACGATATACAGAAATGTGATGAATCAGTGAGCACCAATATGGCGTAGGCAATAAAAATCAATACTTGATTTTTACGAACAGAATACCTACATCAATATATTGGCTAACTATAAATATATTGTAGTCCAATATATATAAATAATTATATAATTTACACAGCCGGGAATGTATTTCTCACGCCTGTTTCCACCACCTCCAGCTACTGAAATCCGCAATTTACCTTTCGTTTACACCATGTAAATATGCCATTACTTATCGTATATAATATATATTTTTTTTTATGTGACTGGACATGGATGGCTAATACCACAAGTTCTGTCATGGTATTAGCCCAACACACCACATGGGAACTAGGTGCCATGCCAGGACCTTCCTTATATTGCACGGCTACATTGAACTGGATGGAAAACACGGACAATTTTCATTGCCGCTTCGACCATCGTTCATCCAATGCGATGGTACCAACCCGGGCGGGATAAACCCTACCACCTAGTAAGTGAGGAAGGGGACCTACAGCTTAACGTGGAATCCGAACCACGGCCAGCCTCTCTCAACGGTCGAATGGTCACCCATCCAAGACCAGACCGGACCCAGCGTTGCTTAACTTCGGAGAGCGATCGCCGAAGTGTCGCGCCACTGGGCCACTGAGGCTGACGTACTTATCGGTAATAAGTAATATGCCATTATTTATTACCACAAGCTACTAATCGGATTTCAGGTAACTGAAGGTGGTGAAAACAGGGCTTAGGCGAATAGATGATATTATCCGTTTACAAATAGTGTTAGTTTATAAACGCTCGTTCGTTTGCTTCGATAGGTTAGGTTTAGATTGATCCATAGAAGCTGCGGAGCATACATCTTCTAAAAATAGACCTAAGATATTTTTAGGGTTCCGCACCCAAAGGGTGCCAACGGAACAGGTCTGTCACAGGGCTGTATCTCATGAACCGTAATAGGTAGGCAGCTGAAATGTACAAAGTGTGTTTTAATTTTTCCGCTATAACAACAAATAGGTAAAATTAAAAAAAAATATTAAAGGGGGCCCCTCATACAAAAAAGGTGATTTTTGTGTTAAATGTTGTACGATGGTACGGATCCATTTGTGTGCTAGTCAGACTCGCACTTGGCCAGTTTTTTTGTAGTGTATTTTTTTTCAGCATTTGACAAAGAAGCCTTTATAAACTAACCGAGCCGTTGTCAAACGGACGATATCAACTATTTTCCTGGGACATCAACATTTTTTTATTGAACCTGACATGGATGGCTAATACCACACAACTACCATCGTTATATTAGCCCAATGCACCACATTCCACAAGGAATTTGGTGCCATGCCAGAACCTTCCTTTTATGATCACATTTTGTTTTTGAAGCACAGTCGAACACGGAGACCAGCCGGGATTTGAAGTGGAATACACTCGAACACTTGTCAAAGTCACCGGATATTTCTGAATGTACACGTAGGCTCCGGTTTTCGTACAGGGCAAACAGACAGAGGAAGGGTTGCGTGATGAATGACTCGCCACCGGCTAAACATGAGCGATGGGCCCCTTCCACCAAATATGAAATGGGAGGGCACTTCGTCGTTTATTATTTCTGCTCAAGTGCCCCGTTTAGGGCTCCGTAGGTAAAACCTGGAACCCTTATAGCAACGATACAATAGCCGTACGTCAGTCAAAGCTCTCAATTCCGTTATCCATAACAGATATGTTACAAAATGTCTAATATACGTTCTTGTCTGTACGTAATGTACGTGTATGTATATTAGTGTGGCGTATATTTAAAAACGGTTTGTTATACGTACATATTAAAGGGTTTTTTGATTGAAACGACCTAGTTGACTTTTGTCCGGGCAGTATTACCAAACATTGCATTTTTTTCTTGATGAGCTTGTAGTTTAACGAAAAATCAGAACAATTTTAATATATTACATCCTTACCTATGAAATTGCCGTTTTATATAGAAAAAATCAAACAACTTTTTTTAATGAAAGATGTATTTTATTAACCGAAGTATCGACCATTATTATCAATCCACTTTTGCCATTTTACTGGAAATTTCTTGATGCCTCTGGAACGGGAATCGATTAACTCTTTAAAGGCGTTTTTCACTGCCTCATCGGATTAAAAAAAAATCCCCGGTAAAAAGTTATCCAAATTACGAAAACAAATTCAATCAGTTGGAGCAAGGTCTGGTGAATATGGTGGGTGACGAAGAGTTTCCAGTCGTAACTCCTGTAGTTTTATAACGGAAAATATTTGAATTTGTAATTCCTACGCAAATAAAAGTTAGCCAAGTTAAGAACGGCCCGTAAGCTATGCTCCCCATACAAACGTAGTTTACTAATCATTTGGAAAACGCTATTCCAATTAAATTTATATTTAATATCAAATATCAGGTAAAAAATATCTGTGTCTGCATGCTTTTGTTTTTTTGAAAAATCCAAACCGAATGAAATGAATGCAAAAAGAAAATCTTCATACGAATTTTGTTTTCTCTGTGATTTGACCCAGAATACATTTGCCGAAAAAACAAAGGCATGCAGACACAGATATTTGTAGCCTAATATTAGATACCAAATATCAAGTAAGTTGGAACAGCGGTTTTCAAATCATTAGTAAACTACGTTTGTATGGGATGCGAAATTTTCAGGTGCTTACGGGCCGACCTTAAAGTGGTCAGTTTACTTGTGGAAACGGGAATTTCATAGGTAAGGACCTAATATAAATAATTATAAATGATAAGATGAAATTATTCTTCGCCGTAATGTTAGATAAACCCGCTTGCACAAAGGCATATCAACTTAAACACGACGTGATTAAACTCGCCCTTTTTTACTTGATAAGTTGACGTAATTTTAACATTGGTGTATTTATTAGCAATCGAGCATAAGCGTCCGGAAACCTCGATCCGGGATTCCGATTCGCACTTGATTACTCTTCTAAGGGAGCGTTTACTTTGGAAAAAGCAAGTCTTTCCAGTCGGCAAGACGAAATGGGATCGAAACACATTTGTAAATGGGAAAACAATGCAAATAAATGACGTAAGCATTTTGATACATTTACGAAATCCCGAATACCGTCGTGTAGGCTTGTGAGAGGACCCTAGACCAGCGGAGAAGCCTGCGATCCCCGGTGCCTGTCGCCACGGGTTCTAGTCTCGGAACGACCGCCTCTTATTCTTATTTCGAACTGGGCTATTTTAAGTTTTAGTAGTAGTAATTTTGAATTAATGGAGCACAGCTACAGTCCATACATTGGTCGACTCAAGGGAGATAGCTGTGCACACATTTTTACATTTGTATGGCAGTACGAGTTGACGTGAGTATCTAAACCCAAGTCTATACTAATACATATAATAAAGCAGAAGACTTTGTTTTTTGTTTGAATGCGCCGTTCTCTGATTTTTTTTGCATTTGATAGTCCGATTATTGAGGAATGTTATAGGCTATTTAACATCACGCTATGACCCCTAGGAGTAGAGTAAAAAAAAATTGAGAGAAATCTAAGCGAAAACTAAGTCATAGCTCGGGCGGGCGATGCGACGCGGTGGCTCGGAGGCCTAGGGCGCATTTAACCGGGATCCGCTCGGGTAACTGTCCAAAAAGAAACTGACGCAAGCGGAGCCGGGTGCCTCAGCTAGTTAACATATAAATATGGTTAGCCGCCCATAAACGTTTACCTCAGCGGCGGAGGGAAGGCGGCGGAGGGAAGTCGGCGGAGGCCGCCGCAGGCCCGCGGGAGTCGTCACGGCGCACCGCGAACGGAGCCTCCCGAAGTGCGCCCGAATTGGCTTCGTTACCTGCGCCCCCTCAGCCTCCCCCGTCCCGCCCCCTCGTCCCTCCCGCCCCCGTACCCTCGCCTCCCGCCGCACTCGACCGAAAAAGTTCGCCTTTGAAGAGTAAAACAAAAAACGGCCCCGCGCTCGCCCCGCACTTAGGCTTTCGGAAGGATTTAAGTGGCTGAGAATATCGTGGAAAAATATTACTTATACTTAGGCACGTATTTTAGAATACCACGCTGACACTCTTTGGATACGTTTGACTCAACTGAAATGAAACCGACTTTAATACCATGAGGCTGTAGGCTCCTACGCTAAGTGGCAATCAGTTATTCGGTGGTTAAACTTACATATTATTGAACTTATAAGACTCCAATTTGGACTTCCAATTAACCAATAAATAATTTTCATTTCCACAGCAGAACAATTGTTAAATAAAAACAAAATTAAATTTTTTTCGTTTTCATAAGTGCATACTTCTTCTTAATATTCACAGTAAATATGGTTCCATTCGGAAATATTTTTTTATTAAAAACATAAAAAAACTAAATGTATATACAAAATGCCACGCAATTTCATCTAAACATTGTCCAAAAACGGAGTTCGTTTAAAACATATTTGTGAATATTAACAATCACTGAGCGCTTTTAATGTATGTAGCTTTATAACTAGCTGAGTTACCCGGCTCCGCTCGGATCTATGTTGTTTTAGTTAGACTGATGTCGGACTGAATTATGTTGTTTTCTGATGTCGGACTGAATTATTTCCTGGATATTAAACGAGTTCGCCATAATAACCTTCATCCCTTATTTCAGTCCCATCGAGTTTATTTTTTGCCACAAAAGGCCTATGTCCTTCTCCAAGGTCCAGACTATCTCTATATCAAAATTCATCAAAATTTGTTCAGCGGTTTAGGCGTGAAAACACGACAGACAAACATACGGTACCTTTTTGAATTTATATACACATTTTAGAGGCGTATATCATGGATATATATTAAGGTATATAAAAAACAAAAACGTAGAGACTAACGAAGCTCTCAGTTCATTTAATGTGCAACATTTCAGAAAACTATTTCTTAATTTGACTGAGGAACCAGGCACGCACCATTGATCACTTCATTATCCTCTTAACGCCGTGTTTTGTATGAATCTAGACTTATTTTTTACTAATTTATATTTGATTTAATATTACCTTGCATCAAAAATGACAGTGGCTTTTTACACCTGAATGATTTAGATCATAATTCCTATGAATTTAGAATAAGATGTCACTATGGTAGTCAAGAGTTTGCTCTTCACCAATGTATGTAATGTTCTTATTATAATGTTCTTTGTGAGCAGTAGTAATCAATCAATCACTGTCAACTAGTTTGTAAGTATCAATGGAAAAATAATAATACAATGACCAACATGACGAAGTTTCTTGTCGGCTCTTCTTCGCCAAGAAGCAATCGAACCGACAGGAATAAAAATGACGAATCCGAGTGTGTACTAAAACTGAAACTGTGTGATGGACGGACAGGCTGACGCCATGCGGTCAATGTCGCATTTCTAAGTTTCCGGAAGCCTGAAAACCCGGTGCGGAGGGTTTGACCGCAACTTACCCTTGCCGAAAAGCCACACACTCGGACTTCGCGAGCGGGAAACGTTCCCCGCCGGAACTGCAACGTCGGTGTTTTGAAGTGGACGCGGTATTACATTTTGCAAACATAGGCATCTCGTAAAGGAGCTCATCCTGCAAAGGGCACCGACGGTCGACTTCGAAAGGGCGAATTTTACAAACTTGAGAAATTCACACAATCTCTATGTCACATTGGCGATATCGGTCGCGCTTCACTCGGTAACCACTTTTGCGGTACTCATTGGCGTGAAATCTCATCGAGTTTGTTTAGTGCTTTTAACGAACACTGATAATAACAGCAAACAATGTCCTTTGATTTCTTTTGGTTATCTCGTTTGTCAGCCTCAGTGGCCCAGTGGCGCGACACTTCGGCGATCGCTCTCCGAAGTTAAGCAACGCTGGGTCCGGTCTGGTCTTGGGTGGGTGACCATTCGACCGTTGAGAGAGGCTGGCCGTGGTTCGGATTCCACGTTAAACTGTAGGTCCCTTTCCTTACTTACTAGGTGGTAGGGTTAATCCCGCCCGGGTTGGTATGTTGGTATTGGATGAACGATGGTCGAAGCGGCAATGAAAATTGTCCGTGTTTTCCATCCAGTTCAATGTAGCCGTGCAATATAAGGAAGGTCCTGGCATGGCACCTAGTTCCCATGTGGTGTGTTGGGCTAATACCATGACAGAAGGTGTGGTATTAGCCATCCATGTCCTGTCACATAAAAACAAATATCGGGCACTTTTAAAGCTCTTAGTACTGAATGTATCGCTTGCCAACGGGTAAAAACAATGAACACGGACATTGAGTTAATCAACGGCGTTGATAATATATATATAAACGGATGCGCCTAAGCTAATTACAAACTCAGGTAACCGATAACAATTAGAGATAGCCAACAGTTTGCTATATAGGGGAAACCTGCTAACTTCGGCAGATTGCCCTTACTCTGAGGATTAATTGCGTTCCTCGTCCCTAATCTTACGTCTTTATGGTCATCAAGAGGGCCATGAAATACCCTTAAAACGTGCAATCTATGTCACTATCAAATAGCGCATTAAGTATTACAAACGATCATTGAGGTCACGGGGCGGGCGAGAGGCATAATAGGCCGACCCGCCTGCTGGCTGTATGCGGTTGAGGTATTACCGACCACGTCTACAGTTACCTTTTTAGGGTTCCGTAACCAAAGGTTTAGAAGGCTCCGATGTCCGTCCGTCCGTCCGTCCGTCACAGGGCTGTACCGCATAAACTGTAATAGGTAGAAAGCTGATATTTTCACATAGTATGTATATTGCCGCGATAACAACAAATAAGTAAAATAAAAAAAAGATTAAAATGAAAAGGGGCACCGATACGAAAAACGTGATTTTTTTGGTGTTAAATATTGTACGATGGTACGGAACCCTTCGTGTGCGAGTCCGACTCGCCTTGGACAAACACATCATCGTATGTACGTAGACATAAATGAGTAATGCCACAACATTTTTTTTTTAAAACTTACGGTTTCCCGGCGTGCAATGCCGTGCTCGGCCGACATGTTTCAAAACGTAAGTTTTCTAAACATGTACAGCAACGGTGTAAATCTAAGACCACACCTATTGTCACGATATTAGCCCAAAACTCGAGTGGCTCTTAGCTCAAGGGCGCAGCGACTTTCTTTGCAGGTCAGAGGTCATTTGCGCTCCGCCGTTTATGCACATCATCTTTCTCTTTCTGAGTTGGATAAGTGAATTTCGTCACGAATGCGAGCTATTCCTGTGTCTTTTCCTTAAATAAATAAATAACCGTCAGTTTTACATTTACGAATACAGTTGACGCGCCAGCCACACATCTATCCCGCAAAATTATCAGCTATTCATTTTTGGTATTACTAAGCAAGTATGCACATTTATCTCATCATACTTTTTTGTTACGATAACTTCTTTTTCTGGCGCATTATCTATGTAACGCAACCACTTGGCACAGGCAGACCGAAACATTTCGCTTTAGAGGGTTAGTCTTCATCCTGTGAACCTCCTAGTCTTTAACTTTAGTCTTTAGTATATTGCCGCGATAACAACAAATAAGTAAAATAAAAAAAAGATTAAAATGAAAAACGTGATATTTTTGGTGTTAAATCTTGTACGATGGTACGGGACCCTTCGTGTGCGAGTCCGACTGGCACTTAGACAGTTTTTAACACATCATCTTATGTAAGTAGACATAAATGAAAAATGCCACAACTATTGTTTTGAAAACTTACGGTTTCCCAGCGTGCAATGCCGTGCTCGGCCGACATGTTTCGCCTCGAAACCGTAAGTTTTCAAAAACTGTACAGCAAGGGTGTAAATCTAAGACCACACCTATTGTCACGATATTAGCCCAAAACTCGAGTGGCTCGTAGCTCAAGGGCGCGGCGACTTTCTTTGCAGATCAGAGGTCATTTGCGCTCCGCCTTTTATGCACATCATCTTTCTCTTTCTGAGTTGGATAAGTAAATTTCGTCACGAATGCGAGCTATTCCTGTGTCTTTTCCTTAAATAAATAAATAACCTACAGTTTTACATTTACGAATACAGTTGACGCGCCAGCCACACATCTATTCCGCAAAATTATCAGCTATTCATTTTTGGTATTACTAAGCAAGTATGCACTTTTATCTCATCATACTTTTTTGTTACGATAACTTCTTTTTCTGGCGCATTATCTATGTAACGCAACCACCACCACAGGCAGACCGAAACATTTCGCTTTAGAGTGTTAGTCTTCATCCTGTGAACCTCCTAGTCTTTAACTTTAGTCTTTAACTTTCTAGAAACTTTTTGTTGCGACCTCCTCGTCTATAAACACACAATTTGTCGTACCTGTTCTACCATACTTTTACATGTTTTGTCATATCGTTTTCGTTTCATCGTGTCATTTCGTATCGGCCTGGCTCTCATTCGCCGAGTGTAACGTGCGATAAGGAACGTTCCAGAAAGGGGGGTGGCTTTTCGTAATGGTTCGACCTCTACAGTCGCTCGATGGCCGGCCTCGTCAGCCCCGAGGTTAAATAGTCGGGCCCGCGCCAAGTTCTGCCGTACGAGGCTGCGAGCCGCACGCTTCAGAACAGCTAAGTTGCCCGCATTAACTTAATTTTGGAAACATTCAAGGCGACTTTATTATTAAAATGTTTTCGGACATACAGTGTTATAGTTATCGCTTCAGGTAGCCCAACCCGGCGGTACTAACTCATTCGCGGGCACGGTACAAAACCGTGCTGTTGCGCTCTGGGACCTTCTCTGTTTCAAAGAAAAAGACAGGCTCAGTGATTAGGAAGATGCAACATGTCTGCAAAAAAGACAAGGTGCACAGTGTATGAATTGGTAAGATTTACGAAAATGTTTATTACAAAACGAATTATAGCTAAAAGTGAACCACGACCGCTGTAGTAAAAAATCTAACAAAAACCAAAAAGTTTATGAATCGTGATTAAATAAGCTATGTCTGATGACTAATATTTTTAAGATGCTCTTACTTTATCATTGCGTAATCCACCTCCAAAGTTATTGTATAAAACGCGCGAAAAATTTGAACTTTCGGACCTCATAACTTAGAAACCAAACACAATTTTACAATGCCAACGGTCATCAGACATCTAGTTCGATCAAACAAACCTATTTTGAGCAAAACTTGGAATCTCTGACAAGAAATATGGGCGTGATCTTCCCCGTTTGTATGGGGAGTTGAGCGGGATGGGCCACCTTATGGTGATCCCAAATTTTGCTCAAAATAGCTTTATTTGATCGAACTAGATGTCTGATGACCATTGGCATTGTAAAATTATGTTTGGTTTTTTAGTTATAAGGTCCGAAAGTTCGATTTTTTTGCGCGTTGCATACAATAACTTTGGAGGTGGATTACGCTATGATAAAGTAAGAACATCTTAAAAAGATTAGTCATCAGACATAGCTTATTTAATCAAGATACACAAACTATTTGGTTTAGCTGTAAGTCATTTTGTAATGAAAATTTCGTAAATCTTACCAAATCATGCACTATGCACATTGTCTTTTTTGTGGAAATGTTGCATCTTCTTCATCACGGAGCCTGTCTTTTTCTTTGAAACAGAGAAGGTCCCAGAGCGCAACAGCACGGTTTTGTGCCGTGCCCGCGAATGAGTTAGTCCCGCCGGGTTGGGCCACCTTAAGTCGTCGTTGCGTCCACCGCATTGTTGACTTCCTCAGGACTCGCGGCGCGGACCTGGAGGACTTCCGAAACCGTCTTGGTATCCGTTATTGGCGCAACACAGCACCACGAGGCATCAGTTGCCGAAACCATCGAGTATGACATCGTTAGCATCGTTTGAACGGATGATGTATTCGCGAAACTAATCTAATCGGCGCCGCGGCGGCTGGAGATACCCACAGCTACAATCTTCGCAGCCGGCGACCTGCAGTTGATTTCGGACTGGACGACGTGTCGGAATTCCTCCAGGTCGCGCCGCGAGTCCTAAGGAAATCCACATTGCGATGGACGAAATGTCGACTTAAACATGTAAGCGATTATCATAACACTGTCTATCCGAAAACATTTTAATAATAAAGTATAACAACGGTGAAGTAACTTTACATTTGCGTACTAAGCAGGTACGTCGCTTATTCCAAGGAATTCAAGGAAGAAATATTCCAAGGAAGAAATTTGGAATTCTCCTCCAGTCCCTCCTTCCGTAATGAATGCCTGCTACTAACACAGTGTTTAAGATTATACATACATACATTTATATAACGCTTCATCTGACGTTGACTGCAAAGATTGAACATTCAAACATATTGCCATCACCAAAATCGTATTTGGCATCAGACGCTAGAGCCAGTCCTAGGTTGACTTTAGTTAATATACTTTTTCGTACTAAGCAGGTACGTCGCTTATTCCAAGGAATGTGTTATGTATGTATGTATAATCGACGGTAAAGCAAGGACACCAAGTTTCCTACATAACACATTCCTTGGAACAAAAGTGAGAGTCTAAATAAACATTCATAGCGACTAATGTGTCCACTGAACGAGAAAGGACGAACCGTTTCGACGGCTGGATCGCGCCCAGGACTCACCAGTTATCTGAAAGAACAAAAAGGAGTTGAATTATAATCATGCACAATATAGTAGGATTTCTGAGTCGGATAAGTGAAGTTCGAGACAAATGCGAGAAATTTTCGAGGTTCGTAAGAACTGTACCAAGCTGGGAAGCCTAAGCCGACCAATAAGCCCACCCGAACTGGTACCATCGAATCAGATGAAAGAGGATCAAAGCGGAAATGAAACGTTGTCGATTAAATATATCCAGTTCCAAAAAAATATATTTAATACTAAGTAAATATACTTTTTCGTACTAAGCAGGTACGTCGCTCATTCCAAGGAATGTGACATGTATGTATGTATAATCGACCGTGAAGCAAGGATACATTTATTAAAGAAAGAGCCCAGTAAAAATAACTACTTTACGAATATACTGCAAGGCTGGATCCGAACCAGCAAAACATCTTCATTCTCTCTTCATCAGCTCTTTCTTTAATAAATGTATCCTTGCTTCACGGTCGATTATACATATATACATATCACATTCCATATTGAATACTAGTTTGAAGACAGAAGACGGTGTAGATTATACAAACGTGTAAATGTGTAAGGCATTCAGAAAATGCGGGGTCAAAAGAGTTGATCTTACAAATTATTCGATTTGTATATTTTCAATAAAACTCAACAAGGCTCCGGTAAATCCATGTCCTGTGCGGGCTGAAATTGTTGAAGCTAACTTACATATTTGTTGATAAAGCTCACCCTTTGTTGGGAAATATTGGACACGCGCTAGCACGTCGACTCATTAAGGGTAACCAAGAAACCCTTTTAACGTAGATCCTATTGTCGGAGTGAGCCAGGAAGTGGGTGTTGTACAGCAATATTGCAAGCATCATTAAAGCAATGCCATAACTGGCACACACTTGAAGCACAAAAAGCTATAATAATAAGTATCTAAGTATTACATAGTATCAACGAGGGATAACCACATATTCTCCTTTTATAACTTTAGGTTATGGTGTTGTCTCTACAACAAATACAAAAAAAAAACATTAGGATTCTACCATTATAAATTAAGCTAACATACACTTCAAAATGTACTGATTGATTTCTCGAACCTAAGATATAAGAACATACTTATTAATTACCCATGACTCATTTAAAAGAAAACAGAAAAATGGCGTTTGGTAAAATCTTAGTAATAAAATTCATAACGACGTGACCTACGACGGGCCAGGTTCTTTATACGTAGTTAATTACATTTTTACTAAAACATATTGCAAATTTTGTGTGGGCTAGAAAATTAGGGCTTTACTCTTTTTAGAAATAATAAAACCTCATCTTTTTTACAACCAGTGTTTAAAACTTTGTATAGGAAGGCAACCGAGGTAGTCTTTTTTCTACTAAGAATCACATCCCAAAATAAATTTGTGCCTGAATCTGAAGTAAACACACTTTCTGTGCAAAAATCACAGGCTACGTTTTTTTATTTGGTTCATACCCGTCTTTTCATTTCCAAAATCTAGGTGACAGCGCAATCCGACAATCCGTATTAAAATTGTTAACTTATTGTTCGGAGGCAGCCGATTGGTTCCGTTGATATATCGACTGCGTATGTGTCGCACGTCACGGCTGAATTATCGACCGCGACAGCACGAGCCCTCCCACAGTACATTTCTAGTCCGAAGGGTAGAATTATTGACTAAGGCCACAAGCACATAACATAATGCGTCAACGGCTGTGTCACATTAAGAACCTACATTTAAAAAATTAAACGCGCATTATTTACCTACAAATATTTCGTGTCCTCTGGAGAAACCTTTTTTTTATGTAAAGCGCGGCATATGGCGTACGCCGGGACCTCTTAAGGTGGCCCAACCCGGCGGGACTAACTCATTCGCGGGCACTGTACAAAACCGTTCTGTTGCGCTCTGGGACCTTCTCTGTTTCAAAGAAAAATACAGGCTCTGTTATGAGGAAGATGCAACGTGTCCACAAAAAAGACAATGTGCATAGTGTATGATTTGGTAAGATTTACGAAAAATTTGATTTCAAAACGACTTATAGCTAAATGTAAACCACGACCGCTGTAGTCAAAAATTTAACAAAAACCAAATAGATTATAAATCTTGATTAAATAAACTATTTCTGATGACTAATCTTTTTAAGATTTTCTTGCTTTATCATTGCGTAATAAACCACCAAAGTTATTGTATAAAACGTGCGAAAAATTCGAACTATCGGACCTTATAACTTAGAAACCAAACACAATTTTACAATGCCAACGATCATCAGACATCCAGTTCGATCAAATAAAGCTCTTTTGAGCAAAATTTGGGATCTCTGATAAGAAATATGGGCGTGATCTTCTTTCCCCGTTTGTATGGGGAGTTGAGCGGGTTGGGCCACCTTAAGGTGCCCGACGACGCCCATGAGCTTTCGAACTTTTAAGGGTGCTGCGAAAACCATGCCGGCCGGCCAGGTGCTTCTTCACACCATGTTTGAAGGATCCCAGGTTGTACTTAGGGGGAAATAACTCGGCAGGGAGTGCATTCCATAGTTTACCGACCCTATAGATAAAGGACCTAGAGGATCGGTTTGTTCTGATTTTTGGACTGTCGACAGTGAACGGGTGCATTTCCTGCCTGTTCCGTGTTGTGCGACAGTAGAAAGGGGACGGAGGGACAGCGTCCCTACATCAAAACATGTCCGATTTGATATTTTGTTTATTGAATCTATTATTATGTGGCTGGTCTCCAATGGTTTCATAAATTAGTTTTTCTCGTAAACGACCGTGTTAGAAGAGTTTGTTTTAGCATACTTTTTTAATTCAAAATGTTTTTAAATGTGTCAAAATTATACCAGTATATAAAAAACTTTGATAAAATTTAAAAACATATCTAATTCCTACTTAATTTCTAAAGATATTTGGTTGAAATTATGCTAACAACATCATCGAACCAGTACGTAGAAATTTAATCAAAGTATTTTATTTACTAGGCAGACAGGCTCGATATGAAAAAAAAATCAAAAAGTATGCAAAATCAAAACGCTTTTATCTCAGTCATTTACGAAAAAAAACTAATGAATGAAATCATAGAAGACTAGCGTTTAAAAACATATTCAGGAAAGAAAAATCTATCGGACATATTTTGTTGTCGAAAATAATGGGCGTTTCAATTTTCAAATGAAGGCTCTTAATGTTTAAGCTGCGATATCTATGTCTCCGCCAAGTGGCTAAATACACGACAAGTGATCGAATAATATGGAATGAGTTCAATAAGCTCGAGTTTAAATAATATACAAAACAACCTTAACATTTATGGTTTAAATCGGTTAAAATATATTTTATACTGACGAACAGAAGTGATCATTACAAATATAATCCTAGACGAGAAAAGACTGGAATGGGTCATTTGGAAAAAATATGAGTTGCAAGATTGCAAGAGCCATTACATTACAAAAAATTAAGTCATTTCTTCGGTACATTCAAAATGCGTATCAATTAGACTATTGCAAAGATGTGTAAAGAAAATTTAGAAAATCTGGCTAAGATCGCACCTAAAGTAGCGCACCGTATACTGAACGAACTATCGCCTCACAAAATGACTTGCCAATCAGACACAATCAATTAATCATCGGACCACTAAGCACCTGATTATAACTAGAGCATGATTCGTGTTAATCGACGAGCCGAAACCGCAGGCGGGCCTGACACCACCAACGCTACCTATAGACTGGGAGGTCGCGACAAAAATTGTTACAATAACGTAAATGGCTGAAACTGGGTTCACGGGATAAAGACTAACCCTCTGAAGCTAAATGTGTCGGTCTGCCTGCGCCTAGTGGTCGTGTTACCTAGATAATGCGCCTGAAAAGTTCGTTATCGTTACAAGTAAAATATATGATAAGGTAAATGGCTGTAAATAACGCATTTTAGTAATACCAAAACTGAATAAATCTTTGGTTGCAATTCGTTGTCTTAGGCGATTTAGGTTACAGATATAAGTTTTGGTATATTTCAGTGTTTAATTATAAAACCGACTGGTTATTGTTGCATAATGAATAGATATCAATATGTCCAGACAATCAGTTTATTCATAAGCAGGTACATATCAGCATCTATTTTGCATAGCCAATCTAGCTAGCGCAACCACTTGGCGCAGGCAGACCGACACATTTAGCATCTGAGGGTTGATCTCTAACATGTGAACCCAGATTCAGCCATTTACATTATCGTGACCAAAAATGTCATGACCTCCCGGAATACTACCGCTACCTACCGCCCGACTTAGCGGTTACTCATTATTACATCGAACCCTCCAATAAAGTTTATTTGGTATAATGATAAATCGTGTACAATATTGCGATATTTTTTCAAGTAGAAAATAATTATGTTATGAAGCATAATACAAATATAATCAGCAACACAATAATGAATTGTTATTATTATTATAATAGCCTTATACACTTAAAAAAGTGTAACATTGTTTTAAATTTCTGAGATTTTTTTCTTATTGCCACCCACTGCAGGGCTTTGGCCTCTTGACCGTATTATAGGTCTTGAGGTTTGGTCATTCAAACATCTCGCCTGGTAACCAACCACATCTTAATTACAGATTTAAATTAAAGTATTTTATTATAATATATATATTATAATGTATTAAAGGGTGGCATTAAAAATATATATATATAAATAAAATATAAATAAGTAAATTATTGTGCGCAACATGGCTTAATAATAATAATAATAATTTTATGTATTCGTGATTTTAAAAGCTGTGACCAAATATTATTAAGATACGATGAAGTACGACTGTGCTCTATGTAGTTGGACATCGGATAGTGTTCTTAAAATAGAACCGGTTAAAAACTTCACAAAACGATTTGTTTTTATAAAAAAATATCATTGAATACAACCAATCGATATGATTGAAAAATATATTTTAATAAATTTACAAAAATAATGATCATAATATCCATGATAAGACACCAACACGAAAGTAGGCGAACTTGTTTTGAAATACATTACAGTTCTGAATCGGCAATTAGCAAGTTTCGTAGCAAGCAAACTCTACGAGCGCAAGTGCTACGCCGCGCCGCATCCTTCGCTGGCGCGGCTCACACGAGCAACAGCAGCGTAGCAATCAATCCGCTTGTGCTACGTGCGTAGCACTATTTGTCGGAGCTACGTCAAAACGCCACTGATAGGTGCTACGCGCATGTAAGCTGGTCAGGAAAAAAACCGTTCTTGATGGACGTTTGCAAGAAGTCACGTACCAGAAATCTACAAGTTCATAATTCAGTTCATAGTTCATTTATTTGATAGAATTCTCTACAAGGTCGAGAGCAAGTTTTAGATAGGATGTTAAAAGCGGTTTATAGGTATTTTTTGGTTGGCTAAATGTATAAAACTGAACGCGGCGCCGACTTTTCGTCGAATGTTGAACTCTGACGATGTTGCAATTTCCCTAGAATTCATTTATAAATCTACCTCCTCGGTCACCTTTTAGGGGATTTAGCCTACAATCAATGCGAAGAATAAAGCTGCACACAAATCGGGTAACTGGTTCTCAAGTTATTAACGGAGAGAGATACGCAGAGTTTGAGTTTTATAAGAGCAATTATCACAAGATTTTTCTCGAAAGGCCAAATTTTTTGTAATTTCAACGGGTGGTGGAGAAAACGTCATCTGTGGATCAAATTTTAGTTTCTTAAAAGGCTTAAAAAAAATCCATTTTTGTTTACAATATTACAATACAAAATATATATATTCTTTTGCAATTACAAAAATCTTAAGATTAAAAAATGTGTGACCCTATAGAAGCGTAGCTCCTACGCCTTTTTCGACGAGTCGATTTCATAACGTATGTTTTGCGGCAACGGGGGGTCCATTTCCCAACTTTAGCGTAACCAGCAAAACTAAAAGCTTAACTCATGAATACGTTACTGGCAATTTTCGTACACTATCAAGTGAACCGCGACGCTGATTCCCAAAGCGTGCTTCGCGGTTTCTCAAACATTTAGCGGGCACTCTCACCCCATAAAAATACAGTCCGCGTCGCCGGGAATAAACTCCGCGCGCGTTTTAAGAGGCTCGTTTTAAAAGGCATTAAAGGGGAATGTCTCCGCGCGATTTATGTCGGGTCGGCGGCGACGAGGCTGTCGAATTTCTTAGTTTTTTTTATCGTCCGTTTAAATTTATCGAAACGGGGGTGGCCTCATTTGGCCCGGGAACACCAGATGGTGGCGAATTGTACGAAATTGTAGAGGTAAGAAATTGAAATGGGCAATCGGCGGCTGTGGGGTGACCGTTAAAGTCACGAATGAACAGGCCGGTATGAAAGTAAAATTCAATTATTAAGGATACTTTATTAAATTAAGTTTTTATCGATAGTAAAATATCCTGAGAAACAAAAATACCTATCTAAAAGTTTACTGGTAAATAAAACTATTTAAAATATTGTATGTCCTGAAAAAAAAACAGCTTTCAATGGGCTTTAAAATCTTAGAGGGAAAAAAGTTGAAAATAAAATTATATAAACGATTTGTATACTGGAGGTGCTTTAATGTTAATTAATTTTATTTAATTATTCAATTTAATTATTGTCCGACATTGGCTTACCAGTTATTTTTCGTAGACATAGTAGACTTCGATTCGACTTATATTTAGCTTCTGGTAAGGTTTGTCATAATAATAACGGCTACTTTCATACAAAAACTCAGTTGTTTTACGTCCGAAATCGGAAAGGACAATGTGTAAAAATCTCGCCTTCAAAGAAGACTTTACGAAGATTTCGAATTACGCTTCGGTGCAAAAAAAACCGTTCACATTTATCACGAAATTGGTGGGCACTTTATTTCGAGCGAGTTCCAAATTCAAACTTTGCCGAACGTCGCGCGTCCCCTCCCCCGCAGCCCGCCCGCCGCCCCGAGCGGCTCACGGGCCGCATCAACGGCACGTGCCGCGCGAAGGTGGCGCCGCCGCTCATTCGAAACGGTTGAAGAAACTTTTTCAAAAAAAGAATCCCGCTCAAAAATTAGAACATTTGAGGAGAATATTTATTTAGGAAGGTCATTTGGAATATTTGTCACAGAATATCTTTAAGCCGCGAATAATTGCGATGAAAAATGGAGGAGAGATATTTCTTCAACAAAGACAATATATATATTTGGAACTGGCAGCTCACATATACTTTACTTAGCATCTTTAAAATCTTATGAGGTTACTGAAACACAATATTACCAGAAATATCACATTGAATAAAAGATGATCGAAACGGAAATGAATATCGTACAACCAGTAAAATGTAGCCGTGCAATAAAATGAAGGTCTTGGCATAGTGTAGTTCTCATGTGGCGTATTAATCATTGCACAGAATTACCCATCAATTTCGTTTCCCAATTACAACTAATTAGCTATTTGACTCTAGAACTGAAGATCTGGGCGGTCGAACATATCACCAGGCAAAGTAAAATCACAATAGTTATCATGCCACGATTACAGCCCATCACACGGCGTGCATGGTGCACACCGAATTAGGTGCCATTCCAGGACCTTTAACAATTCGAATATTCAAACATATCGCCGTCATCACCGAAATCGTTTATGGCTTCAGCGCTAGAGATCTTTTTTACATCTCTATTTAACGTGACCTTGATTAACGGTCGGACATAATAATTCTTGAAACTGTCGGTCCTAAGCGCTGAATGGTTCTGTAAGATTGGCTAAGGTCTCTGTAATGTTGATTTCGAAACACCCGTCTCGAAATTAGGGACCGGGCCGACATAAAACACAAGCAGCCAAAGTTCACAGACGATCTTACTCCATTCACCGAGGGCGGGAGATTTATGTGCGCGGGGGGGGGGGGGGCGGAGGGCGCGGCTCCGCCGGCGGAATGACAATCGAGCGGCGCTGGCGTCGCGCCGCGGCCGCCATGACAGCCGGTCACGTGGCCGCGCTCGCGATACGACATTTCGATTCGCCTTGAAAACAACCGTCCGTTTCAGTCAAAGGGCGAACCGTCGTCACTTGCCTTACTTTGACAAGTTAAATCCCGAATTGGACAAATACAGCATCTCGGAGTTTGGACAGTCGAGTCTAGGTTTGCCGTTTTTTACGTAACTGGACATGGATGGCTAGTTCCACAATGAAAATATCATTTATTGCTTGCCACTACGAGCACAAATTATGCAAGAGGCGAGTTCATTGCCACAGGCCATTTTTAACTGTCATATCAAATCAAATCAAATCCTTTATTTGCTTTTTTGGCCATACAGCATAGTAAATAGTATTTAAGATAATTAAATATTTTAAGTATTTCAACATAGAAATAAAATTATCAAACGGAAAATTTTAAGCACATGAAATTAACAAAAGTTTAAAAAATACCAATCAAAGATAAAACAAAGTTAGACATAAAATTACAACATAATATTCGAAATAAAAAAAATAAAATTCAACATAAAAACAAAGATTTAAAAAATAAAAATAAAAATTATATATAATTTCATATATTATTTAAATGTCATATATCATATCAATTATAATATATATTAGCTCAAGACACCGCATTCCCGAAGGGATTAGGTGCTACGTCGGGTCCTTCCCTTTATTACAACCGATACATTTAAACTGAATGGACACCATAGAACATTTTTAATTGCCGCTTCGATCATCTTTTCATCAAATGCGTAGTACCAACCATACCACCTAGTAGGAGAAGGGAAAATGCAGTTTTACACCCGAAACAATAAAACAGCTCGCATTCGTGAAGAAATGCACCTATCCGACTCTGAAAGAGAAAGAAAGATTGAACCCGTGACATCTTACATGAGAAGCCAAGCCCCACGCTCTGATCTACGAGCCGCTCAAAATATATACATGTTCCAATATAAAATATGCTTCCGAATAAAGTATTTAAGTGACACTTTTCGTGACAATACATGACACGAAATGGGGTTTTAAAAATACTGAATGTTCGTTGCCCAAAAACTTCTCGTTGGCGCACATATGGAATAAATTAATTTATATTCTACACATTACTGAGGCGGTACGTGATACGAAATTAAATAGCAAAGTTTCCGAAACCCGCGGAATAATTAAACAAATAACATAAAGCGATAGTTGTTTTAGAGTGGAAACGTATTTCCCATAAAAATCCTTTGCGTAATATTCTAGTTAGAACCTATTCCAACATTCAAAATGTCGATAGGAGACATAATAGCCCTGTGACTCGTCAAACAATGGATTAGTACTTAGTGACTTTACTGGTCGAGTTGCCTCATAGTTGGTTAATGTGACTACTGAAAGACGGAGATAAAGAAAGATAGGTATGTTGAGATTGTTTGGACGTGCAGAGATCATAAGTGACCAGGTTGATAAAATGCTTCGCAAATGTAATTTACGTAGCGCCCGTGTGTAAGTTGATACATTTATGTATTTGACATTGAAATCACTGTTACCTCATTCATTTGAGGTCTATATTTACACGGAAGCATTGAAATCAGATTTTTCTGATTATTTTAAAAAAATATCAACATGCTTAAATGTAGATGCTGTGTCATAAACTCAGATGAATGCAAAGAAGTTTTCCGTGATCTTATCACCATGTCTGCTTACTCTTCCGTAATTCGGACTGTTAGTAAATACTCTTCGCTTAATCAATGCGACAATTGCAAAAATGTAAAAATGGCAAACAAACGTAATGCTACAGTAACATTGCTACAGTAACAGTAACATGCAAGAGTAACATTTTACTGTTAAACAGTTAACAGGTAACAATAACCTCGAAATCTAAGAACACTGGGCGTGAAAAGTCGAACCTTTTCGGAAAGCTAAAGACATCAATGAAAGGTCCATACACGAAACTGAGAACACCCCCGCTCGCGTCCCCTACTTTTGTAAATGCATGACTGGACGCATACGGTTCCAGATTTTTTGGAAAAGTATGGAAACACCGAGGCTACATCCAAAGAAAAAAACATTCACAATCCTTGCAAACATTCAGAAGCAATCAGTAAGCATATTTGAACCTAAAAATCCGAACTACTCTATGAACGTACTGAACGCTGGATTGAACAAGAAAGCACACCTTTTGCGGGCATTGCGTCTACAAATTCCGCCATATTTTTTTTCTTTATTTAATTAAAGTGTTCTTGCATCACCGTAGATTCTACATCACGACGTACTCGCTTAGCACGAAAAACCGGCCAAGTGCGAGTCGGACTCGTACACGAAGGGTTCCGTACGATCGTACAAGATTTAACACAAAAAACACGTCTTTTGTATGGGGCCCCCTTTACTTATTATTTTTTAATTTAACAATTTGATGTTATAGCGGAAAAATTAATACACACTCTGTGAAACATTCAGCAGCCTACCTATTAGGGTTCATGACATACAGCCCTGTGACAGACGGACGGACGGACAGCGGAGGCTTAGTAATAGGGTTCCGTTGGCACCCTTTGGGACGGAACCCTAAAAAGTATTTTATTAAAGAGTATTTTACTCTCCTTAAGAATCCGATTGAAAGCCCGCTTCTATTTTTAGCCAGTCGAAGAACGTACCGTAAAAGTCACAACCCTCAACCGACCCGGGAAGGTGTGACGGCCCCTGAATATTTCAACGGCTCCTGTTCCCGCCCTCGACGTCGAACACGGCAGACCCGAGAGCGCGAACAGCAACGCCACTCGGTAGTGTAGTCGTAATACGTGTGCCCGCTGATGTAAGAGCGTATACGTGAAGCGAGGGCGAGACGTCCACCTGAGAGCAGTGCGCATCCGAGTTGATCGAATTTTAATTAACCTTGAAAATATTGCCCTTTGCTGATAAATATGGGTATAAAAACGACGTTCCGCTCTTTCTTGAAAATGCGTCCGCCACGCACCCCTCAAGTCGCTCCGGTCGTTGCTTGGCGTAAACCAGAGTCGGACGCGCGCCTCCGCACGGAGCCGGTGCGTTGCGCTCGTTCGCGCATATTTAGGTAACTTATGTTATTTGCTATTTTAATATTTTTTTGAAGTTTGATTTTTTTCTTATATAGGTAACATAATCAATCATTGTAGTGACTAGGATTAGCATTATTATTTCAGTTTAGTTTTACTAAAATACATTTTATGTTAAAGATTTACAGATTTTTGCTTAATTCTGTTATGATTAATTTTTATGTATGTTTGTATGTTACCTGTTTTCTTCGCGAATAAAGTAAAATAAAAAATAAGGCAAAGCGATCCACTGGTCACGTCATCAATTAACATTGTGCACAAAAAAAATACATCCTTTCTTTCTATTATCCTAGAATAGCAGCAACCAGGTAGCATCTTTGACGTAATTAACTTACAAACTTGATTATTAACTTCGGGTCCTTTAATATTGTAAACATTAGAGAGTGGAGTGTCGCAGGTCTAGCCGCCGCCGCTAATGCCATCTCCAGTTCGCGCGGGCTCCCGGGACAGACCGCAAAGGTCACGGTTTAATCTCCGTGAAGTGTTACGAGGCTCGTCCATTTTCTTATTACTACCCGCGCGCCGCCCGCGCCCGCCCGTCGCTCCACGCGCAAAACTTTCTCCAACTTTGGCATTATTGAGTAGGATGGACGTTTACTGATGGAGAAAAGAACTCGACGTCTACTTGGGTCGCCGGCGGGCTCGCTACTTCTTTTTTTATTAGATAAGGTGGTTATGTTATATGTGTGTGAGGCTCCGAGAACAAAAACGCTCATTGAGAAAACAATGTCTACAAGCATAGCTTGCTGTATTGTTTACAGTTTACACAAACGAAAAACAATACAGCAGGCTATGCTACAAGGCATTGGGGTCTCATCGAACCATCCACAGCGGGATATCCACACTGTGTCTTTCATGCTATTTCAGCACAACTCGTCGTGATGATTAATAACACCCATAGCACAGGGTAAAATATATAGAAAGTATATTTACTTAAGTCAACCTAGGACCGGCCCTAGCGTCCGATACCAAATACAATTTTGGTGACGACGGCAATATGTTTGAATGTTCAATCTTTGCAGTCAAGGTCCGTAACGTAGTTATAGCGTTAAATAAATGTATGTAGGCATAATCTTAAACACTGTGTTCGTAGGAGGCAGTGATTAAGGGAAGAGGGACTGTAGGAGAATGTTAAATTATGGGTGTATACCCATATATTAGGTGGTGAAATTGGTTAGACGCAATACCCGCGAATGGTTTTGCTGGTTCGGGTCCAGCCTTACAGTATATTCTTAAGGATGTTCCGACCCATACAATGTTTTTTTTACACAGAACGCAAAAAGTATTGAACTTTAAGGCACGAATTCGTCAAAAATATTAAATATAGCCATAGTATTTGCAGCGAAAACATATTCACAATTTCAGGTTTAATGGTTTCGTTGTAATTGCCGATTAGAAGTTTTACACCGTTAGATGGCGCTGTTAAATAAAAAACGTATTTAATTAAATTGTTACAAAACCAATAATCCTTAAATTGTGAAATTGTTTTCGCTGCAAGTAATATGACTATATTAAATTTTTCATTATTAATTCGTGGCTTAAAGTGCAATACTTTTTGCGTTATGTGTGCAAACCACTTTAAATGGGTCGGAACAGCCTTAAGGTGGCCCAACCCGGCGGGCCTAACTCATTCGCGGGCACGGTACAAAACCGTGCTGTTGCGCTCTGGTACCTTCTCTGTTTCAAAGAATAAGACAGGCTCCGTGATGAGGAAGATGCAACATGTCCACAAAAAAGACAATGTGCATAGCGTATGATTTGGTAAGATTTACGAACATTTTAATTTCAAAACGACTTATAGCTAAAAGTAAACCACGACCGCTGTAGTCAAAAATCTAACAAAAACCAAATAGATTATAAATCTTGATTAAATAAGCTATGGCTGATGACTAATCTTTTTAAGATGTTCTTGCTTTATCATTGCGTAATCCACCTCCAAAGTAATTGTATAAAACGCGCGAAAAATTCGAACTTTCGGACCTTATAAATTAGAAACCAAACACAATTTTACAATGCCAATGGTCATCAGACATCTAGTTCGATCAAATAAAGCTATTTTGAGCAAAATTTTGGATCTCTGACAAGAAATATGGGCGTGATCTTCTTTCCCCTTTTGTATGGGGAGATGAGCGGGATGGGCCACCTAAAGGTAGTTGATTCAGGGATATTTCTGTAATTAAGGGCCTGGTACTAGCCAAATCGCAAAGTTAGACGAGGCACCCCAAGTAAACTAACTAAGTCTGACGATTATAAGTGTCACCTTACAATATATGATTCCTTGTCTAGGAATCGAATGATTTTCGTTAATGTATGTTTCCTTTTTCTATACAAAATACATTGCGGAAACGGTGTCCATTTCCGAACTTTTTTGACTAAATGTAGAAATCTAAAAGCAAATGGAATTTTTTATTTATGCATATATGCTGTTTTTGCTTATATCTAGAAATCGAATGACTTTCAGATTTCTAATGAGAAAAATCAACTTTTTTTATTTTTATTATTATTTAAATAAATGATGGAATAAAAAAATATTAACAATCCATTATCAGTCTGGAGTTCTATTTGGATTTGCTGAAGCGTTTCACTACATATTATTACATTTGTTAAAAAGTGCATTTGTATGGCGCGAGTAGTTGGCTAGTCCTAGCGCCTTAATGTGTCCTTGCTTCACGTCAATCATACATACACAAGAAAGAGTATATTTACTCAAGATTTCACTAGTTCAATTCGCAGTCGCCTTGCAACTGCCTATTGGAGAAGAGAGCATTCCTTAAAATTTACAAATCTAAGAGCCCTGCTGACTTCACGAAAGTCTTAAAAGTTGGTTCGGTCCTCACTCCCGTCCATCCTTGCTCTCTGGCAGGAGCGTCACGGCTGGAGGCGGGGAAAATACGAATCCTAGGCGTGACACTTGAGACGTTCCGAGCCGGAGACGAGCCGAGATAGCTCCGGAATTAATTGCGCTATCTGAAAGCTCCTCTGCAAGATTACACCATTCATTCAACTAGATGTGGAGGCACAAACTTACGACTCTAGTAATTATATTTTAAGGCTAAGATAAATAGTCGTAGCCGAAACTAATAGTAACGAAAAATAATACTTTGTGACGGCACTTTGAAACATTTCGTATGGACAAAATATCGAAGGCTGAGATAATTAGTCGTAACAAAAACTAAGACTAACGAAACCGAGCATTTTGTGACGTCACTTTGCATCACTTTGAGATGTCGTCCATACTAAATTTGTCGAAAAAAAAAGAAAGCGCTGTCGAACATACTTGGAATAAGGGACGTACCTAAAAAGTATTATCATTTAAACACACGTGTTCCAGGCGCAAAGTAAAATTTGATGTAAGCGCTGTGAAATGCGCGTGCTCCGGACTTAACGTCAAGGAATTTGAAGGAAAATCTGTCAAACACGCGTATTTCGGACACAACGTCGAGCAATTTGAAGCAAATGCTGTAAAAACCCGCGTATGCCGGACGCAACGTCAAGCAATTTGAAACAAGCGCTGTCAAACACGCGTATTTCGGACACAACGTCGAGCAATTTGAAGCAAATGCTGTAAAAACCCGCGTATGCAGGACGCAACGTCAAGCAATTTAAAGCAAGCGCTGTCAAACACGCGTATGCCGGGCGCAAAGTCAATAAATTTTAAGCAAGCGCCGTCAAAGACGCGTATGGCGGATGCAAAGTCAAGCAATTTGAAGTAAGCGCTGTCAAACACGCGTATGCCGGGCGCAACGTCAAGCAATTTGAAGCAAGCGATGTCAAACAAGCGTATGCCGGGCGCAAAGTCAAGAAATTTGAAGCAAGCGATGTCAAACATGCGTACGCCAGACGCAACGTCAAGCAATTTGAAGCAAGCGATGTCAAACACGCGTATGCCGGGCGCAACGTCAAGCAATTTGAAGCAAGCGATGTCAAACAAGCGTATGCCGGGCGCAAAGTCAAGAAATTTGAAGCAAGCGATGTCAAACACGCGTACGCCAGACGCAACGTCAAGCAATTTGAAGCAAGCGATGTCAAACACGCGTATGCCGGGCGCAAAGTGAAGAAATGTTAAGCAAGCACCGTCGACCAACACGCGTGTCAGTCAGGTAAGTCAGTCGATGGAAGTGCGCCGCTCAGATCGATATCAGTGCACCCCGGCCGGGGAGGAATGTTTACCAATATTGCAAATAATTATGGATAGAATAATGATGGCAAAATCTTGTGGTTCCTAGTTGATGAGATATCAGTGGCTGAAATATTCTCTTTTTTTAAAAGTGGCTTCAAGCAGCATCTTCGCATTCGTATATGTTTTTTGAGAACCAGTATCTTATGGCAAGCTATGCCCGCTAATCGTCCATCCCGGCGTTTTTACAGCAAATCGATGGATATGTTGGACATCAGACATATTTGACGAGACTTGTTTGACACCGTATTGTATGTGAACATAGCGTCCAACATCCAACATTTTTGAGGAGACTTGCTTGAAAGATACCTTGAGACTTGTTTGCATGATTAAGTTGTTTGTAATAAACGTTATGTTGATGCACGTTCATCCTAAATTGTCTGCTGGATTGGACAGGTGTAAGTTAAGGACCAATCTACAGTAAACAATAAACAACATATTTGTGTTACCCAAATACCGTCACACACTCACGCAAAATAATGCCCAGAGAGTGGAAGGATGGTGACCACAATAAAACCAGCGTAACGCAACGGCCGGTGGGTCTTGGAAAAATAATACGACCATAAATACAAACTGAAGGCTCTATAACATATCTCGTAAAAGTTCCCCCCCCCCCCGGGTCGCACCCCCTGCGATAGCACACACCGAACCCGCCCCGCGGCACAGCGAAACAATTCCACGCAACGCCACCCAGACAGTTTTAAGACTGACGGAGGGCCTATTATACCACTTTAAGATAAAGTTTACATAATCTATAGTACACAACTCTTACAGGATCTATAGGCACACAGTGTAACGATAAAAACTATGTCTAATGTACGCAGCTCCTATTCTCATGAAAAAGCTACTGAACCGAACGTTTTGAGTTCAAAGCATAGATTTTGAGCAGACAGTTGACGAAAAGTTAAATTTATACATTTCAAATAAACAAGTTATGATGGTAGCTAGCATAATTGCATAGGGTGGCTGTATAGGGGTTCTATGTGTCTTGCCTCAATATTAATATTGTAAATTGAAAAGGTCTTCTGTCTGCAAAGTATTAAAGGTTAACCTTCCGTAGGCAAACATTCAGATGAAATTCTACAAGGGGTTAACTTGACTTTTTTTGTAACGAAACCATTCCAATAACCAGTGATGTTTCCAGTGACGTAATCTTGTCATGACAAGCACAAGTTTAAGTCAATCAAATTAAAAGTTAGTAATAAATCATTAATATATCGACCATAATATTTATATTATCGGCGTTATTCGAATACCATATAAATCTGAGTATTACTTACACAATCGTTTTTTTTATATTATTGGTTAACCCAACAGGCCGAATATTTGTATGAGGATGTATTCCTGACAATAACTGACAGTAAACAGGTTCACTTCTCATTCACCTACATACACGTCGTTGAGGCATAAGAAGGCTCGCAATGGTATTACATCCACCCAACACACTCTTAAGGTTTCATTCTTCAGAAAGTACACAATACATCACCAAAGGTCAGAACAGTAAGAGGATCTACACAAACCGGCGCTCGACATCACCTTCTACCGTCAAAAATACAACGTAACCATGGACAGATCAAGCCCATACACGTTCACAACAAAAACAGTAGAGAAACTCACTCAAAGCATCAATGAGGTGGCCAATGTGTGTGCGTGCGAAAATTCCGCTGCCGGTGTACCAGGATATCACAAGTCACAAGAGGTGCACAGAGACGGTCGACGCGGGAGAGGAGCGGGCGACGTCGTATCGACGGCGGCGTCGCGCGGGGCCTGCCGCCGCCGCCGCCGCCGCCCCGAGCCGGCGACGCCGACGCCGCCCCCCCCCCCGCCCCGCGGACCGCGCCGGCGCGCGCACGCCCGACGGGACGCCCATGCCACAGTACGTAATAACTAGCAGTAAGTTTTTTAAATGATGTTACTCGAAATGTAACACCTACTGTGAAGACAATTAGAATCGGTATAGTTCTTGCAATTCACTAATGCCCGTTTCCACAACCTCCAGCTACAAAAATCCCAAAGTTACTTTAAGGTTACAAAATTCAAATATGCCATGTCACCGAAAGTTACTTATCGGATTTCAGGTAGCATAAAAACAATACAAGTAAATGCTATTCATGCCCGAGCTCGCTATTACGCACACTTTGACTCGTATGCAGAAACCTGATTAATTCAAGTAAAACCCACTAGAATTGCTAAAACTATATAAAGCCAGAACCTTCCCTTTATTTCTAGCACGACTACACTGAACAGGACGGAAAACATGGACACACTTTCATTAATTGGTCCAGTAAGAAAATGAACCTCCAGTTGTGTAGGGGTAACTATTACGCAATCCGTATTTTTTATTAAAGTGCATATTTAAATCATGGAACATATAATATTAAAATAAATAATGTTTGTTTTTTAATTTTACTATTTGTCGTTAAAACGGCAACAGAAATACACACTTTGTGAAAATGTCAGCTGTCTGTCTATTACCGTTCATGAGATACAGCCCCGTGACTGACGGACGCTACATTCATATGCTATGTGTAGTATAGCTCAACGATTCTCACACATATGTAGCATAAATATCGCTCACGCGCGACAGTGGCGCTGCTGTATGCGTATCTGACAACTCAATCCGTTCTTAAGTTAGGTCGATTCCATACAAACACACATTCGCAAGCGCCGAACTTGCATCCAGCCTCTTGTAGATTTCATAAGCAAGTTTGTCAGATATCGCTCGGTTCGAGACATTGTAGAATACATAGTTAAATTTAGAAAGCTGAAAAATATTGAAACAAATAATATGCACAATTTTTTTTTTAGAATGTCAATAATTTCAAATAAACTATAAACCTGACCTTGTAAAACTGCCCTCGTTGACCTATTCTGTGAGTTATTGCTACTGCGTTTGCTGTAGGCTAGTGTGCACGTCGAGGCAGAAAGCGAAGTTGAAGAGTTCCAATACTTCAGTGCTCGGAAGGCCGAACGTAACATTTGTCTCGTGAGCGTCGAGCGGCGCGTCGACTCGAGCGTTTGTTTCAATTTGGTCAACTGCTTCGGGTGATGTACTGTGGCCGCGCGGGGGCGCCGCTGCCGGCCGCGCCGGTCGCATGCCGCCGAGTTGCTAACCCCATTCCTTCGCGGAAATATTCACTCGGCGAGAAATTCACGTCGATTTCATTACACATAAAAGTTCGCCAATAACCGGGGGTGGCGGACTGGCCGAGCGGCCGCCTTTGTATGATTTACTTTTAACTTCATGCAAGAAATGTAGTGAATGCCCCTAGAAAAATGGACCGATGAAGGTATATACATAAGTTGAGAGTGCATGAAGATTTAAATAATAGAAACATTTAATTTATAATTGGAGTGGGATAAATCGAGAATGGTGCTATAAACATCTTTGCTTAGTGGGTTTTTAGGGTTCCGTACCCAAATGGTGCCGACCGATCCGGCCGTCCGTCTGTCAAAGGGCTGTATATAATTAACCGTAATAGGTAGGCAACTGAAATTTACACAGACTGTGTATTTATTTTGCCGCTACAACAACAAAACCATAACATTAAAAATAATAATAATTTAAGGGGGCTCCAATACAAGCAACGTGATATTTTTAATCTTGTACGATGCTACGGGACCCTTCGCGTGCGAGTCCGACTCGCACTTGGCCGGTTTTTGAACGACCCATACTGCTTTATTTTCCATGTGACTGTTCCCATGTCCTAGTTGAATTTCAATTCCAGATATTTGAACCTTATGTTTGACCTAATCGATCGATGTCATAAAATTCAAATTCATCTTTATTCAGATTCTGTCAGTTCGATTCCCGGCTGAGGTAAGAAAAAAGTAGTTATATTTAAAAAATTAAGCAATGTCTATTTTGCGAAATATTTAGGGGACTTCCCCTTCATGTAGCATAAACATTTGCAATATGTTTATATGTTTAATATTTTCCTGTGAAAAAATGTTTTTAATTTGGTAAAAATAAATTGCAAAGAACATTACTACAATTCCACCAAGAACTATTCAAATAAAAATATTGTGATACACGGACGGACGGAAATGGCGAAATTACAAGTGTTTCTTACCAAATGTGAACATTACAAACATTTATATTATCCAACTCCTGTTGTCAAAATATAAACACTAGATTAAATAGCAGTTGCTTCCTAGAGTGAAAGGACCCAGGATTTTTGTCCTCAGTCGTAAATTACTTATACGAACTTAATTATTCGAATGCCTCCCAACCTTATCCACAAGTTATTCCATGTCTCCCCTGTGCGTAGTTCTGAGCATAACTTCTTTCGCTTCCTCTACAGACACATCACTTGAATTGAATTTTTTACAGAGTGTGTATTTCTGTTGCCGCTAAAACATTTAGCGTCAACGAAATAAAGATTAAAATAAACCATACAAGAATTGTCATTTTTTGGCACGGTAAGGAACCCAAGTCGGGCTCGCACGCGGTTGTTACGGTTCCGTACCCAAAGGGTGTCAACGGAACCCTATTCCTAAGCCTCCGCTGTCCGTCCGTCCGTCCGTCTGTCACAGGGCTGTATCTCAGTAACCGTAACAGATAGACAGCTGAAATGTTCACAGAGTGTGTATTTATTTTGCCGCTATAACAACAAATAGGTAAAATAAAAAAATAATTAAAATTAAAGGGGACCCCCATACAAAGAACGTGATTTTTTTGTATTAAATCTTTTACGATGGTACGGAACCCTTCGTGGGCGAGTCCGACTCGAACTTTGCCGGTTTTTTTAAATTACGTTGGTAAGACATGCGGTTTTGACATTACTAATTTATAAATTAATATACGGAGCATAATTCTGAAAAAAGTTATAAAAATTAAAGAACTCTTTTAATTAAAATTGATTTAAATATTTCACATATGTTTTGTACTATGGGATATTTTGGTTATGTTCTTCCCTAATAAGGAACCTTTTTTCAAGTCATTGCCTTATACTTATATCTCATATCAGTCGAGAATGCTGCCGCAACCTTGGGCGCTGCTTCGCGTCGCAGATAGCCCACACCGCACGGGGAGGCAGGGGGCTTGCGTGTGAACGGCTCGCGGTCAGGCACGGAAGCGCCCCTCCGGCGGGCGCAAGCATCGAGCAAGGAAGGACTGAGTGGCGACAGAAACCGAGTGGCGGCAGCGAAGCCACTTTTACATAGGCCGACGAGCGACGGAGTGGCGACAGAAACTCATCTGTATAGCGAAGCCAATTTTACATAGCGCCGGCATTACGGGTAATATTTCATTTCACTTGACCGAATAACACCGTTTGACAGTACGAAATGCAACTAAACGTCAGATTTAATCACTCACTTGGCTTTTCACTCGACATGTTAATTTACCATGGTAACCTCCCCGATATCCTCGAGTACCAACGCTACGTGCAAAATGTTGCTGTTATTGTTTGTGTGTGTATGTATAATTTTAGTTTCCTAGTTTCTATTGTAATTTTTAAGTTTCGAATACTTCTCGGAAATATTTTATTTTTTACGGCTTTGTAAACGTTTATTTTTAGGTAAGACCGTTAGTTTGATAAATTATTTTTAAATAAAAAAAGACGGCCTTCAAAAAAACCGGAACTAAAAAGCAAAAAATAATTGGTTACTTTTCATTACTGTACGATGAACTATTTTAATACCTAACTAATTTTGTACAATTTCTTAATTCTTCGCCAACGTTGTCTAATGCTATATTTTCAGAACCAAATATCCGACTGTCGAAGTCTGTCCTTTTTTGCTTTTCGCAGGCAGGTTTTTTTTTTTAGTTAGTTTTTATGGAAAAACACTTGGCAAATATTTAAAGTTAACAAATAGTTTCGGGCGCCAGCTTAGATAACAAGTATGTATAAAATATGATGAATAAAATATCGGAATCTGAATCTATGCGGCTGAGTTTCCGTCGCCACTCCTCTCCTTCCATGCTCGATGGTCACAAGGCTGCCTCGCCGTTGAAATAGTGAGGCTTTTTTTAGATTTCTGGATAATTAATTTAAGCCTGTAACTAATCGTTTTTTGTAACATTGGTGCTATGGGCAAACTGCAATGACATCCATATTTTACATATATTGTTTTGTATTTTTATGTACTGTTTTAATCTCATATTCGCTTATTCATTTCCATCATTATCCTGCTTTGGGTGCACACACCCTTGGATATGTCAATTGATAATCGTGTTCGATTACCAGGGACGAAAAAAACGTCGAAAAACTTAGCTGGGAGTCATATTATATTTGACAGTATATCTATTAAAAATATGATATTTTTATGTATTCAATGGATAGCATACGTTATCTCCATTCATGATCCTGCTTATGTAGAATGTCCGAGCCAATTTTCTTCTGATTCCTTCAAAATCTGATTACAATGTTTCAAAGTAAATGTCGTTACATTACCTCAATTTAAAATATACGGCCTATGCACCTAGTTCAATAACCTTGTTTCTTACTATTTATTTTTACAGTCGTGCATCGACATAACCAAAGCAATAGACCGAGAATCAGAATAGATCTCCATACAAACGTCCGTACCACCATTGGGAAACGTACGAGTGTTGCTGTTATTCCATTTTAATTTGCCCGCTTATTGAATACGTTTTGGTTTTCTTAATTATCAACACGATTGCTTAAATACGTGATATTCGTTATAATTACTTTAGTATAATAGTTTTAGATCAAATTCAATAAATAAAAGATAGCAAACACCGGGCAAATTACGGAGAAACAATTCCGAAAAAGAACAAATAACTTTATTTTCAATTCTGGTATCCCTGACCACGGAAGCAAGTCCCTAACATTGGTCGTCTCATTCTCTCTTGCTGAACACGCGCTTTCGTGTTCTAACGCTCGCTCATATTCGCAATCATGGCGGCGTGCGCCACAGTGGGGCGAATTTGTAAAATCAGGGACATCCGATTGTATTCATATCTAATAAATAATAAATAAATAATATAAAGGGGAAAGTTTGTAATAATGGATGGATGGATGGATGGATGGATGGATGGATGTTTGTTACTCTTTCACGTAAAAACTACTGAATGGATTCTAATGAAACTTTACAATAATATAGCTTATACATCAGAATAACACATAGGCTACAATTTATGTGCCCATGGGCTTTAGAACTTTCACGGGGCTGCGAAAACGATGCCGGTAGCGATACTTCACACTAGGGGGAGAGGAGCCGGGGGCGGTGGCGGGGAGCGGCGGCGGGGGGAGGGCAGACGTCGTGACTGTTTGGTGTCCGTTTGGCGAATTTTTAAGGCACTAGCGATTTGTAAAACTTAGTACATGTACATTTAACTACCCGGGAATTAGGATTGGCTAAATAGAATAGATTACATAATATAACGCTTCATTACCAGAAGGGTAAGTAGTGAGTCTTAAAGTCTTATAACATGCGAACCACTTACCTGATTTATATGCGTATTTTATCAATGTATAGCATCTCTGGGAGCAGTCAGGTTCGAGATGGGTTACTGTTTTCGATGTTGAGGCTGGCTGTGGGTTGGAGTCCACGCAAAACTTACCTACGTTACACGTTACTTACTAGGTAAGCAATGTAGCAGTGAAAGTGCAGAAAGGTTCTCGCGGCAAATGTTTTTTTTTTAAATAGCCACCAAACGTCAACGAAGCTCTAAATGGGAATTATTGGATGTTTCTCATTAAATCATGCTATTTCGGCTCGAACGATCTTGATTAAATTTGGTACATGGATACATTGTCCTGGACCAGTTTGACCCTATTTTGGACCAGTCATGTGGGCTACTTTTTATCCATGAGATAATTTAGCCGACACTAACCCGAGCGGAGCCGGGTACCGCAGCTAGTCCTGTATAATTGAAGAAAACGAAGTATGCCAAAGTCTTCTTACACCTAATACAAACGTGTTTTATTCGTGACGAATTTCTATTTTATCCATTATTTTACGAGTTACAGTACTTTTAGGTTTTTTACTATGGAGAAATTAGGACTTTATGGTTTTTCTCAAAATGCTTAAAAGAGCCTGAGCTGTGGCTACTAATTATTCATTATGCCAGCCCTAAAGTATATAACTTTGTAAAAATCCTGTCTCCGTGCGTCTCAGTTTTTAATATATTTACATTTATAAATTATATTATTATGTTGTTCTAAAAATGTTATATTTAGATATGTTTTATTGTTTCTCTCATGAAAAAAAACCTCAACAACGATGTTTACAAAATATTTAATACCCACGGCTCTGCCCGCGTGAATATTTTCTTATTTCTCGTATATTTACCATAATTCTCACTGCTTGAAGTAACTTAACGTGATGTTAAATGGCCTATAATTGATAGGAAGAATGAAGTTGTACGTAGATACATATGGAATCAAAATCAGGTGGGCAATTGTTCACTAATGAGCGAAAAGACAAGATTTTGTAAGAGTGTGAAGTAATGATAGTTATGTTAATTCGATATATGATTATTTTTGTTTAACCTAAACCAAATTAACAATAAAAATATATGATTTGGAAGTAAAATAAAAATTTGATGTACTTAACACACAATTATAAACATGCCCAAAATACGCATATAATGTTCAACCCGTAAACAATTTATTATTCAAGAAATTATGGAACAAAGCGTGTGATTAAATAATTGTATGTATCCACACAAACCAGAGAATGCTTGAATATAATAAAATGTGACAATGTTTTTTTTTAATATCAAACTTGTACTGACGGCACTAAATGTGCTTGGTAGCCATCTTGGTTCACACGATTAATCTAACGCGTGGCAGAGTACTCATCTGTGGCGTCGCGGCCATACAGGCAGATTATATTAATCAGACATACACACATTTAAATTGCTGCTCCATCCTCAAAGAATTGGTATAGTGCAGTATCCTTTACTATGCTGGCATTCGTAAATTCAAATGGTAAATGGTTTTCAACATAGTTCTTACAGAAAAATCTAAGTTGTTATTCTAATATTTCGGCAGTAAGTGCTTTTGAGTTTTCTTATGACGGTGTTCATACCATTTTCTGGAAGTATTAGTTACATCGCATAGTGTCTGTCAGCTAACTATAGTATTTCCAGAAAATGGCTTGGGTCTTATCGCAGCTTCTTCTTTGTAATACTTTAAACCGCTAATCCGCACTTCTCAAAGTTTAGTTAAACAAATTATTATTAAAATGGTAATTTTAATAATATAATACGTATAATAAATACGGAGATCTTGTCAGGTGGAGGCTGTGACTAAGGTTTGTCATAACCCCCAAATTCAACTGAATTGCAGTTAAAAGCCAGTGAAAACATAGACCTGAGAAAGATACTGGATCACTTGCAAAACATCTGGATGAAATATAAAAGTTCAAACCGTTCATGGAAAAAAAATATAAAACAATGTATCTTGAGTTGGCTGTATCGTTGAAACTTTGAAAACGATGACAAAATATAACACAGAGAGTCATTGCTATAGAAGTGGGTTCTTATTTATGTCCATTATGCTCCAAAGTAAAATGGGCAACATTTCTATTCTAAAATAAGTTTAGGAGTTCTGATGTATTGAAAGATTTGTTGTATTCTGAACGATTTATTAACCAGTGCTCGCATACTTATGGAGTGGCCACGGCTTGCATAAATACGGAGCGCGTCGAGAAACACCTCTCATTTCATTGGCCGACGTCATGGCGGTGTCGCGCGCGCTGTGCGCTCGCTACAGAAGCAAGAATCCAGCTTCAAGCTCTTTTAGCCAGATGGAATGTCGACTCGCTAGGCCGGAGTGAAACGCGTGCGTACTGGTAGAAGGGCGTATATTCACTGAATAAATGCGTGGGCGCGTTTATAAGCATGCCGCCACACTCTTTTAGACCATACAGCAAGTAAGATTCTAAATGTTATTAGCAGGGATCTAGTAGGAACTTATCAGACGCTGTTAGTATCTAGGGTGTTAATGACTCTAGATGGTCAGAGTACCTATAATCAACCACTTAATGGTAATGAAGAGGACGACAATGCATTGTCTTTTTTTTGGTAAATTTCTTACTCATTCAATTAGCCTGCGACTGCTAAGCGTTATGGAGTAATAAGACACCTTCATCAACTATTTTGTGTTTGCCTATTTCCTCAAGTTCGTGAACGAGACCACTAAAATAGTCAAAAATGAAATGGCAACCCTAGAGGCTGAAAATAAAATTTGTAGACTAACCAAAGGTACTCTCAACATACTATGGTGCCTTATGAGCGAATTTGCGTACTATCGCTGATCTATCAAGCAAAATTACGTTTGAAAACTCCCGGGTATAGGTTTGAGGAAAGCCTCCTGCCGACGGACACTTCCATATCCATTCGTTTGCAAAACGGTTCGTTTCCAAAAGCCTAACGTAAACTACAAGGGGGCGCTCTGACTACCCGCGGCGGGTGCTGCTATTTTTCATAGTAAATGTTATTTACTACAATCAAGATAACTTTTAATACCAAATAACCATTACCAATTCTTACAAAATCCTACATCTGGCGTTGTTCTGTCCGTCTTTTCGCTTAAAATTTAACAATTGATTTCCTGATTTGACTCCGTATGTATACTATATGTAAAGGTTCATTCTTCCTATCAATTATAGGCCATTTAACATCATGGCAAGTTATTTCAAGCGGTGAGCATTAGGGTTAAATGTAAGAGAAATTGGGAAAATACATCCACAGTTTTTCATCCGACATTAACGCGGGCGGAGCTGTCGGTATTTTAGGTTTTGTAAAAAACGTTGTGGAGGATTGTATTCATGACAGAAACAATCAAATATATCGAAATGAAACCGTTTTAGGACAACATATATAAATGTAAATATAACAAACACGGGGACGCACGGGGACACGATTTTAACAAATTTATATACTTAATGGCATGCTTAATTAATATTTAGTATAAAGAGCAAAGGCTCTATCAAGCATTTTGAGAAAAACCATTAAGTCCTCATTTGTCCATAGTAAAATAATGAAAAATTACTGTAACTCTTAAAATAACGAATAAAATGGAAATTCGTCAAGAATAAAATACGTTTGTAATAGGCTGAAGAAGACTTTGGCATACTTCGTTTTCTTCAATTCTACAAGAAAATCGGATGTCCCTGATTTTACGGTTTCGCCCCACTGTGGCGGCGGTTGCAGCCACCGCGGTCGCTACCGAATTATTATTTCGGACGAAATGTTTTCTTGATTTATGTGTAGTAATATGTACATTTGCTTGTGATAAGTAATTCCACGGATCTTTGTATTCCTTTCACACCGATTTTTATACCTTTTGACCTTGGGTATCTGCATTTTGTCGCATTGCAAAGCCTGTAGATGGCGCGCACGCTCGGATGTCGAGTCGACCACAGACTGACAGGCAGTAGGGCAACAGCGAGCGGATAGGGTATATATTACGTGGTACGCGGGGAAAAGCTGATGGTGCGTCTATTGCTTTATGGACGTCAATGCAGTCGTGTTATGCGGTGCTTGTGCCCTTCAATAGAAGAAGCAATACTGTGCATTAATGAACAGAATTACAGATATCTTATTAATCTGAGGTTATAAAAAACTAAAACCGGCCAAGTGCGAGTCGGAATCGCACACGAAGGGTTCCGTACCATCATACAAAATTTACGACAGAAAAAACACCTTTTTTTGTATGGGCACCCCCTTTATTTTTTATTATTTTTTAATTTTACTTATTTGTTGATATAGCGGCAAAATAAATACACACTCTGTCAAAATTTCAGCTGCCTACCTATTATGGTTCATGAGATACAGCCCTGTGACAGACGGACGGACGGACGGACGGACAGCGGAGGCTTAGTAATAGGGTTCAGGTCCAGAGCGCAACAGCACGGTTTTGTACAGTGCCCGCGAATGAGTTAGTCCCGCCGGGTTGGGCCACCTTAAATCTAGATGTCGTTATATAATCTCAAATCAATGAGAGAACAGACGTATACAACTGAGCATGCTTTTCCTTGTCCATCCACGCGTAACGCACGAAACAATCGATTCTTGCATTCACCACCCATATCACAACCGATAGACCAGGAGGTGGCGACAAAAATGGTAACGATAACGTAAATGTCTGAAACTGGGTTCACAGGATAAAGACCAACCTTCTGAAGCTAAATGTGTCAGTCTGCCTGTGCCAAGTGGTTGCGTTACTTAGATAAGGCGCCTGAAAAAGTAGTTATGGTGACAAAAAATATATATGATAAGGTAAATGGCTGCAAATAACGAAGCATGAAAGTATCAGTACATACTTGCTTAGCAATACAAAAACTGAACAAATGTTTGGTTGCATTTCGTAGTTATAGGCGATTTAGATTATAGATATAAATTTAGGCATATTTAAGTATTTAATTAAAAAACCGACTGGTTATTGTTGTATAATTGATAGGTATAAATATTTCTAGACAATCAGTCTATTTATCAGCAGGTACATACCAAAATATATTTTATATAGCCAATCTAGATAACGCAACCACTTGGCACAGGCAGACCGACATATTTAGCATCAGAGGGTTGGTCTCTAAAATGTGAACCCAGATTCTGCCATTTACCTTATCGTGACCAAAAATGTCGTGACCTCCCGGAATACGACTCCGTACCCGGACATTTGTCGAGCGGGCTGCCCTCAGAGGATGTCCGGCCTCCGGGGCGGCGGCTCCCGCCAGCCCAGCCGACAGTAATGCGGTGCACGCTGAGCTCACGCCTGGCGGCACATCAAACGGCGTCGAAGCGGTCTTTCGGCGAGGTGCGCCCCTTGTACAGGGCGTGTACAGCATCCACGCTTTCGGTGGTTCCGGTAAATCTTCGAGGCGCATTTTGACATTGAAAGGAATCTCATTAGCTTACCGCAGTTTTGGGTTTACTATGAAAATGTATTTAAAAAAACCGGCCAAGTGCGAGTCGGACTCGCACACGAAGGGTTCCGTCTTACAAGATTTCACACAAAATAAAAAGGTTTTTGTATCAGGGCTCCCCTTAACTTTTATTATTTTCTAATTGTACCTATTTATTGTAATAGCTGGAAAATAAATATACACTCTGTGAAAATCAGCTGCCTACCTGTTACGGTTCACGTGATACAGCCCTGTGATAGACGGACGGACGGACAGCGGAGGCTTAGTTTTTCATTTCATTGGGTGTCGTTGGATACGTATTATTAAATACCAATATTTCTCTTATTATTTTTTTATATTAATATACTTTTATTCGTAAGAACTAAAAACAGCGAAAAATATTTAGAGACCGATAAGAAATTAACTTTTGTTTTTATGTCCTGTTAATTAATTGAATCCGCAATCGATCAGATTGTGAAGTTTGAATACCAAAAAGTTTAAACACATGAAAATGGAAATATATTTCCATCTAAATCAAGAAAGGGGCAGTATCTAAACGCATGCCAGCAATATGGCAACATTGCTCTACACACCCACAGATGTGCCCACTGCAGTGTATCGAGCCAGTTTGAGCGAGCGTCTGTCAAAGGGTAAATACCACCGATATAGACCGGCTCTATCATTCAGTTGAAACCTCGCCGTATTCAAATGAGTGAAAATCCTACACAAAAAGAGAATTCTCTCCAGAAGAGAGGCAATTAAGGTGGGCCCGTAAGCATCAGAAAATTACGCTCCCCATACAAATGTAGTTTTCTAATCATTTGAAAACCACTGTTCCAATTTGCTTGATATTTGGGACTTAATATCAGGCAACAAATATCTGTATGCACGTGCTTGTTTTTTCGAAAAATGTATCCTGTGTCACACAATACAGAAATGAAAATTTGTATGAAAAATTTCTTTGGCCTGTTATTTGACTTGCTTTAGATTTTTCAGCAAAACAAAAACATGCAGATACAGATATTTATTGTATAATATTAGATAACAAATATCAAGCAAATCGGAACAGTGTTTTTCAAATGATTAGTAAACTACGTTTGTATGGGGAACATAGCTTACGGGCCGTTCTTAAGGATGTTCCGACCCATACAATGTTTTTTTTACACAGAACGCAAAAAGTATTGCACTTTAAGGCACGAATTCGTCAAAAACATTAAATATAGCCATAGTAGTTGCAGCGAAAACATATTCACAATTTCAGGTTTAATGGTTTCGTTGTAAATGCCGATAAGAAGTTTTACACCGTTAGATAGCGCTGTTAAATAAAAATCGTATTTAAATAAATTGTAACAAAACCAATAATTCTTAAATTGTGAAATTGTTTTCGCTGCAAGTAATATGACTATATTAAACTTTTATTATTAATTCGTGGCTTAAAGTGCAATACTTTTTGCGTTCTGTGTGCAAACAAATTTATATGGGTCGGAACAGCCTTAAGGACAAGCCGCCGCCTTTCGCTGATTACTAATCGCCGGGACCTTCGATAAATTAGAACCATTTATTAAGCTCGTCCATTGTAATAAAAGTACCCCGAGATACCGCAGCCACGATGATAAAATTACTCTTCAAGACACTGAACATTTTCAGAATCGATCAATTACTGTTTCGTTCAGCAGCATCAGCCCATCACACAGCATTTCCGTAGAAACCAGGTATCATGCCAGGATCTCTGAGCACTGCTAAATTGAACTGGACGAAAAAAATGGCCAAGTGCGATTCGGGCTTTATCACAAAATAATCAGGTATTTTGTATGAGGCCCCCTTAATTTTTTATAATTTTAAAATTATAGTTATTTGTTGTTACAGCGGCAAAACAAATACACACTCTGTGAAAGTTTCAGCGACCTACCTATTACGATTCACGAGATACAGCCCTATGACGAACGGACGGACTGACGGACAGCGGAGGCTTAGTAATAGGGTTGCAAGCGGTCTCCGTGTCAGCTTGGGCAAACATGCTTTCGTATGTCTGCCCGGCCACTATTACTTATTCTGTGGTCCGGCGTCCGGCTGGCCGCCTGACAGAATGTTATCGTTTACAGGTCGCATTTCTTAACCGATTATTGTCAGAATGGCTCGAATGGTCAGAAATTGTTAACAAGACCTAAAGCGTTAGATAAGTACCGAGGATTTTGTTTTCGAGGCGCGCGGTAAACATTTATTCAGTGTTAAGCTATTTAAAGACGGAGGTCTATAGCTCAGAGAGCCACTAGCGTTAATTTGAGACATTGGGGCTGTTACTGAAATAAACCGATTTCAATTCGTAGCCACCAACTCCGACCATTCCTGAAAACTGTGCGCTGTCCCCTATCCAGTGTCGCCAGACAGTGGCGCGGCTAAGCGGGAGATTTGCAAACTACAACCTATTGTGACAGTTTGAAACGCCAACTCGGCTCTGCAGCTTGACACAACGTTCGAAAGATTTTTACCTGTCCAAACTGGACACTGTCGTGAGGTGTCGAAAGGTCAGAGAATTAAATATTTTAACGAAATATATTTTCGAGTAAACAATATCTTTCTTCTTGGATCTCATTTCATTTTATTTATTGATTCAACTTATGGTATTCAAACTACACTAAGGGTCGAGTGCACGAAAGGACAAAAAATCGAAATCAACGTCCAAGTATGATTAAACACGTAATTTTGTGTGGACAATATGGAAGCAACTCTATGCGGTTCACTAAAAGTGACGTGGTTGAATATTGATTATATCAGCCGTCTCTTTGTGCAATCGTGTGTAAGTCATGTCACAATTTGATTGATATGCGGATTCGATCAACTCACTCAGTGAAGAAGAACCCGCAAAGAAACTTCACTGGTCTATAAGTTATGATTTTTGTCTTTTTTTTTTCGTCCACATTATTTTTATAATACACTTGAATGAATACATAAATGCTACTGCTACTGCCAAATAAATTTTTTTGGAGAACGGTCTAAGGCATAGAACTAAGAACTATTTACGATGACACAACAATCCACAATGTGAAATGTCTTAAAATATTGACAGACTTGTAGATATGGGTTTTCACACCTTACGTGATTCAGCGTTGCGTTGAATATGCTATAATTGAAAGAAATTAGATGTACGTATACATATATAAACTGCATCAAAATAGGTCAAGCGGTTCTCTAGTTGCATGGGGACAGACAGACGCCAGACGTTGAATTTTATTAGAGTAAGTAATAAAGAAGCGAACACAGAATTGCTACAAGGCCTATTATTCCAGGAAAGCGACTTGATGGTAAGTAGGCATTTAGTATAAGTAGTGTGTACATTTTTTTTTATGTAACTGGACATGGATGGCTAATACCGTGATGATATTAGACCAACACACCGCAATCCCGAAGGAATTGGATGCCATGCCAGGGCCTTCCCTTAATTACAACGTCTACATTTAACTGGATGAAATACACGGACAAATTTTAATTGCCGCCTTGAACACCCTTTCATCCAATGCGATGATATCAGAGGGGCTTAAAACTCTACCACCTAGTAAGGTAACTAAAGTTTTACATTAATTCCGAACCGTGGAACAATAGCTCGCATTCTTTACAAATACAATGATCTAACTCGGAAAGAGAAAGAAAGTAGTGCACGAGTGGGGCTGGGATCGAACCCATGTACTCTGTCATGGGAAGCAAGTATCCGCGCCCCTGATCTAAGAGCCACTCTGATAGAAATAAAGTAGTGCACGAGTGGGCGGGGATCGAACCCATGAACTCTGTCATGGGAAGCAAGTACCCGCGCCCCTGATCTACGAGCCACTCTGATTTCCAACGATAAGGGAAGCAAAACTAAAGCGGGTCGGCCATTAATTGTATCCCACGTCGGGCGCAGGACACGTTGAACGCTTTTTGTATCGACCCCATACAGGCGGAGGTCAGACGTGTCGTAAACTATGTTTCACTAAACAACAATACACGTAACATACATTGTGGCCCGTTGTGTATTGGTTACGGATGTGAATTTTTCTGTCGAAAGCAGCGGGTTCTCATCCCAGGGTACGCGCATTTCTATCTTAAGGCTGTTCCGACCCATATAAAGTTGTTTGTTTGCATAACGCAATAAGTATTGCACTTTAAGCCACGAATTAATAATAAAAGTTTAATATAGTCATATTACTTGCAGTGAAAACAATTTCACAATTTCAGGATTATTAGTTTGGTTACAATTTATTTAAATACGATTTTTATTTAACAGCGCCATCTAACGGTGTAAAACTTCTAATCGGCAATTACAACGAAACCATTGAACCTGATATTGTGAATATGTTTTCGCTGCTACTACTATGGCTATATTTAATATTTTTGACGAATTCGTGCCTTAAAGTGCAATATTTTTTGCGTTCTGTGTAAAAAAAAACATTGTATGGGTCGGAACATCCTTAACGGTACACTTTTCGTGGCGGCTCATACAAAAAGAGCTATTTCCTACTCAATTTCTTAAGATATCTGGTTAAAATTATGCCAACAACATCGTCTAACCAGTACGTAGCCGCATATATTTTTAAATGTTATCAAACTTTTTTATTGACTGCAATATTAAATGGTTAAAATGAAATATTTTTAAACATATTCAAGAAAAAAATAATTGAATCGGACATGTTTTGATGGCGTGAACAGGTTTCTCCTGAGGGTAGCTTTACGACATTTTTGTAGGTAAATAATGGGCGTTTCAATTTTAAAATGAAGGCTATTAAATGGGCATTTTCGGTGAGAATACAGTTCGGAACCCATCACAAACTTTTGGGCCACCGCACGAGTCGATACCATCGCATTTGGTGCAATGCACCCGGCTGGGTCCCTTAGCGTGCATGCCGTGAAATTACGTGGATTAAATTTTAAAATTACAGCAAAAATCTGGAATGCGCTCCATACGTGCACAATATTCAATGCAATTCAATTCTTTATTCGTTCGTTGGTACACTGACGTCGATAACGTCATATTCCGGGAGGTCACGACATTTTTGGTCACGATAAGGTAAATGGCTGAATCTGGGTTCACATGTTAGAGACCAACCCTCTGATGCTAAATATGTCGGTCTGCCTGTGCCAAGTGGTTGCGTTATCTAGATTGGCTATATAAAATATATGTTGGTATGTACCTGCTGATGAATATACTGATTGTCTAGAAACATTGATATCTATTAGTTATACAACAATAACCAGTCGTTTTTTTAATTAAATACTTAAATATACCTAAAGTTATATCTGTAACCTAAATCGCCTATAACTACGAAATGCAACAAAAGCTTTGTTTAGTTTTAGTATTGCTAAGCAAGTATGTACTGATACTTTCATGCTTTGTTATTTTTAGCCATTCACCTTATCATATATATTTTTTGTCACCATAACTACTTTTTCAGGCGCCTTATCTAGGTAACGCAACCACTTGGCACAGGCATACTGACACATTTAGCTTCACAGGGTTGGCCTTTATCATGTGAACCCAGTTACAGCCATTTACGTTATCGTTACCATTTTTGTCGCCACCTCCTAGTCTATCAACATTTCTTAATTCATTACAAATTTGCAACTAATATCTAGAATAAATTATAATATACCTAACATAATTTCCACATAAAAATATCTAAAAATCAACTAGGAATCATTCATGTCATTAAAAAGTTGATACATGCAAATACATGACTCTGCAACGCGAAGTCGATAGGCTGTATTACTTCTGTGTCCTAGGTGGTCAACGAGGAATAGGTTAGGATGCAGGTTAGTTCTATAGTATTTTGTTTTCTATTTAGTATTCTGTGTCCCAGTGTCCCCAGTGTCCTCAGTGGCCCAGTGGCGCGACACTTCGGCGATCGCTCTCCGAAGTTAAGCAACGCTGGGTCCGGTCTGGTCTTGGATGGGTGACCATTCGACCGTTGAGAGGCTGGCCGTGGCTCGGATTCCACGTTAAGCTGTAGGTCCCCTTCCTTACTTACTAGGTGGTAGGGTTTATCCCGCCCGGGTTGGTACCATCGCATTGGATGAACGATGGCCGAAGCCGCAATGAAAATTGTCCGTGTTTTCCATCCAGTTCAATGTAGCCGTGCAATATAAGGAAGGTCCTGGCATGGCACCTAGTTCCCATGTGGTGTGTTGGGCTAATACCACGACAGAACTTGTGGTATTAGCCATCCATGTCCAGTCACATAAAAAAAAAATTAAAAAAAAAATCTGTTAACTCCGAAATAAGCAACGCTGGGTCCGGTCTGGTCTTGGATGGGTGACCATTCGACCGTTGAGAGAGGCTAGCCGTGTTTCGAATTCCACGTTAAACTGTAGGTCCCCTTCCTTACTTACTAGGTGGTAGGGTTAATCTCGCCCGGGTTGGTACCATCGCATTGAATGAACGATGGTCGAAGCGGCAATGAAAATTGTCCGTGTTTTCCATCCAGTTCTTTTTTTTCAATGTAGCCGTGTAATATAAGGAAGGTCCTGGCATGGCACCTAGTTACCATGTGGTGTATTAGGCTAATACCAGGACAGAGGGTGTGGTATTAGCCATCCATGTCCAGTCACATAAAAAAAAACTGTGTTTCCTCCAAATTAATAAAAAAAGAGCTCGATAGGCTGTATTACTTCTGTGTCATAGGTATTCAACTGTCGAGCTATCTTTTTTACGTACGTGTGTACGTTAAAAAGGATATCGTAATACATACGAATAGTACGTAGGCCAACAGTACATAATATTTTTAGTACAAAGCTAAAATTTTTAGGAAAAATCAGGGGCTACTAAAACATTAGATTTTTTTCCGATATCTCTTATAACGGTAGGGTCACGTTCGCCGGTGACTCGCCTGGATGGCGAGTAGCTGTCATCCGCTAGGCATATTTGTTCCTACATAGAGAATGACAGCCACTCGTGTGAAAGGTTATAGTTTTCGCACCGCAGATAATTTAACATAATGGTAAGCAGCCTTTATCCGATGGAAAGAATGAAGCTCCAAATAGATAAAAAAAACCGCATCAAAATTGGGTAAGTGGTTCTCATGTTATATTCACTTGGCTTGGAGTCACTGAGCCACAGACGGTTTTGGGGTCGCTCAGTCTGTTCTACAGGTGCTACCATGGACGTTGCTCTGTGGAACTTGCATCCCTCATTCCTACCCATCCTACCTATATCCGGAGCACCCGCCTTGTGGTTGACATTAGGCTTTTGAGAACGAACCGTTTCTCAAACTCATCTCTCTGCCGCACCGCCAGGGTATAGAACTGTCTGCCGGCGGATGCCTTTCCTCGTACCATAACCTGGGAGTCTTCAAGCGTAATTTGAACAAGCTTCATAGCTCAGCGATAGTCCGCAAATCCGCTGGAATGGTGCCTCGATGAGCGTGGTTTCGCGAGGCGAGGTGGTTTCGGCTTTTCTGAGTACCTTTGGTCCTCAGCACAGCCACCCATACCAGTTTAAAAAATATATGTATTTAATGGATACGACATTACCGTTATCTCATTAATTTGAGTTTCAGCGACATCTACATTTGAAGCATTGTACTCAGATTTTGAAAATAATCTGAAAAAGTATTGGTTGTGACATTCGTCGGAAGCTGGACTTGAACCTGCGGATTACATGTCCACTGCTCTATACCAACTGAGCTATCCCGAAAATGTCACGACCAATACTTTTTCAGAATGTTTTCAAAATCTGATTACAATGCTTCAAATGTAGATGTCAAATTAAAAAAAAATAAGCTGAAAAACTGATGTCAGACGTATTATACATGGATAATTGATAGGGATGCACATATTCCCACCACGCCATTGAGCTTCAAACTCGAGCGTTCCCGCTATCTATCTGCCGCCGCAACCGTAGTGGTGCAGTGGCGTCGTCGGTGTGACGTCAGCGGGCGCGCGATCAATGAAACTGACGTCGACGCCCCCCCCCCCCCGCACGCCGCGCTCACGTCGACGCCCCACCCCGCCAGCGGTGTTTATATCCGATCCGGGGCGCACCTCGACGCACGTCGCTCAATCCCGCGCGGGGGCGACCGTTGGACAACTATGAACAAGTGGCTCGGCTGGACTCGGGGTAATATTCCCCATTCCGTGCTCGAGCTCAGCAAAGAGACTCGGTCCAGGAATAGTGATAACTGCGTGTACGGTGACATGTTTATATCTTAAACTGAAGATACGCATGGATATGTACCATCTAAAACGATTACTTCTCAAAATACATACATTTGTGTGTAGTAATTTTGTAATAAGTCAATTTGTGTGCAAATATAATATTAATAACAACGATTGTTGTTTTTTGTGTTTGTTGTAGAGACAGCACCATAACCAGTTAATACAATTGCAACATACAACAAAGGACCCATGAAGTTAGCATCGCGAAAATGTGTGTCCATCTGTTCGTCTTTTACAACACCGAATGATATTCATAAAAGCTGTATATTTTAATAATGATCATATTGGCATATTATCATTTCCACCCAAAACTGTTGCTAGACACCTTCACCCTTAATAAACCATTGGCGAAAATCCTGACTCATTTATGCTAGCTATTAGAACAATTTGACAGCAATCTCAAAGCGATAGATCAACAAAAGTTGTTAATTACATAATGGCTTTGGCAATGCTCGGCAGATGTCGCACCGCGGGTGGGAGGGGGCGCAAGGTGGAGAGGGGGACAATACGGGCCGGCGACCGAATACGAACTAGCGGAGTATCGACCGGGTGACGGCGGAGGGTGGACGTGCGCCCGCCTCCGCCGCCCAGCAGTCTTTGAGTACACTACAGTCGTTTCCGGCTTTTTCTTGTGTCGTGGAAAAAAATCCAAATGTGAAATTAGGCTTTTCTAAAATAATTACATGCCTCACACACTTAAGGAGATGTTTTCGTCAAAGTAGATTGCGCTTTCGTAGCTATTTCTGGTATAATTCCTTAAAATTATGAAGTTACAAACTATTACTGTTGTGGCGAGCACATGAAGCGGTTCTGTATTTAATCTCATAAAATGATTTAAAAAATATGCTGTAATTTATGAGAAAATTCTGAGGATTTGTGAAAAAAGTGGCAATTTACAACTAGCAAATTTTTGGGCTATGCCTCATAATAGACTCACAAATACCACCCTTTTTTATACATTGTTTTATGACATTAAATACACAACTGCTTATTAATACAGTTATAGTTTGTATCTTCCTATTTTTGGGGAGTTATAGCACGAATGGCAACGAACGATTGTGGTACCATCTACATGAACGCACACGCCCTCTCAAGGCAACGGAACACCACAGATACAATAAATTAATCCACATCAATAGACCTAGGGTTTTTTACAAGAGCTATTCGATCTTTGTGACGTAACTTGGTGTAGTTTGATTACCAAAAGTTTAAATAAATGAAACTGAAACTATGTTTTAAAAATCATTGGCAAATTGGCGTCTTTAAAAAATATAATAAATAAATACAGTACGGAGCAACCGTTCTAAGCAAGAATCGAGATAACGATGAAGCAGCGTTATGACGCGAGACTTGACTTTCATTAAAGAAAGTGAGGGTCGAATGGCTAGCCTGCCATCTCAAGCGAAGCAATTATTGCCCTTTGTAGCCTCGTACGAGAGGGCCGGATGGAATCAGTATTTTCTAGGATGTTCGCATGTCGGCACACGGACGGAACATCGGACTGATTGGCGTTATTACATAACACCACCTGGAGCAGTTTGCACTGAACCCTCGAGAGGGAGGCAGCGGTAGTGTTACAGGGCTGGAGAGAAGCACTCGCGAGCCGCGCACGCGCGCTTTCTCCCCAGTAGTGCCGGATCTACACTATTGGTCGATTCAGTCGAACTACCGCCATAGAAAACAGTCTGTGATGTCAGACATGGCGATGCTAGCTTTAATGTCGTTTGAGCAGCTCAGTGTAGAAACAGCTACACCAGTTTTATCTCAGCATTTCCCATAGTTCAGGCTTTCCCATAGTTTTTCGTGCAGGTGGTCACAGATTAAGCATGTGTCAGTCTTGCTGATCGAAGAGAAGTTGTGGCTTCGCCAGGTACAGTCTACCTCTTTCCTACCTCTCCTCTCCTATGACCAATGAAAACGTGTTTATCTTGCAGATATATTTATAGACGTCAAGTTAGGCACATATAACTGACCGCTATGAATGTATTCAGAAGCTAACTCAACACTAACTAGCAGCGTTGCGGTATATCGATAGAAGCAGCTCGGGCCCGGTAAATCAAAGAAAATAACGGGTACCAAAGGGACACATCTCTGTGCGGGGATAAAACGAAGCATGTCCAGAAAGTAAGTGGAAAAGGGATTTTTTTTGTTGATCTAAATGCCGTGTCACAAGCTAAAGATCGTGTCAGTATGACTAAACCTGTGGACACAACGTGTCCCAAGGACCATTTCGACAGATATCTCGTTGTGAAGGGAACATTTCCTTCTGAAGTTTTTCTGCAATCTATTGTTGCAGGGGACGAAACTTGGGTTACCCGCTGTACGCCTTGCGCAAAACCGTCATGCCAACTGGGCCAAAGTGTAGGCTTTGCACGAAATCGTCTCAGAGCTTCCGATGCGCCTATCGCCCATCAGTGCGCGTTTGCCTGAGCGAAGAGCGCCCCTAAATACAATACATATATACATTGCGTCGACAGAAGGTAATTCATTTAACGGGTCTGTCCACTTATTGCACCTTCACCAAATGAAAATAACAATAGTTTAATTAAAAACCGCGTTCATAGTCATATTATAATCTATGCCAATACAATAATTCTGAAGAGTTTGTTTGTTTGAAAGTGTTAATCTCTGGAACTACCAATCGGATTTGAGAAAATATTTTTAAATTTGATAGCCCAATTCTGAAGAAAGGCTATTAAATATTTGAAAAATTATTTTTGCATTGGATAGCCCAATTCTTGAGGAAGGTTATTTAACATCCGCTACGACTCTTAAGAGCCGAATACAAAGAAAAAAGTCAGAAAACGAAGGCCCCTGAAAGTTGGAAAGCCCATGGGCGTAGTTGGGCACCTTAAGAGCGTCGTTACTCTAGGAATTCTTCATACTAAGGGAGATAACTGTTTACATGCTCTAAATGTTTTACTAGGTTTTTGAAGTTTCGGATTCTACAATATATTCCAAGGAATGTGACATGTATGTATGTATAATCCATCGTGAAGCAAGGACACATTAATTAAATAAAGATCCGTGTAAAAAGAACGACTTTACGAATATACTCCAAGGCTGAACCAGAATCGTTTATTCGCCTATTCCTTGGAATTTGTTTTTTTTATTTACCTTTAGGATTTAATCATATTTCGGGTTATAAGACCGATATTTACATAAAAATAAAAACAAACGGACATAGAATCAAGTTTTCTTAAGTGATAAAAGTTTTCGATTAAAATCTGACAAGTTTTAGGGCTAGGGAACCGTTAGGGCCTAGAAGACGATTTCTCAAGTTGAATCCGCAGTCGCAATCAGCGTGCGAAATTGTGCCTTGGCCAATGGACAAAGAATGCATTTCTTAAAATTTTCAAATCTTGTACTTCCTGTGACTTCACGACACCACTAACAGGTGAAATAACTTAATCCGCATATTACCGGTGACACATACAACAAAATCCATTCATCTTTTTTGACAATGCATCATAAGCCGTCAAAAATTACTTTAATGCAAATACTATTTTTATTTTATTTAAGATTTCCATGGAACAGTACAGAAAAAGTAATAAAGTTTCTAAATAAATAAAAAGTTCCTGCATGAAGTTAAGTTACATTAAAAAAGCAATCAGAATTGTTTGGTTTTTCATTACATACAAAAATTGTTCAATACTTGACATACTGAACACCATTGTATTCTTCGGCATCGGCTATTCAATATTAATAAGAACATTTATTAGTATCTATAGTATATAACCATCTTTCAAGTGTTTCCTTGGCTCAAAAGACAACCTTTGATTAAGGTGGGCTTTCCCGCTCAACTCCCCATACAAACGGGGAAAGAAGATCACGCCCATATTTCTTCTCAGAGATCCAAAGTTTTGCTCAAAATAGCTTTATTTGATCGAACTAGATGTCTGATGACCATTGGCATTGTAAATTTGTGTTTGGTTTCTAAGTTATAAGGTCGGAAAGTTCGAATTTTTCGCGTGTTTTATACAATAACTGGAGGTGGAATGTATACATCTTAAAAAGATTAGTCATCAGACATAGCTTGTTTAATGAAAATCTATAATCAATTTAGTTTTTGTTAGATTTTTGACTACAGTGGTTGGGGTTTACTTTTAGATATAATTCGTTTTGTAATTAACATTTTCGTAAATCTTACCAAATCAAACACTATGCGCATCGTCTGCTTTGAGGACATGTTGCATCCTCCTCATCATGGAGTCTGTCTTTTTATTTGAAACAGAGAAGGATGGGACACCCTAAGAGGATAATGAGGTGATCAAGTTCCATAAAATGGCTCGTGTCTGTTTCTTCAGCCAAATTAAGAAAAGTTTCTGAAATTTTGCACATTAAGGTGGCCCAACCCGGCGGGCCTAACTCATTCGCGGGCACGGTACAAAACCGTGCTGTTGCGCTCTGGGACCTTCTCTGTTTCAAAGAATAAGACAGGCTCCGTGATGAGGAAGATGCAACATGTCCACAAAAAAGACAATGTGCATAGTGTATGATTTGGTAAGATTTACGAAAATTTTAATTTTAAAACGACTTATAGCTAAAAGTCAACCACGACCGCTGTATTAAAAAATCTAACAACAAACAAATTGATCATAAATCTTGATTAAATAAGCTATGTCTGATGACTAATCTTTTTACGATGTTCTTACTTTATCATTGCGTAATCCACCTCCAAAGTTATTGCATAAAACGCGCAAAAAATACGATCTTTCGGACCTTATAACTTAGAAACAAAACACAATTTTACAATGCCAATGGTCATCAGACATCTAGTTCGATCAAATAAAGCTATTTTGAGCAAAATTTTGGATCTCTGACAAGAAATATGGGTGTGATCTTCTTTCCCCTTTTGTATGGGGAGATGAGCGGGTTGGGCCACCTTAAGAAACTCAACTGAGGGCAACGTATGTACGTTTCTGTTTTGTTGATAACTTCACTGGTATCGCCTTTTTGTATTTGTATACAAAAATGTTGATGCGTATATCACGGATATAAGTTAATTTATCAAAAAGACTTAAATTGTAGTTTGGGGTCTGAACCGAGGAGTGATCCGCATTTTCATGCTGGTGCCGCACTATCGCATAATTAACTGTTATTTGAAATGTATAGTGGCATGTGTAGATATAAATAAAAAAAAATGGCATTAATTAACTCATCAGTGTTTTTAACTCATCACGCTAGTAGTACAAGAGCCCACGACCAAAATGTTTGTGTCATAACAATTATGGTAGTCAAGAGTTTGATCTTAACCACTATAAAGATCTTTGTAAGCAGTAGTAATCTATCAACTACTGTAAACTAGTTTGTAAATATCAATGGAAAAAAAATACAAAATAACAAACCTGGCGAAGTTTCTTGTCGGTTCTTCTTCGCCAGAAGTAACCGAACCGACAGAAAAAGAAAAAAGTGACGAATCCCAATGTGTAATCAACATACATAATGGCCTAAGTAAAGTAACTGAAATTGAAATACGACCGATACCGCATCAAATTGATGGATACGATTATCCCTAACCTGAAAATAACAATATCAGAAAAGTTCCATGTATAAATTTTCAAAAATGTTACCGAAGTGTGTCATAGCAATCAGTCTGATTTTCAGAATGTTGTTGAATGATAGCTCTAAGATACCGAAAACACATTTAACGTAACGCATATCTGTAACTTAAAAAAAATTTCAATGAGATAAAAAGAAATAAGCTTAAATTAAAAAATCTTCTTAAGAATGGCCCGTAAGCTATGCTCCCCATTCAAATGAAGTTTACTAATCATTTCAAAAGAACTGTTTCAATGGATATTTAACGAATATGAAATAAAATCAGGCAACAAATTTCAGTATCTCCATGTTTTAGATTTCTTTTAAAAAAACCATACCAAATCAAATGAAAGCAAAAATAAAATCTTTAAATGAATTGTGTTTTCTCTGTGGTTTGACCCAGGACACATTTACCGAACAAATATAGCCATGCAGTTACAGATATTTGTTGCCAGATATTAGAGACCTAATTAATGTCAAGTACAATGGAAGAGTGGTTTTAAAATAATTAGCAAAGTACGTTTGTATGGGAGGCGATATGTTGTGACGCTTGCGGGCCCACCTTAATGAGTGTATTTGGGTCAGTTGATGCAAAATAATAATTTTTCAAAAGAAAATGTGAGCACATAAAATTTTGAGACCGTTAAAAATGTTTATACCATGTGGTTACATAGCAATTCGTCTGAAAATTGTTGGACATAATAAAGTGGCAACTAACTGGCATTTTTGGACATTTTGGTATCACGCCGGCCGGATGGCTCATTGGGACATCAAGTGTACCGCAAAACAACACATACCAACAGGTATCTGCACGCCACGTCACACCATCATCCGGTCCAAATAAATTCAGTCGTTAGGTCGCTATGGTTGCGTGCAGACCGCTTATGTGATAAAGCATTGGTGACAAGAGTTTTGGCCGCTAATGGATATAAAGGAAAGTCTGCCAGCTACACAATTAAAAAGTTCACCAGCAGACAAAGTGCTGAGCGGCAGAAGGCGTACCTTCCATGCATAAAGGGAGTCACTGATAAAATTGGGAGGTTGTTGAGCAGATTTAGTATAAAACCTATATTAAAACCCTAAACCAAGGTGTCACATCTACTTTGCTCCGTCAAGGACGCCCTAAACCCGTTACAGTCGCCGGGTGTCTACCAGATTCCCTGTAGCTGTGGAAAATCCTACATAGGCCAAACCAAGTGCAGCGTTATGAAACGGATTTCTGAACATGTACGTGCCCTTAAGAAAATGGACAAAAATAAATCTGCGATTGCCGAGCACGCCGAATTCGGAATACATCACTGGATAAGATTCGATCAGGTGAAGATTTTGTCCACCCAAAAAACGATTCTTGTGATTCCATCGAGATTTCGAAGCACGCCAATTTTAATAGAGGAGACTCGTACAAATTGTCAGCAGTTTGGAATCCGGTCCTCTGAGATGTAGCAAGTCCCACTCCCCACACAAGCATTCGCAGGAAGATGTCGTCAGCTCATTCTGCACATTGACGGGAGCACAGATTGCAGCCGCAACAAGTTTTCTGCCTACCCACAGCCACTCATACAATCTTCGCAGCCGCTCGCGTTTGACAGACAGTCAAACGTGCGCCGAACCGCACGCACGCACTCGGCTTGAAAATGAGCTGCACGGGACTGTTCGAAACGTCGGCCAAAAGGACCGAGGGAAATAACTGTGGTAAGCCAATCTTAGACAATAATAATAAAGTAAGTTGTCCAGATGTAGAAAAAATTATATCAGAAAATTCAGAGTAATACTTTAGTAATCAAACAACTTTTCGATACTCCAAAATTATAAAAGAATTGTACTGAGGCTTGGTGAAGTCTATGTTACAAGCAGCGCACGCAACGAAGGGACAGGGGCGAAATAAGAAAAATAGCCATTGTTGCCATAGTAGTGTAACAAGCGCCGGAGCATTCTGTTCGATTTATATATTTTAGTAAAAAAATTAAACCAGGTCGCCTACATTTTTAGAGTTCTGTACCCAAAGGGTGAAAACGGAACCCTATTACTAAGCCTCCGCTGTCCGTCCGTCCGTCCGTCTGTCACAGGGCTGTAACTCATGAACCGTAATAGGTAGGCAGCTGAAATTTTCACAGAGTGTATATTTATTTTGCCGCTATAACAACAAATAGGCAAAATAAAAATACAATCAAAATTAAAGGCCATACAAAAAACGTGATTTTTTTGTGTTAAATCTTGTACGATTGCCGCTCGCACTTGGCCGGTTTTTGAAAATTTCAAAAATGCACTTAGGCCATATGCTACGCGCAAAATCTATATATGTAAATCTAGACAGACTTTGCCTAGTTCGGGTACTCGTACAATCAAACTCATTTGTATTTTCATACAGGGCTTGTGTTGCCACTGTCTGTTTCGCTTATTTCATACTTGTAATTTGATTTTGCCCCCTACGGGATTCATGCTTTATGTGGTAACATGTACTTTGTGATTTTGTTATTTTTTTTGCCAACCGAGACAAGATGTGTAAAAAAAAATATTACATTAGACGAATACGATAGTACCGTTCTGACTAGTCATAGGGTGACACATGAGATCTTGGCAAAGATTGATAAGAGTAATCTCCCACCTATCCTATACAATGGTATTACTATACCCTATAGTTCAAGGGTTAAAAATTTAGGTATTTTCCTTGACGAGTCACTGTCTTGGGTTTATCATACGGGTCAAGTCTGCAGGAAAATATATGGAGCCATGCACACTCTCTGGCGTCTCAATCGCCTCATACCAGTCGAAACTAAAATCATGTTGGTTCAGTCGCTAATTCATCCTATTTTAGACTATGGTGACATCTGTAATCTTAACCTAAACGAGGAGCTTCTAGACAAACTAGATCGCTTGCTTAATTATGGAATTCGTTATATCTTTGGTTTGAGGAAGTTTGATCATATATCCACCTATTGTGCGAAACTAAAATGGCTTAATATTCGCCAGAGGCGTAATATGCATGTTCTCTCTCTTCTTTACTTAATCTTAAATGATCCCAAATCCCCACTTTATCTTAAAGAACGCTTCAAATATCTCTCTTTTCATGGTGTACCACTTAGGTCTGCAGATAATCTCCTGCTCCTTATTCCGTCACATTCTTCCACTGCTTATTCGAATTCTTTTACAGTTCACTCAGCACGATTGTGGAATCAATTGCCTCTTACTATTAGGGAAAGTGCTTCCTTGTCTATTTTTAAGGTAAAATTAAAATCCTGGTACTTGACATGTTATAACAATTAAATCAATCAAATATTTTCTGTTTATATAGTTTTAAGTTATCTAATGTTTTCTAAGTGTGATTATGGTGCTTAGTTTTAAGTAATTTATTGTTTCTTGCTACCTCTTAATATATTTTCTAATATTAAGGTTAGCTGTTAGAGATTGCCTTTGGCAATAAGCTCGCCTTTGCATACTATGTAATAGTTGTAAGCAATAAAGAATATTTTCATTTCATTTCATTTCATTTCATCACATTGTTAAAGAAGTGCTCGACGACGTCCATGGGCTTTAGATCTTTCACAGGGCTTCGAAAACCATGCAAGCCAGCCAGGTAATTCTTCACACCTTGTTTTAAGGACTCCCAAGTTGATCTTTCGGGTAAATACCTCGGCAGGGTCTGCATTCCACAGTTTGCCTAGTAAAACTTAGTCTAAATCACATTGAGACTTAGGTTTCAATCTACAAACTAATGTTAAAAATACGTGTAATACAACATTACCTGAGAGAATAACATTAGGGTGACGCTCCACCGAGGTGGAGTGGAAAGAATTTCAAGATTTAGGAAGAGTGATCTGCTCTGCACCGCTTTCCTGAAAATTGGTAGTCGTCTCACCTCCTCTTATCTCCAGTGGAGCCTCACCCTCAATCCAATTCAATCATCATTAAATATTCTAGTGCAAACATCAGACTAGATTGAACTTTTCAGTGTTATAATTGGTGGAGGGCAATAGACGCATGGAATGGAAGTTAAGGGTATCTGATATTATGTAGAAAGGCTCTAAGCCTTGGCCCATTCGGACTCCTACAATAAAATCTGCATAAAATGTAAGTAGCATATTCTATTATTTTTTTGTAGGTACTCACCGAAGGCAACTCTTGGTAAGGCCGCGAAATCTGCGATACTAATAAATACGCGCTGAAGAACTTCTGCTTGCAAAAACACGAAATATCGTCGACTGAAAACGGAAACCAAGTCAAGATAATAGAAAAACACCGATCCCCAAACGATCACCGAACTACGACCACAGATTATTCTGTCTCAAAGTTCTGTCCATGGCTTAGCAAAACCACAGAATATAAAATCAATCGGGAAAATTGCTCCGAGTGCTCTGTCCTATTCGGTGCATTAAGGCGGCCCATCCCGCTCAACTCCCCATACAAACGGGGAAAGAAGATCACGCCCATATTTATTGTCAAAGATCCCAAATTTTGCTCAAAATAGCTTTATTTGATCAAACTAGATGTCTGAAGACCGTTGGCATTGTACAATTTTGTTTGGTTTCTAAGTTATAAGGTCCAAAAGTTTTATGCAATAACTTTGGAGGTGGATTACGGACGCAACGATAAAGTAACAAAATCTTTAAAAAATTAGTCATCAGACATAGCTTATTTAATCAATATTTATAATCTATTTGGTTTTTGTTAGATTTTTTACTACAGCGGTCGTGGTTTACTTTTAGCTATAAGTCGTTTTGTAATTAAATTTTTCGTACAGATATCTTACCAAATCATACACTATGCACATTGTCTTTTATGTGGACATGTTGCATCTTCCTCATCACGGAGCCTGTCTTATTCATTGAAACAGAGAAGGTCCCAGAGCGCAACAGCACGGTTTTGTGCCGTGCCCGCGAATGAGTTAGTCCCGCCGGGTTGGGCCACCTTAAGGTGGCCCATCCCGCTCAACTCCCCATACAAACGGCGAAAGAAAATCACGCGCATATTACTTTTCAGAGATCCAAAATTTTGCTCAAAATTGCTTTATTTGATCGAACTAGATGTCTGATGACCATTGGCATTGTGAAATTGTGTTTGGTTTCTAAGTTATAAGGTCCGAAAGTTCGGATATTTCGCTCGCTTTATACAATAACTTTAGGGGTAGATTACGAAATGATAAAGTAAGAACATCTTAAAAAGATTAGTCATCAGACATAGCTTATTTAATCAAGATTTATAATCTATTTGGTTTTTGTTAGATTTTTGAACACAGTGGTCGTGGTTTACTTTTAGCTATAAGTCATTTAGTAAATTAAATTTTCGTAAATCTTACCAAAACATACACTATGCACATTGTCTTTTTTGAGGACATGTTGCATCTTCCTCATCACGGAGCCTGTCTTTTTCTTTGAAACAGAGAAGGTCCCAGAGCGCAACAGCACGGTTTTGTACCGTGCCCGCGATTGAGTTAGTCCCGCCGGGTTGGGCTACCTTAAGGAGTAAGAAGAAATAGGATGTTTTCGGGCAACGTGCTATGATCTATTCGGTATAAGAAGGAGCAAGAAATAACGTGTTGGTTAACAAAATGACAATGGGGAAAAAAACTCAAAGCTTGTTGTAGAGGTCGCATTAGCGACCTCACCTTAGAAACGTTAAACCGTTCATTCCTTTCACGTCATATTTACGAGTTTTTAGATGCAAGGTGTCCTCTACGATGAAGTTAGAATTAGATTTGGAGGAAAAGAAGAGCTTTTGTTTGTCTTGAAAACTAATTTTAATGTAAGATAACAGCGCGCAGTTTGAAATGAAATATTATAGCTTAGGTTATTGTAAAATTTTCTTTCCTACGACTTCGTATGATTAGCATAATTTGTATCAAATAATTTTCAGATTAATAACAAGGAAATAGAGTCATTTTAATCACATAGGTTGATTGAACTATCAAACGACATTTTATTCGGCCAAGTGATCTTAAATTTACCAATTACCATGGCATCAATTTAGATTAGATTTTATACAGTTTTTTATTTTCTTCCAAACTAACAAGGAGTTTTGATGACAACTCGCGATGGCTTCAAACCACTACTACTACTACCCCTCCGGGAAAACGGTGGCGTGAAGGTATGTGTGGCTAACGTAAACCACAAACATATCTTCACAAACTAATATAATTACTTACGGTGGCCCAGTGGCGCGACACTTCGGCGATCGCTCTCCGAAGTTAAGCAACGCTGGGTCCGGTCTGGTCTTGGATGGGTGACCATTCGACCGTTGAGAGAGGCTGGCCGTGGTTCGGATTCCACGTTAAGCTGTAGGTCCCCTTCCTTACTTACTAGGTGGTAGGGTTTATCCCGCCCGGGTTGGTACCATCGCATTGGATGAACGATGGTCGAAGCGGCAATGAAAATTGTCCGTGTTTTCCATCCAGTTCAATGTAGCCGTGCAATATAAGGAAGGTCCTGGCATGGCACCTAGTTCCCATGTGGTGTGTTGGGCTAATACCATGAACAGAACTTGTGGTATTAGCCATCCATGTCCAGTCACATAAAAAAAAAAAAAAAAAAAAATACCTCCGCCTAAAATGAAAAAGCAGTGGGTAACTTGCATTGTTATAATGGCAACATATCCCCGTACCTGCGAAGATGAACGTTCAAGATGGCGACCGTTTAGTTCAGATTTTGGCCATGCGCAAAATAAGGTATGTATGTAAGGTAAAGATATAGTGCATCTTTATGCAGGGATTATGATATTGCCCCCTACGGGATTCTTGCTTTATCTAACTTGTACTCTTATAATCTTGTTATTTTTGTCCACTGAGACTATGTGTCATTTCAATTTGTGTTTAAATAAATAAATAAAAAATAAATGTATATAATGCGGACTGTAGTATCTCGAAACAGATTTATTTTATTTATTTTTAAAGATTTTATTTAAATAAATTCTATTGAAATAAGAAAAAAAAAGTTTGAAAATGAACTAAATGCTTCTAAATGGTTTCACTAAATTTCACATGGCAATGGGGGTAGAAAGAAAATTATTCAAATCTTTTTAATACAAGAGAGAAATTCCAATCCTACCTACCTACTCCCAAAACTGTTACTTTTCGAACCAACCTTGGTGCAGCAACATCAAATTCAACATAAAAGTGGTTATTGTTGCAATCAAGAAAAATTATACAAGCATTCAAATATCAAAGATCAAGAGAGTAGCTGCAATGCCATTCAGTGCTCAGTGCTCCACTTTTCAAGCAAGGGTCGACCCTGGACCTGTGCACAAGGTTTGTCAAGGAAACCCAGAATCAAGAAGCCGATAGGAACACCAGCACCTGGATTATTTGGAGGTACCGATTAAAGAAATTGTATACAGTCCACTCTCTTTTCTAAACCTCCAAACGAAACAATCATTGTAGTTAAATTTTCCCAATAATTTCAATCCATGATTTTTGACACCCTCATAGTACAGTCGTTACTTATCAAATGTATACACTGGAAAGAGAAGGAATTTTGTCTCTATTTCCGGTGTATAGATTTCAGACAAAACGACTGTACTTGGGGAATGACGATTGATTTGACAGACTGTTCATTCATTCTATGACTCGCCGATGAATACTTACGCTATCTTAGTTATGGAATGACAGTTACTCACAATCAACCTTTTCATTCGAGTCACCCTAGTATTTTCTATTACTAATCATTGTAATTACACAGTGCGTTTACACATAATTGAGGAAAATAAACAAATAAAGGAACGAGTGCGAAGAACAACCTACAATTATCTGTGAAGACTTCATGCGAAAGCTAAGCATAAATATTTCACATTTATATGTAAATTAAACTCGCAGCTGTTGGCCCAACATGTATAGCGGCTATTAGATTATCTATAACTCTGCGTTCATATTAATATTGTTTGTGGTTTTTTCTTTTGTAGATATGGCAACATTTCAACTACGTACTTCCGTTGCCGCATCGACTTGCTTCGACGCCATTTTGATATCGTTTTGCGACAGATCTGCGACGCTGCGGGAGGTGTATCCGTTGTGTTGTAGCAGAATTCTAGCACCAAACCTGTAACTACAATTCCGTACAGTGTAAAGTTATTGTGAACCCGGCTAGGTGAGTACGATTTTATGTTTGTTGCCTCCATCCTCCCCTAACCTTTTTATGATTTTGTCCGCGTGCGGGTCTCAACTAGGGACGAGGAGCCGCAGCCGCGAACCGCTTCCGAGCTAGCTCTTGTACGATGTCGTGTAATCGGGTCGTTGCTGCGTTTCAGAATTATCGTGAAGCAAAATGCCGGGCACCGGTACGTTCAAAATCTTCGTCGGGAACTTGTCGGATAAGACGACGGACGCGGACCTCCGGCCGCTCTTCGAAAAGTTCGGTACGGTCGTGGAGTGCGATATCGTGCGCAATTACGGGTTCGTGCATATGGAAAACGAGACCATCGGGCGCGAAGCTATCAACGGCGTGAACGGAGAGCTCCTAAACGGTCAGGCGGTCAAGTGCGAGGCGGCCAAGTCGCGACGCGCGCCCTCGACGCCTACCACCAAGATCTTCGTCGGCAACCTGACGGACAAGACGCGCGCGCCCGAAGTGCGCGAGCTATTCTCTAAATACGGCTCGGTGGTGGAATGCGACATCGTCCGAAACTATGGATTCGTGCACCTCGACGCGACCGGGGATATCAACGAGGCGATCAAGGAACTCAACGGCATGGACGTGGACGGACAGCCCATGAAGGTGCAGGTTTCGACGAGCCGCGTGCGCCAGAAGCCCGGCATGGGCGATCCCGAGCAGTGCTACCGGTGTGGCCGCGGCGGCCACTGGTCCAAGGAGTGCCCCAAGGGCGTCGGACCGGATCGCAACGGCTACCGCGAGCGAGCCTTTGGCCGCGACCCTTACCCCCCGCCGCCGCCGCCGCCCTTCCTCCGCGAACGCATGATGGGAGGATTCGGGGTAACGCGCTCACTTTACTTACTCGCTCATCCCCCGCCCCTGCGGCACCGCGCGCCGCCGCCGCCACGCGCTCGCCCGCCCGCCCGCCCCTTCCCCGCGACACACTACGCTCGCGCCTCGCACTACGCTACGTCGCTCCAACGCGTGTACCGCTTCTCATTTCATTTTACCTTCTAATGTTACTGTTTTAATTATTCCATTGGATTATATTTCAATGAATTACTAAATTGTTTTGTGTGTGTACAGGACCCTTACGATGCATACTACGAGCGGGCCAGGTTTGACTCATCTCGAGACCTGTTTGAGCGCCGCTACCCGGGCATGGATGGTGGGCGCAGCATGGCGATGCCGAGCCGCGGGCGCGACTTCTTATCGCCGCCTTTGCGCCGTGAGCCTATGCCGCCCATGCCCTCCCTCCCCCCCATGAGCCGTAGCATGGGAAGCATGAGGTCCTCTTACGATTCCATGTTTAGCCGCCGGAGTCCACCGCGTGGACCGCAGATGTCTCGAGGGTAAGATTTTGTTTTCTGTATGCATATATTTGTGCATTGTGGTCTACTGGGTATGACAGTTAAAAATGTATACTTTCAGTTATTCACAGCAGCAAAATTACCGAGTTTAAATGTAAATATCTTTTGGAATAATATTTTTGTTGAATGTGAATTTTGAATCAAATTAAACATGCCAAGAACTAGTCCAGGGGGTCTGCTTGGGAACTGAACACGCGAAGTTCTCGCGGGAGAAGCTGTCAAACTCTACGTAAAAAAAAGATGCCTACTTTTTTCTGTGTAGTGGTTGACATCTCGCAAGTGACTCACTGAAGTAAGATTCATGAGTTCTCATTAGCGTTGTTAATGCGTTGATCATTCTATGGAACCCTGTAAAGTAAACTTTATTTAATATTTAATTTCATTCATATTTAAAGTGGGCCCGGCCCTTACGCATCAGAAAATGTTGATGTAAAGATTTTTTTTTTTATGTGACTGGACATGATGGCTAATACCACACCTTCTGTCATGGTATTAGCCCAGCACACCACATGGGAACTAGGAGCCATGGACAATTTTCATTGCCGCTTCGACCATAGTTCATTCAATGCGATGGTTCCAACCCGGGCGGGATTAACCCTACTACCTAGAAAGTAAGGAAGGGGACCTACAGTTTAACGTGGAATCCGAACCACGGCCAGCCTCTCAACGGTCTAATGGTCACCCATTCAAGACCAAACCGGACCCAGCATTGCTTAACTTCGGAGAGCGATCGCCGAAGTGTCGCGCCACTGGGCCAGTGAGGCTGACAGATGGAGAGGAAAAAATATCAATTAGGTGCAATGGCATCTAATATCTTTAAGCGTCAATGTTTTGTGTTGGGTTATAATACCTGGCGGTGTTAGCGTATATGCATATTCCAAAAATCTATTGCCAAAGGATGCAAATCATCACTTCCAAGTATGGGGATTATTTAATATAGGACACCCCTAGACCTGACCATAATTGAAACCTTGCTCTGCAGCCAATGGGCCCGAATATGTTTGGTGAATCCAATGAAAGCTGCCGGTTATCAAGACTTAATAGTTGACACATTTTTTAACCAGCTAAGTTCCCGGCCTTCTCTTGGTGTAGTTTTCTATTCTTTATAAATAACATTTTACTTACTGTAACAAATTGTGTTTTCAGCATGTTCGAGGACTTCAGCAGAGACTCATTTGATGACCGAAGGTGAGGTTTTCTTACTTAGAAAATGTTTATGATTTTTTTACAAACTTTGTAGTCTTCCTTTTTTGTTCACACTTTTCTCAACTGCATCATGTCAAGTGCATGCTTCTTCTACTGCTAAAACTACACCTTAGGAATCTTCATTATAAAATCAAGGGATAATCTATACGTATACCCATACTTTTCTTCCGCTTGTATATGCTGTTTATGTTGTTTTTTTGATGTCAAATACGAGTAATGCCTAAAATAATAAAGTTATGCCAACATTTCTTCCTTTTGCGTTCTCAAATGTTGTGAGCTCCATTTAAGGTGGCCCAACCCGGCGGGCCTAACTCATTCGCGGGCTCGGTACAAAACCATGCTGTTGCGCTCTGGGACCTTTTTTGTTTCAAAGAATAAGACAGGCTCCGTGATGAGGAAGATGCAACATGTCCACAAAAAGACAATGTGCATAGTGTATGATTTGGTAAGATTTACGAAAATTTTAATTTCATAACGACTTATAGCTAAAAGTAAACCACGACCGCTGTAGACAAAAATCTAAGAAAAACCAAATAGATCATAAATCTTGATTAAATAAGCTATGTCTGATGACTAATCTTTTTACGATGTTCTTACTTTATCATTGCGTAATCCACCTCCAAAGTTATTGTATAAAACGCGCGAAAAATTCGAACTTTCAGACCTTATAACTTAGAAACCAAACACAATTTTACAATGCCAATGGTCATCAGACATCTAGTTCGATCAAATAAAGCTATTTTGGATCTCTGACAAGAAATATGGGCGTGATCTTCTTTCCCCTTTTGTATGGGGAGATGAGCGGGTTGGGCCACCTTAAACCCTTTAGTCAGGTGTGCAGGCTTCTGAACATTTTTAACGGCTATTTTTTTTTATTTGTTACAGGCCGGGAATGCGAGGGCCGTCGCCCCCCAGGAGATATGCCCCATATTAGTCCCTTTATCGCATCGACTTATCAAGGAAGAATGCTCTGATTGGTCGCAATTCAGCCGTCACTGTCGAATGGAAATATGTAGCCTTTAAGAAATTATTACTGTCTGGGAAAAATTACCTCTTATGTTAATCAAAATTAATAAAATGCTGTGCATGCATAAATAAGTTTAGCCCACAAATCGGAAGATTTTAGAACGGGCAAAAACAATGTGTGAATGACATTAGCAATCATTTGCTAAAATAAAGAGTTTGCAGTTAGTTTGTTCTGGTTTTAGAGTTTGTAGACTTTTTGATTGAATGTAATGTTATTATTTAACATTCTATTATTTCTATAATTACCACTAGGAAGAAGTGGTTTGGTTTCAAATTTAGAGCAAGTAGCATTGGGTGGCACTGGTTCTGGTTATCTAAAGGAACCATATTCCGGATGGTCCCAGAGGTGATGTTATCATTGCAGTGTCAACAATTTTCTTCTGACCTGAGCCAGTCTATTGTGTGTTGTATGAATGAAATGTGAATTCAAATACTTTATTTTAAGAGCATTGTAGAGATGGTGGTGATCTCATAAAGTGCTCTTTTTAGATACTAATTTTTATGGAGTGATGCTGATTTATTATTTTTAGATGTAAACTGGTTTTCAAAAGGCATTTATTCTGTGGGTAGTGGCAGGTTACATGCGACAGGTGCAATAAAAGATTACTGTTGGCACCATCTGGCTTGGAGAGTAACAGGATAAGCGACTTTTGACTGTAGATAATAAAACAGCAAAATAAAAAATAAAATGACAATAATGGGTTTCATTTATTTAAAAAAATTAACAACTGTATTACTAAGCATTGAGGTAATCTCATTGTGTCTCTCATTTACTTCACAGCATTAGACCAACCATGGGTTAGAAATACTAGATTAAAAAAAAATTAAAACTCTGTCGGAAAGAAAGCATGTTTTTGAAAAATACTGAACATTAAGTAATTTTGTCTGATGAGGGTAGTTAGGTGTCCGTTCCGGATTGTGAGAGGTGGCAGTTATAAACTCAACGCCAAAATTTGTTTCCAGAGGCCCCAAGGTAGTTGCATGAATAACCTCTGCATACCCCGAAAGTCCCCCATGGTGTGCAATAAGCCAAACTAAAATTGCTGGCCGCGAATTCTTTTTCGAGGTTAATGGACGAACGACCACTGTCAATTTAGAGCTTTGCAAAATAATGCAGAGTGTAAAAGATCCGATTTTTTTTTTCAACCTCATGGAGTTTTTGACGAGTTATCCTAAATAGTGAAAACCTCATTAAAATCTGACCTGTGATTTACGAGGTATTTGCGTGTGAAAACTGTCAAAACGGTATAATTTCAATATATTTAAAATAATGCAAAATCATTCATTTTTGTTTTAAATTTTAGACTTTTTAATTGTACAATTTGATTTAGTCATCAGTACAAAAATATTAAAAGCGTATGTTTGTTTAGATTTTCACTGTTGTTCGACATAATACTTGATGTTTACAGATATACAGGATATGCAAGCATGCAAAATGTGTTTAATTTCAAATGTAGATTACATAGTGTATAAAAGGAGCGGACTGTCATTTGCAACCTGTATATTTTTTCTGAGCTTCCAATGTATTGATGTTAGGAGATTGTGGTCATAATACAAGTTGGGTAAAATCACACACCCGAGACTCAATTGCAATTATTTGTCGAGATTTCCCAGGACATGTCATTGAATGAGCCGATCTCTGTCTCAACTGTCAAATAAAGTCACCCATGCCGAACCCGACTGCGCCCAGAGTTGCTTCACTTCGATTCGACAACGGGCCTCGCGCCACTGGGTTACCGAGATTGACATTACATAGCATCAATGCAGATAGCGCTGTTCAAACTCATCGATGCAATGAACTGAATCGGAAAATATCAAGTTTCAATATAATTAAATATTTTTTTGTATTTAATGGATACGACATTACCGTTCTCATTGATTTGAGTTTCAGCGATATCTACATTTGGAGCATTGTAATCAGATTTTGAAAATAATCTGAAAAGTATTGGTCGTGACAAAAACCAAATTTATTATAAATTTTGATGAAACAAGCTTTGTCCGATGACTAATCTTTTGAAGATGTTTTTACTTTATCATTGAGTAATCCACCTCCAAAGTTATTGTATAAAACGCGCGAAAAATTCGAACTTTTGGACCTTATAACTTAGAAACCAAACACTATTTTACATTTCCAACGGTCATCGGACATCTAGTTTGATCAAATAAAGCTACCTTAAGTATGTTCTGACCCATACAATGGTTTTTTTACACAGAACGCAAAAAGTATTGCACTTTAAGGCACGAATTCGTCAAAAATATTAAATACTAGCTGCGGTACCCGGCTCCGCTCGGGTTAGTGTCGGCTAAATTATCTCATGGATTAAAAGTAGCCTACATGATTGTCCAAAATAGGGTCAAACTGGTCCAGGACAATGTCGAAATAGCATGATTTAATGAGAAACATCCAATAATTCTTATTTAGAGCTTTGTTGACATTTGGCGGCTATTTAAAAAAAAACATTTGCCGCCATAACCTTTCTGCACTTTCACTGCTACATTGCTTACCTAGTAAGTAACGTGTAACGTAGGTAAGTTTTGCATGAACTCCAACCCACAGCCAGCCTCAACATCGAAAACAGTAACCCATCTCGAACCTGACTGCTCCCAGAGATCCTTGATTGATAAAATACGCACATAAATCGAGTTAGTGGTTCGCAAGTTATAAGAATTTAACACTCTCTACTCACCCTTCAGGTAATGAAGCGTTATATTATGTAGTCTATAAGTTTTGAGTAGAATCAGGCTAGACGTAGATACAATCCGCATCTAAATCGAGTAATTGGTTCTCAAGGATTTTGCCAAGTAGTCCTAAAGTTGCGGGAAATACCAAGCTGTACCCGCCCCCCCCCCCTCCTTACCCTCCCCCGTCGGACCGCCCACCCCGCCCCCGGCCCCGCTCCCCCCGGTGTGAAGTATCGCTACCGGCATCGTTTTCGCAGCCCCGTGAAAGTTCTAAAGCCCATGGGCACATAAATTGTAGCCTATGTGTTATTCTGATGTATAAGCTATATTATTCTAAAGTTTCATTAAAATCCATTCAGTAGTTTTTACGTGAAAGAGTAACAAACATCCATCCATCCATCCATCCATCCATTATTACAAACTTTCCCCTTTATAATATTTATTAGATATAATATTTATTAGATAGCCATAGTACTTGCAGCGAAAACATATTCACAATTTCAGGTTGAATGGTTTCGTTGTAATTGCCGATTAGAAGTTTTACACTGTTAGATGGCGCTGTTAAATAAAGAATCGTATTTAAATAAATTGTAACAAAACCAGTAATCCTGAAATTGTGAAATTGTTTTCGCTCCAAGTAATATGACTATATTAAACTTTTATTATTAATTCGTGGCTTAAAGTACAATACTTTTTGCGTTATGCAAACAACTTTATATGGGTCGGAACAGCCTTAAGCAAAATTGAGGATCTCTGACAAGAATATGGGCTTGATCTTCTTTCCCCGTTTGTATGGGGATTTAAGCGGGATGGCCCACCTTAAGTTTATTTCGTCACGAATGTGAGCTAGTCCACAGTTCGAAATCCTTGTAAATAAGTATAAACTATCCAGTTACATGTTGGATGATGTGAAGTTACTGACATCTAGTCTCCCTAGCTAGGAGGAAGGCGGTAAGAGAGATGGTCTACATTCTATAGTAGCAAGGGTTGAGACTGGCATAGCCCTGTTCAATGTGATTACGCCTATGTAGACCCGTTCACACTTTTCAACCTCATTTGAAACAAATATGAAATAGACACAGTCAAGTGGGTACCTTCAGAACAAGAATAAAACGATATTTACCAGTAACAACTTTTATTTTAAACTTATACAAAATAAACTATCCTTAACTACAATCCCATATTTACAAAACCTTAATCCATATCTGATGGGGAAGGCACAAGCAACCTAGCGAGCAATCAAACAGCTCATCGAGTCCATTCTATGGCATCCAATAGTTAAAACTACCGCAACGTCTAACTCTAGAATTCTGACATATTTCGTATTTATAAAGTATAATTTGTACTCACAGATCAGGAAAGTAAACGATTGCGACGGTAACTCATGTGGCAAAATTCCTGTTCACAGCTCACACACACTAGGGTATTTATAACATCGCGCTACGTCAATACTCCGAGCCAATGACATAATGAAATATGACATTTGTAGCTACCGACAAGCATGGTAAGATGATCACTGCTGTTGATACTCATTACAGTTTTATGTCATCAATTTAAGTGAAAATGTAGAAACAAAAATTAAAGATGTTGATTGGTTTACGAATTAGAAGGATTTTCAAGTTCATTTGAAATAATTAATTTAATGTCTCAAATCATCATGCTCAAACTTGTGTCCACACGTTGCAGATTGTTCGAATCCGTGAATATTCAAAATTTCTTAAATTAAGAATGTTCTAGAATAAATTCTTAAATTTCCAGTTCGAGTAACATGTTCAAAGTTTTTTTTTCTTTATGTGATCTACATTCGTACTCGCGCACATGCGAGCAAAAATGTGACATGCACATTCGTGTAGACTAAACATTGCTGTTCTAATTCTTATATAGCTTGCATTTGTGCGATGCGACTCATCGTCTCTCTAGTCTGCATAGGAAAGTGACCAAAAACAGTTCTAGAAGTAACTTCCCTAATCTGTGGTAGGAATAATAAGGGTCACTTGTGCTTTTTAAGTATTAGTTATGTCATCCATCTCAACCATATGGCTGGTCACACCTTTGCATCATCATTTGTTGGTCATGATACCCCGACAAGTTAGATAATATTCGTATTCAGGTATTGGTGAAGCTCTTAGCTCCTTTTTAAAGTTTAAGGGATAAAGTGTGATCCAGTTATAGATGTACCCATAACTATTCATATCAGTATAAAGCCGAGATTACACTATTCAATGGTCATTCAATTTGTTTGACCCAAAGGAGGTGGTTCATCGTAATAACATTCACTTGATTGTTGCATTTTTCTTACATGTTGATTTTTTTATTATATTACAGTCACAGAAAACTTGTCTGCAAAAAAAAAACGCATACAAAATCATTCAAAATAAAAATGGAATTTCATAAGGGCTTAATGGGAGGCAGCAACCATTTTGTTCGCTGGCTACTTCTTTGAAGTATTTATTTTCTTCAGCTCTTTCAGTAATAGATGTCCGGGGAATGAGTATAAGTAACGTTTAAATAACGTTTGAAGAATTTAGAGGTTGGGACCTAAGTCAATCCTGCATGACTGCAGATTTCCCCCCTTTTCTTGCTTTTAGTTGTTTTACGTAGCTAGTAGATGTCTACAGCATAGATAAACTATTGGGGATGTATACATATGTATACTACGATTGAAAAAAATATAAAATAGCAAGAACTGGCTGAGTGGCGAAACATGGCGACAGCCCGGAACAGAATGTATAATGCATTATTTTGTGGACGTGTACAGAAGCCTTATTCTGCTAATTGATAACTGCGCGCGTTATGTTTGTGTTTTCTCAAAACCGCATGTTTCGCGCGAAATGGTATTCTACTAGCGCAGTTTGCAAAACGCATGCGTTGTGTTTGTGTTTTGTTCGCAAACTCGTAACGCGCGCTCATGTTCTCGTGGGCCGTGTGTTTTGCCGGAAACTTGCGGTTTTGAGAATTCTATTTGTCAAATTCGGAGCATCGCATCGCCGAACTTCGAATATCACTTTTCTACATTATGTTGGCATATCGCTGTCTCTTTCTTTTCGTATGTCGTATTTGAGTGAGAAAATAACTGTCAAAATCGTGACAGGTTATTTTACCCTGTAGGCGGCGCGCAAGACAAACCACTCCATAGACAATAACAAACCGCGTGTGTGAATTAGCTGAATACCGATTTTTGAAAACCGCACTCGAAACTTAGCGTGTTATGTTTGATGGAAACATAACTAATACGGAATGGTTTGAAATTGGACAAATAGCAGAATCGGGCTTCTGGTGACTATAAGTCATTAACATCCAAAACACATTTTTTCCAGTTTCTCTCAATATGTAAAATACAAATGGCAATTTCTTGCACTATTATCTATTGCCTTCCTCTTTTTTCCGCACCAAAGCACTCCCATTTTGCTGAATCATGTAATATCGGCTTAGAGGCACTTACAGGCTCCCGAGGCTGCTTGGAGCCATCTACCCTAATACTAAATCGGGCAAAGGCATTGTTTAAGACACAAAATCGTTAGTAGTACCCTTGCGAGCCAACGTCCGTAATACTTTACATGTCACAGAAAACAAATTTGTCGTGTGAGCACTGGACATTGAACTCAGCGTCCGGGGAGCCCCAGAAATACAACTGCTCCCGGGTCAGTTGCACACTTGTGGAGCTGCTCATGTCAACGGTGGGCGTGTGTTCGAGTCCTATTTTTCAAAAATGTGTAAATAAAAATATAGATATCACTGGTGATTGCTGTCCTACGAACATTTTAAATATGAATGTTATTGTCATTTACAAATATGTCATAACTTGACTTATTTTTGTACAATTGTGTATCGCCTAGTGTTCACTTTGTTTAGTCGGGTAGTCAGTTAAAAACTTAGTCAACTTGTTCGTTGTACAGAGTGAAAACTTAACTAAACAAGTGTACACTAGACCTTCGAATGACAATCACTGAATCATCACTGGTATTTTAAATTATAGTACATGATTTTCAAAAAGTTGCATTTTTCAGTAGTTCATATTAAATTCAGCTGCCTATAGATTGTAAATTTGAAGTCAGGAACAGTTTTACACCAAGCCACCGATATTCAAAACTCTAAATACAAACTATCCTTCAGGAAGACACAAAAACTCATAAGTACCACATAATTCAATAACTTATTGAAACATTGCACAAAATATTTTCAAAAAATCTAACCACTTTATACTTGACAGAGTCTTGCCCAGTATGATACACACAGATGACTTTTTTCGCACGTTTCACATGATTATCGACGATTTCCATTACTCTCTGAAATCGATTGGGAAGACAAAAATATACATACTAGAAACATTTGAAACAATAAATGTGCACTATAAATAAATCGTAAGAGGAACCAAACATTTCCACAACTCTAAATGCATTGAAATGGCTGGATTCAAGTCGTAATTTCAAATTTATAACCAACGTGACAACAATGTGTCAATTTTTCACCTTTCAGTTTGTACAGAACCCCAGCGAGCTGGCTATTGAAATTTTCACGAAAACGAAAACATCAGGCTCCGAATAGTCGTCGTCGGGTCCCATCTGCCGGACCCACCTCACACAAAACTGTACAGTACACACGCGAGCACACCTAGCTATTTACACTGCGAGTCCCTCACACCAGCTTGACGGTGCACGTGTCCGGGTTGTACCGGGAGAGGGTCTTCTTGACGCGCAGCGCGGTGAGGCGCACCGCCGGATTCGAGTGCCAGCACTCCGTCATGAGCTTGGCGAGCGTCGACAGCGGCTCGCGCGCCGCCCAGCGCGCCGGCAGCGCCGGCCGGATCCCCTTCGCTACCACCACCCCGTGCATGTCCTCGAACGACGGGTCCGACGGCACCCACTCGTGGTACGGCAGCGCCGGCTCCTCCACCAGCTGCGCCTTCTCGCCGCTCGCGCACCGCCGGCACATCTCCCAGAGCACGAGCCCCAGCGAGTACATGTCGGCCATCTTGAAGCTCTCGAAGTTGGCGGCGTCGAGCGTCTCGTCGAGCACCTCCGGCGACATGTAGCGGCGCGTGCCGACGCGCGCGTTCGGCGCTATGTCGACCTCGTTCCGTTCGGCGACGTAGCGCACGGCGAGCCCGAAGTCGGCGATGACGCACTGCCCGTCGCGCTTCACGAGGATGTTCTTGCTCTTGATGTCGCGGTGCGCGATCGCCGGCTTGCCCTTCGTGCCGAAGATGTCCATGTGCAGGTGCGCGAGCCCGCCGACGACCGAGTACGCCATCTTGAGCAGCGCCCGCTCGTCGAGCACGACGTTCTGGAGGTAGTCGTAGAGGGAGCCGTTCTCGTGGTAGTCCGTGATGAGCAGCATCTGCGTCCACGAGCCGGTGCCCTTGATGTCGGCGGCGATGAAGCCGAGCACGTTCTCGTGGCGCATCAGCACCGTCTGGTAGATCTCGGTCTCGCGGAACCAGGACGCCTCCTCGGTGGTGAAGAACACCTTGACGGCGACCTTCTCGCCGCGCCAGCGCGCGAGCCACACCTCGCCGTAGCGGCCCTTGCCGATGGAGGAGACCATCTGGATCTGCTTGGCGACGGTGCGCTGCACGAGGAGCGGCAGGCCCGAGCCGGAGCCGGAGCCGGTGGAGGCGTCCGGCGGGAGCAGCGGGGCGGCGGGAGGCGTGGGGGGCCGCTTGCCTCCGCGCCGCCGCCGCAGCAGGAGGCACGCGGCGAGCGCGACGAGGGCGAGCAGGGCGGCAGCGAGCGCGGTGCCGGCGAGCAGCGCGGCGGGGGGCGCGGGGAGGGCGCCGGGCCACTCCTCCGCCGGCAGCGGCGTGGTGGGCGGCTCGGGCAGCGCCGGCCGCAGCTCGCGGTTGCACAGGTCGTACTCGTTGCAGCACTTGATGACTCGCGTCGCGTGATGCGGGACCACTCGGCACTGCAAGGGGAAACGGTTTGTTGCTTAGGATCATACTATTAACTAGTTGGTTGGAACAGCGATTCGTGGCCCAGAGAAAACGCTCAATAATAACCTCGGGAATTAAAAGGTGTCCAAGGATTTATGCTCACTGATCGACATTGGAGTGTGTGTACCTGAATGCAGAAAGGAAGAATGTCATGGCAATAAAGTTAATATGAAAACATACGCCATGCTATTTAACCCAGCACGTCCTCCAGCACGACGTCTACGTGCTGCAGTGGCACAGGAGCACCTTGTCTGCGTGGTGGCTAAGTGGGTACACAACACACCTGCATGCTACCCGACTCGTGCGGCGGCAGGCAGCCGGCGTCGAGCGCCTCGCCGCTCGCGCCCGAGTCCTCCATCACGAGGTCCACGTGCGTGAAGCAGAAGCCGCCGGGTCGCGTCACGCACGTGCCGTTCACCGCGCCCGGCAGACATAGCCCGCCGCTGCAGTGGCACACGAGCACCTTGTCTGCGTGCTGGCTAAGTGGGTACACAACACACCTGCATGCTACCCGACTCGTGCGGCGGCAGGCAGCCGGCGTCGAGCGCCTCGCCGCTCGCGCCCGAGTCCTCCAGCAGGAGGTCCACGTGCGTGAAGCAGAAGCCGCCGGGCCGCGTCACGCACGTGCCGTTCACCGCGCCCGGCGGACATAGCCCGCCGCTGCAGTGGCACACGAGCACCTTGTCTGCGTGGTGGCTAAGTGGGTACACAACACACCTGCATGCTACCCGACTCGTGCGGCGGCAGGCAGCCGGCGTCGAGCGCCTCGCCGCTCGCGCCCGAGTCCTCCAGCACGAGGTCCACGTGCGTGAAGCAGAAGCCGCCGGGCCGCGTCACGCACGTGCCGTTCACCGCGCCCGGCGGACATAGCCCGCCGCTGCAGTGGCACACGAGCACCTTGTCTGCGTGGTGGCTAAGTGGGTACACAACACACCTGCATGCTACCCGACTCGTGCGGCGGCAGGCAGCCGGCGTCGAGCGCCTCGCCGCTCGCGCCCGAGTCCTCCAGCACGAGGTCCACGTGCGTGAAGCAGAAGCCGCCGGGCCGCGTCACGCACGTGCCGTTCACCGCGCCCGGCGGACATAGCCCGCCGCTGCAGTGGCACACGAGCACCTTGTCTGCATGGTGGCTAAGTGGGTACACAACACACCTGCATGCTACCCGACTCGTGCGGCGGCAGGCAGCCGGCGTCGAGCGCCTCGCCGCTCGCGCCCGAGTCCTCCAGCACGAGGTCCACGTGCGTGAAGCAGAAGCCGCCGGGCCGCGTCACGCACGTGCCGTTCACCGCGCCCGGCGGACATAGCCCGCCGCTGCAGTGGCACACGAGCACCTTGTCTGCATGGTGGCTAAGTGGGTACACAACACACCTGCATGCTACCCGACTCGTGCGGCGGCAGGCAGCCGGCGTCGAGCGCCTCGCCGCTCGCGCCCGAGTCCTCCAGCACGAGGTCCACGTGCGTGAAGCAGAAGCCGCCGGGCCGCGTCACGCACGTGCCGTTCACCGCGCCCGGCGGACATAGCCCGCCGCTGCAGTGGCACACGAGCACCTTGTCTGCAACAACACAACGCCCACATTAATCACACATACACACATGATTTGTTATGTAAGGCACTAAAAATAATCTCATTACTACACTAGGAAAGTAGTGAAAATTATTATATTATGTTCATGAGTTACAAAAACACAAAACTGCCTGACAAAGGCCCGTTGCCACCATCTCCAGCTACAAAAATCCCAAAGTTACTTTACGGTTACACCATACAAATATGCCATGTAACCGAAAGTTACTTATTGGATTTCAGGTAACTGGCGGTCGTGAAAACAGGGGAAAGACATGTGCATGGATAAAGCGTTTATCAATAGGTGCGCTCGAACTTTGACAATGAACATATGGTGGCCATCTTCGGGAGTTATCAAATTTGGCGGGAATTTTTAGTTAACGCGATCACAACACTTGCTGAAATTGTTAAAATTATCAAAATCGGTGCCTAGCTCGCCTCTAACGTTCACGCTGAAGCCCGATTCTGCTATTTGTCCAATTTCAAACCATTCCGTATTAGTTATGTTTCCGTCAAACATAACACGCTACGTTTCGAGTGCGGTTTCCAAAAATCGGTATTCAGCTAATTCACACACGCGTTTTGTTATTGTCTATGGAGTGGTTTGTCTTGCGCGCCGCCTACAGGGTAAAATAACCTGTCACAATTTTGACAGTCATTTTCTCACTCAAATATGACATACGAAAAGAAAGAGACAGCGATATGCCAACGTAATGTAGAAAAGTGATATTCGAAGTTCGGCGATGCGATGCTCCGAATTTGACAAATATAATTCTCAATACCGCAAGATTTCGGCAAAACACACGGCCCACGAGAACATGGAGCGCGCGTTACGAGTTTGCGAACAAAACATAAACACAACGCATGCGTTTTGCAAACTGCGCTAGTAGAATACAATTTCGCGCGAAACATGCGGTTTTGGGAAAACACAAACATAACGCGCGCAGTTATCAATTAGCAGAATAAGGCTTCTGCTGTGTGCTTCAGATGAGGCTCATTTCTGGTTCAAGCGGCTTCGAGAATATCAAAATTGTCGGATTTGGAGAGTGGAAAATCTTCGGGTGATTCATCAGGTGCCTAAAAACCACCTCGAAAAAGTTACTGTTTGGTGTGGATTTTGGTTCTTATTTCATCGAAGATGCACAGGGAGCGAGGGTTGAACCGGCGTAACTTATGAGAAAAAACCGGCCAAGTGCGAGTCGGACTTGCAAGCGAAGGGTTCCGTACCATCATACAAGATTTACGCCAAAAAATACGGTTTTTGTATGGGGCCCCCCTTTATTTTTTATTATTATTTAATTATACCTATTTGATATTTATTATAATGATATGGTATTTGTTGTTATAGCGGCAAATTAAATACACACTCTGTGAAAATTTCAACTGCCTACCTATTACGGTTCCTGAGATACAGCCCTGTGACAGACGGACGGACGGACGGACGGACAGCGGAGGCTTAGTAATAGGGTTCCGTTTTCACCCTTTGGGTACGGAACCCTAAAATATGCGAGGGAATTCGATAAATTCTGCGCCAATCAGAAGTGGATACCAAATATTCTAATCAATAAGAGCGAAAAATGTATGACATGACATAAAAGCTTTCCCTCGGATATTTTCTCACATCTTGCGTCGGTTATACCCCCAAGCTCACTTTTTTTTATGCAACCAGACATGGATACCACATAACTACCGTTATGATATTAACCCATACATCACATTCCCGAAGAAAGAACCCCGCACAAATCGTATGGGAATTGGCTCCCGGTCAAATTGGCTGAAATTTGGATATGTTGTTCGTTTCGGCATCCTGAACAAAAGTCTCAATGGGCACAAAGCCCAATTTTGCTTATTTTGGCCGCTACGGGGCTCCAAAGCTCCACGGGTTGACCATTATTTACTACTCAAAACGGCGATCTCCTGGCAGTTTAGTATTTGCTACGCTGAGGAAAAAGTACCCTCTCATGTTTTATGGGAGCCAATTCCCATACGATTTGTGCGGGGTTCTTTGGTGTCATCCTCCCTTTATGAGCGCTGCTACATTAAAATGCATGGAAAGCACGGAAACAATTTCATTGCTGCTTCGACCATCTTTTCATCACATGCGATGGTAACAACCAAGGCGGGCTTAAACCCGACCACCTAGTAGGGGAAGGGGACCTACAGTTTTACATGGATTCCGAACCATTGAGCAGTTCGCATTCGTGACAAATGCACTTTCGAACTCAGAAAGAGAACGAAAGTGGTGCATGTCGGGCCGAGGAAATGAACTTAGACCTCTGGTACGCTAGGCCAGTCCCCGCGCCACTAGGCTACGAGCCGCTTATAGCACTATAAATGGCGAGCGATATCAGATGATTATAACGATTTGTGGCCTAGGATTGATTATATGGATCTCAGAAACATGTGGTTTCAGCAAAAAAAAAATATTGGATGAGAAGTTCGAGGTTCGATTCGTATTATTTATTCTTACGAACGAATTACAACCAATTCAGACAGCTTTTCTAGACACTGTTCAGAGTAATTGACCATGTCTAAAAAAAACTAGAAGCAGGCTTTCGGTTCATCATTTTCAAAAGTACGGCGATCACTTATACTGTTAAAAAAATACGTTTATCCAGAACAAAACCAGTGACGTGGGTCGTGGGGGGGGGGGGGGTGGTTATGGCACTATTACCTATTCTGTGGTTGTTGTATAGTTACATAATTTTCTTTTCTCCTTATCGCTTCCTCGTATAAAAAGATTATTCCATCGAAAGAGGTACATGCGCGTGTTTGGGGTTGAATAAAATTAATAAAAATTAAAAAACGGTACACGCTTTTTATTTTAAGTATGTACTAACGCTGAATTTCAAGTCAAGTTAGTTAAAACTTAAAATCAAATAATGTACGGCTCAGTGTTATCGCTTTGCTTCGTTATTTGTAGATTTAAATTATCCCTATTCTAAAATCACATTGTTCAAATAACCTTGGCTTAAAACTTTAATTGCGAGTTTATTTACATCTGTGCAGCGTTTTATTCCCAATAAGAGCGTTTGAATTTGAATTTGAATAAAGTAATCAGTATATATTTATGTTAAGGTGGCCCAACCCGCTTATCTCCCCATACAAAAGGGGAAAGAAGATCACGCCTATATTTCTTGTCAGAGATCCAAAATTTTGCTCAAAATAGCTTTATTTGATTGAACTAGATGTCTGATGACCATTGGCATTGTAAAATTGTGTTTGGTTTCCAAGTTATAACGTCCGAAAGTTCGGATTTTTCGCGCGTTTTATACAATAACTTTGGAGGTTGATTGCGCAATGATAAAGTAAGAACATCTTAAAAAGATCAGACATAGCTTATTTAAGCAAGATTTAGAATCTATTTGGTTTTTATTAGATTTTTGACTACAGCGGTCGTGGTTTACTTTTAGCTATAAGTCGTTTTGAAATTAAAATTTTCGTAAATCTTACCAAATCATACACTATGCACATTGTCTTTTTTGTGGACAGGTTGCATCTTCCTCATCACGGAGCCTGTCTTATTCTTAGAAACAGAGAAGGTCCCAGAGCGCAACAGCACGGTTTTGTACCGTGCCCGCAAATGAGTTGAGGCCGCCGGGTTGGGCCACCTTAAGCGCGGCATATGGCGTACGCCAGGCTCTCGCATATGCCCGATGACGCCCATGCACTTTCGAACTTTCACGGGGGCTGCGAAAACCGGCCGGAGAGGAGATTCTTTACACCATGTATTAAGGTCCTTCACCTCGGGTTGAACTTTGGGGGAAATAACTCGGCAGGGAGGGCATTCCACAGTGTACCGAACCAATAAATATAAAGGATTTAAAGGAATGGTTGGTTCTAATTCGAGAAATGTCTAGTCTAGTCAGTCAGCGATGGGTACATTTCCTGCCTGGAGCGATCGTATAAAATGGACGGAGCAATGACGTTTTGCTGCTTCGAAGTTTTGACGAGTGCTCTCTGAATACGACTGTAAGGCTAAGATAAATAGTCGTAACAGAAATAATGACTAACGGAAAGTACTACTTTTCGTTAGTCTTAGTTTTGGTTACGACTATTTATCTCGGCCTTAGTGATGCATTTACTGAAGGCATTACTATTTTTACACAGGGAACTTGGGTCTTGTTTAGTGCGGCCCGCATGGCTGCGGCGCTTCCTCAGCCAGTGGTTCGTGGTTCGCGGCGCATCGCGTTCCAGTTTTTTTTAAATATCATAATCGATTGCAGATGGTTTTTGGATATTATATAGCTCATTTAGTGCGCACATCACTGTAGAGTGTTATTATAACTAAAGGATAAAATAAGTACATAGCCAGTTAAAGCTGGTTGGCTCGTAGCCTAGTGGCTCGGGGCTTGCCTAGCTTACCAGAGGTCTGGGTTGAAATCCTCGCCCCGACATGCACTTCTTTCTGAGTTCGATAAGTGCATTTCGTCACGAATACGAGCTGCTCCATGGTTCGGAATCCATGTAAAACTGTAGGGCCTCTTCCCCTGCTAGGTGTTAGAGTTTACGCCCGCCCGGGTTGGTACCATCGCAATGGATGAAAATATGGTCGGAGCGGCAATGAAAAATTTACCGTGTTTTCCAATCCAGTTCAATGTGTTCAATTCCTTCGGGAATGTGGTGTATTGGGCTAATATCAAAACGGTAGTTGTGTGGTATTAGCCATCCATGTCAGGTTGCATAAAAAAAGCAGTTTCTATATACATTTGAAATCAAAGTCACATGAAATAATGTACGTGAACTGAGATATTTTTTTGAGATTGTTGAAGATGCCTTGATTGTTCAAACACGTAAGCATCTAAACTTTCCCGTTTATAATATTAGTAGAATCGCAGGAAATTCTCAATTGAGGTTCCCTTTCTTGCTAACTAGGTGGTAGGGTTCATCCCGCCGAATTTGGTACCACTACCTTGAACGAACAAATGGTTTGAAGCAGCAATGCAAATTGTTCGCGTTTTCATCTATATCAATGCATGTAGCTGTCCAGGTCAAGATCCTGGCATGGCTCCGAGTTACCATGTGGTGTGTTGGGCTAATATGACAGCAGGTATGTATGGTATAAGCCGTCCATCTCCAGGGACATAAAAATAATTTTGTAATAGTTTTAGTTTAGTAGTTATATGATGGATCCTAACTGGTGGTGTTGGAAAACTCTTTAACGATTAATTCGAGGAGTAAAATCACGTCTCTGAAATAATCAGCGATGTTTCCATGATTTTGCTTAAGGCTGTTCCGACCCATATAAAGTTGTTTGCACACATAACGCAAAAAGTATTGCACTTTAAGCCACGAATTAATAATAAAAGTTTAATATAGTCATATTACTTGCAGCGAAAACAATTTCACAATATCAGGATTACTGGTTTTGTTACAATTTATTAAAATACGATTTTTATTTAACAGCGCCATCTAACGGTGTAAAACTTCTAATCGGCAATTACAACGAACCCATTAAGGCTGTTCCGACCCATATTAAGTTCTTTGCACACATAACGCAAAAAGTGTTGCACTTTAAGCCACGAATTAATAATAAAGTTTAATATAGTCATATTACTTGCAGCGAAAACAATTTCACAATTTCAGGATTATTGGTTTTGTTACAATTTATTTAAATACGATTTTTATTTAACAGCGCCATCTAACGGTGTAAAACTTCTAATCGGCAATTACAACGAAACCATTAAATCTGAAATTGTGAATATGTTTTCGCTGCAACTACTATGGCTATATTTAATATTTTTGAGTGCAATACTTTTTGAGTTCTGTGTAAAAAAAACATTGTATGGGTCGGAACATCCTTAAACCTGAAGTTGTGAATATGTTTTCGCTGCAACTACTATGGCTATATTTAATATTTTTGACGAATTCGTGCCTTAAGGCGCTAGGACTAGCCAACTACTCGCACCATACAAATGCACTTTTTAACAAATGTAATAATGTGTAGTGAAACGCTTCAGCAAATCCAAATAGAACTCCAGACTGATAATGGATTGTTAATATTTTTTTATTCCATCATTTATTTAAATAATAATAAAAATAAAAAAGTTGATTTTTCTCATTAGAAATCTAAAAGTAATTCGATTTCTAGATATAAGCAAAAACAGCATATATGCATAAACAAAAAAATCCATTTGCTTTTAGATTTCTACATTTAGTCAAAAAAGTTCGGAAATGGACACCGTTTCCGCAATGTATTTTGTATAGAAAAAGGAAACATACATTAACGAAAATAATCCGATTCCTAGACAAGGAATCATATATTGTAAGAATGACACTTATAATCGTCAGACTTAGTTAGTTAACTTGGGGTGCCTCGTCTAACTTTGCGATTTGGCTAGTACCAGGCCCTTAAAGTGCAATACTTTTTGCGTTCTGTGTAAAAAAACATTGTATGGGTCGGAACATCCTTAAGCTCCAGGATCCCAGCTGCAATGGACGGTCTGGGTCTTCCAAGATAAGCCAAAACCGATGAGTTGTTCGCTGCACAAGCATGGTAAATGCTGGCAACTTTTATAGCGAAAATAGGTCATGCCGTGACGATTGAACTAGACTAGATTATTGTGAAACAGTTAAAAGTTCAAGGGACGCAAGCTCGCACACCGCTAGCCAAGCAATTGAGTATTTGTTGCTGATCCGATCAACAAACACTCAATTGATTTCTGAACCAGCCTTCGTATAGTCCTGACATTTTTTTTTTTTTTCCAAAAATTAAGAGAAAACTTCGTGGAGAATAGTGATCGAGTGAAGAAGCAGTGTAAGCTTTAAAATCTGAGTTTTCAGTACATTTTGGAGTTGAATCAATATTTAAAAACCGATTCGAGCGTAGGGTAGGTGCGTCGGTTTACGACCAGTTAGTTACTTTTCGAACTTCAAACTGAAATAAAAAATATTTTCATTAATGTTATATAGACTTTTAGTATTCATAAAAGGAGTTTGGTAATTTTAGTTGAAACTTAAAATTATGAAATCAGTGCAGAATCAGTAGTTATTTAAAAAAAAAATCAAACTAAAAAAAAGGTCAAAAAATTAGTTTACGACCACTTTACTCAGTTTCCGACCACCGCATATTCTAGTTTGCGACCATGGCTTAGTTTGAATAATTTTTATGTTCAGATAATTACGTATTCATTTTTTCAAATCCCAAGTGTAAAATGTAACATTATATTTTACTTCACTACTTGTAACCAAGCCCTTGTTACATTATAAAGATTTTACTTGTGCTGGCTCATTGAAAAGTCCTGAAAAGTCGGTACATTTGAGGTGGTAAAAAAATATATAATGTATTTACTATGTTAAAAATATTTTTTTTATATACCAATATTCCACTTACTGTTTTGACAAATATTAGAAACAACTCGAGAAAAGCCCTCAAATTCACTCCACAAAACGTTGGTTCCGAACCCTATTGACTTGCATAGTAGATATGTCTACCTATAACTAAATTCTAACTCGTAAATAATATTTAACAAGGTGAAATTAATGCGTTTTTGGCTGGTCGCATACCAGATTGCGGAAAAGCTAGTTTTAATTATACGACCACCAAATTATCCATACAAAATGAGGAGGTCGGAAAGTGAACCATAAAAATGCATCTTCTTTTAGTATTCGACCACTATTAATATTGTTAGAAATATTTCGATAATATTACAATATTTAGTGGTCGTAAACTAACTGGATTGATTTAAAATGAAGAAGAAGGGAGCTAGACAAAAGAAAATGGCTCATAAGAAGTTTTTTTGTAAGACAAAGACAAATCAGTTTCTCTGCGTTTAGGTTAGTAATCCGACCACCCGGTCGAAAACTAAATTTGTGGTTGAATTCCTATTCCACTTTCCGACCACCACGTTTTTACAAATAATTGATAATACACATGAATAATATCCATTCCGAAGGCTTCTTTGATCTATAATCTTGATAAAAGAACCCAGTTACGTTGCAAAAGTGAGTATAAAACGCTTAAAACTCACCTCGCGTCGATCCCCTTGCACTATTTTTCCTGCAAATACCTCAACGTATTCGCTTTTGCAATGCAACCGAAAAACTTAGAAATTTGTGGTTTCCACTGTATAGTGTAACCAGTTTTGATTTTTGTTTTTACTCAAAGAATAGTTATTGAAAATATGTTTAAAAAATTAAGTAATGACATATTACCCCCCAAATCCCTATTAACTTGTTTTGTAAGCAACAAGACCATGAAATGGTCGTAAACTGAACCCGGTCGGGAAACCAGCGCAATTACCCTATGTACCTACAAGTGCATACAATTTCGTGGGGAGTAAACAGGTGTGCATGGCACCAGTTAAGGGATGCCACGTTGGTACATAAATGCAAAACCAATATATATGTTTGAAAAATGTTACAGCTTTTGACGCGGCAGGAAGAGACATTCTCCGGGCTGAATGACTCGCCCGAAACTTCGGAGAATGTCTCTTCCTGCCGCGTGAAAAGCCGTAACATTTCTCAAACATGTCCAACGACCGCGGTAATCTCAAAAGTATCATAAAAACCATTTTTTGACAAAACACTAGCATTTTCCGCTTTGCAAGGCAAGATTTCTCATAAGTTTCCACAGGACATCGGCGCGGGCCCGCGCCAGGACTTCACGGGGCGCGCGACACCAAAAGCCGACACCGCGCGGCCGGTGTCAGGTTCGGGGGCTCGTACCTGGCATGTACTTCATGGCGGCGGCGGAGGGTGTCGCGTCAGGCGGCGGGCGCACCCCGCGCCGTCGACACCGCACCGACCGCTATCATTTAATTATAACTCCGCAATCCCGTGCCGTCTGCGCCGAATGTTTATTTCCACTCGGCCGAGATGATCGCGCTCCCGAAAGCGCCGTCAAAACAGTCGCACGCGACACTGCGGACCGCTCGAGACGTAACCGAACTATCGGACCGCGCGCGAGCGGAACTGTCGCGGAGTGGTGGACCGGCTCTCGCGACGGCGGCTGGTAGGAGACTGGCGCGGAGCGGCGCGGTGCGGAGGTGGGTGGGTGCCTGGTTGGGTCCGCTCCCCCTCGCCCCCCCCCCCCTCCCGCGCCGTGCGTACGACCGCGCCCCCTCCAGCCGCACGCACGCTGCGCCGCCGCGGCTGCACCGGCGGACGACTGCATCGCACCGATCGCAACAAACGCACACCATCTCACAGGGGCAATCAGACACTATGCAACACGCACAATGCCACTGGATAGCGTTTAAGTACAATTCATGGTTCGGAACTCAAGAAAATACTACTTACTAGGTGGCAGGTAGAGTAAAACTAGCCTAGCCGTGCACATATTTTAAGGTGGCCCAACCCGGCCAAACCTTCTCTGTTTCAAAGAAAATACAGGCTCCGTGATGAGAAGGATGCAACATATCCACAAAGCAGACAATGCGCATAGTGTTTGATTTGGTAAGATTTATGAAAAATTAATTACAAAACGACTTTTAGCTAAAAGTAAACCACGACCGCTGTAGTAAAAATTCTACCAAAAACCAAATAGATCATAAATCTTGATTAAATAAGCTATGTCTGATGACTAATCTTTATACGATGTTCTTACTTTATCATTGCGTAATCCACCTCCAAAGTTATTGTATAAAACGCGCGAAAAATTCGAACTTTCGGACCTTATAACTTAGAAACCTAACACAATTTTACAATGCCAATGGTCATCAGACATCTAGTTCGATCAAATAAAGCTATTTTGAACAAAATTTTGGATCTCTGACAAGAAATATGGGCGTGATCTTCTTTCCCCTTTTGTATGGGGAGATGAGCGGGTTGGGCCACCTTAAGCAACATTTTGGATCTCTGACAAGAAATATGGGCGTGATCTTCTTTCCCCGTTTGTATGGGGAATTGAGCGGGATGGCCCACCTTAAAGGAAGATGGCTGGCTTGGCACCAAATTTTTTCGATATCTTGAAGTGTTGGGCTAACGTCGTGACTGCTGTGGTATGACTTGTTAATAAAATATTCGAAATTGAATAAAACACGTAACAAATGGACCAGGAAAAGTGGTAAAATCGTTTTAGTTCGAAGCCACTTCGAATGAAGAAACGTTGCAATAATTCAGATTTTTGGACATGTTACGGAACGGATTGTAAAAAAACCACGCAGAAGGAACGGCCAAACTGCAAGGCATCGCTGTTGATGACGCCACAGCGATAGAATTCGCAGCTGACGAGGCACTAGTATTTGCATCGGCACGAAATGAGCGCATTACAAGCCGTGTCGAAATAAATTCCTGAGCGAAGCTAGTAAGTGAGTAGCTAGGCGCAGGCGCATGGCTCGCGAAAACAACAGCACGCACGCCGGAGCAGCAAAACGCCGTCGAAGTCAGCATTCCCGGAAAGGAAAGAGCAGGCGAGGCGGCGGGTGACAGAGTGATTTGCGAGTAAGCATTGCGCAATTTTAGAAAGGTAGATTTAGACAGATTTGGGCATCGGCTCGAGGCGAGGTGAGCCGCGAAGCACGCGTGCAATTTTAACGACAAGTCACTCACGAGCTCGCAGCAACTCACCACTTCGGTTTTAAATCGTGCCCGTAGTCCGATGTCATAAAAACCACCTGTGCATAAATTCATGGCAGACATTGCCTTGTTCATCGGTTTATAACCACTGCGGTAAATACCATCGCATCGCATTGCACACTTTCAATTCACTGCAACAATGTATCTCTCAGAATTATCAGTAGCCTGTGTCCCCATAAAAAGTTCACTAAAATCCACTATTCTGTAGTATATTTAGCACAGTTACAAACGACTGCCATTAAGGTGGCCCAACCCGGCGGGCCTAACTAATTCGCGGGCACGGTACAAAACCGTGCTGTTGCGCTCTGGGACCTTCTCTGTTTCAAAGAATAAGACAGGCTCCGTGATGTGGAAGATGCAACATGTCCACAAAAAAGACAATGTGCATAGCGTATGATTTGGCAAGATTTAAGAAAAATTTTATTTCAAAACGACTTATAGCTAAAAGTAAACCACGACCGCTGTAGCCAAAAATCTAACAAAAACCAAATAGATTATAAATCTTTATTAAATGAGCTATGTCTGATGACTAATCTTTTTAAGATGTTCTTACTTTATCATTGCGTAATCCACCTCCAAAGTTATTGTACAAAACGCGCGAAAAATTCGAACTTTTGGACCTTATAACTTAGACACCAAACACAATTTTACAATGCCACTGGTCATCAGACATCTAGTTCGATCTAATAAAGCTATTTTGAGCAAAATTTTGGATTTCTGACAAGAAATATGGGCGTGATCTTCTTTCCCCTTTTGTATGGGGAGATGAGCGGGATGGGCCACCATAAAGTTTAACATCATCGCGTAGTTAGCAGATAACGGGTTGTAGCTTACAACAATATCATTGTGGAAAAGCTCATACATATGTATGATACGAAACAAGTCCAGGTTGAAGACCGGTTACCTGCTTTATACCTTAGCTTAACGATATTAGCGAACAATAGTCGATGCTAATGCTAACACGTCGGAAATGCTTGTGTTGCTCAAACCATATACATCATACTCAACTCATCAACCATCAACTGAACAAACATTAACGATAAGCTACCAGTTCACATTCCAAATTAACGGATACTTATAACCAGTATAAAAACGACATGATTGGCCGTTGAACATACTAAAATACTTTCGAATAGTATCTTTTTAAGTGTATAGATACATATTGATCCTTGTGGTCTATGTATTTTATCTAAATATCTTCACTATTATTAGTAGAATTAAAATCTGCATCCAAATGTTACAATTTCCGATAGAGTAGTACGTAAATGCTTTTAATTACAACGTTTATCGAAAGACATGAGTCCTACAAAGTTCCTAATCAGTAATGAGGAAAACATTACACTTTTCCGCTATTAAGCCAATAATGGTCATTGTAAAAGACGACTAAGAGACAGACGGACTTGCCAGCCTCGGTAGCCCAATGGTGCGACGCAAACTACGCGACGCCTTGGCGTTTGATAATCCAGGTTTAGCATCCCTGGCCGCTGTCAGGTTCAGCGGCCTTATTGCCGAACAGCGACTGTCGCTGCCAGCGTCGGTATCGCTGCTAACGAGTCATCGCATACAACATTTTGCGGCTACCATCGACTTACCATGGATTACCGATACCCACGACATATAGTATGTCGATGGCGGCTACGGATAAAAAATAAATGCGGTTGCCTAACTTTTATCCGCAGTAACGGTAGCCACAAAATTTTGTATGCGATGACTCGTTAGCAGCGACACTGACGCTGGCAGCGACAGTCGCTGTTCGGCAATAAGGCCGCTGGATCGTTGATGCTGGCCGTAGTTCGGATTCCAAGATTGGTGCCGTCGAATTGAGTGAAATATGGTAAAAGTGATAATGTTTTTTTTTCTATCCAGTTCAATGTAGCGTTATAATGTAAGAAATGTTCTAGCGTGGCAATAAATTGGCGCGTTTGCCTAGAATAGGTTTTGCCGATATCGATATCACACCGTTTGTCTACTGAAGCACCGGGCTCGATTGTTTCCTATACAACCGCCTATGATCTTTCGACCAACAGCGATGCGTTCACGTTGTTGGTCGAAAGATCAAGATGGTACAAGAAATGGATCACGGATGCTCTCAGTGGAACCGTTGGTGCTCTATCAACGAATTACTAACTATATGGTATTTAAATCTCAGCCGTTTCCATATCGCACCGGAAAGAAATATCATTCATAACCTCTTTTCACTTTATGTCGACGTCAATATGGAAAATCTCGAATTAGTCTGTATTTCCGCTGTAAAGACATGAAAATCCGTAAGTGCTATATCTATCAGAGAAGCATTTATTTGCTCCTATTACGTCTAACGCACGGCAGCGACAACGAGCGCTAATATTTTCGTATATCGTCCCAAGTTTGTCTATGCAGAGTTACAGAGTTTTCTTCCAATTGCAACGTTTGCATCGATTTTCATGCAAACAGATACAAGATTAATGACGCCATGGGACATTATAATATTTTGTTCTCAGGTGACCACCCGTTAATTGCCTTTGTGAACGTTTTTTGCCATGATCTATTCTAATGCGCATAGCTTTTTCACCAGCCGACAGCGGGAATACACATTTTTACCGCCGCCTTTCAGATTCCTGACTGATATGGAAGCCAAATCGACAGCTATTCTCACCATCTGTTATTTCTGTGAAATGTTTGCAAGCCGTAAACTCATTCACAATTATGTATACCACAGTGAGAAATCCCATTAGTTCATCGACCCTTATAACATCGTCAAGCCCAATGGACGATATCGGTCGTCCGGCGAACGCAACGCAGCGGATCGTATCTGATCTAACGACCACTGATTATCCAGCGCGATCGATACGCGGCGAAGGCAGGAGAAGGGGCGAGGGGCGAGGGGAACGGAGGCTGTAAGGTCGTGGAGTAATTTATTCGGCGGCAGCGTGGCGCGCCTGCGAGGTGCCAGCCCCGCCCCGCCCCCCCCCCCGCAGGGCCCCCGGACGAACCTCGTGCCGGTAATCCTTTTTTTGTGACCCTCGGGATTTAGGCGTAGGTAGAGATAACCGCCGGTTGCGTAAGCGTTTCTACACGCCTCTGTCCCGCCCTGGCTCCTTGACTCCACTTCCCTCGACTGGAATACTCTATGCTGGCTACAATTTTTTTTATTTAATGCTTGCTGTCCAGGTAGACAATTGAAAAATGAAACCTGTATACATTTAAATTTCAGTTCACTTGGCCGAATAACATATCGTTTGACAGTTAAGATAGTACCAAATGCTACTAAATATTAGATTTAATCACTCACTTGCCTGTTCACCCGGCTTGGTTGCCTGTTTAGCATGGTTCACGCCCTGGACCAAGTACGACAGAGTTTTAATTTTATTTTCGTCACACGGAATACTGTACAAACGTTTTTTTTTTATGGAACCTGAAATGGATGACTAATGGTAGACTAGGCCGATTCAACTCGATACAATATGGGCGATCTTGCAGATACGTTGTATTCATTTCAGCACATTGTTGTAGTTCTGCGACTTCGTGAAGACGGACAACCCCGGCCCATGTTTGATAAATGTCGACACGGTGGAACTTTAGCAACGTGGGAGCGAGGACACGTCAACTTTGTGCTCGAAAGACAACATTTGCATCTGGATCTTATACAAATTTACACTCGACTCCAACCTGCGGTTAAGAGCCCTCTGCACACATCGCCGCCACAATAGTATTTCCACTAAAAGTGTATTTTTTTATGGAACTGAACGTACACTGACTAAGAAAAACACCTACATTTCTGGAGGAATTAGGTGCCATTCTTTATTTCACAACACAGATTGAAATGAATCTCCATTGAGAACGGAGGCCGGTCCATGGTTCGGAAGCCATGTAATACTGTAGGCCCTCTTCCCTACGTAATATATTGTAGGATTAAGCCCGCTCTGGTACCATCGTATTTAGGTCGAAGCGGCCACGTTTCCGTGGAAGGGGCAATGTAAAATTTCCCGATTGTTCCATCCAGTCGTATCCACGTAGTCGTGGCTTATTACAAAGGGAAGGTCTTGGAAGGGCACCTAATCGTTTAGAAATGCAGCGAGTTGCGCTAATATTATGACAGCAATTGGGGATTTAACCATAAATGTCGAGATCCATAAAAATAAACCGGCCAAGTGCGAGTCGGACTCGCACACGAAGGGTTCCGTACCATCGTAAAAAAATATATATACAAAAAAAATCACGTTTTTTGTATGGGGACCCCCTTTAATTTGAATTATTTCTTAATCTTACCTGTTTGTTGTTATAGCGGCAAAATAAATACACACTCTGTGAAAATTTCAGCTGTCTATCTGTTACGGTTAATGAGATACAGCCCTGTGGCAGACGGACGGACGGACGGACGGACGGACGGACGGACGGACGGACGGACGGACGGACGGACGGACGGACGGACGGACGGGCGGACGGACAGCGGAGGCTTAGTAATAGGGTTCCGTTTTCACCCTTTGGGTACGGAACCCTAAAAATCAGAGAGTAGGTATGTCTACCCATGTCTATTGGGTGACAGTACCTATATTATTTTACTAGCTGCGGTGTCCGGCTCCACTCGTCACACTGCCGTTTACGGCATAAAATTGTGATGCCTTCATGCTAATCCACTATATTGGACTATATCTACCAAGTTTCATAGAAAACGGTTCAAAAGCTATGGCGTAATTGAATCACAATACGTTTCCCATTCGAAGATTCAAAGATTTCATTCAGCGATTTTCGTTTACGGTTTTTTTGTCACTTCGTCAAATGTCATGCAGATAGGTACACAGATTACAAATAACATTCAAATATACTTGTAATAATAGTGGGATTTGAAGATGTGTGCTCTTATTTTAGGACACACTACTGCGAAGGCTAATTCTGGAGGCAAAAAAACAACATCCTAAACAGTTGGACCGATTTGTATGTGTTCGAGTGGGTACTGGATGGTTTGTATTCACAACCTTTACCCGTTAGGTGGCGCTGTTGTCGAGATATTGATCCGAGCGCAGACAGGAACCTCACCTAGTTAGGGTTCCGTACCCAAAGGGTGAAAACGGAATCATATTACTAAGCCTCCGCTGTCAGTCCGTCCGTCCGTCCGTCTGTCACAGGGCTGTATCTCATAAACCGTAATAGGTAGAACGCTGAAAATTTCACAGGATATGTTTTTATTTTGCCGCTATAACAATAAATAGGTAAAATAAAAAAAATATGAAAAATAAAAGGTGCAAAGATACAAAAAAGGTGATTTCTTGGTGTTAAATGATGTACGATGGTACGGAACCCTTCGTGCGCGAGTCCGACTCGCACTTAACCGGTTTTTTATACATCTCTTAATCGAAAAAAATCTAGCTATCTAAGTGGAAAAATTGCTTATTTTCTGTCTCCAGGATCACTCGCTGCCGTAGTGGGCAGTGGGTGCACAAGAGCACACGTTATATCGGAAATTGTATTCAAGGGCCATACGCTGTTTTTGAATTCGCGTCTTGCAGCAGGTCACTGACTCTGTCTGCAATGGTTCCTTTATCTTGTTTGTCGCAAATATTTGACAAACTAATAGGTCGGGGAAAAAGTCTTTTCGCATCATAGTATGTATGAACTTGTAATAAAATCTCTTTGGCTATACTATTTGTATCTGGCTGGTTTTGGTATCATTGAAAGTTTAAATTTTAAAGAACATAATTCCAAATTCAAATTAGGAAAATGTGTGATTCTCATTTGTTTTTCGTACTGTCAAAATGAGTGAATCTAATGAAGAAATTTGATACATTTTAAAATTTTACTACAAAAAAGGTAAAAATGCAACGCAAGCCGCGAAAAAAATTTGCGATGTTTATGGACCTCGTGCAGTGTCTGTGAGAGTAACACAAATTTGGTTTAAGCGTTTTCAATCCGGAAATTTTGATGTCAAAGATGCACGTCGCTCTGGTCGCCCTATTATGGATAAAATGGATGCCATTTTTGAAAAAGTGGAGCAAGATCGGCATATCAGTAGTTACGACGTAGCTGAAGAACTAGGAATTGACCACAAAACAGTTTTGGCGCATTTGAAAAAAACTGGGTACACAAAAAAGCTCGATATTTGAGTACCTCACGAGCTCACTGAAAGAAACCTAATGAACCGTGTACTCATTTGTGATTCTTTATTACGACGTATTTTTGAAGAAGCTGATAACTGGTGATGAAAAGTGGATCACGTACGACAAGAACGTGCGAAAAAGGTCGTGGTCAAAGGCCGGTCAAGCTTCACAGACTGTGGCGAAACCCGGGTTAACTCGCAACAAGGTGATGCTGTGTGTGTGGTGGGATTGGAAGGGTATTATTCATTATGAGCTGTTACCACCAGGCAGGACCATCGATTCTGAACTCTACTGCGAACAACTGATGAGATTAAAGCAAGAAGTTGAGAGAAAGCGGCCGGAATTAATCAACAGAAGGGGTGTGGTTTTTCATCATGATAACGCTAGACCTCACACATCTTTAGCCACTCAGCAAAAACTAAGAGAGTTTGGCTGGGAGGTGTTAATGCATCCGCCGTATAGTCCTGACCTTGCACCTTCAGATTTCCACCTGTTTAGGTCTCTTCAGAATTCTTTAGGCAGTGTCAGGTTAACATCACGAGAGGACTGCCAAAACCACTTGTCGCGGTATATTGATCAGAAGTCCCAATATTTCTATAGCAATGGGATCATGTCCCTACCTACAAGATGGCAAAAAGTTATCGAACAAAATGGTACCTACATACTTTAGTTAAATGTAAATAAACCATATTAAAAAATGTTTTGAATTTTCTTAAAAAATGCGAAGAAACTTTTTCCCCAACCTAATATGATACCTGTAAATGTTAACGTCCGTGGTTATATATTTATTTACGTATGTTTATTCGTTTATCTCTTTTCCGACATTTGGTGTACTCACACTCTTCGATTCGTCAATTTTCCACATTTCCATTACCACCGACGAAGAACCGGCAAGAAACATTTAATTAATTAATCTCACTCTGCCTGCACGCGCTGTGAAGTGTGCCTACCTATCGGGCCTGAGCGTGCCGCGCCGCGCACTCCGCTACCTCAGCCCTCAGCGCAACACACGGATATTATATGTTCTGTGGCGCTGCACTAGCCGCACCCGCCACCGCGTCGCTCGCTGCCTCACTGCCCCCGCGCCGCTGGCACCCCACCCCCCTCACACCGCCGAGTATAGTACTGAACTACCGGCGCTAATTACCTAGACTACTTAGATGAAATAAAGCAGCAGTTACGATAGAACAAATCATTTAAAGCTACCTACATCGCAATAATGAGTCTGTTAAGATCGCCAGACGGGCAAAAAAGTGGATCCGTACCAGAATTATCTAGTAGAAACTTGTACGAAGATGATAAACTGAGTTCCGTAACAACTAGAAAAAGAAAGTTTTTAGGAGAAGCGGCCGAAATGAAAGAGGAAATAGCGGACTTCAAGAAAGTAATGATGGAATTTCTTTCCAAAGTTACTGATACGCACAGCGAAAAGCTAACAACAATGATGGATTGCATTTCCGAAATAAAGGCTCAAAATACGGACATAAAAAATCGAATGATCAAATCATCCAAGACCACGCGTCACTAAAAATCAGGTTTGATAATCTCGAAATGGAGCACAAAAAATCCATGGAGCACATAAAATTATTAGAAACAGATCTGCAAAAACTGAGAAATGAAACACTCAAGAGCTCAGTGCCCCAAGAATCACTGCAGCCGAATTATGAAGTATTACTGAATGAGATGCAAGAACGGGCCGAACGAGAGAAAAATGTCATCATCTTGGGCATCCCAGAATCAGCAGACGAAACCCCAGAAAATCGCCGTAAACATGACTTGAATGAAATCAAGAAAGGAATCATATCTGCGTACCCAACGTGTAATAGCCCAACCAAAGTGATTCGCCTCGGAAAGTATGACCCACAAAAAAACCGCCCTATCAAGGTATGCTTCAACTCGCGAGAATGCGCAGCGCAGATCCTGAAAAATAAGACCAAATCTAATATGCGTATATACCATGACCAGACCCCACTACAACAAAAACATATCCAGAACTTACGCGAAGAACTTGCCCTTAAGCAAAAGAATGGCGAAAACGACCTAACCATAAAATATATCAAGGGAGTGCCGAAAATTGTTAAGAATATCACAAAAAACTGAATGAAACAGAACCTTCACTCACTAACACAAAAGAATACAACCACATTACGCACCAACTATTCGACAACTTTAATGAACTTCACTCCTTTACATCATCCATGAATTTCCTTTACATGAATGCTCGAAGTATTGTAAAACCAAAACAACTAGACGAAATTAAATGCATTATACATACATCAAAACATACGATTCACCTTATTCTCATCTCCGAAACGTGGATTAAAAATGAAAATGATGTCAAGATGATACAGCTGACAAACTATACCCACTACTACGACTACAGAACAGACCGAATAGGTGGGGGTGTCTCGATCTTTGTGCATGACAGCATTGAACATAGTTACACAGAAAGTAAATATTGTGGAGGTAATAACTATCTGTGGGTTCACATTGACAAACTTGCCCTTGATATCGCCGTAATATACAAACCTGGAAACACAAATGATAGAAACTTTTTGGAAGAACTTGAAAAACAAATACAATTGAAGAAAAGGACAATTTTATTTGGAGACATTAACCTTGACCTCCTTAAGACTGACAACGTAACCGAAGAATACAAGGCAATGCTACACACAAATGGATTCTTCATACTAAATAAAATAGATGAAGAATATTGCACACGCGAAACAGACACGACAAAGACCATAATAGATCACATCAGTACCAACTTACGAGACACCTATTTTCACATGGCAATAACGGATGCATCAATTTCTGATCACAATATTATAACATTGGAAATGAAAAAAGGTAGCCCGGCGCAAAAAAGACAAATGACGTATCAAGCCGTAGACTATACAAAATTACAAAAAATGATTACACAGCAACCACCTGTAACGAAGCTTAATAAAAACTATGGTTATTTTCAAGAATACTTTAAATCTAAAATCAATGAATGCCAATTAACTAAAACCAAAATTATCAACCTCCCTCAAGAAGACTGGATCAACAAAGAAATACTACGAGACATCACGAAAAGAAACCAACTATGGCGAAGACTGAAGAAAAATCCTAAAAACCTCTACTTAAGAAATGTTTTCACTAAACAAAGAAACAAAGTTACTATAACTATAAGGAAAGCAAAGGAAATATACTACAATGCAGCGTTCAAAAAATGTGAAAGAAAACCGAAGAAAATGTGGAATCTAATCAACAATCTAACACACAATAAAAATACTCCTAACTACGCTCCCTCAAAACTAACTGTCAACAATACAATAATAACGGAATCACAACAAATTTGCGAGCACTTCAACACTTTTTTTTGCAACAATAGGATCACAGTTGGCGAATAATATTTTACAATCACACAATAACCTACCACATACAAATACACAAATTACAAACACGATTCCAGCTTGCTCTACAACTCCAAATAACCTTTCTAGCTTCTTACCGTGCACTCAGTTAGAAGTAGGAAGGATTATCGATGAGTTGGATGTAAATGTGAGTACCGGAATGGACGGCATAAGCACCAAAAGTGTTAAATGCACCAAACATATAATAGTAGAAGCATTAGTAAATCATATCAACTTCAGCTTAGAAGAAGGAATATTTCCAGACGAACTGAAAATTGCCCGTGTAACACCAATCTATAAATCTGGAAGCAAGACCAACCCTAGCAACTATAGACCCATTTCTGTGCTTCCAGTTGTGTCAAAAATTTTTGAAAAAATAATTTACAAAAGAATAAATGACTTTTTAAATTCATCAAACTTTCTCTACAAACGGCAGTATGGATTTCGGCCAAAATCTAACACACTTGCCGCATGTACAGATTTAGTAACAAATCTTAAACAACACATAGATAAACGTAACATAGCTTTAGGCATATTCATAGATTTGAAAAAGGCTTTCGATACCGTAAGTCATACAATACTACTAACAAAGCTCAAAAATATTGGAATTACTGGAACAGCATTTAAAATCCTTGAAAGCTACTTAAACAACAGACAGCAAGTGGTACAAATAGGAAAAACTCTCAGCAGCCCTAAGTCAGTGACCTATGGAGTGCCTCAAGGCTCCATTTTAGGTCCACTACTTTTTCTAATTTATATAAATGACATCTCTAAAACAACACTACACGGACATATGACACTTTATGCAGATGATACCTTCCTATTCTACTTTGGATCTTCCATTGTAGACACAATAAGGGAAGCGCAAGAAGATCTTAACATACTCAACGCATGGTTCAAAAATAACTTACTTACAATAAATACCAGTAAAACTTGTCATATCATATTTACTGCAAGAAACATCAATATTGATCCACACTGTTCACTTAGTATAAATGGAGAAGTGATTGCTCAGGTAGACCATGAAAAGTATCTTGGATTAATCCTAGACAAGGATCTTTCTTGGCGTACACACATAAATCATTTAAAATCCAAAATCACTTCCCTGACTGGAGCACTACGAAGGATCAGTGCTTTTCTACCTCTGCAAGTTCGAAAACATATTTACAACTCGTTAGTATACCCACACCTCGACTACCTCGCTGCAGTCTGGGGAAGTGCTGCTCCTTCTATTTTAGAAGAATTGCAGGTTGCTCAGAATAAAATAATTAAGGTTCTGTTCCATTATGACTACCTGACTCCAACGGCCACCCTTTATAAACAAACAGGACTTTTAAATATCACAAATATATACAAATACAGCACCTGCATCCTAATCAGGAAAATACTCAATGATGACATTCATTCCCAGACAACATTTGTAAGAAATGATGAAGTGCACGCTTATTTCACTCGGAGCGCGCGAAATTTACACGTGTTTTTGCCAAGAACAAATTACGGTAAAAGGACCGTGACTTTTGAGGGAGCAAACATTTATAATACCTTACCTAATCATATTAAAGACCAAACATCTCTAGAAGTGTTTAAAAAAATGGTAAAATCGTTCTTCCTTGCCGATTAATGTTAAATATCTAAGGTAACCGTAACAAACTTTAATGTAATTAACTCATTATTCTCTGTAAGTGAATGTTCTGTTCTTAAGAGAAATAAATAATCTTTAAACTGAATTAATTATTTAGTAAATTTGACGATTGTATATGCCAAAAATTGTAAGCTGCGTGTTTGTTTGCTGTTGTTATTATGTATGCTGCAATTCTTATTACTATATCTTCTTTCAGTTGACCATCTATAGGGTCGGCAAACTATGGAATCGACTCCCTGCCGAAGTTTTTCCCTCAAAGGACAACCTGGGGTCGTTCAAACTTGGTGGAAGAAGCACCTGGCCGGCCTGCATGGATTTTGCAGGCCCTGTGAAAGTCCGGAAGCCCATGGGCGCCATCGGGCACCTTTTTTGTGAGGTCCTGGCGTGCGCCGCGCTTAACATAGAAAAGAAACAATGCCTCATAAAAGTACTCTATATGCTAAATTTGAGCGTAAATTAAATGTTTCAAGGTTCGTTAAAATATACACATTATAAATCCTCACACCAGAAAACTTCCACAATAAAATGTTCAGCTATATACACAGCATGCGACAGCACCGTGGATAATCTTCATGGATGAAGGATGGCTAGACGCGAAACATTCCAAGCCATTTAACTAAGATTACAGAAGCCGTGTTTATCTAGGTTTAGCTTATCTACCCAGAGGATGCTGATGAGGCGACAAGCTATGACTGATAGAAAGTTCACTACACATCTCGCTTAAGCCGGAAGAGATCTGCTCAGTTGTGTGTGAATCTAGGATTCTTCCATCACAATAAAAAAACCGGCCAAGTGCGAGTCGGACTCGCACACGAAGAGTTCCGTGCCTTCCTACAAGATTTACCACAACAAAAGCACGTTTTTGTATGGGGCCCCCCTTTAATTTTTATATTTTTTGAGTTTCAACTATTTGTTGTTATCCGGATGGACGGACGGACGGACGGACAGCGGACAGAACCCTAATAATGCGCAAGCAAAGTGCCAGTATACCAGTGCAGAGGCACCGGCTTGCTGCAAAGGGGAAAGATCATTAATAGGAACAGCAGGGTTACCATGGTAAATTAAATCGCCGGGTGAACGGGCAAGTTTGTGATTAAATCTGACGTTTAGTTGCATTTCTTACCATTCTGACTGGTAAAGATCATTTGAATTCAACAAGAATAAAATTACGAATCCAAGTAGAGGTGTTGCAACGGCTACCACAAAAATTTCAAGAGCGTAATCCTCAAAAAGACAAGACAAAAAAAAACTATTCTGCACCAATTAGGAGTGTTTCCACCTTTACTGGTTAGAATATTTGGCATTATCTAGCCTCTTCTTATTGATGCAGAATTAATCGGATTCCTCAGCCCCAGAAATAATTATTGCCGTGTCGATTATTGCAACAAAAATATGCAAGAGTCGACGCTACGAATATTCTGAGAGAGGTCAGTCTCAGTACGCGAGGTAGCTAAAGGTCGATAACCGACAAGTGATGCGACTCTGGCAAGATTAACAAAAAACAAACAGCAAATCGCAATGGTATCGCCGAAGAGATTCTTCGCACTCACTCGAAAGGCGGACACTCGACTCGCGGCGCTCGGCTTGTTTCAATATTTGCGAAGTTCGGTTCAACGACTCCCTCGTCGACGCTGCAATGTTTATTTGATATCGAACGAGGGTCACCTCCGCCGCTGACGGCTTCACTCGCATTAATTTCGATCTCATTGGCCGGATTAAATAAACGTTCGTGCGCCTCAAAGAAGGCACTCCACACATCGTAAACATTTTGATGGGCATCGATTGATCGTGATCGAGAGTTGGCATTTGAAGATTTTTACGTGGAAGAGTATTTGCAGAAACAACAAGCGTGCATGAAACGAGCAGCATCGCAGCTTATGGACAATTTCTTTTAATTCAGAGGGCAAAAAGTACTTCATTTTGCCCTCTGATCCAAATAACCTCTATAGGTGGACAAGGATCTACTGCTTTTGTTTGTCTTCATTCGTCATTGACCAGCACAAAGTATGAAACGAAATATTATAGGTTATGTTTTTGTGCTATTTCTTTCCCAAGACTTCTTTTGATTAGCTATTAAGAACAATTATTTTCGGAATAACATAAAGAACATTTTGTCAATCCAATTACACTGATTGATTAAATACAATGTTTAAGTACAATGTTTGATTGACAGTTTTGACGAATCTTTTAGGTGAGCTTTCTTAGACGCCACCTGTCGGGATAAATAAGAAGTTTTCTTTCCCATTGCACTCGCGACAAACTAGACGCGATTTACGATCGCGCCGACCACTCCTAGATTTATGGCACTACATTAGCATGCCATTTGTTGCTATAAGAGCGTGCACGTTCTCCTTGGTTCTGACAGATTGGTTCTGTCGATATTATGCGAGTGCCGGTCGATTATTCGCGTGGGGTCCGAACAGCTCGCCGCGCCGCCGGTCGACATGTTTCGATTGTCCTGCGAGAGCGCTAAGCCCACCCAAGTCTTCCCCGATAATACTGATCCGAATTATTGAATTCAGATCTACAACTAAAACTCCAAGGAATGTGACATGTATGTATGAATAATCGACCGTGAAGCAAGGACACGTTAATTAAAGAAAGATCCATGTAAAAAGAACTACTTTACGAATATACTGCAAGGCTGGACCCGAACCAGCAAAACATACCATTCGCGGGTAGTGCGTCTTACCAATTTCGCCACCTTTGGTTGTTTCGCGGATAAAATGGTCCAGAATACATTTTAAATGATTTTGAGTTTGATTTTTAATTAATAATGTTAATCCATCTCGCCGTTCCACCGCATTGCATGAAATATGAATGAACCGGTCGAAAGCGCAAAGAAAATTGTTCGTGTTCTTTTTTATTAAAAAACCGGCATGGGTGGCTGTGCTAAGAGACCAAAGGTACTTAGAAAAAATAAATCAATCTCACCTCGCGAAACCACGCTCCGTGCTACTCGTATCTATCGATCTTGTTTGTAATACGTTCTCCCATGTTACAGGTTTGAGAATATTATTTTTTGCTTTTTTTTTTCAAAAAAAAAAGATGTCGATGTTTAACTTCAAATGAATGAAAAAAACATGATTAACCATCAAGACAACTAAAATATGTAAAAAAATCTGTCACTGACAGTAGAAATCGTAATTTTTTTTTATTAACACGTTTATGTCTCTGAAGTTTACAATGTGCGTAGTAAGTGTTATCAGATAAGCTCTGAAGAGCCTGAAGGCGAAAAAACAGTAAATCGGCCGTGCTCTTAATCCGATAATCAGGGACTATCGCGGGTAGGAGTAATTGCGGTCGGCACGCCCGTTTTCCCATCGAGATAATTTCCCTCGTCTCTGGCCGATATGATAAGGCGTGTTTATTTTGGTGAATTATGTCACGCCGCGCGGCCATGCCTGCGACACTGCTGCATGTACGACGTAAGCGCATGTGCTCTTGGACGCGAGTGTTGCCTGCAGAGCTATAACAACATTGGCTAATTTTGTTGAACTATGCCGGCCATTTTGGCCAATAATAATAAAACTTATTAATGCATTTATTTACACGCAAGCCGAAGTCAAGCCACTCCGCAAGTTTGGGGGTTCGAACGGCAACGAAGCACCGTGACAGTACACTTTATGTGACGGAAGCTAGCAATGGCAAATCAAGACAGGTCTTAGAAAAAAAACAAAATCGGCATTGATGTACGTGACGCTAAATGAAGGTGACAGAAAATTTTATTTTCTGTAGAAAAAAAATAAACAGTGTTACAAGAATATTCGTTAAATTTCCATCAATAGGTGTGCACACTCTTGGATAGGTCCATTTACGAGACGATTAGATTAACGCGGACGAAGATGAAGGTTTGATGTCAGTTGTCGCTTCTAGTCGTAAGCTCTAGATTTATTTATGTGAGTGTGCTACGTTTCGACGAAACCACCTTGCTGCAGGTAACTATGTCCTGGTTCAAACCTTTATGCACGAAAGAGACAGAACAGAGAAAGTAGGCCACACTGTCATTAAGCGAGTGTTGTCTGATAAGCACGGCAATCGCCAAAATGAACACGGTGTAATATTTTTAGATGTAATATCTCTGGTTTAATGCTGAAATAATAATGGCGTCGTAAAAATTGGACATGTAGTCCGTACCCGATCCGATAGATATGAATTTATCATGTGACATTAGGCCGGATCCATGACTCAGCCTTTCCTTCCATTATTGAGGGTTGTAAGGTGCTGATTTCGGTTTAAACTGGCTACAGCGTCTTCACATAATTTCCTTCCATTAATGAGGGTTGTAAAATGCCGATATCGGTTTAAACTGGCTACAGCGTCTTCACATCATTTCCTTCCATTATTGAGGGTTGTAAGGTGCCGATTTCGGTTTAAACTGGCTACGGCGTCTTCAGATCGAGAGCTCGAGCGAAACTCAAGTGCAGCACTAAAATAAACGGTAAAATGCAATCCAACCGACCGATTTCGCAAGCAAAGCCAGTTGGTTTCGCGCGGTGGGCGGTGCAGCGGTGTCGCGTGTCTGTCTCGCTGGGATCTGCGCTGCTCCCATCACAAGTACGCCTGCGAGCCGTATCGATGTGCACGACGCATGCGCCCACGCAAACAAACACGTCGACGCAGGGGCGGACGATCGCATCTCGTGCGACTAACGCGATTCGAAACCCAAACATAAGCTTCATTTACTTTATAATTAAACAAGCAAGGTGCCCGGCTCCGATCGGGTCAATGTCGTTCGTACTGATGTCGAGCGGAATTATTTCCTGGATATTATATGAGTTCCCCATACAAACTATCGTCCCCTTTTTAGGGTTCCGTAGCCAAAGGGTGCCAACGGAACCCTATTACTAAGCCTCCGCTGTTCGTCCGTCCGTCTGTCACAGGGCTCTATCTCATGAACCGTAATAGGTAGGCAGCTGAAATTTTAAAAGATTAAACGGCTTTCTACTCACGGCATGATTTGTGCAGAGCACGACGTTTCGAGCTAAACGTTTGGCTCATCTTCAGATGAGCGTGTCCGTGTCCAGCGGCGGCCAACGGGGAACTGTCAATTTGACGTGTTCCGCTGTTGGCGAAGATTGTAGTTGTGGGTAGTTTGTACGTCTTGAGCGGCTGCTCAAGACGTACAACACGGAAGCTCACCTGAAGATGAGCCAAACGTTTGGCTCGAAACGTCGTGCTCCGCACAAATCATGCCGTGAGTAGAAAGCCGTTTAATCTTTTAAAATGGACAGTAACCACAGTAATCTAAAAACTTACATAGTCAGCTGAAATGTTCACAGAATCTGTATTTATTTTGCCGCTATAACAAATAGGTAAAATAAAAAAAAAATAAGGTGATTTTTGGCGTTAAATCATGTACGATGGTACGGAACCCTTCGTGTGCGAGTCCGACTCGCAACTGGCCGGTTTTTTCACCCCTCTTTCAGTAAATTTTTTGTCATATAAGGTAGCCTATGTCCTTTACAAGGTCCATACTCTCTCCATACCAAATTTCATCAAAATTGGTTAAGTCATTTAAGCGAGAAATGTAACAAGACAGGAATAGTTACTTTCGCATTTATAACATTAGTATGGGATTGCGATCTGTTCATCTGTTTGATATAAAACTAATGTAAAAGTATGTATAGTTTTTAATGTTAGTTACATTCGCAGATTTCTTGTTGTATCTAAAGTATACATATAATATGGCCCCTTCCTGTATCTGTAGTCATTGTAGTCAGCCTTTCGACGACCTACTGTGCTCTTGTTCACATATCAAATCGACTCAAACTGCTCAGTCGCTCTCTACGCGGCTCTTCCATTGAAAAGAGAATCGTTTCTTCAAAGCAAAGCGTGGGTCGTCTCCATCGCATTACATGAGAAAAGCGTAGTTGCAAACTCACGCAACACCGTCACATTCAAGACACCAACCGCCCACTGACTGCGCTTTACCGGAAAAATAATACGAAATATGCGAGACGTGGGACGCTCTTCGTGCATAGTGAGACAAACTGTCACTGTAGAACTTTTATAAAATACCAGCTTAGGCACCCGGCTCCGCTCGGGTTAGTATCGTTTCGGACGCAGTCGCGGTGAATTACTTCCTGGATGTTTTATACCATATAACTTCGCTGGCACAAATCATGAAATGATGCTAAGGGAGTTCTTACTTAATTAAGAGATAAAAGACCACAGAAATTGTATTGCAATACCATAAACTAAAGTCATTCTGTTAGTGTCAAAAGTGACATACAGTCCATACACCCAAATCGTTAGGTGTATGAATGACCACCTTATCGATAAAAAAAATACGTTGAAATTTCACTGATCCTCTGGTATCTAAAGAGTTGAACATTAAAAAATGCAGGTTATCAACGACGATTTCGCCGTGGGCGGGACCGGTGCGCGACTGCCGACATGGCGATTAATTTCACGCGCGTCTTTACGATCCAATACGCCTACTGTTACCGGATAGAGGGAACTTTATGTTCTGTGAACAATATCCGTTCCGCCGAGCGACGTTGCTTCAACTTTATGGCCACCGTTGCCTCGGAAACTGGAACAAGTTACGGCAGACTCAAATAAAATGAGAAAAGAAACCATTTCTCTCGTAAAACGAATGTCTTTTTATGTAAAGCGCGGCACACGGCGCACGCAGGACCCGCACCATAGAGACGCCAGACGACGCCCTTGGGTTATCGAGCTTTCTCCATGTTTACGCGCCATGTTTGAAGGACCTCAGGTTGTGGTTTTTTTTGGAGGAAATGTAGCAGGGAATGCATTCGATTAATTAATTGGAGGAATGTCGACAGTGAATGGCTGCATTCCCTGCCTACGGCGTGTCCAGTCATGGTAGACAGTTGAGAAGGATGGCGTTATGCAGATCCGAAGAGCATTATCCGTGCTATATTCTTCTAAATCTATCAAATCAATGTGCGTGTGTGTACATACACACACACACGTGTATGTTCCCTATGGACTCCAAAACGGGGTGACTGATTTTGATGAAAGTTTTAGACAATCTTCAGATTAGTCCCGCGAGTTATCCTGTCAAGTTTGGTAGCGATCGAATCTATAGATAATTTTCTTTTGTTTTTTTTTGTTATTCGTGCGCTAAATTACAGTCAAACCGCAGGGCGAGCAAGGAAGGTATTTCTTACAGTCACGTCAAAGAATACTCAAATCCGAACACTGCTATGGAATGACAGCACGGATTGCATTCTTCTGTGGCGAATATCAGTTTTAAAATTCGTTACATGGCCGGTCCCATGCATCCACCAGAAGTCATCTGACTATAGACAATTAGTGCTTCCCGTGCGAAGCCGGGGCTGGTCGCTATTTCACGATAAAACACAGAAAGAGATCGTACATCTCTTCGAAGCTGGAGAGTCTGTGAATTCTGGGATACCTCGAGGCAGTTGACGAGACGAGACTTTATTTACAAATTTATGAAAGAACTCCTAGTACATGATAGTTACTAACCATATTCAAATCGCGGTGATGTGTGAAGTCAGAGCTAATGGCTCTAAAGAGCATAAAGTAGATTAGAACTCCGCTGAGAGCGCAGCTAATTCCAAAGCAAATAACCATTTAACACATATCGAAACATTCGAGGCAATCGACGTGATAGATGATAAGATTGTGAAAGTCGCAAAGGCGACGGTGATGTTGTCGAGGGATCGTTCGAAATGATCCCCTATGGCGAGGTCACAAGAGCCACAACGTCTCGGGGTCCAAGTTGCCCACTCGCGTGGTCCGCCCACGCAGACGACCTACCGTTAGGGTCAGCTTCGTGTCCACCCACGGCTTTACATTACTGCCTCCGACACAGCACGCCAGATCGTTCTGCCAATTTTATCTACCCGTTCGTAGTGAATTTCGAGCCTCCATTAGCGACTAATGGTAATAGTTGGAGCGCGTTCCCGATTTAGTTCGACTTCTTTATTTTTCGTTTCGTCTTGCGTAGGCAGAGAAGCACGCGATGTAGTGTCAAAGGATGGGTGTGCCCACAGCTTGGCTACGTTTTAGAGATACTAAACTGATGGTAGCCATTGTTACGAATTCGGGACGCTCACCATCGAATGTTAGTTGCATCAAATGGCGTCCTGTGTAATTACTTACGGGTTCTAACGTGTCGCTGAAACTCGAGAAAATCAATAGTAGAATATAAGGAAAATGTGGTTCCGGGCCCGAATCAAAATGCAAACAAAGTTTAAAATGTTTTACAAATCCTGTAAACCAACGTCAAGGTTATTAAACTCGAGACAGAATTTGCATGGTAAATAATGTTTTTCATAGATTGCACCTGGCACTCCGCAGGCAGACATAATCTAGTAAATTATAATCAGTCCCAAGTCATAATTATAGTAGGAGATCTACAATTACCGACAAAGTTATCTGAAACCACGTTTTCAATGTGGATCAAAATCTCTGAATAAGATTAAAAAAGCCCATTTCAAAGTTGGCTTTTTAAATTATGCGGTTGTGAAGTTTATGGTAAAATATCCATTCTTCATTTGGTTTTACGACTTATTGTCTACGACTTATTTGTACTGTGTACGTTTGTACGACTTATTGTGTACGCCGGACATTTTCGAATTTTTTTCCGCCATCATGCCGGCCGGACATTACCTTCGAAGGACCCTGTATTTTGCGGGAAATAACATGGAGTATTAACAGGGAGTACAGGATCAGTTAGTTCTAATATTAGGTTGGGGAAAAAGTTTCTTCGCATTTTTTAAGAAAATTCAAAACATTTTTTAATATGGTTTATTTACATTTAACTAAAGTATGTAGGTACCATTTTGTTCGATAACTTTTTGCCATCTTGTAGGTAGGGACATGATCCCATTGCTATAGAAATATTGGGACTTCTGATCAATATACCGCGACAAGTGGTTTTGGCAGTCCTCTCGTGATGTTAACCTGACACTGCCTAAAGAATTCTGAAGAGACCTAAACAGGTGGAAATCTGAAGGTGCAAGGTCAGGACTATACGGCGGATGCATTAACACCTCCCAGCCAAACTCTCTTAGTTTTTGCTGAGTGGCTAAAGATGTGTGAGGTCTAGCGTTATCATGATGAAAAACCACACCCCTTCTGTTGATTAATTCCGGCCGCTTTCTCTCAACTTCTTGCTTTAATCTCATCAGTTGTTCGCAGTAGAGTTCAGAATCGATGGTCCTGCCTGGTGGTAACAGCTCATAATGAATAATGCCCTTCCAATCCCACCACACACACAGCATCACCTTGTTGCGAGTTAACCCGGGTTTCGCCACAGTCTGTAAAGCTTGACCGGCCTTTGACCACGACCTTTTTCGCACGTTCTTGTCGTACGTGATCCACTTTTCATCACCAGTTATCAGCTTCTTCAAAAATGGTTCGGTTTCATTACGTCGTAATAAAGAATCACAAATGAGTACACGGTTCATTAGGTTTCTTTCAGTGAGCTCGTGAGGTACCCAAATATCGAGCTTTTTTGTGTACCCAGTTTTTTTCAAATGCGCCAAAACTGTTTTGTGGTCAATTCCTAGTTCTTCAGCTACGTCGTAACTACTGATATGCCGATCTTGCTCCACTTTTTCAAAAATGGCATCCATTTTATCCGTAATAGGGCGACCAGAGCGACGTGCATCTTTGACATCAAAATTTCCGGATTGAAAACGCTTAAACCAAATTTGTGCTACTCTCACAGACACTGCACTAGGTCCATAAACATCGCAAATTTTTTTCGCGGCTTGTGTTGCATTTTTACCTTTTTTGTAGTAAAATTTTAAAATGTATCGAATTTCTTCATTAGATTCACTCATTTTGACAGTACGAAAAACAAATGAGAATCACACATTTTCCTAATTTGAAATTGGAATTATGTTCTTTAAAATTTAAACTTTCAATGATACCAAAACCAGCCAGATACAAATAGTATAGCCAAAGAGATTTTATTACAAGTTCATACATACTATAATGCGAAAAGACTTTTTCCCCGACCTATTAGGAGGAACGTTGAGAGTGTGGTTCTTCCTGTTGCGCTTTGAGCGATCGTAAAATTGATGGATATTAGTGATGGAAATGATTTTAGGATTCCACTGTTATTTCGAAATTTACTTATATGCCTACCGTCATATGTTTGAACGAATGGTACAATTGAATTTTACGAAATACCCAACCAGGTGAAGATCTAAAATGTAGACGTGGGCGGCTCTGTTGCCGATGTGCCCTCATTAATTTTAATATCCACCTATAAAACATTATAAGTGCATAAAAACACTAAACCTAATAGATGAAACAAAAGAGCGCCTACGAACATAACAAACGGCTCTTTTACAACTATAATAACGATAACAACCCAACGCACAGAAGCAGTACTGTTCCCAAATCTTATATTTTGGTTATTATTCAATTCATAATGCCATTGGTGTCAGAGGTGAGGAATTGGCGTCTGCACAGGAGATAATATCGTCTAGTCAGTCGCGGGTTAAAAACGCACTTAACCCTGTATTAATAGCTCTGTGAGTCTCGAGACGCACACTGCAGAATTGTCATCTGCTCTAGAGTAAGAACGAACTAGATACAACGTCGGTCTGTACACAATAGATCTCTGGCCAAAGTTAAGGTTATAAACTACGGTGCATTCCTATAGTAAAGACGAGACTCATTAAGAGGTTTTAAACATTGGATCTCAGGTCAAGGTTAAGGTTAGAAAAAAGGGTACAATCCTGTAGGTAAAAGTAAATCCATTAGATATCCGTCCAAAGTTAAGGTTAGAAGTTAGGGTACACTCCTTGAAGGTTAAGGAGAATCGAAAAGAAGTTGTAAACGATCTCTGGCCAAAGTTAAGGTTAGAAACTAGGCTACAATCCCATAGGTAAGAGAAGAGTCGTAAAGAGGTTGCAAACATTCGATGCCTGGCTGTTAGTTGGAAGTTAAGGTACAATCCCAAAAGGGCAGAGTCGTAGTCTATGACACTAAGTGACATTCGTTATGGGACTTAAATCCCGAAATATCCGACCGATATCTTCGGTCGTCTACTTCGGTCGGAGGAGACTTCCTTCTTTGGAGTCTCCTACGCACATACAAGCAAGGCGCTCATCCATATGCAGCGCGTCGAAGCACGGAGCGAGGCCACTTTTACTCCGGTCCGCTTAAACCAGCCCGATGAGACGTTCAGATAGCTCGTGACAAATATGGTACTGCGCACGATTTATACTATGTAAATTGCCTCCATATTTAGCGACGGCCGCGTTACGTGCCGCCGAACGACGGCCCAAGTAGGCGGTCTCTCTCCGCCGTTGGGAGAAGGACAAAGACGGGCGGACGTAGGGGCTGACGAGGAGTGATACTGAACGCGGTCTCTCGCGGGACGAGAGCGCACGATGGATCGCTCCGTTCCGCTCGATCGTCATTACACGCATCGAGGACGTCGTTCGCACGCTTTTATAAACACGATAATTAATTATTATTGTAATTAAATCGAGAACAAGACAAAAATAACAGATATGAGATAAGAGGGATCTTGTTTATGGTAAGCTATGATTAGTCTTCTGTTGAAGCGCATGCGGCGATAAATTATCCATGCCATTCAAGTCCAATGGAGGTAATGAACGGCAATATTACCGATCATGATAGCGCTGCGTCTTATAGAGTTTTCTAGGCGACACGGAGACGGCGATACGAGCAACAATAATTAAATAATTATAAAAACATGATGCAAGTCGTGTAACTAACTCCATAGACAAATATTTTGAAAAGTTGTGTTTGACCTTTTCAGTTTGCCCGAGACTCCGGACGTATTTTTAATAGTATATTTTCTGGTTTTGTCCCGCATTTTTTTACGGTTTTTTGTTTGGAAAAACATCAAAACAAAAAAACCGTACTGACACATATAAAAGTTAATTGAAGTTACAAAGTGGATTGAAACAGTGGTTTTGCTTCGTAACTTTCGGATACTTTAGGAAACTATGCGAAGTCATGAAGTTGCCAGACAAGATACGAGATAAGCTGGAAAAGAGATAGATATACGTAAGCAGTGACAAAGATATACGGTGAGATAAATACCAGCGCATAGGATGAAAACATTGAAGCGGTAATGAAAAATTGTCCGTGTTTTCCATCCATTTCAATGCAGCTGTGCTCATAAAGGGAAGATTCTGGCATCTCATTCCTTCAGAAATGCGGTGTGTTGGGCTAATATCATGATGGTGGATGTAGTTCTAGCCATCCAAGTCGAAAAACATAAAACGATAGTAACTAAACCTAACGAAAGTCGTACTTCCGTCACTTTGACACATTTTGTATAGACGAAATGTAAATTTTGAGCTAGTATTACTTTACAGTAAGATCATGCATGAAGAGATGCATGCTTGCGAGAGAAGTAATCTATTTCATCTCTGCCTAACCCAGAGAAGAACAGGCGATGTTATGTTTTGTACGTGTAATTATGTATTACCCTGAGGTGGCCGAATATTAATACAGGTCTTCCCAATCCTAAAAAGAGGTACTGATACAAGTTAATAACTCTAATAACGCTCACGCAATAAGCTAATGGAGAAAATACATTAACACATTTTATCATAACCGTAGCACCATAACTTTAATTGACAAGCGAAACAAGTCAAAACATGTGGGATGTTTTTCCACTTCTAGTCATTTGGAACCGTAATAGATGTGGCCACTTTACTCGGACAGCTACCGATCGACTCCCACAAACGAGTTTAGCCTCTAGCGGTCGCGGCCAGTTTCTCACAGAGGAAGACCTAATCAGCCCATTGACAGTTCATACGAATACGTTATTAGATAACCGGTCTATCAATACACGAAATGCGTCGCACCTAGGGTTGCCATCTCTAAAATTTGGCAACCAGAACAGTGAAAATACGCGTGAAAACCCCGGAGAGCCCAGAACCCAGACATGTCAACAGGTTTTTTAAACAGTCCCGGACTATAAATGACGACCCGCCCGGACGCTCCCCGGATGCCCTCTAAACTAGGACAAATCCGGGGAAACCCGGACGGATGGCAACCCTAGTCGCACCTCGAGCGTCAGTTCCGTCAGTTCCGTCGGTTCCTTGGAGGCATCGTGGAGGCGATACGCTAAGGGGTTCGTCCACTAATTACATGAGGCGTTTACGGCGGGGAGGGGGTCGAGCCGAATCTCACCCAATCAATCTCACGAAAAGGGGTCGCGTAATTTGTTTTCAACAAGATACAGTGTACAACTTCGAGTGTTAAATTAAGTAAAACATAAGTAAATATACTTTTTCCTACTAAGCGGGTACGTCGCTTATTCCAAGGAATGTGACATGTATGTACGTATAATCGATGATGCATCGCAGATAAATCGTTAAAAATGTATGTAGGTATAATCTTAAACACTGTGTTAGTAGGAGGCATTCATTACGGGAGGAGGGACTGTAGAAGAATTCCAAATTATGGGTATACAGCCGGTGGCGAAATTAGTAGACGCAATACCCGCGAATGGTATGTTTTCCTGGTTCGGGTCCAGCCTTGCAGTATATTCGGAAAGTAGTTCTTTTTACTGGGATTTTTCTTTAATTAATGTGTCCTTGCTTTACGGCCGATTGTACATACATACATGTCACATTCCATACAGGCAAAATGTCCCTGTACAGGTGCACGAAATCGGGACTTTGTATGGAGTTGAGCTACTGGACGTAATCCTAAATATATTCGGTGCCAAGGGGGAGGGGGCATCGCCGAAATTGCCTCACGTGAATAATGGACGCCCCTGAGCGGTCATTTCCAGCGAACGCACCGACGACGGACTAGACGGCGACAAATCTCGCATCGCCGCATCATTCAGCGGCGGCACCGTTTTTACGATATGACATGCAAATAGACGCACGCACACGGACGCGCAGCTTCCGCTGCGTACGCGCGCACACACGCCCGCCCGCACCGGTTAATGGCGAGGCTAGTAAACAGCCGAGTCGATTGTGGTGTTCACTACGCTGTTCCATCTACGTAAATATGTAAATCTAGTCCAATCGTCGTCTTTATAGCGGCGATTTACATTTTGATTCGTTCCTCCGCATATGATCTCGCACCCACCAATAGAAGTATCACTGCCGTTGAAGTTTCGAGTTGCACACTTGTCTTGTGACTGGACTGGCAGTATGACGCAGCTGCACCGGACGCGATGGGCAGCGATCGGTGCCAACCTCAGATCAAAAAGGAGAGAGATGTGCCATCTGGCGCGCTTTCACGAGACCCATTGTCTTCAATCTCCTAAAATTACCAACCCAACTTAAACGTACAGGCGCATCACCCTCGGTGCCACAGTATAGGCATTGTTAGGTATGTGGGTCAAATTCCAATGTGTGGCGTCTAGGGTGATGCCGTTGCAAACATAATCGCAGACGTATTGAAGGGTTTGTGAGTGAATGAGCGAACGCATTTCAGCACCACATTCGCGCGCGGTAGCGATGTGTAGACGCGTTTAACCGCGACATGAGGTGTAGGTGCCGCACCTACCACACATTGACAGCAAAGTGACGGCTTTCGAGTACAAAATATGTCCGTTTGGGGTACCAACCGCACCACACCACATTTCGCGCTTCGTAACCGGTGCTTCCATTTCTTAATCGCAGTAGCTGTCAGATACTACCAACATCCCCCGTTTCGTGATTCGCAATCGCACTACCGGCCAGCGTCACAAACGAGTACATGCACACTGTGTCCATACGGTGGAGCCGGCGGAGACGCATGCCAGTTCTTCGTTTTCTCTTCCGCGGTGCCGACCCAACCTTTCGCGCATGGCAGCCAGCCACGCGAGGGACGCGCCGAAGAGGCAACAGGCGAGGAATGCTCGCGGCCGGGGCGGCGAGACGGCGCGGCGCGTCGCGACGCCTCGGCGGCCTCGTCGCCACAGAAATATCCGCAGACTTGGCACCCGCCCTCTGTCGAATCTGTCCCGTTCGGCTATTTACATGTGCTCGATACCGATCCGCCGCGAGCATCTGCTCCGTCCGAACGAATCAGGCCAAACTTTTCCGTGTGCAAATCTACAGTCCGGACTGTAGCCGACCATCGCTTCGGTCGGCTTTATCCGAAAAAAATCATGAACATGGCGATGTGAGGCTAAAATCACTATGCGAATGCGCGGCTCGTAGCTCAGAGCCGTGGGGACTTGCCTACCATGCCAGGGGTCACGGGTTCAAATCCCGACCCCCATTCCCGCACCACTTTATTTCTCTTTCTGAGTTGTATAAGTGCATTTCGTTCAATGCGAGCTGTTCCATGGTTCTGAAATATAAAGTATGTAAAACTTTAGTTCCCCTTCCCCTACTAGGTGAACCCTGCTAGGTGATATCATTAAGCCCGCCCGTGTGGGTATTAATTAACGTATTGGTCTAAGCGGCAATCAAAATCTGCCGTGTTTTCCGTCCGTTGTAGGCGTGCCCATAAAGGGAAGGTCCTGGCATGGCAACTAATTTCTTCGGGAATGCGATGTTTTAGGCTAATATTACGGTGGGTGTGGTATGAGCCATCCATGTGCAGTTAAATAAAAAAAAAACGTTACTAAGATTGTCCTGGACTGGGTTTGTCGACGGCTTCAACACGGGTCCGAATGCAATTTGCATCTCCAGGATTAACTAAGTGCATTTGAATAACGAGCGCCATTTCGGTATGTACTTATAGAGCAGTGGTTCAGTAACGACATGATTAAAAAACCATTAACAGTAATGTCTTGTACGGTCCGAACGTGTCTATTGCTGAGATTCTTACAGATTACTTGTACTTGGCTAAGCCAAAGTATGCCTTCCGACTGTCAGTTTTGACATAAAATGTATGGAACGAATGTCAAATTTGTCTGAAGCAATACTTTGGCTAATTCAAGCACGAGTAAGGTCTATGAATATCAGCCTAAGGGCCGAGTGCACGAAAGGACAAAAAATCAAAATCAACGTCAACGTACGATTAAACACGCCACTTTGTATGTACAGCATGGAAGAAACTCCATGCGGTTCACTAAAAGTGACGTGTTCGAACATTGATTAACTCGGCCGTCTCTTCGTGCAATCGGGGCTCAGTCTCTCTCAAGCAAAATTTGCGTAGAAAAGTGGAGGATAATTTTACGACGTAGCTTACTAAAGAGCCTTGTAGGAAATTTTGAACACGGGTTTTTAATTTGGATAATCAGATAGAAATAGGTTCGTCTTGTGCCCATGTAAATTAGGAGAAACCGATGAATTATATTAATAAGTATATAGCGTAGTAGGACCTGTCCGCGACGCCCATGAACTCAAACTTTTAACCATGCCGGCCGGCCAGGTCTTTCTTCAAACCGAGTTTTAAGGATCCCAGGCTGTACTTTGGAGGAAATAACTCGGCAGGGAGTGCGTGCCATAGTTTACCGACCCTATAGATAAAGGACCTAGAGGATCGGTTGGTTCTGATTTTTGGAATCTTGACAGTGAACATTCGCTTACACAGTTAATGAAAAAGATTCGAAATTATTTGTATTCGTTTTGGTTCGGATTCATTCGCTTACAGTGAAACATGCACCGATTATTCTAACAAGGATTAAGTTTCCCAGGAATACTAAGGCCCTTATCCAAGACGGAATTAAATCTCCTTTGACCATTCTACATACATAATATTGTAATCATACCGATAATAGGCATGAATACAACTCGAAAAGCACCCTCGCAAGAAACGCGATTTACAACGGGGTCCCAACTTTTTGCCCCAATAAAATGTTTGGAAGAACAGGTAAGAAACCGGGCACACATGTGCGACACTCCGCTTCCCAGAAACGCGATAGTTTCTCGCCGGGAGGCGCGAGACAATGGCCTCGAAGCATCTGGCAGACACGCAGTCGTCGCGCCGGAATCTCGGACAATAGAGCCCCAAGTTCGAATTCACATCTCGCAAAGAGATGACCGATGCATCGAACAAAACGCTTTACCTGCTCGCCACCCTACCTGCACTGCACAATATCGACGGACTCCACTATAACGCGGCAACGAAAGAAATATTCATTTTCTTCACGTCTTCGTACGGGCGGTGAGGGAAACTCAATGGGGACACTTCCTTTACATTTTTTCTTCTTCCGCTTGCCATTAATGAGACTGAAAAGGCTATTCATACTCTCTGCGGTCTAATATTCAAATCAATTCGGCACCGCCACTAGCGAAATCAGCCAATTCGGACGATGAGCTTCCTAGAGGCAAATCGTTATCTCCATATTGTCTCAGCCTTCATACCCTCTGCGGTCTCAATGCCGCCGGGGCGAAACTCTCGATAAATCAGGTTCAATCAATTCGGCACCACCACGAGTAAATTCAGACTATTCGGACGATGAGCTCCCTAGAGGCAAGTCGTTACCTCCATATTGTATCACCTTTTATGCACTTTGCGGTCTCAATGCCGCCGGATCGTAACTCTCCGGCAAATCAGGTTAAATCAATTCGGCACCACCCCGAGTAAATTCAGACTATTCGGACGATGAGCTTCCTAGAGGCAAGTCGTTATCTCCATATTGTCTCAGCCATCATACCCTCTGCGGTCTCAATGCAGCCGGAGTGAAACTCCCGATAAATCAGGTTGAATCAATTCGACACCACCACGAGTAAATTCAGACTATTCCGACGATGAGCTTCCTAGAGGCAAGTCGTTGACTCCATATTGTCTCAGCCATCATACCCTCTGCGGTCTCAATGCAGCCGGGGTGAAACTCCCGATAAATCAGGTTGAATCAATTCGACACCACCACGAGTAAATTCAGACTATTCGGACGATGAGCTTCCTAGAGGCAAGTCGTTACAACCATATTGTATCATCCTTTTATGCACTCTGCGGTCTCAATGCCGGCGGAGCGAAACTCTCCGGAAAATCAGGTTGAATCAATTCGGCACCACCAAAAGTAAATTCAGACTATTCGGACGATGAGCTTCCTAGAGGCAAGTCGTTATCTCCATATTGTCTCAGCCATCATACCCTCTGCGGTCTCAATGCCGCCGGGGCGAAACTCTCGACAAATCATGTTGAATCCATTCGGCACCAACACGAGCGAATTCAGCCGATTCGGACGATGAGCTTACTCGAGGCAATTCCTTACGTCCATATGGTCTCAGCCTTCATACCCTCTGCGGTCTCAATGCCGCCGGAGCGAAACTCGCGACGAATCAGGTTGAATCAATTCGGCACCAACACGAGCGAATTCAGCCAATTCGAACGATGAGCTCCCTAGTGGCCATTCGTTATCTCGTTGTCTCCGGCTAAATGTCTTGACAGCTCCGCGAACGCTAATGTTCGGCCCGCGGCCCGCTCGGCGTGCAACGTCACTTCGTACGGTCGATGATGTAAGGGGCCAGAGATTTGTATATTAGCGAGAGTGATGCAAGCCGCACCTCAAGTGTCAATCAAATCAGAGCGGCGGCGGCGGTGGGCGCCGGGCTGGAGGAAAATGGAAAATAACCGCACGTTCGAACGAACAACCATGTGAACTATTTGGGTATCTAACGAATTTGAAGTGAGCAGAAAACGGACGATCTGAAGCAGATTTACCCATAATAGGATCTGAATTTGGTACAGATTTTTTTTATGTTAAACGCGGTATATGGCGTACACCAGGACATCTTAAGGTGCCCGATTACGCCCATGGGATTTCGAACTTACAGGGGGACTGCAAAAACCATGACGGCCGGCCGGGTGCTTCTTCACACCATGTTTAAAGGACCCTAGGTTGTACTTTGGGGGAAATATCTCGGAAGGGAGTCCATTCCTTAGTTTTCAGACCATATAGATGACGGATCTAGAAGATCGGTGGGTTCTTATTTTTGGAATGTCGACTGCGAATATGTGCATTTTCTTTCTGTTCCGCGTTGAACGAAGGTAGAAACAGATGCATTTACGCAAATATCATAGCGTAAAAAAATCGACCTGGACATTTACTGAACGATATTGATACAAATTAAATTATCATCTGACGGGCTAGGATGCTATTCTTCTTCACACCATGTTTAAAGCACCCCATGTTGTACTTTGGGGGAATTCCTCGGAAGGGGGAAGTCCATTCCATAGTTTTCCGACCGGATCTAGAAGATCGGTAGGTACTTCTTTTTGGAATGTCGACTGTGAATATGTGCATTTTCTCCCTGTTCCGCGTTGAATGAAGGTAGAAACCGATGCATTTACGCAAATATCATAGCGTAATAAATCGACCTGGACATTTACTGAACGATATTGATACAAATTAAATTATCATCTGACGGCCTAGGATGCTATTTTGTGATCATGACGTCAACCCCGATAGTCAGCTGCTATGGTAACAGAATCTATTTTAATTTGTCTCGACTCCAGGCACTTCACAAGGCACACTGAGGGGAGGCCGGAAAATGCCATACTAGGTCTATAATATTGAACTGACAAAACTCCCGGCTCTAAAAGTATACAATTCAATCGAAGAGATCGCCACCGACGAGAAAGGAAGGTCGGGAAAGGCGACCAAAGTTCATCAGTATATTGGCAGCGTAGCCACTTCGGCTGACGGCAGCGCAGGCCAGTCAGTTCGCTTACGAATTCGATCATTCCTGATGTTCCCGGGTTCCGACGACACGTAAGAACTGCACCGGGCGCTATTTAGTGCATCGAACGTTCGATTATGCGCGTCTTGATTTCGCAAGCAAAAAACTAACATCAGAGCCTGTAGTCCCAGTTGTCACCTATATTGGCGTTTACGCCAAACAGATCGACTGACGTTTTCAAGTGTATGGAGAAATTTAGGAGCGCGCGCAGTGGGCGTTAAACGAACTAACCATTTGCGAGTCCGAGTTTGATTTGACAGCTTGCTCACCGTCGGCGTAAATACGTCGACGTTGCCGTTTAAGCCGACTCCGAGTTTTCATAAAAATCGGAAGTCCGAGTTTGACTTTGACAGCTTAAAGAACACAAGACAGGTTTACACTTAATAAGTAGTAGCCATTTGTATGGGGTTTGACGTTTTTACGTAACTTCGAAGTTCCGTAAACGCCCATTTAGGTGAGAACTCTAGACTGACCACTCAGTAGTACATTATCACATAATACGTGGCTACGCTGCCAATATACGGATGAGTTTCGGTCGCCTCCACTTCTGTTACGTCAGATGGGCAATGACGTCGAAGACATCCCCCCCCCCCCGCGCCTCCTTACCGTAGGAGGCGTGACAAGCAACTGCCAATATGTAAATGCGCACAAATTAGGCGCTCGTTGATTGCGATATTGTCAGATGCGATGCGGAGGTGGTGTTGTAGGCAGTAAGTGTAAGCATGACCCGACTCATCCAAGTCCAGTTGCATAAAAAACCAGCCAAGTGCGAGTCGGTCTCGAACACGAAGGGTTCCGTACCATCGTACAAGATATAACACAAAAAAAAACACGTTTTTGTATGAGGCCTCCCTCTAATTTTTATTATTTTTTAATTGTACCTATTTGTTGTTATAGCGGCACAATAAATACACACTCTGTGAATATTTTAGCTATTACGGTTCATGAGATACAGCCCTGTGACAGACGGACGGACGGACAGCGGATGCTTAGTAATAGGGTTCCGTTTTCACCCTTTGGGTGCGGAACCCTAAAAACAATTTGAGAATTACACGAAGGACGAGCTGTGTTCACCTTGTTGCTTGCGACTCTGCGATTGGGGACCGCCCGCGGACGGCCGTATCATTAATTTCACACTTGGCTCTACACAAGTCGCCGAAACCGTGCGTCCGACACTAACGAATCCGCCTTTTTACACGTAAAACTGCACACTTCTCGGAATGAGCCACGCCGCATCGTGCGCCGAGAGCCAACTTGGAAGTTATTACATTATTACTTTTTAAATGTTATGATGTTTTGAAAAATTACGGTTTTCCGGTGTGCAATGCCGTGCTTGGCCGAAATGTTTCGCCTCCAACGACGGAAGCATCGTCAGGGCCACTTCGTTGCCCCGGAGTTACGTCTGACAGCCCGGCTCGTCAAACGGTAACTATTAGGAAAACACTTATCCCTATCGCAAAGGATGGGACAAGAAACTATCTTAAAAAGCTTAAACAGCAATAAGTCACTGTTTTATTTTTAAAAAAATGCATTAAGAATCATTAATTTTTTTAAAGAGAAGGTCTAAAATGTTCAACCGTTACGAAAAATTAGGATCGCTTGAGGCGAATATTCAGGTACATGGTAGGGGCATCAGCAGTGAAGGAGAGTGATTTAACAGCGTCTCCCCTCAAACCAATCAACTAGTGGTGAAAGGGAAGACAGTGGGTATAAAGCAGGTGGAAGGGGTAGTTTATATGCGTAGCTAGTTATAACGCTCGGATGGGGTCACGGCAGAGAACAGGTAGAAGCATTGGTGCGGATTTCTGGTAACGCTACTTGTGCTTGTCTTTTTCATGTGAGAACCATACTATTTTTAATAATCATTTCCACACATGATGAGCAAGTATTTTCACTTCTATCGCGCGAGGCGTCCAAATAATTTTTATTTATTACTAACTAAACTAACTTATAAATAAACCAGATTATATATTTAAACAAACAATAATTACATGAACTTGTTTAGATTTCTACTTTTTAAATTTCACCAAAGTTTTGGGCTTGAGTTTGAACATGAGGTGCATGGGGTCATAAGGTTCACTGGTTGACCAGACCTACTGGCAACCTGGATTATTACTACTTATACTTACATATTGTCGTACTAATAATCAATTATCAGCTAAATAAGTTTGGTTACCAATGTAGTCAGCACTTTATAATAAACATGTGAAATGCATCACGCGAAAATAAAAATAAATGTTAAAGATAAAACAAACAAAAAAATTGCGTGTTAATATTATAGGTTGATGTAAATAAGTTGACGCCAGCTCTCAGACCACTAGTCCTTCGAGCCGGATCCGGACAAAAAGTCGTGAGGTGCGCTTCGTGGGTCATTTCCTATGATTTCGTGCTACCAAATCCAGCCGTGCGCGCCCTAGGCACGTAGCATTTCTACAAGAACAGGATAGTTGTACGTGATTTTATCTTCGTCAATATTCTAAAGTTAAACCTTTCTGTCACAAAAGAACTTTACGAAGTGAAATAATATTCCACTGACGAAGTTTGCTTACCAGATGGTTATGGAATGATGGTCAAAGTGTCCTTCGAATCCTTTGTTCATTTGGTGCAAACATCACTGCGTCGCATCGCCCGCCATTATCCATTATTTTTATCATTATCTTTGGTATCACTTTGTTTCACTAAAACATCGCACAGCTACCCTCAGCAAAAACCTGTGTTCTACATCAAAGCTTGTCCGATTCAGCAATATCCTTTTAACCAGTAGGCTAAGCAACCTACACCCATTCTTATTCATGCAAACAATCACTTCGCTTCGACATCAATGAATTCTAAACACGCCAATTCTTTTGTTCGGGCGTTTTCAATCGGAACATGAAATAATCTTATTCACACACACCCGTCACTCTGAAGCCGACATTCTGGGTAGGAGGGGTTGAAGTATTCAGATATGTCAAGTGCGACACAGTTGCAACGTGTCGCATCCACATTTTTACATTTTACTCTTTGGTCAAATACCAAGCCGTGAAGCATGGGAAGAATAGGTATACAAATATATCTATATCTCGTGCTTAATCTCTCTGCGCGATGACGGGGTCAAAAACGTTAGACATGTTGAAAATAAAATAAACATCATCACGGGTGCCAATTCTGGCTCCCGAGCACCGACCGATGTACGGTGCCGGGGGTATCCAGCGGTTGAATATTGTCAATCGCTGGATACCCTCGACAACCCATTGGGAGTCTTCAAGCGTAATTTGAATAAGCTCGATAGCTCAGCCATAGTCCGCAAATCCGCTGGCATGGCGCCTCGCTGAGCGTGGTTTCGCGAGGCGAGGTGTTTGGCACAGCCACCCATACCGGTTTTTCATTAAAAAAACATCCAATTTTTTGTTTCTTTGGTTACCCTATGCTTGATTTTTTAAAGGTATAATTGTAGCAGAGCCTCGCTCAGTAAAAATGGCGACCTAAATAGTTGCGCGTACCCACTGTCTGTCGTGGCCCTGGCTACGGTTCAAGACGGTCGGCGCGTCTAGACAGATAAAACAAAACGTTTGAATCTAAAACGGGAAGTGGCTACGAAAGAGAAATAACGATCAATTTAGCCTAATTCCAATCGGTACATTCACGAAGCACTCACTGTCCTGCCCGCTGCGACCAGACGGACTCTTTATTCGCTACTAGCCGAGGATCCGTCCCTGCTCAGGTAAATGTTGTTCAGAACCCGGTAAAATGCGCCCCCGGTTCACCGCATCGCATCGCCCGCCCGAGCTATTACATTATTTTCACTTAAACTTATTTTTTACTTTTTTCTTTTTTGTTCGTCTCCTACGGTTCGCAGCCTGACGTTAAATAATACATAAATAAATGAAATGAAGGATTGGTTTGGTTCTAATTTTAGGAATTTCGACAGTGAATGGGTACATTCCCTGCATGACAAACGATTTATTTTGTAAATATTTTTAACGTTCCTGCTGAAACGTTAGACTCGTCACTTTTAATAATTAACAAATTTTAATTTAAATTGTTTGCTAATTATGCATGTATGGGAATTGCACTTATGTAAGACTGACCCGGGTACGGCTCCGCTCGGGTCAATGTCGCTCAGGCCGTCGGGCCGAATTATTTTATGGATATTATATGAATTCCCCGTACAAACGTTCACCCCATTTGAGTATGATTTTAGCCGCCTATGTCCTTTCTCTATACCGAAATTCATCAAAATTGGTTCAGCAGTTTAAGCGCGTAAACGCAACAGACAGAAAGAGTCACTTTCGCATTTATAATATTACTATGGATTATCGGCTGGTTACTAGGCACTGTTCCATCTCAACCCACATACCCTAACCACCCACACGAGAGCCTGCCTTCGTTGCCTGCCTCCATCTTATCCGTGGGAGGAAACGTTGCAATCGGAACCAACGTGCACTCACAGATTCGTCTCGTTTCACCAAACGTATGAAATCTTCACCGTACTCATGATAGTGTCGTCTTCGTGGGATTGAAAAGTCAAGATCAAAGCTCGGGTACGCGAGCTGCAATCCCAATACAATATTCATGCATCTCAGGCCGAAGGTGTGAGTTGAATCCGCTTAGGTGTGATGTGAGACAACGGCGGCGGCAGTTGCGGTGGGCGGGGAAGCGGTGCGGCGCGGGGCGGAGGGGGGCACGTTCCATGAGGTGATCAGTGATTTGGAAGTCGCCGGTCTGCTCGTGCAACGTTTACACTTAAAAAACGGCCAAGTCCAAGTCGAACAGTAATGCTGAGATTCATAGAACTTACTCGTGCTCGGCTTAGCCAAATTATTGCCTCCGGATGTCAAATTTGACATTCATTCCATACACTTGATGTCAAAACTTACAGTCGGAAGGCATACTTTGGCTTAGCCAAGTACAAGTAATCTTTATGAATCTCAGCATAAGAGTTCCGTACCACCGTAAAATATTTAACACAATAAAAAACAACGTGTCTCGAATGGGGCCCCGTTTAATTTTTTTTCACTATTTGCTATAGCGGCAATATAAATACGCACTCGATGAATTTCAGCTGTCTGCCTATTACGGTTCATGAGATACAGCGCGTTGACAGACGGACGGACGAACACTAGAGGCTCAGTAATAGGGTTCCGTTAGCACCCTTTAGAGTACGAAACCTTAAAAAAACATTGAGCAATCTATCTATTTTACTTGAGCTAAAATATATGAACAAGAGCTATTGATGAATACGTTTTACGGTGATTCCGGTACCCGGCGAGGTGGTGCCCTAGTTCGGCTTGCCGTTTCCGGATAAAACGTTTCATTCCTTCTCATGTCTCTCGATCGCTTCACATCTTTTGAAGATTTATGACGCCACAATAAGATGGACTTGTCGCCATGTAGATCCCCAACGGTCGGGCATTTCCTCGATATACATGTTTCAAGTATACATGTACAAGTCAATAAAAGCATACGCTACACAGCCCTAGCCCCATACTTCCACCGAGAAGTGAGAAACGAGTACACTCTTTAGGTACATCATGTAATGATCTAGAAACAGAAGAAGATAATGAAAAGCGCACGACGACGGACCCAGTATGTTTGTCTCTCTAGGAAAGGTCTAAGTCTCACTTAGGTTTGTGCTCACCTAGCTAACTCTTCTTACAAATGCAATGGTCTCGCTTTGGCCATCGGCAGCTTTAGTTCTCGATTCCCGGTTCCTGCGCGACTTAAGCATGTAGGTTAGTCGGAATGGGACGGAAGAACCCGTACTTCTGGTCCGGTTCCTGAAGGTTGGAGGCGGTACAACGAGTGGGTCCTAAGATTAGCCGGAATGACCCACAGCTGCTAGTTAGTATTTCATTCGGTTAAACTTAGTTGCTCAACCTCAGATTACGAACATGCCGTTCGGAGAACCTCCGACACGCAGGTCGCTCCGGGGTGCAGTGACACGCCGACACGTCCCGACACGGCGACAGCCTACATGCATCATTTGTAACCGAATACCTGCCGGCGCAGCCAACTTATCGTCGGCAACACCTGGACCCGGCGCGAGGTATATCATACAAATTTATGTGCATAGAGCATTCGGCGTGTCGCGGACTAGGAATCGAGTTCGTTTACGCAACGGAGTCGCCCTGCAACGGAACAATGTCGTTATCTTCGAAGCCGAGCGGGCATGGTTTTACGCAGTTCAAGTCAGAGGTTAATAGTCACCGTTTTGTCCCGGAAACTGTAATCGGTGAGATAACCTTAACTGATTATATGTATAGTATATTACTAATAATAAATGTAGCGTGTACTTTTTTACCTTGTGGGCACAGATATGCGTTTACATTATAATGAGTAAATAAATTATGTATGAAATACATTAAATACGAACTGCCTTACTAATAACCATTTGTACTATCGCTATTTCTCCGGTATTTCTAGTTAGAAGTACCGCACAACAAGGAATGCCGAATTAATAGTGATAGCATAAATCTTTATTAGTAAGGCCTTGAAATTGTACAGGCGATAAAACGATTACTAAAAACGCTGTTTTCTTGTTTTTCTAACGTATTTTTTATTCTATGATCGAACTACTAAGTAGACAGATTTGTTTTTTTTTTTTTTTTATGTGACTGGACATGGATGGCTAATACCACAAGTTCTGTCATGGTATTAGCCCAACACACCACATGGGAACTAGGTGCCATGCCAGGACCTTCCTTATATTATATTGCACGGCTACATTGAACTGGATGGAAAACACGGACAATTTTCATTGCCGCTTCGACCATCGTTCATCCAATGCGATGGTACCAACCCGGGCGGGATAAACCCTACCACCTAGTAAGTAAGGAAGGGGACCTACAGCTTAACGTGGAATCCGAACCACGGCCAGCCTCTCTCAACGGTCTAATGGTCACCCATCCAAGACCAGACCGGACCCAGCGTTGCTTAACTTCGGAGAGCGATCGCCGAAGTCTCGCGCCACTGGGCCACTGAGGCTGACACTGGCTTAATGTCGTTACGCTGGAATAGAATGGAATGGAGACTGCATTTCCGAAGAACGGCTACATCGAACACTGACAAGTTTTCATTGCAGTTTCAAGCACATTTTCATCTAATACGGTGATACCTACCCGGGCGGGCCTAACCTTAGTAGTAGGGGAAGGGACTCGTGGTGGATCGGAAAGTTTCCAATCCATAAAAACCCAACAAATTGGCAAATAAGCTAAATTAACGGAAGCCTCCGCCGAATGTTTATTCAACGCGAACGATCGCACGGGGCACGTGACGACACGTCGCGTTCTCGCCGACGCGTAGGACATGCTGAGTCGTTAGCGGTTAGCGCAGTGCGGGTAGTTTTTGCGGGTAGAACGCAAGAATGGCGGCAGGCCGAGCCGCGGCGAGCAATTTGGCGCGTAGCGGTCCGAGTTCCTTTCGAATTCCTCCGAGCTCTTTAAGGTCGGTCTCTGAATTACTGTCGCCCGTTGCGCGAACGCAATTTACATTGAATCGCCCCCTCCGCGCGAGATTAACGCTCGGAATAACTCGACGGGATGCGGGAATTTCTCATATTCTACACAAAATGTTGAGCAAAACCGTAGTAATTTTCAACAGCGCAAAATTATGTTGAAAGAGGGTTGCATCTACCCAGGCCGGATCGAGTGCTATCCCCTCCAAGCGCCAGCTGCTGCGCAGAACCGAAAACCGATATGGTTTTGGTTAGAACGCGAGAAAAATGACACCAATTGTCTAGGGCAGCGATCGTACCTATGAGGGTTTGGAAATGTTCAAGTAGGGCAACGAATACCACGCCAGTGTTGGAGTAGCCTCTGTGCACTCCTCCGCTGCAGCTTAAATTATCAAATAGTTTGTATTCCATTTATAGTTTATGCCTGATTTCGAAAGTATAGATATAGAAGAAGTATGCTGATTTACATACCTTTATCATGAAGAGCCCCTTTCAATGCCGTATGAATGGATGAAGCATAATGTTAAACTTTTTGAATTGCCTTCAACCGAATGGATGGAGAGTCGCTCACGGCCGTGTTTATCTATGAAATGGTTAAGCGTGTGACCACGCTGTGTGAACGTCAGCTACATGTAAAGACGTGCGTACCATCATGCCAGCTGGCGTTTGGATAGCAGTTCTTGAAAAAGCGCGCAGCTGCCAACATCTGGAAGCGACCGGCGCAAAAACTAGACCACCCGTCGCCATCCTAGACAACCTGTAGCCCCATTCGGGTGGTCGCTGTACGGTTGGAATGTTGCGGTGACGACTCCTTGCCGAGTGACGTACCGTCACGCGCGCAATCACCAAAGTACAGGAGGCAGAGGAGTAGGCCGAACTAGCTTCTCGTCTGGCCCCGAGATAGTGAATAGCTAAAGAATATGTTTGAAAACTTACTGCTTTTCACGCGGCGGGAGGAGACATTCTCCGAAGTTTCGAGCTGATCGTTCAGTCTATTGTCAAGAAGGCAGCCGCCACGTACGGTAAGTTAAGGTTGCGGTAATCTCAAAGTATCATACAGCTAAAGAATAGCTCACTGACGAACCTGGGTCAATCCTGGCGAGCTATTGTACTATAGTCGTGTGTCCGAAACGAATGCGCTTTTCATGAGAGTACGTGAATTGAGGCAGCGCCATTGACCGTCAGCGCAGCAGACAGAACAGGGGAGCTCCATGGTAAGTTTACTCGCCGGGTGATTAGCGGGTGAACGGGCGGGAGAGTGATTGAATCCGACGTTCAGTTGCATTTCGAACCATGCTAAATATAAAACGACATGTTATTCGGCCAAGTGAGCTGAAATTTACCCTCTTGGGAAATGTAGATAAACGTCAGATTGAATCACTCTTTGGCCTATTCACATGCTATTCACCCGGCAAAGTATTTACCATGGTAACTTTCTAGAACAACCGGACAGAAAGCCTAATAAATTTAAGGTTTATAATCAGATCTTGAATCAGAAAAATATGTTGGTCTGGACATTCGTCTCAAGCAGGAAAGGCACCCTTAAATTTCGGACGGCTGTCTGGCTCGCGACATTGTCACATGTAATGTGTTATTGTCACATTTGTTTTTGGCGTAAAAAGGTAAGTGTTAAGATATTGCTAACAATAAGTTATACCAGTAGTAGTAGTAGTCGTAGTAGTAGTAGTAGTAGTAGTAGTAAGTTATACTATATGAGGTGGCGCGGTGTTCAGAACTTGGAGCTGAATTGAAAGCATCAGTCAGTTTCAGGAAGTTGAACAGGTCAGTACGGCAGCACGCACGTCTGTCGTCGGGAATCGAACGAGGGACAACTTGTTCCCGGAGCACGCGCCGGCAAGCATTGCTCGAAGGCGACACCGCTAATTAATTGGAGCGAACGGGCGAGCGAGAAGCCCGCGCGCCTGCGCGTCCTGGCCCCCTACTACGAACGCTGTCGAGTAAACGGCGATATCGCCTGTCAAAAATATTGTATGTATTTGACAGGTGGTGTTTTTATTTTATATATTTCGTTTTTCCTTATGGTGACTATGCACACTTGGATACGTCAGAAAGAACATATTACATGATATTTGTAGTCTTAGTTCAGTTAGTTACAAAAGTTCGAGCAAAAAATAGCCTTCGTCAAAGATTTCAATTTAAATTGAAATGTTTGATTAATATTACAAATTCAAAATGTATAAGATTACATAAAGTTACAGAACATTAATTGAGCCTGAAGAAAATAAATCAATTTATAATATAAATAGTAAAATTTCTTAATATACAAGTAATAAATACATATAAAAAAAATAAAAATTATAACTAAAACGGCAAAATTAGTATAACGATAAAATTACTAGAATTATGACTAGGTACTTAAATAACTATCGTCTATAGCTTCGCTCACGTTATAGTAACTTTTTGCGGGTGATTAAGGTGGCCCAACCCGGCGGCCTCAACTCATTTGCGGGCACGGTACAAAACCGTGCTGTTGCGCTCTGGGACCTTCTCTGTTTCTAAGAATAAGACAGGCAACAACATTTATGCAGATAACATTTTGAACGTGTATCTGAATGGCGGCATTAATTAATTGGCAAATGCATAATATGTAACAGGTTCACTTTAAATGTATTAACACGACCCAGACACCTTGAAATAATCAACAGCATCGTTCTTATCTCGATAAATTCGACGCTTATTATAATGTTTCGTTGATCAACACCTATTGATATTAGAATTGCCTGTTTATGAATGAAAGAAAAATGTTTAAAATCAGAAAGAAATACTGTGGGTGTAAAAACATTCCTAGTTTTTACCTGCGATTGAATCTAGGATTAAGGCGGCCCAACCCGGCGGGCCTAACTCATTCGCGGGCACGGTACAAAACCGTGCTGTTTCTGGACCTTCTCTGTTTCAAAGAATAAGACAGGCTCCGTGATGAGGAAGATGCAACATGTCCACAAAAAAGACAATGTGCATAGTGTATGATTTGGTAAGATTTACGAAAATTTTAATTTCAAAACGACTTATAGCTAAAAGTTAACCACGACCGCTGTAGTCAAAAATCTAACAAAAACCGAATAGATTATTAATCTTGATTAAACAAGCTATGTCTGATGACTAATCTTTTTAAGATGTTCTTACTTTATCATTGCGTAATCCACCTCCAAAGTAATTGTATAAAACGCGCGAAAAATCCGAACTTTCGGACGTTATAACTTGGAAACCAAACACAATTTTACAATGCCAATGGTCATCAGACATCTAGTTAAATCAAATAAAGCTATATTGAGCAAAATTTTGGATCTCTGACAAGAAATATAGGCGTGATCTTCTTTCCCCTTTTGTATGGGGAGATGAGCGGGTTGGGCCACCTTAAGTGTCGAGAGCGCTTTCGATAGCGCGTACTCGATAGCGTTCGTAGTAGGGCTCCAGTGCGACGGGACCGCGCGGCGGTTCACGCCAGTAATGTAATCTTTGGTGGCGAGCTGAACGAACACGACGAAGGGAGAGCGAGGTGTAGCTGTTCCTGAAAATCCTGTCATCACTTTTGTCACCTTATTCCATTTGAATCGTTTTTTAGGGTTCCGTAACCAAAGGGTGAAAACGGAACCCTATTACTAAGTCTCCCCTGTCCGTCCGTCCGTCCTACCGTCCGACCGTCCGTCTGTCACAGGGCTGTATCTCATGAACTATAAAAGGTGGGCAGCTGAAATTTTAACAGAGTGTTTATTTATTTTGCCGCTATAACAACTAATATGGGTAAAATTAAAAAATCATTTAAATTAAAGGGGACCATACAAAAAACATTTTTTTTTTTAAAAATCTTTTACGATGGTACGGAACCCTTCGTGTGCGAGTCCGACTCGCACTTGGCCGGTTTTTGTAATAGACATATATATTTCTAATCCTTATTACATAAGTGGGTACTGGTGCTTATGGTTTTTTTCCATTTTAATTTTTTTTATTGTTTTTTTTTTGGGCTTTTCTATCATTATTTTTTTCTGAGTAAGTTAAATAATGTTTTAATAAATGTATTTTTTATTATCACGTAATATACTTAAACCTAATGCGAATCATTAGATGTAATGTAAATATGTAGCTCAATAGTAAATAATAGCCAAAGTGTTCTCCATACAAACATAGTTTACTAAACATTTCAAAAACACTGACATTCTGATTTGGTTGATATTTAGTATCTAATATTGTACAATAAATATCTGTGTCTGCACGTTTTTGTTTTGCTGAAAAATATAAAGCAAGTCAAATAACCGGCAGAATAATATCTTCATACAAATTTTCTTTTCTCTGTTGTGTGACACAGGATAGATTTAAAAAAAAAAAAACAAACACGTGCAGACATAGATATTTGTTGCTTGATATTAAAGTCGGCCCGTAAGCATACAAAAATTCGCCTCCCATACAAACGTAGTTTACTAATATTTTGAAAACCACTTCACTTACTTAATATTTGGTATCCAATATTAGGCTACAAATATCTGTGTCTGCATGTCTTTGTTTTTTCGGTAAATTTATTCTGGGTCAAACCACAGAGAAAACAAAATACGTATTTTGTTTTTGCTTTCATTTCATTCGGTTAGGATCTAAAAAAAACAAAAACCTGTAGACACAGATATTTGTTACCTGATATTAGATATTAAAAGGCGTGATAAGCGCCGATTGCGTTTAGTGTTTTACCGACTTAAAAAAAGGAGGAGGTTCTCAATTTGTCCATTTGTCTGTATGTGTTTTTTTTTTTGCTTTTTTTATGTTTTGATGGATATCATTGTCAGAACTTAACCAAATTAAAATGGGACCACTTGGGAAGCACTAGCTATCATTTAAAAAAAAATCATCAAAATCGTTTCACACAGGCAAAAGTTATGAGCTAACAAACATATAAAAAAACATACAGACGAATTGAAAACCTTCTCCTTTTTTGAAGTCGGTTAAAAAATTACAATAAGCGTACCTACAAAAATGGCAATTTTTTTTTTTAGTGCTTTTTCTTTGAAGTCGATTATTTTTATAAAGACGTAAGTAAAATAACATTTTATCGTATTTGAAAATCATCAAAAAGTATTTCAATAATCAAAAAAGTGAATATGTAGATTGATGATCTAGCCATAATTTATAGATGAAACTAATTTTCTGGTGATTTGTGTTTTCAAATTAGACAAATATTCTTTCATTAAAAGCTTCTAAAGTAATTAGAAACGCTTGCTAGTTAGTAGTAGAGGCAATGCAAAGAGCGTAGAACAGCTCATGATGACGATTTAATATTTTAAAAAAAACTGAGATAAAATTTAAAAAAAAAACTCCTGCAACATAGAAAAATCGGCCGCGAACCTTAGTGGGCAATAATGTGCGATTACTTTTTTCCCAACGACAAGCATACGGCATGAATTGTAGATTTTCGTGAATTCATATTAATTTAGTGGAATGATAAATAATGACTACTAATGTTACCGGCAATTAAAGTAATTTATTTACACAAACAGGTACCAATAACTCGCACGTCTTGTGGCAAACACTTTTGTAAATTTGGACTAAGTGATCAGCGAAGTTTCTTGCCAGTTCTTCTTCGATGTGATTGTTGAACTGGCTTAGATAAAATATGACAAATTCGAGTGCAGTGTACTGATATAAACAATAGACAATTATTAATGTATAGCTTCACATTCCTAATCAATTTTAAACAAATTACCTAAGTGTAGTTACCTTACAAATTATGAGTAAGAGTAAAGAGTAAAAGAGTAAAATCAATTTATTTACAAGATTACACATTTTTCGGTTACAGGGCATGGTGTAAAAAAAAGGTAATAACAATATGTAATTTGTAAAAAAAAACGGGCTAAGTGCGAGTCAGACTCGCACACGAAGGGTTCCGTAGCACCGTACAACATTAAACACGAAAAATCCCGTTTTTTGTATGGGGACATCCTTTATTTTGTATTATGTTACCTATTTGTTGTTATAGCGGCAAAATAAGTACATATTCTGTGAAAATTTCAGCTGCCTACCTATAACGGTTTATGATATACAGCCCTGCGATAGACGGACGGACGGACGGACAGCGGAGGCTTAGTAATAGGGTTCCATCGACACCCTTTGGGTACGGAACCCTAATAAAAAGGCTATGGCACAGCAAAAACCTGGATGGGTATAATCCCACCAGTAGCTGGTCTTCCGCAACTTCTTATACCCTTGAACCGAAAGACTGCGAGATGATTCTGAAGATGGCTTCGAGGTAACAGTTTTTATTAGTTCGTAGAAAAAACCAACACCATTATTCGTTGGTCGTTTTCAACTATTCGTTAACTTTTTCTTTGATTGATATCACACTTTCTTTGAAAACGAAAGGAAAGATGGCGCTTGCTCAATAGTTAATTTACGCCCGGTTTCACCATCCAATCCCAAAGTTACTATCCGATTTCAGGTAGCTGGAGGTGGTGAAAACGGGGGTAAGTCGACTATGATGAAAATGATTGTATTCCAGTTGTGATATATAAATACACACTCGAGTCGGCACTCGCAAGTATTCTGCCCTTCAGCCCATTCATGCACACAATAAACATTGCAGAGACCACAGAGCATAAAGGTATAAATGTCGCGAAAGCCAGTAGAACTTGCAAATAGAATTACCGAATACAACCACGAGGCAAAAGAGATGACGGTAGAGTAATAATTCAAAGGTATCTTTTCTTTGATCGTTTCGTTAAAAACGATTGAACAAATAGAACACCGTTCTACCGCCGGAACAAACTAAAGCATCGGCGAGATTCTCGCGAACGAATGTCATATCACACGGTTATTTTTTAACGAATCGTTGAAAACGACCAAAGAAACGAAGAAGTGAGAACCTGGCTTAATCCTAGATTCAATCGCAGGTAAAAACTAGGAATGTTTTTACACCCACAGTATTTCTTTCTGATTTTAAACATTTTTCTTTCATTCATAAACAGGCAATTCTAATATCAATAGGTGTTGATCAACGAAACATTATAATAAGCGTCGAATTTATCGAGATAAGAACGATGCTGTTGATTATTTCAAGGTGTCTGGGTCGTGTTAATACATTTCAAGTTAACCTGTTACATATTATGCATTTGCCAATTAATTAATGCCGCCATTCAGATACACGTTCAAAATGTTATCTGCATAAATGTTGTTTTCTAATCAGTTCAAGGCGAGAGCATAAAATAACTCTAACTCAGCTATAATGCGATGTTATAGGTGGATAATACGTTATAATATCATCATAACTTTTGAAGCCTTGAAATAAAAAGTAGTAATCTTTTGAACAAAACAGTTATAATGAAAAGAAAAAAACCGCACATTGCAGGTATTATAAAGGTAACGAATTGTACGCCGATCGGCCATGTTGCGGCGAAGAGGTTGCCATTACGCGGTTTAGCATCGCAGACACTCCAGACGTTTTAAATTGTGGGCGTTCCGACCATAAACATGACCAGGTATTTGTCGAAAGAGATGATCGGCTTAAAAACCGATTTTAACCGCAAGAGGCCTGCAATAACCGGCGTTCAAGTATTTTCCAAAAGTATATATACTATCTACGTGCAATGCACAATGTCAGCCTCGACCGGTCAGTGACCTGACACCTCGGTGTTTGATCATAAAGGTTAAGCGACACTGGGCGTGGTCGGTTCAGGATGGACGACCGTTCGTCCGTTGAGTCTGATCGTCGTTCGGATTATATGTAAAACTGTGGGTCCTAATCCCTATATATACTAGGTTGCCGAAGCGGAAATGAAAACTGTTCGTATTTTGAATCCAGTTCAATTTAGCCGTGCAAATAATGAAGGCCCTGGCTTGGCAACTAGTTCCCGTGTGGTGTGTTGGGCTCAAATTATGAGAGTTGTGGTAAAAAATATCTACGTAAGGTTTCATAACAGCAATTACGGATAATAAACAACTTTAAGTACTTATTTATTAATAACTACTTAAAGTTGTTGTTGTAAATAAATAATAGAGGATATTAAAACTAACAGTCGTATTCAGAGTGAACCTGTCAAAATTTAGTAAGAGATTAGCACCGGACTAACCATACAAAATTGGTTAAGTCCGACCCTAACACGCGTAATAAAGTTAGTCCGCCCACTCTGAATACTGCTTAAAGTTTATGCGCTTACCTTTAAACTCGGCCATGGTGAAATAAAGCGGCAAACTCCTTACACTCCTGGAACAATTTTAAATATATTTAATTATGTAAACAAATCATCAGATAGGCAGGAACAATTAACACATTGTCCAGTTCGGTCAACTCGCCTGGATCGGAATGTGCCAGAATTAACCCATAGTTAGGTTCGGGCTAGCTGATCCGTATTGTAACCGTACCAAAAATAAACAAATAGAGCAAGAAATGTCGGTTTGATTTACAGAATACCAGTTCTGTGTGTCTGGTGTTTTCGCTGACCCAAAAACCTGTTCCGAACTGTTCTATGCTGCTCCACCACGCAGTGATGGAACTCGGAAATTGAACTAGATCCGTCAACCGTCACTTAAACGTCATCCATAATATCGCCTATATATCTAAGATTTGGTATATACCTAAACTTGAGTTAGTTTTAAACGAATTTAGATGAAGGTGCTCGGTGTTTGTACCTTTGTATTTGAGACTAGAATTGTTGTTTGTAAAATGTCAAAGTGTCGTTCACTACAATCTTTTTTCTGTTTTGCGTTTGGGCCAGAGCACTCCATACTGTTCCGCCCAATTCCGTCTTGTGGGGTTACTATCTTAAGTAAAGTTTGTCGGTGATTCTTACACTTTCTTCTCAGGGTATGACAGGTACTCGCGTTAAACCTTTTCAGACGAGTCACACTACTGTTGTCCCTTTCTAATTATTCAAAATACGAAAGCCAAACCGAAGTGATTAACTCTCCTCTGTGAATTGGACTTGTGATCGTTTCAGAAGTACTAGGGGCTGCATTCGAAAACAATAGAACAGGTCAGAACGCAGTACTATGAACTTATTCTGTGGCAGAACCTGTGCTCCCCGAACACAACCCGCATCTTATCCGTAATTACCTCAGATAAAAAAGGAAGGAGATGTGCCATCTAGCGCGCCTACTAAGAAACGCGCTGTGTCCAATTTTCTAAAACCACGGTGGAAGACAAACCTAACTTACTTACCACTTACGATTAAAAGTCAACATGAAGTGAAATTATATTGTTTTTGAATTTTCCTAGCCGTGCTCATAAAGGGAAGGTCCTGGCATGGCACCTAATTCCTTCGGGAATGTGGTGTATTGGGCTAATATCATAACGGTAGTTGTGTGGTATTAGCCATCCATGTTAGGTTGCATAAAAAAAAGTTTTTGCGTTTATAAATTCGAATGATAAATTCTTTACTAAATTATTACATGTGTAGCCCCCAAGATGTCAGAAATCAAGGTATTTTGCACGGTCATCTTTTGCTTGAGGTCATCACCAGCCCTTTGATCAGTCGCCTACAGAACAGTGAAGTTTCCTTGCGGGTTCTTCTTTACTGGGTTGATCGAATCCGCGGATCTTTGTGACGTAACTTAGTGTAGTTTGACTACCAAAAAGTTTAAATAAATGAAATGAAATGTACATGCCACACAAAAGCATAGTCGCAGACGTGTTTGAGGGTTTGTGTAGGTAAGAACTGATTTGGCGAATACATTTCTGGAGCACATTCGTGCCCTTGCTATTTTGGAATGCACGGCCGGCTTTCCATACGATTACATGCACACGGTGGAGTCGAGATAACGACCACATGCCACCTCTCCTTGCCTTTATCGTCTGTGGCAAGTACCTGCGCCAGTCCAGTGTCAACAGTGCGAGCGGACGGACGCGCCGAGTCAACATGTCGCTAGCGTCACGTTCCTCATAACGAGAACAAACAGAGCCAAATAGAGGCAGCCGGGCCCTCGGCGATCGCCTATTGTTTGCTCGAGGTGTGCACGCTCGGGCTTACGTCAATATTTACACAAATTTGAAGGCACATTACGACTCTCGGAACGTTCTTTACTAAATCGACAGAGAGTGAGTAGATGCGGATGATATTTACTCACCTTTGTTGTATTTCAACGAGAAGAAAGTACTTCTAGACAGAAGAAGAGAAATATAACTGGAGTAACTTAACGCCCGGTTTCACCACCACCAGCTAAAAAATCCCAAAGTTACCTTTCGGTTACACCATATTAATATTCAATGTATACGAAAGGTAACTATCGGATTACGGGTAGCTAGAGGTGGTGAAAACGGGGGTAAACCTGTAGATTTACCACTTCACTACCTACCACTGACGAATACTTTTTAAAACACGTCTTATGTTAGGAACTAACTCCAGCAGCGTCAACATGGTTCCACCAGGATATCTCCAGAAAACAACTTGCAGAACATAATCGATTATAAACTATGACCGCTCGCCTGCTTGAACATTTCTCATGCAATCTCATTTCTTAAGGTGGCCCAACCCGCTCATCTCCCCATACAAAAGGGGAAAGAAGATCACGCCTATATTTCTTGTCAGAGAGACCTAAAATGTTGCTCAAAATAGCTCTATTTGATTGAACTAGATGTCTGATGACCATTGGCATTGTAAAATTGTGTTTGGTTTCCAAGTTATAACGTCCGAAAGTTCGGATTTTTCGCGCGTTTTATACAATAACTTTGGAGGTGGATTACGCAATGATAAAGTAAGAACACCTTAATAAGATTAGTCATCAGACATAGCTTATTTAATCAAGATTTATAATCTATTTGGTTTTTGTTAGATTTTTGACTACAGCGGTCGTGGTTTACTTTTAGCTATAAGTCGTTTTGAAATTAAAGTTTTCGGAAATCTTACCAAATCATACACTATACACATTGCCTTTTTTGTGGACAGGTTGCATCTTCCTCATCACGGAGCCTGTCTTATTCTTGGAGTAAGTCCCAGAGCGCAACAGCACGGTTTTGTACCGTGCCCGCAAATGAGTTGAGGCCGCCGGGTTGGGCCACCTTAAGATATTCTTGGCAAGGAATATTACAGTAAAAAGTACGAAATCAAGATTGTTAGTTTGAGTGGGTCGCAGCTTCAATATAGCCCTGGAATGACAGTGAATTCCTTGGTGAATGCGGTGTTTAGTGATACAAAATAAATATTTTCCAACAATTCCCATGAGCGAACCCAGCGAGTCATGGAGCGAGCTATGATGAGAATATCGCTATGGGATATGGTGCGTAACGAGGCAATCCGCCGACGTACCAGAGTAGTCGATATTGGACACCGGGTGGCTGAGCTCAAGTGGCAGTGAGCTGGTCACGTCAGCCGAAGAGACGACGACCGTTGGAGTAACCGTGTCCTACACTGGCGGCCGTGGACAGGAAAACGAAGTGTGGGAAGACCACCCGCCAGATGGGACGAGGATATCAAGTGCGTCGGCGGAAAGCAGTGGTTCCGTACCGCTGAAGTCCGGGAGGACTGGAGATATTTAAGAGGCGCATGTCTAGCAGTGGACGCAAACATGCCGACTGACTGACTGACTGAATAATTCCCATGGAAGTTGCAAGAAACCCATCGTGGCCTGCTGCGTCGCGTCGTGATTGCATCGTGCGTCTCTCGCTCCGTATAAAGGCGTGGTTAATGGCAGAGCCAGTAGAGCGAAATCGCGATAAGGAGAGCGCCACACAGCGCGCCTCTTTGCTATTCAGGCTCGGCCGCCGCGCCGCTCCCGTATCCCGCGACCATCGCCGGCACAATGCCCCGCGGGGAGCGACGCGACTCGAGCCCATCGCAGCCTCGGAGCCAACCGGTAAGGAATAGACTGGCGACCGAAACCCTTCCGCGCAGCGGCAGCGCAGCCACGATTTACCGACGATAGCGCCGGCAAGGTTCCAGCGTTCGTTTAAAAATTTGCTCACTCCTACCGGGGGGGCTACCGTCGTAATTTAAATCGCCGGGCGAACAGCCAATTCAGCGATGAAATCTGACGTTTACGGCTATACTGTAGCCACATATGGGAAAGGAAGTCCTCAATAAATGCTTAGTCCAAAGTTCAGCGCCGAGCGGTCCGTCTTGTTGGGGACCCACAACTCACCGCTGGCTTGGAGTCACAGATGGTTTGCGGGATCGCTCAGTTTGTTCTACAGGTGCTCTGTGAAACTTGCATCCCTCTTTCCTCCTTATCCTACCTATATCCGGGCTTGCAAATGTTAGTTAGCTTAACGCCCACTGTGCGAGCTCTTTAATTCTCAATACATTTGATTGCCAAACCGTTCGAATAGGGGTTTGGAAATCAAGTGACAAGTCGGTCTTTTTTTTATGTTAAGCGCGGCAATAGGCGTACGCCAGGACCTAAAGGTGCCCGACGACGCCCATGGGTTTTCGAAAATTTCGAAGGGGGCTGCGAAAACCATGCCGGCCGGCCAGGTGCTTCTTCACACCACATTTGAAGGTCGTAATTTGGGGGAAATACATCGGAAGCGAGTTCATACCATTGTTTACAGACCCTATAGATAAAGGATCTAAAGGATAGGTGGGTACTTATCTTTGGAATGCCGACTGTGAATTTGTGCATTTTCTTCCTGTTCCGCGTTGAGCAAAGGTAGAAAGGGGACGGAGGAACAGCGTTATGCAGCTCCGACGAGCATTCTCCGATAGAAGACAGAGAGAGGCCCTACATTCGGAGTTGGAGGGTCTCCCGGAGGACGGGCCCAGAGCGTTTAGTCTGAATTGTCACCCTCGTGACTCCGCGTTTTCATGCAAATCGGTAGTGCGAGTTCGTTTTTGACAGGTCGAAGAAGTAAAACTGTTATGTGTTTGACGTTTTTACGTCACTTCGAAGTACCGTCACACGCCAATTTAGGTGTGAACTCGGACTGTCAAACATGCCCGCAACATGGCGTACGAAACGCCCATCGAAAAAACATGCGAGTCGACGAACATTCTCAAGAAAACGAATGACCCAAGGTAGCGAGACGTGCCGCGAACAATACACAGAACACGACGCACCCGACGCCGCACGACCGCCGACGAAAAGGGAAAAAGAGCGCTCGCCCGCGCCCGCGCCCGCGCCGGTAACGAGCGGAGCCGCCGCCGCCGTATCGAGATCCTGGACCTCGTTTAAATTCCATGGCCGCGCGCAACCTTGGACCGCGAGGTGGCAAATAGCCGGCGGCCAAAAACGAAGAGCTCGGGCGACATCTGTAGAATGTCGCCACGCGAAACTATTCCGACCGCGCCTCGACGGCGAGCAACGAGACGGCGACACATCGAGTAAGGAAGTACGGGAGCGGCGACAGAAACTCATCCGTTATTGCCATAAGGCAATAACATCACCCATTGGATGAAGGAAAGCATGCAGTAGGTAGCTAACATTTATAATATGTTTTTATGTTCTCCTTTTTATCTTTTCAGAAATGTACTCTGCATTGTATGTTTTACTGTTCTTTTGTTTTCTGTGTACTTATGTCTTCTTCATCCAATAAATGGTTATTATTATTATTATTATTATTATTATTATTATTATAGCGGCACACAAACCACGTTTTAGTGATACATTGATGGTAGCGCCGCCGGAGCCCTACACGAACGCTATCGAGAAGGCGTCAACGCCTATCAAACTATTGCATGCGTTTGAACGCGCGCTCTCCAGACTACATAACTGTCAAACGCATACAATATTTTTGACAGGCAATGTCGCCTTCTTGATAGCGTTTGCAGTAGGGGACTAGTTCGGGACGCGCAGCATCGAATGTTCGCAGCAGTAAATGGCGTGCAGTAGCAGTCTACGAGCAGCGGATAGAGAGATAAGCTCAGCGATAGTCCGCAAAGCCGTTGTTATGGAGCCTCGCTGAAGTTGGTTTCGAGAGGTGATGTGTGTTTGGCGACTCTGAAGACTAAGTCCACTAATAGATAACTCAATTTTCGAGCGTTAGCGTTATGAGATAACCCCGGAATCAAATAAAATTGCACCAAATTGTGTGTTATCTCATAGCGCTAACGCTCGAAAGTGGAGTTATCTATTAGTGGACTTAGTCCCTTTTTAGCACCTTTGCTCTCTCGGCAACCACCGGTTTTTCAATAAAAAAGACTTAAAGGCCCCGCGTACTAGGGGCGATTTTTTCCACACTGCCTTCACAAAGTGAATTGGCATAAAGTCCGACACTGCTGTGCCTGACATCGTCAGGAGTGAGTGAATGGGTAAGCGAACTAGCTGGCCGGCGCTACCTTCAGTGTAGAAGTATTATCACCAATAAAAAGTGACTACGCTGCCGCTGTACGGAAGAGTTTTGGTCGCCTCTCCCGTCCTTCCTTCCTCGATGCCATGTCTCGAGGGTCCAAGAACGCCGTCGACAAGATGGAACATTTCACGCTCGAAAGGAAACGCGTGGGCACAAAACGCCCATTCGGAACATTACCATACAATAACCGAACCGAACTGAGCCGGTAGTCTCAGTTCTCACCTAAATTGACGTTTTCGTAACTTCGAAGTTCCGTAAAAACGTCAAACTCCATACAAGTTTTTACTAGATATTCTGTGGTTTTACTTCTTCAAGCTGTCAAAGTCAAACTCGGACTACCGATTTGTATGAAAACGCGGAGTCGACGTAAACGGGAACGTCGACGTAAACGGCAACGTCGACGTATTTACGGCAACGTCGACGTATTTACGGCAACGTTGAGTAAGCTGCCAAATCAAGCTCGGACTCGCCAATGTTAGTTCGATTAACGCCCACTGCGCGCGCTCTTCAATTTCTCCATACATTTGAAAACGCCAGTCGATCGGTTTGCCGTAAACGCCAATTTAGTTGACAACTGAGACTTCGGGTACTGGTTATCGCCTCGCACCGTATAGGAAGGATGACGTCGTGCACTCGAATAGGTGCATAATTGGAATAAACCTAGTATGGAAAGAAAATAATTCTCGAAAGCTCCATAGCGAGCTATCGGCCACATGGTGCGGTCGGGCAGAGCGCGCGCACAATACAATGAACGAGCTATATGGAGTTAGGGTCGAGATTCAGGGAAGGATTAATACACCTTGAATGATTTTAAACTCAATTGGTTACGACACAAGGTGCACAATAGCTCGTCACCGACACGGAAAGTAGGCGGAGGGAGCATAATAAGCGTGCATTCAGAGCTATGCATGATTTATTGATAAAGATTTCTCAGGTGTGATAAATTACACCTTTTTAAGCATAGCTTCGGCGTGTTTAATCAAGATTTATTGATACTATAGTATGGTTTAACAAAACTGTTCCTTATATCATGTACAAGAAGTACAAACAAAAAATCATGTTGTATCGCCCCTTATTTTTTTTTTATTTTTTATATTTGTTGTTATAGCGGCAACATAAATACACACTCTGTTAAAAATTTTCAACTGACGGAGAGACGGTTAAACCGACGGACAGCGAAGGCTTAGTGATAGGGGTCCGTTGGCACCCTGTGTACGGAACCCTAAAAACTACTTCCACCCCAAATGGGGGGTTCAGATCATAAAAAAAAGTAACGAAATCTCTTGAATCATAGATTATTTTATTTCAAGCGTGAAAATTCGACGTAATCAAATCCCATGCGACAGAATTTTAATTACACGGATTTTCCCCCCTTCCCGCAACGGCTTAATTCGACGCCGTCTCCGGCGACACTGGCAAGCCGTCGGCCGACACGAGAAAATAAACCCAAAGTGACGATCGATTGTAATACAAGAGGTTCTCGTAGCGCAGAACCCGAAAGGGCAAAACGAAAAGAAAGGAGAGGCGGCCTTTGTAGTCGTCTGGGCGGCGCAGCCTCCGACAGGACAATGGCCGATTTATACGGACGTCGGAATAGCTCAGAGTGGGCAGTCTGAGTTTTCACCGAAATTGGCGTTTACGGCAAACCGATCGACTGGCGTTTTCTCCAAACTCCATACAAGTTTTTACTAGATATTCTGTGGTTTTACTTCTTCGAGCTGTCAAAGTCAAACGCGGACTTCCGATTTGTATGAAAACGCGGAGTGGACGTAAACGGCAACGTCGACGTATTTACGGCAACGTTGAGTAAACTGTCAAATCAAGCTCGGACTCGCAAATGTTAGTTCGCTTAACGCCCGCTGCGCGCGCTCTTCAATTTCTCCATACAATTGAAAACGCCAGTCGATCGGTTTGCCGTAACGCCAATTTAGGTGACAACTTAGACTACCGGCTCTGGTCGGCCGGGGAGCGTTCGGCATCGATGAATGCCGCTCGAGGACGAACTGGCATGTACACTTTTAACACCGAAAATCCCGGGGACACCCGAAGGGTTTGATAGAAATATGCCACTTTTGGAAATTTTGAGGTAAGTTTAAGCAGTGAAAACTAAAATAATTTGGTGCGGATATATGTAGCATACCTGAAGTGATATAATAGTAAAGAGCTTGATAAGGCAAGGCTGTTCCGACCCATACAAAGGTGTTTGTGCACATAACGCAAAGTGTCGCACTAAGGTCCCCATACAAACTTAGTTTACTAATCATTTTAAAACCACTGTTCCAATTTGCTTATCAGGCAACACGTGCAGTCTGCACGTGTTTGTTTTTTCGAAAAATGTATCCTGTGTAACACAACAGAGAAAAGAAATTTGTTTCAGAAAAACAAGAAACGTGCAGACACAGATATTTATTGTAGAATATTAGATAAGAAATATCAAGAAAATCGGATTAGTGTTTTTCTAATGATTAGTAAACTACGTTTTTGTATGGGGAACATAGCTAATCATTATACATGTTAAATATAGTCACAGTAACACACACAAATCGATATCTATTAAAGCAGGATGCTGTGTTAGCATCATATGTTAGCATTCGTGACGAAATGCAGTTATCCAACTCAGAAAGAAAAGAAAGTGGTGCACGGAGCGAGGATTTGAACCCAGACCTCCGGTATTTTATAGGCAAGTCCCCGCGCCACTAGGCTACAAAATCGGTCACGTAGTGTGGGTACGCGCCCTTACCGTAGAGATCTGGAAAGTCGAAGGTTCGCGTTACATATCACGTTATAGACAGCTCGGAATGGAAACGTTAAACACTTGTCACAGCTAATTGCAACGAGGCGGAGTCCTACCGTGTAATTTATGTCAGTATTTCCCGACACGATCGTGTTGGCGTCGACGCATGCAATGTAACAGCACTGAGTAAGTTAATAATGTAACAGCCCGTTTAGCTCGTAACTCGCCAGCCCGCCTAGATTGCCTAATAATAATAATATGCTTTATTGCTTCCATACCCATAGGTACATGCAAGGGAGGACTTATTGCCTAAAGTCAATATCTTCCAATCAACCCGATTATGGGACAAAAATATACAGGTAGTAACAAAAGAAAAGTAACCTAAGATTGTTGTGCACTATTTATAATTACTCTAAATTAATTTATGAGCCTGATGAGCCTAATGCCTATTAACCTGAACTAGAGAACACCTAATGAGCCTGAACTCGATAAAAAAAAAGTATTCTAGTTACATCCATCGAGCGCTGATTAAGAATTTGGTTCCGGGGCAACGATTTCCAATAAAATGACTCAAAAGGTCGTGGCAGACTTTTCTAGTTCATGGGAAAGCTTGGCAATGCCATAGGAAAGAGGCGCAGAATAGGCAATATCTTCTCAAAATGTAAGTAGTCACAGGTGACTGTGAATCAGTCGCTGTAGAAAAATTTAATAAAAAAAAAAAAACAAAAAACAACGAACGTATCACGTTAATATCTCTGCTTTTATCATCATTTATTTATGTTTTATGATTTCATATAAAAACGAATCAATTACGCTTTTTGTTTGGTTTTTTTTACACAATTTTGAAGCAGTTGAAAAAGTATAAGCTATGTAGATTTGTAGTTTCAAGACCAGTGGATGACAAATATTCTTTACAATATTGTTCGTAAGAATACATGAACAATACTTTTTCAATCGGCAGTTTTTCACACCACACCACATCCACTTTGAAGAAGCATTTGCGCCTCACCTTTTTGGCGACGACGAATATACGCCTCCGGGCGATGGAGATATTGACGATGCAGATATTGGAGTAGCATATATGAGTCGCCGGCGATGGAGTTAATGGCAATAAAGCTTGGCGACGGAGATATGATGATACAAATACAGGGCACCGTGGGGGACGACACAGATCCAAGATAGATCCAAGATATTGAAACACGTGCAAGACAGACACCTCGTGTTGATCTGACCCCCAGGCCCATGTGCATTTGAGGGCGGGTCAACGCCGGCCTGACCCCGGTCGTGCAGCGTCTGATGTCTCCGATCCACAGGCCTCACTCTAATTGAATGTCCGCTCAACTGCGCGATGATCGATGCAATCTAAATTCAAAGCGACGTTCACCGTTTAGTCGATTGAATTGTCTATTGTGTTGCCATCCTTTGCGCTGCACTGTATTTACATTGCTTGGTATAGTTTCATCATTCTTCGCTAAATGTCAAAATTTATTTGAAAGTAGAATTACCAAAGTTTTCCAATTTAAGCACATCTCATTATATTTATGGGACTGGAAATGGAAGCATACTGCTACACCTACTGCTATGATAGCCAGGGGGCCAAATACTTGCATTTCATGGCAGAGGACATGGGTTTGATCACCGCACTGTTCAAGCAAAACTTTATTTCTCGTTCCAAAAGGGATAAGTGTGCGCATTTCGTCACTAATGCGAGTTGTTCGTTGGTTCGGAATTCATACAAAACCGTGCTGTTGCGCTCTGGGACCTTCTCTGTTTCAAAGAATAAGACAGGTTCCGTGATGAGGAAGATGCAACATGTGCACAAAAAAGACAATGTGCATAGTGTATGATTTGGTAAGATTTACGAAAATTTTAATTTCAAAACGACTTATAGCAAAAAATTAAACCACGACCGCTGTAGTAAAAAATCTAACAAAAACCAAATAGATTATAAATCTTGATTAAATAGGCTATGTCTGATGACTAACCTTTTTAAGATATTCTTACTTTATCATTGCGTAATCCACCTCCAAAATTATTGTATACTAGCTGCGGTACCCGGCTCCGCTCGGGTTACTGTCGGCTAAATTATCTCATGGATAAAAAGTAGCCCACATGACTGGTCCAAAATAGGGTCAAACTGGTCCAGGACAATGTATCCATGTACCAAATTTAATCAAGATCGTTCGAGCCGAAATAGCATGATTTAATGAGAAACATCCAATAATTCCCATTTAGAGCTTCGTTGACGTTTGGTGGCTATTTAAAAAAAAAACATTTGCCGCGAGAACCTTTCTGCACTTTCACTGCTACATTGCTTACCTAGTAAGAAACGTGTAACGTAGGTAAGTTTTGCGTGGACTCCAACCCACAGCCAGCCTAAACATCGAAAACAGTAACCCATCTCGAACCTGACTGCTCCCAGAGATGCTATACATTGATAAAATACGCATATAAATCAGGTAAGTGGTTCGCATGTTATAAGACTTTAAGACTCACTACTTACCCTTCTGGTAATGAAGCGTTATATTATGTAATCTATAAGTTTTTAGTAGAATCAGGCTAGACGTAGATACAACGCACATCTAAATCGAGTAATTGGTTCTCAAGGATTTTATTCTGTTGGTCGCTCCTCCGGCGATTTAGCGTGATGCCAAGTAGTCCTAAAGTTGCAGGAAATACCAAGCCGTACTTCAGTAAAAGTAAGCGCTGCCGCCGCAAAGCCGAGCCGTGCATAGCATTGCAGTTTGTATGACAGCCCCATCTTAGCGTAAGCGGAACTGAATTCTATTTAGCCAATCCTAATTCCCGGGTAGTTAAATGTACATGTACTAAGTTTTACAAATCGCTAGTGCCTTGAAAATTCGCCAAACGGACACCAAACAGTCACGACGTCTGCCCTCCCCCCGCCGCCGCTCCCCGCCACCGCCCCCGGCTCCTCTCCCCCTAGTGGGAAGTATCGCTACCGGCATCGTTTTCGCAGCCCCGTGAAAGTTCTAAAGCCCATGGGCACATAAATTGTAGCCTATGTGTTATTCTGATGTATAAGCTATATTATTGTAAAGTTTCATTAGAATCCATTCAGTAGTTTTTACGTGAAAGAGTAACAAACATCCATCCATCCATCCATCCATCCATCCATCCATCCATCCATTATTACAAACTTTCCCCTTTATATTATTTATTAGATAAAACGCGCAAAAAATTCAAACTTTCGGACCTTATAATTTAGAAAACACAATTTTACAATGCCAATGGTCATCAGACATCTAGTTCGATCAAATAAAGCTATATTGAGCAAAATTTTGGATCTCTGACAAGAAATATGGGCGTGATCTTCTTTCCCCTTTTGTATGGGGAGATGAGCGGGGTGGGCCACCTTAAGAACCGTTCATAGTTTTGATAAAAACGAATATAAAGACTTTACTGTTCTGCGCAAACGTAGCTTTTCGTTTTTTTATGTTTCTAAAGCGCGAAAAGTAATCCAACCCAAGTGTTTGGGAAACGAAACAGCAGAGGTTGCAACATAGGCGACAGAGCCAGTGTCGGCCAGATCGCTCCCGGATTCCCCGAATCGCGGGGAATTTGAGGTTTTGCGGGGAATTGGCCAATCCGCGGGAATTCAGTTTTTAGGCTGCATGACCTTGTTTTTACTCATTCGAAAAATATTACGAACATTGAAGCAATCGGGACAACTTTGGATTTCATCTTCTCCCGAAAGTTGTTTAGAGGAAATGTTTTTTTGCTCATTCGAAATTTGCAATGAAAACTTGGTTCCTATTCAGGATTTTAAGGATTTCGGGGAATCCTAACAACGTTTTTGGGGAATTGGGGGAGTGGTGGACCGAGCATCGCACATCTAGCTGGTTTTCTGATCTGAGTTGCGTCCCTCGAATCGACTTCACTCATGAGGCACTTTGCGGAGCACGCTGGACGTACTCGCGCCAATATATACAGAGACAACAGTATCGTAAGAGGCTCTAATAAATTCATAGGATCGGCTCAGTGGCGATCAACAACATTAGTAATAACTGGTCGAGCTAACAGCGTATGCAGTTAGCGACTCGTTAAGAGAACACACTGAGCTATTTAATATCTATTGACAGGCTTAACTGGCTTAGCGAGTCGCGTTCAGTAGAGTTCAGGTAAGAGTGAGTTCGAGTTCGGGAGTGAGTTAACCTAAAAATATCTGGAAACAAAATTATTATTTAAGGTGGCCCAACCCGGCGGGACTAACTCATTCGCGGGCACTGTACAAAACCGTACTGTTGCGCTCTGGGACCTCCTCTGTTTCAAAGAAAAAGACAGGCTCTGTGATGAGGAAGATGCAACATGTCCACAAAAAAGACAATGTGCATAGTGTATTATTTGGTAAGATTTACGAAAATATTGATTCCAAAACGACTTATAGCTTAAAGTAAACCACGACCGCTGTAGTAAAAAATCTAACAAAAACCAAATAGATTATAAATCTTGATTAAATAACCTATGTCTGATGACTAATCTTTTTAAGATTTTCTTACTTTATCATTGCGTAATAAACCACCAAAGTTATTGTATAAAACGCGCGAAAAATTCGAACTTTCGGACCTTATAACTTAGAAACCAAACACAATTTTGCAATGCCAACGGTCATCAGACATCTAGTTCGATCAAATAAAGCTCTTTTGAGCAAAATTTGGGATCTCTGATAAGAAATATGGGCGTGATCTTCTTTCCCCGTTTGTATGGGGAATGGAGCGGGTTGGGCCACCTTAAATAACGGAACTGTTATTTTAGCTTTCAACATTTATTGTATTAATGTATTGTATTAACATTTGACCGTGGTCAAAAACGGTAATGAAAAAACACTTAACCCTAATCATACACAGAGCCGGTAGTCTAAGTTGTCACCTAAATTGGCGTTACGGCAAACCGATCGACTGGCGTTTTCAAATGTACGGAGAAATTGAAGAGCGCGCGCAGTGGGCGTTAAGAGAACTAACATTTGCGAGTCCGAGCTTGATTTGACAGCTTACTCAACGTTGCCGTAAATGCGTCGACGTTGCCGTTTACGTCCACTCCGCGTTTTTATACAAATCGGAAGTCCGCGTTTGACTTTGACAGCTTGAAGAAGTAAAACCACAGAATATCTAGTAAAAACTTGTATGGAGTTTGGAGAAAACGCCAGTCGATCGGTTTGCCGTAAACGCCAATTTAGGTGAGAACTCAGACTGCCCACTCTGGTCATGTGTACCTTAATATAATATACAGTCCTGTTATTTTAACAAATATGTGCAATTTGAAATGAAAAAAAACAGCTTTCCAACATAGATTGCCAACTATCTCCACCGATCCAGCTTCACCTAATCACGACAATAATATTGATTATTTACTTCGTTCAAACGACACTACGGCATTGGACTGCGACGCAGGTCCCCATAGGTCAACCCGTGCATGATTAAATTTATCCACATCAACACGAGATCTTAATTTTCACGGGGTAGACGACTGGCAGAGGTTAATCTTCGGCGCTATCGAGTCACAATTCGCAGGGGTCAAAGCAACCGGGCGGGGTCGCGTCGTTTGACACTATCGTTAATAGGTATTCTGTGCTATCGACGCACGCGCAAGCCTCACTAGCGGCACCGTTCATTCACGAGCGCAGCGCGGGAAACCTAGCGACATGCGCGCCGCATTCATTATCGCAAAATGGCGTCCGGGGCGTGGACGTGACGGGCATGTCAAGACACCCTCCCCGCCGCGCCGGCCGTGTCGAAGCTCTGTTATTTATCGCTCCCATTACACGGCACGGGCGAGAGTGGAGAAATTCGCAACGCTTCCGCGGAAGCGAAGCGCCTAAACTGTCCTCCAATGACCGCCCGAGGCAGGAAGCCATTACCATAAAACATGGGATACAAGTCTCCACAAACAGCGCGAGCTCGGATTAATAATAGACTTCACCGAAAGCATCGGAATGGGGGGCAACAAATCAAGCGAGATCCGCTAGACGCTCCCGTAATCCTTCTCATCCTGTTCATGGAAGGGCAATTATTCCAGGACAGGGCGAGAGGGGATTAGCGGGCGCTAAGTAAACGTGCTCCACGCTCGCTTTTCACTCCACCCGTGACATTCACGGAACAATAAATACCCAGTGATTCCCCTGAAGCATGTGCTTAGTTTAATCTGTCGAGCCACAATCTGTGGGATATTTGTTGCTATACAAATTGTTTTTGGCGCTAGGACTAGCCAACTACTCGCGCCATACAAATGCACTTTTTAACAAATGTAATAATATGTAGTGAAACGCTTCAGCAAATCCAAATAGAACTCCAGACTGATAATGGATTGTTAATATTTTTTGATTCCATCATGTATTTAAGTAATAATAAAAATAAAAAAAGTTGATTTTTCTCATTAGAAATCTGAAAGTAATTAGATTTCTAGATATAAGCAAAAACAGCATATATGCATAAACAAAAAAATCCATTTGCTTTTAGATTTCTACATTTAGTCAAAAAAGTTCGGAAATGGACACCGTTTCCGCAATGTATTTTGTATAGAAAAAGGAAACATACATTAACGAAAATAGGTTGATTCCTAGACAAGGAATCATATATTGTAAGAATGACACTTATAATCGTCAGACTAAGCCCCGGTTGCACGAAGAGACGGCCGAGTTAATCAATGTTCAAACACGTCACTTTTAGTGAACTGCATAGAGTTCCTACCATACTGTCCACACAAAGTGACGTGTTTGATCATACTTTGACGTTGATTTTGATTTTTTGTTCTTTCGTGCAACCGGGGCTTAGTTAGTTAACTTGGGGTGCCTCGTCTAACTTTGCGATTTGGCTAGTACCAGGGCCTTAAATCCTGCGTCATGCGTTGTGGAAGGGCATAAATAGGGGATATCTGTTGGCTTCTCTGAAATATACAATTACGTCAAGGATAGCAATTTTATTGTTTGAGGTTATTTTCGAATGAATTTGCGCCTTTAGGTTTTAAGATACCAATCACACCGTATATCCAAAATTAATACTTTATAAGGCAGATCAATCTATTTTTAACTGACATAGTATAAATAGAAACAACGAACGCATTTTCCTGAGATGGCAGACACCTTGTCACCGCCCGCGTAGGGTACATATTTCAGTTAACATGCAATGAATGTTCCAGCCGTTTTTGTCAATGAGTACCATAGTTTCAGAACAATATTCCGTGTTCAGGACTCATACACACCAATAGAGTCATCTTTTGTCCAAACTATTCTAACATATTGCTGAAAGGGTGTTATAATACTCTTTTTTATACAATTAGCAAAATCACATTGATGCGAATTTACCAGGCAGTGGCAGACAGTATGACACCCTTGTGCAGGCTTCAAGGCAGCGCCAATGAAGTCACATCCCAAATTAGAGGTTAAGTTGCTCTGCTACGAATTATATTTTGATTTAATTATTTACTAAAACATTAAGAAAGATTCGTTTTTTTTATTATTACGTACATAAATACTCGTTGCTGTGTTTATAGAAAGATTACAATGGAATTTAGAACTTGTCCCTAAACTTGCTTTACTGGCTTCGCTTTCAAATATACTCTGCCCGTCAGAAACAGGTACCTACGATATAAATTGTTAACCGGTGTTATATTTTTAAAGAAGATTTGGACAATGCAATCGATCTTTTCTCCAGAGTATGCGCTCGTTCGACGACTGTCAGAACCACAGAATAGAAAGAGACTGCTACGCGTGCCTGGACTCGAGTCGAAAGTAAGTGAAGCTTCGACTCGTAGTCGCTGCTAAACATTGAGGGGTTTACCCATAACCATGTGGAATCGTACACTATAACAGGAATGAAACTATCAAGTAAGCGAACTCTGTCGAACTATACCATCACTAAGCATTTACTGTCGGTAACTTGTTTAGTACCAAATGAAAACGAAAACACCCACACAGATATATACGGTGCTAGTTAAGCAAAGCGGGCGTAAACCCGAACCTGCCCGAACGATTACATGAATATCGATATTATTTATGCTGACACCAGAAAATTAAGTGTCACTTTAAATGTTATGACACTGTTTTATACATTAATAGCTAACGTACCCGGTTCCACTCCGGTCAATTGATCGACAAACAAAGAAGTCAACTAAGAGTTGTAATATGTGATTGTGTGAGTCATTAGCGCAGATCTCGGTAATACGCGTTATTTATACTATGTATTTAATGGATAATACATTACCGTTATCGCACTAATTCGAGGTTATGCAACGATATGAAATGAAAATTAAAACGAAAGTCCAACCTGACGAAGGTTCTTGTCGACTCTTCTTCGCCAGAAGTAATCGAACCGACAGGAAAAAAAAAGGAAAAAAAATGACGAATCCGAGTGTGTAATATACATCTAATGGAGGAAATAAAAAGCACAATCTGAAACTGAAATCTATATTGAAGAATTGTAATCAGATTTTGAAAATAATCTAAAAAAAATTTTTGGTCTGGACATTCGTCGGAAGCGGTATTCGAACCTGCGACCAAAACGTAGTCCGTAAACGTCAGTCCGGTCTAAAACGTCGAGATCTACCCAAACGCCAGTAAATAGAGCCCGTAGTCCGACTTGTCACCTAAATTGGCGTTTACGCCAAACCGATCGATTGGCGTTTACAAATGTATGGAGAATTGAAGAGCGCGCGCAGTGGGCGTTCAGCGAACTGACATTTGCGAGTCTACGTTCAATTTGAAAGCTTACGAAGACTCCGAGTTTTCATTCAAATCGGTAGTCCGAGTTTGATTTTGACAGCTTGAAGAAGTAAAACCACAGAATAAGTACTAAAACTTGTACGGCTTTGACGTCTTTATATAACTTCAAAGATCCGTAAACGGCTACATTTCGGACTACAGGGTCAGTTTCAAGCGTCGTGTTTGATGGTGTTGAATTTTGTAACTTTGCAGCAATATTGCTTTGCACACCCGCGACTGTTCATATTTTTGCTTGACGGCATGTGCATTTCCATCACACGATCTGGTGCAGCGAATATCGAGCACGTCGATCGCGGAACACACCGACAAAGCTCCGAGAGGTCTCTTGCGGTTGCTTGCTCACGCCACAACAATTTCCAAACCATGCCATACATGGCGGCCGCGTCGTGACGCCGCCGCGTCGCCGCCTGGCGCCAGCGACGCACGTGGTTAATTCATGAGCACGCCGTACCCGCCGAGACTACCTGAACGACCGTAAACTCGCCGCACAAAGAGTGCTGCAACGCTAATCCTCGCGATTGCTCCTCCATAAACGCCGGAGGGGCAATTACGGACGCGCGCAGTACGGTCGTATGGGAACTGGTGCACTCGAGCCGGGGCACAGAATAAGTAATAGTGCTGCCGGGGATGGACGCCCCGGCGAAACGGTTGCGCGATCACTCCGCAGAACCGGTACTATGGGACCGAAAAAGAGAAATCTTTCAATGCGACGATCTCCGAGTGTCGTCCATCAATTCACCTCGTGGCATCTTGCACACGCAAGCGCAGTCGCCATACTGGGCGTTGCATTAAAACAAGCAGTCAATCCGCATATCACCGCATATAACAAGTCAGGGAGACAGCGGAAATCTTTGTCCATTGGCCAAGGCACAATTTAGCCGGGTTACACCATGTAAATATGCAATGTAACCGAAAGTTAAGTATCGGATTTCATGCAGCTGGAGGTGGTGAAAACAGGGGTATGAATAGTAATCGACATGTTTATGATGAATTTGCAAATCTAATGTAATTTTAATTTCTAGGTTTGCACTGTTTTCAATGGCTTTGGTATGTTGATAAGCTATATATGTAAATAGATACTTGAGATAGCGACCTGATTGTACACAGGTGGGCGTGGGATTAAAGCTGAAAAGACCGGGTTCGATCCCTCGCTGACCGATAACTTTTAAATTCTTTCGATAAAGAGTCACGCGAGGACATAATATACTATAAACATACCAGTTTTGGGAAGTAAAGAGTTTTCAAAGTCTCCTTGACATTTGGGTGTCAATATAGACCTAGCATAGCGCGCTGAGGAACAAAACTATACCACACAAACGGGTACCAGAAACTCGTATTTCTGTAAGCAGTGGCAAACAAATTTGTAAACATAGAATAAGTGGACGTTGAAAAAATTCAGCTAAGTTTCTTGCCAGTTCTTCTTCGCCGTCTGGCTAATGATAAAATATGACAAATCCGAGTGCAGTGTGCTGCCTGTGGACGATGAATAAACAATAAACAATAAAGCGTGGGAGTGAGACGACAGCTCAACGTACCACTACCGCGAGTTAGAGGGAGATGGAATATATCTGCCCGATGAGACAACTTCTGAAATCGTTTTCATTGGAGTCGCGCTCATGGAATGTGAAATGTTTTTTTGTGAAATCTTAATGATTTCGCTAGTTTTACATAAATAAAGCATGATGACTTATGCATTTATAGATTACGACCGTTCACTAAACAGTGAACGGGAGTAAAAAACCCGAACAAAACTCCTTTTTTGATGGTAAATGGGGAGTGATCCACTGATTCTTCGTTGATCAAATTTCTTAACTCTCTTTTTTCATCAATATTTCAAAGTACAACTTAAAACATAACTTCAGATCATAATTTTGAAGCTACACAGCGATTTAAAATTGTTCGGAGTAAAAAAAGAAATTTTAGTATTTTTGAGATTTTCGAAAGAAAGAAAATAATTTGAAAGATTTTGGTCTCATCCGTTAGTTGACACTGTCATTATAAGTCTATGGTTTATAATCGGTCAGCTTTCGCGTGGCAAAAAACTAGACTTTCAAGCTATCAACCCATCTCGCCGGCGCATCTGGCTCAGACGAAGAAAGCCACTTGTGGGCGTGAGATCACGCAACCAATGCGCACCACTATTAAAGGGGGCTTATTTGCGTGGAGCAATATCAGTAGGTCTATTCTTGGAAATCCTCACTAAGGAATCGGGAATCTTTCACTCGAAAAAACAGGGCTGATACCACACTACAGTAATGATATTATCCCAACACACCATTTAGGAATCAAATGCCGTGCCAGGACCTTCCTTATGTTGCCCGGCTACATTTAACTATTATAGATCGAAAATACGGACAATTCCCGTTTTCTCGACGGAAAGACTCCCGATTCCTGTGCGCGAAGTTGCAAGATTACGATTTGCACTGAAATAAATTCAGTGAGCCCGATTGTATTCTCTTTACGCGACGGAACCCTGTTTTCTCGACGGAAATACTCCCGATTCCTGCGCGCGGAATTGCAAGAATTGACACGCCGAGCGCCGGGCGCGAGTGTGCGCAACAAAAGCGGCGGCGCGGGCACTCGAGCGGGGTCGGGTGGCGCCGGCTCGCGCGTCTTGCTCGTTTTGGTGGTCTGCGGGCGCGAGGAAACGTTTAGTAGCGCGCCCGGGGGACCGCGCCTCCGCCCTCGCGGGACGGCTTCATGCCGGATCGCACAATCAGCCTTATCCTCATGAGGTGATCGAGTTCCATACGATGGCTCGTGCCCGTATCCTCAGTCAAATTAAGAAATATTGCTCCGAAATTGTGCACATGAAATAAATCAAGTGAGAGCTACGTCCGTAAGTTTTGATTGTTTTGATAACTTACGGAAAGTTTTAAGTAATGTAACCTGACATGGATGGCTAATACCACACAATTACCGTTATGATATTAGCCCAATACACCACATTCCCGAAGGAATTAGGTGCCATGCCAGGACCTTCCCTTTATGAGCACGGCTACATTGAACTCGATGGAAAACACGGACGATTGCCGCTTCAACCGTCTTTTCATCCAATGCGATGGTACCAACCCGGGCGGGCTTAAACCCTACCACCTAGTAGGGGAATGGGACCTACCGTTTTACATGGATTCCGAACCATGGAGCAGCTCGCATTCGTGAAGAAATGCACTTATCTAACTCAGAATGATAGAGAAAGTGGTGCATGAGCACGATGATGGTGTTTGTCAGCCTCAGTGGCCCAGTGGCGCGACACTTCGGCGATCGCTCTCCAAAGTTAAGCAACGCTGGGTCCGGTCTGGTCTTGGATGGGTGACCATTCGACCGTTGAGAGAGGCTGGCCGTGGTTCGGATTCCACGTTAAGCTGTAGGTCCCCTTCCTCACTTACTAGGTGGTAGGGTTTATCCCGCCCGGGTTGGTACCATCGCATTGGATGAACGATGGTCGAAGCGGCAATGAAAATTGTCCGTGTTTTCCATCCAGTTCAATGTAGCCGTGCAATATAAGGAAGGTCCTGGCATGGCACCTAGTTCCCATGTGGTGTGTTGGGCTAATACCATGACAGAACTTGTGGTATTAGCCATCCATGTCCAGTCACATAAAAAAAAAAATGAACGAGACGAGGATTTGAACCCAGACCTGTGGTGTGCTAGTCTAGTCCCCGCGCCACTAGACTACGAGCCGCATAATGCACATTTTCAGAACAATTTCAGAAGGCCGAGCCTATGGGCCGAGTGCACGAAAGAACAAAAAAATCAAAATCAACGTCAAAGTATGACCAAACACGTCACTTTGTGTGGCAAGTATGGAAGGAACTTTATGCGGGACACTAAAAGTGACGTGTTTGAACGTTGATTAACTCAGCCGTTTCTTCGTGAAACCGGGGCGGGGCTACGACGCGCACTCGCTCGAACTACGGGTCACCTATCTGTTTCGTCCGAAGACTTTTTAATGCAATCAGTTTTCGAATGCGATGTCCTGGTGACCGAGGCAGGGATGTGTCATCGAGCCTGCATGAGATTTTTGTAAGAGCAAAGCCAATCATTTTGCGTATTTCATTCATTTTTTAAACTATATTTTACGAAATGGTTCAAAACTATCTAATAAATATTATAAAGGGGAATGTTTGTAATAATGGATGGATAGATGGATGGATGGATGGATGGATGGATGGATGGATGGATGGATGGATGGATGGATGGATGGATGGATGGATGGATGGATGTTTGTTACTCTTTCACGTAAAAACTACTGAATGGATTTTAATGAAACTTTACAATAATATAGCTTATACATCAGAATAACACATAGGCTACAATTTATAAACATATTGTGCCCATGGGCTTTAGAACTTTCACGGGGCTGCGAAAACGATGCCGGTAGCGCTACTTCACACCGGCGGGCGCGGGGCCGGGGGCGGGACGGACGGTCCGACGGGGGCGGGTGCGGGGAGGGGGGGGGCGGGTACGGCTTGGTATTTCCCGCAACTTTAGGACTACTTGGCAAAATCCTTGAGAACCAATTACTCGATTTAGATGCGGATTGTATCTACGTCTAGCCTGATTCTACTCAAAACTTATAGGCTACATAATATAACGCTTCATTACCTGAAGGGTAAGTAGAGAGTGTTTAATTCTTATAACTTGCGAACCACTAACCCGATTTATGTGCGTATTTTATCAATGTATAGGATCTCTGGGAGCAGTCAGGTTCGAGATGGGTTACTGTTTTCGATGTTGAGGCTAGCTGTGGGTTGGAGTCCACGCAAAACTTACCTACATTACACGTTACTTACTTACTAGGTAAACAATGTTGCAGTGCAAATGCAGAAAGGTTCTGGCGACAAATGCTTTTTTTAAATAGCCACCAAATGTCAACGAAGCTCTAAATGGGAATTATTGAATGTTTCTCATTAAATCATGCTATTTCATCTCGAACGATCTTGATTAAATTTGGTAGATGGATACATTGTCCTGGACCAGTTTGACCCTATTTTGGATCAGCCATGTCGGATACTTTTTATCCATGAAATAATTTAGCCGACACTAACCCGAGCAGAGCCGGGTACCGCAGCTAGTATAAGAATAATATTAATAAATAAATACATCGCATTGAATCCCGCTTGCATTGGTACCGGTGCGTTTGGAAACATCACATGGAAAGTTTCCTCAGGGGTTGATGGCACACATTCGTTCGTAGCTATTGCTGCTTTAACTGCTAAAATGACTTTTCGAAGAAAAAGTTTTCGCACTCATCCTTACAAATATCTAATCAATTCCAGCCTTAATCGTCTTTTTTGTAATCTAATTCGATGCTTACACAAAGCAAAATTAAACAATTCACTGAACGAACGTGGTTTGTTTATCAATTTAAATAAAATTACACGTCAGCAGCACGTGTAATATTTTCGAAACCAAACACGTACCAGGCTTCAAAAGTTCAGAGTAAAAAAAAACCTATTATTTTATCTATGGTTATTTTGTAAGTTGATTTTCTTAGATGAAAGATGAGGTAATGGCCTTTTTTTAAGTAACTTGATTATAACCACACCCACCGTCATGATATTAGCCTAACGCACCACACTTCCGAAGGTAAGGTGCCATGCTAGGACCTTCCCTTTATTTGCATGGTTACATTTAACTGGATGAAAGATGGTACCAACCCGAGCGGACTTAACCCTACCAACTAATAGGTTTCAGTTTTTTTATTTCCTTCCATTTTTTTTTGTTCCTGCAGGTTCGATTACTTCTGCGGAAGAAGGACCGGTAAGAAACTTCGTCAAGTTCGTCATTGCAATTTTTTTTTACCACCTAGTAGGAGAACCTACAGTTTTTCATTGATTCCGAATGATGGAAAGCTCGCATTCGCAACGAAATGCATTTATTCAACTCAAAAGAGAAAAAAAGTGGTGCACAAACGGGACCGGGATTTGAACTCTGGCATGGAAGGGAAGTCCACACACCCCTGAGCTACGAGGCACTCAAAACTATGTTTAAAGAAATCTACTTTCCATCCATTCTTGTACCTCTTATTATTTCATAACTTGATTTCTTTGGAGGAGGTGAGGTAATGAACGATGGTAATGAAGTACAACCTGCACCGTTTGCATGATATTATGCACTCATAAATTGCCACATAGAGATAATATCTTTACCAGTTAAGGTAAATGTCCGCGTAGGCGGGGGCTCCTTTGTTCTAGTGGCCGCGGAGATTTGCCCAATCTCCGTATTACTTGAAAACGTTTAGCAACAAACGTGGATGACTAACGTGGATAATGATAGTCAGATAAACAATTTACATTCAAGTGCCCTCACATTATCGGAACGACCTTCCGGTATCCACTGGTTCAAGTATATAACGAAATTTGCGATAAGATAGGTTACAAACCTTCCTAGTTTTAGTAACCTCGAATTGTTCACTTTCTTTGATAAGCATAATTAATTATACTATCGTAAAGTAATATCTAAATTAAAAATAACATTAAATTATATGGCCTCCGTTGTAGTTTAATTCGTTTTCATAATTAAAGATGCCACAGTTAATCATTGGGGTTTTTTGGTTGATTTTATAGTTGGCATTGGTTTGCAAAGCAATACCAGCTAAAACTAAGTATTTGATCGTGTATTTCTATCCTATTAGCTACACAGGAAATGGAAAAAAACGAAAATCCCTTTTACTCCAAGTTCGAGAGCAGACGAATGGGACGTAGCAGCGATGCTTTCGCTTGCATGGCGCCATCCCGAGTGACCGCCGAGCGGCCTATATACAAAACGCATAACCGGTTATTTTATCGATGACGAGGGCCGATAGGAGGAATCGCCTTTTTGTACGTCTCGAAAATAATTGGGCGCCACAGGTATTCACACCGCCAGCGCTGCAGCGACCCATTAATAACTCCGGGGGCATAAATATCCACCGTCGGAACACTCGCAGCAATCCGTAAAACCAAACGAGCTGGAGATCGTAAACTATAAGACCCCGGCAACAATGGCGGTCTTCCATGGTGTATGAATATGTAACGAGACATCTATCAATGGCTAAATATTGCGTGGGCTCGACCAAGGCGTCCATCTTCGGTCTAATTGACGAAAACAATGACGGTTCAAGAAGGCTACTGTTCTATCTAGGACGCGAATCGACTACCGCTCACCGGGCGAACAAGGAATGGTCTTTTGACATAAGTAACTTTGTAATTAGAATTAAGCCATGTCAAAACAGCCATAAGTAATAGAATCAGCCGTGGAGTTCAAAAACCGGCCAAGTGCGAGTCGGACGCGCACACGAAGGGTTCCGTACCATCGTAAAAAAATGTAAAATCACGATTTTTGTATGGGGCCCCCTTTTATTTTAATTATTTTTTAATCTTAACTATTTGTTGTTATAGCGGCAAAATAAATACACACTATGTGAAAATTTCAGCTATCTATCTGTTACTGTTACTGAGATACAGCCCTGTGACAGACGGACGGACGGACGGACGGACGGACATCGGAGGCTTAGTTCCGTTGGCACCCTTTGGGTACGGAACCCTAAAAATGGGTTTTCACGGTTCATCAAAACCTTAGGGATTAGAATGAATGCACGAGTTGTGTAATAAATGTAAGATTTCATAGACGAAAATATTATTCAAGCTAATAATCCGTTGGACCTGTCTGATATTAACGATGCTAATAACACGCGGTACTTTTCGTTAGCCTGGCTGATTTAAGACATACACACAAGTAGAAATGTTTATAGATTCCTTTCTCCAGCCTTTTTTCCAAGTCCAAACCATCTTAAAACTGTCAAGTCAACGTCAAAGACATTTAGTTGGACAACTTTCTGACCGCTTCTTCGAAGGCTATTCGCTGCGCACATTCGAAGAAGCACAAAAGAACAATATGTCCCTCATATTAACGTGGCAATACTCGTATACTTCGAGAAGCACAAATAGCTGCCCAACGCCAGACTCGATCGTTTTAGTACAGTAATGGCCCAGCAGAAAGTTTATGCAGAAACGTTTACGATTTTGCCGCCGAGGGCAGTAATGTTTCTATGTAGTGGACTGCCGACGGCGACGAGGACACCAATATACGCCGTGATGATATTGAAACACTAATGGCTCTTTGGCGATATCCAATAAAAGATTATGAAGGTAATCACTATAAAATCTATGAATACACACTTCTAAAAACTATAATAACTATTAAAGATGAAGGTAAACATATTCTGTAATGGTTATGGATGCAACATCCAATTAATTTGAGGTTGGACAGCTAAATATTACTGCCTACTACTATAAAGTTTGTTAACGTGCGTATGGTCTAAAGTGAACCGGGTATTCCTTGGCATATTTGGGGCAAAGAAAGGAAGATTACGGGCCGAGTGCACGAAAGGACAAAAAGTCAAAATCAACGTCAACGTATGATTAAACACGTCACTTTGTAAGGACAGTATGGAAGGAACTCCTTGCGGTACACTAAAAGTGACGTGTTTGAACATTGATTAACTCGGCCGTCTCTTCGTACAATCGGGGCGACATTTTGTTGCACGACTTGTAGGTATCAACAAAAAAACATCGGGAGCAAGATTTATTAGCCGTGTGATTATGGTAAATGAATTTCTGGGTTAAGGTGGGCCATCCCGCTCAACTCCCCATACAAACGGGGAAAGAAGATCACGCCAATATTTCTTGTCAAAGATCCCAAATTATGCTCAAAATAGCTTTATTTGATCGAACTAGATGTCGGATGACCGTTGGCATTGTAAAACTGTGTTTGCTTTCTAAGTTATAAGGTCCGAAATTCGAATTTATCTTAATAACTTTGGAGGTAGATTACGCAATGATAAAGTAAGAACTTCTTAAAAAGATTAGTCATCAGACATAGCTTATTTAATCAAGATTTATAATCTATTTGGTTTTTGTTAGATTTTTGACTACAGCGGTCGTGGTTTACTTTTAGCTATAAGTCGTTTTGTAACTAACATTTTTGTAAATCTTGCCAAATCATACACTATGCACATTGATTTTTTTGTGGACATGTTGCATCTTCCTCATCACGGAGCCTGTCTTATTCTTTGAAACAGAGAAGGTCCTAGAGCGCAACAGCACGGTTGTGTACCGTGCCCGCGAATGAGTTAGTCCCGCCGGGTTGGGCCACCTTAATGTGACTACACTGATAGGCTAGTGGGTCTTCTTCAAGAAGTAATTACTAATATTATATTTGCTTTTAGCGTCCGGATGTCACCGACGGACAAGTTGTCTCATTCAACAACTTCACGAGACATCCGGACAAACCCGTGCGCGGACACCGAACTAAACTCCCAATAATGATTTATTCGATAATGAGGAAGTGAAACCGGCAGTAGTCTAGAGAAGATACAAACCGCGGGTGTACGCAAACAACTTTTCAAGGAATCTTCGATAGTAAATAAAAAAGCGTATACCATTAATAGCTCCTGAGAGATTTAGGGTACCCAGTGGTTGACTGACAGACGGACGATCAAAAAGAAATGCAAAATTTACCCTGCATCTATCCTTTCTAGTAATATTCCATGTTTTTACGTATTGAGTGGATAATACATTGCCGTTATCTCATCAATTGAATCTATGCAACGAGATGTATATTGAAGCATTGCAATTAGAATTTTAATTATTTAATTTTTATTCTGAAGCAGGTGGAAACCATCTAGTAGTAGATATAATAGACGATTTGAATATACTCAAGAAAATCGTTGGATTACGTAATAGCAGTAGCATCGTTCGTTTAGATTTTCACTGTTATTCTGATGATGTCCACAGCGTGGTGGACGTTGGGAACGATTGGTTTTCTCGATTTATATCGTGCAACATAAAGCGATACAGAAGTCGCACTGCAACAGTCTCACGGACAGATGAGGCGTTCTGCAATCGAGGTAGTGAAGCTCGCTGGCCGGACGCAGACGGCGCGGGCGTGGGAGCGCCGACAAAGCGTCGACCCACAGAGCCGACTCAGTCACACCGGATCACTAATTAAAAGGATTTTGTTCTCTGTCAGCTGCCGATAATGACGAACGTTTTATTGGACGACAACGCTGTGGCGGTGAGGCGGGCCTGACGTGGGCAGATCCGATCGTATAACCTTATGCCTGGCTTTGTGTCATTTTTATAACGCCAATGAAATATATGTTCTGAATCTGAAGTCATTGTTGAAAAGATATAAACGTCTTTTGAACTTTCTAATCCCAGCCAACCGAGCGTGCTTAGTTTTTTTCTCTTAATTTAATCTCGTTTATTTCGATTGCTGTCTGGAATATTGATGACGATCTTGGAACAAAAGTAACATTCATACTTATACATATTATAATTTATGTTTTTTTATGTAGAGCTAAATTTTATGCCAGTCCCTTCCATGTATTGTACGGTAAAATTGCACTGGATGGAAAATAGGGACAGTTTACATTACGCGCCAAACATAAATTCCCCTCGCTCGTACAAAAAACGCTCTTGACACGAGGGCATAGAGTAAACGTATAAGAGGCGAATTTAAGTTTGGCGCGAACTATACAAGTTCATTCAGTGCCATGGTACCAACCCGGGAGGGATTAACCCTAAGAAGTAAAGCCAGTTTCTCACTTCTTCGTTTCGTTGATCGTTTTGAAAAACTAATTCATCAAAACATAGCAGACTTACTACTAGGATTTAAAAAACAAATACTACAAGATTTTTTTTTTATTAAATCGGACATGTTTTGATAGAGAAAACAGGTTTATCCTGAGGTTAGGTGTGCGATGTCTTTGTAGGTAAAGAATGGCCGTTTCAATTTTATACTGTAGGCTCTGAAGGACGAGGACCAACCGTTTCACGTGGAATCCCACAAAAACGACCAATATTTTAGTTGACATCTACATCCATTTAAAAACACGTCTTAGCCGATAAAGATAAGCCAAGAAGTATATCTGTTGTTACTAAGTTTATGGAGACGAGAAAGATGCACGTTTTGCACGGTTTAATTTAAAAGAAACATTTATAAGTAGGAAGAAACGAAGTGATCACGATGCTAAATCATTATTCGATATAAATCAGAGGTTCGAGTTAGCGGTTTTAATCAACTGTCATAGTTAGTGTCGAATTAATGATATTTTTGACGAACAATTTCCGTTTACACGTACGTAACTTGATACTCAAAACGAATTTTATCAAACCCGACTGCGTCCGCAATACTTAATTATGAAACAAAAAAAGGATGAAATGTGATCGCATAGGAATAAAATAGCATTATTAATATGAACGTATATTTACGTCATATTTATGTTAATGAGTAGACTTGTAAAAACCGTGACGCTCCTCTGCCCGAGACGTACCTACTAGCGATGGATCTTTCCGGATGAACCCCATTCCGAGAACATACTCCTTTTGACACTCCTCATTAGCCGTATTGACTCCTATTCCCATTCCCCACTACTCACTAATTTATATGCATTCCGTCTTATTATAGTCATTCCAGAATTCCACATCCAGAACAGTCACTTCAAAACGTATAACTTCACCCAAATCGTCCGCACGACCTTTTTTTACCAGTCATTCCTCAGTGGAGACCAAATTTTTTGCTCATTCGAAATTTTCAATGAAAACTTGGAACCGATTTAAGACATTTGCGGACCCACCATTCCGGTATAACCAGTACGGAGTGAAATTATAGCCACTCCGGGGTGGAAATATAACCATTCCAGAGTAACATTGGACCTTCATTCCGGAGGTCATTCCGGACGTGTGGAGTAGGAATGGGAATGCATTCAATTTTGGAGCCGGAATGACCCATTGCTAGTGCCTACAGTCCCACACGAAACTAAGCTCACCAAATGTGGAGCTACATTCGGCACTAGTCGGATAAATGTGAGGGAGTTCAGAATCGGATTTGGGTTTGTCATTAAAAACGTTCGTGACAATGGTCGAACCCGGACTCCAACAATGGCCTTTACGTAAGCAGAGTTTAAAGAAACTCATGGTTTCTGTATCGTGGTTCTGTGCGGGTATTGTCCACTACGGTTTCGAGGATTTATACGGCGAAGACAACAAATGATTCCAGTCAATAACTCAAAACTAGTCTAATCCCTGTTTTCACCACCTCCAGCTACCTGAAATCCGATAGTTAACTTTCGGTTACATTGAATATTTTTATGGTGTAACCGAAAGATAGATAGCTTTGGGATTTTTGTAGCTGGAGGCGTTAGGCTACACCATATATGTACAGAGAAATATACATATATTATATACTGGCTGCGGTACCCGGCTCCGCTCGGGTTAGTGTCGGCTAAATTATCTCATGGATAAAAAGTAGCCCACATGACTGGTCCAAAATAGGGTCAAACTGGTCCAGGACAATGTATCCATGTACCAAATTTAATCAAGATCGTTCGAGCCGAAATAGCATGATTTAATGAGAAACATCCAATAATTCCCATTTAGAGCTTCGTTGACGTTTGGTGGCTATTTAACAAAAAAAACATTTGCCGCGAGAACCTTTCTGCACTTTCACTGCTACATTGCTTACCTAGTAAGTAACGTGTAACGTAGGTAATTTTGCGTGGACTCCAACCCACAGCCAGCCTCTCGAACCTGACTGCTCCCAGAGATGCTATACATTGATAAAATACGCATATAAATCAGGTAAGTGGTTCGCATGTTATAAGACTTTAAGACTCACTACTTACCCTTCTGGTAATGAAGCGTTATATTATGTAATCTATAAGTTTTTAGTAGAATCAGGCTAGACGTAGATACAATGCACATCTAAATCGAGTAATTGGTTCTCAAGGATTTTATTCTGTTGGTCGCTCCTCCGGCGATTTAGCGTGATGCCAAGTAGTCCTAAAGTTGCAGGAAATACCAAGCCGTACTTCAGTAAAAGTAAGCGCTGCCGCCGCAAAGCCGAGCCGTGCATAGCATTGCAGTTTGTATGACAGCCCCATCTTAGCATAAGCGGAACTGAATTCTATTTAGCCAATCCTAATTCCCGGGTAGTTAAATGTACATGTACTAAGTTTTACAAATCGCTAGTGCCCTGAAAATTCGCCAAACGGACACCAAACAGTCACGACGTCTGCCCTCCCCCCTCCGCCGCTCCCCGCCACCGCCCCCGGCTCCTCTCCCCCTAGTGTGAAGTATCGCTACCGGCATCGTTTTCGCAGCCCCGTGAAAGTTCTAAAGCCCATGGGCACATAAATTGTAGCCTATGTGTTATTCTGATGTATAAGCTATATTATTGTAAAGTTTCATTAGAATCCATTCAGTAGTTTTTTCGTGAAAGAGTAACAAACATCCATCCATCCATCCATCCATCCATCCATCCATCCATCCATCCATCCATCCATCCATCCATCCATCCATCCATCCATTATTACAAACTTTCCCCTTTATATTATTTATTAGATATTAGATTATTAGATATTAGATATACACAATTGCTTATATCTTGCAATATCTTAGTTTCTACTGTGTTGCTATCATGAAAGTACTGGTATTATTCTGGCCAACAGTTCGATATCAAATATTTTGCGAACTTTAGGTTATTCGGTACGCGATGCCGTCGATGGAGGCAGAACGCAAACATTTAAATCTCTTTCGGGTGTATCAGAGCGCATTCGAACAGAAATTAGAAATCAAATCCAGCCAAGTGCGTGTCGGACTTGCACACAAAGGGTTCCGTACCATCGTACAAGATTTAACAAAAAAAATCACGTTTGCATATTTGTTGTTATAGCGGTCTGTGGGTTCACTCTGTGAAAATTTCAGCTGCCCAACTATTACGGTTCATAAGAAACGAGAGACGGACGGACGGGCAGCGGAGGCTTAGTAATAGGGTTCCGTTTTCACCCTTTGGGTACGGAACCCTAATAATCATGGAAGAGATGCGATGCAAAAATCGACACGGGCAAAGTTATCCGTGTCGAACTGTACACACATAGGTCCACAGGGCATGGCGAATATGATTAGTTTGTGTGTAAGATTAGGGAACGTCCAGGCGCAGGCGGTGCGGTGGCGGCGCACTGTGGGCCGGGAAACAGGCTTCATAGTATTACCACTTTTTTTTCGCGAACTTCAAGTTATCAAAAAAGTTTTGAAGCCGATTTATAGGGCATCAAAAAAGAATCTTAAAAATGTTATTGAAGTGTATATTGTACAAGTAATTATTTTTTAAAAAATACCTAAAGTTTTTTTTGTATGGAGCAAAACACAAAATGACGATTTTTACAAAATGCTTAAGACATCTAGAGGTCTCGTTCAAAATGTCATGAAGTAAACCATAATCCCAATCCGAGTGTATAAAAACCGTGTGCAGATACGTACAGATGTAGAAGTTATAAGGGTCAGAAGTTGCCCCTTTTCGTCTAATTTCAGTATACAAATCTTTGGAGTTTTTGAAAACTTCACAATGTTTTTATACTGTATTAGGTATGGATAAGCAGAAATGTCTAAGATTTACTCCATTATGATGCATCTGAATGAGTCAGGTCAATGAAAAAGTGACTTAACAAAAAAACTTTTTTATTTTTATTTTACGAACGTTATCTATGTAGTTTACTCCATAAATACACTACTTTTGTTGCTTTATGTGTCTAAGTCTGCTTAGCGAATAAAAAATCAGTACCTATGTATTTTTATAACAACTGACTTCGTGAACATAAAAGCTTAATTCAAAGAAATAAATCCTAATCGATCAACAAATAATGGTACTTACCTTTTGTCTCTTTGTGAAGTGGTTAAAATAAACCATAAAATATATAAGTAATATGGTATTTATACATAAGGTACACTTTCACATGGCTAATCCTTGCTTTCATAAGTAGTTCTCATTAAGACGTATAATTGAAATAATGAAAGGATTAGTGGCATCTCGCCCGTGTCGGCCGGCGCATTTCTCCGTATTTTCGTAAGCGGGCTCACTGACCACATGTAACTTATAATTCGGGAATGAGTATTAGTTCAGTATTCGTTCAGTGCTTGCGGAGTGACAGATTTACTTTTGCGATACAACTTGGCTGGGACGAGTAGTTTTAATTAATTTTCAGTCTATTGTGTGAGAAAATTCGAAGTTTTCATTGCACGATTAATTTGTTATGGTGGCGTTCAAAACGAATCTTGATTGTTTTTGTCTACTTACATAGCTAAAATGCTGTTTCTAACTCGGACGTGATGTTCGATCATTTTGTTGTTGCTTTAAATGTGACAGTAACAATCGTGTATATTTTAAAGATTTTTGTAGAAAGTTTACCTTAATTTTTTACACGAAGTGGGTAAGTTTACATCGTTCGTTCGGGCACTTCAAAAACAAGTTCTAAGCGTGGTTGGAGTCGGAAATTCCATGGCCTGATTACTTACAAGGCATTGATGTCGCGCAAGAACCAAACTTTCATGAACATGACTTCGTCGTTCCTGAATCGCCAGAAGAACAGTACGCGGAGCCTTCTACCTAGATTAAACGTAAAGTTAGTCCCCGTAAGCCTTTTCATGATCTGCACTAACAACAAAAAAAACGTAGAACTAAAGACCTTTGCGCAGAATTTGAATTCTATGAGCTGGCATTCGCTGCTGTGAGTAGAGGCTTAACTACTGATAAGAAGTGCGTCGCTGATGTGCTCAAGTACTTTTTAAAACATCCGAGTGAAGTTAGGCGTGTAAAAGAGTTTATAATAGGAAAGAAGTCGACTCAGTTCATTCCTGAAAAAGCTGTTAGCTTAGCTCTCTAAATCTCAATATTGAACTTTGAGAGCTACATCTGCCGAGCAAGGCGTGGACTTGTACGATTCGTGCTACAAACTGCAAACAGCGAAAGTGGAGTGCTATCCACCAAAAGAATGTGTTAAAATCACTGAACTGGAAGCACGTGTCCAGCTGCAAGGTCTTCTAGAAGCGTGAACCCGTGAACCGATCACACGGAAATTCGCTATAGAGCAGTTGACCCTAATTAGTAAGTAGTGCCTCGTCTCAGTACCTACAGCCAAAAACTAGTTAGCCAAGATGCTGACGACTCAAGCATCTTCATGTGCTCATTGGTGCCACTGAGGCTAGTATGCGTAAACGAATCAGTAAGGGATAATCCTATACTTAACTCTACTCACTATTGCAGGCTAATCTACTTCTAATTTGCTAATGAAAACCGCTTCCATATCAATAGTGAAAAGGAGGCTGTGCAATCTAAAGTAGATCGTCTTCAGCCATCGCGAATTGGAAATGATTCGGTAGTAACTCACCATTCACATGACAATGATCGATGGCAGATCACTTCAAAACTGTCAGATACAGTAACATGTGATATCGGTAAGGTGAAACCCGGGAAAGTGAAGACCTTGGAGAGAGTGTTGCAAAAAGAAGCTGACAGATGAAGTAAGGGTTGTTGACATTGAATGCTTGGATTCGGTGCATGGAATGTGTGCTACACATCGCTTATCGGTTGGACTTCAAGAAACGTCGAACGGAAGGACCAGTCAACCAGGCCCTTGCTAAAGCAAGAAAAAACGAAATTCAGCGATATTTTAATACTGTATTTGGACTCTTGGTTAAGCAGGTATCTGGCACCACTAACACCGGGAATACGGCAAGACGATTTTTCGAAGATCCGGTAAAGACTGCCAATATCACGGGGGTCGACCACAGACTTATCCAAAGATTGGCTACCGTTTTGGGGGGGGGGGGGGGGGGGTCAATATCATGTGGTCAAGACATCAATGTAGAAAGATTTGCAAATTACGCTGTACAAACGGTTAAACTGTACGTAGAGCTTTACGAGTGGTACGCTATGCCACCTAGCGTACACAAAATCCTGATACATGGTAGTGATATCATCAAGCATTACAAGATATGAAACCTATCGATCGGAAGGCTATCAGAAGAAGCTTCTGAAGCTAGAAACAAAGACTTTAGAAAATGCCGACAGTACCACACACGCAATTTCAGTCATGTTGCCACCAATCAGGATATTCTCAATAACTTCTTCATATCTTCAAATCCCTATTTGACAAATATCAGGCCTAAACGCGCATAAAAACTCTGAATATGATTCAGAATAAGCCTGCGAGCCCACTCTTGATAATTTTCCTCCTCATCCAGATATCCCATGTTTCAGGAGCCTCCGAACTGTCCTGTCACGATAGCTCTCTTGACGAAAAAATTATCCTCTCTTTATCCTTTACCTATGGGGAAGAAGTAGTCAGTCAGTACCCAGGTTCGTGCCCTCCCCGTAAGTAGCAATAACAAATATGCAGATTTAAAATGGACTTATGTGCACCATTCGAACAAAAGAAGATGATGTAATTATTGATCACCATGATTGGCGCCTAAATAATATAAATGAATTGACTTGTTGTTGTGAAACCAATTAATACATACAACTTCAGCGTTACGTAAAATATTTCTGAAATTACCGAGTTTATGAAAATATTCTTTTGCATATAATGAACAATTAATAAGTGTATTTCTATTCGCTAATCAGACCAACCCAACCAACAAAAGTAGTGTATTTATGGAGTAAACTACATAGATAAGTTATTTTAAACTACGTTACCTACTCAGTTATTTAACACTTTTGAACAAGACATATGTGGATTTAACAAAAAATCACGACGAAATTCAATTCTGTTACGTAAAATACAAAAGTATTTTTTTTTGTGTTAAGTCACTTTTTCGTTGACCTATCTTCATTCAGATGCATCGTAATGGAGTAAATCGTAGATATTTCTTTTTATCCGTACCCAATACAGTATAAAAACATTGGGAAATTATCAAAAACTCTAAAGATTTGTATACTGAAATTAGACGAAAAGGGGCAATTTCTAACCCTTATAACTTCTACATCTGTACGTATCTGCACACGGTTTTTACACACTCGGATTGGGATTATGGTCTACTTCATGACATTTTGAACGAGACCTCTAGATGTCTTAAGCATTTTGTAAAAATCGCCATTATGTGTTTCGCTCCATACAAAAAAAACTTTAGGTATTTTTTAAAAATAAATTACATGTACAATATAAACTTTAATATAATTTTTGAGTTTCTTTTTTGATGCCCTATATATTGGCATCAAAAGTTTTTTGATAACTTGAAGTTCGTGAAAAAAAAGTGGTAATACTATGAAACCTGTTTCCCGGCCCACAGTGCGGGGGCGGCGGCGCCAGGTACCTGCGATGCGCCGCGCGCCGGCCGCGAGCGGCGCGGCTCGTAAAAATACATTTTATATTCTTGGGGCCGCGGGCTGGATTATTATTCCGACTCCGCGGCGCGCCCTCGTGTGGGAAATGCGTAGTAAAAGTAAATATTTTCGATAATTAGCCCTAAAAAACAAATACGTAAATGACATTTTGTTTTTTGCAACCTGACATGGATGGCTAATACCACACAACTACCGTTACGATATTAACCCAATGCATCACATTCCCGAAGGAATTAGGTTCCCTTTATAAGCACGGCTACATTGAACTGGATGGAAAACACGGACAATTTTTCATTGCCGCTTCAACCATAGTTTCATCCAATGCCGGTAGCGCTTAACCCTACCACGTAGTAGGGGAAGGAGACCTACAGTTTTACATGGGTTCCGAAAAAATGGAACAGCTCGTATTCGTAACGAAATACACTTATCCAACTCAGAAAGAGAAAGAAAATGGTGCATGTCCGGGCGAGGATTTGAAAACCAGACCTCTCGCATGAAAGGCAAGTCCTCTAGCCCCTACTCCACGAGCTGTACAACATGACATGTCACAGGTATGATTTCTGATTCCCCAGAACCGACAGGATAAACAGCGCTCAACAAACGTCGACCTCGTTAGACCACAGATGTTCTTAGACACATAGGGCGAAAGGAAAACCCATTTTGCTGTCATTTAGCTGTTTCTAGAAATGCTAACACGACCTAAGTTGATTTTTCCTGACGATATTTTATTTCACCGGCAAAAATATTGGTATTAATAATAACAATAGAAATAAGTTCGATCCAATTACTACTTTTGTATAACTGTTGTATAACTCCAGTAGCACTGAGTCTCAAAACTACACGTATCTCGTCACGCATCTTTTCTGGTATGGTCCTCTGCACAAAATATTACACGGTCATCGAGTTTACGTCGAAAATAGAAAATCTTTGCAATTGGGATCAGTAAAAGTAAGCCAAATTCACATCGAGATGTTTGCCTCGCAGTCTTTTACATTTGCAGACATCGCCGCCCGGTTGAGTTATCCAACGACTTTGCATATACTGCATCATTCGTAAATGTATTTTTTATTGAAATCCGCTTCGCAGGTACCTTTTAATATGAACCGAATTCGGTTGCTTTGACTCAATTTGGTTGTATCTAATTTCGCAATTTACCGGTAGCTCTCCCCACCTTATCTAAACGGACACCGCTCATTACGATAGCAGCAAACGCTTATATCTGCAAACGGGTGTCACTTGTGATGTCCTTTAATGAATTCATGACAACATTTAAGGAGTTCATTTCATTTAATAGCGGGCGATTCAATTCTTTCAAGATAACTGATACTTAATGCATTAGTCTCTGACTTTTAACGAAACCTTTATTTGCTCACCCGAATGTTGCAAAAATTAACTGTCACTCAATCATTACTCAGGTATCCGTTCCATCTTCCATCATGCAGCGCTTATATTGTGGAGGAAAGAATATAGATTTTTTTTAATGAAAATTTTCTGTATTTATCCAGTTCAATGTAGCCGTGCAATATAAGGAAGAAAGCCATTTAGTGTGTTCCAATAATATAAAACCGGCCAAGTGCGAGTCGGACTCGCACACGAAGGGTTCCGTACCATCGTACAAGATTTACCCAAAAATAACACGTTTTTTGTATGGGGCTCCTTTAATTTTATTATTTTTATAATTTGACCTATTTCTTGTTATAGCGGCAAAATAAATACATAATTTGTGAAAATTTCAGCTTCCTATCTGTTACGGTTCATGAGATACAGCCCTGTGACAGACGGACGGACGGACGGACGGACGGACAGCGGAGGCTTAGTAATAGGGTTCCGTTTTCACGCTTTGGGTACGGAACCCTAAAAAGAGCTACTGGTATTAGCCATCCCTGTCCAGTTAAAAATTATATGATTGATTGATGAATAAAAACCGGCCAAGTGCGAGTCGGACTCGCACACGAAGGGTTCCGTACCATCGTACAAAATTTATAAAAAAAAATCACGTTTTTTGTATGGGGACCCCCTTTAATTTTAATTATTTCTTAATTTTACCTATTTGTTGTTATAGCGGCAAAATAAATACACACTCTGTGAACATTTCAGCTGTCTATCTGTTACGGTTACTGAGATACAGCCCTGTGACAGACGGACAGACGGACGGACGGACGGACGGACGGACGGACAGCGGAGGCTTAGTAATAGGGTTCCGTTTTCACCCTTTGGGTACGGAACCCTAAAAACGCTACTAAAACACAAATTTTCAACGAAAGAAGTAAACAATCGCTCTTCTCACTTCTTTCATGGCGAATTTGAGAAAATATTTTTTTACTAGTAGATAGCAGTAGTCCGCCCAGATCCGACGAAAAGAAAGTCTTCTCCAACTGTCCTCAAATTTTACTCAACTTTTCACCCCTTAGGTAATTCAGTGTGATGGTTGGATAGAGCCTAAAACAGACTGTGCTTTAACTTGTTGGAATTTGGTTTTAACAGTATTATTTAATTTTTTTTTATTCATATTTACTACAAAATATGGAGTATTTTCACGATAACTTCAATCATGTAAATCCTGAAGATAGCCAATGCTGAAGAGCAGCAATAAACCAAATACGTGCAGCACGTGGTGTAGCGGCAATGAATAATTGTCTGTGCTTTCCATCCAGTTCAGTGTAGCCGTTAAAGTGAAGATCCGGGCATGCCACCTTATTCCTTCTGGAATGTGGTGTATTGGGTTAAGGCGCTAGGACTGGCCAACTACTCGCGCCATACAAATGCACTTTTTAACAAATGTAATAATATGTAGTGAAACGCTTCAGAAAATCCAAATAGAACTCCAGACTGATAATGGATTGTTAATATTTTTTGATTCCATCATTTATTTAAATAATAATAAAAATAAAAATGTTGATTTTTCTCATTAGAAATCTGAAAGTAATTCGATTAATAGATATAAGCAAAAACAGCATATATGCATAAACAAAACATTCCATTTGCTATTAGATTTCTACATTTAGTCAAAAAAGTTCGGAAATGGACACCGTTTCCGCAATGTATTTTGTATAGAAAAAGGTAACGAAAATAGGTTGATTAATAGACAAGGAATCATATATTGTAAGAATGACACTTATAATCGTCAGACTTAGTTAGTTAACTTGGGGTGCCTCGTCTAACTTTGCGATTTGGCTAGTACCAGGGCCTTAATATCATGACGGCTGTTGTGTAGTATTAGGCATCCATGTCAGGTTCTATAAAAAAATTTTTTTTAAAAAATCATTACGTACACCTTCAAGTTGATTCAAAAATCCAGATTCTCTCAAAATAAGTCCCTTTCTAGTGCAACGACAAGGAAATAAAGACAGTGGTCGAAGGAGAAATGCAAAAAGGGACAATAATGGGCGGATACTTACCCTCATTATCCCTTATTTTGGTAAATACTTCCATTATGTGGTGTTCAGAAAGTTGAGAAATTACTGCCATTATAGATTTTAATGTGATTTTAACTGAATAAGTTTACCGCCCCGTTTTAGTTCTTAGTATATTGTTTATCTCAGGACTAACACAAGGAAGTCAAGTAAGCCGCAAAATGTTTGCTGGCATGCATACTCTGAAACTCTTAAAGAACTTTATTCCTTTCGCTACCAAAATTACGCTTGCACAATCCTTGCTTCTCCCTTTACTTGATTATGGTGACGTGTGCTATCTTGACCTCAATCAAGAGCTCCTTAACAAACTCGACCGCCTCCTCAACTTGTGTATCCGCTACGTATTTGGGCTTCGTAAATTTGATCACATCTCCGAATTTCGAACTCGTCTTCAATGGCTCGATATTCGTCACCGAAGGAATACTCATGTCCTTTCACTCCTCTACAACATCCTTAATGATCCCAATGCTCCCTCGTACGTTCGAAATCGGTTTTCATATCTTTGCTCACATGGTCTCCCACTTAGATCGACCGGCTCTTCGGTACTGGCCATTCCCTCGCACTCATCCTCCACGTATTCAGACTCCTTTACAGTGCACGCTGCGAGGCAGTGGAATCAGCTACCTCCCCATTTACGAAATTCCCCATCTATTAATGTTTTTAAAAAAGATCTTAAAGCTTATTTTCTGTCTTTATGATTTCTTTAATTTTCTCCCTCAGACTTCTTTAAGTTTGTCAGAATTTATTTTTATTTTTTATTTCTTTTGCCAATATTCTTTTTTTTCCTTTTAATTATATTGTATTAAGTATCATCTTTTATTTGTTTTAATATGTAGTATTTAGTATTTATTTATTGATATCTATGTAGTTATATTTATGTACAGTTATATAGGTTATATATTTAGGTTTAAGTATAGTGTGTATTTGTTGTATATTGTGTAGGAATTATGTTTCCTCTAAAGCTATTTCTCCATAGTTACTACTCGCACTACTGCTCACGATACCCTAAGGTAGACTGGTAGAAAATGCCTCCGGCATTAAGTTGTACCTTTTGCCCGAGTTTTTTGAGTGCAATAAACTTATATAAATAAATAAATAAGGAAGCTAAGTACCTAACTAAAAATAAAATGTTAATCTCTTGTCTCTTGAAGGGAGATTTTGAAAGTAAGGATGAGCAATTTGTATTCTTAGCTTTCACGAAATAAAAAAAAACCGGCCAAGTACAAGTCGCACTCGCACACGAAGGGTTCCGTACCATCGTACAATTTTTAACACAAAAAAAATTGTATGGGGGCCCCCTTTAATTTTCATTATTTTTTTATTTTACCTATTTGATATTATAGCGGCAAAATAAATACACACTCTGTGCAATTTTCAGCTGTGTTCCTATTACGGTTCATGAGATACAGCCCTGTGACAGACGGTCGGACTGACGGACGGACGGAGAGCGGAGGCTTAGTAATAGGGTTCCGTTTTCACCCTAAAAAGAATAGTCTATTTCGGGATTTATAACAAACTTTCTAACAATTTTCCCACCAGACTTACCACTTGAATCCCCTCGTATAATTCCTGGAATATCTTCTGTATGGTTTACATTAGGAAATTATATGAAAAATAATAATATTCAAAGTGATTTCAGTTACACATTCGATCAGTTATGTTAAAATAGCAAAACCTGTATGTCCAGTCACCTATTTTAATGACGTTACACTGAGTTCCTCCCTTTGTCCCACGTCGACACGACAAGATCTCGAGATCGTCACAATTTCCGGTGTGACGACATGAAAATGCGCGACTGTACCGCCGCCCGTCGCCAGTCAATCAAAGTCGCCTTCGCCGCGTGGGTGACACAGAATAGAACAGACGGTCGAGATGCATCGTAGGCGTGAGGCATTCATCGTGAGAGCGCATCTGTAAACGCATGCGTACCCGAACAATCTCGACATTCATGGCAACTGTTTCGTAACGCATTTACGTCGCTGCAACATGCTAATAGTACTTTCCAGGTCAACGTAACTTTTAAGTTATTTTTAGTAGGTGCTTTGATGCTTAATTGGTTCGGGGAGTAAACGTGGTCGTTTTATGAATAGGTGACCGTTTTCTTTCATCCAACCGATCCTATAACCGATAACCGATTTATATAACCAACCGATCCTCTAGATCCTTTATCGATAGGTCGATAAACTATACAATGGAAATCCAAAGTATTTCCCCCCAAATTCCCCCCCAGGTCCTTCAAACATGGCGTGAAGATGCACCTGACCGGCCGGCACGGTTTTCGTCGTGGTTTCGGTCGTGGCCGAGGTCGTGGCGTACACCATAAAACAATTGACGAGCACGGATCACACTAATGGCGTTCAATACGAGCATTCATTCCTATTCCCGGCCACGCGCGCGAGACGCCCATCTGGCCGCGCGGCCCACGGCACCAGCGTCCTAATCGGTGGAGCGGTGATGGCATAAAGTAATGTTCGGGTAACATAAATTGGAGTGATTGCGCGCAGCCTAAATTTAACCATTCATTGGAGCGCGCAGCGTTTAAGCTTACTCATGGAGATAGTGATACGGGCGGGCGGTGGTACAGTCGCTGTCAAAATGGTTAAGCGTCGATATTGTTACGAGCGCACGCATCTGTGCTAGCATGTCGCAAATGAAAATACCGAAGCGCAAGAAGCATTTGTCCGCGAGTCTACGATCAACAGATGGCGCTACAAGGATTTTTTCACTGCACTCCGAGTAGTCCACAAATATTTTGTTTTGTTAAATACACATAGAATACGAATTAGTCTTTAGTTATAATTTGCTGTATTGTATTTTTAATGAAGCGAATATAGTAAATATGGTCTTTTTATACTCTTTAAATCGATATGTCGATTGTTTTGATGTGGTATTGTGTGATGTGATGGTGAAAACAACGCATTTCAAAGATAAATAGTCGCTAAGCCAGGAGCTTCCATTTATGAGCACCGCTACGTTAAATTGGATGGAAAACACGGACAATTTTTCACTGTCGGTTTGACCATCTTTTCAACCAATGGGATGGTACCAACCCGTGCTTACCCCTGCCGGCTAGCAGGGAAAGGAAACCTATAATTTTACATTGATTTCTAACCACAGCTCGCATTCGTAACGAAATCCACAACTCGGAAAAATAAATTGGCGCATGAATGTGGCGGAAATTTAACCCGTCATGAATGAGACATACGTAGCTAGGTACGTTTATGATGAAAACCAAATGCATGATTATTGTCAAGGTCGGCATTTCCGATACTGCTACTGTCTTGAGAGACGTTTGTGCAGATGCATTTATAGATATATGACAATCTATAGTTTTTTCCTGAACGGACGCAGAGATGTAGGCCGGGTATCGGTAGCACTGTAAACGCACTCAAAACTCTGAGATAACATAATAACAGGCTCGTGGATTGAAATGCGCTACGTCACGGCGGCGACGCGACGGAGCCCTCGAGTCCCGCGGCGTTGTCGGCGGCTGCGCAGGCGCAGTCAAGGAAACGAGTGGGTGCGTACAGTCGACGTCGGAAGCGGAACGATGCCTTTTTCCGAATAAAGAACCCTATTTACGTTACATATAAGTGTTTCTAGTGCCACAGGTACAAAATTGGGTAAATTCCAGATTCTAATATTATTTTTTGTTACGCAACGGGTTCAAAAGGACCTTGTTTTAAAATTATTTTAATATTTATTCTGAATGACTTGCAAGCTTTTCGACGTGGGCTGTGGAGTTTGTAAATGTGTTTAAGTTGTCAGAGCACGTATGGGCAATATGTTTTGTTGCTAAATTTGTCTAAAACTTTAAGTATTGTAAAGATTTCTCGGTGATCCCGGCTCACTCTCTCTCTATGGGCAAAGAGGGCATTGGCCTGGTTGTTATTTCTAGCACGATGTTATTATATACATATATATATATATATATATATATATATATGAGCGGCTCGTAGCCTAGTGGCGCGGGGACTGGCCTAGTGTACCAGAGGCCTGGGTTCAATACCGACATGCACCACTGTCTTTCTCTTTCCGAGTTCGATAAGTGCATTTTCATCACGAATGCGAGCTGCTCCATGGTTCGGAATCCATGTAAAACTGTAGGTCCCCTTCCCCAACTAGGTGGTAGGGTTTAAGCCCGCCCGGGTTGGTACCACCGCATTGGATGAAAAGATGGTCGAAGCGGCAATGAAAAATTGTCCGTGTTTTCCATCCAGTTCAATGTAGCCGTGCTCATAAAGGGAAGGTCCTGGCATGGCACCAAATTCCTTCGGGAATGTGGTGTATTGGGCTAATATCATAACGGTAGTTGTGTGGTATTAGCCATCCATGTCGGGTCGCATAAAAAAAAAAAAAACGATCGCTTTCTATACGTGCGCATCAAGAAATATTCGTTCGTTCTGTCTTGTAAAAAATATATTTTAAATCTACGTTTACTAAGTAGATAAGACTGCGTGAATGCGACTGTAATTGTTGCAAACCACTGCAACAATGTAAAGGTAAGGAAGAATATGACGATGAGCGTACACAAAAGAACGGTCATTACAACTCGCAAGACGCGCCGCAACTACCGGTTTTATTTGATTTCTTCCTGCTAGCCCAAGATGGACGCTTGACAATCGTGATTCACAGGAAACGTGTATATTGTGTGGTTGACGTGGTTTTGTCTCTATTAATTATAGTAAGCAAGATGTTTTGCAGGCTGTCTTACACGATCTTTGAGATGCACTGTGTGACGCCGACCACGCGTGGGAAGTAAACCCTACCTGACCTGGTACCAGATAAATGGATGGGTTTGGTCACGAATCGACGCACCGATGGTCTGCGGGTCCTGCTGGCGGGCGTCTCCTGGCCCACGCCCGATCCCCGACAGAAACAATACACTTACACCTACACGACCAGCACTGCCGTGCCAGGAAGCTGACACGTGGAGCTATTTAGTCGCGTTGGTTCCGAAACAAGACACAGCCCTGTCTCGCTGTCGAAAGAGGTCCTGGCGTCATTTAAATGCTACTAGAGTTAATCTTCTAATTTCTTAAATTAAAAAAGCACCTAAATAGTTGTTCCTTGTTTCTTTGAAACTAAATAAGATATGTATATGTAAATATCCCCCATATTAAAAAAATCTGTGTTTGTGATTTCAAAAGACATTAATGCATTTGTTTTGTTTATCGATCATATAAATAAATCAAACAAACTTTAGTACCTACATTTATAAGTTATTTCTTGTTTCCACGTCGGTGTGACCAGATCCTCCAAAGCCAAACGGATGCTATATGCGGAATCCAAAAACAGACATTGAATCTTAAAAAATAGGCAAACCATTCATTCCGAAGAGATGATTCTACTTTATTGGCGGTTATTAAGTAACGCAGACAGCTTATATACAAAGATTTATAGCCTTCTCATATTAATAAAAGACCACTAAAATACTCGAAACGACCATCGGTAACTTCCCGAAGACACTTTTATGTGGCGTCGCTTTAAATTGGATACTTTCGTAGCTGGCCGACAAAAAAATATACGTTCTGAACAAAAAGTTAAAGCGATCGTTCAACACAGATTACTCCTGCAGGTGTTAAATAAAAATAATATTAAAGGATCGCGTCCGAGCCTGCGGAGGCGTCGTTCAAAAAGAGAGCAAGCGTGAGCTCCGCCACAAGCGTACAGGCTTCCGGAAGAACATCCTTAGTTTGAAGGCAAAATAAGAAACGTTTTGTCCACTTTTCAATGGGAAAGGTCTGCCAAATCCATGGATTCTTTCGTAGCTTGCCCTATCGAATGCTACTTCTTAAACCAATTTGTGTACTCCATTTTAGTTGCAAAAAGTCACTTGCACTTTCTATTCATTTTATTATTATTCTTGGACCCTAATATTACAGTCATTTGCCACCCAAAATCTGAGAATTAAAGACAAAGATTTGTTTTTAAAAGTTGTCTTTTGACCGCATTGTGTTTTCGTATGGTTTACAGTTTATAGTTTACAGTTAAACAAATAATATAATTGTCAAGATGTCTAAAAAATGTCGTTGATATTTAAAAAAAGTATTTTTACCAAATCTTCATAACAATTCTATGATTTTTTGGTCTTTATGATCGTTCATAGCTTTCGCAATATTGCGACGCTCATCAGCAGGCCGTTCCTGGAATTCTGTAATCAGGAACCAGAAAGGAAGGAAGTCTAGAAAACCGCTATTTAGGCAAGCAGGCGTCAACGTCGATACGTTGCTATCTAATTACAATCTAACGAAAATAGAAACACTAAACTCGGGAAAGTTTCACTTCCAAGTACTGGATAACTTGTAACAACCCTAAAAACCAGTATCTTTCATGTTTCGTTTGCACGATATCGCACCAGTGCTTGGACGCCTTATAAATCAGCGAAGTTTATCCACGGATTTCTAAGCGCCCTCACATGGTGTGCCAGTCGAGAATAATCTCCTTCGAGCTGTCCCGAATGTCCAGGGATATTCTGATTTGAGAAGAAACGAAATATGTTTGGATTAGAACAGTGAGAAGTTACAAGGGACAAGCAAATCAATCATTTTATACACCTGACCTATAAGTTAAGTTGACGACGGCTTTTACACCAGAGAATACTTGCAATGCTATAAATTACGTTAATATATATTATGGCATTAGTAACTCTGTTATTTGTAAGTAATTTAAACGGAGGGTTGCTGTTTCTGTTGTTCTTTGTTCTTTGCCTTAATCTGTTCTACCAAGGAATTGTTTAGCAGTAGCATTTTGATCTAAGTGTGTATTTCATAATTGTGGACGGAAAAATGTGTCATGTAAATCCGTGAAGTTTCTTTGCGGGTTCTTCTTTACTGTGTTGATCGAATCCGCGGATCTCTGTGACGTTACTTAGTGTAGTTTGACTACCATAAAGTTTAAATAAATGAAATGAAATTTCGTTAACCATCCGGATGCCTAAAACACTTCGGGATTTCCGGCTCCGCACCTCGGACCTCTCGGACATAATTGAGTTTGTAAGAATACCTCAGTGTTCGTACGCTCCAAACCAGTTCATCCGATTTTGCATCCGCCAGGCACTGCGGCCAGGGCACCGAATACACACTGGTGCCGGACTGACGGAGGGAGGCCAATGATTATTCAAATTGGCACCAGTAAACACGACGGCCGGACACTCCGGCCGTTTGCCGTCCGCCGATAATTGGCGATTTACGATCGCAGCTCGCGCTCACGTTTTCAATGAATTCATGCACGATGGCGATTTCCAGAGAGCGACATAATGAAACACGAAGTCGACGTAGAAGACCAATTCCTTTCTGTATACCATCAAGTAGATACAATGTTTAGGATTACTCCGTTGAATGGGGCATTTGAGACATGCATGAATTCGCCCGTCCATGAAATCTTCAGAATGTGTACAAATACAGGTTTTAAAAATGAATGACTCAGAATCTAACATTTTTTTTTCCCGGAACTTAGGTATTTTGGCCAAAAACACAAAATATGCGGTATCATTTGCTGCAAAAATGGCCCGCCAAATTTCTTTTCAATGTCTAATAAAATGGGTTAATAGGTATATATGTGTTCAGGAATCCAACAATTTTTTTACACAGAAGCGAGTTTTTTTAAAAAAATACACAGTTTTCGCTCTCATAAAATCGGCAAAATTGGCCAGCCCAATCTGTCGTCACACATTGTTTTTTAATTCTAATCAGATCGATAATTTCAAAGAATCCAACAAAATTGTTACTGGCAACACATATATTTTGCAAATGCCCAAATAAAGTGAACAGCATAATTGGCCCGCGCACTTTTTGAAATATAATGACAATAAAAGATATAATCGAAGATACTTTTAACAGAATCCAACAAAAAAGTTACACGACCGTCAGTTTTGCAGCGTTTAACGCAACTTTGAATTTCGCGCTAAAACGGCAAGATGAGCGCGGGTGGTAGGCTGAGGCAGGCCGAAGCGGGACGGCAGCGGCGGCTGAGGCAAGTGTTTCAATATTGCGTAAGTGTGCGTGTGCGCCGACCTTTGCTCGAGGCAACGAAACGCTCGAGGCGCGGGGCTTTGGAGTGTGGTGGCAAAGATAATACTAATAATTACTTTGGTGGTGCATAATCGAATGTACCTAAAGCGAGCGCGTAGTTGGGAGCTGGCGAGCATTTCGGATGATTTTGGTAAATAAATTGGTCATGTACGTGCATAACTCGTGTATGTTTTCTATGGCAAGTGACACATCTTTATAACCGGCTCGACTCGTAGATTCTAGCAGTTGTATTCAGAGTGAACTGTAATCATTTTATACGGATTATCACTGGACTAACCATGCAAAATAATACATAGGACGGACATAATCCGGGTCGTCAAGTTAGACCGCCCACTCTGAATACTACTTTTTTAGGGTTCCGTACCCAAAGGATGCCAACGGAACCCTATTACTAAACCTCCGCTCTCCGTCCGTCCATCCGTCCGTCTGTCACAGGGCTCTATCTTATGAACCGTAATAAGTAGGAAGGTGAAATTTTCACAGAGTATGTATGTATTTTATTTATTTATTACTTTTTAGGGTTCCGTACCCAAAAGGTGAAAACGGAACCCTATTACTAAGCCTCCGCTGTCCGTCCGTCCGTCCGTCCGTCCGTCTGTTCGTCTGTCACAGGGCTGTATCTCAGTAACCGTAACAGGTAGACAGTTGAAATTTTCACAGAGTGTGTATTTATTTTGCCGCTATAACAACAAATAGGTAAGATTAAAAAATAATTAAAATTAAAGGGGACTCCCATACAAAAAACGTGATTTTTTTGTTTTTTTTTCTACGATGGTACGGAACCCTTCGTGTGCGAGTCCGACTCGCACTTGGCCGGTATTTAATATGTTGTTATATGATTAAAAAAAAAAAAAAATGTTATACCCACCGGATTTTTCTTTGAATTAAAAAAAATAAGTGCATTTTATGTTTCCTTCATATTGACTTTTATGTGGCTAGAGAAAATTGATAATGTATTCAACTTATCAGTATATTCACTCCATTAGCATGAAAAAAGATCGTCGGTGTATAAAGTATCGGTTAAAATGCGTCTTAACAATGTTTTAAATTTTAAATGTATGGAAATAAAAATACCGTTCATCTTTTTTCGCTTATGGAGTCTTTGACTTGCTATCTTTAATGGTGAAAACCTCATTTCAATCTGACCATTAATTTCCGATATATTCGCATGTCAATACTGTCAAAATTGTACAGTAAAATTTCAAAAATATAATTAAAAGGAATTTTTACCGATTTAAAAAAAACATGAAAAATATGTTCAATATCGATAATAGGCAACGTTCAATAGGTGAAAATGCCTTAAACAATGTTTTAAATTTAAAAGTATGGAAAATTTACTGTTTTGAGTGTATTCAAATGCGAATATCTCGTAAATGAGTCGTCAGATTTTAATTAAGTTTTCATCATTTAAAATAACAGGTTGAAGACTCCATTAGCAAACAAAGATGAACGGTATTCATATTTTCACACATTTAAAATTTTCAATTTTTTTTAAAGGAATTTGAAAGAAAGAGGCATTTATACCGATACAAATGTTTATACCGTATACACAGATTTAAATGAGGTTTTCACCATTAGAGATAGCTCGGCGAAGACTCCATTAGCAAAAAATATGGAACCAAAAATTATGAAAATTACATACAAAACTTTATTGTGTTATATCTTGTACGATGGTACGGAACCATTCGTGTGCGAGTCAGACTCGCACATGGCCGGTTTTTCATGCCCATGGAGTCGTTCACGTGTTATTTTAAATGATGAAAACTTCATTCAAATCTGACGACTAATTTACGAGATATTCGCATTTTAATACGCTCAAAACCGTAAATTTTCAATACCTTTATATTTAAAACATTGATAAAGGCATTTTCACCGATCCAATGTTATCTATTTTTGATATAGAACACATTTTTCATGTTTTTATCAGACAGGTGAACAAGCCTCTTTAAAATTGTTTTAAGTTTTAAATGTATTGAAAATGTACTGTTTCGACATTATTCACATGCGAATATCTCAGAAATTAATGGTCAGATTTAAATAAAGTTTTCACCATTCAAAATAACAGGTTGAAGACGCCATGAGCAAACAAATAAAATATTTAAAATTTTCAAAAAATTTTGAAGGAATTTTAAAGAAAGAGGTATTTATACCGATACAAATGTGTGTACCGTATATACTGATTTCAATGAGGTTTTCACCATTAGAGATAGCACGTCAAAGACTCCATAAGCAAAAAATATGGAATTAATAATAGTCAAAATTACATACAACACTCTTTTGTGTTATGTCTTGTATGACGGTACGGAACCCTTCGTGTGCGAGTCAGACTCGCACATGGCCGGTTTTTCATGCTCATGGAGTCGTTCACGTGTTATTTTAAATGATCAAAACTGTATTAAAATCTGACGACTAATTTACGAGATATTCGCATTCGAATGCGCTCAAAACAGTAAATTTTCAATACTTTTAAATTTAAAACATTGTTAAGGGCACTTTCACCGATCCAACGTTATCTATATTCGATATAGAACACATGTTTCATGTTTTTTTAGATCGGTGAAAATGCATTTCAAAAATTGTTTCAAATTTTAAATGTATGGAAAATGTACTGTTTCGACAATATTCACATGCGAATATCTCAGATATTAATGGTCAGATTTAAATAAAGTTTTCACCATTTAAAGTAATAGGTTGAAGACTCCATGAGCAAACAAAGATCAACGGTATTTATATTTTGACACATTTAAAATTTTCAAAGGTTTTTAAACGAATTTTAAAGAAAGAGGCATTTATACCGATGCAAATGTATGTACCGTATTTACAGATTTAAATGACGTTTTCACCATTAGAGATAGCACGTCAAAGACTCCATAAGAAAAACATATGGAATTAAAAAATAGTTAAGATTACATGCAAAACTTGTTTGTGTTATGTCTTGTTCGACGGTACGGAACCCTTCGTGTGCGAGTCAGACTCGCTCATGGCCGGTTTTTCATGCTCATGGAGTCGGTCTCGTGTTATTTTAAATGATCAAAACTGTATTAAAATCTGACGACTAATTTACGAGATATTCGCATTCGAATGCGCTCAAAACAGTAAATTTTCAATACCTTTACATTTACAACATTGTTAAAGCCATTTGTACCGATCCAACGTTTTCTATTTTCGTAATAGAACACATTTTTCATGTTTTTTAGACCGGTGAAAACGCCTTTTAAAAATTCTTTTAAGTTTTAAATGTATTGAAAATGTACTGTTTCGACAGTATTCATATGCGAATATCTCGGAAATTAATGGTCAGATTTAAATAAAGTTTTCACCATTCAAAGTAATAGTTTGAATACTCCATGAGCAAACAAAGATCAACGGTATTTATATTTTCACACATTTAAAATTTTCAAAGGTTTTTAAACGAATTTTAAAGAAAGAGGCATTTATACCGATGCAAATGTATGTACCGTATTTACAGATTTAAATGAAGTTTTCACCATTAGAGATAGCACGTCAAAGACTCCATAAGAAAAACATATGGAATTAAAAAAAAGTTAAGATTACATGCAAAACTTGTTTGTGTTATGTCTTGTTCGACGGTACGGAACCCTTCGTGTGCGAGTCAGACTCGCACATGGCCGTATTTTCATGGTCATGGAGTCGTTCACGTGTTATTTTAAATGATCAAAACTGTATTAAAATCTGACAACTAATTTACGAGATATTCGCCTTCGAATGCGCTCAAAACAGTAAATTTTCAATACCTTTACATTTAAAACATTGTTAAAGCCATTTGTACCGATCCAACGTTTTCTATTTTCGTAATAGAACACATTTTCTTTAGACCGGTGAAAACGCCTTTTAAAAATTGTTTGAAGTTTTAAATGTATTGAAAATGTACTGTTTCGACATTATTCACATGCGAATATCTCAGAAATTAATGGTCAGATTTAAATAAAGTTTTCACCATTCAAAATAACAGGTTGAAGACGCCTTGAGCAAACAAAAAACACATTTAAAATTTTCAAAAATTTTTGAAGGAATTTTAAAGAAAAAGGCATTTATACCGATGCAAATGTATGTACCGTATATACAGATTTAAATGAGGTTTTCCCCATTAGAGATAGCACGTCAAATACTCCATAAGCAAAAAATATGGAATAAAAAAATAGTCAAAATTACACACAAAACTTTTTTGTGTTATGTCTTGTACGAGGGTACGGAACCCTTCGTGTGCGAGTCAGACTCGCACATGACCGGTTTTTCATGCTTATGGAGTCGTTGACGTGTTATTTAAAATGATGAAAACTTCATTAAAATCTGACGACTAATTTTCGAGATATTCGCATTTGAATGCACTCAAAACAGTAAATTTTCAATACCTTTACATTTAAAACATTGTTAAAGGCATTTTCACCGATCAAACGTTATCTATATTCGATATAGACCACATTTTTCATGTTTTTTTAGATCGGTGAAAATGCCTTTCAAAAATTGTTTTAAGTTTTTAATGTATGGAAAATTTACTGTTTCGACAGTATTCACATGCGAATATCTCGGAAATTAATGGTCAGATTTAAATGAGATTTTCACCATTAAAGATAGCACGCCAGAGACTCCATAAACAAAAAAGATGGACGGTATATATTTTTCATACATTTAAAATTTAAAAAAATGTTTTGAGACATTTTCACCGGTACTTTATACACCGACGATCTTTTTTTATGCTTATGGAGTCTTCAACGTGTTATTTGAATTGATGAAACTTCACTAAAATCTGATGAGTAATTAACTAGATATTCGCATTTGAATACGCTCGAAACAGTAAATTTTCCATACTTTTAAATGTATGGTCAGTATTATATGACCGGTGCAAGCGAATTGCGGGGTATTTCACAGGCGTGCTCGGGTCTAGCGCTTTCGGCTCCTATTTGCCATGACGCCCAAGACACAACATAATTCAATAAGTAAATATACTTTTTCGTACTAAGCTAGTGCGGCACTGAATCCAAGAACGTGATATATCACGTTCTTCATTCATGAATGTATGTATAATCCACCGTGAATCAATTTGTGAATTATAAATATGTAGTTTATCTAATTTCAGTGATTTATCTTCGCGGAATCATCTTGCATAAAAATAAAATAACTCAAATTGTATTCAACCTTTACCAAAGTATTTTACTCATTTACATGTGTATATTCGACGATCACTAGCAATTACAAAAGAATAATAGCTTATCAAATTGGCGAATTAATTAATTTAAATTTCACATCACACTTTATAAACTCTTGTCCATTATGCAGGTACTACGCATGAAAACGAACTATACATAAGTATCCCCAAAGATAATACTAATAATTACTTCGTAATCGGTATCACTAACACAGGCTAAACCCTTTCTTACCGCCGCCACCGTTCCCACGCCACCGCGCCGCACTGCCTCCGCACCGCGCCGCCTACCACCCGCTTTCGCCAAGCTATTTTAGCGCGAAATTCAATGTTACGTTATACGCTGCAAAACTGACTGGCATGTAAATTTTTTGTTGGATTCTGTTAAAAGTATGTTCGTCTATATCATTTATTATCATTATAATTTAAAAAATGGGCGGGCAAATTATGCCGTTTACTTTATTTGGCCATTAGCAAAATATATGTGTTGCCAGTAACAAATTTGTTGGATTCGTTGAAATTATCGATCTGATAAAAATTAAAAACAAATGTGTGACGACAGATTGGGCTGCCCAATTCTGCCGAGTTTATGAGAGCGAAAACTGTGTATTTTTTAAAAAAAACTCGCTTTTGGGTAAAAAAATTGTTGGATTCCTGAACACCTATATACCTATTAACCCATTTTATTATACATTGAAAAGAAATTTGGCGGGCCATTTTTGCAGCAAATGATACCGCATATTTTGTGTTTTTGGCCAAAATACCTAAGTTCCGGGAAAAAAAAATGTTAGATTCTGAGTCATTCATTTTTAAAACCTGTATTTGTACACATTCTGAAGATTTCATGGAAGGACGATTTAGTGCTTTGGTAAGCCCCAAATTTTAGCTTCATTCATTGGCCTAGATTGAAACATTCGGTCGTTATGGAAGGCGCCCCGTCAGGGATTTGCCAGTAACCCATCTTTTGAATGCGCACACTATTGTAGGGGATGATTCTGGAGGACTTTATTAATTGACATGGACACATACATATTTGTCAGGCGACTTCGACGAAATGTATGGGAATTGAGATTCTTTTTATGACCTCAGAATGATTTCAAATATTGTTACGAGCGCGCCCCGCTGCGAAGACATAGCGCTGATACACTACCAAAGTGCGCCAAATGGTTCCTTCGAATTTCAGTAGATGGCGCTACTTGTCTTATTGCATTGCGCAGGCTATCGCATCACTGTCGTCCCATATAAAGTGACGCCTCGTCCAGCTGACTTCAGAAATAAATCTCGGACATTCTAGTAATGTCTCGAGGGAGATTGTTCTCGACTGCTGCCCTACATGGGTGCCTAGAAATCGGTGGAGTGTTCTGGAAAGAAGCTCCACCGATATAAAAGGCGCCCAAGGCGCTGAGGGCGGCAGTCTATTTTTGGAAGCGAAGTGAGCGACAACAAGCGATATAGAAGTGCAGTGAACTAGCTCTGAAGTGAATCAGTGAAGTGAGTGATATAGTTTGTAAATTAGTGTTTGAATTAACCTAATGTGAAATTGTATTTGTGAGTTTGCTTGTGAATTATTTGAAATAAAGGAAGAGTGTTGAGTATTGGTGTTTTCTTCTCTAATCTGCACCCTACCCGCGTAACAATTGGTGTCAGAAGCGGGGATTAGAGATGCCGATTACACCGAGAGAAGACCAGGAAGGCGTGAGGACCAGGAGCCAGACGGCAGCCGACACAACACCGGCCGAGGATGCAGCAGCCTCAGGAACTCAAGAATTCGAGAGCCATCAATTAATGACGCAAACTCCTGCCTTGGACTTGAACGCATTGATGACCTTCATGCAAGAACAGGCCCGCCGTCAAGAGGAGCAGATGCAAGAACAGGCCCGCCGTCAAGAAGAACAGGCCCGCCGTCAAGAGGAGCAGATGCATGAACAGGCCCGCCGTCAAGAGGAGCAGGCGCAGGAACATGCTCGCCGTCAGGAGGAGCAGCAGCAAGAACTGATGTGGGCCGTTAGGGAATCCAATGCCAAAATAAAGGAGAAGCTTGATGAGGTCAACTCTAAGATCGAAGAGCAAGACCAAACTCTCGGGCGCCATGAAGACCGACTGAACGGGCTTGAGTCAAAGATATCCGAAGAAATGGAGAAAATCAAGACCTGTGGAGTAACTGTATCTTCATCTGCAACAGCAGGAGCAAGATTTAAGGTTCCTCCTTTCGATGGTTTGACATCCTGGGCCGCTTACAAACTTCAGTTTGAATCAGTGGTTATTGCAAATGGATGGAATGAGAACCAAGCACGAACTGCTTTGACCTTAGGACTTCGGGACAAGGCACTCCATGTTCTCGAGGCTTTAGGTCCCCGAATCACCTATGACGGACTTTTAGAAGCACTGGAGTCAAGGTTTGGCGTCAAGCATTTGGAACACGTCTACCGAGCTCAACTTCGTGATCGAGTACAACGAGCAAGTGAAGGACTTCAACAGTGGGCACTGGAAATCGAAAAACTTGTCCGAAAGGCCCATCAATCATCATCGAATTCTTCGTTGGAAGATTACTTGGTGCAGGCTTTCGTGGATGGCATCAGGGACATCGAAGTACGAGCTGCTGTACGATTAAGTCACCACGCAACGTTGAAGGACGCTCTTGCCCACGCGTTGGAGGTCGAAGCGGTTCGATCAGATCCCCGAGCGCATCGAATAAGAGAAGTGGTGACGTCGGAAACCAGATCACCTGCAAGACGTAAATTTACTCCCCGGTGCTACAAGTGCAATGAACTGGGGCACCTTCGAACCAACTGCCCCAAAAACCAAACCGAAAGGCCTGATGCTGCAAATGAAGATGCACAGCAGGGAAACGAGTAAAGGCCAGAACCGGGGGGCGGGTGCTGGCTGGTAGAATAGAAGCCCCGAAAGTAACAATTTCGCAGGCATGTACTGGAAACAGCCTGCTCGTTGAAGGGCAAGTGAACGGGATACAATGCAACTTGACCTTGGATACCGGAGCATCCCGTACAATCGTTAAGTCAAAAACCTTCGGCCGCGTAATATGGAATCGTCGCCAGTATTTCAATGGTTGCAGGCTTCAGACAGCTACCGGCCAGCACATACCCGTTTATGGAGAGATAGAAGTAACAATTAAAATTGGATGTAAGACTTATCGTCATACCGCCGTTTTAGGAGATATAATCGATGATTGCATTCTAGGTTTAGACTTTATGAGAACTAACAACTGTAAAGTAGATGTGGCAAATGGCGTGCTCATATGTGGCAAAGAAGAAGTTTCCTGGCTACGCAAATGTGATGAAATTTCCTCAGATAAATTGAACACAGGGAGATCTAAAGTGTCCACTCTTTTGGAAGAAAGCAGACGGGACCTGACTGTTGATGATTTCAAGAAAGCAACAAATCTACTTATGCGATATTCAGACATCTTCTCTTCGCACGACGGAGACATTGGGAGAACAAGCATGGTTAAGCACCGCATCGACACAGGAGATGCTCTTCCAATACGTCAGAGGCCACGCCGCGCTCCCGTAGCTAAAGAAGAAGAAGTTCAGAGAATGATAGCGGACATGCAGAAAAATAATGTTATAGAGACTTCATCACGTCCATGGTGTTCACCCGTAGTTCTGGTAAAGAAGAAAGATGGCAGCAACAGATTTTGTGTGGACTATCGACGTTTAAATGATGTAACGAAAAAGGACAGCTATCCAATTCCTAGAATTGATGACACGCTGGATACATTGAGTGGCATGAAGTGGTTCACAACCCTGGACCTGAAGAGCGGCTACTGGCAGGTGGAAATCGACAACAAAGACAAAGAGAAGACAGCGTTTACGACAGGGCATGGGCTGTGGCAATTCAAAGTGATGCCGTTTGGACTTTGTAATGCTCCCGCAACCTTCGAGAGGCTTATGGAACGAGTACTTTTTGGGCTGATCGGGGAAGCTTGTCTGGTGTACTTGGACGATATAATCATATTAGGGCGGACATTTGACGAGCACATCAAGAATTTGGAGAATGTTTTGAGCAAGATTCGCCAAGCTAACCTTAAACTAAGTGGCAAGAAGTGTTCTTTCTTCAAGCGTCAGGTTAGCTATTTGGGTCACGTTATCTCCGGAAATGGCATCCAAACTGACCCAAAGAAGATCGAAGCCGTACAGGAGTGGCCAATTCCAAAGGATAAGACTGAAGTTCGTGCCTTTTTAGGACTGTGCTCATATTACCGCCGTTTTGTCCGAAACTTCTCCGAGATTGCTAAGCCTCTGCATCGACTTACAGAAGATAAGCGTCAATTCAATTGGGACGAGGACTGCGCAAATTCGTTTCAAGAACTTAAGCAACATCTCTGTAACACTCCAATCTTGGGCTACCCCGAAGCCGATAAAGAGTTCATAGTCGACACAGACGCAAGTAATACCGGAATCGGCGGTGTACTCTCACAACGTCATGGGGACAAGGAGATCGTTATTGGTTATTTCAGCAAATCCCTTTCAAAACCAGAACGGAACTATTGTGTGACAAGACGAGAGCTTCTAGCAGTAGTGAAGACTTTACAGCATTTCAACAAGTATCTTCTCGGCCGAAGATTCCGCTTGAGGACTGACCACGCTGCTTTGAAATGGCTGCTTCAGTTTAAGAATCCAGAAGGGCAGGTTGCACGTTGGCTGGAACAGCTCCAAGAGTATCAGTTCGATACAGAGCATCGGAGTGGTAAAACCCATGGAAATGCTGACGCTTTGTCTCGTCGACCCTGCCCAGAAGAGTGTAAGCACTGCATCAGGGAGGAGATAAAGGAGACCGTTCATTTAAAGGCCATCCGAACGGATAACATCAGCGAAGAATGGAGCAATGAAAACATGAAGCTAGCCCAGGAGGGGGACGATGATCTGATGCCCATTATTCACTGGAAGAGAGCAGGAGAGACAAAGCCAGAATGGAGAGATATTTCTGCAATGAGCACAGCGACTAAAAGTTACTGGGCGCAGTGGTCGAGCCTGGTACTTCATGACGGAATATTGTGCAGAAAATGGGAAACACCTAACGGAAAGGATACTTCTCTGCAATTAGTCATCCCCAGATCTAAGATTAAAGAAGTTCTTCAATGCCTGCACGATGGAACTTCAGGTGGACATTTGGGAATAAAGAGAACTCTCCTGAAGATACGACAACGGTTCTACTGGATAAATTGTCGCGATGATGTAGAAGATTGGTGCCGTAAATGCACGATCTGTAGCGCTGTTAAAGGGCCTCATACACGGAGCAAGGGAACTTTAAAATTGTACAATGTTGGAGCTCCGTGGGAGAGAATTGCTCTTGATGTGGCTGGCCCTTTTCCTCCGACAAATGACGGCAACCGTTACTTTATGGTTGTAATGGATTATTTCACTAAGTGGCCTGAGGTATTTGCCATACCAAACCAAGAGGCGATCACGGTTGCACAGAAATTGGTCCACGAAGTTTTCTGTCGCTATGGAGTACCTCTCGAGATACACACTGATCAAGGCAGAAACTTCGAATCCCGAGTGTTTCAGGAGACATGTCGAATAATGGGAATCCATAAGACCAGGACAACCCCATACCACCCACAGTCAGATGGCATGGTGGAACGATTTAATCAGACATTGGAAAGACACTTGGCCAAATTGGTAGAAGACCATCAAAAGGATTGGGACCAGTATATTACGCTGTTTCTGCTGTCATACCGAACCGCTGTGCATGAAAGCGTAGATGAAACTCCAGCCTACATAAATTTTGGACACGAACTCAGACTACCAGCTGACCTTCTGACAGGAATTCCACCAGAGGCATCCCATTGTGTAACAGAGTATGTGTCAGATCTGCGAGGAAAAATGGACACTGTTTATAAACGTGTCAGAGAGGCTGGTCTACGAGCAAGCGAGCGGATGAAAACACGTTACGACCGCAAAGCTAATGGAAATGTATTTGAAGAAGGATCTTTAGTTTGGCTACATAATCCATTACGAAAAAAAGGAAAAAGTCCCAAACTGCAACCAAAATGGGAAGGCCCATATAGAGTGGTGACGAAAATCAATGACGTGACATATCGTATCCGCCGGAATGATAGATGTCGGGAAAAGATTGTGCACGTAGATCGTCTGGCCCGATACCACGGAGACAATTATGCTCGAGACGAGCATAACTAAGGAGGAGGCAGTGTTACGAGCGCGCCCCGCTGCGAAGACATAGCGCTGATACACTACCAAAGTGCGCCAAATGGTTCCTTCGAATTTCAGTAGATGGCGCTACTTGTCTTATTGCATTGCGCAGGCTATCGCATCACTGTCGTCCCATATAAAGTGACGCCTCGTCCAGCTGACTTCAGAAATAAATCTCGGACATTCTAGTAATGTCTCGAGGGAGATTGTTCTCGACTGCTGCCCTACATGGGCGCCTAGAAATCGGTGGAGTGTTCTGGAAAGAAGCTCCACCGATATAAAAGGCGCCCAAGGCGCTGAGGGCGGCAGTCTATTTTTGGAAGCGAAGTGAGCGACAACAAGCGATATAGAAGTGCAGTGAACTAGCTCTGAAGTGAATCAGTGAAGTGAGTGATATAGTTTGTAAATTAGTGTTTGAATTAACCTAGTGTGAAATTGTATTTGTGAGTTTGCTTGTGAATTATTTGAAATAAAGGAAGAGTGTTGAGTATTGGTGTTTTCTTCTCTAATCTGCACCCTACCCGCGTAACAATATTAATGTGCTTTTTTTCAGAATCAGAGTACTTTATACCTCTCAAAGTCAATAGCATGCATAAAACGCCTTGGAATGAAACGAATAATACGAAAAATAACAATGTTTGTCCCTGGTCCCCATCTATTGTGGAATATAAAAAACAAGTCAAGTGGCAACAACATCACCCGTTGCATTCACGCCAATGAGATACACGTCAATGGTTCACACCAAGATGCGCATTTCAAATGCGCGTAATAACCTGGTGTCGGCGGAGCGTGCGCGAGTGGCCCCAACGGCGGAAGGCCAGCCCCGAGGTGGATGCAATCGAGAGATGCAATACTCCTCGCACGTACGAACAAATTGCAGATGAGTCGCGTTATTTGCGACGCACCGCCGCCACCGCGGAATTGATATTGCCGATGATTGCGACCAATGATTGCAACCCCCGCCAATGGACACTGCACGCATCGCTTGAAGCAACTCGGTGTGCTATTATTAAAAAATACACTCGTCGAAATCGAATCGCGGTTTGGTGGCCAGTGCTAGTTCACATGGAAACATTTCCAAGAACTAAATCTAGCAGAACCACCGATATTCGCCACGCATGCATGGGATTGGCGAAAATAACATATCCACAAGTTAACAGGGTTATTTGTGGACGACTAATAAAACCAACGCAGAGGAGATTTCGGATTAGATAATGAAGATGATGAAGATTTTTGCTTGACGGCCTCTGTCTACTGTTTTGTAGACAATTTTGCCAGTGTCGTGTTGTTGGGTGACTTTCACCCAATTATAACTCTGCCAGTTACTGTGGAGATTCATGTAGGAGTGGTAAATTTAGTTCGGATTAGATAAATGAGCGAAGGAGCGAAACCTTCAAAGTGCACAAGTTGTTGCGTCACGGAGACAAAACGGCCAGTTGTCCGCGAGCTCCCGAGCGAGTTTCCATATTGGTAGCGAACGCAGCTGCGCGACCGTGGAAAAGCGGACAGTTGGATAGCATTGCGGTCGGTCCGATACTGCGGGGAACGCACAGTGAATGATGCCTCAGTGCGAAAAGAACAAAACTTTAGTTTTTTGGACCGTTTGGACGTAGTAAAACTGACCTGACTGACCTGAAAATAAGTAGTAATTTCACAACTACATACATCTTAAGTAAAAGTAGCATCATTCGGTACTATATATCACGACTCATCATACTTTTCAGATTACCGCGGTCGTTGAACATGTTAGAAAACTAAGGCTTTTCACGCGGCGGGAGGAGACATTCTCCGACGTTTCGAGCTGATCGTTCAGCCCGTTGTCAAGAAGGCAGCCGCTACATCCGTACGGAGCAGCCGACTGACAGCTAGGCTCGCCGTTGTCGTATATTGTAGCTGTGGGTGCGGGTAATTGCGGAATTATCTTGGTCTGCGTTCCTTATTTCAGACAACAGGCAGTATGAGCTGACAATAACGTCGTCGATATTATCGTTTTCTTTGACCTTCGTCAGTCTTCTCAAGTCTTCTCGATTTAAGTTGGTGTGCTTCTTAATCTACATGGCCTCTCGGACCATTCTTGGTATAGTTCGTTTTTCGGCGCCGACTATACCAACCTGATCAAAACGTATCCAGTGATTTGGTCCTGATTCGCTATGCTCACACAAAGCAGATTTCGCGGAGTCCTTTTTTACTGCTCGAATGTGTTCGGTAACCTGTGTCGCAACACTTCGCTTTGTTTGACGAAGATAATTCCCACAGGAACATGTAATTTTGTACACGCCTGGAGACTACAAGAGGAGCTGATCTTTCACTGCGCGTAAAACTTTTGAGACCGTTTGAAGTTTGTAAATGACGATTGGGGGTGTGATAAAATTATGAATTTATTATATTGTTTGGAAATGTTTGGAAAATTTGGTGACTTTTGGTGTTTTCGCCTCTAAAGTTAACCTCACCCACGAAACAATAATAACAGACATACCACAAAAAATGTTTTAAAGATTTCAACTGTTTCGAAAACATAATCTCGAAATGGCATCCATAATAGCTCGTTAATATTCACAATAAAGCTGTGATCAAAATAAAATTGAATGTCCTGGAATTGCACCCAGTTTCAAGAAGTGTAATGAGCAAAAATAATGACAGCACAGGGTATTTTAATAGCTTGGCTGGTAGAAAATGTTTTCCCGTCTAGGGTTACAATTTGGTAAAAAGATTCGAAACATTTTTCAAATTGTGCTGCGCAAGCAACAAATCAATCAATAAAAAAAATGGTAACCCTATTCCAGTCCAAGTGACCATTAGTCACTGAGAAAAAATATGAGATTACTCGAGACACATGATAGCAGGTAGGGTGCACATCTTCGGATTACCTGACGAAGCGTGGAATTGAAGCTCACATAAATTTAAGCTCAGTGAATCACTCCAATAGCACGGCGACCGCACGCGAGTAACACAAAACTTCACATTATGAATACTTTTTGTAGTCCGACCCTCCGTAATGAATCCGATCTCTCGGGATCTCGTACGCGGCTTTTTAGGACTCCGTATTTCAAATAGAACAACGAAAGATAAGAGTGTGGATTAGTTGTTCATCTGTCGGTACGTAATAACTATAAAATCTAATAAAATGTTCAGAAAATAAATCATTCCTTTCATGAAGCCATCCTGCGCATGTTTCTTCAAAAAAAAAAAATTTTTACCAAAGCTCAGGGAGCTTGCAGCTTTTGGAGAAAACTTTTTAAAAAAACACACTCTCTTTTGGTTTTAAGTCGAGACTTGATGATGAAAAAGCCATTAAGGAAAATTCAAAACTAAAACATACCTTCTGATCAACGATATGCCATAATTGGAGGCATACACGAAAATAAGTGCTCGCTAGGTATGCGGGACAGGGTCCTGTATACATTGAATGGGAGAAGTAACAGCGATGCCTCGAACGTTGTAACCATTTACACAATATCTGTACAAACCGTAGGCTTTTATAAACATGAAAATACGGTCCATAAACAAACGTAACTTTTGTAAATCATTTGAAAATCACTTAGCAATTTACTTAACTTTTTTTTATCTAAGATCAGTCAATCGACATCTATAAAAGAAAATCTTGGCCAACACAACAAAATTAAAGTTTGCATGCAGATTTTAGTTTTGTCGTCATTTGAATACGTTTAAAAACACAAATGTACAGACAAATATTGATCGGCAAATGTTTCACGTTATAAACAAGCAAGACAATCGGCAGAGTACTCTGGTACATTACAAATCGTATGGGGAGCATCGCTTTGAACGAAAGCGCACATCATTAGGGTTCGATATTAATGTTTTTGTACGGGCTTAATTCGACACCAACACTCTGTGGTGGTAAGTAACCTTGAATAGCACCAGCTTAATGCCCTCGAAGGAATTTAGATGGTCGAACTCGGTAAATAAAGATAAAAGCTTTGATCTCCGTTCGAGATATCAATTGGAGACGCCATATCGAACGCGTTGCTTCGATTTCAAAGGATAAATCGGTGGGGATGTAGATCCGAGCGTCACAAGCGATGCAATCAGGAATCGAATAAAAGCTTTAAAACCATTCCGAGAGACCGAGGAGCGTATTCCATTCGAAATATCATTTTTATGGACGTCAAAAGTGACACGGAATAACAATGCGGAGTGGCAGATCCGCGCCGGCGCATTGTGTGGGTCCGTAGAAGAGAACAGTAAAAAATGTGTAAAGGTGAAGCTTCGTGCGAGGGTTCCGGAGGGCAGCGCGACCTGGAAACGTGATTGCTGCGATTGTTGCAGCGAGAGGGCGAGGCGAGATGAATAAAAAGACCTGCGTGAGCGCAGGCGTCGGGAAGGTGGGCACGCAGGGTTGCCAATATATAGAGTCGCACTTGTATCTTTTATTTGGATTTTTTTTTCTAATTATCTTGTTCCCCACTTGCTTCTAGCGTTGGTGCTTTTATTTCAATGGCTGTGAATAACCAAACGGCGAGCCGGTTAGTTATGCTGGGCCGAGTTGCGAGCACAGCAAGCGTTGATCCGCCTGTATTATTGGGTTCGTCTTATGATTGCATGAGTGCATGTACGATACGCAAAAATAATAATCTTTCACTTTTTTAAAGTGGACAAATTTCACGAAGACGAAAAACGTGCGGTTATTGCTGCATTATTTATATATTTCACAACACGTTTTTCGTAATCGAGAAATTCCGTTTTCATAAAAAGGCGTTTTATCCTCAGCGCTATGTTTAAAATTTCAAATATCTAGCGAGAAATTAGTTTACAATATATATTAGGCGATAAAAAAAATTGCCAGTTGAGAAAGCGGGAACACGCCTTTGTCAACCATCTCGGTGCTGGGAATGTCAACAATTGGATAGGAACTACGAAAACAATTCAAAACGTGTAGGCAACCCTAACACTTATCCACCATCCTAGGCATTGTATACAAAATGACCCATCTCAATGTCGAGGAGCGTTCCCCGAAGCGGCCCTGAACTTCGTTTGTGTCGTATTATAAGCGTCTTAAGAGCTATATAATATCCTATAAAGGAACTTTCTGACACCTCCGATGAAATGTTGCCCATAACGAATAAACTTGAACGCGCATCACAATAAGAACGCCATAAAATATGGTACGGTGGAATTTGTCCCGTGAATAAATTCAACTTAGACACGCTGTGGAAGGCGACGCGACGTGGGATTAGCTTTTGGGAAAAAAGGTTCGGGCTTAATGGCGCAGGGTTAAGAATGCTATGTTCCCCATACAAACGTAGTTTACTAATCATTTGAAAAACACTGTTCCGATTTGCTCGATTTGGTTTCTAATATTCTATAACAAATATCTGTGTCCGCACGTTTTTGTTTTGCTGAAAAATCTAAAGCAAGTCAAATTACAGGCGAAAGAAAATCTTCATCTTCTTCTCTCTGTTGTGTGACACAGGATACATTTTTCGAAAAAACAAACACGTGCGGACATAGATAATTGTTGCCTGATATTAAGTCCCAAATATCAAGCAAATTGGAACAGTGGTTTTCAAATGATTAGTAAACTACGTTTGCATGAGGAGCGTAATTCTCTGATCCTTACGGGCCCACCTTAAGGTGCCCCCGTAAGCATCAGAAAATGTCGCCTCCCATACAAACGTAGTTTACTAATCATATGAAAACCACTGTAGCAATTTACTTGATATTTGGTATCACATATCTGGCAACAAATATCTGTGTCTGCATGACTTTGTTTTTTCGATAAATGTATACTGAGTCAAACCACAGAGAAAACAAAATTAGTATGAAGATTTTGTTTTTGCTTTCATCTGATTCGGTTTGGATTTTTCAAAAAAACAAAAGCATGCAGACACAGATATTGGTTCCCTGATTTTAGATATTAAATATCAAATTAATTGGAACAGCGGTTTTTAAATGATAAGTAAACTACGTTTGTATGGGGAGCATAGCTTACGGGCCGTTCTTAAGTCACTGTGTCGAGGCGAGAGCACGGTTTGTAATTATAACACACAGCCATGTATAGCGTACCTCATTAGTAAATGTAGGGATGAAATTATTTTGTGTGATTCGAAAAAATCTTAAATGAAATTTGTTTTTAAAGGAAATAACACGCAAATATATTGCATGCGATAGCGTCTTTTCATACATGCAGTTGGTCAATTGCTCAGTAACGGTCGGATAAGCAGCACTCGTTATCGAGGAGCACGTATGAACAGATAGATACGCCTGTACATGATACATAAATACGTATGCTGTGACAGCACCGCAGACACTATATCTATAACATTTTCGCAGTGAAGTGGAATAGGACGGCATAGAGCATTCTCAACATCCTTTTGATATTTAATCCACCAACAACCTAATCTAACATAACCTCAAAAAAAATAAAGTTTGCCGATTTCACTAATCTAGTGGTTTAGCTAAATCCCTAGCTTTTCTATTTCACTGCGGCATGTCTGACTCTCCATAAAATGATAGATAGCGTAAATGTCGTAATGTTTTATATTGTATGTTCTTATGTAATGTATAATGTTACGAATAAATACCTGATAGACTAGGAGGTCGCGACGAAAATGGTAACGATAACGTAAATGGCTGAAACTGGGTTCACGGGATAAAGTACAACCCTCTGAAGCTAAATGTGTCAGTCTGCCTGCTCCAAGTGGTTGCGTTACGTAGATAAGGCGCCTGAAAAAGTAGTTATGGTGACAAACAATACATATGATACGGTAAATGGATGCAAATGACGAAGCATGAAAGTATCAATACATACTTGCTTAGCAATACAAAAACTGAACAAATCTTTGGTTGAATTTAGTAGTTATAGGCGATTTAGGTTACAGATATAACTTTAGGTATATTTAAGTATTTAATTAAGTAACCGTCTGGTTATTGTTGTATAATTAATAGATATCAATGTTTCCAGATAATCAGTATATTCATCAGCAGGTACATACCAGTATCTATTTTATATAGCCAATCTAGAAAACGCAACCACTTGGCACGGGCAGACCGACATATTTAGCATCAGAGGGTTGGTCTCTAACATGTGAACCCAAATTCAGCCATTTACCTTATAAATATGACTGAACTCGAAGTGATCTCTTGCTCTACCTACCGTAAGGTAAACGTAGTCGTCTATGTTTTTTAATTGTATCATAGATTTTTCATTTACTGGAATATTCAATGCTTATTATGAATTAAATTAAAAATTTACATTTTGAATAAAAAAGTATGCAAGAGAAAGCGGGTTGCAACCATTGATTGCAACTCAGTAATTTACGAGAAATACTCATTTATGAAAACTTAGAAGACTAGCTACTAGGATTCAAAAATATATTCAAGAAAAAAAAAATACCGGACATGTTTTGATGTAGAGAAATGGTTTCTCCTGAGGGTAGGTGGGCGACATCTTTGTAGGTAAATAGTGGGCGTTTCGATTTTTAAAAGTAAGCTCTTAAGATACCCAACAAGGATCAAATATGTATAAATAAGATGTTAGTTAAACTGCATTAGCTAATTTCATCCACGGATGTTGCAATGAACGCCCATAAATCTAGAGATGCATTAATTTAAGACTTCGCCGTGATATGCGTTCGAATGGGATCATAAACATTGTTGAATGCTATTATGACATTACGAGGGCATTACACACGTTGCCGGATTGCGTTTGCAAAATAAGGAGAACTCACACGGTAAGACTTTTTTAAGAATGGGTACGCTATGCTCTCCATACAAACGTAGTTTACTACTCATTTGGAAACCGCTATTCCAATTAAATTGATATTTAATATCTCATATCAGGTAAAAAATATCTGTGTCTGCATGCTTTTGTTTTTTTTTTGAAAAATCCAAACCGAATGAAATGAAAGCAAAAAGAAAATCTTCATACGAATTTTGTTTTCTCTGTGGTTAGACCCATAATACAATTACCGAAAAAATAAAGACATGCAGACACAGATATTTGTAGCCTAATATTAGATACCAAATATCAAGTAAGTTGGAACATTGGTTTTCAAATGATCAGTAAACTACGTTTGTACGTGAGGCGAAATTTTCAGGTGCTTACGGGCCGACCTAAACCCCCCTAGCTCAAGTTAGGGGCTTAACCATACCACCTAGTAGACGAAGGGGACCTAGAGTTTTACTTGGATTTTGAAAAACCGGCCAAGTGCATGTCGGACTCGTACACGAAGGGTTCCGTATCATCGTAAAAGATTTTAAAAATCAGGTTTTTTTGTATGGGATGCCCTTTTGATTTTAGTTATTTTAAAATTTTACCAATTTGTTGTTATAGCGGCAGATGTGATTTGTTGTTATAGATGGACGGACGGACAGCGGAGGTTTAGGATACCTAAAACGGGAACAGCTCGAATTCGGGGCTGAATCGAACTCAGAAGAGAAGCGGCGCATGAAAGGGCGGAGACTGAACCCATGACCTCTCGCATGAGAAGCAAGGCCCAGCACCCTGGACTACGTGCCGCTTGGCCGCTTTAAGGTGGCCCATCCCGCTCATCTCCCCATACAAAAGGGGAAGAAGATCAAAATAGCTTTATTTGATCGAACTAGATGTCTGATGACCATTGGCATTGTAAAATTGTGTTTGGTTTCAAAGTTATAAGGTCTGAAAGTTCGCATTTTTCGCGCGTTTTTTACAATAACTTTGGAGGTGGATTACGCAATGATAAAGTAAGAACATCTTAAAAAGATTAGTCATCAAACATAGCTTATTTAATCAAGATTTATAATCTATTTGGTTTTTGTTCGATTTTTTACTACAGCGGTCGTGGTTTACTTTTAGCTATAAGTCGTTTTGAAATTAAAATTTTCGTAAATCTTACCAAATCATACACTATGCACATTGTCTTTTTTGTGGACATGTTGCATCTTCCTCATCACGGAGCCTGTCTTATTCTTTGAAACAGAGAAGGTCCCAGAGCGCAACAGCACGGTTTTGTACAGTGCCCGCGAATGAGTTGGGCCCGCCGGGTTGGGCCAACTTAATATCCCAAGCTTATTTTTGACCAACTTATACCGGATCCCTTATAGCGCGAGCATTTTCCGATATGCACTTGTTTAGGCTTTCGATGATTCAAGTGTTTCTGTTTCTAGGTGCATAATGCAATTCAGTTTTACTGCACTTCTAGTGACATGCAACTTAACCTGAAAGGGTTTGCTTTACTCCATATTTCACAAATAATAATCTAAATAATTTTTTCGAGTTTCAGCCGAATCATTCCTGGAACTGGCGATTGGACTAATTCGAATATGCTGTCTTGAAAAAGACTGTCCTTAATTTTGAAGCTATCTACATGTTACTGTTAAAGCCCGATGTTGGTCCAAAATTGTCCGTGTTTTCCACCCAGTTCAATACAGCCGTGTTCATAAAGAGAATGTCATGGCATGGCACCTAATTCCCGAATGCGGTGTGTATGGCTAATGAAAGTGGGTGTGGTATTAGCCATGCATGTCTAGTTACGTAAAAAAAGTCTTATTAAAAAAATACCTTAAGGTGGCCCAACCCGCTCATTTCCCCATACAAAAGGGGAAAGAAGATCACGCCTATATTTCTTGTCAGAGATCCAAAATTTTGCTCAATATAGCTTTATTTGATTGAACTAGATGTCTGATGACCATTGGCATTGTAAAATTGTGTTTGGTTTCCAAGTTATAACGTCCGAAAGTTCGGATTTTTCGCGCGTTTTATACAATTACTTTGCAGGTGGATTACGCAATGATAAAGTAAGAACATCTTAAAAAGATTAGTCATCAGACATAGCTTGTTTAATCAAGATTTATAATCTATTTGTTTTTTGTTAGATTTTTTACTACAGCGGTCGTGGTTTACTTTTAGCTATAAGTCGTTTTGAAATTAAAATTTTCGTAAATCTTACCAAATCATACACTATGCATATTGTCTTTTTTGTGGACAGGTTGCATCTTCCTCATAACGGAGCCTGTCTTATTCTTAGAAACAGAGAAGGTCCCAGAGCGCAACAGCACGGTTTTGTACCGTGCCCGCAAATGAGGTGAGGCCGCCGGGTTGGGCCACCTTAAAGATTCTTTCAGGTTACTAGTCTGAAAATGAAATATGAAATTTACGGTTGTAGTTTTTTTTGTACTTTAGAGCATAATTCCTGCGACACATCAAGATTCTAGGTATCCTATGGGTTTTCAAAATTTACATGACATTGCGCCTTTTCTGAATCTGCCCCCGGGGCCCCATCCCGAACGTCCGTAAAGCAGCTTCGCTTAGAAAAAAAATTAGTAATTTATAAGCAATCCTATGCAAATTATACTATATGATACCAAAATAAACCCGTAACAACTAAAAAACCAAATGTCATAGTTACTCAAAAAAATTTCAATAGTTTACGGATAGTTAAAGACAATCACTGCCTAGCAAACACAAGGATAAGAGGTTCATTTCATTTATTTATTCAACTTCTGGTAGTCAAACTACACTAAATCATGTCACAATTTGATTGATCCGCGAATTCGATCAACTCAGTGAAAAAGAACCCGCCAAAGAAAATTCACAGCAACAACACCACTTCAAACAACTCAGAATGTGAACAGTCTTAAATTATAAATTACTTAGCCTGGTTTTCACCAAGTGCTGATTTATTTTAATCGACACTTAAAGGGTCTTTATTACAAAAGCGCTGATTATCTTGTGCTGGTATTAATTACAAGCTGCTATCAAAGGCCCTTACAATGTTGCGATTAAGCTAATCAGCATTAGGTGAAAAGGCCCTTAGGGTCTTTTCCACCAAGTACTGATTTGCTTAATCCTCACATTAAAGGGCGTTTCTTACCATCTCGCCATCGATACCAGTACAAGATAATAAGCCCTTTAGTAATAAAGGCCCTTTAAGTGTCGATTAAAATAATTCAGCATTTGATGAAAACCAGGCTAAATTTTATAACCTAATAAATATATTAAATGTAGCCGCACAAGGTTATGGCCCAATACCTAGTTTCAATGTTGTGTGCTGAGCTAATATCAGGAAGATAGCTTAGCTTTCCTATATCCAGTTACTGCTTACTTAGCTTTCCTATTTCGAGTAGTAACAACTTGCAGTATGCTCAGTAGTGAGACATACATACACACTTATGTAAAATAGTTGGGTGTCCAAACATTAACCAGGTATTTTATTGGCATACCTATTTCGAGCAAAAAAGGTAAAAACATTTTATTGTATGGCATAAGAAAAACCATCCTATCAATACGGTTATGTTCTTGTTTGGGTTCCGTACCCAAGTGGTGCCAAAGGAATCCTATTACTAAGACTCTGCTGTCCATCCGTCCGTCTGTCACAGGGCTGTTTCTCATGAACCGTAATAGCAAGGCACTTGAAATTTTCACAACAAATAGGAAAGATTAAAACATATAAAAAAATTAAATACCATACAAAACGGTTTTTTTTTTGGGAATGTTTTCTCGATGTTAATAATTGAAATATGTAGATGGTGTGGAACCCTTCGTGTGCAACCAAATCGCACTTGGCTAGTTTTTTTTATTAAGGTGGGCCAACCCGCTCAACTCCCCATACAAACGGGGAAAGAAGTTCACGCCCATATTTTTTTGTCAAATATCCCAAATTTTGCTGAAAATAGCTTTATTTAATCGAACTAGATGTCTAATGACCGTTGGCGTTGTAAAATTGTGTTTGGTTTCTAAGTTATAAGGTCCTAAATTTGCATGCACGTTTTGTACAATAACTTTGGAGGTGGATTAGTCAATGATAAAGAAAATGCATCTTAAAAAAATGTTTCATCAGACATAGCTTATTTAATCAAGATTTATAATCTATTTGGTTTTTGTTAGATTTTTGACTACAGCGGTCGTGGTCTACTTTTAGCTATAAGTCATTTTGTAATTAAAATTTTCGTAAGTGTTACCAAATCATACACTATGCACATTGGCTTTTTTGTGGACATGTTGCATCTTCCTCATCACGGAGCCTGTCATATTCTTTGAAACAGAGAAGGTCCCAGAGCGCAACAGCACGGTTTTGTACCGTGCCCGCGAATGAGTTAGTCCCGCCGGGTTGGGCCACCTTAATACATAGACACAAAATAAGCATCGCCACAGCCTTCATTAAGAACTACCTCATATCTCTAATACTAATATTATGCTGAAGCAAGCGGAAGTTGCTGCATTGACTGATGCCCCCCCCCCATCCCCACCCACGAACACTCAATCATCAAAGGAAGTTCAAATTGAGCGCACCCAAACGGGTGGGCACCTCTGAAATTGGCAGGAAATACCAATTGACTCAATCTCGATTGTAAGGAGCAATGATCTGGTATGAAGACCCCACATTCACATCTGGGTACTTGGCAACAGAGTAAGCTGTTATATTATTCCGGGAGGTCACGACATTTTTGGTCACGATAAGGTAAATGGCTGAATCTGGGTTCACATGTTAGAGACCAACCCTCTGATGCTAAATATGTCGGTCTGCCCATGCCAAGTGGTTGCGTTATCCAGATTGGCTATAAAAAACCGGCCAAGTACGAGTCGGACTCGCACACGAAGGGTTCCGTACGATCGTACAGGATTTACAAAAAAAAACACGTTTTTTTATATGGGAGGGACCCTTTAATTTTTATTATTTTATAATGTTTTTTAAATTTTTATTATTTGTTGTTATAGCGGCAAAATAAATACAAAATCTGTGAAAATTTCAGCTTCCTTCCTGTTACGGTTCATGAGACGGACGGACGGACGGACGGACGGACGGACAGCGGAGGCTTAGTAATAGGGTTCCGTGTTTACCCTTTGGGTACGGAACACTAAAAATAGATGTTGGTATGTACCTGCTGATTAATATACTGATCGTCTGGAAACATTGATACCTATTAATTATACAGCAATAACCAGTCGTTTTTTTAATTAAATGCTTAAATATACCTAAAGTTATATCTGTAACCTAAATCGTCTATAACTACGAAACTGAACCAAAGATTTTTTCAGTTTTTGTATTGCTAAGCAAGTATGTAGTGATACTTTCTTGCTTCGTCATTTGCATCAATTTACATTATCATATATATGTTTTGTCACCATAACTACTTTTTCAGGCGCCTTATCTATGTAACGCAACCACTTGGAACAGGCAGACTGACACATTTCGCTTCAGAGGTTTGGTCTTTATCCCGTGAACCCAGTTTCAGCCATTTACGTTATCGTTACCATTTTTGTCGCGACCTCCTAGTTTATATGTTATTGTAGGTAACAGTAATCACTGAATACCTTTGCATACTCTACTACTCTCAGTTCTATTAATTTAAAAGCAGCATCGCACCTGTCAGTCGATGAGAAAAATTAATGAATTGCAGAAGTCAACTATGGACACAACCCATGAATGGACACGGGTCAAAGAAGCGTCTTGCTCGTCATTAGAGCATTTTTTTTAAACTAATGGCTAACCAACCGGAGAAGGAAAAGTACAGGATCCCAAGGAAAACTGATAGGACCAAGTTCAAAGAACTTAACATGAGGAAAAATTTAGTCCATGTGTACATTGACAATGGAAGCAACATAGAAAGATTTGTTACTGAAATTATGTCTAGCTATGTATTTATATATAGGGACGGACGGACGGACGAACAGCGGAGGCTTAGTAATAGGGTTCCGTTTGGTACCCTTTTGGTACGGAAACCTAAAAATGATGTCAACCGCTGTCAGTTAACCCCTCATGGTCCTGCAGGTCTACTCAGGGAAGCGAACAAGAGAAGTTCTCGTGTTCGAAACTTGAATTGAATGATGCCACCTTTTTTCTACATAGAGTTTGACAGCTTCAAACGTGACAACTTCTCATATTCACTTCCCGGAGTAGACCCGCTGCTCACAAATAGGAGATAACTGGTGGAAACCAACAGTCCGAGAGTTTTTATACTCACAAGGTCACCACTTGGACATAATCCTAGACAGTTTGAGCTTCGCGTAGAGGCGCGGGGACTTGCCTAGCTTACCAGAGGTCTGGGTTCAAATCCTCTCCCCTTCGTGCATCACTTTTTGTCTCTTTCTGTGTTGGATAAGTGCATTTCGTCTCAAATGCGAGCTGCTCCATGTTTCTGAATCCATGTAGAACTGTAGGTTCCCTTCCACTACTAGGTGGTAAGGTTTAAGCATTAGATGAAAAGATTGTTGAATCGGCAGTGAAAAATTGTCCATGTTTTCCATCCAGTTCAGTGTGGCCATGCTCATAAAGGGAAGCTCCAGGCATGGCACCTAATTCCTTCAGGAATGTGGTGTATTGGGCAAATATCATAACGGTAGTGTGGTATAAACTCGGTTGATATCGACGCAACGGAAGCCAAGTGGTCAAAAAGTAATTAAAATTATGCAACAGTACCAGTGTGCTCCTCTGAGATTGGATAAATGGCATACTACCACAAAGAAGAGTGTTCTAGTGACAAGCGGCAAGAGGTATGAGCGAGTAGAAAATGAGGCTAACAAGTATCATTTATCCGGCAGGCTATATTGCCGATTGGCATGTAAGCGATTTTCCCACAGTCTTCTAAAACGATATCCGATGGGCTATATTGGCAATTGGCACAAAAGCTATTTTGCCGCAGTCTTTTAGTAAGATCTTTTGCTAGAAAAAGTTCGTAAGGCTCTAAACTGCATGTTCAGTCTACCAGTGATATCGCAAGATTGCCTCGCCCTGCGTAACCTGAACCCCCGCCATTATCTGTTTTTGCCTATCGGGATAATTAAGACCACTGCATATTTATTTTTAATATTCTTGTACAATCTAAATGCACAATGTTATGTGCAAAAATGCATAGAAAATCAATCAATGACCTCCACCATTACTTTTGGCGATGATTTATTTGAAATATGTTTGGCATTGGTAAAAGGGCTCCTATCAGAACAGCGAGCAGCCCCAATTTTGTGATGCCGAGTGTCAAACGTAAAGTCTGTGTGTAAACACAAACGCTGGCACTGTAGAGCAGCAGGAAGGGGATTGGGCAGGACAAGGAGCAAAGGCAGTGGCAGCATCCAAATGGGCTGTATCTGTATGGACTGTAGTGGCTTAACTGAGATGGTCCCTTAGAAAAAATCCATTACCATGAATTTCCTATTAACACAGGCCTTGTCTCTCATGTGAACTAACTATCCTACCAATCTATCGTTAAGTAAAACACTACAGAAAAAATACTGGAGTGACAAGAAAACATATCGAGAACGAGAAATAGGAAGACATATAATATAAATGGAAACGAATTTTCAATAAAAGGTAATATAAAGCCTCTTACCCATATCTAATACGTAGAGATTGTCTATTAGCTCACGGGTATCACTTCACTCACAGTATGCAGACTTAAGTGCACTTTTAGGGTCTGTTGACATTGTCATAACATTAATTCTCACTCGCTTGCTTACCGTCGGCCATTTTGACTATCGAAGCGGCAGAGTTGCCAAAACACAAAATAATGAGGTAGTCAATATGTCCATCGCCAATATCTGCGTCGCCACCATCTGTCTCGCCACTATCTGCATCGCCAATATATGCATCGCCAATATCTCCATCGCCAGCGACGGAGCTGCGACCGGACCGCAGATCCGTCGCCAACGACTGGAGACGCATATGCATCGCCAAAAACTGGAGGCGCAGATGCGTCGCCAAAGCGGGTATGGTGATATGTAAATTAGGTTGGGTTAAGTCAGGTGAGGTTAGGTTAGGTTAGGTAAAATAATTAACCTAAATAACATAACCTAACCTTACTTAACCCAACCTAATTTACATATCACCATACCCAATTTGGCAACGCATATGCGTCTCCGGTCGTTGGCGACGGATCTGCGGCCCGACCGCAGATGCGTCTTCGGCGATGGAGATATTGGCGATGCATATGTTGGTGATGCACATATTGGCGATGAAGCTTGTCGACGGAGATATTGGCGACAATCTGCGTGCTCCGGTTTGAAGTGTTATCGATTACACTGCTAAAAGCGTATACAAGCGTCCCGAATCAGATTGCACGCTCAAAACAATAAGCATTACAAACTAGGATATTATATGTTTATGTTTCATGTTTCCGTACCCAAAGGGTTCTAAGGGCCAAGTGCACGAAAGGATAAAAAATCAAAATCAACGTCAACTTACGATTAAACACGTCACTTTGTATGGACAGTTTGGAAGGAACCGTATGCGGCTCACTAAAAGTGACGTTTTTGAATATTGATTAACTCGGCCGTCTCTTTGTGCAATCGGGGCTAAGTCTCCGCTGTCCGTTCGTCTGTCAGCGGGCTGTATCTCGGACGAAATGTTCACAGAGTTTGTATTCTTATTGCAGCTATGACAACACATTGTAATAATTAACAACAAAAATAAATTACGGGAACATACAAGAAACATGATTTTTTTACTTAAATCATATACGATGCTACGGAACCCTTCGTATTTGAGTTCAATTCGCACTTGACAATTTTTTATCAAGTTATATACGCTCAAGAATTTGATAATTAATTTCTTTGGTATATATTTTATTATTATATCTCAGAATTGGGCCTATAGTCCAGTTTTGACGTTCCTGCAATCGTATTACGTGCGTCGCAAGTTGCAAAATTTCCGTGCTCGCCCAGCGCTGAGTCAAAGAACTTTCTTCGTGGCTGTCATTTCATTAACACCAAAGTATTGTGACTCACCGTTGGCTTACGGGTAAGAAACTTATAAGTATACCGGCAGTAGGAATAACAATACAGCTAACAATTTCAGCCGTATTCAGAGTGGGCAAATTAACTTTAATAGGCCGGAATAAACCGGTTTTTGTATGGTTAGTCCGGTCCTTATCTCGTACTAAGTTTTGAAAGTTTGACGTCCCGAATCAGACTGCACGCTCAAAGCTGAAAGCATCACAAACGATTCGGACCGTTTGTGAACGCGCTTACGGAAACAAAACGACAAACAAGAAACAAATGACTGCTGCCGTATTTAACCTCTTGAAGTAGTTCAATTGCTCTAAGTTGAACTTGAATTTTCAACTGAGGGACATTCAACGGTTTTGAAAAAACATGGTGGAAAGACGATATATTACGGAAAGATACGTCAAATGTGACACTGACAGTTGCACACATAATGCCATACCTACAAAGCGTGAGCACTGTGTACGACATTGAGTGAAGTAACGATGGTGTCATACTGTTCACGGGACGCCATTTTGAGAGCTGTAAGCGCGAATCGGACCAGTTGTGAACGCGCTTTTGCTAACGATGGTAACAATCGGACCGCGACCTCTGAATACGGCTGTTTGTCTGTGGTTGCCTTCGATCGGTATCCATAGACTAGTTTTGAGAACTGTCAATCATTGCCAGTCTGTGGAGAATTACCAAAATTGCCGGGAATTTTTACGAATTAGATATGTTGTTCCTTGATTTTAATATTAATAGTTAATAATTTGTAATAAGTAAAATAAAAATCGGGAAATCATAAAAATAATTCACAAGTTGACATCGTCAAAGTCAGGCTGCTCTTTCTCCTCGGCCGTGATGTCGTTGCCTGTTTCGTGATAGATTATATCGATGGTGGTAGCCGTGTCCGGCTGCACTTGGAAGTATGGCTTGCGTATCGGTGCGTCGCCATCTGCCGCCAACACCGCGGCGTCACCGAAAAAATCGATAAGATAGGACTTCACTTGGGCATTTTCACGTTTTCTTTGTTTTCGAACGAGAAGAACGATACATTTCAACAATGTTTTTGGGCAATATGGATCATTTGTGTTGGCAATGCGTAATGTCAATCAAACGTCAAACTTCCTTTTTGGTTTCTTGGTTGTCAAAAAAGGTTGGCAAAAGTTCACTTTCTTGGGAAAAATAAATTTATAATCGTGATATATCCATGCGAGCCTTTGCTTGCGTGAATTTATAATTGATGTGTTGCTGATTAGTGGTACTTTGTTAAAGTTTTGCCTAATATTTCAGCGTCAAGATGGTGCAGCGCCTGACATTTCGGCGGCGCTTGTCGTACAACACCAAATCTAACCAGAGGAGGATGTAAGTAATTACAATAGTTGAAACAAAGTTTTAACAGAGCAGCGAATATCCTCAATGACTACCAGTGAAAGGAAGTTACGTGTGAATGTATGTTTGCAATATAAATTATAGGTTATGCATATATTTTTCTTCTACAGGTGTAAATTTCCACATTTGTAGTTGTTTTTAATTTCCTGCTGCTAGGAAATACATAAGAGTCCTTATGGGAACAGAGCTGATCTAATGACATGGCAGTTCAATGGAAACACTTCCAAGTACCAACTTGGAACATTAACACTTTTATAAATCACCTGCAAGTCTGTTTCTGGCTGGTTTTTGGCTGTTTCGCGTCTGCACAGAAGAATAAAATGCTTACTAGTTGACTTTCAAAATATTACTTCTTATTATTATTATTTATTACCAAATTATTTACACCTAAAACTTTCAAACCATAAACCAGTCTCGTGTTCTCAGTTGCTGACCACACGTTTGAATGTTGCAGCGTACGCACTCCGGGTGGCAAGCTGGTATACCAGTATGTAAAGAAGGCGAAGAAGATTCCGCGTTGTGGTCAGTGCAAGACAAAGCTGCGCGGTATCCAGCCGGCGCGCCCCGAGGAGCGTGCCCGCATGTGCCACCGCAAGAAGACCGTAAAGGTATGTACATATGTTTCATGCTATACAGAGTTATTCTGCAAAGGATCTTGTTACTTAGACCGTTATTAAAACTGGTGATAGTCATAAAATATTCAACTCAACATAATATTTTTAATAAATAACGTCATAAGTCTCGTGGATTTGAGTTTTTTCGATTTGTTTATGCAGTGTAACTGGACATTAATGGCTAAAACCAAATTGACCGTCAGATATTAGCCTGACACACTACATAGGAACTAGGTGCCATGCTGGGACCTTCCTTATATTGCTCGGCTACATTGAACTGGATGGAAAACACGGACAATTTTCATTGTCGCTTCGACGATAATTCATTCAATGTGATGGTACCAACCCAGGCGGGATAACCCTACCATCTAGTAAGAACGACGGTCAGCCTAAACGGTTGAAAATGGTCACCCATCCCCAACCACGCTCAGAAGTGCTTGCGGCTTGCAGCTTATTGAACGCAAGGCGTCGCACCTCTGGTCTCCAGAATCTGTTCATAAGGTTACGAGACTCTTGTCTCGTGTATTGTAGGATTAACTTTCATAAGGTCTGACAAAAAAATCTGCGCATAATTCAAGGGTTCTGATTCAATATCTGAAGTAGAACAAGTTCCGTACCCAAAGGGTGAAAACGGAACCCTATTACTACGCCTCCGCTCTCCGTCCGTCCGTCCGTCTGTTACAGGGCTGTATCTCATGAACCAGAATAGGTAGGAAGCTGAAATTTTCACAAAGTGTGTGTTTATTTTGCCGCTATGACAACAAATAGGTTAAATAAAAGAATAATAAAAATTAAAGGGGGGTCTCATACAAAAAACGTGATTTGTTTTGTGTTAAATCTTGTACGGTGGTACGGAACCCTTCATGTGCCGACTCTCACTTGGCCAATTTTTTTTTTCATTGATCAGAATTTTTAAGAAAACCTTTTTCTCAGTTTTATGTTAAAATAGAAATCAGTATTTTAAAGGAGGACATAATGTTATCCAGTGAACGATGTGCCCTGCATATTTTCTTGGCTGATGCACACATACACCGAATCCACCAAAAATATTTGAGCAGATTTTTTTTATATGACCTTACATTACATCAGGTCAGTACCTACATACATAGGTACCTTAAACAAACATAAAAAAACCAAAGATATTTTGAACTTCCTTAGCATAAAACCACTGGCATGGCCAAAATTGCTTTGGCAAATGTCTTTTAATCCAGTTTGTTGTAACTGTGTTCAGACAATGATGTCTCTTTTATGGAAGTATTTGTCTGGTGTGTAAGTACACAAAGAGGTCGACAGACTAAGTAATACAATATTATGTTTTATATTAACCCCTCAAAAAGTGATAATAGTCATGTTTGTCACAAACAAATTGATAAACTATTGTTCTCAATGTGACATTGTTAAATTTATCGATTATTGGGAGCACATACACGTAGATCGATACATTTAACGTCTGAGACATTTATCGATGAACTAATGGCAACACTCTAGTCTTTATCGTGAGGATCTGTCAATAGGCAGGCGCCCGAAAGCAAAGGACAGTAAACGCGATTAAAATAAGAATAGGACGGGGCTCATGACTAACTTCACTCGAATTTGCAAGGGAAAGTATGCGGCAACACCGCGGCAAAGTACTGAAGCTTGTGAAGTGAAGTAAGGGTTTGGTCAGTTTGACATTCAAAATGGCGGTGATCCTATCCTATTCTATTTGAATCGCATTGTAAGATTGCAACATAGATCATTTTGTGTTTGAGTTTGGTCTTCAATTTGATTTTACGTTTACATATGGTAAAAAAAAATTATTCATAGGAATAAAATAAGATACTTACAAATATGCTGTAGTATAATTATTTTAGCTGACATCCGCTGCATATTTTAGCTAGATTTTGATTATTTCAAGATTTCACAAAATTCAAAATGAGTTATTCAGTAGTATTTAATAAATGTGCAGAGACAAAGAGTGAGTACCTTATAACCGACAAAGTAGTTGAATGTATATAGAGAAAATAATTCCATTGATTCAAGTGATCTAACAGCGTTTGTGAGTCTACCTAGACAAGAAAAAAAACCTTAGAGTAAAAATAATTTATAGTGTAGGTCTCTCCCTTAATGGTAGTCTTATTTGGCATTAACTCCAAAAGTAAAAATCCTTTCTCATCTCAAAATACAGTGGCCATGACCTTGACTGCCGATTTTTCGACTTTGAACTTTCTAGAAGTGGGTGACGATTTGTGCTTCCACTGCATGGACTCCATTTCATAGTGAAGATCTCTATGGTAAACCCACGTTTCATCTCCTGTCACCAACCATTGAAAAAAACTTGCTGGGTCCTCACCAATCAGGCCCGAGTGCTTTTGGAAACATTCACGTTGGGCATTCTTTTGAAGTGGTGTCAGAGACCCATCTTGCGCTGAATTTAAAAATTTGAAAATGTTTATGAATTATATTTCAAACTATGGCTGCCGAGATGTCCATTTCTTAAGCTATCCTGCATATAGTCAATCTCCTTTCAGTCATAATGAATTCTTCTTCTTTTTTACGCATTTCTGGACTCGTTGCCGTCACTGGCCGCCCCATTTGAGGGACGTCTTCTATGGACTCTCGTCCCCATGTGAACTGCTTGCTCCAATATTTTACTTAATATTCAGAGGGCGCAGACTCCCTGTATATTGTTGCCATGCGTTCAAATATTCAAATATTTCTTTAGGCTTCTTTTCCTCTTTAGAGAAGAAATTAATCGCTGCTATAAATCTAGCAAAATTTTAGTAGACTCAGACATCGATGCACTTGTGATGCTGTCACCCTGAAAGTATTCATCGGACTAGATTAAAATTTAGAATGCGTTACATAAAGAAACATAGCTATATGTATACACATGTCTCAACTTGTTCAGCGGACCTCTTTACCCATAGGTAGATAAATTATTGAACGCCCCTCGTATTTGTGCAAACATCGTTATAGCGGCCTTCATCTCGATCATTGTATGCCTTTGCTAAATTTTGAATTGTCGTAACTTTGAAGCTCCGTTGAGGGAGGCAGCTGTACTAATCATTTCGATATACAAATTACACTAACGCTCAATATACGGACAAATTGGGTCTAGGGGAGTCCGTATTATCGAAAGTATGTACATATTTATGTAAGTAGTGTTCACTTGAAACGACAGGTTTAACGAAACATTTCTGCATTTTCAAAACATATTTATATTTGTTGTAATAAAAAACATATTACCATTTATTATCATTTATTTATTTCACATTTATGTTGTACTAGATTTGGTGCCTGACTCCCGCTCGGGTCAATATTTCATATTATTCAATCATATTAATTCTCTTTTTAGGGTTCCGTACCCAAAGGGTAAAAACTGAACCCTATTACTAAGCCTCCGCTGTCCGTCCGTCCGTCTGTCACAGGGCTGTATCTCATGAACCGTAATAGGTAGGCAGCTGAAATTTTGACAGAGTGTGTATTTATTTTGCCGCTATAACAACAAATAGGTAAAATAAAAAAAATATAAAAATTAAAGTGGGGCCCTATACAAAAATCGTAATTTTTTGGTGTTGATGGTACGGAACCCTTTGTGTGCGAGTCCGACTCGCACTTGGCCGGTTTTGAATAATACACATGTATACGAGATAATACGGCAGTACACACAGTTTATATTTAGGTACTTGAATACTCTTGCTTAGTGTTACTTTGATTTTGAATATTTTTTGCTGATTTACTACAAAATCTGTAGCACATGGCATAGTCAACTCATCTCCCACTACTACTCACTAAGAACTTGCATATGAAAACATAAAAAGCTTGCTTTACATTGATTGCAGCGTGCATACGGCGGTGTCCTCTGCCACAAGTGTGTGAAACAGCGGATAGTTCGCGCCTTCCTCATTGAGGAGCAGAAGATTGTGAAGGTCCTAAAAGCTCAGCAGACTACAGTCAAGATCAGTAAGAAGGCGAAATGAATGACTCCTTAGGTATAAAATAAAAAAATCTTAAAACAATTTTTGCTTTATTTGAGTTTTATTGCTTTATCCAGACAAGTATTCACATACAATTTCATAAAAGTATACTTTTTATTTTGGGTTTGGGTGAATAGTTCATGGCATTCCAAAAGTTGTTAGTATTTAAGGTGGCCCAACCCGGCGGCCTCAACTCATTTGCGGGCACGGTACAAAACCGTGCTGTTGCGCTCTGGGACCTTCTCTGTTTCTAAGAATAAGACAGGCTACGTGATGAGGAAGATGCAACCTGTCCACAAAAAAGACAATATGCATAGTGTATGATTTGGTAAGATTTACGAAAATTTTAATTTCAAAACGACTTATAGCTAAAAGTAAACCACGACCGCTGTAGTCAAAAATCTAACAAAAACCAAATAGATTATAAATCTTGATTAAATAAGCTATGTCTGATGACTAATATTTTTAAGATGTTCTTACTTTATCATTGCGTAATCCACCTCCAAAGTTATTGTATAAAACGCTCGAAAAATCCGAACTTTCGGACGTTATAACTTGGAAACCAAACACAATTTTACAATGCCAATGGTCATCAGACATCTACTTCAATCAAATAAAGCTATTTTGAGCAAAATTTTGGATCTCTGACAAGAAATTTAGGCGTGATCTTCTTTCCCCTTTTGTATGGGGAGATGAGCGGGTTGGGCCACCTTAAAGCAAAATGCTGATAGACCAACATTTATCATTCAGCAGCCTCATGAAAAATATTCTTTATCAAGACACTATTGCATTGAAAATGCATTCTGGACTGCCTCAGGGGTCTATTTTTGGGTTCAGATTGTTTATTTATCAATACTTATAACACAGTTTCGTTAATGACTGACAGGCAATGCACAGCCTCAACCGGTGGACCTAGAGATTTGAAGGAAATATTCCTTGAGTACCCTAGGGGCACATCTACGACACTCTGAATTTCAAACCAGCCACGCAGAAAAAACAACTCACGCGCTCAATATGTGTTTGTTCGGCGCGTGTGTGCGTTGACTATTTATTCTATGCTAGGAGTGAACTAATGGGATATTTTTTTAATTCTTGCCCTAAAAAGGGAAGGGCGGGTGGAAAAGTTTGTATGGTGAAACATTAATTTATTATTTGCCATGTATGCATTCCTAACCATTAATCTGATTGCAATGAAACTAGTGAGCTGTTATATTCACGCCCGCCGAGGTTGCTGACCACATTTGACCTGGTCTCGCTTGAGTGAATGTCCAAAACGAAACAGTGAGGGATAATTATCTGCTTAAAAAATTTTTCAATCCTACTAATTGCCGTTAATCTCGAGATTTTTAATCCAATAAGTAGTGAAGACTGCAATCTTGCACAGGAGAGGATCTCAACCAATTCTCTGACTATTGAACCATACTTTTTTTGTGACTACAACAAAAAAAAATTCCCTCAGCCACATAGAATGAAAATATACCACTGTTATAAAAAACATACAGCTAATGTTCTGGAGAAGGTTGACAGTATGCATAATCTTGGGATAATTGCTGACGAAAAATTTAAAGTTCTGTAAACTACGGAGGTGAGAAGTCCAACTACAGTCTCTTAAGAATGTCCCCCATACAAACGTAGTTTACTAATAATAAATAAATCCAATTAAATTGATATTTAATATCTGGTAGCAAATATCTGTGATTACACGCTTTTGTTTTTTTGAAAAATCCAAACCGAATGAAATGAAAGCAAAAAGAATATCTTCATACAAATTCGTTTTTCTCTGTGGTTTGACCCAAATTAAATTTACCGAAAAAACAAAGACATGCAGACACAGATATTTGTAGCCTTATATTAGGTACCAAATATCAAGTAAGTTGGAACAGTGGCTTTCAAATTATTAGTAAACTACGTTTGTATAGGAGGCGAAATTTTGTGATGCTTACGGGTCGACCTTAATCGGGACTCTTCAGGTTTCCAGATTTTTTTTTCCGAATTTGGGCAGTCATGTGGGCGCGTCCGTCAGGTACACTCATAATTGTTTTCCCGCCAGAATGGATTTTGACGACTCTGATGATGATTTACTTGTTACAATTGAGCGGCTCATAGCCTAGTGGCGCCGGGACTTGCCTAGAATAATAGAGGCTGGGTTCAAATCCTCGCCCGGTTCATGAACCATGTGGTTTGAGTGCATTTCGTCACGAATGCGAGCTGCTCAATGGTTCGGAATCCATGTAAAACTGTAGGCAACCTACCCCTGGGGGCGAGGATTGTCAGGATGTTCTTGTAATTTTGCTCTTTTGAGATAAAACTGGCTCTCTATTAGTCTTCTGCAACTCTATTCAGAGTGGGCGGACTAACTTTAATGCGCCGGATTAAACTGGTTTTTGTATGGTTAGTCCCGTGCTAATCTCGTACTAAGTTTGACAGGTCCTCTCTGAATACGACTGTTCGTGTTAGTGGATGGATCCAATAACGGCGAAGTTTTTTTCTTTTTTTGAGATAGCAAGAATGCGATTTTTTTATGCAACCTAACATAGATGGCTAATGCCACATAACTACCACTATATTGGCCAAATACACCACATTCCCGAAGAAATTAGGTGCCATGTCAGGGTCTTACCTTTATGAGCACGGCTACACGGAACTACATTGAAAAACGGTCAATTTTTTCATTGCTGCTTCTACCATATTTTAATCCAATGCGATGGTACCAACCCGTTCGGGCTTAAACTGTACCACCTAGTTAGGGAAGGAGACCTACAGTTTTATATTGATTCCGAACCATGGAGCAGCTCGCATTCTTGGTGAAAGGCACTTATACAACTCAGAAAAAGAAATAAAGTGGTGCATGAACGGGGCCTGGATTTGAACCTCTGGTATTCTACGCTGCGTGCCGCTCAATTGGGGCAAGTAAATCGTCATCCAACCGTCAACAGACTAATTAGGGATACGAATCATTGAATATAGAATATGACACGAATATTAGGATTAGGATATGTGTGCACACAACAGCAAATTCGGGACGGAAGAAATCGATTGTGTGTCCCGATAAAAGATAGAGATAAAATATTTTATTAGTAACATATTTACTATTTAGTTTAGATTTTTATTGCAGATTAACGACTGTGACGTTATTCATTTAGCTGAAATCGCAAGATAAGATTAAAATGTCGTTAACTATTACAGCGAAAATACGCAACATCTGACAACACTGAGAACAACATGTGAACTTTTTTTTAACTAAATCCTTGTCCGCTGAGACTTTCATTAATTAGTAATTGAAAAATATTATTTTTAATTTTCAATCACATGTTTGCCTATTGGAATCGGTCTTAGTGAATGTACTCTTTAATGCGATTTTGGTTTCGGCTTTTTCCGTAAAGCGAAGCGTTTACATACTCTTTGTTGTCCGTTGCAAACTTAGACTAATAAGTGGACGTTGAAAAAAAATCAGCGAAGTTTCTTGCCAGTTCTTCGCCGTGAATGCTGAACTGGCTAATGATAAAACATGACAAATCCGAGTGCATTGTGCTGCCTGTGGATGATGAATAAACCACAGAACATATAATATTGGAATAAGCAATAAACAAACAAGTTACTTCGCTCTCGCTGACAGTTCGCGGTCCGATTTGGACCATCGTTACTAAAAGCACGCTTAAAACTGGTCCGATTCGCGCTAACAGCCCCCAAAACGGCGTCCCCTGAACGGTATGAAGTTTGCGCTGCGTCACGCATTACCGTAATTTTGCTAGTGTAAAAACAGAGTATTCATTTTACGCCGAGCGGTATGGCCGCTCCAAAGTATGAAAGCAATAGATTCTTGTTGGAATGTATTCAGCGAAATAGGAATTATGACCCTACCTAGCGCATATGTGTATCAAAATGTTTGCTATGCTAGGAAATATAAGCACCATAATACCTTAAATGCTGATGTACATAACTACGATACTAGACATAAAACTGATTTACAAAATGTTAAGCATAGGTTATCAAAATTTTCAAAAAGTTTTATATGCAACAGTATCAGGTTGAGCAACAAAATTCCAGAGGAGATTAGAACATTAGAAGATAAATGTTTTAAGGGCAAATTGAAATCAATATTAATAAAAAAAGGCTACTACAATATCCAGGAAGCCTTAATAGATAGAAAACTTGTTTAAATCAAGGCTCATGATTACGTACTTGACCGGGTACCTAACACGGTACTACCAATTTATTTTTATTCAATTATTTACAACTGCTAACAACTTGAAAATCGATACAATTTTGTATCGTTTTTTTTACAAATATATATTCTCTGACATGGGTACTACATTGTAGTATGAATTTGTTTATGTACTAACTTCTATTTGATTTGATATTACCTTGTATCAAAAATGACGATGGCTTTTTACACCTGAATAATTGAGATCATAATTCATATTAATTTAAAATAAGATGTCATTATCGTATTCAAGAATTTGCTCTTACAAATGCTTGTAATATTCTTATTATTAATTTCTTTTTTGAGCAGTAGTAATCAATCAATCACTACTAGTTTGTAAGTCTATTCAATGAAAAAAAAATACAATGACCAACCTGACGAAGTTTCTTGTCGGCTCTTCTTCACCAGAAGTAATCGAACTGACAGGAAAAAAAATGACGAATCCGAGTGTGTAACATACATCTAATGGAGGAAATAAAGAAACTGAAACTGAAATCGTACCACATTTGAGCGTGCTTTTCGTAACGATGGTTCAATCGGACCGCGTCCCTAAAATATATATCAAATCTGTCAGGTACCATACAAAATCAAACACAATTCTACTTCAAAATTGTATCTACTCAATCTTTTTTTGTAAATATAACAATTTTTTCTCCTTGTTATTCCGAATTGGGCCAAATAATAAAATTGTTCTTAATTATGTTCAAATCAAATTAAATCAAGTCTTTAGAAAAGAAAATATCACACAAACATAACCTAAAATATTTCGTTACATATAATTTGTTTGAAGACAAACAAAAGCTCTTATTTTCATACAAAACGTATTCTAACTGCAGCATGGCTGACATCTTTGATATAAATAATCAAACTTGACAGGAAAGACCGTTTTTTAGGTGAGGTCGCTCATGCGACATTCTACAGTTAAGGTGTCCCAACCCGGCGGGACTAACTCATTCGCGAGCACGGTACAAAACCGTGCCGTTGCGCTCTGGAACCTTCTCTGTTTCAAAGAAAAAGACAGGCTCCGTGATGAGGAAGATGCAACATGTCTACAAAAAGGACAATGTGCATAGTGTAAAATTTGGTAAGGTTTACGAAAATTTTAATTACAAAACGACTTATAGCTAAAAGTAAACTACGACCGCTGTAGCCAAATACCAAATAGATTATTAATCTTGATTAAATAAGCTATTTCTGATGACTAATCTTTTTAAGATGTTCTTACTTTATCATTTCTTAATCCACCTCCAAAGTTATTGTATAAAACGCGCGAAATATTCGAACTTTTCGGACCTTATAACTTAGAAATAAAACAAAATTTTACAATGCCAACGGTCATCAGACATCTAGTTCGATCAAATAAAGCTACTTTGAGCAAAATTTGGGATCTCTGACAAGAAATATGGGCGTGATCTTCTTTCCCCGTATGTATGGGGAGTTGAGCGGGATGGCCCACCTTAAGCTTTGAGTTTTCTTCCCCATTCGGATCAAGGATATTATATGCTCTGTGATTCGGATCACGTTAGCCACAGTTAACTAACTACAGATCAAAACTCTTTGCTCAAGATTCTTTGGCTACGTGAATACGGAATCATTGATTTCCTGCCACAGACAAAACATTGTATATCTTAACGGGTTCCTGCTTGTTGTGTGAATTTAAATGATATTTTTTATAAATAAATATTATTTATGTTTACCAACTTTGCTCTTGGCTTGATTTCTCAAAGTGTTCGCCTTAGGTCTATTTCTCAATTAACAAAATAACGTAGCACTCTGCAAAATGGCTACCGACCTTAACGCCAGCTTTTACGATCAATACATGAACGCCTCCGCCAAACTCAAGAAGTAAGTACTCTTTAATCCCCAATATTACCTGGAGTGAATGAAGACTAAACGAAGTCGTCATTCACTCCTCAGAGCGTCGGAAAAAATTAAGTGCTAGAGCATTCACGATATCTGTCCTGTATTTTATCTAATTGAAGATTTTTTATTACAGTAATTTGATTACAAATTATATATTATATACTGAAAAAAATATATATGACGTATTCTATAGCATTAAGTGCTTACAATAAAAAAAAAAATGCTCCACTGGATTAATAATTTGAAATATGAAATATGTCCAACCCGCAGGAAGTTCCTGCGCAAGCCAAACGTGCAGGATGTTATGAACGAGTTCATGGCTCTGGCAATCCAGTGCGAGCACTCTGAGCAGCCCACGTTCGCTGGACACACGTACATAATGGCTGCGAAGTGTGAGAATGCCGTCGGCAATTTTATAGGGGAGGCCGAGTGCTTGCTCGCAGCGGCCAGGAAGTTCATGCAGGCAGAGAAGAAACTGTTCGCTCTCAAGTGCTTGAGCCCCTCTAGAGAGAATCTAGAAGTAAAGTGATTTTATTTTGCTGGCTTTGTGTCTTCGCACATGTTCTGTCCATTTATTGCTTCAACTGTTTTTGTGATTGTGTGTTTTATTTTATTATTATATTATAATAATTTTATTATTATTATTATTTTCTATTATTATTATTTTCTCTGACATGGGTACTACATTGTAGTATGAATTTGTTTATTTACTAACTTATATTTAATTTGATATTACCTTGTATCAAAAATGACGATGGCTTTTTACACCTGAATAATTTAGATCATAATTCCTATTAATTTAGAATAAGATGTCATTATAGTAGTCAAGAGTTTGCTCCTCACCAATGTATATAATGTTCTTATAATAATGTTCTTTGTGAGCAGTAGTAATCAATCAATCACTGTAAACTAGTTTGTAAGTATCACTGGAAAAAATAATAATACAATGACCAACCTGACGAAGGTTCTTGTCGGCTCTTCTTCGCCAGAAGTAATCGAACCGACAGGAAAAAAAAAATTACGAATCCGAGTGTGTAATATACATCTAATGGAGGAAATAAAGAAACTGAAACTGAAACTGAAAACTGTAGCGTGTGTGTAGCATATGAAAAAGATTATCATTTCTATATATTTTCGGCATTCATGTTCCATGCAAACCATGAGAAGCCTGTATATTGGCATTTTTATGAAATGTTAAGTGATCTAATAAAAAGTAAGGCATTTTGTCAATTGGGTGTGGAAACATCCTAACTTCTTAATGGGGACCGACAAATGTCTTCAATATTTGAAAGAATTGGACAGACTTATAGGTATTAAGGTTATTTCGGACGGTAAGTTCATTTCAGTTCATAGTCAGCCTCGGTGGCCCAGTGGCGCGACACTTCGGCGATCGCTCTCCGAAGTTAAGCATCGCTGGGTCCGGTCTGGTCTTGGATGGGTGACCATTCGACCGTTGAGAGAGGCTGGCCGTGGTTCGGATTCCACGTTAAGCTGTAGGTCCCCTTCCTTACTTACTAGGTGGTAGGGTTTATCCCGCCCGGGTTGGTACCATCGCATTGGATGAACGATGGTCGAAGCGGCAATGAAAATTGTCCGTGTTTTCCATCCAGTTCAATGTAGCCGTGCAATATAAGGAAGGTCCTGGCATGGCACCTAGTTCCCATGTGGTGTGTTGGGCTAATACCATGACAGAACTTGTGGTATTAGCCATCCATGTCCAGTCACATAAAAAAAAAAAAAATTTTAATTATGTATCAAATACACAACTCAAATTGCAACAAACATGTATCACAATTTTTTTCTTGTTGCCACTGGAGTAGAGCATTGCTTCAAGGTCCTTGATTGTTGTGATGCTTGGTTCGTGTCCCCTCTTCCCCTAAAATATGTTTGAGAGAGGCGATGGCTGGACCCGGTGTGATGCTCGTGAACGGGTTCTGTTTGTGGGGACTGGCCTGCTCCAATTGGCATCATGTTAGGCTTAGCATACGGCATGAATGGTAGATTTATGTGAATTAATATTTATTTATTGATTTTATCATCAACGAAAAATACTTGCTATTTACGTTACAAGGATTTTTGTTTTTAAACAAACAATTACTGAAACAGTTCCGCAGTGATCTCTCGCAAAGACCTGTAAGACATAAATTATATAAAAAAAAATTCATTCAATATTTACCTTGAAACCTCACCACGGTGTCACACATTGACTTACACTGAAAATGTATGAGCTCAATAAATACATTCTTGGCTCATGTCTCCCCCTGTCAGTCTGTATCCCCCTCCCTAGTTTAATTTGCAAATATGTGGAAATGCCCATGTAAATTGTAATATTGTTATAAACTACTTTGAAGATAGTTAAGTGTAAGTACAGTAGAACATCAATTATATTATGAACTAATCGGGGGACATGGGTGTTCGGATAATAGTTTTTTGTTTGGATAATTGAAGTGATTGAATTGTAAACAAAAATAATTTAAAATTTATGTTTTATATGTATAAATTCGTGACATATTATATTATTCATACACATGTAAGCATGTAGTACATATTTATGTGCTTAAACTGGCTTAAATAAATGCTTGATTTCAGTCTGTCAAAGTACCTGAGCCTGCATCTATTAATCACTGTTTATATCAATGCTTAATATCGCTGACGATCCAATTAATCGATGCTCTACTGTAGTTTCAATGGTCACTTAAGTTGGGCCTCCCGCTTAATTACCCATACAAAAGAGAAAAGAAGATCATGTGCATATTTCTTGTCAGAGATCCAAAATTATACTCAAAGCTGCTTTATTTGATGGAACTAGATGTCTGATGACCATTGACATTGAAAAATAGTGTTTGGTTTCTAAATTGTAAGGTCCGAAGGTTCGAATGTTTTGCATGTTTTATACAATTATTTTGAACGTGAATTACTCAACGATAAAATAAGACCATCTTCAAAAGGTTAGTCATCCGATCTAGCTTGTTTCACGAAGATTTATAATCAAGTTGTTTTTTGTTTTATTTTTCACTACAGCTGTCGTGATTTACTTTTAGCTATGAGTCGCTGTATAATTGGACCCTATCAGTACTTATTGAAAGTGCCTTGTCTTTCATGAAAGAGTACAATGTTTTAACTTCCAGGCAGCTATTGGCTGCTACATGCAGGTGATCAGCAAGTACCCGGAGAATTCACCACTGCGTACAGCCAGACTCCTGGAGCTGGCAGACGGACTCGTGTCGCTAGGGCTCGCCCCCGAGGCCGTAATGTACTACGAGCAGGCGATCCAGGCCGCCGCTGATGAACATGCGCTCGCACTCAAGCTGATGTGCAAACTTATGGATTTGCATGTTTACTTACGTAAGTCAGTTTATTTATACAGTCGACTCCAACTTCGAAGGGATGTAGGGTCTATCTCTGTATTCTATCGTCTTTACCATGGAGAATGCTCGTCGGAGCTGCATAACGCTGTCCCTCCGTCCCCTTTCTACCTTCGCTCGACGCGGAACAGGGAAAAAATGCACCAAATGTAATTCCCCAAAAGTACAACCTGGGATCCTTAAACATGGTGTGAAGAAGCACCTGGCCGGCCGGCGTGGTTTTCCCAGCCCCCGGCGTTCGAAATCCCATGGGCGTCGTAGGGCACCTTAAGAGGTCCTGGCATACGCCATATGCCACACTTTACATTAAAAAAAATACATTATAGTCTCACAAATCAGGCACATTGGTACATCGGTACGTCCATTTTGACTTCCTATGCCACCGCTCCCTTCTCCTGTGCCTCTTCCCATTCATGTAAGCACGGACTCACCTTTGCAAGTTTACCCCAATTTTACTTCAGGATTTTTTACAGGGTCTGTGCGTTAAAGTTTACTTACGTGCCGACTTCTAAATTTTCTGAGTTTTCTTAAAATGCAAAATATTAGAATGGCTGGTATAAATTTGTTGTGATAGTAATGTGTAATTGTTTTTAATTTCAGGTCGTTACGACTCCGCGCTGCACATTGGCAACAAAATCTGCGAATTCGATCCTAAATTACTGCACAATAATATTCTTTTGGAGTAAGTGTAGGTTAATGCAAAAAAATATATTTATGGTTTTACGAGCATATTTATATTGTAAATGTGTTACAGGGTGCAGATCAACAGAATACTTTTGGTGTTGATCGTGCAGCCCGGAGAAGCAAATGTACCACCCTCGCTAAAGAAACTCTTTGCAGATCTTACACAAGATGATGAGGGCGAAAGTGAGTATATTCACATTCATCACAAATTAATACAGTTATTTGCACTGTCTTGGAAATCAGTCTAGTGGAATTTTCTTATACATTTGTTTAATTTATTGATAAATATAGACCCAGGACCCATTCGCTAGCTAATGACGATTTCACTAAACCAATCCAATCTATCAGATCTAAAGAGAGAGAGGTCAATGTTGTAATGACAATAACATGTGATTGAACACAATGTTTTGTGGAACATATACAGGCTGTCAACGGAGTTATGGTCCAAACGTTAACCACGTGTTCCTTGGCATATTTGGAGTAAAAAAGGTAGATAACATTTTTTTGTATGACTGAAAAAAAAATCGTCCTTCCCATACTTTTTGTGTGTAGGTATTTACAAAAATGTATGGGGATGACAATTTTTTTTAAGTTCGACAACAAAATGTCTTCTACCTTTTTTGCTCCAAATATGTCAAGGAATACGTGGTTAGCTTTTGGACCATAACTCCGTTAACACCTATGCTTCTCACAACAATATCTCTTGCTTTTATTGAACATTGACATCAGTTGAGTCTCCTTACTGGATAATCATATTAATCCATCAAAACTCTCCATATATTCTATAATCTTTATGTTCACAATGTGATCTTGCCTTACATAAGATTCCTTACGGGAAGTAGCATATTTGATTTGTGATACCAGAGTGGCCAGTCAGAGTTCTCACTTAAATTGTCATTTACGGAACTTCAAAGTTACGTAAAAACGTCAAACTTCATACAAGTTTTTACTAGATATTCTGTGGTTTTACTTCTTCAAACTGTCAAAGTCAAACACAGACTTCAGATTTGTATGACAATGCGACGTCGGCGTAAACGGTAACGTCAACCTCACAAATTTTTGTTCGCATAACGCCCACTGCGTGGCGCTCTTCAATTTCTCGATACATTTGAAAACGCCAGTCGATCGTTTTGCTGTAAATGCCAAACGCCAGGTTGTGTTGCCCACTATACTCGTGAAATCCCTCGGGAATCGCTTGTATGTATATTTTGGTTGCATATTGTTTATTAATATCATCCATAGGCAGTAAGTACGCTGCAATCGGTCTTGTCGTATTTGATCATCCCCCTGCCCTGATCAGCACCCTGCTCATTAGACAATATGACACTATTGGTACGAGCCCTAATACGTGTTTGAAATACTGCAGCATACAGACTGTAGCAGTTGGTGCGAGAGTAGATTTGTACAGTATGATCGAGAAGCCATTTTCTATCCCATTGTTCAATGGATATCTGTGAAATGATTGCAGATGACCTCTTCAACCCCGACCTGGCGACAAAGCTGCAGTCCATAATTATTTGCTGCACGATGAGCGATGCCGAGGCACTTGTCGCTGTCTCCGCAGACACCAAAAAGTTTTTCACCATACCCCAGCAAGACTTACTCATGCATCTTATATCCATGCATAATGTTGGAAAATAAATCTTAATTCACGATGCTGTGTGATGTTTAGGTCGAAGGAAATGATAGAAAAGATAGTCTTAGACCATTGTAAACCATTTTAGAATAGTTTCTGAGGTGTTTTATGACCCTCTATGTATTGAATTTTTCAAAGATTTTTTTTTGTTAAAGATAATAATAAAAATAATAAGATAATATAAAGACAAAGATAAAGCCAATACAACTGGACATAAATGTTGAAACCGTGATTGCATGCATAAATTGCTCTTGTTCCTGCCTCTTGGATCACTTCGTGGGTTCAGGGGGGTCGCCTTCATAAAGTCCAAAAAGCATAAGGTCCAAAACCCAGAACATCCAAAAGTATGTATTTTTGCATATATTTATAAATGCAAATATTATAATCTAACGTAACCTAACCTAACCTAATTGAAAAAGTTTCGAAATCATTAGTGTTTTGGACGGTATGGGTTTTGGACTTTGTGCTTTTTGGACTTTATGATGCGTCCCCGTTCAGGGTTGGAAATTACTTCTAAAATTATGACAACTTTGTAGGTGTAAAATTCACTATTGCTTGTATTTATTCCATAATTACATATTGCAAACACAACAGCAGTCTCTCTCTAGAAGCCATGATTTTTACACGTTTACCTTGGCAACACACTGCTTCTTTTTCCCTTTTTTTGGTCACTGAGGGGTGCCAGCGTTCAGCTTTTTTTTTTGTTCTCAATTTCGTTAACGAAACGTCATTACTTAGCCCCAACCAACTCCACCTCATTGGCGAAATTTGCTGCCGAATCCACTTTGATTTCACCATCGATATCAATGGAAACATTGAGTTTGGCAACATTTTCTATTTTTACTTTTTCATTAGCGAAATTAGCGGCCATGTCGACCTTACTTTTCTGTGACAACTCCCACATCTCGTTAAACTCGTCCACCTCTGGCGAGTTGTCGGAGCCCTGACTCGTGGTGCGGTTCCGGGATGGTCCGTCTTCCATCTTGCCGCACGTCTTCTGCCATACATAGTCGAAGGGGTAGCTGACGATGCGGGCGTCCCCGGGGTCCACCTCGAACCGCTCGGCCGCCGCGTTGGCCCTCGAGCGCACGCCTTCGAGCAAGTTCACGTCGATCTCTTCAATGCCCGTGATGTGTTTGAACAAGTCTTCGGGGGACTTCACACCGTCGACGCCTTTCTTGGTGAAAAACTGTCAAACACACAAACCATTTTTATTTCAGTAAAATGTCTGGGTCAGGTTCATGGACAGTAAGTCGGGGTGACTTAAATTTGTATAGAATATAGTATAGTAGTAGTAGAATATAATATAGATTCTACTATAACCCGGAAAAACTACTTTAAAGCAGACATCGAGGCGATTATTTCCAACCCCATATTAATGCAACTCGATGAATCACTGGATAAGATACCAACAACTGTTGGTAAATGGGAAAAGTTTAAAAACAACTTTAATGAACATAGTAAGTGATAGCAGTCCTGAAACTCGAAAAAAAAAAAGGATCGTCACATAATAAACCCTGGATAACAAGTGACATTATTGATATAATAAAACAAAAAAAAGCAATGTGGGATAAATATAGAAGAACAGACCATCCCGAAGATCATCTTAAGTATAGACGTCTTAACAATAAACTTTTGGCTATGAATCGATCCTCCAGAACAAAATTCGAAACAGGAATTCTGAACCGCGGTAGCAAAGCCTTCTATGGATACATAAGACAACAGCTATCATCAAAAGTCTCCACACCACACATGCTACTGGACGGAAATGGAGCTTTTGTCACAAGTGACGTCGACATAGCCGATGCCTTGGCAAAACAATTTGAGTCAAATTACGTTCGAGAACCACCTGGGAACATCCCTTGTGTAAACTCGCCCCGTGTGCGGAACACTATTGATGATGTGCATTTCACTGAGGCTGACGTCCTAAGTTGCCTGCAAAATCTACGCGAGGACACAGCTATGGGACCCGACGGCATACCTGCAGTGATTCTGAAAAAATGTGAGATTCTGTCCAAGCCACTGTGTCAAATTATGAATAGTTCTTTCGAAACTGCTGAATTGCCAGATGATTGGAGAAGAGCCCTGATCACACCTATCTACAAGAAAGGCAGCAAATTAGATCCTATTAACTATAGGCCGATCAGTCTTACTTGTATTGTCACTAAGTGTATGGAGAAGATAATCAACCGCAATATTAAAGACTTTCTGGCAAACAACCACATCAAAGTTAATGAGCAACACGGATTTATGTCAAAACGCTCGACAACGACAAATCTGCTAGAATGTTTGAATGTGTGGACCTCAGCATTGGACATAGGTTCCCCAATCGATGTCATCTACCTGGATTACGAGAAGGCCTTCGATCGTGTCCCACTTCGACGTCTGGTGGCCAAACTTGATCATTTTGGCATTAGAGGAAAGTTGTTAAACTGGATAGAGGCCTACTTAAACAACAGACAATTACAAGTACGTATAGGAGAGACTCTATCTGGTCCAAGGCCTGTCTGGAGCGGAGTTCCTCAAGGTTCGGTGATAGCTACAACCCTCTACAACATTTACATTACTGATCTGCATGCTATCATCAAATCCAACTTTAAATTCTTCGCAGATGATTCAAAGTACTTTGATAATCCAACGACTGGTCACACTCAACTACAAGGTGATCTAATCAACATCCACCACTGGTCTTCGGATTGGCTCATTAAGCTAAATGCTCAAAAATGCACAGTACTCCATCTTGGAAAGAAGAACCCCAAGCTACCATACTATCTGGACAACACGCAGTTGCAACCAGTTACATCTCAAAAGGATCTTGGGATCACGATCAACTTTGATTTGAAGTGGGAACCTCATATCGCCCAAATTGTAAAAAAAACCAACTCTCTTATATACCTAATTAAAAAAGCGTTTCATATGCTGACCCCAGAAGTTATGCTCAAAATCTATAAAACTTTTGTACGGCCGCTTCTGGAATATGGTTTCCAGATCTGGCAACCCTACTTTGCCAAAGACATCTAGCAGTTGGAACGAGTACAACGAAGATTCACCAAGATCCCCCTTGAGCTACGTAACCTGAGCTACGAAGAGAGACTTGAAGCTCTAAACCTGCCTACTCTGGAGTCACGCCGTCAAAGAGGGGACCTAATCGAAATTTACAAAATTCTCACCTTTAAGTACGACTGCCCAGAACTCATTGAAATATTTGCACGCAACCAGAATGTTCATCTTCGAGGGCACAACATGAAACTGCAAGTCACGGCCTCTAGAACGAATACTCGCAAAAACTACATAACCAACCGAGTAGTAGAGGCATGGAATAAACTCCCAGAAGACGTGATTAACGCTACGAACACCAACCAATTCAAAAATAGACTGGATAACCATGTCAAACAAAATCGAATGTAAAAAAAAAAAATCTTTTTTTTTTTTTATTAAAAACCACTTAGCAACTAAATTTATAAATTTATCAAGTTAAACACTGGATTTAGACGCATCAGCATATGCTGCCTGTCTAAAACTTATAAATAATATAAATAATAATAAATAAGTATATATTTTGTATAGAAAATTTGGAGATGGTATGGTAGCTGTCACATCATGCGATCATATCGTTATAAAGTGAGAGTGAACGCTATAGCGGTGGACTGCTGTAGCATAGAGCACTCGCAAAAACAATCATAATTTTGCAATGATGGTCATCAAGCAACTAGTTCGAAAGCTCTTTAGTATATTTTGGATCTCTGACTAGAAATGTACTCATGATCTTTCCACGTTTGTATGCGGAGATGAGCGGGAAGCCCCACATTAGGCAACAATTCGGGGTCGAAGAAAAGCGCTCACGTTGCTGATATTCCTGCAGTCTCTCAGCAGGAAGTGGAGCCCATGCGGGTGGTCTGGCTCCACGGACTGGCTCACGTCGATGAGCCAGCACTTGTTGTCGTGCCACAGGATGTTGTACTCGGAGAGGTCGGCGTGTATCATGTGTGCCACCCTGTACAGCTTCACCATGCTGGCCACCACCTCCTCATACACGCTCTGCCACTCGTGTTCCTTGAAAATAAAAATAAATATTTAGGGTGATTAAAAAATAAACAAATACTGGGTAGCATTCAATCACAATTTACCCTAAGTATTTTTTATTTTGAAACTGGATACATGACTACTACACCACTCACTAACATAATATTACCCTAACACCATATTGGAACTAGGTGCCATGCCGAGACCATTATATTGCTCGCCTACATTGAGCGGGATGGAAAAATTGGACAATGTGCATTCTCACTTCGAACATTGTTTATTTAATGCAATTATACACGAACCCTACCACCTTGTAAGTAAAGAAAAAAGACCTGACAGTTTTACGTGGAATCCGAACCAAGGACAGCCTCAATGGTCAAACCATAACAGTCCTAACGGTCACCCATCTGAAACCTGACCACGCCCAGACTTGCTTAACCACGATTATCGAGCGAAAGGCATCCCGCTGCTGACGTACCGATGCTGACAAAGAAATATTTCTTGGAAATGTTTGTAACAGATAAATGTTTGTTTCTAAGCAAAATCTGCCAATCGCCAATTTCCCATACTCCCTCAATCCATGCACTGACAACGTACGTGGAAAAAAGACAACGTGATTCAGACATTCAAAAAACACTTGAGATAAACATGGTGCAACTTGTAGCGATTAACTTATGTACATTATCCACCAGAAAACATCCCAGAAAAATCATGGAAAAAAAATAGAATCCATTATTTAATCTTACTTGATAAATGAAATGGATAAATACTCTTCAAAATTCACATAATATATGAAATAATCAGAATAATACAGAAAAAGGAATTAAATATAACTAAAGATTAAAATATTCTTCCATCATCGGCGCAATTGGCAACGTGCTGATGACGGAGGCCGCGTTCCCCCACTGAATGGCTAGGCTAACTGGGCGCACGTTTGTCCCCAGACATTATACATTATACATAAAAATTTATACTTATAACAAGTGCATGAAGTGCAAATAACCACGAATATACACAGCTTCCAGCGTTGAACTAAAAAAATAAAAAACATTCACACCTTCAAAATGGCATCCTTGAGTTTAGGCGCGGGCTTGCCGTCGCGGCCCACGAACGACATCACGAGCACGTGCTTCTTGAGGCACACGACGTCCGGACAGAGCAGCCCGAGCCGCCGCATCCGCATCATGTTGTGCATCTCCTTCTCCGCCCACATGTGAACGATTTTGCGCGGGTTCTGCTTCGAGAAGCGATCCTGCCGACATATGCGTCTTTCCGTCAGCCACGTATAAAATTATAAAAATACGATATTTATTCATTGACAGCACATATTGCGATACAAAAAACCGGCCAAGTGCGAGTTGGACTCGCACACGAAGGGCCATCGTACGTAAAAATTTGGTTTTAGTTTGAATTTTAATTTAAAGACCGAACTATGTCCCAGTCTAATCGATGCTAAACATTTAGACAAAGTATATAATTCTAACCTTGTCAATAAAAATAATTAAATTCACAATTGCACTCTAAATGTCTCAGAATGTGTTTTGCACGGCTCAATAAATTCCGTTTTATTTGTACTGTTTTACAGTCCGATACAAATGTCAGTTTGACTGTAGCATTTAAATAGATCATACATGCATACACAGTAGAATCTGTCAGTTGCACCGATGGTTGACGTGTACACACACTTTGTGATACCAGTTTAAAGAGAAAGTCAGTGTCAAAATTAAATGATAATCTAGAACCTTGATAATCTAACTGGTTCAACTATTTATCATCAGCGCGGTCTAAGTCAAGGTTCTCGTCAAGGTTGTAGTTTTGCTGTAAATGAATGGTCATAAAAAATGTGTAGAGATATTACATCCCACATTCTAGTTTGACTGGACAAGACTCACTTTAAAGCGGTAATCGGCCTCGATGTACTTGTCCCTTGTCTTGAACTCATTCATGGTGGTCTTGAAAACCTTGATGGCACACTCCCGGGGCAGCACCGCATCCGGGAATGTGGGGTCGGCGTCCGCATGCAGCACTACCGACTCCTTGCCTGCAAATTTTGGCAAGTCAACAGATGGTACTTAGCATCATATTGTATCTGAAGAGATGGTGCCATGCACATTTACCAGTAGTGGTCCGCGACAAAAAGTCATGATGCCATTTTGTACAAATGTCGGATCTAAAGTTTCCCACGATAAAAAATGCAATCTACCAAATAGCGTTACGGAGTGATCGTATTAGCAGCATTGTTCTAGACAACAGGTAATACTTGTCAGCAGTCAAGTCTGAAGATGATTTTCAGTTGATATAATTCCGATAGGTCTCCAGAATTCTGAAGATTGATAGTCAAAATGTAATAATAAGAGATGTGGGAAAAATCTAATGTTTTGTTGAGAGTCAACGATGGCAATCAGCGATGCCACATACTGCCGTCACAGGTAGCAGGAGAAAGTACAGAGAGATAAGCTTGAACTCTCAGTGTCGCCGTCGTTTGCCTCTCCTTCCTGTCTATCATCTTATGGCGGCGTGCCTCCAACCTACCTCTGTCACAGATGACAGAAAATACAGACCGGTGGAGATGACACCGTTGATCCGCTCGAGCATGCCACTGTTGATGAGCTTGAAGAGAAGCAGCTTGGTGCGCTCGTCCACGCCTAGCGTCGCAGTCGCCTGGCTCTCCTTCCGGTCCAGCATCTTGTGGCGGCGTGCCTGCTCCCATCTGCCGCCGTATAACATGTTCAATACAGACGAATGCTGGCAGAAGGAATATAGCTATAAAAACTACATAAGGGAAGCCCATTGGCAAACCGATGAGCCAATTTATATTTGAGCACGAAAGCATGGAAAAAATATTGCTTCTTTGACCATTTTGCATTCCATGCAGTTGTGTCAACTTGGGCAGGCTAAACCTACTAGGCAGCATGTAGGAAAATAAAAGGCCACTTTTCATACTCAGTGCAAACTCTGACACGTAAAGCTACAACTAACTAGGCTAAGCTCCCTAGCTATTATTTTAAAATGTTATTATTTTAACTGTGTGCGATTGTAAGCATGGTCACTGACACAACATCGACTACCTTGCTGTTTCAATGCAATAACAGTAAAAAAACCACTTTCATCACCTTGAGTGCGCTTTCAGGCTGTTGAAAACAGCGTTGGGCAACTGCATGTCGAACCCGGAGCCATCGCCTGTGCAGAATTCAGGCGGGAACGCCATCACTCGGCACGCATTTCGCCGTGCGTTCAGCACGCTGTCGTGTTTTGTCACCATGGCGCCTTCCACCACCTATCATCATATTATAACTATAATTATTAATTACCACTAGCACTAGAATGATGGAAGGTACTTTTTAGCTGATTGCGCAATAATACATAATATGTATTGTTAATAGTGACTGAATGATAAGTAAACAAATTCAAGGTGTACATAAAATATTTTTATTTGTATTATCATGATTTTCTTTGTGTCTGTATATTTAGTGCATTTTACAGTAAGTCTAAGAGACGGACAAGTACATCGTGACTATTGGCTGAGTCGGGTTTTCGCAGTCTGACAAATGTAGCATGTATTCTCTTGATTTAGTTGGGTAGACTGAATTGAGGACGCATGCGTTTAGGATGCAAGCTACCCCACAGATGTCGAAACAATAAAAAAAAGCTTTAAATTAACTACGCGACATCCATAAGTGACGTGAAGTGTCTTTTTAGTTTTTTCTGTAAGATTTGAAACAACTCCTTCCCTCCAAAAATATCACAGGATTGAAAATTTCCCAAAGTTTACATTTTGTCAATACAAGCATGCATCTTGTGATGCACCATAAAATGCATGTGTGCATTAACATATCTGTTAAATAACTGAGTTACATATGAATTTCACACAAACACTTTTTTTACTGTCGTAGTTGAGTAATTAATCACACTGAGACCACCACTGACGCATGCATTCAATAAAATAAAAGAATTCCACCTTGTAGCCACACTTGGGCAGACTAGCGATCTCCTTTTCGTTAGTCTCGAAGTGGTCCCAGTCCCGCGGTTCCGTGCCCTCGGCCTCGTCGGAGTCTGAGTCATAGACGAGCTCTTGCGGCACGTGCCGATAGTTGTCGAACGAGACGGACACTTTGGACGTTCCGTTGAGTTTGCGCTCCACGCGATCGATGTGCTCGTCGTGTTCTTTGTCATACTGACACTGGAGCACCTGCATAGCAAACATAAAACATTGTCGTCTTCGTTATCTAAAAATAGATATTATTCCAGTTCAATGTGGCCATGCCCCAGCAAGGAACCTAGTTGTGTGAGTGAAATTAAATTTTATTTACACTAAGATAATAAGATAGCAACACAAAAAACATAAATATGTCATTTCAAAATTTAGTATTTTCAATTAGTCGATTACATGCTATGGTGAAATTCTAACCTTGGCGATGATAGAGTCAGAGTCGCAGAATTCCTTTAAATTCTCCTCCTCCAGCTGACGCAAAAGCTCGGGTGGGACCGCGCTTGCGCCATCCTCGCCTGTCACGTGTTGCTCCGACAACATCTCCGCAAACTTCGTGTTTTCCTTCACCTGAAGGCCGCGCGCGAGCTCCTCCGACATTATCTCGGACAGGTTCTGGACACTCGCGGGCTCCGGAGTCTTCTTCCACGGATTCGACATAGTTAGTTATTGAAGTTGGGGTCTTCTTGGAAGTCAATATTTAGCAGCGGATCACAAGAACACAGCTGGGCTGGCGCAAGAGAATGAGAATCAAATATGAGAATGAAGTGAGCGTTATATACTCTTTGGAAGTGAGCACAGACTAATTAGGGATAAAGTGAGTGTGTAGGAGCGCAGCGACTTCTCCGAACTCTGAGTGAGCGAGTGAACGAACCGAACGAAGTCGCTGCCTTTCTGTTTCTACGGAACGAACAGAAAAGAAATGAGAACTTACGGTGTTATTTTCTTTGCTAATGATTGCATAGAATATATATATTTCGATTGTCAAAATTGCGACGTGGTTGATTTTGGTATTGCAACGTAACAATTTAACAGCTAAATTTAGCCAATTTTGGCATCCAATTCAAAAAATATAAATAAGTTATTTATATATTTTTTTTATTAATAGCATTACAAATATTATATAATTTATTAATTCATTGTTATTAATTAATAATCAAGTGGCCAAAACAAGTAAAATTACCAAATTACTTTGGTTTTTAAATAAGCAGCTTGTGAAAAGTAGTACTGGTAATAATAAAAAATGTTCTGAGAAAAATCGTATTGTTGTTCTGCAAGCTGTAATTTTCAATTCCATTCAAGCATATTTAATGTTCGCATACCGGTGAAGGGACTCTCACCCTCACCCCGTGCTGGGTGCCTACAAAACAGACAAGATGGAGTACTTCAAAAGCGGACTAAAAAGTGTTCTCGGCGCGCCGGAAGCTGGCGCCGCACCTAGCGGCGCTGAAACCGTAGGTGTACTTTTTTCTGCTAAGTAATTTGTTGCACCTTTTTGCATTGTATACTAAACCCAAATCAAACCTGAGAATCGCCACACGTCCGTTTTTTAATACAAATGAAGTTGTGCGTGCTTTCCGCACATGGATCTACTCGAAAAAAAGGCAACACACGCTGGATAGTGGTTTCTAAGGCGGTCGCACAAAACATTTTACCCACATACTAAACACCTTAAAACATTCATTTCCGCAATACCTCACCGTTTAAAAAAAATGCCCAAACATACAATTTTGTTACATGATCACATATAAATATATTTTTTACTTTAAATTTATAAACAACATAATTTATGCATTACAATCGCATGATCACACTGCAAAAGCGCCGAAAGATGCCAAGTCGCACATATTATTCCGGCGCAAGCCATTCAAGAGCACGTCAGGCAGCAGAGACACACGGCGCAGGCTGCCGGGGTTGTCTAAGGCCTTAGAATTACTTAGAATTCCCTAAATAAGCTTGTTGGAAACAAACTATGTTACCACCACTTTCTTTCTCTGGCTGAGTTTTCGTAATGAATCTGAGGTGTTCCTTAATTCGGAATCTACGTTAAACTGTAGGTCCCTTTCCCCTACTAGTTAGTAGGGTTGAGCCCCCCAGGTGGTCTACTCGGAAAGCTAACATAAGAAGTTCCTGTGTGAGAATCTGTCAAACTCATGTCAAACCCAAAGAGTTCGAACGTCCATCCGTCCGTCCGTCTGTCACAGGGCTGTATCTCATGAACCGTAACAAGTAGGCAGCTGAAATTTTCACAGAGTGTATTTATTTTGCCGCTATAGCAACAAATAAGGTAAAATGAAAAAAATATAGGAACCTTAGGGAACGTGCTGCGATGGGCTAATATCATGAAGGTTGTTACGATATCAAGCATCTATGTCGAGTTACATAAACAAATATAAATTTTATTAAGATTTTTAACTTACCAATAATTCAATTATTGAACGTTCATTATAGGTACCTAAGATAAAAATTCTGTGCATTCAGGTGGAGCGATTAGTGGAGAGGGTGAACAACTCCACACTTCTTGAGGACCGGCGCGATGCATGCCGAGCGCTCAAGGCTCTATCCAGAAAGTATCGCGTGGAGGTCGGAGCACAGGGCATGGACACACTCAAGCAGGTCACTCACAGTTTTTTATACCGGCTTTTATCTTCACAAGGATAGGTTGGTCTCGTGACTGAGTTTGGATTAATGGATTCATGCTGAAGCTATGATATTTTTCCTTTTTCACATACCTGTCAAAGATTTCCTATTGGTTATTAATTTAATTATAACTCCTGCATTCATTTTTTTAATTTTTTCTGAATTCCTTGTTGGGGTGTTAAACTTCAGCTGACCAAAATTGATTTAAACTCTTTTCAGGTCTTAGAACTAGACCGGGCAGACTGTGAAACCATAAATTACGCCCTGGACACACTCGACAATGTCACCTCGCCCTGCCAGTTCGAGGAAGAAGAAGACAACCCTAACGTCCCTATGAACATAGGGGAACAATTTACAGAGATGTTCATTAAAGACGCTCACAACATTCAGTTGGTCCTCGATCTCTTGGACGAGTACGACTTTAGAGTGAGGCTGTCTACTGTTAGACTTCTAACTTCGTTATTGACGAACAGGCCAAAAGATATCCAAGATATTATTCTTGTGAAACCAATGGGAGTCTCCAAACTGATGGACCTGCTATCTGATACGAGAGAGGTCATTAGAAATGACGCTTTGCTGTTATTAATCAAACTGACCAAAGGTAATGCAAATATTCAAAAAATTGTAGCCTTCGAAAATGCTTTTGATCGTCTGTTTGAGGTGATATCCTCGGAAGGTTTCTCTGAAGGTGGGATAATTGTGGAAGATTGCCTTCTTCTGATGTTGAATCTTCTGAAGAACAACAGCAGTAACATTAACTTCTTCAAGGAAGGAAGCTACATTCAGAAAATGATTCCAATGTTCCATACGCCGGAGGAGTCTGACGAAGCGGGGTGGTCGCCGCAGAAAGTCTCTAATATCCACTGCATGCTGCAAATTGTGAGAACTCTGGTGTCACCGAGTAACTCGCCACAGATAATTGCCAGTTGTCAGAGGATAATGAGAAGCGTAGGGCTTCTGGATTCACTTTGCAACATCCTAATGGCGAGCGGAGTGCCGGCCGACATTCTAACAGAAACAATCAACACAGTGGGCGAGGTGGTGAGGGGTGACGCCAGCAATCAGGACTTCTTGGGAAATGTAATGGCACCATCCAACCCACCGAGGCCGGCGTTGGTTGTGTTGCTGATGTCTATGGTAAATGAAAAGCAACCATTCCAGTTAAGGTAAATCCTTATATTTTAGACATACATGATTCCTATCCCAAAGATGAGCATAATTTTCTTCAAAAAGGCGCAAGGTCTCCTTTGTCATACATTTCACAAAATTGGGTCTAACATACAGTTTGCTCTCTGATCGATTTACCGAAGAATTTATAATGCGTCATAATTAAGAGAGTCGTTACCCTATCCATACCATATTACCATACTACGGCCCATAACTTTTTCCACGCTCTTAGGGCCGAGTGCACGAAAGAACAAAAAATCAAAATCAACGTCAAAGTATGATTAAACACGTCACTTTGTGTGGACAGTATGGAAGGAACTCTATGCGGTTCACTAAAATTGACGTGTTTGAACATTGATTAACTCAGCCGTTTCTTCGTGCAACCGGGGCTTAATGTTTTACTAGGTTTTCAATTTTGGATTCTAAGATATGTTATGGATGTCTATGTCTCTATTTTTTTATTTTTTTAATATACATTTTATATTGGAAAATATTTGCTAATAAACATTGGAAAAAAATTGTCTATTTTTACACTCATTTTCGATTTTTTTGTACCAAAAAATACAAATATTTACAAAAAAATCAAAACATACGGACATAGAAAGAAGCTTTCTCAAGCGATATTAAAAATTTGATTAAAATCTGACAATGTTTAGGGGAAGGGAAACGTTAGGGCCTGGAAGACGATTTTGCTATTTTGCCCTGGCCAGTGGATAAAGAATGCATTTTTTTTTATTTTCAAATCTTAGATTTCTTGTGACTTCATGACAGCCATAAGGGTTAAATGTCAATACAATTTTAGATGCGCTGTGTTGTACTGCTTCCAATGTTACCTGTACCGCAACGAAGTGGGACAAGCGCAACTCGTGCAAACGTTATTGCCGTCCGCGAACGAGGTGTCGACGCTCACGAGCGGACAGCTGCTGTGCGGTGGCCTCTTCAGCTCGGACATGCTCTCCAACTGGTTCTCGGCGGTGGCCCTCATGCATGCCCTCATCGAGAACCCCGTGCAGAAGGAGCAGCTTTTGAGGGTGTTGCTGGCGACCAACATCGGCAGCTCGCCTGTGTCGTTGCTGCACCAGTGTACGTTGCTGCTACAACAGAGCACTAAGCTGCATTCTAAGGTGTGTTTCATTATTATTATTATTATTGATAGTATACGCTAGCAGCTTTAAGATGATGCGTGTACTTTAAATTTTGATATTTTGAGTGCATTTCTACTAATATTATTGTGTTTTTAGTCAAGTTTAATACTATTAAGGTGTTTGTCTAACTGGTTTTTAAAACCATTTACTGTGATCGAACTAATCACTTATTGAGGCAATTTATTCCAGAGTCTACTACTCTGTTTGAAAGAAAGTACTTAAGCTTTTGCATTATGAGTTTGTAATCTAGCGGCTCGTAGCCTAGTGGCGCGGTGACTTCCCTAGCGTACCAGAGGTTTGGGTTCGAATCCTAGCCCCACTCATGCACCACTTTCTCTTTTTGAGTTGGATAAGTGTATTTCGTCGCGAATGCGAGCTGCTCCAAGATTCGGAATCCTTCCCTCCCCTCCTAGGTGTTAGAGTTTAAGCCCGCCCAGTTTGGTACCATTGCATTGGATGAAAAGATGGTCGAAGCGGCAATGAAAACTTGTCCGTGTTTTCCATCCCGTTAATTGTAGCCGTGCTCATAAAGGTAAGGTCCTGGCATGGCACCTAATTCCTTCGGGAATGTGTTGTATTGGGCTTATATCATAATGTTAGTTGTGTAGTATTAGCCATCCATGTCAGGTTAAATAAAAAAATATTAAAATCATAGACCAGCAAATGTTTATTTTTTAACTAAAGTGGGACAACTCTGTGAAAATCGAAATTTTTAGCAATTCAAATATCATCAGTAAAATAATGATGTAGATATTTTTTTTACATAAGAAAACTTCCAAAATTTGTGGCTAAACTCTCAGGTTTGCCGAGTGAAGTGACAAACTACGATGTGTTGCCATAAAATGCATTAAAATTTCAGGTGGCGCTGCTGATGCTGCTGTGCCAGTGGCTGAGCTACTGCGAGGCAGCCGTCGCCGCTTTCCTGAACGTACCCGGCGGTGTGGGCTACCTCGTCACGCAGACGTGCGCCGGAGAGCACGACGACAATGAATACCTCCTTCAGGTATAACTAGCCAATGGTCATTATTTTATGTTTTAATGGTCACAGCTTTGTTTTCCCGACGCAGTGACATCATTCAAATTCAGTTTCGAAAATGAGCAGATTTTTTTAAATTGAGCAAGAACATCGGGTACTCCAAAGCTCCAAAGATATTCAGAGATACTCGTCAGCAGCCGCGGAAGTAGGGCGCAGATGGGGCCAAATGCCCCCATTAAAAAAACTGCAAAACCCCGTGCAAAACGGACGTGTTATTATTGGGGACGAAAACTGCTTATTTATCACGACAGGTGGCGTCTAAGCGAGCTCCCCTAAAATTTGAAAATGTTATTTACTCAATCTATGTAATTGAAGTGCCTCAAATTTTTTTTGTGTTATTCCGAAAATAAATTGTTCTTAATTATGCTAATCAAAAGAAGTCGTAGGAAAGAGAATATCACAAAAACGTAACCTATAATGTTTCGTTTCATTCTTTGTGCTGGTCAATCACATTTAAATTTGTTTGAAGACAAAAGCTTTTCTTTTCCTCTAAACCCCTTCTAACTGCACCATCGAGTACATCTTTCATCTAAAAACTCGTAAATCAAACTTGACAGGCATGGCAGTTTTGATGTTTTTAAGGTGAGGTTGCGACATCTACAATAACTGCGCGTTCCTATTTGAACTGTAATCACACTGTTAAAAGCATACACAAGCGTCCCGAATCATATAGCACGCTCAAAGCAGCAAGCATTGCAAAGGATTCGGACCGTTTGTGTACGCTCTTACGGAAACAAAACAACAAACATGGAAGAAATGACGTTAATTGTAGTAGTTCACCTCAAAGTTGAATGTAATCAATTGCTCTAAGTTGAGTTTCAACTAAGGTACATTCAACGTTTTGTGAAAAAACCAGGTGGAAAGACGATAGACTTGTTTTTAGAAACGTCAAAAAATTATGTTGACAGTTCCACACACGGGGTTCTACCTCCCAAGCGTGAGCACTGTGTACGGTATTGCGTGACGCAGCGCTAACTTCATACCGTTCGTTCATCGTTTTGAGGGCTGTAGGCGCGAATTGGACCAGTTTTGAGCGTGCTTTTGGTAACGATGGTTCAAATCGGACCGCGATCTAAGCTGAGTTTTCTTTCCCATTACAAGTGCTGTGTTTCTATCCTATATTACATCCATCACCACCTAAATCTTTTATTGTATCGGGCTGTCACAGGGTCTCTGCGCATTCCTGCTCGCGATATGCGCCCACTTCAACGACGACAGCAGCGAGGGCTACACGCGCGACTCGCTCCGGCAGCTGCTGCAGCGGCGCGTCGGCGTGGAGACGTTCGCCGCGAAGCTGGGCGAGGTGTCGCGCCACGAGCTGTACAGCCGCGCGGCGAAGCACCCGCAGCTGCGCGCGAAGGGCGCCACCGACGTGCTCATCGACTACGAGTTCTGCAGGCTCTTCAAGGTCCTCGAGAGTGAGTGCCATTAACGATCGACCCGCTGTCTAAATAGAAATGACAATGTGATGGGATTTGTGCGTTGCCGTCTTGGTAACAACCCGCAATTTTCATTGCCGCTTTGACCATTGTTCATACATTGTGATGGTACAAAACGGGGCCGGGGGGGGGGGGGGACGAATCCCTTTAATCCGAATCAAACAAGTCAATTATTAGTGAACCCCATGGAGTTTACTCAGCTCCCTTCCATTCTGTCCATAAAAAGTGACGTGTTTGATCATACATTGATGTTGATTTAGATTTTTCGTCCTTTCGTGGACTCTGCCCTAAGTCGGCTCTTAACTAAGCTGGATGAGGGGGGCGAGTGATAGAGCGACTAGTAGCCTAGTGGTGCGGAGACTGGCCTAGCGTACCAGAGGCCTGGGTTCAATTCCGACATGCACCACTGTCTTTCTCTTTCCGAGTTCGACCACGAATGCGAGCTGCTCCATGGTTCGGAATCCATGTAAAACTGTAGGTGGCCTTCCCCTAATAGGTGGTAGCGTTTAAGCCCACCCCGGTTGGTACCATCGCATTGGATGAAAAGATGGTCGAAGTGGCAATGAATAATTGTCTGTGTTTTCCATCCAGTTCAATGTAGCCGTGCTCATAAAAGGAAGGTCCTGGCTTGGCACCTAATCCTTCCGGAATGCGGTGTATTGGGCTAGTATCATAACGGTAGTTGTGTGGTATTAGCCATCCATATCAAAAATAAAAAAGTATGCCCGTTGAAGAAGGACTACGTTCAGTAGTGGACGGCAAAATGCCGATAATGTCGAGTGGGGTATGCGCAGGTGTGGTGGCGTCGGTGGCGGCGCCGCGGGCGGAGGGCGGTGGCGGCGCGGCGGAGGCGCCCGCGGAGGAGGCCGACACACTGGATCGCTACAAGCAGCTCATTCGTCAGCAGGACGCGCGCCTGCAGGAGCTCACCTCGCAGCTGGACACTCTGTTCCAGCAGAATCAGTCGCTGCAAGTCAGTTTACAATGTTTAAGTAATAATTTGTCTAAGTCAGCGACCATCTCGGAATGAATCGACGGATTTGTTGGCCAACAGGACTACCTATAAATCGCTCATTCGTCTCTCTATTATAGCGAGCGTATGTTTTGTATCGAGGCGACACGACTGATCTTCAGCGTGCATTAGTTGATAGTTTTGACGTTTTTACGGTTAGGTCGCTTATGCGACACCTACAATAAGCTTTGAGTGTTATTCCTCATTGGTCAAATCAAATCATTTGAAGATCGCCTTGACACTCTTGGTCTTTAGACCTGTCGAAGCGGACCAAATTGGCATGATAAGTTATGATAATTCTAAAGTCGCTGATTTTTTTACAGGCGATCTAGTTTCCTTATAGAAGGTTGGGTTAGGTTAGGTTAGGTTAGGTACTACGCACGTAGGTATCAAGAGGCGCGGAACGAGATTGCGCCCCGCGCGTTGTGCGAGTACAGCGAATAAATTAAGTTCTTATTTAAATTGAATGCACTATATGAATATTTCTAATCTTTTGTATGCTGATAGAGTGTTTCGATATGGTCATGTAAATATTTGGCATGTTGCCTAATATTTTATTGGTTGAATTAAAGATAAAAACAAAAATCCCGAGACAACACTTCCTGTCGAATAGAGCAGTTGAAATGTGGAACAAGCTGACAGAAGATGTCGTTGAAGCACCCACCACCAATTCTTTTAAAAACAGGCTTGACAAACACCTAAAAACACTAAACTAAAGTAACCATAATAACAAAGCACCAGTGAACCCAGACATGAACACATCAGCTTAGGCTGCTCGTTCATCAAATAAATAAATAAATAACTTTGAAAGCCAACTACATAGGTTTCTAAACTTTTTATAGCAGGTTTTAATGTTTATTCCTAACATGGAAAACAATAATTTAGAGACTTGAATATTTTATTGTATTTATAATGAGCGATTTTTATTTTGCTATGTTCTCAAAACGCAATTTTTCTAAACTTTTTCTTACGACATGGAAATACAGTTTTAAGCAAAACTCAGTCATAAAATTTGACTTAAATATTTTATTCAATCTTTTAGATCGAATTATTGAAAATACCTAAATAATTTCCAACGCACCATTCCGAATTTTCTAATCTTTTGCACCCAACCTTCCATAAGGAAACTACATCGCCTGTAAAAAAATCAGCGACTTTAGAATTATCGAACCCTTTATTGCTCTAGCCGCTGGGCTACTTAATACATTGGAAAAAAGAAGGCAGCGAGGAGACCTAATTGAGACCTACAAAATCCTGACTGAACTCTACGATGTACCGAGTCTTAAATCAATGTATACAAAAAATACTAATGAGAGACTTCGAGGACACTCCTTGAAACTTAACCGCAATAATACTACTACAAACCCGAGGAAGCACTTCCAATCTAACAGTGTTGTTGACACTTGGAAAAAAAATTCCCGAAAAAGTGATAAGTGCTAACTCAGTGAACGGTTTTAAAAACAAATTGGATAAATATCAAAAACGAGAAACAAACAATAAAAACTAAACTTAAAGAAAAACTTTATTTACAAAAATATGAATACAGTGCACTCAATAATTAAAACCAAAAAAATATAATAATAATAATAATTAGTATGATTACTATCTGAGACTACAACTAAACATTCTAATAGGACGATTATTTCATTGCAGAGCGCGCTCAACGACACCATCTCGGCGAACTCGCAGCTCAAAGACGAGAACACGCTCCTCAAGGCTCAGATATCGGCGTCGAGCGTCGCGCCGAGCCATCGGCAGGCCGACGGGGATCTCCGCGTGCGCGAGTGCGAGGCGCAGGTGCAGGGCCTGAGCGCGGCCAACCGGCGGCTCGAGGAGCGGCTGGCGGCGGCGGAGGGCGAGGGGAGGAGGGCGCAGGAGGAGACGGAGAAGCTGAGGAAGGACCAGGACGATCTGCTCGAGCTGTTGGCCGATCAGGTGGGTCGGTCGTGCTTAATTTGCTTCATTTATTTTTAGCAAGCATTTTTTTTTTATGTGACTGGACATGGATGGCTAATACTACAAGTTGTGTCATGGTATTAGCCCAACACACCACATGGGAACTAGGTGCCATGCCAGGACCTTCCTTATATTGCACGGCTACATTGAACTGGATGGATAACACGGACAATTTTCATTGCCGCTTCGACCATCGTTCATCCAATGCGATGGTACCAACCCGGGCGGGATAACCCCTACCACCTAGTAAGTAAGGAAGGGGACCTACAGTTTAATGTGGAATCCGAACCACGGCCAGCCTCTCTCAACGGTCGAATGGTCACCCATCCAAGACCAGACCGGACCCAGCGTTGCTTAACTTCGGAGAGCGATCGCCGAAGTCTCGCGCCACTGGGCCACTGAGGGCAATAAACGTATAACTAAGATGTTCACTTCGATCGACAAATCGATCACAACAAAAAGAGTGTTTGTACCAAGAGATTGCGCAGCCATCAGGCTCACTGCTTTAAATCTGTTAAAAAGTCGTTTGATTTTATGGATTTTTGAAAAATGTGTGTAACAATTCAAAATCGTATGTTTTTAGGGTTCCGTACCTAAAGGGTGCCAACGTAACCCTATTAATAAGCCTCCGCTGTCCGTCCGTCCGTCTGTCACAGGGCTGTATCTCATGAACCGTAATAGGTACACAGCTGAAATTTTCACTGAGTGTGTATTTATTTTGCCGCTATAATAACAAGCCGCATTACGAGCGGCTCGTAGCCTAGTGGCGCGAAAACTGGACTAGCGTACCAGAGGCCTGGGTTCAATACCGACATGCACCACTGTCTTTCTCTTTCCGAGTTCGATAAGTGCATTTCGTCACGAATGCGAGCTGCTCCATGGTTCGGAATCCATGTATAACTGTAGGTCCCCTTCCCCTACTAGGTGGTAGGGTTTAAGCCTGCCCGGGTTAGTACCATCGCATTGCATGAAAAGATGGTCAAAGCGGCAATAAAAAATTGTCCGTGTTTTCCATCCAGTTCAATGTAGCCGTGCTCATAAAGGGAAGGTCCTGGCATGGCACCTAATTCCTTTGGGAATGTGGTGTATTGGGCTAATATCATAACGGTAGTTGTGTGGTATTAGCCATCCATGGCAGGTCGCATAAAAAAAAAACAAATAGGTAAAATGTAATAATAATACAAATGAAACGGGGCCCCAAACAAAAAACGTGATATTTTTTGTATTAAATCTTGAACGATGGTATTGAACCCTTCGTGTTCAAGCCCGACCGGTCGGCCGGTTTATATATATAATGCGTCATTTAGCATAAACCAGACCCTAAACGAGGTCCCTGACGACACCCACAGCTTTTCGAACTTTCACGGGGGTTACGAAAACCATGCAGGCCGGCCAGTATTTTCTTTCGCATACTGTGCCCTCACGCAAAGATAATCCAGGATAGACGCGGGAGCCGATGTGCTTCTTGATGTTGACAGTTGGGTTCCTCCCCAGGACGTCAAGCTCGCCGACTACCGCCTGCGTCTGCTGTCGCTCGGGCAGGTGGTGGAGGACGAAGTACCGGCCATCGGCGGCGACCCCGCGCACAGCTGAGCACCGGCCACCTCGCTCGGCACTGTTACGTTTTTATAATAAAGATACAATAACTACAAGAAATTTCGCTTATATTCAACACCGTAGTCGGTATGCATGAGCCTAGTCATTTGTAATGTCGCCGACAAAAATGCCGTGTGAAGCTTGTTTCTTTGGGCTCCTCACGTTTAATCCGAGTTGAGACAAAGCGTGTTTGGTTTTTTTGAGAATTCGGAAATATTACTTTCCTTATATTAATCGTCCAAAAGTAACCTAAATTAACAACTCATTTATTTTTCCCACAATCCGAATTGCGTGTACACACACGTGGACGATTTCAAAGTTAATATTGATACTTCCAAATCGCCTTTGGTGCACAGTGCAGTAAAAATATAAACGTAACAATACACTAGTCTAGTCTCATTATCGGCATAGGCTAAGCAATAGTTTCCGTGACACAGGCAACCAATATCTGCGTCTTCACGTGTTTGTTTTTTTTTGGAAAATCTTAAGGCGCTAGGACTAGCCAACTACTCGCGCCATACAAATGCACTTTTTAACAAATGTAATAATATGTAGTGAAACGCTTCAGCAAATCCAAATAGAACTCCAGACTGATAATGGATTGTTAATATTTTTCGATTCCATCATTTATTTAAATAATAATAAAAATAAAAAAGTTGATTTTTCTCATTAGAAATCTGAAAGTAATTCGATTTCTAGATATAAGCAAAAACAGCATATATGCATAAACAAAAAAATCCATTTGCTTTTAGATTTCTACATTTAGTCAAAAAAGTTCGGAAATGGACACCGTTTCCGCAATGTATTTTGTATAGAAAAAGGAAACATACATTAACGAAAATAGGTTGATTCCTAGACAAGGAATCATATATTGTAAGAATGACACTTATAATCGTCAGACTTAGTTAGTTAACTTGGGGTGCCTCGTCTAACTTTCCGATTTGGCTAGTACCAGGCCTTAACCGAGTGAAGTGAAAGAAAAATAAAATCTTCATACACTTATTGTTCTCTGTGGTTTACCCCCAGGATACATTTACCGAAAAAAAAAATACACGCAGCAGAGACATTTGTTGCCTGCTATTAGTTACTAAATATCAAGTAAATTTCAAAAATTACTAACCCAACTTAATTGTACATGCCGCGTGCAAATATAGTTGCAGACGTATAGACGAGAGTTTGTGTAGGTGGGAACAGACTTCACGAACGCAAGAGCACACTCGCGCGCGGTGACGATGTTTCTGCTGTGTGGCATGTGACCCGCCGCCAGATTCCCATTAGATTATATGGTCATTTTGACCATACGGCGGAGACGCAATATCGACCGCATGCCTCTCCTCCTTCCTTTCTCTTCAGTGGTTAAGCTCCTCGTTTGTGCTCAAAATAGAATACAACAAATTTCGAAATATTGCAGCGGCATTTGCAGCGTACGGATAATGTGCAGAAATATTGAGAGGACTTAAAAAGTGGTGTAATCTGTTACATCGAACCGCCAATGAATCTTTAAAAGTGTGCGTGTAGTGTACATATTTAATTGGGGTCATTTCAGTACGCGACCTTCGCGACTTTTATGCTGTTTTTATTAAATGTAAATTATCAAATAAATAAGTGTAGAAGTGCTCAACTCAAAAAATTCATAATGCCATTTCTGCATATTATAATTTTACCATAGGTTTACCATTCCTGGCGGCAGTTGGGAGATTCACACGGCATTTATTCTGCCTAGGTGGCCATTTCCTTTAGTCTCCATGTCAATTGGCTTATCTTTTGTGCAACGACTTATTACGAACAATTATAATGAAATATAGTTGGCAACATAAGCAAATGTATAGATTACTATCACACCATCGATATTTTGCTTGAGATATATTGCTGAAGGTTTTCTGAATTAAACAAGTACGTAAGTATATATACTTTTTCGTAGTAAGCAAATACATTGCTTATTTCAACAAATGTGATAAGATATTCTACATACATATCACATTCGTTGAAACAAGTTATGTATATTAAGATCCTCTATTTCTCTACACAATTTTGCAAATATTTTAATACGAAAAATATTCAGGATGATTTAATTTCTAAAACTCGCTTCACGCCTCCGCTCGCAGGGAAATGACAAATGTATAGACAGAATAAAGGAGCAGTTAATGCACAGATAATTGTATAAACATTATTGGATATTTATTATTACTTTATATTATTAGTACTGCTAAAATTTATTCAAAGATATTTTGAAATGTTATTTTATTAGATTCTGATGAAAATAAAACATGGATATGTTAAATATTCATTGTTGTTTAATTTTAGTTTTTTCATGCAGTTTGCAGTCCGTACATAGTCAGTCAAAGAAATTTTCTAAATAGCCACATGAGCACTTGAACAATAACGATACTTCTTCAAAACTTTAAGTATTTTATTACCTTATCCTACAGAAAATATGTTTTTACGCACTGAAATTAGGCAAAATCTATTTTTTTTGCAAACATTTAAAGCAATTTGAAATGGATTTGAAAGATTTATTAGGGATGTTATGATAACTCGAGAGATTGGCACAAAAGAGCTCTCCATTCCTAAATGTAGACTTCTGGTCTTATTCAGTTCAGAGTCAGATTAATTTCTGAGTTGACTCTGGGAACACGTGTTGACCTCTTTGCTTCAGCTTTAGTGGCTGTTAGCTCTGAAGATAAGCCCATAATAAGAAAAAATACTTGTACATTTTGCTGAAAATTGCCCTAGAAATATGTTTAACATATCTTTTTCAGGAAAATAAATGTTTTTTTTTTTGTAATTACAGTTGTAGTTGATGACATAGTAATATAATGTTAATACTTCTTCAGTTTCAGATAGTTATCTTTAATGTTGTTCAAACAAACAAGTGTTTTCTACCTTTGTTTACTTACTAATATGTACAGATGATGCTATGTTATTTAAACAAATTGTGTGCCAAGAATTTAATAAAACAAGAACACATACATTACAGTAAACGTAAACAGCTGTATTCAGAGTGGGCGGACTTTGACGAGACAGTTTTTGTATGGTAAGTCCGGTGCTAATCTTCTGCTAAGTTTTGACAGTTGCTCTCTGAATACGACTGTTTTTACTTTTAGCAAATATAAAAAGTATAAATGTATTTTAATTTTTCATATCTATCAAAACTCACACTTACTTACAGCCATAATAAAGTTTTCTCGGATAAACAGCAGGAATGTTGTGCTTTAATCCACAAGGGTAAGTTTGACAAATCAACAACCATAACAAACTGTGAGTGGCTAGAAAACAAATCACACAAGTACGGATACTTCATGCCATGTTCTGAATTTAGCACACAAGCATCTCTAGGAAAGTCGGGAAAAGTGCTTGAAAAAATTCAATATGAATTATTTATATGCATATATATTAGAGTATACGAATCTGAAATGCATCCAAACACAGGTGACACTTACTGCATCAGAGCTTACAGGTACTGTACATATAAATTATAGCACACATTATTTCATGGTCAAGTCAATGAAAATTATATAATGTCCAATAGTCCCGACTGGAGTGTCCAATCAATTATATAAAAACATTTATACTCTATAGCAACATACATTCTTAGGTTAATCGTCGCTGGACATAATCTTTTAGTAACTTTTTGTTTCCTAGTGTGCGATGCCGTACTTGGTCAACACTTTTTCCTCCAGGGAACCAAAGTTGCCTTCCTGATGATGACTACGTCACTGGAGGCAAAACATGTCCGCCAAGTATAGACTGCCATACGACGACGATAGACCTGAGTGGTCAATCTGAGTTCTCACCTAAATTGGCGTTTACGGCAAACCGATCGACTGGCGTTTTCACATGTATGGAGAAATTGAAGAGCGCGCGCAGTGGGCGTTAAGCGAACTACTATTTGCGAGTCCGAGTTTGATTTGACAGCTTACTCAACGTAGCCGTAAATACGTCGACGTTACCGTTTACGTCGGCTCCGCGTTTTTTTTATACAAATCGGAAGTCCGAGTTTGACTTTGACAGCTTGAAGAAGTAAAACCACAGAATATCTAGTAAAAACTTGTATAGAGTTTGATGTTTTTACGGAACTTCGAAGTTACGTAAATGCCAATTTAGGTGAGAACTGAGACTACCAGTTCAGTTCTTATGTTTTGGCATGCATTATATTTTTGTGCTTAAGAAGCAAAGCTTATCATCTTAAAGATTTGCAATAGATTATTAAAAAATTTTGTACAAACAATTTTCACTTAGATTTTTTTTGAGTTTTTGTAACTTCCTATTTTTGGGGAGTTATAGCACTAATAGCGACGAACGACTGTGGCGCCATCTTCATGGGCGCACAAACCCCCTTAAGTACTGGCAGAAGACTTTGTACACACCTCACACTATTTATCCATCGAATATTTGAATATTTAGGGTCTCTTCCACCCAGCTTAATCCTCACATTAAAAGGCCTTTATTGCCATCTCGCTAACGATACCAATATAAGATAATCAGTACTTTAGTAATAAATGCCCTTTAAGTGTCGATTAAAATAAATCAGCACTTGGTGAAAACCAAGCTTAAGGTGGCCCAACCCGCTCATCTCCCCATACAAAAGGGGAAAGAAGATCACGCCTAAATTTCTTGTCAGAGATCCAAAATTTTGCTCAAAATAGCTTTATTTGATTGAAGTAGATGTCTGATGACCATTGGCATTGTAAAATTGTGTTTGGTTTCCAAGTTATAACGTCCGAAAGATCGGATTTTTCGAGCGTTTTATACAATAACTTTGGAGGTGGATTACGCAATGATAAAGTAAGAACATCTTAAAAAGATTAGTCATCAGACATAGCTTATTTAATCAAGATTTATAATCTATTTGGTTTTTGTTAGATTTTTGACTACAGCGGTCGTGGTTTACTTTTAGCTATAAGTCGTTTTGAAATTAAAATTTTCGTAAATCTTACCAAATCCTACACTATGCACATTGTCTTTTTTGTGGACAGGTTGCATCTTCCTCATCACGGAGCCTGTCTTATTCTTAGAAACAGAGAAGGTCCCAGAGCGCAACAGCACGGTTTTGTACCGTGCCCGCAAATGAGTTGAGGCCGCCGGGTTGGGCCACCTTAATCCAATAATTACATAACTTGGGGGTCATCCTAGCTCAAGGAAAAACACTTTTGTCTATTTTATTAAAAATCTCTTTAAATAATTGCCACCAATCCTCTTGACTACACATTTACGGGACAACTATATTTTTAGTGATTTTAAAATAAATATGGAGGAAAAGGCACTATTTTCAGCAGAATCGCCTCCCAAAATAAGTGAACCCTCTGTTTACTATTTCTTGAAAGCATATTTTTTACCCGTCGAATTGCGAGCTAGAGATTACGCTGAACTCTATCGTGATCCACGGTGATGCGACCTTTTCCATCCCCTGACGGGTACCGGTGAGTCTACCGGATGTAGAAATACAGCCCGGTGCACAGCAGCACTCCAATGATTAGCAGGAACACTACAAGTACAAAGCGCTCCTGCAGCGAACGCATGATCATGCTGTTCATGAGACGTGACGATCGCGTCAAGTGCTCGTCTGTCTCGCGTAGCTGGAATAAAAACGGTAAGATTATCATTATATACCAGCGCCCGGCCCCGTCTCCCCCCCCCCCCCCCCGTAGCCAGATGACTTTTGGTTGGTGTGGATGGGGGCGGTCATGTGCCCAATTTTAAAACTGACGTACGCCATAGAAAAATGCAAACCATTCTGCCATGCCATTTTGAGTATTCTTGACGGAACTGAGAGAAATTCGTTCTATACTCTCCCTGCAGTTTTAATGTGATTTGCTCATGAATAACAAAAAACATTCAGTTATGTATGGTGAAATAAAAATCATATTCCAGATTATTAGTTATGTTATAACCCCACACCTACTATAATATTAGCTCAACACACCACATAGAAATTACGCCCCATCCATCTATTGCACAGCTACATTGAACTGAATGAAAAACACGAACAATTTTTCATTGCCGCTCTATCTTTTCATGTAAAGCGATGGTACTAACCAGGTCGGGCTTAACCCTACCACCTAGTAGGGGAAGGGTCCTACAGCTTAAGATGGATTCCGAACTTTTTATGTCATTATTGCACGGTTTTACTACACAATTAGGCATTTTTGGGCGCATTATTAGCCAGAGGCGACGCACGGGCGTATGCAGACAGCGAATGACTGTCTGGTGACAAAGTGGTGTTCCCGCGATACATGGAACACTACTTTTGTTGTATGGAAGGGCCTGTCCATACGTAGTAATATTTATGTCAATTATTATATCACTGGCAGCTTGAAGCTGATGCGTAACTTTAATTTTTGAGTGCACTTGTTTATATTTTAGAAAATTTAAATTGGTATTACTAATATTGACTTATCATTCACATTATACATTTATTTAAATTGTATTTATTGATTGTTTATTATTAATATTAATTAGTTATTATTTTTTATTTCCTATAAGTGTTTGTCTAGTCGGTTTTGGAATCCATTTACAGTTTCAGCACTAATGACCTCCGGCAGCTTGTTCCAGTAGTCTACAACTCTGTTCACCAAGAAGTGTATCTTGGGGTTAGAATTTGATGCAGATCGGTTTCGATTTAAGCTGTGCCCTCTAAGGTGTGTGTTAGTATTTTTGTGTGAACATTTCTTTGAGATTTGGTAAATCGTAGTAACCAATGAGGATTTTGTAGGTCTCCACCTATATGAATGAGTTTCAATCGCCACCCCTTCCTTGCTTGAAGGATTCAACAGTACAGTTTCAGTCGCCACTCGCTTCCTTCCTAACTCCACGGTTTCAACAGTGCACGACTCACCCGGCCCCTGCTCCTCTGTATAGTCTCCCTCTGCACGCTGAGGTCCTGCAGCACGGCCGCGCCGAGCTGCTCCGTCTCGAGCGCCACCCGGTAGCCCTCCGTGAGCGAGCGGCCCGAGCGCTCGAGCCGCTCCGAGTTGTCGAGCAGCCGCCGCTTCTGGTCGGATGCGCCGCTCCACTCCTCGTATGCGTCCTCGCCATCCGCAGTGTGGACTGGAGGGGGAGGTGATTATTGCTAATTAGTTCCTCGCGTCAAATGTCCAGAGGTGTGCAGATTATTAGACTCAAGCCCGATTTACGATAATTTTCAACTTGGCTGCCTGAATAAAAATTTTTACACTTTTTTGGAATTTTTTGGCAATTTCGGTTCGTGTGTAGGTTTTTTCTTTTAAAAGCAGCTTTATTTCAGCCAGCTTTGGGATCGACAAACACCTAAGACAAAAGTATGCTCAAATTTTATATATTTTTGAAGTTGAGTTGATCTATTCAAAACTACACACTTAAAATTGTTTCAAACTAAAAATCTGCACTTTCACAGTGTAAGTCTGCATAAAACAACCTACCACCATCCACGAGGCAGCCCAAACCTACCCACACCTAAAATCTTCGCAGCCGACGCCCGCCAGTTACTGTTTGACGAGCCGGGCTGTCAGACATAACTCTGGGGCGACGAAGTGGCCTTGACGATGACTTTGCGTTGTTGGAGGTGAAACATGACGGCCAAGCACGGCATTGCATACCGGAAAATCGTACGTTTTCAAAACATTAGCAATGGAACATTCTAAGAACACATCTTAGAACAAATCTAAGAACATACAATTGTTTGTTTAGTTTGCAGTGACCTGTTAGTTGATTTGGAGTGAGGTTAATTAGTTTCGCATTAGCGTTCCCATATATGAGTCCCGGCAATTTGTGCCAGAACAGTGTAAGACAGAGAACAAAGAACACAAGAAACAGCAACCCTCCATGCAACAGATTTTAATACAATAATATACATAAAAGTATTTTCTGGTGTGAAATGTTATTGGCAAGCCATCTTTGTAACTTGCACGACGCCTACATTATGCACACACACTTCTGGAAAACACACATATTGTTTCATTCGCATTTCGACCCTTTTTAGGGTTCCGTAACCAAAGGTTGCCAATGGAACCCTATTACTAAGCCTCCACTGTCCGTCCGTCTGTCACAGGGCTGTATCTCATAAACCGTAATAGTAAGGCAGCTGAAATTTTCAGAGTGTGTATTTATTTTGCCGCTATAACAACAAATAGGTAAAATTAAAAAATAATAAAATAAATTGGTCCCCATAGAAAAAACGTGATCTTTTTGTGTTCAAATCTTGTAAGGGTACGGAACCCTTCGTGTGCAAGTTCGACTCGCACTTGACCGATTTATTTTATACAATGCGAAAATAGCAGCTCGGGCGGACTTAACCCTACCACTAATGTAGTAGGGACCCAGTTTTACAAAATTATAGATTATAAAGTAATGTGCTCACATGTGTTGGTGGAACGACCGACGGCGGCGTACTCGCCGCGGATGCGCTGCAGTTCAGCGCGGTACGCCGGCACGCGCGATCCCAGCGCGCCCCCTCCCCCCGCCTCCCGCACCTCCAGCTCCAGCTGCTCCAGCTATCGTCGACCGTGACATTCGTTTACCTTAGTGGCTCTTGGATGCTCTAACGCGTGGGCGATAGATAGATTTTAAGTGTTTCATCGTTAGAAGTCTCGTAATCTAGCGGACAGGGCTTATCAGAAATTGCAGTGTTTGCAGATATTTCCCTTAATTTCTTCTCAATTTACTTTGAATTTATTCGATCACTGTTTTTTGTTTTTTTTAATTTTCATTATTATAAGCATCAGCCAAGGCTGAGGCTTTCTAAAGTAAATAGATATATATTTTTTGATAACTCTGCCACGCAATTGTGCAATTATTACCATGCAATTGTGCAAAGAAGACACAAATAAGCCCAAGAGCTCCTATGAAAATATGTATGTTTGTCTGTATAAGAAGCAAAAGATGTATGCTTTCAAAATATATGGTGATCAATCATCTTTGCCTACCCCTCCGGTAAGGCGGCATAATGGTATGTATGTGTAAACTTATAGTATATAATAGTATAGTATATATATAAGTATCACTTTCCATGCATAAATGTAAGTGGTAGATAAATTGAGTGGTGGTAGGCATGTACTCACCAAGTCATTGGCTTCTTCGAAGTTTGACTGAATCTCTTGAGACAATCTTTCATCATTATCTGGAATGAATAAATAATACCATTTAAGAGGATAATGAGGTGATTAATTGCCATACAATGGCTCGTGCCTGTTTCCTCAGTAAAATAAAGAAATGTTTTGAAATTTTGCACATTCAATAAATCAACTGAGAGCTACATCTTACGTTTTGATTTTTTTTAAAACCTATTCTTTATCTATGATAAAAGCCTCTAAAGATTTGTATCAAAATTTTATAAGATAGGATATAATTACTAACACTTCTGTATTCCGACGTAAACATCCCTTTACATGTTGCACAGCGATGTGAAAGATCTTCTATGAATACAAAGGTGAAAATTTTTTGGACTTGTTACTGAGACGAAATATGACATAGAATCACATATTTTGAGGGTTTTAGTGTGTAATTTTCATTGAAATTTTTAGGGAGAACTAACAAAATGAAATTACTTAGGATAAGAACAATTCGATACCGAAGTTGGCGCTCAACTCACCATGCCCAGAGACCTTGAGCTTTCCGATTCTTGCAGTGAGCTCTGCCGTCAGTACTGAGTACTGCTGTTCGTACGACGCCACTAGACCAGCCATCCTTCCTTAGGGATAAATGCTTTATCTCATAATAAAATGTAGCTAAACTTGAAACGAGTCACACTTCTATTTATTTGCATTATTTCAATATTTAAACGAAACAAATTTCTGAAAAATACTCCGTTTAATACCGAGGGCCAACGACTAAAAGGAGAGGGGATGCGCCAGAAAATCAGCTGCAAAATTAAATTATGCACAAATTGGTATGATGAATGATGATGGACAATAATATCACCACAGACTATAGATATAAATCTGTGAGTGAAATTAAAAAATTACAGTGTGGTCGTTGAGAGAATGAACATTTGACGTCTATCAGTTGGTCGTGACTAGTAACGGCATAGCCTGCTTTATTGTTTTGCGTTTTGCGTTGCACAAACACAAAACAATACAGCAGGCTATGGTAACGGGCAATAAGTTGTAGAAATTCTAACCCTTGAACGGGTCATACCTTGTGCATTTTACCACACGTATATTTGATCATACTATTGGACTTACTAGAAAGCATTTAATTTAATTTACGCAATTTGCGCCCCACATATTAAGTAGTTATTGCACTGTACTTTCGTTTGAAAATGGTTTTTTGTGGCGTATTAAACAATGTTCAATCAATCAAGCCTATTATTTGCGGGATGGAATCATTTGTCCGAACGAATCTCTAATCACCCCCTCAATGAAGTTGTCATTGACAACTTGTGAAATATTCTGTGCCATCACCACAGAATACAGAACATTACCTCTATTTAAAAATCTGTGTGAACTCCCACGCGAGTAAACAGTCTCGGATATTCATTTATTTTCTATGGTCTGTTCCACCCACGCATCGCAAACCGACATTAAAAAAAAACTGTTTCTTCAGTTTGTTTTGGGTTTTACCTGTGCGCCTCCGTACAAACTAAATCACCATTTTCTTGATGGAAATGGTGTCGAGATTGGTGATTCGCATATAGATAAATGCGCACACAATGTAAGTCTGAACTGCCTGATTACGAGTTTCTCTACTTTTTTTAAAACAGGTAAACATGAATAACTTACCGTCATAAAAATGTAAATTAATATGTATCTATTGCTTTCACAACGTTCATTCTCAAGAAATGTTGGGGGTGTTGTGGTTGAACGAGCAACTATCATAGAAACAGTTTTCTGTTATGGTTTTGTTTTTTTTTTTAATCAAAGCTTCTCTTCTTAGGAAAGATTTTAATGTTCTGATAACTTAACTAGCTGTTTCATGTGTTGCAGGAATATTCTAATATTTATAGGAAATTTATAAATGCCCGGAAAATTGTCCATTAGCATTTACTTTAACAATGTTACTAGCTCATTTAAAAAAATATATTTACATATATTTAAATATTTTTGCTAGGTTGCATTAAGGTGGCCCAACCCGCTCATCTCCCCATACAAAAGGGGAAAGAAGATCACGCCCATATTTCTTGTCAGAGATCCAAAATTTTGCTCAAAATAGCTTTATTTGATCGAACTAGATGTCTGATGACCATTGGCATTGTAAAATTGTGTTTGGTTTCTAAGTTATAAGGTCCGAAAGTTCGAATTTTTCGCGCGTTTTAGACAATAACTTTGGAGGTGGATTGCGCAATGATAAAGTAAGAACATCGTAAAAAGATTAGTCATCAGACATAGCTTATTTAATCAAGATTTATGACCTATTTGGTTTTTGTTAGATTTTTTACTACAGAGCTCGTGGTTTACTTTTAGCTATAAGTCGTTTTGAAATTGAAATTTTCGTAAATCTTACCAAATCATACACTATGCACATTGTCTTTTTTGTGGACATGTTGCATCTTCCTCATCACGGCGCCTGTCTTATTCTTTGAAACAGAGGTCTCAGAGCGCAACAGCACGGTTTTGTACCGTGCCCGCGAATGAGTTAGGCCCGCCGGGTTGGGCCGCCTTAAGGTGACGAAAATTTCAATTTCAAAACGACTTATAGCTAAAAGTAAACCACGAACGCTGTAGTCAAAAATCTAACAAAAACCAAATAGATTATAAATCTTGATTAAATAAGCTATGTCTGATGACTAATCTTTTTAAGATGTTCTTACTTTATCATTGCGTAAACCACCTACAAAGTTATTGTATAAAACGCGCGAAAAATTCGAACTTTCGGACCTTATAACTTAGAAACCAAACACAATTTTACAATGCCAATGGTCATCAGACATCTAGTTCGATCAAATAAAGCTATTTTGAGCAAAATTTTGGATCTCTGACAAGAAATATGGGCGTGATCTTCTTTCCCCTTTTGTATGAGGAGATGAGCGGGATGGGCCACCTTAAGCTGAATCCACACATGTTCTTTTATGGTACCTCTAATCATAACACTGATTCATTGGACTAAATGAAAATAACACAACATCTTCGTATCATCGCATTTGTCTATTTCTACCCCAAGTACCATCGGGCCATTGATGTTACTTCGTCTGTGGAAATGTATCACAATTTGGTATTTTTTGCTCCCTGCTTAGTTATTATTCATACTATTGTATCAAAAAAGTTAAAGTGCATTAGAGTATGACGAAGAGAGTTAGCCATTTGATGGAATCGAAAATTATTCATTTCTTGCGGACCTGAAGTTATATAAAAGTTAAGTACTCTCGGAGAAATTAACCAATACCTGAGTGTCACCTAGCAGCATACTCAGCCCTAATTAAAGAAAGAAAGGTAAAATGAAAAACTTTAAAAATCTATTGGATGCTGGACCCGAACCCGCAAACACACCTGTTGCGGGTATTGAGTCTACCAATTTTACCACCGACTTTATACCTATCGTTTGGATTTCTCCTGCAGTCCCTCTTCCCATAATCAAACAGGAATAATTTGGAAAACAGTAAAGTGAGTATTTAGCACAAAACTCTTTTCACTGTGTACCATAATTGTATATTGTTTATTCATCTTCCATAGACTGCACTCGGATTTGTCATATTTTAACATTTGCCAGCAATTTTTATATGAAGTAAAGAACTGGCAAGAAAATTCGCTGTAATTTTTTATTCAATGTACACTTAGCCTACATTTACAAAACGTTTGTAAATTTTTTAAGAAAAACTAAGGTAAATCAATTAAAAATAATTTTAATTTTATTTTTATTTATTTATTTAAGGAAAAGACACAGAAACAAGTATACAAATACATACAATGCAAACAATACTTAAAAAAAAAACTTAACTTATTTCCACTACGCTTTCCACCGAAACATACAGATCTAAAAAGCAGGGTACGTGAAGAAAGATAAAATAAAAAACAAAAAACTAACCAAAGAAAAAAAAAACTCTGAAATGGAACAATAGTGAATTCATCATGGTAAATATCTTTTTTATGTGCAAAGACTATCCCCAACATCATCATGTTCTGCCCTCCTTATTAAAAATGCGGTAACTACATATGGGCCTCACATGTAGTTACCGCCTTTTTAATAAATTGTTTAAATATGCCAGTCCCGACAAACAGCATAATCACACCGGCTACAGCCATCACCTCTACCATATTTTAGGGAAAGAGATTACCCGAACCAAGCATCAACATAAACAAGGACCTTCCCTAGAAGGATTCGTTTCATTTTAATTTCATTTCATTTATTTAATCAACTTCTCGTAGTCAAACTACACTAAGTCATGTCACAATTTGATTGATCCGCGGATTAGATCAACTCTATAAAGAAGAACCCGCAAAAAAAACCCCCCTGGTCTATAAGTTATGTTTTTTATTGTCTTTGTTTTTCGTCCGCATTAATGACATAACACAATAATTAAGATTTCATACCAAAATGCTACTGCCAAACTTACATTGGTAGAACGGTCTAAGGCAAAGAACTAAGAACTACTCATACGAAGAAATAACAACCCACAATGTGAAAGGTCTTAAATAATGAATTACTTAACCTTATAACCTAGAGTTACATCACTACATGTTCCAAATAGTTCTATATTCACTTACGGATTTATAGAGTCGTTCATCTGACTGCTCATGTTCCATTTTAACTGTCTTAAAGGTAGTTTTCTCACAGGACCTTGTTTTTAGGGTTCCTATCCAAAGGGTGCCAACGGAACCCTATTACTAAGCCTCCGCTGTCCGTCCGTCCGTCTTTCCTTTCGTCCGTCCATCCGTCCGTCTGTCAATTTGTCTGTCCGTGTGTCACAGGGCTGTATCTCATGAACCGTAATAGATAAGCAGCTGAAATCTTCACAGAGTGTGTATTAATTTTGCCGCAATAACAACAAATAGGTAAAAAATTTTAAATCTTATACGATGGTACGGAACCCTTCGTGTGTGAGTCCGACTCGCACTTAACCAGTTTTTTTAAATATATTTTCCAATTATCCAAATATTTTACACATAGATATATAAAAGTTTACCTTTTTTTGTCAATCTCTAAATAATCCAATACATCTACTTAACTACATATATGCATCCAATGCTGTTTCTTTACCATTGCTATTTATATATTACATATATTTATATACACCCTACAAAATATGTTTATTAAACTATTATTTAACTTTAATTTTATTATTAAGAACATGTTATGTCTAGGCATAGTTTTATTATGATATCAACCACTGTTACTGAACGCAAATAGACTTCCTGGAAAATAGGCAGAAGCATTGTCTAGGAGCTATAAATGGACATTAAAGCTGACAGCGCAACCACAAGTCTTATACCATTGTTTTCGGAACCCACTGAAATGCTGTACAATCTCACTACGTAATATATCTAAATAAATAAATATTTACCTATTGTAAGACGTAGGGAGGGCTTACTATTATAGGTAGAATTTGCTATTTCATTGTTTCATTAAAGCCGCAATTTTCCAGGGATATGCATCGGAATATCGACGAGGACTCCGGGCGGAGCTCTGCAGGTTCACTCGGAGCCGCCCCTGCGCTTCGGGTGAACAACGCTTCCGACGAACTCAAGGATCAACACGGCTGCATTACCCGCGAGGCCGCTACCAACACCGAGCTTCGTGTCAGCACGCGTCCACGGAGCTGTGTCGGTCTTCCGGCATCTCCCGACGAACGAGACCCGTTCCCCACCTACAGAATCTCAGCCGGCCGCAGAAATACTCTTAGCCTTTTTGATTCCCCCCGCAAAGGAGGACTAACAGATGCTCATTCCTCTATAGAAATAGCTTCCAGCACACACATTGAACAACCTCTATTACATCAAAATGCTGTATCCTTGTCCAACGTCGGACATGTGAAGGATAAGGGTCGAGCTCCTTACAAACAAAGCAGACCAGTCCAAAGATCTGCTTCTAGACTATATAGTGTTGAAAATATTGCAAAAGGGCACACCAAAGGATGCGTTGGTCCAGAATTTATTGTACGTGCCTCGCAACCAGTCAAGAGACTGGATCTTACGAAATCTGGAATAGATAAACGAACTATTACGATAGTTCTCCTCACAGGGCAGAGAATAGAAGTGGAGTGCGAACCATACAACACTACAGCAGGTCAGATTTTTCAGGCAATTGTCCAAAATGAACAGTATGAACATAATTTCATGCTTGGCGTGGCCGTATTGATTGGAGGTGACTTTGTCTTCCTACCTGATGATTATAAAATCAGAAAAGTGGCTCCAGAGGGCTGGTGTCCGAAAAGTAATAATCATGGTAAACCGGTAAAGAAGTTGAAAGAATTGAAACCCTCTCCCATATTTACAACATTTTTGAGGATAAAATTTTTCCTGCCTACAAATATCGCTAGAAATATTCAAGGAGGAGACTGGAGGTATCGAGTCTATCTCCAGCTCAGAAGATCGACAGTTGAAGGTCAACTGGCATCTTCACTTCAGAATCTCATCGTACTTGCAGGTTACGCATTGCACATTGAGTTTGGGGATTTCTTCTACCGGGAGCACGGCTCTGGAGATTACTTTCTACTTGAGCACTACCTTCCGGAAGGCTCGTACTCGACTGACATAGTCGAGATTAAGGTTCGCATGAAGAGGGCCCATGAAAGCCGCAAGGGCATGGATAGAGAGAAAGCAATTATCAACTACATAATTTTGGCTCAAACATACCGAGATTACGGTGCACATTTTTACTCTGCTGTGTGGGCGACAAGAGATGGGTTCTGTCGCGATGTCTGGCTCTCGATCGCCCCCAGGGGAGTCACATTGTATTCTCGCAATACCTGTATATCTGCTTTACCCAAAGAATCTCACAATGGAAATCTGTCCAATAGAATTGTGCTTCAGAGCTTGCCCTGGCAGCACATCCACACACTACATTACAATAAGAAGACTCTGTACATTGTTCCGAATGCTCGTTCAGGCCTTGCCAAAACCAACATGAAGTATAAAATAAAAATGAACGATAATAAAAGCTACTTTACATTTTGGTTGGCATCGTTACATCACCGATTATACCTAAAATTACATGCAAAACAAGATTTCATCGACTATTTGTCAGACGAACTTAGCTACCCAGTGAGTCCGTTGTCTTCTGGCAGCGGTGACTGCAGCAATTATCAGGATAGTTACAACTTGGCTGTTCGCAATCCACTAAAAGTTAAAAGACAAACGAAGAAGCGATTTAGAATGGATATTTTCCCAAATAAAAATAGTGAAGTGCGATTGAACAAAGAAAACGAAAAACCTGATGCACAGAAGCTTTTACAGGAAATAATGGACCAGCGACTCTATGGGAACTGTCTAGACGATTCTCTAAATTCTGTACAAAGCAACCCTAAATGTTCCTCCAATGAAGGTATTTCTTCTTCTGAGAGTTGCAGTCTGGGAAGGCGTCCAGGTGTCAAAATGGGGACGAGAGCTTTCCACAAAATGAGTCCAAGTTATACTGCAGCCATCAAAAGAAATGGTGCGCTCCGATCCAATGGCGAGCAAGCCGCCACGCAGAGTGACTCTGATGACTTTTCCTTGGAACCAAAACATCAAGCTTGCAATGTTGATAGCATGAAACTTTTGCCTAGCCGCAACTATGTTGAACCAAATAACTACCCCATAACAAATTCGGCGTACGTTATAGAATCGCCTAAAGTGTATAGTTCCTTTGCTTATAAACCTGGAAATGACGATACGTGTATAAATACATCTTTATTTGAGAAATTGGATTCATCCAGTTGCGTGCAAGGAGAACGATGTTTCGTCACAGCTGTTTTGAAAAGAGATGGCAGTGGAGCTCTCGGTTTGCAGGTTGCAGAAGGATCCGATGGAAATGTATACATAAAATCCATTACTGCCAATGGTCCTGCCGATGTAACACAAAAACTTACAGCTGGAGATCAAATTATCTCTGTTAATGGGCATACCTTATTAAACTTGGAATATAATAAGGCTCTGTCCATGTTGCAGTCTGCTCCAGAAAGAGTTGAATTAATCGTTTTGCAAAATGTTAACAGGCACTGCAACCCTAATCATGAGAAAGATTTTAAGAGTCAGTTTGGTTTACAATGTAAACCAAATTTAAAAACTAGTAAGAACTTTTACGAAAATGATACACAAATATCTACCGGAAGTATCACTAGTGAACTCAACGAACTGGCAACGAATATGACTGAAGACAATGAAATTATAAATGAGGAAGCATTGAAAACAATCCACGCTCTGATCAAACTCACCAAACAAAATGTAATCATGAGAATGGAAGAAAAAAGTAATCTGAACACCCCTAATAAGATGCTCTTGCAAACATTTTTGTCTGAAAATAGAATCTATGACGAATCTGACACGGGAAATTCATCTCAAGAAAGCACACCTCGGAAGAAGCCGATTCGTCATTTCGATACTTGGCGCTGCCGTGTTCAAAGCAGGCCTAGGCGAAGACCTTTGAGCTTGCACATACCAGCTAATGTGGAGCTCTCTGAGAAGTATATAAGCAATCTCGAAAAAACATTTAAAGACGTATCACTTTTAGAGAAAGCATCCTTAAACAAAGTTCAGTGTTCGTTGCAGAACCTAGGCGAGAAGTTAATAGAAGAACAGACAAATGAGGTAAAAAATGTTGCTGTGCCCAGGAATTTCGGGTTGAGTAGAAGATGGCTCGGTCCTGTGAAGTACCCAGTTACGCCGTGTAAGAGTAATGGTGAAATTGCCTGTGAAACTGTACCACTTAAAGAACCTGTTGTGAAGAAACATTTTGTGTATGGAGATATTACAGGTGGAGATCAAATATTCATATGAAAATAGAAACAGCTTGTACAGTTAGATTGATATTAATTCAAGCTATCACGCAGTTGCTACAGAGAGGTACATTGAAATGATGAAGATATCACACAGTAACGCTGCAATTCCTGGGAGGGGAAAGCCCCATAAGTGTTTGAGCACCATATGCAGCGAGCAAAGAACGGGAATTGTGATCAAAACTAATTAGTATGCCGGCAGCATAGCCAAGAGTTAATGGAAAAGCACTGACTGTAATTAGTTCGCTTACAAATTCGGGACGTGCAACATCATATCTTTGTTTCATTAAATAGCGTCCTGTGAATTGCTTACATAATCTTTGGAACTCAAAAACATCAGTAGTGAGTGAGTTCGTAAGCGTACTGACTCTCTGGTGCTACCTACGTTGCATGTGAATGTATCTGCGTCACCCGTATGCATGTTTAATTTGCCATTCCCGTCCTTGCTTCCTCGCTGACCATAATGTACGATCACAGCATTTGATGATCATGAAACAAATCTTTGAGATTGATGTCATTTGTCTAAGTATATGAAAGAAAATGAAAATACAAATTAGAACTACGATTATGGTAATTAGAACAGAACTTTGCTCAGACAACTGGGATATTCGGGTAAAGCAAACTTTATACTTGATTTAAGCTAGCTCGGTATCATAATTAGCTTGAAGTGAAATTTGTAAAACACGACTTCAGTCAGGTTGAAGCAGAATTACGGTGTATTAAACAGATGAATGTCTTCCATAAGAAAAAGGTTGCATATTTACATATCCAAGGTTTTTTTCTATGATTGCTATGTTGTACCATACTTTACTAACAATAACAAGATATGTGCAACCATATATATAAATTTACGACAAGATACTATTTTAATTGTACAGAAATATTTTATTTTTAAGTGTGCATATTAGAATTAAAAAGATTTACTTTGGTATAACTATCCCAAAACATCGAAAATTGCTCAAGGCACTTTGTAAGTAGCTATATTATCTTATGTACAGAATACAGTTGATGTATGGAGCAATGTAAGAACTGTACATAAATACATGTGTTGTATATTAATTTAATGAGCAAATTGTAATTATTGTTTCTAGTAGACCATTTGGAACAAAATCAAGGGCTCTTATGAATTAATTGTTAACATATTAATACAGTTACATGTAGGTCAACAAGTAGATAGTTGTTTGAAATATAATATTATTTCATGCAATCAATGATTCTACATGTCTTCAGGTCTACGCATTCAAAAGTCCAGTAGCACATTCCAACGCGATTGCTATAAAGCACTCGAATTGCGCGGAGTTGAAGCGGGCGGAAGGGACCGCGCCGCCCGCGCGGCTTGCCCGCCTGAAGACCGGCCGGCGGGGGACGGGGCATGCCACATGTGCAAAAGAAACCCGACCGTAGGGTACTACTGGACTTATGTCGTTGATGGTACATTAGGCGCTATCATAAACTGAATTTGGTATTGAATATAAAAAGTTGTTAAAAACGTAAATTATATGTTTTTGTAAATTTATTTTTATTTATACTAAATTACTGTTTTAGTTTGAAATTATTCTTTCAATATGACAGAGAATTGCTGAAGCAGAACTTAAACCTGCAGAGTCTAGTAGAGCAGCAAGTGTGTAACCCAAAGGTTGAAAGTTCGAGTCCTCTGGATTCTCTGTCCGATTGAAACATTCTATGCAATTTTTCCTAACGAATTTCCGATTGAAAATGTGGCTATTCTACCTCAAATGATGTTATATTAAAGCAAAGAAGAGATCACTACTCTTATACTAAAACAATTGATTGGTTACTTACATTTGTTTCTATTACCTACTTTCTCAAAAAATGTTTTTAAAATAAAACTTAAGGAGATATCATTTACATGTGTGTGGTGGGCTTGAACCAGACATGGATGCCTAATTTTAAAAAAATCTGCTGTCATGATATTAGTCGAATGCACTGCATTCCCGAAGGAATTAGGTGACATACCAGACCCTTTCGTTTGTGAGCATGGCTACTGTAGGTACATTGAACTGGATGGAAAACACGGACGAAGTTCCATTGCTTCTTCGACCACCTTTCATCCAATGTGATGTTACCAACCCGGGCAAGCTTAAAACTACCATTTAGTAAACAAGGGGACCGTGGAGGAGCTCGCATTTGTGGCGAAGTGCACGTATCTAATTCGGAAAGAAATAAAGTGGTGCACGCACGAGGTGAGAGTGAAATTTCAATTTCTCATATTAGGATATCACAGAACAAATGAAATTGCCCACCAAGTCAACTCCGACAACACATTTTACCTCATGCAGATGAAGCCCGATATCTAGGAATGCACTTTGATAGGAGATTTGGTCTGTGCTTGGTAGACTCATATAAAGCCAAAAGGAATGTAGTTATCATAAGACCCAGATACATTTAACGGCCTTAACAAATATCATTAAAACGGAACCGGAAAAATAAAGAAATAATAATCAAGCGATGTCCGAAAAATTGCTGTGGCTCGGCCACCGCCTATCATGAACAACACAGAGATACACCAACTCCTTAATTTAATACTGACAATCTAGCGGAGCAAAATACCGACGCGAATGCTCTGGCAGGCCGTCCACAGATTTTCATATTTGTGTAGATATGTAAATATTTTCAACACATTTTATAAATTATTTAAAATTCCTACACTCATATAAAAATCCATTGACAGGGGATTTACCACTGATTTCACACGTCCACCTACTTTCGGTTACATTGCATCTTTACATCCCGTTTTAACCACCTCCAGCTACAAAAATCCTAATGTTAAAAGTAGTTTGTAAAAATCCGAAGGTTACACCGTGTAAAATGTCTGCTTTATAATGGTGTATGCCTGCGGAATCGATGATCTTTTAGCGTTTAGCGTTTCTAGCGTTTTTTTTATTCTATAAGTGATTTGTAACTAGTAATAGAGGCTCTGCTAACATAAAACAATATGAGACGACTCAAAATGGAAGACCTTCCTCAGGTATTTTTCATGCATGCCAAATTTGCCCCACCTTCGCCCTATGCAAAAAGACGATTTTCGCCCAAAATCTTTATCCTACTTCGCCACTTGCAATTATTCGTATTTTGGCGCCAAAACAGTCAACTGTCAAATTACAACAATTGCCAGCGCAAAAAAATGAAATGTATGCTTTTTGCAAATATATGCACGGTTTAGTTAGACTGCTCTCTAATAAAATATTCAGCCCCCCTCTAGGGCATACCGTACTTTAATTGTACTGTCATATTTCCAAACAATTTGTAAACGATTACGATTTGTTTCTGTGGTTGTCGTTTTTTTCCGTCTGTGTTTGTCGTTACGTTAGTATCACAGAACATTAATATTACAAGACTACAAGTTATAAAGCAGTAGTATTATCTACGTGAGTGAGGCCAACTGTTTCAGTTTTTGTTCGAACTATGCATAAACATCAGCGAGTGCCTTGAAAATGGAGATCGAGTAGTCGCGTGAGATCGCCGCAAGCCGACAGTCGGCGGTCCGGAGTCGCTCCGCTACGCTCCACTCCAGCCACAGTCACTCTCCACAACGCGCTACATTTAGCAGCACATTCGTGTTACTTCGAACCGCTATACATTACATAATGGAGACTCTTAGGTTCTTGCGGATTTTATTCTTATCTATTTTCTTATTTTAATCTCAAGACCCAACGTGGTCCAGACTTTTAAAATAGACCGTGGGAAACATAACCTCTATCCAAATCTGCCTCGTATCTTATTTTTGAACGAGCATAGCTCTCACAGAAGTTGCTGCTTCACACAAATGTCACTGTTTAGAATGCAGGGAATGTTGTACTGGGTACCTTGAAAGTACTTGATGGAAACTTTATAAGGAAAACGTAATATAAATGGAGGAAGGTTGAGTTAAATTGCACGCTTTATTTAAGATGTATTATTAGAAATTTACAATATTCACTACATTTATTACTACCCTCAAATTTATTTAAATCATACAAAATACTTTTTGAGCACGATTTGTGCAACAAATTGTTTAAAAAAAGTTAACTCCTTCTGAAAAACTAGAAATGTTCTCTTTGGACCCTGTTGCATTTGATCCTGCCGAGAACTGATATTTTGTGGGCCATATTGGAAGTGATGGCGTATGATGGGTTAACCTCGAATTAATGGAATTGATGAATTTCAGAGACGGACTTCTGGTTGGCATGGGAAACCCCCTGCTGGATATATCAGCATCGGTGGAAGATTCCGTACTGAAGAAGTATGGCTTGAAGCCAGATGATGCTATAATGGCAGAGGAATCTCATATGCCCCTATACAAGGTGTGGTCAGCATTATTATTCTCACAAAAAAAAATATAAAAATAATTAACGTCTCCTAACTGGTGGGTTTTTCAAATAATGTTTCCTTTTTACTAAGCGTTTGTGTAAAATCAATTTTCAGATATTTTTGTCAAAAGGCATTTCAATTTACACTTTGTCTGATGGATTTTAGGAAACTTAGACATGGTCTGACCTTAGATGGTCAATGTACAAGTTTCATGGGTAGATATAAGGTAACTTGGTGCACAGGTTTCCCTGCTTTTACTGCCATTATGACTTGAGAAACTTTTCAAAACTACACAATATGCAGTTAAATATGCAACTCCCTTTTTCGGATTTTCTTTCAATACTTTGTTATCGATAAGGTGCATTTTTACTGTTATATTTTTAGGAAGGCCATTTCACTAGCTTGGCACAATAAACCTATCGCTGGCTAGTAGAAAATGACCTAGATGCACCTTCTAATTTTATTTGAAGAAAAAAAAAACCATGAATGCTATAATAAGGTTCTAGCTGTATTTTTTTTCTCAAACAACAAAACTTGAAAGGCATTTTTTTAATGTAACCTTTCATGGATGGCTAATACCACAAAACTACCGTTATGATGGACTAACTCTTAACTGGTTAACTCTTGTAAAAATATTTTTCAATCAATCTACTTTGTGTGTTGTTGACTGGTGTGAATGTCTGTCGCGACAGGAACTGATGGACAAGCCCGAAGTGGAGTTCATCGCGGGCGGCAGCGTCCAGAACAGCTTGCGCGTGGCACAGTGGATCCTCGGCAGGCCTCGCGTCACCACCTACTTTGGCTGCGTCGGCACAGACGAGTACGCGAACATACTAAAGGAGAGAGCCATGTGAGTGATTATTATTGTTAAAACCTTTTGTACGTAAACTGCCAACTGGAACAAGCTGCCAGAAGATTTCGTTCAAGCACCCACCACCAATTATTTTAAAGGCTTTGATAGACTAGGAGGTCGCAACAAAAATTGTAACGATAACGTAAATGGCTGAAACTGGGTTCACAGCATAAAGACCAACTCTCTGAAGCTTAATGTGTCAGTCTGCCTGTGCCAAGTGGTTGTGTTACCTAGATAATGCGCCTGAAAAAGTATTTATCGTTACAAGAAAAATATATGATAAGGTAAATAAAAATGTCGTGACCTCCCGGAATATAATTAACAACTAAAAACCCTCAACTAAAGTAACCGTAATAACAACACAACGTACTACTTTTCATGAGGCTTCGTTTCTGGTTCTTAGATCTAAATGCCAGTGCCAACTGGATCTTTATAGAGAATGCGGGTAGCTTCATGGTTAAGAACCAAGGTCGACCTAGACCCAGCCCGGTTGAGTCATGACCCCAATGAGCGCTCCAAATCTGCTGGTTCTGTCACCCAGACCCAGCCCAGGGGGGTCATGAACCCTCACTGAATCCGCCGTTGTTGGGAACACGAATGACTGTAGGTCTCCGTCCCTACTTATTAGTTGGGTAGTGTTAAACCTGCTTGAGTTGGTATAATTGCATTGAATAAAGGATTGTCAAAGCAACAACTGGAAATTGTCTGTTTTTCCATCCAGTTCAATGTGGCAGTGTGGTAATGAAGGTAGGCCCTGGCATGGCACTTCAATCCTGTCGGAATGCGGTCTAATGGGCTAATGCTTTAAAAAAATAATGCCCTATTATTTTATAAACTGAACCTTCCTAAAACAATTCCCTCATACATATAATTGTAGATAGCACAATGTTTACATGGATTGTATAGTGTCTGGCCTGATAAGTTATCTGTTAGATAAGCATTTGCATACTCGATAAATTAACCTCCTTGTGAACTTACGTTTAGACCCCGCATATGTATTTATACAAAAAAACATTAGAGTTGATAACAAAAATACCAACATATCAAGACAGAACATTATCTCTCTCTGCTATAAATGTTTTCATAGGTGCTTGTTTAAGTATTTTTTTCATTCTCCTTATAATATACTGTTTACAATGTTTAAACTTAAGGATGTTCCGACCCATACAATGTTTTTTTTACACAGAACGCAAAAAGTATTGCACTTTAAGGCACGAATTCGTCAAAAATATTAAATATAGCCATAGTAGTTGCAGCGAAAACATATTCACAATTTCAGGTTTAATGGTTTCGTTGTAATTGCCGATTAGAAGTTTTACACCGTTAGATGGCGCTGTTAAATAAAAGTACAATTTAAATAAATTGTAACAAAACCAATAATCCTGAAATTGTGAAATTGTTTTCGCTGCAAGTAATATGACTATATTAAACTTTTATTATTAATTCGTGGCTTAAAGTGCAATACTTTTTGCGTTATGTGTGCAAACAACTTTATATGGGTCGGAACAGCCTTAATAATACAAAACCCCAAACTAAATACCTACAACCTTAAGTCAATCTGCCTTGGATCAAATCATTAACATTTCTCCAAGCTACAGATAGAAAACTTGAAACTGTTAATCATGAATTTGGCAAGAAGCAAGATTGCACAGCACAATGAAATATGAAGTAGTTATATCCCATGAAAACAAGAACCGTAATTGACTTACAAATGTGTGAAACACCTTTAGTGCGCGAGCCGAACTTGCACTTGTCCGATTTTTTTTATAGAACTGGACCGAAAATACAATCATGAGCGGCAATGAGAATGGTCCATGGTGAAACCAATTTCAATGTAGCCGAACAATTTGAAGAATGCTTTGGTATGGCACCTAGTTCTCATTTGATGTAATAGTTATTTGAGGAAAAAAACTATTCTGACATCGATTAAGTTCATTGATACTGTTCAAAATGTGATCTCATAGGCGGACGCTTTGTTTGCCAGATAAAGTGCATAACATGTATCTTACGCCGTCACTGACGCCATAGTGCGGGCAAGAGGAGTAAAAGTGGTTTGTCAATTAGGGAATGACGCTTAAAATAAATTTAAACAAATTAATAATGCCTTTTTTTATGCGACCTGACATGGATGGCTAATATCACACAACTACCGTTATGATATTAGCCCAATACACCACATTCCCTAAGGAATTAGTTGCCATGCCGAGACCTTCGCTTTATGAGCACGGCTACATTGAACTGGATGGAAAACACGGACAATTTTTCATTGCCGCTTCGACCACCTTTTCTTCCAATGCGATGGTACCAACCCGGGCGGGCTTAAACCCTACCACCTAGTAGGGGAAGGGGACCTAGAGTTTTACATGGATTCCGAACCATGGAGCAGCTCGCATTTGTGACGAAATGCACTTATCGAACTCGGAAAGAGAAAGACAGTGGTGCATGTCGGAATTGAACCCAGGCCTCTGGTACGCTAGGCCAGTCCCCGCGCCACTAGGCTACGAGCCTATAACCAAAAGCGTAAAATTTGCAACATCTATTACCAAAATCACAAGACTTACAAAGTATTAGCGGAATCGTAGTGCGATGATTTAAAAAAAGAAGGCGTACTTGTTAACATGTGTATTTAGAATTATTATTATATGTCAGCGCGGAAGGTGTCAACGTCCAGTACCAGTACACGGACGCGGCGCCGACTGGGACGTGTGCGGTACTCATCACGGGCACGCACCGCTCGCTGTGCGCGAACCTCGCCGCCGCCAACCGCTTCACGGAGCACCACCTCGCGGTGCCGGCCAACCGGCAGCTCGTCGAGCAGGCGCGCTTCTTCTATGTCTCGGTGAGATATCGTTTTAAGGTGGGGCTTCCCGATCATGCCCATATTTCTTGTCAGAGATCCAAAATTTTGCTCAAAATAGCTTTTTTTTGATCGAATTAGATGTCTGATGACCATTGCCAATATAAAATTTGGTTTCTAAGTTATAAGGTCCGAAAGTTCGAATTTTTTTCGCGTTTTGTACAATATCTTTGGAGGTGGATTACTCAACGATAAAGTAAAAACATGTTAAAAATAATACTCATCAGGCATAGCTTGTTTCATCAAGATCAATTAATTCAATTTGATCAATTTGGATTTTGTTAGATTTTTGACTAAAGCGGCCGTGGTTTACTTTTAGCTGTAAGTCGTTTGGTAATTAAAATTTTCGTAAATCTTACCAAATCAAACACTATGCGCATTGTCTGCTTTTTGCATATGTTGCCTCCTCCTCATCACGGAGTCTGTCTTTTTCTTTGAAACAGAGAAGGTCCCAGAGCGCAATAGCATGGTTTTGTACCGAACAAAACTGTGACTTTTCGAACAGCTAACTGAATTGAAAAATTGCTGTGAGTATTAATCCATGGACATGTAAACATATTATAGGTATACTATGATCACAAAGTTCTGGGAATTAATAAATAAAAAAAATTGTGTTAATTTTCGGATACATTTATTTTATCACCTTCAAAATAACAACCGTCTGAAGCGATGCACATACGCCAACGCTTAACCCATTCTTCTATACACTTTTGATAGTCCAGTGAAGGAATGGCTTTCAATGCCTTCGTCGCATTTTCTTTAATTTCATCCATGCTCGAAAATCTCTTTCCACGAAGGGGTAATTTAAGTTTTGAGAACAGGAAAAAGTCACATGGTGCCATATCCGGAGAATACGGTGCCTGTTGGATTGTATTTACAGTATGTTTGGTCAAATAATCGGTCACGATGCGCGCTTTGTGAGATGGAGCATTGTCATGGTGCAAGATCCATGAGTTGTTTTGCCACAATTCCGGCCGTTTTATACGCACAGCATCTCTCAAACGCTTAATTACGGCTAGGTAGTACTCCTTATTGACTGTTTGACGATTTTCGAGTACGATTTCTTGAACTTTTTCGACGTTATCATCGGTAGTTGATGTTGAAGGGCGTCCACGACGAGGTGCATCGTCAACTTCTTTGAGACCATTTTTGGACGACGAATACCACTCGTATACTCTTGATTTTGAGAGAGCAGAGTCCCCGTAGGTTTTTTGTAGCATTTTAAAATGCATCAGCACAAGAGATTTCGTTGGAAACACAAAACTTCAAACAAATTATTTGTTCAATATTTTTTTTTCATTTTGAAATGCGACGAACTTCAAAAACTTGATTGATATAAACAGACGCCAAGCAATTACTAATGACATTTAGGGCCGAGTGCACGAAAGAACAAAAAATCAAAATCAACGTCAAAGTATGATCAAACACATCACTTTGTGTGGACAGTATGGAAGGAACTCTATGCGGATCACTAAAAGTGACGTGTTTGAACATTGATTAACTCGGCCGTCTCTTCGTGCAACCGGGGCTTAATATTTGACATTTGGCAGGAGTGTCAGGAAAAGGTGTACCAACCTGAGAAAAAAAATATTTGAATCGGTAAAGCATTTTAAATTCAAACTACAAATTCCCGGAACTTATTGATCATTGTAAAATGTGTTGTTTAAATTTGTTCATAAATTTCAAAAAATGCGTACAGTCTGATAATAAAACCTTCATAAAAATTAAACTTGCATTATAAAAGTTTTGCCCTCTGCCTAGTCGTGTGACAAAAGATGATGTAATAGCATTCCGAGCGAACAGCAGAACTTTTTCGTTTCTAAAGTAGGTGTTCAACGTGTGTTTAGATGGATAGGAACTAAGATAATGTTATCCGCAAACAAATACATGGCTTTCACATTACATTTCCAAGATAACAACTGTTGATTGATTTTAGCATTTGTTATTTGCAAACTGTAGGTTTCCTGGTGTCCGATATCATTCTGAGTCGACATTTTACCCCATCGGCGGCTGTCTAATCAAGACTGCTTTGAATTCAGATTGCATCTTGATGAAATCGTAGACAAGAAATGGCCATTAAGGTGGCCCTTCCCGACGAGACTAACTCATTCGCGGGCACGATAAAAAACCGTACTATTGCACCCTGGGACCTTCTTTGTTTCAAAGAAAAAGACAGGCTACGTGTTGAGGAGCATGGAACATGTCCACAAAGCAAACAATGCGCATAGTGTTTGATTTGGTAAGAATAACGAAAAAAGTCAAACAAAAATCAAATTGATTATAAATCTCCATGAAACAAGCTAGGTCTGATGACTAACCTTTTTAAGATGTTTTTGTTTTATCATTGAGTAATCTACATCCAAAGTTATTGTATAAAACACGCGAAAAAATAGATTTTTCGGACCCTATTACTTAAAAATCAAACACTATTTTTCAATGCCAATGGTCATCACAAATCTAGTTCAATCAAATAAAGCTGTTTTGAGTATAATTTTGGATCTCCGACAAGAAATATGCGCATGATATTCTTTCCAAGTTCGTATGGGGAGTTGAGCGGGAAGACTCACGTTTATGTACTCAGAGGGAATCTCTGCTGGTAATCGTTTTGCCTAAGGACTTAATTAGACACTGATGTGATTGATTTACCGGCTACTGTCAGTATGGGGGATGATTTTGGGGAAATTTTATTTTCCTGTCTATAGTTTTATTTCTATTATTCGGGTCCATTCGCAATAGTCATATAAAATTTGAGAATTGCTAGAATTTGTCTAAGATTCCGGGTTAATACTGTCATGTTATCTTCAAATGCCAGGTTTGCCGGAAATAAATATATTTATGCAGCAACCTACTTTGTCTTTTTGTAAAATAAATAATTGAAGCTTTGTAAAGTAATCTTGACGTATGTAGGGGTCAATGTAATGAGATAACATACAGCGGAAAGTATGGGAGATGATGAGTTGGAGCTGACGGCAGAACTCTGGCAGCGCTATCTTCCTTAAATTCTACTATTTCGCACATTCTCGTCGTACGTGATCCACTTTTCATCACCATTTATCAATCTCTTTAAAAACTGATCTGCTTTATTATATCACAATAAAGAATCGCAAATGAGTATATGGTTCATTACGTTTCTTAGTGAGCTCGTGTACCACAAAACTTTTTACAAAATGGCGTCCATTTCATCCGTAACAGCGCATAGTGATGTGCATCTTCGACATCAAAATCAGCGGATTCAAAATGCTTAAACCAACTTTGTGCTACTCTTACTGACACTGCATTATGTCCATAAATTCCTTTTTAGGGTTCCGTACCCAAAGGGTGCCAACGGAACCCTATTACTAAGTCTCCGCTGTCCGTCCGTCTGTCCGTCCGTCCTTCCGTCTGTCACAGGGCTGTATCTCATGAACCGTAATAGGTAAACAGCTGAAATGTTCACAGTGTGTGTATTTGTTTTGCCGCTGTAACGACAAATAGGTAAGATAAAAAAAATAAAAAAAATGAAGGGGGGCCCCATACAAAAAACGTGTTTTTCTTGTGTTAAATCTTGTACGATGGTACGGAACCCGTCGTGTGTGAGTCCGACTTGCACTTGGCTGGTTTTTTTCCTTTTTTGTTGTTTTGAAAAATTTAAATGTATTCGTATATTCTTCATTAGATTCACTGCTTCTGACGGAAAGAAAAACAAATTAAAAATAACGGGAAAAAACATGTTACTAATTGGTTTGTTTTATAAAATGTAACCTTTTTAATGTCACGAGAACTAGCCAGATACAAAAAATATTCAGGATTATGGCCAATGCCGAGTAGGATTATAAAGGTAAAAAAAATATGGAGAAAAACTATACCTTAATTTTGAGCAGTTGTGTTAATTGTCAGTGTGTTAGTGCGAGCTAATCGCCATTTTTTTTTATTTTTTTATCTAGTTGTTTATTTGGGACTTAAGCCGTCACCGACTATGCCAGCCCCATAGTGACTTTATAAGTATAATAATTACTTCAAGCTATCAGCTACTCCTTAGAGCCAATGACAGCTTGAAAAAATATACAACTTCTCTGAACTCGTTTGACCAGGGCTTTCCCAATGATTCGTGTATCTTAAAAAATAAATTCATTCTATCCGTAGACAATATTTTTTCAAGACCCAGTCGAAGCCTCTCGTTCAGAACACACTCCATAAACAGGTGAAATTGATCTTCTGGCTTGTCACAGGCAGAACAATTTGGAGAGTCTAGTTTCTTCATCATATGTCCCATTCTATTTAGAGGAGTGTGTCCTGATCTGAGTCTTAAGCCAATAGTAATGATTTCTCTAGGCAGATGGACACTGCTAAACCAAGGGATACAGAGTGGTTCAGATACAATCGTTTTGTACCAAATTCCCCTCTCCACAGACCTCCTGTCAAAGTGTTCTTTCCACATTTGTCTACATATTCCTTTGGCTTTCGGCAGAACGTCAGTGAAGAAAGGCTTGGTGGTGTAGATTACATTTGAGCACGTAGCTCTTTTTGCTAACTCGTCGGCTTTTTCATTGCCTTCTATGCCTACATGGGATGGAATCCATTGAAATTTAACATTTTTTCCGATTGATATCAGTTCCATAAATATTTTTAAGATTGTGTAAGCAATAGGCCTTCCCCGAGTCCCCTTCGTACAATAAACCAAGTGTTGAAGTGCACTTTTAGAGTCGGTCAAAATGACTATATTTTTTGCATTTAGAGATAAGCTGTACGAAAGGGCTTCGGAAATTGCTATGAGTTCGGCCGCCATTATTGGTACTTGTCCATCTATCTTTAGTTCCAATCCAATGCCAGAATTGGGGTCCCACCACGAAGATCCTATACCATTTACATCAATAGATCCATCAGTATATAACTTGTAGTACTTTTTGTAACATGTTTCAATTATAATCTTGGTCTTATTTTTTAATACAGTAATAGGTAAGATAAAAAAAATAAAAAAAATGAAGGGGGGCCCCATACAAAAAACGTGTTTTTCTTGTGTTAAATCTTGTACGATGGTACGGAACCCGTCGTGTGTGAGTCCGACTTGCACTTGGCTGGTTTTTTTCCTTTTTTGTTGTTTTGAAAAATTTAAATGTATTCGTATATTCTTCATTAGATTCACTGCTTCTGACGGAAAGAAAAACAAATTAAAAATAACGGGAAAAAACATGTTACTAATTGGTTTGTTTTATAAAATGTAACCTTTTTAATGTCACGAGAACTAGCCAGATACAAAAAATATTCAGGATTATGGCCAATGCCGAGTAGGATTATAAAGGTAAAAAAAATATGGAGAAAAACTATACCTTAATTTTGAGCAGTTGTGTTAATTGTCAGTGTGTTAGTGCGAGCTAATCGCCATCCAGCAACCAGTTGGTCAAGTATGACGCGAGTATTTTGCCGCGATGGCAGTCGCATCGTAAGCTTAGGGTTCTGATGCATAATTTTTGTTGCTTTGATCTATTTTATATGTTTTACTGCCGTGCATCTTGAAATCCACTTGCGACATGCACGGCAGCACTTGCCTTGCGCGTCACAATAAGTATTTATCGTCCTAACGGGCGATGCGTGAGCACGAACATGTCTGAAGTGCATTTGCGACATGCATGGCAGGTCTCGCCGTCCATGTTGAAACACTTGCTACGGATGAGTTCTCGTGTTATCGGGTGTAGTGCAGGCACGAAATTGCCAGAAATTCAGAATTGCCTTACTTGTCGCAACGGACTTTGCGGTGCTTTATGTCCCGGTAGCCGACTATTTCTAGTCGGTAGCCGGTAGCCGACTGGTGCTTTGTGCTTACGGTAATCTACATAGCAATGCACGACCATAAACTGGTTGGTTCCGTGTACAGCATTTTTATGTGCGAGTATGCATAAATTTGGCGGATTTAGATCAGTGAAATAAGATAGTAATTATTATTTTTTAATACATTACTTAGTGTCAAAAGTAGTTACATTGATTGTTGATGTCGGAATAAACTCAATGCTTCCATTATAGGATAAGTAAACATTATTTTGAAATCAGTAGATATTTTCCAGGTTATTACTTTCATGTAAAGTTTCTGTAAGCTTTTTATTTTTAAAATGTTTAATTTCGTATTTTATATTTGAACAAATGCAAGGGCTATCTGGCAACAAGGAACAGTAGTTATTTTGAAAATAACAAAAGTAACTAAAATAAGACGTGGGACATGAGCGCAGGCCGCATATTGCCTCGAGTTTAAAACAAACTTATTTAGTTGGTTATAAGTTGGTTTGATCCTCTGCAGGGTTTCTTCCTGGCGGTGAGTCCCCCGTCGATAATGGAGCTCGCGCGGCACGCACACGCCAATGGGCACACGTTCGTGATGAATCTCAGCGCGCCGTTCGTCTCGCAGTACTACAAGGAGCCGTTGCAGCAGGTGCTGCCCTACGTCGACATTCTGTTCGGGAATGAGACGGTGAGTGTGAAGGAAAGAGCGGACTTTCCCTTCATTTTGAGCACAGCTACATGTTAGTGGGAATAGAACATATGATTCCATTAAAAAAATCCTCCATTTATTTTTATTACTGTTACATGCATGGGATTAGTACCGGACTTACCGTACAAAAACCGGTTTAGTCCGGCAATAATCCGTGCACTAAAGTTAATTCGCCCACTCTGAATACGACAGTACGACTTTGTCATCCCTTCATTTTGATCACAGTTACATGTCAATGGGAAAAGAGCCTATAACTTTACCCTCCCGTTATTTTGAGCACAGTGACATGTCAGTAGGAATAGAACCTATCACTTTACCATCCCTTCATTTTGATCACAGTTACATGTCAGTGGGAATAGAGCCTATAACTTTACCCTCCCTTTATTTTGAGCACAGTGACATGTCAGTAGGAATAGAACCTATCACTTTACCATCCCTTTGTTTTGATCACAGTTACATGTCAGTGGGAATAGAGCCTATAACTTTACCCTCCCTTTATTTTGAGCACAGTGACATGTCAGTAGGAATAGAACCTATCACTTTACCATCCCTTTGTTTTGATCACAGTTACATGTCAGTGGGAATAGAGCCTATAACTTTACCCTCCCTTTATTTTGAGCACAGTGATATGTCAGTAGGAATAGAACCTATCACTTTACCATCCCTTCATTTTGATCACAGTTACATGTCAGTGGGAATAGAGCCTATAACTTTACCCTCCCTTTATTTTGAGCACAGTGATATGTCAGTAGGAATAGAACCTATCACTTTACCATCCCTTCATTTTGATCACAGTTACATGTCAGTGGGAATAGAGCCTATAACTTTACCCTCCCTTTATTTTGAGCACAGTGACATGTCAGTAGGAATAGAACCTATCACTTTACCATCCCTTTGTTTTGATCACAGTTACATGTCAGTGGGAATAGAGCCTATAACTTTACCCTCCCTTTATTTTGAGCACAGTGACATGTCAGTAGGAATAGAACCTATCACTTTACCATCCCTTTGTTTTGATCACAGTTACATGTCAGTGGGAATAGAGCCTATAACTTTACCCTCCCTTTATTTTGAGCACAGTGACATGTCAGTAGGAATAGAACCAATGACTTTATTTTGAGCACAGATACATGTCAGTGGGTATAGAACCTGTGACTCCGGTTAAGAATTCTTTTTTTTTTTAGTACAGTTACATGTGAGTGGGAATAGAACCTATGACGCCGTCTAATAAGCCCAAGTTGAGGTAGGGAGATAGAATTGAGGTATCAGAATTTCTATCAAATCTGCTTTCCTTGAAGTTTGATTGATTGGTATCGAAACCAATCTTGATAATAATAGTATCACACGATGTGTCAAATTATTGACAGGTACATGTGAACAATATAGATAACAACATTACGAGCTAGGTTGATGTGAAACTTTTATATGCAATTGATCCCTTTCATGTCTCGATGAGCGACCGCGAAATAGAACAGGTTTTCTCGTTTGGGACCAACTGGTTAATCACTGTACTGTCAATTATTTAAATGCCTAACATCTTGCAGTAGGCTTAATCGCTTTGCTACAAGTAGATTACGAACATGACAATCATCTACGTGTCAGGCCAATACTTTTCCATTATTTTAGCATGGCATCGTTCAATTTGATGGAGAATGCTGATCATTTTCATTATCGCTTCGATATTATTTTTATTTAAGGTGGCCCATCCCGCTCATCTCCCCATACAAAAGGGGAAGGAAGATCACGCCCATATTTCTTGTCAGAGATCCAAAATTTTGCTCAAAATAGCTTTATTTGATCGAACTAGATGTCTGATGACCATTGGCATTGTAAAATTGTGTTTGGTTTCTAAGTTATAAGGTCCGAAAGTTCGCATTTTTTGCGCTTTTTATTATACAATAACTTTGGAGGTGGATTACGCAATGATAAAGTAAGAACATCTTAAAAAGATTAGTCATCAGACATAGCTTATTTAATCAAGATTTATAATCTATTTGGTTTTTGTTCGATTTTTCACTACAGCGGTCGTGGTTTACTTTTAGCTATAAGTCGTTTTGAAATAAAAATTTTCGTAAATCTTACCAAATCATACACTATGCACATTGTCTTTTTTGTGGACATGTTGCATCTTCCTCATAACGGAGCCTGTCTTATTCTTTGAAACAGAGAAAGTCCCAGAGCGCAACAGCACGGTTTTGTACCGTGCCGGCGAATGAGTTAGGCCTGCCGGGTTGGGCCACCTTAATGTAATAGTACGCGGGCCTTCCACTTAGTAGAATCAAAGAGGACCTACAGTTATTCATTACTTTAAATATTCAGGCATTCATAATCATTTTAGAATAAGAGGCCCACTCCTATGGTCACATGAATCAGATGCTTCTTGCATTCTAAGCGCTTAGCGAACTCGGGGCAATTAGATCAACTCATATCGTGTGCTTGTAAATTTAATTATAACTTACTCATTCACTGTCATAACAGGTTCTTATTGTGTATACACGATGATTTCACGATTAGATCTGTTAGTGATATTTATGTTTTTTGTCATTAGGTTAGGTAGCTTAGCTCTGACATAAAATCTATGTAATCTACATCTGGTATTTCATTACAATCTAAAATGTTACTTATAATTTAGTCTAATACTAATAATAATATTATTATTTACAGAATTAAAATGTAAAAAAAATATTAATCATTTTAATTCTGTAGGCAGAAATAATATTAATAACGATTGTTCTTTTTGTGCTTGTTGTAGAGACAGCACCATAAACAATAATAATAATAATAATTGTGATTTATTACGGGCCATATTATCCATATTGGATTGCACCATATCATATTCAATAAACAATTCAAGATAACAATAAAAATAAAAATAAAATCAATACAAAACGATTGTCAAAATTCGCATCGTATAGCATGTTATGTTTTAGTTATTTGTTTAGTCTAATATTTTCAAATCAAAACGTATCTTATCACTGCTATTTGTGAATATTGTTAAGCTTTAAACTTTTTAATCTGAAAGGACACATATGCTAATACCCCACCCACCATCATGATATAAGCCTAACACACCGCATCCCCTAAGGAATTAGGTTCTATACCAGGACCTTCCCTCTATGAGCACGGCTATATTTAACTGAATGGAAAACATGGACAATTTCTCATCGTCGCTTTGACTACCTTTTCATCCAATGCGATTGTGCCAACTCGTGCGGTATTAACCTTACCACCTTCCACCTAGTAAGCGAAGGGGACCTACAGTTTTGCATGGATTCCGTACCATGGAACGGCTCGCATTCGCAACGAAGGCACTTATAGAAAGAAAAGAAAGAAAGTGGTGCATGATGGGTGGGTAATTTAACCCAGAGCCTCTAGTCGGACTTGTCACCGGCGTTTACGCCAAACCGATCGACTAGCGTTTTCAAATGTATGTAGAATGTAGTGGGTGTTAAGCGAAGTAACGTTTGCAAGTCTGAATTTTATTTGACAGCTTATGTATCGTCGCCGTAAATAAGTTGACATTGCCATTTACGCTTAATCCGCGCTTGTAAATACTAGTCCGAGTTTGATTTTGACAGGTCGATGAAGTAAAAAACAGACTAAGTAGTAAAACTTGTATGGGGTTTGGTGTTTTTACGTAACTTCGTAGTTCCGAAAACGCTTATTTAGGTGAGAACTAGAACTGACCACACAGATCTCTGTGATGGTAGGCAAGTCTAAATAACAGTGCTCTCGCTTTTCAGGAAACGTTGACGTACGCCAAGGAGTTCGGCATGGAAGAAACTGATCTGAAGCAAATAGCGCTCAAGCTCTGCGGGCTGCCGAAGCAGAACGAGCGGAGAGCCCGCGTGGCGGTGGTGACGCAGGGCAGCGCCGCCGTGCTGCTCGCGCACGAGGGCAAGGTCACCGAGATACCGGTCACCAAACTGTCGGCCGAGCAAATAGTGGACACCAACGGGGCGGGCGACGCGTTCGCGGGAGGCTTTCTATCTCAGCTGGTGTTGGGCAAGTCGTACGAGACGTGCGTCAAGTGCGGAATTTACGCCGCGCATAAGATAATCCAGAGCTCTGGCTGCACGTTTCTGGGCAAGAGTGACTTTGACGATAGCTCTTAGCGTTGTGAAATGGTGTTTTGAATAACTTACCTACCTATTTTTTTTTTCACGCAGACATATTTATTTGGCTGTGTCTATGGATGCAATTTTTATTTATTGTTAAATCGTTGAAGTTTTCAACTTCACTTAGGGGTGATATTTATATGATTTTTGTTTTTATATAGTGGTTGTTGGTTTTGTGTTTCTGTTGCAATACATCCCGTTGTCCATTGATTTTTTTGTAAATGAAATATTGTTATTTTCTTTAAAACACCCCTTCCATTAGTTTTATCAACCATTCCCCTTTTAACATTTATCAAATGACATGTCATCGAACATGTGACATATTTTCCAGTAGTTATTAATTCTGTTTTGGATGGTAATTTATGATGTAAGCAACATAGTGATTTCTGAGCGGAGTCTTATCTTGAGTAATGTTGTGGAACATTCAGTGTAGCATTGAGCCAATAGTGAGGCTAGTTATTCTAGAGCAATCAGTAGCAATAAGGAATGTGCGTGGTCTATTATGTAATATGTACACTCCGATGCACCAATTAATGTACATGTTTGTTAGCGTAAGTGTGCGTCTTGTACTTATGTTCAAATAAAGTGAAGCAATTTTTTGTAATGAAGTATTTAATGTGGTTCACCTTCATTTATACACTTCGTACCTTGACTAATTTCCGTAAAGCAAGAAAAAAAAACTCGCATTTAACGGGTAAATTTTAGGTCAATATTCTGAATATATTGTTTACAGTGTCTGGAATCAACGAATCTGGTGACCACAATAACCTCGTGTAGTTTTGGCGATAGTTTTTTTTTTAATAATGCCGAGTCAACACTTGAAAATTGTTTTTTTAATTCACTCAATCGAAACATGTGTACGATGTGTACATACATACACATGAATGAATAATGCACCAGGAGTTGCCTCTAAAAGTTTGATAGACATGTACTGCGATTTTTTTCCCGCGATGTTTATTTTACCAGGAGCATACCAGGAAAAACAGTATCATTCGTAATTTTATTGGAAATCAGGTGGACACACGAATAAAATAAGCTAATGTGTTGGCAACTGAAATTCTAAGGTTTTTTTTTAGGTTAAGCGCGGCATTTGGCGCACGCCAGGCCTTCACAAAAAAGGCGCCCGACGGCGCACATGTGCTTTCGGACTTTGCGATGTGTTTATTCGTGCTTTACATATATTGAACTGGATGGAAAACATGGACAATTTTTCATTGCCACTTCACCCATCGTTTATTCAATGCAATGGATCCAATGCATCCAGCACGGCCCGACACACATTGCGGAGCCCTCCAGATTAGGGGAGATGATTACCGCTAAGTGGCCAAATAACTTCAAAGTCCATGGACTCAAATTCGAAGTGACTACTGCGTGAATTATTGATTTTTATCTGTTGCGTCGCACATGCGATCACCTAGGTGTGGTACAATGTGACGGCATATTGCACCTTACATGGAGGTCCCAAGGTAGGATCACCTAGTTCAGGATTACCTAGTCTGAATTTGGAAATCTGAACCACGACAAATCCCTTAGTCGTCTTTTACAACAAGCAGGAGATTTAATTTAATGAAGAAACCAGTTGTTATTTTAAGCACTTTAAGGCATCAAAATTACACTCCCCATGCAAACGTAATTTACTAAGCATTTCAAAACGACTGTTCCAATTTTTACTTGATATTTGGTATCCAATATGAAGCAACAAATGCACTTATGTATATTGGATCAAACCAGAGAAATTGAAAGTTATGAAGATTTTGCTTGAGTGCCAAATAACAATTTGGCACTCAAAAACAAAAATGTAGTGTCGCAGATCATCATTGCCTGATATTAGATCACTCATTTTGAGTAAATTGGAACAGTACTTTTCAATTGGTTCATGCATTTGCATGGAAAACATTTAGCTTACGGGCCATTCTTGATCCGTCTTCTGCGTGCTACACGTGTGCACAACATACACTAAAAATTTGGCATAGGAAAAAGTGCTGCCAACCTTCCTGGCCAATAAGCACTAATTACTAATTGGTAATAATCACCCAATAATCCCAAATAAAGCCAATAATCACTAATTGGTAAACACTATTCTAGGCAAATTTCAGTTATTTCTTTATCAGAAGCCCGATTCTGCTATTTGTCCAATTTCAAACCATTCCGTATAAGTTATGTTTCCGTCAAACATAACACGCTAAGTTTCGAGTGCGGTTTCCAAAAATCGGTATTCAGCTAATTCACACACGCGTTTTGTTATTGTCTATGGAGTGGTTTGTCTTGCGCGCCGCCTGCAGGGTAAAATAACCTGTCACGATTTTGACAGTTAGTTTCTTACTCAAATATGACATACGAAAAGAAAGAGACAGCGATATGCCAACGAAATGTAGAAAAGTGATATTCGAAGTTCGGCGATGCGATGCTCCGAATTTGACAAATAGAATTCTCAAAACTGCAAGTTTTCGGCAAAACACACGGCCCACGAGAACATGAGCGCGCGTTACGAGTTTGCGAACAAAACACAAACAAAACGCATGCGTTTTGCAAACTGCACTAGTAGAATACCATTTCGCGCGAAACATGCGGTTTTGAGAAAACACAAACATAACGCGCGCAGTTATCAATTAGCAGAATAAGGCTTCAGCTGTTCCAGCATATGCAGAAAAAAAAAACAATACAACAAATTTTTCACAAAATTATATTTTGTGTTTATAACACCAGCTACAAGTCTTATTGTTATTACATATTTACACATATATACTACACATTAGTAACAAATAACATTGATATTCTTACAGTAACCAGCAGATCTTATAGATACTTCTATGATACCAATTCACATTATACCTTCGATCGAGAATCGACTGAAGTCTTGCAAACTAGCACCTTCTACGCTTGCCTTATTCTGTTAACATTGGTACAGTATTGTGAAATCACTCCGACCGGGGGATCATAATATTAGTAAACTCAATAAAATTATTGCAATCGTTTGCAACGCTAAAAGTTAAGTAAAAAAGAGATATTTGGCAATAAATTAAGAGAATAACACTAGTTCTATTAATTACTTAATCGAGAAGCGTAAATAAAACTAAAAATCTTAGAAAATATCCTAACGTCAACTCCCAATATCTGTGTAAAATAATGCTGAAAGTACTTCATTCCAACATATCAGACAAATAGTAACCTGAAGTAACACCTCCTAATGGATATCAATGTAAATTTTACCGGGGTTATGTCACAGAATAAGTAATATACTAGGTACAGAAGATTGCCTCGACAAATGTAAGTATGCTATTTTGAACTTAAATGTCGTGCAAAGATTTGATTACTTTGCTTGCTGCTGGCTGGCTGGCTTCTTCAAACGATGACATTACACAAATCTAGACCTAGTTCCAACACGTCTAGATTTTCCACATTAATTATGCATTTCACTTCACAAAAAGGCAGCAGTAGTCAAATGATGAGTGTATATTTCAAACAATCTATCATTTTACAAAATTTAACTTCAAAGCAGTCGTTTTTTTATATGAGGTTGGACATGAATGGCGAATATCGCACCTACTGCCAGGATATTAGCTAAATAAACCTCATAGAAACTAGGTGCCATATCAGGACCTTTCCGATATTGCACCACTATATTGAACAGGATGGAAAACAGACACTTTTCATTGACGCTTCAACTACTTTCCATTCAATGCAATGATATCCACCCGAGCTGTGGTCCCAACGGTGAGACATCGCGTCACAGGGTCGCCAAGGCTGACAATCACTCATTATCTTACTGATGGATTAGGTTCCAAGGCCATGTGTATTACTATTTCATACCTTTAAATATTACCAAGATGTTTGGCACCCTAAAAACTTGAAAGGCTTACATTATTTTTTTGTGACAATATCCGTGAAACGTTTATAATTATAGATTTAAAAATACACTTTTACAGGCATTTTCAACAAATAAAAATATTTTTCAGATTTAAGCCTGATAAATGCTGAATCAAAGTGAAGGGTGCCTCAATTCAGAGGAATTAAATATTTTAGAGCAATGGTAAATCTGTCGAGAAGGGAAAACCAAAAATATACCCAAATCTCTCACGGTTCGATCTTTTTCACAATTAAGACGAGAGAGTCAATGAAACAACTGTGAGACCTGGATTACTTGCAAGACTTTGATATTTATACTTACAAGACTTTTACTAACTGTTCGGGTGCAATGGGGTCTAGTTAAATTCAGTAACAAGTATTTCAAACAGTTGTTCTGTCCCTACTTTTATAGTTTTATAGTATAGCATAGTAAATACAATCAAACGGTGAGCGGTAACAAATTTTAACCTGACATTTATCTGGTTCATACCCCGGCAGAATATTCAGGACAGACACTGGGATCCCTTGTGCAATGTATAATTAAACCACATATTCTAGGCATGAAAATTAACAACTTTTTTTGTTTTAAAAGTTTTGCAAAAACTTCCCCATAAAATTTTCGTAACAATTTGTTTGAAAATTAATGGAGTACAATTTTTTTCTTAGTTTGAATTGTAAAACAAAAGTTATTCATTTCCATGCAGAGATTATGTAGTTTTATATATTATACTGTGGTTAACGCGCACATAGTCTGGACATCGTAATCGAGGTACAATACTACCGCTGTAGGTTACTGTGTGATAATGAAAAACATGTAATAACATTGAAATATACAAAATATCGATTTGTGTGTTTCTTAATAAATCAGTGTCGAGTCTAACTACATTCCAGAGTTGAAAAATCTACGATTTTCGTATAAATTATTACATCAACGTCATCTACGTCTCCAAAAATAGGCTCCCATAAAACGAAACTAACAACATATTAAAGTAAGAACACTATATACAGATAGGCATCAAATATAAACGGACCACTCCCCAAATACACACTGTACATGCAAAACCAAATGGATGGAGAAAAAGGAGGCACTTAAACTTAGATCAAGAGGCTAGTCAAACTAAACATAAATAAAGTTGTCCAAATAACATCACTACCAGCTGTACAAATAATTATTTTGTACAAAACACAGTGCCAAAGGTTCAGGAAACACCACAAGGTTCCGATACATTTTTGGTGAAGGACTTATGCAATGAAAATACGTATAATTGGTACCTTTTAAAAAGCTAACATTCGAAAGTAATCACTAGGTAGAATTACAAATTTTATTTTAAATACAATACCATTTTATTGCACTGAATCATTATGCTCCGGGCCGTGGAGTTTGAATAAAATACAGCTGAGTCGTGCAGTTCACACCTTAAAAAATATTATCAAATGTTTGTACTTTTCACAGTGAAATTACAATTACATTCTAGTACACAAAGCCACGTTGATTGTCGCAAGGCAAATTGTGATGGTGTCTCAAATTTCCTCACACAGTATACAATATTTACACTCTAGTAATACAGCAGGATACTTGCCTATAAAACATTTTGTACTTATTCACTGTCATATTACCTTCCTTTTGGTCAGACAATTGATTTAGCTCCGCTATCTCTACTTCAAAAGCATCACATCACTGGTGCAAGCATCACTGGTAAAAGTGTCACATCACTGGCAAAAGCGTCACGTCACTGCCGAAAGTGTCACGTCATTGGTGAAAGCGTTACAGCATTGGCGAAAGCGTCCCGTCAGGCGAGCCCGGCAAGTGCGGGCGAGCGCTATCGCTGAGCGCGCGCATCGGTGGCGGGTTACCGACGCATCGTAGAGTTGAGGGGCTGCATCGCCAGGGGCGGCTGGATGTATCCGTACGGGTAAACGTTGTTCTGCTGCGAGCGGGGATCCTGCGCGTACTGCGGCTGAACGTTCATCATCTGAACGGCGGGCGGGAGGTTGGCGTTGAAGCCGGCGTTGAACTGCTGCTGGCCGGGCATGCGGTACCCGTTGAGTGCTCCGTATGGAGCGATGAGGTTAGGGTTGATTGGGCTCATGCGGCTGCCGCCCATCTGGGAATGCATGTGCTGCATGGGACTCACGTTGCCCGCGCCGTACTCGTCTGTGCATTTAAAAAAAAATGATTAAATTAAAATATCCTAGTCGTTCAGAAAAACCTAAAATTCAAAGTAATTTGCTTTAGGTTCAAAGTGAAAATCATGTTTCAGCAGGCAAGAAAGAAGCACTGCGCTGTCCACCCCTGCGACAATGTCTGCACATAAGACAAGGGTCAATATTGTTTTTTATAGAATTGTTAAAAGTGTTTTGAATCAATACAGAAAATGACAAAAGACGTGTAGGTCTTTTGTCACTTGTATAGTTACAGAAACATATGCAAAAGCATTTTTCCTTGCTGGAATTTTATTACGTCTTCTGGTAGTTCTAAAGAATAGCTTCGAGCAATGGCAACCAATACACTTAATTCCGTGATATTATTATTATTATTATTATATTGTAATGCACTAGCAGCATTATGCTGATGCGTGCACTTCTTTTTATGCACTTGCACTTTTGTTTTTAAGCACTTGCACTTATTTATTTATTTATTGTCTATGAATTTTTTTTTATAATTTTTTTTTTATTTATATATATTTTTTTTATTTTAAGTAAAGATCCAGTTTGTTTTTGAAAACATTTACTGACGATGCACTTATTATTTCCTCAGGTAGGCCGTTCCAATTATCCACAACTCTGTTTGTTAGGAAATGTTTTCGAGGATTTGTTGATGCTAGGGTGCGATTTATCTTTAGCGAGTGACCGCGTAGCCTTTCGTTAGTGTTAAATATGTACATTGTTTTGAAATTATTGACATCATAGGACATAAACATTTTAGTTTATTTTTTAAAACATAGACTTTATTTAAATTCAGTTATAAATAAATATAAGGGTGGCAGCATACAGAGTACGAATACTAACTGGATAGGTTGCGAGAGTTACGCCCCGACGCGGGAGCCGCCTCTAGCTGGTTGGGGTAGTACTTGGAGTGGTGGTAGTGGCCGGCCGTTGCCGACGATACGGCTGGTGGAGTGCCCACCTGTCATACAAGTTCACAACTTTAGTATAAATATTACATACACCAAGTCCTAAACCACTCTATCGATTCAGATACAAAGCAACAGAGTATCAATCCGTCAATGATGTTATTATGATTCTTTAATTTGCTTTACTCAAGTAATAGATTTATAAATCAAAACGTCAACACGTCATACGGTAAGTGAGATAGGTCGTGCAACAGATAACATCAGCGAGGAAGGAAGATCGCTGGTAACATGCATGACATGATAATTTTAATATCTAAAAAAATCCTCAGGTCAATTCAGTATGAGTCGACAAAAGGCAAACAGGCCGAATGGACTCCAGAGTGGTCAGTCTGAGTTCTCACCTAAATTAGCGTTTACGGCAAACCGATCGACTGGCGTTTTCCGTCAACTCCATACAAGTTTTTACCAGATATTCTATGGTTCTACTTCTTCAAGCTGTCAAAGTCAAACTCGGACTTCCGATTTGTATGAAAACGCGGAGTCGACGTAAACGGCAACGTCGACCTATTTACGGCAACGTCGAGTAAGCTGTCAAATCAAGCTCGGACTTGCAAATGTTAGTTCGCTTAACGCCCACTGCGCGCGCTGTTCAATTTTTCCATACATTTGAAAACGTTTCTCGATAGCGCTTACTCGATACCGTACGTAGTAGGGCTCCTGTTCATTCGGCCCGCGTGCCCCCGTAACGCGGTGCGCGACGTACCTGCGGGTGGGGCGGCGTGTGCGACTGCGGCACAGGCGCGCTCGCGTCCGCCATCTGCTGCAGCTTGGCGAGCGAGCAGGATGCGGGCGCCGCCGCCCAGCCGGCCTGCGTGCCGCCGTACTGCTGCTGCTGCTGGAACGCCAGGTAGCCGCCCTGGTAGCTGCCGGCGTGACCGCCCACCGCGCCGTGCGGCACGCCTGCGATCACACACCACTCTAACCAGACGTCTCTTTATTTTGTCACCAAAAAGTTATATAATGTTTTATCAACAATGACTAGGGCGTGGTACATCCAAATTTCAGCTATATCTATTGAACCTCAAGATTTTTTAAATGTATTAATATGATCGACAAATGGAATAATGTATTAAAATGTTCTTGTAATTGTCGTTACTGTACTCGTATTTATCATATTTTATCATTAGCTAGTTCAACAAACAGTGGGCAAGAAACTTTCCTGAAAACATTTTCAGCCTTCACTTAGTCTTTTCAAAATAATTTGCCACTTCATATTGCAAATGATTGGTACCAGTTCATTCATTTAGTTCAAAAAATAATCGCTTGGAACATTAATACTAAATATTTACCATTTATGATAAGAGAAAATATACAAAATTAATATGAATTCCCGAACAGTTCACGACAACTATACATTTACTTTGCTAAGACTATACCCGCCATTTAACACGATGCCAATTGGAGCAGGCCAGTCCCCCCCCAAATAGCATCCATTCACAAGCATCACACAGGGTCGAGCCATTGCCTATATCAAGCATATTAGATATATTTAGGGTAAGAGGTCACCAGAGCCGAAATTATTGAACATATATTAGAAGCCGGCGAACAAAGGCGTATTTTTTATTTATTTTATATTAGACAGGCAGCCTAGGCTGATGTGTCTAAATCGAGTACATAGTTCATTGATATATTAACAAAATTTTTTTTTTTTAATTAATCGGTTTCAGTTCACTTAGTTGCTTATTTTAAAAATGTATTTATTTAGATAAGCGTCCAAACGATTCTTAAATTGATTAGTGTTGTTTGCACTTATAATGTCCTCTGGAAGTTGGTTCCAATCGTCAACCACTCTGTTGGTTATGAAGTGCTTCCGTGTGTTGGTTTTGTGTTCTGTTTTATTCAGTTTTAGAGTGTGGCCACGGAGGTGAGTGTTATGATTGAGTGTGAACATTTCCTTCATTGCTTCACAGTTGTATTTCTCAGTAAGCATTTTGTACACTTCTATTAAATCGCCTCGCATTCGTCTTTGGTGCAGGGTTGGTAGTTTGAGGGCCTTCAATCTTTCTTCATAGGGTAAGGTTTTTAGCTGCCAAGGGATTTTTGTAAACTTTCGTTGTACATTTTCCAGTAGAGTGATATCTTTGATGAAGTAGGGTTGCCAGACTTGAAAGGCGTACTCCAGGAGAGGTCGTACATACGACTTGTAAATTTTGAGTGTACCTTCAGGAGTGAGGTGGCGAAAGGACTTCTTGATGAGATAGGTCATGGAGTTAGCTCTCTTTATTATCTGTGCAATATGAGGCTCCCACTTTAGATCATGATTTACAAGGACTCCTAGGTCTCTTTGCTGGTGCACTGCAGATAGTCGGGTATTGTTTAGAAAGTATGGAAGGTGCGGGTTCTGCTTCCCTAGATGGAGAACAGTGCATTTCTGAATGTTCAGTTTAATCAGCCAGTCCATTGACCACTGGTTCACTCGGTTTAGGTCTTCTTGTAATTCCCCATGGAGAATATGGGGGTTTGCGAAGAACTTGGAGTCATCTGCTAAGAAGCTCTTGTGACACTCAATAATAGCGTGGAGGTCAGTTATAAATATATTGAACAGGGTGGTCGAGATTACAGAACCCTGGGGAACTCCACTCCAGGCACGCTTCTTATCGGAGAATACTTCGCCGACTCGGACGGAGAGTCTTCGGCCTGTCAGGAAGGCCTCGATCCATTTGAGGAGTTGCCCTCGAATGCCGAAGTGTTCTAGCTTTGTAACCAGTCGACGCAGTGGGACCCGATCGAATGCTTTCTCATAGTCCAAGTATATAACGTCGACTGGCCTGTGATTGTCTAGTTCTGTTGTCCAATTGTTGAGGCATTCGAGTAGGTTGGTGAGGAAAATGAAGGAGATGAAAATAGCCTCTCTAAAAAAATTTAGAGAGGCTATTTCCATAATCTATTTCATATTTTTTAACATTTATCTGGAATAAGATATAGTTGGTTTTGATTGGAAATATTTTAAAAGTCAATAGATATGAGAGCCAGAAAAAGTATTGGTTTGTTGAACAAGTCCGCTTTTGTTCGCCGGCCCCTCGTATAATAGTGTGTAGCTCACCGTGCGGCTGGTGGGACATGGGCGTGGGTGGCGTGGTGCGGTGCCGCGCCGGCGGGGTCACCGTGCCGCGCATGTTGCTGTTCTTCTGCGCATCGACGCTCTGTTGAGTGTTGCTGATCTGCTGGTTGCTCGACTGGTTGTTGCTGCTGTTGTTTCTGAAAATAATTAGTGAAAACATGTTTTCATCGGGCAGGTAGTAAAGTGGTCTTCTTTTTCAGCCTTTTGCTGTCCACTGCTGGACGTAAGCCTCCCCCAGACTTCGCCAAGTAGTGCGGTCTCCTGTTTTTATTCGTCAGTTGTCACCTGCTGTCTGACGAATATCGTCTGACCAACGTGCTGGCGGTTTGCCGACGCTTCTTTTCCCCTGTGTAGGGTCTCCACATCAAAACTTTAGTGCTATTGTGGTCGTCTCTGCGACATACGTGACCTGCCCACTGCCACTTAAGTATAGCAACCCTATGCATAATGTCAGTGACCTTGGTGCTTTGGCGCATCGGCGAATTTGGCATTCGGTCACGCAGTGGGATACCGAGCATGGATTTTTCCATTGCCCAGTAAAGTGGTAATAACCTAATGATCAACATTCATGGATACAAGGGTACTTAACATTTAAGATTTGGAGATAACCTAAATTACCTCTTTAATCGGAACTCTGGAAATTTACTCCCCTTCTCATTCATGGAGCGTTCGGATTATAGTATCGAGAATTTATAGGGTCCTTTTCTTTGACGTCGAAGCCATGATGTAAAAACACAAATAACTGTCGAGATGTGCGAGCGACACAATAGAAACACAAAATGGCGGACAAGTAACAATAACAAATGCACGTGTCACCTACTTGACATTTGGTAAGCAACTGGCGAGACACGAGATGGCGAGTGAAAAAGTGCAGGTGGGGGTGGGGCGTTCGGATAAGAAGGGGTGCGAATTAAAGAGGTCCTGCTGTAGCCATGTAGGTTATCGCCAGTCATTTAGTTTTTTTTCTACTTTGGTGAACTTTGACCCATAACTTTGTCTTGTCATATCATTGATTACCACAATGTTCCCAGAAATACACATGGTTTTTAGCATTTGATGAGGTAGTGTGCACTATGCATAAGAACTTGTCCATTAGACTGAATTGAAATTATTAGTAAACATGTTTTTATGGGGAGCATAATTTTCTGATGCATATGGGACTACCTTAAAAATAATATAAATGGTCCCACACTAAGGAATTTATCGTTTGCACTTCCGATTTTATGTAAAACTTCCTATCCTGCCTGGGTCGGTACCATCACATTGAATAAACTGGACCAAGTGAAATGGCATGGCACCTAAAGGTGTGGTGGGCCCATGTCCACTTTAATAATAAAATTTAATCCAAAACCAGAGTATTTGTTTAAGACCAATCAAAAGGCAGTTGTGAAATTTTAAAAAGTTTTGATTCATCGAAACATACATAAAGTTGTCTATTGCGAGTTAACATGGCGACCAAACTAGGAGTTCCCAAGAAAAGAGTGCGAGCATACCTGGTCCGCGCATTGATGTTCTTCTGTTTGGGCGGCTGGTTGGATGCGGTGTGGTGCTGGATCGGCGGAATGTGGATGGAGGAGTGCAGCGGCAGCGGCGGCTGCTGCGGCGACGAATGCATGTGCATCATGGAGCACGGCGACGCCAGGTCTGATGTGATGCTCGAAGGAGACTCTAAGCCCAGCTGTGACACGTCCAACTCGCAGCTGTACTGGACGGAATGCACCGAGTTGCTCGTCGAATCCGGCGTGTACACCCCCATCGATTGCAATGCCGGGCTCACCGAAGGACACGTCATCTCCTCTTTGTGCGTAAGCTGGGTTTGCGTGTCTTTGGGCTCCTCCTTTTTGGCTACCTTCTTTTCGCACATAGTTTCCCGACTCTTGTCCTGTACGCACTGCCCGTTCGCATTCTGTTGATTGTATTGGTTGTTCTTGCATTGGCGGTCCGAGATAACGTTCGGCGAAGTCATCATATTGTGGTTTCGGTATTGTGACTCGGCGCAGCTCGTGGTGACTTCGGCTTGTTTTGCCTGCCGCTGCATCATCTGTTTCATTTGCGATTCGGCCGCTTGGGCATTTTTCTTAGAGTCGCACTGGGTCTGACAAGCCGTTGTGGTTTTAGACTGCTTTGTCGACTTGCAAGTTTCCTTCTGAGCGCATTCAGAGTTTTTTGATGTGGGGACTTTTGTCTCTTTGAAATGGGTTGCCAGAGTGGGAGCCGGATAGAGAGCTCCGTAAGCAATGTTGTGAAAGTCCTTTTGATGCAGTTTTTGAGGCGATTTTTGCATCTGATCAAGATGCGGCAAGTTAAAGCCTTGGAACTTGTCAAGGTAATTTTTCTCAGAGTTTTTCATCTCTAGAAATCGGTTGTGGTCCCACGTTCCTTGCAGCCTCGTATGGTCCCAGTGCGTAGGCCACTGGTACTGTGCATGTGTGGTGTGATAGTTTGGGATTTGATTTACTGCATAATCTGTTTTTGTGACCAACTCATTGTCGTACTTAAATTTTGGGAGAATCTTGTTGATATCAGCTTGCTCGGGCTTCGGTGGTTGGGCGATACATGTTTTATCATGTTTCACGGTGTTTTTGCTTTCGCACTTGACAGCTGCCTTTTCTTTCTTGTAAAAGTCTTGTTTTTTTGGAGGCTCGTGACTTTTTGTCTCGGCCTTGTTGGTGATTGCGACTGTGTTGGTGTTGATGACGTTGATTGCGACGGAGGTCTCCGGTTTCCTGACGCTAACATTGTGTTGTTCAGGAAAAAACGTCTTCTGTTCCGGGGTGCTCCGGGGAGTGTTGTCTTGTTTGGACACCTTCTTCTCGACTTTCTCCAGTTTGCTGTGAGCCGAGTTGACCCTGACGTCGCGAAGTTTACTCTTCTCCCTCGGCTTCTGCTGATCGTTTTTTGAATCACTAGAATTGCTTTGATTCAGAGAGCCTTGAAAGGAATTCTGAAATTCAACGTCTGATCTTTCAGAACCTAGATTGATAGCGGCATTAGCGCTTTGACATCGAGGTAAAAAAGGTACGTCTTGGACAAAAGGGACTTTTGGTATCACTGGATTGATAACGGGTGAAGTAATTGGGTTGGGAACCTCGAGTTTAGTAGTAACTTTGCTTATAACTGGGGTGGAATCGGATTGCACACTGGTGCCGGCCTTGGTGTAGTCGGGTAGCTTAGCTGTCATCACGCGGTCAGTCTGAACACCTTGAGACTCTTTAGACACATTCGGCCTATGGTTTAGGGCTACTTGTGTTTGCAGAATCATAGGGTTGCTGATGGAACTTGTAAAATTTTGGGAGCTGGTGTCGATTATGGTTCTTGTAACCACCATGTCGTCCTTCCGGTAAATAGTTGTCTCCTTGCGATAATTGCTTTCAGGCTCTTTACCGAGGGGCACTGTTATAGTCATCGGGGGAGATTTTTCTTTTGGAATGTTTCTATCTTGACTCATGTTTATAAAATTGTCATTTAAATTTCTTGGAACCTCAAGCTTCTTTTGAAATTGATTTCTTGGAGGTTCTAAAGTAGGTTTATTTATCTCGGGAATGTCATATTTGTTAGGCGACGTCTTTTCTTTACACTTGTTTAAAACTTTATGCTCCTCAATAGTTTGATGGTGTATCACTGTTTCCTTTCGCAGCTGACTCTCGCAGACTTTGTTTTCTCTTATGACATCAGTGGTGCTAGCGTCGGGCGATTTCACAATTTTAGGCGGATCGTTAATTTTTGGTGGAGTCCTTTTTGGTGAAGTATTTGGGGCTGGCGACATTGCAGTGTCCGATTCCCCTTCCACTACAATTGTCTCTATTTGATTAATTTTAGGGACAATCAATTCGACAGGTGGTCGGGTTGGAGAGAGATCCTCGTGTCTCTCTACTAACTGGGTCTGCGCTGTTTCACTCGACACAACTGGGATTGTCTTTGATGGGCTCTCATTTTCTTGCACCAATTTTTTCACCTTGTCCTCTTCTTGAGGTTGCACCGGTACTGTGTTGTTGGGTTTAGGTGATGGGAGCGGACAGCTCTGACTGTTTCCATCGTCCGACTCTGATATTATAATTGTATCTTTGTCATCTATAACTGGAACAGCGCGTTTTGGAGATTTTGGTGGATCAATATGAGGATCCGGGGACTTGACTTCATCCGTCTGTTTCTGAGGTTCTGCGGTTTCGTGGTTCTCTTCACTTTGTTTTGCCCCTTCTGGTGTTTTCTCCCTTTCTGTTTGATTATTAACTTCTGCGCCATTGGTTTCAGAATTTGTATTTTGGGTGGCTTCAATGTCAGATTTAGGAGAGTCCATCTTGATGCTGTCTAGTTCCATATCACTCGTGTGGTGATCGCTGTCCGTGGATGCAGGCATTGGTTTGCTTATATCTTGATTTTCAATTGTACTTGGGGGTCTCGAGCGTTCTTCTGCCTCATCTACCTCCATTTCATCATCAGCCTCACCCGAAGAGTCCTCCGAACTTCCGTTGGACTTGCGGCGCTTACTCTTATCCTTTTCAGCAAACTCATTCGAAGCCCTCTTCTCTTCTTTCGAGGCAGATTTTTCAACTTTGGCCTCTTCAATTTTCTCAGATTCATCAACAGAGTCTTCACCCCTGTATGTATCGTCTTGGTTGGGATCCACTGTTTCGGGACTTGTCTGCAGTTTTGGTTTCTTTGGGGAGGGTGATGCAATATCGTTTGTAAGGTTCATTTTCTTGAAATTTCTCTTGCGCCGCCGCTTGCCCTTGTAGACTGACTTTTTCTTTTTTAAAGGGACACTTAACTTTGGGACAGTATCAACTGCACCCATACTGTCTTCCTGGCTGTCGGATAAATATGACTTTTCCTTTCGAATTTGCTTCGTCCTCGGATGGACTGGTTTGTCTTCTCGCTCTGTTTCTAAGTGAGCCACCCGTGATGACCTCCGTGCCACACTCCTACTCCTTTCTCTTTTTGGAGTTTGTTCAATTGAATGTTCTTCATCATTCTCTGTCTCCTTCGATTCAGTCTCTCCTTCCGCCTCCTGCTTAGCAGTGTCTCTTCTTCTCTTTCGAGTGCCATCAGGTGGCGCAGGTGTTGGTTGATAAGTTGTCTCACTATACTTCATTGGTCGTGTTCTTCTTCGGCCTGAAGATGTCACTTCCACGGCTATTTCCTCTTTGGGAAGCTTCTCCACCTTCGCCTTGGCCTTGCTGTCCACTTTGTTTGGTTTTGTAATTGGCTCTGGTTCAGGTTCCTTGACATCTTCACTCTCAGTCTTATCATCGGCCGACTCGTCTCCTTGATCTGCAGACGTGTCGGCATCTGGTGATCGGAATGGGTTGACAGCTGAAGCTACGAGTGGCGTCCACCGCAAACACTCTGGATCGATCTCAAGTCTCGGTCGACTGTTAACTTTTTTCATATGAGCGTCTACTCGCTTCCAGTCGACACAAAGACCTAATTTCGTACCTGTGTCATTAGGAATTCCCCTTACAAAACCCAGTAATTGAAATGCAGTGGCGATATCATGGCTGTACATGCCGCTCACTCTGCCAATGTCCTCGAAAGAAATCAGTCCATCTCGGTGTTCATGAAGATACTCCAAGACCACAGATTTCCAGTAGGCGTGGTAAGATACCCTGCCTAGATCTGACAAAGGTTTCTCTGGTGTTCCGGGTTGACCCTCCTCCTTTGATAATAAATAACCTGAAACGAGATTGATAAATGTCATTTTCGTTAAAGAACATAACAATAATGACAATATTACACAAAAAATGAATCAATTCTACAATTATTCTACTCAATTGCAAAAAATATATACAATAATATGAGGTTCAACGACATCTACATTGAAGCATTGTAATCAGATTTTGAAAATAATCAAGCAAAGAATCCAAAGTTTTTGGTTAAGACATTCGTCGGAAGCAAGATTCGATCCTGCGACCTTTGGATTACATGTCCACTGAGCTATCCCGACAATTACATCAGCCAACGAATTTGGATTATATTCTTATTGACACACTACTAGATGGCGCTGATCATTTGACTGAAACGATTGAGACATCAACCATATTGCTGTCACCACCAAAGTCGATTTTGGTATCGGACAATAGTGTCAGCCCTGATATAACTTGATCATTACCGTGACATTAATGTTTTTTCATTATTTCAGGTTAAACAGAGACATTTTGATTGAAACAATTAGATTTTTAAATGTTTAGAAACACTTCTGGGCTGGACATAATCTAAAACTGCATTGGAACCTGCGATTTTTGGATTGGATGCCCACTGCTCTAACTCGAGTATAACACGCGCAAAACCTGCTTCAGACGAATGTCCAGACAATTTTTTTTAAATCTTATTTTATATAATAAAATCTTTGTTTCAAATGTTTCAAATAAGCAAGCATTAATACTACTTTCAAACCACATATAAAGTAGAAAAAACAATTTCACCACTCACTAAAGTGGATGAGGAACCGGCCAAAGCCCTGCCTCTGGTACTGCGGCATTGTCATGATGCATGAAACGTTGTACTTTTGCTGGCAGTGTTTCTCCTTTGAGAAGTATCCAACCAGGTGGCAGCCATACTTGTCGTTCTTTGTGAGAACGTAAAATAGGAACGGCTCCACATCGTAGTAGAGAGTCTTGTGATCGAGGAACAGCTTGGCTAGGAGGCAGAGGTTCTGACAGTAGATTTTGTTTGCGTTGCCGTCCACCTGCAGTTTTGAAAGTGTTATGTATTGTTAGCAACTCGTCATACATGTACAGCTCGTGGTGTAGGGCTAGAGGACTTGCCTTTGGTGTGAGAGGTTATGGGTTCAAATCCTTGTCCCAGTCATGCACCACTTTCATTCTCTTTCAGAGTTGGATTAGTGCATTTCGATACGAATGCAAACTGTTCCATGGTTCGGAACCCATGTAAAACTGTAGACTGCCTTCCCCTACTAGGTGGTAGGGTTAAGCTCGCCCGGGTTGATACCACCGCATTGGATAAAACTATGGTTGAAGCGGCAAGAACTAAGGGATTCATCGTTCGTGGTTCAGATTCCACGCAAAACGATAGCGCCTCACTAACTGGGTGGTAGGGTTAAACATGCCCGGATTGATACCATCAGAGTGGTCAGTCTGAGTTCTCACCTAAGTTGGCGTTTACGTAACTTCGAAGTTCCGTAAAAACGTCAAACTCCATACAAGTTTTTCCTAGATATTCTGTGGTTTTACTATTTGTATGAAAACGCGGAGTCGACGTAAATGGCAACGTCGACATATTTACGGCAACGTTGAGTAAGCTGTCAAATCAAACTCGGACTCGCAAATAGTAGTTCGCTTAACGACCACTGCGCGCGCTCTTCAATTTCTCCATACATTTAAAAACGCCAGTCGATCGGTTTGCCGTAAACGCCAATTTAGGTGACAACTGGGACTTCGGGTACAGATTGAATAAACAATGTTACAAGCGGCAATGAGATTTTTTCCATGTTTTCCATCTACATAGTTCAATGTAGCCACACAATATAATGAAGGTCCTAGTTTGTCAACTAGTTCCTACATGGTGGGTAGAGCTAATATCATGACAATAGGTGTGGTATTAGCAATCCATGGCCAGTTACACAAAAAGATAAATTCAACACCTCACGCGATTTCAGATAGAAAGGGTTGTCACAAAGTCGGAAATAAAGTGAATCGGTTCCGTGAAAATGGTTCTTTTTATTAATTTAGAGGCACCGAACCCTAAACATATTGATGAATAACTTCAGCGGTTAGATATGAGGAAGTATACCTCAAACACGCTGATGTCCTGGTGGCGATAGATCTCGGTGGCGGGCGGGTGCCTCCATGTGCACTTGTCAAGGTGGCGCGTGAGTACGGCGCGACTCTTGGCGTACTTCAGGCAGAACTCGCACAGAAACAACTTGGGCAGCCTGCAAGGACATGGATGGTAAATATTTTTATTTAACAATTTCCAGCACCAGTTTCACTATTACTACTGCTGGAACCATTAGGAAAAATATCCTGAAGTCCTGGAAAAATATAAAAAAGTCCTGGAGGCAATTAGTAGTACTGACTGGTTTCTACAGATTTCTATCAATCACTGATAAAGCTACTCACTCACGAGAAATTCTGAATTGTCCTATAATCATCTATAAAAATCTCAGGCTATATAATATTCATAATTAAAGGCTGGCATAATTAATAAAGGGCAATCCCTTACTTTTTTGTGTTGTTTACAAGAAACTTTGTACGGACCAAACACATCCGGAACCCAATTAACTACACAGACGGGAAAGGTTCGACATCCATCAACATGGCAGTGCAATCGAAACGACACACGAAAACTGCTCAATCTGCCCAGGGTTAAGCTAAATCAATCTGACTCATATCTGGTTAATGTATGCTTTTTTATTAGACTTATTACTGTTGTATTATTTAATAATTTCTTAGGTATATGCCCCTATATTTTCACAAGAACAAGTAATTTACGTAAATGTAATCTTTACCTTTATGATTAAGATTTATAATTTATGGTTGAATTAAACATATATTCACCGATTTAATTCCTCAAAAACTATTCGATTAGTTACTTTAGCAGTTCGACTAACTACTAATATAATTGCAGGACATTTACTTATAACCCTTTTAAGAAATACTGGTATTATAATCCCAAATTATCGAATTATTCCTACTATGCAATGCAAACTACTCATTGCGCCAGCAAGGAGGCCTTATGAGATCTAGGAGCAACCATCAAGAGTCCAACAGGACTGAAAGGAGGACCTCAGACGGTTAAAGTAGCTGCCATTCGGGCCGGTTCAACTGATAGCTCCATGTCGAGGAGCCTCCTAGTGGGGCTCGAAGAAGAAGAAAACAGTGCAATCACCTCGCATATTCCTGGGGAAAGGGACTCGAGTACCAGGTCTCGATTTCCCACTGGCCGAACTCGATGGCGGCGGGGCACCTCGGCGGCGGGAGCGTGTGGACGGGCGCGCCAGGTGGGCGCGGGGTCGCCGCGGCCGGGAGCGGCACCTCCGCCTGCTCGAGCGCGGCGGCGGCGGCGCGCGCCTCCGCGAACAGCGCCGCGTCCGCCTCCGTCACGCCGGGCGGCAGCCGACTCGCTTCTGAATGCAAACATGTGGCTCGGTATTCAGTTTCAGTTTCTTTATTTTCCACAATAGATTAATAATAATAACAATATTCTTTATTGCTTTCATACACATGGTACATACAAGGGCGGACTTATTGCCTAATGTCAATCCCTTCCAATCAACCCGATAATGGGACAAACATATACAGGTAGCAATAAGGAAAGTAACCTAAGAATAGATGTTTTGCACTATTTATTAATATTAAAAAAAGTAACTGTCCAAATTAATAACTACGGACATAAGTATGTTTGTATTACATACTCTGATTCGTCTTTTTTTTTCTCTTTTTTCCTGTCGGTTCGATTACTTCTGGCGAAGAAGAGCCGACAAGAAACTTCAAGAAACAATAGAAAGGAATGAAGGTCCCATGTGGTTTATTAGGCTAATCTTTCACGGTCAGTTTGGTTTTAACCATCCATTATATAAAAAAACACAATCAGTTTGGACATGGAGTGCAAGAGCGCAATAGAATGATTTTGTGCTATGCCCGCGAATATGTTAGTCCGGTCGGGAAGAGCCACTCTAATTCACTGTTTAGTCCAGGATAGACCTCAATATGACCCTATCAAAATAAGACACTGAAATTTTAACCATATACTCCTTTAAAAAGATATTTTATTTGATACTACGTACTAATTCAATAGAGTACGGCAGTACGGGCGACGGAAGATTTGCATGGGAGCTTTGTGGTTGGAATGAATATTAGTATTTTAGGAGACTCCTAAGCCACCTGATGTAGCCTATTTATTTTCATACCAAAAAGTATGTTTACTCGAAAGTTGTGAAGGCAATTAAACGTATTTTTGTATCGAAGTAAAAAAAACTACTTACTCTGAAAACATTTCCAAACCTGTATAAAAAGGACTTTGAAAAATATATTGAATTATCTTCACAATTTTCAGGTTTTAGTTGCGCTTAACATAATCCATTCACACTATTTCACATCTACCCTCTCTTGTTTAAAAAAGAAATTTGGTCACTGTTTGAAATTTATAAAAATCATAAAATCTTGATAGGAAATAGCTTCTATCTTTGTATGCAGTTATGAAACATTGTGTCAGGAAATTTTGATACCAGAAACTACGTTAATCCAATTGACTATTGAAACTATAAAATATAAGCGGAGAGCAGGGGAGGGTGCATGTGTGGATACCGCCGACGCCCCAATAACAAATTGTTGTTATCGGCGCTCGGTACAAACCAAATTCAGCGAGATTGCAACACAATAGATACACAATAGAATCAACGAGATCGCCGGTCGAGTCGGATCAGAGAATTTTGACTTGATTTGAGAAGTGTTGGAGCGCTGGCCATCAATCAGACATGTACGGAGCGGTTGTTCCACCACACACACCATCTCATGCACGGGAGGGAGGGATTGTGACGAGCCCACGGCGTCGCTCGCTCGCGTCGCTCAGCGCTAGGAATTACTCAGTCGGGGGCGCCTCTGTACCGATCGCTGCGTGGAAGAATAACAGGGTTTCCGGTTTTAATTGAACCCTAAAAAATATATTTCCTGGTGCGGTCTGGCGCTCGGTAAGATAGAGATGTGGCGTCGACGTATGACCTCTCCAAGGCAGGTGATTATATACAAAAGAAATAAATTATAAACTTTAACCAGTTCAACAAACGGTGAAAGCGTGGGTTTTACTTAAAGTTATTCCGATGTCTGGAAGAACGCAGAGTATAAAAGTGTCGAAATCGTAAGAACAGTTTTTCAATTGGCAATGTTGCATGCAGAGGTTGGACTGAGTAATTCCTTTACAATTTTTCAGAATAGCGATCCTCTGTTCAACGTGGCGATTTTCAAGCGACGAGGCGGCCAGGGAAGGCTGGTGGGAGAAAACAAAAAAAAAAAGAGGAATGTGCGAACAGGAGAGGAAAGGAATCGAAAGTGAGTGGTGGATAAACCGGTCTTACCCGTCTGATTGGTGGATGGCCGCGGATCGCTCGTTTGAGCCCGTTCGGTATTAGCGAGCGCCATTTTATGAAATACGTTAGGCGGAAAGTGTGTTCCGGAATCGTGAAAGTCAAAACTTAGAGATCCTTTAATATATTTGAGTTCTGGCTGTCTCCCGAACGGGTCAGCACCACAATAAAGCTTCGAGAGGTCTTGCTTTAGTTCGTGCTGCTTTGCAAAGGCGGCCGTTTTGACGAGACTCGAAGGAGTCATGTATGTACTGGATGGAGGTTCTTCGTCGCTCGTTTCATTCCTAAAGTGATCGTAGCTGTTGTAGTCGTATGTCGACCTGATTTCGTCCTTTGCGAGCGAGTTGCGGATTGCCGCCGGCGGCTTGTACCTGTCCTTCGAAGGTATCATCTTTCTCTTCTTGAAATAGGAAGGTGTTCGATCCTTTTTTTCCCCATTCGAGGAGGAGTTTAGCGACTCCTGATACTGTTTATAGGTGCTCCGCGTCTCCTTGAGGACCTCACGTTTCGAGTCGATTCTCTCGGGTTCCTCGATAGGCGGCGGCTCGGTGACGGTTCGATGTCGCGATTGCGCCCGGGACACGTTTCGCACCGCATAGAACTCGGACAGGCCATCGAACAGAGTCGTGAGTAATCTCTCTCCGCACCTCGAACGGCGCGCGCCGAACGTGCGCTTCTTCGATTCCGAAACGATCGTCTCCGGCGGCGGGGCGTCGTCGCACGCCTTCTGAGCCTCCGCCGCGAAGCCCCACTTCTCGTCGGGCGCCGTCTTCGAGCCGAGCCTCTCGAACACCTTGGAGAGCTGCGGCGGCGGCGGGGGCGGCGGGGGCGGGAGGGGCGCGAGGGGCCGGCGGGGGCGGTCGCGGGAGCTGCTCGAGCAGTCGGCGTCGCTGTCGCTGGCGGAGGGCGAGCGCGAGTGCGACGTCGAGCGCGAGGAGGCGACCGAGCGGCGCCGGTGCTGCGTGACGTCACGTAGCCGCAGCTCGAGCTGCGAGTAGCGCGTCACGCTTACGCCGCCCCAGCGGTCCTCCTCCCAGCCCTCCCACTCGCTCGACGAGCGCCGGCCGCGCCGCTTCTTCACGAGGTTGAACGCCGAGAATCTAAAGAACTTCTGCTTCTCCTTGGACATTCTCTGGTCCGACTCGAGGCGCGTGAACTCGGCGGGGTCGTTACCGTCTGAGCCGTCCTCCTCCGACTCCGGCGCGGTTGGCGCCTTCTTCTTGCGTGGCTTCGGTGTCCCTCCCATTGTGCTCCTGAAACACAAGCCACCAACTTAATTACTCACGTGCACCTAAAGCTCGGAATGCTCGTGTTGCAGGGTTTAGTGGAACAAGAGATTTTTTTTAAATGTTTTCCATACTGTTCAAACCTGCTCAAATAAACAAGATTGAAGCTTGCCATCTACTTCATATGGGCAATGGGGTATAAAGGTCTAATATCACAGAATATTCGCCATCTATATCCGGTAACATTGAAAGAAAAAAATAGTACAATGGAAACATTATGAAGCCCGACTTTTAGGCGGACATCAATTTACTGCAACAGTGAATTTATACCCAAATTTAACATAAACAGACTTGTCATTACACAACATACAAAAGTAATTCAAATTCACACAGGTTATTGCAGCTTAATCTCTCAACTCACAGCACAATTTATCTCTGTGAACCTCGTATTCACGTTTCAAAAGTGCCCACAATCCTAAGAAATGATTCATTGTAATGCAAAAATCAATACAAATTTTAAATGAATATTAGTCATAAAAAATATTTTTAAATAAAAAAAGGACCGCCTTCAAAAAAACCGGAACTAAAAAGCAAAAAATAATTGGTTACTTTTAATTAATGTACGAAAAGCTATTTTAATTCTAAATAATTATGTACAATTTCTTAATTTTTAATCATCTTTTGAAGTCGGTGCCTTGGGTAGAGTTCGCTTCGCACGCTGCTGACCGAACAGATACTATTTCAGCCAAACACACCCGAAGTCTACGAGAGCGTAAACAACCTGAGTCAGCAATGATTGGTCCACAGACATCGTCATTCCACAGAGCATTTTAAGCAACCGTTCGTCTAACTGGAGATGCCCTTAGCGTTGGTTTACGTGCAAGCTGATATCGATACAGCGCAGCGTACTGAAATTGGGTTTCAACGATTATTAGTACTTTCGGCTTTATAAAGGCGCGCACTGGTGAAGGAGTACGTTAATTCGCACCTCTGTGTTGATTGGTACTTCCCTGCAACATCGTTGTCTGAACGAGACGAATTCTGACGAAATTGGTGAGATATGTACTAACCGCACACTCGTTTTGTCACGTAGTTGAGAGCAGACACCTCAAAGTCGCTACCTATTGTTTTCTGTTCTTTTCTATATTTGTTTTTTTTTGTTTTGTGTTATGTAGGTATTTAGGTAGAATAAAAAGTACAAGCTACACCTACCTAAATATTTATCATATAAGTGGTCGTTGTTTTTATATTGGTTTGTTCGTAGGGTTTTCTTGTAAATATTTTGTTTTTACTGTGTTAGGTATTTAGTTTAAGTATAAGGCATATTTAAATTACAAAGTACTTGCCTAAATACCTACTTACATACGTTTTTCCGACCTGTTTGTTTATTTAATTTTTGTTTTTGTGTTTTGTTCAAGTAGGTAAATGTAAGTAACTACCTACTTATATTTCTTTCTTAGCCATAGGTGATATTAATCAAACTACTTGCAGCCCTTAAAGAACGTCTACCCAAGGCACCGACTTCAAAAGATGATTAAAAATTAAGAAATTGTACATAATTATTTAGAATTAAAATAGCTTTTCGTACATTAATTAAAAGTAACCAATTATTTTTTGCTTTTTAGTTCCGGTTTTTTTGAAGGCGGTCCTTTTTTTATTTAAAAATATTTTATTTTTTGCTTTTTAGTGGTGGCGTAACTTTTGACTCAAGGTGGGCGAGCCCTCCTGCTCAACTTCACATACAAAGTGGAAAGAAGATATACATACATATACAATACAATGCAATACAATGAACGAGCATTAGCAGAAATGAAACCATTAAGAAATCTCATTTCTGACGAAAGGTAGACCGGTAACTATCTGGATTCATGAGTTTACGGTTCATACGTACGATAATTGATACGATGAGATCACGTGAGATAGAGTGCTGTGACAGACGGACGGACGGACGGATAGCGGAAGCTTAGTAATAAGGTTCCGTTGGTGTCCTTTGGGAACGGAACCCTAAAAAGACAAAACAACGAATGACCGGAACCGCTGAGCTTCTGAATTTCTCATCCTTACATCGTTCCGGATAGTCTGTTTCTTGCGTAAGTTTAAGTTGTATGAAAATGTGTATATATCGGCCTCGTTTATCCCCCCTTAACAGTTGAATTTTGTAAAATCCGTTGTGAGCGAGCCTTTTCGTCTTAACAAGAAGTCACTGAAAATTTTAAGTTTCGAGGATAATTGGTTTCAGAGATCTCAACATGAGTGGTTTTCGCCTAAATGTGTTCATTTTGACCTGTTTTACCCCCCTAATAGTATAATTTCCAAAAATATTTTTTTCTAAAGCATTCCCATCTAAAACAAACATACTCTGCAATTTCTGGGTTCAGCGGCTCTAGAGATAGAAATGTGTACAATTTGCCCTCTTTTACCACCTTGAATACCCCCAACAGTTGAAGTAAAAAAAAACCTCTCATACTGAGCAATCTCACCCGAAAAGAAAGCTACTGTAACTAAAAAATCACATTTCTGGGTTCGCGGGGTTAAGAAATTCGATGTTGGTATAGTTAAGTACCAAACTACTGAACCGATTTTGATAAAAAAAAAATGGGACCAACTAGAAAGTATACCCTTTCGAACAAAAAAAGAATTTTTCAAATCGGTCCAGGGGTCTTCGAGTAATCGGTGAACATACATAAAAAAAAAAAAAAAAAAAGATTCCGACGAATTGATAACCTCCTCCTTTTTTGAAGTCGGTTAAAAAGAGATGGAAACTACACCCAACATGTAATCATCTTACATAAAATAGGTAACCAGTAGCCAGGTCATTAATGTAATGCAGTTTATTGCATTAATACATCACGTTTTATCGTGTCTTGGCAGGAGAGAAATCAACAAATAATGATTAGCTTGAAATATTGATCAAGCGAGTCAACTTTAAGGTCTCCAGTGAGAATTTGGTACTTAGGAATGTGACATGTATGTATGTATAATCTACCGTGAAGCAAGGACCCATTAATTGAAGAAAGAGCCCAGTAAAAAGAACTACTTTACGAATATACTGCAAGGCTGGACCCGAACCAGCAAAACATACCATTAGCGGTATTGCGTCTACCAATTTCGCCACTGGCCCCTAATTTGGAATTCTCCTAGTCCTTCCTCCCGTAATGAATTGGTACTTTTTGATGATGAAAAGCAATAGGCTTTTAATAACCACTCTAGCATGTTTCTAGCTTTACCACTAAACGGCACTCCTGAATCAATATATTTTGTTTCAATTACAACTCAAATTAATTTCAAATTACAACTTTGGCACGATAGTATTTTTTATTTTCTGCAACATTTCTAGGCCGTCGCACACAAAAAAAAAAATCCAAACCGAATGAAATGAAAGCAAAAAGAAAATCTTCATACGAATTTTGTTTTCTCTGTGGTTTGACCCAGAATACATTTACCGAAAAAACAAAGGCATGCAGACACAGATATTTGTAGCCTAATATTAGATACCAAATATCAAGTAAGTTGGAAAATTGGTTTTCAAATGATTAGTAAACTACGTTTGTATGGGAGGCGAAATTTTCAGGTGCTTACGGGCCGACCTTAACTAATACAGTAGAGCCTCATTCATCCGAACCCCTAAAAACACAGCATGGTTCGAAATAACGGGGTGTTCGGATTATAGTATGGGAAAATTATATGGAGGTGAAAAATAAGAAATTTGAGTTTTTGTTGTTGTTTTATTTATTTTAGCCATCTTCGATCGTAATTCAAATAAAAAAAAGTAACAAATATTTTAAATTGTCCTACATTCTCCTTCTACATGCTACTTTGGAACAAGACAATCTAGCATTGGCTTTTGCTTTGATTTGGCAATATTTTGGGAAAAAACATCACTTTGCAATCGCCGCAGTAACAATGTGTGCTGACTTGACACGCCGTTTTCGTCAACCCATTGAATGCATTCGTTGAATGGATTCACAGCCTCAGCATGGCTTATTTTCTTAATTCCTGGGTCAGCTTCTTCTTCGTGATTGATTTTTTCATCGCCCGTTTCTATCGCGATTATTTCTTCATCTGTGAGGATTTCCTGAGATATCAACTCTGCTTTCTGTTCGTTCGGATTACTGCGATCAACGGATTAGGCAGGGTTCGGACTAGCGCGGCTCTACTGTATTGATGAAATGTGTTATAGACATAGTTTGGACCTTGGGAAAGGATCCAGGCTACCTTTCATGGTGAAAATTTAAGATGACAGGAAAGTTTGTATGGGTAACTCGTATAATTAGTACATACGACATTGACCCGAGTGGAGCCGGCTAGTACCTCAGCTAGTAATAAATATTAAAGCATACCGATGTGGCGTGCCGTCGCTGGTGCAAGTGTCGCAGCGCCACGGCTGCGCGGAGCAGAGCAGGTGCGTGTGACGAGCGCAGCCGCCGCCGCAGCGCAGCAGCCAGCGGGTGTCGCCGGCGCCGCACGCCGCACACCGCACACACTCGCCGCAGCACCAGCGCAGCGCCTGCCACGCAACGCATTCACTCATTTATATTCACTTGACGAGGGCATTATACAGCCAAAATAGCTTATTAAGTTGACAATAGATTTTAGCACCAGAGAATACTTATAATACTATTGATTTTACGATTCCGTACCCAAAGGGTGAACGCGGAACCCTATTACTAAGACCCCGCTGTACGTCCGTCCGTCTGTCTGTCACAGGGCTTTATCTCGTGAACCGTAATAGGTAGGCAGCTGAAAATTTCACAGAGTGTGTATTTATTTTGCCGCTATCACAGCAAATAGGTAAAATAAAAAAATAATAAAAAATAAGGGGGGGGGGGGGGGCATACAAAAATAGTGATTTTTTGGTGTTGATGGTACGGAACCCTACGTGTGCGAGTCCGACTCGCACTTGGCCGGTTTTCTTTTCATGCAACCTGATATGGATGGCTAATATCACACAACTACCGTAATGATATTAGACCAAAACACCACATTCACGAAGGAATTAGGTGCCATGTCAGGACCCTCTCTTTATGAACACGGCTACATTGAACTGGATGGAAAACACGGAAAATTTTTCATTGCCGCTTCGACCATCTTTTCATCCAATGCGATGGTACCAACCCAAGCTGGCTTAAACCCTACCACCTAGTAAGGTAAGGGGACCTTCAGTTTTACATGGAATCCGAACCATGGAGCAGCTCGCATTCGTGAAGAAATGCACTTATCGAACTCAGAAAAAGAAAGGAAGTGGTGCATGTCTCGGCGAGGATTTGAACCCAGACCTCTGGTTACGCTAGACAAGTTCCCGTGCGACTAGGCTACGAGCAACTTTGTTAGTTAAGTAATTCATATTTCTAATCCATTTGCACTGAGGGTTGATGTTTTTTTTGTTCTTGTTCTTTGCCTTACTTGTTGTTTACCAAGATTTAAATTGGATTTCACACCCGGATTTAACACTACATGTGTTGAGTGCATTTAGATTTCTTATATTTTTTATGTTTCAATTGGGTATATTTATTAGTTTTCTTTTTCAAATGTTTGATAAGTTGATTTTTAAAACGGTTTACTGATAGCACTTATTACTTCTTGTGGTAGCTTGTTCCAAGAGTCCACTACTCGGATAGTTAGAAAGTACTTTCTTGGGTTGGAATTGGAACTGGTTCAGTTAGTTTTAAGGAATGTCCACGGAGTTTCTCGATCGTGTTCATTGTGTACATTGAATTAAAGTTGTCTAAGTCGTAATGACCATTTAAAATTTGTTGCATAAAAGAACTATCAACAAATAAAATCCTCTTGACAGTTGTACGTTTGCAGCCATCAAACTCTGGCTTTAAAATAAAGAATGATCGGTGGAAAACATACAAATACAATTTATTTATAAGTTTTAGACAGGCTTATGATGATGCATCTAAATCCAGTGTTTAACTTGATAAATTTAGTTGTTAAGTGGTTTATTTTTATATTTTCATTACTTCAGATTTTGTTTGACATGGTTATCCTGTAAATTTTTAAATTGGTTGGTGGTCGTAGTGTTAATCACATCCTCTGGGAGTTTATTCCATGCCTCTACTACTCGGTTTTTGCGAGTATTCGTTCTAGAGGCCGTGGCTTGCGGCTTCATGTTGTGCCCTCGAAGATGAACATTCTGGTTGCGTGCAAATATTTCAATGAGTTCTGAGCAGCTTACTTAAAGGTGAGAATTTTGTTAACTTCGATTAGGTCCCCTCTCCGAAGCTGGACTCCAGAGTAGGCAGGTTTAGAGCTTCAAGTTTCTTTTCGTAGCTCAGGTTACGTAGCTCTAGGAGGATCTTGGTGAATCTTCGTTGTGCCCGTTCTAACTGCCGGATGGACCATTGGGAAGTAAACAAACCTTCAAGGCAGTAACGTTGGCGTCGGGGTGCAGGCACGAGAGGTGAACGTAGGAGCGGCACTGGGAGCAGCTCACGAGCGACTCAGCCACGCCGGACGGGTTGCGACCCTCCGTGCCCAGGCACTCGATGCACACGCTCACGGCTGTGCCGACGGGACCGCGGTGCTGGACATACACATCGCTCAATGTACATGTTCCTGTTCATCACGCATGTTCTAAAAGCAAGAGAGTTCGGGAACTCTAGTTCCAAAGTTGCAATATGATCTTATAACGTGTAATAAAGTGGGTACAATCAATAACACAGTCAATTCTACAATAAGTTTATGAGTTCGAGTGATTGTATACAGCACAAGATATATTTTATGTGTATATTTTATATAATGTTAATATGTAGATACATTTATTAAGATTTTAAAAGCACATAGTTTTATTAAATCAGTCAGGCTCGATAAGCTTGGTGAAGTAACTCTAAAGGGCGGCTGTGTTCTGGATGGATGACTGTTATAAATATATGCTGTGAAAAATATATTAGCCCAAATTTTATTTATTGTGTTTTTTACTTTACTAATGCCCATTTTCACCACAAATATGCAATGGAACCAAAAGTTAACTATCGAATTTCAGGTGGTAAAAATCAGGATTTACCCCTGAAAGTCAAAAACTCACATTATGTTCGCAAAGACATCACAGGCAATTTCCATGATAGGAGTGATGCTTCCCTGCTGAATGGCAGCACTGATGCACTAAGACTTGAATTATTATTCAACTCAAGATCAAGTATTTTTTTTTTTATATTGCCGACGCATTTCACAAGATGTAGCGATAGATATCGAGGACAAGCCGCTACCATAGATTAATAATTACTTACTGGAGTAATTAGATGGCCCACCGCCATAGTGACGGCAGCCGGCCCTCTATTGCAATGAACATATAACTAAGATGGTAGCTTCTATTCAATCGATCACAACAAAAATAATGTTTGTACCAAGAGATGGCGCAGCTATCAGGCTCACTGCTTTCAATCTATTACAAAGTTGTTAGATTTTATGGGTTGTGTGTATCGATATTTTTTTTTTTATATTTTCCAACTTTAAAACAAAATTATAGTATTGATTTATGAATTAATCCTATGCTTGTACCGCGCGATCTATTCGCTATTTTGCAAGTTCTAGGTACGAAATTGGCGCCATCCTATTTCCGTAGCCGTAAACGTCTATCCATGCGGTTGCGCCATCTATTGTTCGTCCCTTCGGCATTGTCCTATTGGTGAAACATCTAGGTCTTCATTCTATCTATGCCGCTACCTTCTCGACTCCGTCGCCCCTCCTCTTCTCCTTGTGCTTGTGGGGCCGGTCGCGCGGCTTGAACGCGTTGCCCTCGTGCGTGATGAAGCCGCGTGCGACGGCGCGGCGTGCGGCCGAGCGGAGCGCCGCGCGCGCGTCCGTGCCGCTATCCACGACCACCGTGTACGCTTGCTGCAGATACCTGAACAATTGTTATAAACGATAATTATAAAACTTTTCACTAGCTGAAATCGGCCGGTACCGATCGTTTAGAAAATTAAGCCATCTAAGTTACACCAGTTACTTTCTATTATGAAAACATTATCAAGATTTTACCGATCATAGTGTTTAAGAACGGCTCGTAAACTATGCTCCCCATACAAACGTAGTTTACTAATCATTTGAAAACCGCTATTCCAACTGAATTAATATTTAATATCTAATATCAGGTAACAAATATCTGTGTCTGCACGGTTTTGTTTTTTTGAAAAATCCAAACCAAATGAAATTAAAGCAAAAAGAAAACCTTCATACGAATTTTGTTTTCTCTGTGGTTTGACCCAGTATTATATTTACCGAAAAAACAAAGACATGCAGACACAGATATTTGTAGCCTAATATTAGATACCAAATATAAAGTAAGTTGGAACAGTGGTTTGCAAAGTAAACTACATTTGTAAGGGAGGCGAAATTTTCTGATGCTTACGGGCCGATCTTAATAAGCAGTAATTTCTTAGGTTAAAACAAGGAGATATTTTCACAGAAAAAAAAGTTAGATGAACGCCAGTGAATTCTACATTGTTTTTCAGTTGTAGGGTCAAGATAGAATAGCATTTCAATTGTATGTTAAGTTTAGATCACCATCTATGTGAATCGTCGTTTGTTTCATTCAATAAGGGGTATTTGGTGTAGTTATAAAACGTTCTGCACAAGTCCAGCCATTTTGCTACAAAACAACAATTTATCAAGAATATCCTACATAGAGAGAGCCTGTCGTCTTTGGTGCAGAGTTCATCTGAAACCCAGGGTTTCCTCTTTCTTATTTGAGATTTAAATGTGCTTGAATGCAGGTCGCTTCATGGTTCGGAATCCATGTCCCCATTCCTACTTCGTAGGTGGGTAAGGTTAATCCCGTCCGGTTAGGTATCATAACATTCTCCTACACCACAACCAACCTATTCCTAAACCATTAGGAGACCTACCTACGAACACTGTTGGAATATAATCTAGTTTGGAACCCATATTACAAAAAGGGCATAGAAATACTTGAGAAAATTTAGTGCCATGCAACAAAAATGGTACCTTCGTTCCCATTAGGATCGGTCGAAATTTCGCCCGAAAAATTGGAACTTTCAGACCTTATAACGTAGAAACCAAACACAATTTTACAATGCCAATGGTCATCAGACATCTAGTTCGATCAAATAAAGCAATTTTGAGCAAAATTTTGGATCTCTGACAAGAAATATGTGCGTGATCTTCTATCCCCTTTTGTATGGGGAGATGAGCGGGATGGGCCACCTAAGGGGAGTATTAGTTTATTAGTCATCCATGTCCAGTTCTATAAAAGACGGTGTAAGTGACTCAATCACCTCTCTATTGACCGTAGCGTAGATCCGTCGCGTTCGCCGAGCTCGCGCACCGCCCGCGCCACCGCCTTCGAGATGTCCACGTCTGCCGATATCCGCAGAGTCTTGTTCTGCAGCCCGCACGGGTCCTTGTACGAGCTCTGACCCTGTGGCGCAATCCGCCCGTTAAAACTGACGACATGCTTAAAGTGGCTCACAAGGTAGAAAAAAAGTTACCAAACTCTGATATAATGAGGTTTTCTCATTTTATTTCTAGTTTTTTTTTTTTTTTTTTTTATGTGACTGGACATGGATGGCTAATACCACAAGTTCTGTCATGGTATTAGCCCAACACACCACATGGGAACTAGGTGCCATGCCAGGACCTTCCTTATATTGCACGGCTACATTGAACTGGATGGAAAACACGGACAATTTTCAATGCCGCTTCGACCATCGTTCATCCAATGCGATGGTACCAACCCGGGCGGGATAAACCCTACCACCTAGTAAGTAAGGAAGGGGACCTACAGCTTAACGTGGAATCCGAACCACGGCCAGCCTCTCTCAACGGTCGAATGGTCACCCATCCAAGACCAGACCGGACCCAGCGTTGCTTAACTTCGGAGAGCGATCGCCGAAGTGTCGCGCCACTGGGCCACCGAGGCTGAGTTATTTTATATAATTAATATACTAGTGTTATGTGGTTCAGACAAAAATCAGTGGGGTTAATCTCGAAATTCACATTTGCTAATGATTCAGTCACCTGTGACTCACTGGTGAATACTTACACTTTCTTACTTATCGAAAGACAGCTACTCGCGTGAATCTTCTCATTTTAGTGATCCTAGTTTTGTCCCTTTCTAATGATTCTAATTAGAGAGCAATAAACAACATAAAATGACAGCGAACCTTCTCTAAGTCACTCTAGTTTTGTCCCTTTCTAATTATTCTAATAAGAGTGAGATGACAAAACATTCGAATGACAGCGATGAAGTGACGTGAGCGATCTGAGAGTGATTCATCACCTGGCGGTGTCAATTTTATGAGTACAAGGGCTGAGCATAAGATTAACACCAGCTTGTTACTTTAGTCAAGTATTTTCCAGGCACTCAAGGTGTAAACAACCCATGAAGTTTGTTTCATGGGTTGTTTACACCTTGAGTTTGACTGTTTGTTTGGTTTTTATCTCAACTAATGGGTTTTGTTTTACCTGGTTGGTTGAGCGAGTTGCAGCTAGGGGGGTGAAGGTTTAGAGTCTTAGGTTACATATGTTAAGCAAGCGAGCTTTGTTCATACTGGATATGGGGGGAGGGGGAAAAGCCTGTCACTAGAAAAGGAGATTGTAATGTAAATAAAAATAAATAAATAATATATGACACATCGAGGTTATTTTATAAAAACTTTAAAAGATTTACCCAGGAGAGTCAAATTATGTCCACGGTGATTTTTGGATTTATGCCTATGATCCTGATTCTAAGCAGCAATCGCCCGTCTGGGTCTTTAAAGATTAGCCAAATTTTACTAAAATTAAAAATATCTTAGTGGTCAACGGTTCAGGTCTAATGAAGAAGCAGTTGAGCTTTCTAATCGGTGCCTTTAAGTAACCAAAAAAAGCCTTGTGTGAATTTTTTTTGCTACAATATGTTCTTAAGACTGTAACTACATGTCCCGTCTTTCAATTTTGGAGTGGTATGAATATTTCAAAAACTGGTTCAAGCGAATTGAAAAGCGAGTAAAACATCATGTAAAATCCAATAAACAATATTTCATGCATTGAAATTAAACCTAGTTCAATTTAAAACTGGCAATCTTTGAATGTGTACTCAATAATATAACATTTTATAGTTTTTCCCAATGATTTATTGCCGTAAATGCAATTTAAACCTAAGGCGCGATCAGGCGGCTGAAGCCCAAACATTCTGGGAAAACAAATTTTTGTTACAAAATAGGTACTTCCAGCACTCATACTTATTTACTATCTTATTCTCAGTATTTACTAATTGTTTACTTGCAACTGTTTCAAGCAATACATAAATATAAATAAATCCCTAAGATTATTGGAAATGTAAGTTTCCCTCCCCTTACCCCGCGGGGCTGCGGGAAGACGTTTCTGACAGTTGGACAACAAGCGGAAGAAGCGCAGTTTCTCACCTTGTTGTAAACCTTGAGCACGGCGCCTTCTCTCACAGCACACTCGAGCCGCTCGGTCACTACGTCTTCGTGGCACTCGTGGTGCTGGCGGATCGCGTGGCAGATGCGCTCCACGCTGGGCCGCTGTTTTTGCGCGCGGATCTTGCGAATAGCGTCCAGGATCCATATCTTCCACGCGGCGCGCTCGTCAGCTTCCGCCTCCGAGCCCATCTCACTCCCGCTCCCGATCACTAAACATCACTCCTGCTCGCGCCGGCCTCGGCCGGAGCGATTCACACCGGCCGTGCGTCGTTCGACCCCGAGGAAGCCGCCATTTTGTTTCGGTATGTCGCGGCGCCGCGCGCCGTATTACTTCCGTGTTGTTCGACTGGTGGACTATGGAGATCACAAAAACCTTTGATTTGATCGTTTGTAGCACCCCTATGCCTATTCACACTATGAAACACCCCTAACGGCGCGGTAAGGGCCTCTAAGGCCCAAGATTAGCCTCCACACACTAGCGCTTCCCGCGCACTTAACAAGTTATCACGAACTTATACTGAATATTTTGAGTTTGGACGATGTATCGAATGTACATCAAACGCAGTATTTTTTACAATGTAGCAGGTTTCGTAAAAAACATTGACAAAACACCAACAAAAGGATTCTTCATCAAAATGGCTTTTATCTTTTTTACTTTTTTTAAAAGTTGTTTGTGCGCATTGAATTCTAGTCCACCATAATCTGTGTTCTAGTTGCAGCACGAGGGCGAGGAGGAAATCACGCAGCGAGTTTGATTGCTGTAGCACCAAATCTAACTTGCTCTACCTACGCGTTGCAATGGGGAAGAAAACTGCTTATTTACCACGACCGGTGGCGTCTAGGCGACCCGACCTAAATAATTGGTAAAAGCTGTCAAATACCATACAATGAGATATATATAAATTTGAAACTTTTATTTTCTCTATCTATGACATTGAAATGACTCAATTTCCTCTAAATTATTCCGAAAATTAATCCTTTAAAGTTATGCTAATCAAGTGAAGTCGTGTATCACAAAAACGTAACCAAAAAAATTTATTTCACGCTTTGGGCTAGTCAATTATATTAAAATTAGTTTCAAAGCAAACCAAAACTCTTATTTTCCTCCAAACCTTAAATACCTTCTACACGGTTAGGTGGTTAACTCAACAGAGGTTAACTTGGTCAGTTCGAATAGAAGTTCACCGTGTAGTGTGGACATCGGTTGGCAGCTTAAATTAGTCTTCCAACCGATGTCCACTACACGTTAAATATTGACGGTTGGCAAAATAATAACTATTATCAGTGCTGGTTGGGTGGCCGCGAGGGCTGCGCTCACGACCAAGGTAAAATATAGAGGGCGTTGAGTCGGGACCCGACCGTGCACGTTAGTTGCGTTCAGTCAGTCGAGCGAGCAGGTGTGTTTCATGATGGCGAACAACGGGAACGTGAAATTTTAACGGAGTCATCGAGCCATACAGTAACGTTATGTGGGATGTTTAATCCGATGTCTACAAAGACAAACATCTGCTCTGTGTCCTGGCAAGGGACCTAATTTCTACGGAAATTTGGATTGATGGGCCAATATCATGACATGCATAATTTTGTATTGGCTCATGGTTCAGGGGCGGGTGAACTTGCCTTCCATCCCTGAGGTCTGGGTTAAAATCCCCACCCGTTCATGCACCACTTTTTTTCTATTTCTGAGTTGGTAAAGTTCGTTTCGTTACGAATGCGGTTCGGATCCATAGTCCAGTATCCATCTAAAAGTGTGAAAATAATTATTAAAACTGTGAACTAAAATTCGTATATACAACTTGACAGGAATTACAGTTTTGACGTTTTGGGTTTCATCCCATGGAGGGTTATTTCTTCACCTCCATGTTTCATCCCAATTGGTATGGTGTTCGGAACCTGAATGTAATGCGAAATACCGGTCGATTCACGTTTCGAAATGTGGGTGATAAGCGAACAAAAGTTTACCAGTAAGAGTTTACTTATTTTTCTAGTTAAACAAACTATAAAAGTTAGTATCGTGGTTCTATTATCTTATATCTGGCGGCGCCACCGATTCTTTCTGAAAATGTTTGGCGAAAGTAAAACTTGGACTGACATTGCTTGGCTCTCAGTTCATATTCATGACATTCCTGTGATTTTGTACTCTATGCATCGCAAGTAGTAATATTTCGGTGCTCACCCTGCTAGGCATCTGTTAAACCCAAATACCTACTCGATCATCACCTACGGCGCAGCGGCGAGGGCGCTTGAGAACTCGTCAATAATGAGATTCTCACATGTGAGTCACCGGTTAGTCACGACGCTTTCATACTCATCAAATGACAGCCACGAATGACCGTAGTGTTGTCCCTTTATAATTATTCTAATTAGAGTGCGATGACACAAATATAACATGTCATGTTTGATGACGTCAGGCGAAAGCGTTTCACTTTCATCTGTGACTAACTCGTTTTCGCTTTCCTGAGTAGATATGCTTATATGAAAGCGAAAGCAAGAAGTTTCGTGTTCGCTTCTGTTAAACTCTATATAAAAAAAAGTTGGCATTCCGTTCTCATGAAAACAGTTCACACGTCAAACGATTAACTCATATCATGCCAACGTTTTTTTTTGTTTGGACCAAGATCATCACGGCTTGTATGTTGTTTCGATCGTTTCTATCAGTTGCAATTTTAGGCGGGAAATTGAACTGCCATCGTATCACAACCACTGCCCCTCTTGAATAAATGAACAATTATCAAAATTTCATACTCCTTCACAATTCCTTCTGGTAAGCTCTAAATCATTTCATCATTCATAAAATCCAATAAAAAACTTATATAAAAATAAACAATTCAAGAAAAAAACTGAAGAATGGGAAAAAAAGAATGAACAAAAATAAATACTGTGTCAAAATAACTTTATTTTAAAAGAAGTAAAATTAATAATAATATATTTCATAATGCGACGCTGGCAGAAATGAGTCTCTGAAGGGACGCGTTGCGCGCGCATGCTGGGTCTATGGAAGAATAATCTTGGTAGATCAGTTTTTACAATCGAAAATTCATTCAGATTTTCTCGTGCATATTGCTAATACACGATAATTTCCTTCTAAACTCTTTTATTGGTTTATGAAATATATATGCAATCATTAAATATTTTGATCACTCTCTCTATACATTAAATGAAAAGGTAGAAATATTGTAGATACATTTTGTTATCGTCCTCGAGTACACCATAAACAATTTCGACTGATCCCTTTCTGCAAAATTATCTATAAAAGAAAAATATTTAATTGATTTGTGAAATGATATTTATTTCCATATTGACCTTTTATTCAAGACATATTTTAATGTATTTTAATAAGTACATTTAAATTTGGCACAGAATTTAGCGAACAGAACGTTACTTAAAAAATAATTAACCATGTGTGACCGACATCTTTATCGGCGAATTGTTGAATGAGCTGCTTCTCTTTGTTATAGAACCGGCCTCATTTCTATTATCTCGATTAATTATATTTATATTTTGCTTTTCGCGGGAATGATTATCGACCTGTGAGTGAACATGAGTTGCGGGGCTCACATAATAGTTTTGCCTAACTCCTGACGATCATTACGAGTCATTTTATGCTAATAATCTAATACACTACATTGAACTGGTTGGAAAAAAATACGGTACATTTTTCGTTGCCACTTTGACCATAAAAATTTGCCTTTGTTTTTGAAAGTACTCTTCTTTAAAGAATCGTTGAAAGCGAAGAGCGAAATGAAAGCATGATATTAAGCTAAAGTGGCCCATTGTGCCTATGGCTTGCTACTTTACCCAGTGAACTGTTTTCACAAACGTTATTTCCAACCTATACATTGAATTGGAAAATTGTTAAGGTTAATTTACATAGCAAACATAATTTAAACAAGCTCGATAGTTCTGCAATAGTTTGCAAATTACTTTAAATGGTGGTTTGCTGAGCGCGGTTTTGCAATGTGTGTTTGGCTGATCTGAGTATATTTGGTTCCGCGTACAGCCAATTGTACTTGTTTATCATAAAGAAAACAATACAGGGTGACTTAATAGAGACCTGCGGTAGTAAAATCCCTAATAAAGAAGATACCATTAAGTAACATACCACAAAAAACAGTAACAGTTTCCGGTTTAAGTGAAAACTATTCTAAGTTGATACTAAACATATTCAAAGGTTGGGAAAGTGAGTGCACTTGTTTTTTTATTTAAGTATCTTAATTAAAAGAGAACCCTTCTTACTATTAAAAATACGTATTAAATACCTACAATTCAGGATGTATTTGCATTAGCAGCAAAAGTGCTAACAACCAGCGCAGCAGTTTGAATTAAATAAGTTAGTCACTTACGAGTGACATTATTTGTGAAAAATATTATCACTGCTTAAATGGGGAAGAACACTGCTTATTTATCATGACAGGTGGTGTCTAGGCGACCTGACCTTAAGGATCTGTCATAACTGTCAGATACCGTACGAAATAAAATAGAATAAATTTGAAAATTGTATTTACTCAATCTATGTTCAATGACTCAATTTCCTCGATGTTATTCTGAAAATAAATTGTTTCAAATTATGCTAATCAAATGACGTTGTGGAAAAGAAAATATCCACAAAAAATAACCTTCGTCATTTACATTAAAATTTCTTTGAAGACAAACAAAAGCTCTTCTCTTCATCTAAAACTTATTCTAACTTCATCAGGGAGTACATCTTTAATCCAAAAAAGACATTACAGTACATTTTTGATGTTTTTAAGGTGAGATTGCTCATGCGACATCTACAATAAGCTTTGTGTTTTCTTCCCCATTGGCAACTACAACAAAGAAAAAACATAAAATATAATAACACTTATTCATATTAAAACACTAAAATATAATGACTAGAATTCTAAAAACTAATAAATCGTAACAATAATATAACAAATACAAGGCGTGCTCAATACTTTAAAAACAAATGTGTCCGTTCCTTAATCGATTTTACATATTAACATAGTTGTCTAATGAAAATATTTAAACATTTACGAGACAATCTGATGGATTTTACCTTTTGTAATTAATAACTAAATATAAATACCTACTTTGGAATGGATGTATTTAGCTTTCCTTACACCATGTAAAGAAAAAAAAAACGGATAAGTGAAAGTCTGATTCGCGCACCGAGTGTTCCATTATATTAGAGAGGAATACATTATGTCGATAGTTCATCCATCATAGATTTTTTTTAATGTGATATTTCTACAAATTAACGATTTTCAAATGTTTTCCTTTACTTGTGCTGTGGTACTTTGCTTAGGAAAGTACTCTATACTATATTTTGATTTATTTGCCGGTTTTAAAATAAATGGTATGAATGGTCGTATTTTTTATCGCTTTGACTTATAAGCTTTTTTTCACAGCTTCAAGGGACAATAGATCTAAGAATTTGATATTAATTTCAACTTCATACCTATACACATTCCGGAGAAAAAGGGTCTTGACAGCTAGCTAGATAGACGGACAGAAGGACAACAAAGTAACCTGTAAAGGTTCCTTTTTTTTTTCTTTTGTGGAATGAAAACACGATACTTAATTTTCTAGACTTTTTAGTCAATGCTAGTGTTGTGCAGTCATATGTCATACTGGGAGAAAAATGGGTATAGATAATTGTACTGCGAGAGGTCTTCTGTCTATGTGCACCCTGCCCCGCATGACCGCTAGACTGCTGTCTGTCACTTTGGAGCATCCTCTTACGATTAATCCTTCTAGCTTGGTGCAGTGCTTCGCCAGAGCTCTGAAAAAAAAAAACACTATACATACATATCAATGTAATCACGTGTCACTATGTTCATACATGCTAATCTCCGAAACCACCTAACCGATTTCAATGACATTTTGTAAATTACCAGCTTGGAAGATAGAATGATTTTGGACCCTTTAGGTGGCGCTGTTGTTGAGAGCCAGATTTTTATTTGAAATTACCTTATGAAAAACACGCTAGCTTAGGTTTCTGATCACATTTTAACGGGCGCCGCTCGGGTGAATGCCAAAAACGAAATTATCCTGAGCAGAGGTTCCACTTAGATAGTTTTTATGGATGCCTTATACATCATCTACTGCCGTGATATAAACCCAACCCATCCTTATCTCTTTTTGGGTCCACCCTCCATGCACAAGCGGCGTCTACAATTGACACCTGCTCCAGCCGGACAAGGCCGGCTCCAGCTTCCGCCGCGCCCATTTATCATGCAGCACAGTACCGATAACAGACCAGATAACTCTACCGCTTAGTAAGCAAACTACAATTTACATGGATTCCGCACGGAGCAAACTAGTATTCATGACAAAATGAACATATTCCAATCAGAAAGAAAAATAAAGGCAGGATTGAACCTCCTCTTGAATGACCTTTCAAATGCCGCTCAAAAAATGTATGCCAAATCACAGTGAGTTTCACCAAATATGACCTCGACCTAGATGTACAAATTATGACTTTGTATTTATTTGGATTTATTTTGCCAACAGGTCCTCCATTTAACTTTAGGACCACCTGCACTAGACAGAGATCATATTTCGCAACAGTATTGTCCTTACTCACAATATGACTGGGTTACATGGGCCATTCATACATATTTCGAACTGCACAAAAGTGGAATGCACTAGTGGCCCGCTAGCCGGGATGTTCTAAAGCGTCTTTTGATGGAGGGGTCACTAGTTTCCTTTTCTCACACATTGCCGAAAACACTAACATTTTTTTTTAAAAAGATTATGTACCTTATTCCTTTATCTGTAACATCAGCACATCCCGTAAGATTGAGAAGTTTTAGTGAGGTACTGTACTTTGCGAGTGCAAACAAACACCTGTCCGTAACTTGATTGTTGCCCTCCAATGACAGTATTTTCAGGCGTCTAAACTTCTTTATAAAAATTTGTATACTGTTCTCAGATATGGTAAGGCAGTGTGAGATGTCCACATCTTCCAGTTGGCTCTGATGGAGGGCCAGCGCTTCGATCGCACCGATGGTGAGCCAATTGCATCGGGAGAGTTTTAAGGAGCGGAGGTTGTTGCAGTAAAGGATCACGGGTTGCAGACTCTTGGCGGAGAGGTTGCGGCAGTGACTGAGATTGAGACTCGTGAGATTGCGGTTGTGACGGAGCAGGGGTATCAGCTCGGTGTCCGAGACAGAGGAGCAGCGATTGAGGTTGATGAGACGCAGGTGGGTGCATGTCGATGAGAACACCTGCAACACATTGAACGATGGGTAGGTTTTTTTTTCAGATAATGCATTTAATAGCTTTTGGGTTAATTGTTAATTGTTACAAATGAAACCCTTCGCAATAAATATGTATGTGTACAGTCATAAGATTTTGACGCATGCATGTTCTTTGCACTCTGGTTTATCAGCCGAATCAGAGTGGTGATTCAACTTCACCAGGAAACTTCAATCGATTTAATAGAACTGTAACACGGTTAGGCTGAATGTGGGCAAGTGGGAAGTGCTGATGCAGAGTGGGCTGGTGGCGGGCGGGCATCCAGGGTAACGAGAAGGAAGAGGTTGGGCTAGAAGCAAATTTAACAAATTTTAAAACGCAGGTACATCTCAAGAATAAGTGATCAGCGCTGTTTTAATATTTTGATGACAACGTTATGGCAGGGATTGCTGTTACAGCTTGCATAGGAAACCAACTTTTTCTTTTTCTGTTGAATTATGAACATACAGATAGGTGCTGGCTTACTGAACATTATATTTAATGTGCTGGTTTTCTTAAATAAAAAAAATATATGTAGATATTAAAAAAGTATGATGTGGGTCTTCAATTCACCAACAAGTACTTAATTTTGAGTTGAATTTTGTAAAGATGGAAAATTAGTTGAGTTTTTAATGAATTCAGATAGAAATTGCTTGGTTTTGCCCGTTTGCCTAGTGAGATTTTGGTTTATGTAATTGCAAAGTGACGGTCACCTCTGCACTTTATCGTTTTGGTGTTGGGGCTGAAGGGTTGCTCTGGTACAGAAAGGTGCTGGCTTACCGAATTTTATATTTTAAGTGCTGGTTTTCTTAAATAAAAAAAAGTACCTATGGAAATATCTTTCAATACATGAAGAGAAGAGAGACAGAAATATTTTGTAAGGCACTGGCAGTTTTATGGATATCCAAAGTTTTTGACCATTTTTGACACCGGTGCCTTCCGGACAATCTTCCACCTAAACTATGCTTCTAAATTGCCAGATCCCTTTCAGGCGGCTCAATATTCATTAACATTGCTGGTGCAAAGTATTGCATATGGTTCTTTTCACCGGAGCAACTTCTTCTTTTCATGTATAGTGCGACAGATGGCATATGGCCTAGGTTCCAACGAGGCCAATCCAACTTAGGGACTTGGATTTTGCGATTTTTTGATTAATGTGTATCTCGTACGTGTGAGTTAAGAGGTAACTTTTGATATTTACTTTTTAGGGTTCCGTACCCAAAGGGTGAAAACGGAACCCTATTACTAAGCCTCCGCTGTCCGTCTGTCCGTCTGTCACAGGGCTGTATCTCATGAACCGTAACAGGTAGGAAGTTGAAATTTTCACAGATTATGTATTTATTTTGCCACTATAACAGCAAATAGGTAACATCATAAAATAATAATAATTAAAGGGGGGCCCCATACAAAAAGCGTGTTTTTTTTTTGTAAATCTTGTGCGATGGTACGGAACCCTTCGTGTGCGAGTCCGACTCGCACTTGGCCGGTTTTTAAGGAGCTGGTTCCATCAGTTATTCGTAAGGCATAGCACAATTTAAACTTGAAAAATATTTACTTAACAATACTGCCCAGTTTTCAAACAATCAAAACTATACCTTGAAAGTCTGGGCTGATACGTTCTTATTTATGAGCTTTATCTCCTTCATTCTGGCTAGGTACATGTGAACGATCTGGCGACACGTCTTGGAGGCGCATCTCAGGTTCATGCAGTCCCGTAGCGAGATGGCCGGGAGGACGCGGCTCACAATAATGTCCTCCCAGATCAAGTCGAAGAGATGTGTTTTTGATGTTGCGACATCCATTTCAAAACTGGCGGTAATAAATGTTATCTTCGCTTTATCTTGCAAGACCGAGTAGGAGAAATGCAGGAATCGTAAAACAAACACTTGCTTCTCAACAGAAAACTGTCTTCACTGAATTTTATTGTGGCCTGGAAATTCCAGGAAAATTTCTAGTTTGTTTTCAGATTTCATTTAATTATAATCTGTGGTTTTCAGTCTATGGCTGTGTTCGGGCAACGTGCTCTGGTCCATTCGGTGCAAGAAGGAGAATGAATAACGTTTTGGCTAACAGAATGTCAGTTCCGTGTATGCCTGCCTCGGCCGTTTTCGCTGACCATAGAACGGTTCGGAATCGCTCGGAATAATTCCTTTTTGCTCCATCTCTCCGAGGTGGAACACGGGCCCTGAGCAAGATCTGTCAACTGTCACTTTTGACGTGGGTCATCAACTAGCCAAGAATTACTTAATTTCGAGTTAAATTTCGTATCGATTGAAAATTTTTAGAGTTTTTAATGAATTCAAATAGAAATTGCTTGGTTTTGCGCGTTTGCCTAGTTAGATATAAAGATTTTGGTTTATGTAATGTCAAAGTTACGGTTACCTCTGAGCTGCACTTTTTCGTTTTGGCGTTGGGGCTGGAGGGTTGCTCTGAGCCCTTCCGCCTGATTCCGTTCTGTAACGGACAATACTGGGCGGGATGGAATCACTTTGCCCGAAAAAACCATATGCCCAAGTCGTTAGAATGAACCGTAAAAATTGAATAATACGGATTTTCGCCGGGCTTCACATACAGGTGGTGACTGAATCCCTAGTCCCACTTTTTACCTAAATTGTCGTTTACGCCAAACCGATCGACTAACGTGCGCGCTGTTCGATTTCTCCATACATTTGAAAACGCCAGTCTATCAGTTTGCCATAAACGCCCAATTTAAGTGACATCTGGGCCTACGGGCTCAGGTGACAAGTCGGAAGTATGGCGGGAGAAGAACACAGAAAACGAAAAAGAAAGCGATTAAAGAAATGACATGGCAATGGAGTGGCCGCAGGGCACATTCAGTAGCATTACTCAAGGAACGTACACTAGAAGTTCTCACATGAATAGCTGTAAATGTTTTAGTTTTTAATATTGAGGCAGCCACTCAGGTAAAACCTTCTCCCCGAGTTCTATTAATAACCCCGCTGTTCTTTCAGGATATATTAATATTAAAATATCAAAATGAAAATGTAAAATCAATTATAAAAATAAATGGATGAAAAAATGATAAATAAATGGAAATTCGTCGGATCACTATTATCATTAGAAAATTGAGCATATTGTTATGTCCATGCCGCGCGCAGCTCCCCTTGAACAAATGAGCATATAATATACCCATTTATACAAATGTATATCTCTGGCTTGTATCTCAATACATACCGTGAGAACATTTTAAATGTAAAGTACTTCCACCACCCGAACTCTGTGGGGTTAATCCGCAAAATTCACATGCGCCCATAGAAATAGGATGTACCGCAGCGCGCGCACGCTAGGTCTACGAATGCGCCGGTGATTCACAGAACATTCAACCGAATAACCTGGAGTAGAAGGCGGTACAAAAGCACAGAAGGGGTCCATCATACAGGTGTGGTTTTGTACCGTCTTCTACTTCAGGGTGGTCGTTTTAAAACGCTTTTTTCCCATTCGTTTTAGTATTTCCCACCCATAGGAGTGGTATTCTTTAAAAAAAGTATGAAATGAGCACCCATGAGATATACTTATTCAAATCGGTTGACAGTTTGCCGAGATATCGAGTAACAAACACACAAAAACATACAGATTAATTGAGAAACTCCTACTTTTTTGTAGTCGGTTGATAATACGACATGAATGGCTAGTACCTAGTGAGCATCAAGGGCGTCGCCAGCCGATGGCGCAGGGGCTGACTTTACCTACTACAATTCATACTTTTCTCATTCTAATTGGTGAATTCATTCGAGTTTCGACGTACGGGAATGATTGTTCAAGGCTTGAACTTCAAGCAAATCAACTCATGAGTTGATTTGCAAAGACTTAGAACTTTGGTTGCATTACATTTGGCAACTTTTTTAGAACCTCTAGGGGGGGGGGGGCAGCTGCCCCTCCCTGCCCCCCTTGGCGACGCCCTTGGTGAGCATGGATGAACGGGACTGGCAACAGAAACTAGTTTGTATGGAGGCGACGGGGCGCGGCGTAGCTACTTTTAGATACAATGGCGGTAGCGCCGGCGATTGAGTTTGCTTTCGAATTCGTTCACTACTGATGCTCTCGAGTTTGTGCAAGACGTAAGATTCTGAAGATGAGCCGGGACAAATCCAAGATCATGGCGACAGAGGGTATGACGGCAGGACAAATCGTTATCGACGGAGAAGTGATCGAACAGGTCGAAGAGTACGTATATCTCGGTCAAATTCTGCGGCTTGGTAGACAAGGACTGACTAAGGAGGTTGAGAGACGGATTCAACTGGGTTGGGCTGCCTTCGGTAAGCTAAAATTCGCTCTGAGGTCTGAGCTAACGCAAAATTTAAAGACCCGAATATATGACCAGTGCGTTCTCCCGGTTATGCAGTACGGGTGTGAAACGTAGACTCTGACGGTCGCCGTTGTCAGGGTTGAAAATTGCCCAGCGAGCAATGGAGCGAGCCATGCTGGGAATATCGCTACGGGATATGGTGCGTAAGGAGGCATCCGCCTACCAAAGTAGTCGATATTGGACACCGGGTGGCTAAGCTCAAGTGGCAGTGGGCTGGTCACGTCAGCCGAAGAGACGACGACCGTCCGAGTAACCGTGTCCTACACTGGCGGCCGTGGACAGGAAAACGGAGTGTGGGAAAACCACCCGCCAGGTGGGACGACGACATCAAGTGCGTCGGCGGAAAGCAGTGGTTCCGCACCGATGAGGGCCGGGAGGACTGGAAAAAAAAAGGCGCGGATGTCCAGCAGTGGACGCAAACACGCTGACTGACTGGCTGACTGACTGAATCACTGACTGTAAGATTCACAGGACGCTATTTGCTATTTGCGACGAGCATTCGATGTTTCGCGTCCTATAATCTATGCTGCCGCCACTGTAAAGAAAGGAAAATTAGAGACAGCTGGTCTCATAGTGGGCGGCTAGATGGCATATTCCCTTCATTTTTATCTATGGCTGCCGCCATACGAATTGGTTTCGAATGCCATTCCCGCGCAAACCGTCTGTGGCTAAGATACTCCAGGCCATTCGGTGAGGTTCTGATCTCCAACAAGAGGCACTGGATTCCAAGGACGCCAAACTGCCTTCTCAATTCAATATGTTTTCTATTAATGTTGTACATAACATGAATAGAAAAGATATAATCCACAGATAGAGTAGTGGTTATAGCATAAACAGCTTACAAGCTCAAACTTCCGGTAGCAGCACATGCATAGATTCATGTAATTACTTCTATGTGCACATGTCGGCGGATGGGTATATACGTGCAGTTGGTTTTGCTTGGTTTCGCCGCTTAATTATTTTAAATGACTTGAGTGATGTTAGATAATCTTTCGCCCCCAACTCATCCGTGTCTTCTTCCTACTCGAATAAACTAAAGAACTAAGGTACAGTTCAACACATAAATTTTTCAAAAATTGCAGTATATTCGTAAAGTAGTTATTTTTACAGGGATCTTTCTTTAATTAATGTGTCCTTGCATCACGGTCAATTGTACATACATACATGTAATATTTTGTTGAGTTATTCATAAAGACCAAAAAATATATGTATAACTACAAGTATAGCTTCATAAAATGTTTCTAACTACTTACTTTAGAGCGGCTCGTAGCCTAAGTGGCGCGGGGACTGGCCTAGCGTACCAGAGCCCTGGGTTCAATACCGACATGCGTCACTGTCTTTCTCTTTCCGAGTTCGATAAGTTCATTTCGTCACGAATGCGAGCTGCTCCATGGTTCGGAATCCATGTAAAACTGTAGGTCCCCTTCCCCTACTAGGTGGTAGGGTTTAAGCCCGCCCGGGTTGGTACCGTCGCATTGGATGAAAAGATGGTCGAAGCGGCAATGAAACATTGTCCGTGTTTTCCATCCAGTTCATTTAGCCGTGCTCATAAAGGGAAGGTCCTGGCATGGCACCAAATTCCTTCGGTAATGTGGTGCATTGCGCTAATATCATAACGGTAGTTGTGTGGTGTTAGCCATCCATGTCAGGTCGCATAAAAAAAAACTTATGAGCGTGTTAAAATTCCAAACATCCTCAGAGAACCGCTCAACGTTTTGATATGAAACGAATGTGAAAGTACAGACTTTAATCGTAGCTATTTTGTTTTTTTATTGCATGTTTCTACAGCGCGGGAAGTAATAATAATAGCATTTTGGCATTTGCCACGCGACTTTGGCTCTTACTTACTATGGCACCTTCCTGTGAAATCCGAACCACATACGACGAATCCCTTAATCGCCTTTTACGACATGCACGGTAGAAAATACAGTGAACCCACACAGAATGTTAATAAATCTACATAATTTCTGTGATTTGAGAGCTGTAAATGCGGCTGGCAGTTCTATTAGAGCTAAATGATTCAGATCAGAGGACAATACATAATTATTGGTTACCTACCCGCACGGCAGTACTTACAGCCTACCTGAGGGATATTTTGCGTCAGAGTAGGGGAATGAGGGGACATTTAAGCCGCGGTTGCACGAAGAGACGGCCGAGTTAATCAATGTTCAAACACGTTACTTTTAGTGATCCGCATAGAGTTCCTTCCATACTGTTCACAGAAAGTTACGGGTTTGATCATACTGTGAAGTTGATTTTGATTTTTTGTCCTTTCGTGCACTCGGCCCTTAGGCTGAGATAAATAGTCGCAACAGACACTTTAGACTAACGAAAAGTAGTACTTTGTGACGTCACTTCGACTCACTTTGTATGGGCGAAATGTTAAAGTAATGCAAAGGGACGTCCCCAAGTATTACTTTCCGTTAGTGTTAGTTTCTGTTACAACTATTTAACTCAGCCTAAGACTGATTTTCTTATTTATCTGGACATGGAAAGCTGATACCAAACGAACCGTCATGATGTGAGCCTAACACACTACATGGGAGCTAGGTGCCTTGCCAGAACCTTCCTTATATTGCTTGGCTACATTGAATTGGATGGAAAACACGAAAAATATTTGGAAAAGATATATTTTTTATATGTTATGGTAAAAAACAACAAATTATTGATATTATATCTAGACAGCTACAGCCAATACAAATTTAAAACGAAGACTTGGGGTCTTTTTCACCTACTGCTGATTAGCATAATTGCCACATATTTAATAACTAGCTGCGGTACCCGGCTCCGCTCGGGTTAGTGTCGGCTAAATTATCTCATGGATAAAAAGTAGCCCACATGACTGGTCCAAAATAGGGTCAAACTGGTCCAGGACAATGTATCCATGTACCAAATTTAATCAAGATCGTTCGAGCCGAAATAGCATGATTTAATGAGAAACACCCAATAATTCCCATTTAGAACTTCGTTGACGTTTGGTGGCTATTTAAAAAAAAAACATTTGCCGCGAGAACCTTTCTGCACTTTCACTGCTACATTGCTTACCTAGTAAGTAACGTGTAACGTAGGTAAGTTTTGCGTGGACTCCAACCCACAGCCAGCCTCAACATCGAAAACAGTAACCCATCTCGAACCTGACTGCTCCCAGAGATTACATTGATAAAATACGCATATAAATCAGGTAAGTAAGGCCGCACACCGGACCTACACGCCACATGCGGTACACAAATGTAGTGCCACAATTGTTGCGCCACATTTGTGCTCGCAACAAATGCCACCAGCACGCGCACACCGAAATTACATTTGTCGCCAGTCAACATCATGTCTTCATCATCGTCCGACGACGACGATTTTTTAATGTGGCAGTTATTGAGAAAAAAAAGACGTTACTGGGTTCATCCATACAATCAAGATTGCAAGAACTTTGGAAATTTCAAAGTTTCTCAAGAATTAAAATGTGACGATGAAAAGTTCCATTCATATCATCGAATGTCTCAAAATACATACAAATTATTATTGGATACAGTTGAACCATGCATAAAAAAACAAAACACAAACTACAGAGAGTGTATTTCGGCTGAAGAACGTTTATTAATTACGATAAGGTAAGTAAAACAATGGTTTTCTCTATGTATAATTTTGATGGATATCTGAGGATGGTGATTGTGGCTCGAGAACACGTAGGTATTGTTCCTGGATCCCGGAATACGATGGCTGCGGCTCCGGTTGGGGTGTGGGTGGTATTTGTTTATAAAAATCATTATAATATGTAGCTGCATTCGATGAGGGTATAGGTAATGGGGTACCTTCAGGCTGTGGGTATTTAATATTTTCTATCAGCTCCAGTACTCCTCTCTGGAACTTCAATTGCTGCTGTTGTGACATCGAAGCCATATGCGGCACCAAGCTCAAAAGAAATAGTTCACAGGGGTCTTTTTGTGAATGATTTTGACTGTTTTCAATTTTTTGTCTTTTTATTGTAAAATAATCGATTGCGCATTTGTCTGCCGCGCTTATTTGTTTTTTAAGATTTATTTTTGTTGAGGGTGGAATGTTGGATTTTAACGATTGAGGAGGGGATGCATATGAATCGGGGGGTGATTGAATTTCTTGCTCATCCTCATCTGCAGATACGTTAGGACGAGTCGCTGGTTGTTCGTGCTGAATATTTTCCACTTCTGTTTCATTTTCTGGGATTGGTATCGGTATGTTGCCCGATTGAGTTCGACTCTTAGTAAATGGGTTCAAAAATTGTAAGTATGCTCCCAAATAATATTCTTTTTTTGACCCAGCGCCAGAACCACTTTTAGATTTAGTATTTAAGTTTCTGATGTATGCTGAACGTATCGACTTCCACTTATTTCTGCACTCATCGCCTGGAAATAAATATATGTATTTTGTATAATATTATAAACCTCATATTTGTTTCAGATATTTGGCCACAGGATCCTCGTTTCGAGCAATGTCTTATGTATTTAAGAGAGGCGAAACTACAATTGGAAGAATAATAGAAGAAAGTTGTGACGCTATTTGGCATGTTTTGCAACCGATTTACATGTCAAAACCGACCAAAGATGACTGGCTACAAATTTCACAACGATTTTTACAAAAGTGGAATCTACCTCATTGCATGGGTGCCATAGACGGCAAACATATCAGAATGAAGAAACCAATGAACTCTGGATCATCGTACTTCAATTATAAAGAGTATTTTTCCATTCATCTAATGGCATGTGCTGATGCAGATGGATTATTCACAAGTATTGATGTAGGCGACTATGGAAGGAATAATGATTCAGGAGTGTTCAAAAATTCGGGTCTGGGTCAAGCACTGCACAACAAGACTTTGAACATTCCTGAGCCATCGCCTTTACCAGGAGAAGAGGAATTCGGTCAATCGTTTAACTATTATTTTGCAGCAGATGAAGGATTTCCTCTTTCTAACAATATCATGAGACCGTTCAATCAAAGATCGTTAAACAATAATCGGCGAATATTTAATTATAGGTTATCTCGGGGCAGAAAAATCGTAGAATGTGCCTTTGGCATGCTTGTATCGAAGTTTCGTGTTTTTGAAGGCCCAATTTCTTGTACTGTCGAGAAAGCTGAAAAAATTGTGAAAGCCGCTTGTGTTCTACAAAATTTCATAAAAATAAATGACAACATTAATTTAAATCCATCCACTGAAAATATCTCGACGAACCCCACCGGAATAAACCATGGAAGGCCAAGAGAAGATGCTATAGAATCTCGAGATTATTTATGTGAATATTTCACTAAATCTTATGGTTCTGTGCCATGGCAAAATAACTATATAGTATAGTACAGGCGTCAGGGGTCCTCCAGCGGTAGGAGTACAAACAATTATATCGTGTCATGTCGCGCCGAAACTAGGTATGTATAAATGATGCATCTCTGCTTTGAAAAGAGTGAGAAAGATATTTTAATCGGCGCGATGATATGACATGATATAGTCATTTGTGCTCCCACCGTCGCATCGCGAATCCTGACGTTGTCCAAAAGGTGGTGGACGAAATGAACACTGTATAAGTATAGGTAAATAATAAAATAGAACAAAAAAGTTGGCACTTACTCGTTTCATCAAATTGTTCTCCAATTTTTGCCCAAATAACTTCTGTAACCCTTCTGTTACTATAGTCATGTAGTCTATAATCATATAGCTGCGGATGCTTGTCAATTTCGGTAATAAACTCAATATGAACCTCCAAATTGTCTCTCATTGTGTCTCGTGTCACGCCACAAAAAACCAACGCGAGCGATCTTGTTTTCGTGTGGCGCGCTTGCCTCCTCGCCACAAACTGCACCCCGCCACAAATGTGTCTCCGGTGTGCGTGCCCGCGCGCAGATATATGGGGGCGATAAATGTATCGCGATAAAAATGTGTCGGCACAAATGTGGCGCCACGTATGTATCTTTGGTGTGCGGCGGCGCTTAGTGGTTCGCATGTTATAAGACTTTAAGACTCACTACTTACCCTTCTGGTAATGAAGCGTTATATTATGTAATCTATAAGTTTTTAGTAGAATCAGGCTAGACGTAGATACAATGCACATCTAAATCGAGTAATTGGTTCTCAAGGATTTTATTCTGTTGGTCGCTCCTCCGGCGATTTAGCGTGATGCCAAGTAGTCCTAAAGTTGCAGGAAATACCAAGCCGTACTTCAGTAAAAGTAAGCGCTGCCGCCGCAAAGCCGAGCCGTGCATAGCATTGCAGTTTGTATGACAGCCCCATCTTAGCGTAAGCGGAACTGAATTCTATTTAGCCAATCCTAATTCCCGGGTAGTTAAATGTACATGTACTAAGTTTTACAAATCGCTAGTGCCTTGAAAATTCGCCAAACGGACACCAAACAGTCACGACGTCTGCCCTCCCCCCGCCGCCGCTCCCCGCCACCGCCCCCGGCCCCGCTCCCCCTAGTGTGAAGTATCGCTACCGGCATCGTTTTCGCAGCCCCGTGAAAGTTCTAAAGCCCATGGGCACATAAATTGTAGCCTATGTGTTATTCTGATGTATAAGCTATATTATTGTAAAGTTTCATTAGAATCCATTCAGTAGTTTTTACGTGAAAGAGTAACAAACATCCATCCATCCATCCATCCATCCATCCATCCATCCATCCATTATTACAAACTTTCCCCTTTATATTATTTATTAGATATTTCGGCGTTCGCTGATTTTGACAAAACAATCCTTAGTATCCCAAAGTTATCTTTCGGTTATCTAATAAATAATATAAAGGGGAAAGTTTGTAATAATGGATGGATGGATGGATGGATGGATGGATGGATGGATGGATGGATGGATGTTTGTTACTCTTTCACGTAAAAACTACTGAATGGATTCTAATGAAACTTTACAATAATATAGCTTATACATCAGAATAACACATAGGCTACAATTTATGTGCCCATGGGCTTTAGAACTTTCACGGGGCTGCGAAAACGATGCCGGTAGCGCTACTTCACACCGGGGGGAGAGGAGCCGGGGCGGTGGCGGGGAGCGGCGGCGGGGGGAGGGCAGACGTCGTGACTGTTTGGTGTCCGTTTGGCGAATTTTCAAGGCACTAGCGATTTGTAAAACTTAGTACATGTACATTTAACTACCCGGGAATTAGGATTGGCTAAATAGAATTCAGTTCCGCTTACGCTAAGATGGGGCTGTCATACAAACTGCAATGCTATGCACGGCTCGGCTTTGCGGCGGCAGCGCTTACTTTTACTGAAGTACGGCTTGGTATTTCCTGCAACTTTAGGACTACTTGGCATCACGCTAAATCGCCGGAGGAGCGACCAACAGAATAAAATCCTTGAGAACCAATTACTCGATTTAGATGTGCATTGTATCTACGTCTAGCCTGATTCTACTAAAAACTTATAGATTACATAATATAACGCTTCATTACCAGAAGGGTAAGTAGTGAGTAAAGTCTTATAACATGCGAACCACTTACCTGATTTATGTGCGTATTTTATCAATGTATAGCATCTCTGGGAGCAGTCAGGTTCGAGATGGGTTACTGTTTTCGATGTTGAGGCTGGCTGTGGGTTGGAGTCCACGCAAAACTTACCTACGTTACACGTTACTTACTAGGTAAGCAATGTAGCAGTGAAAGTGCAGAAAGGTTCTCGCGGCAAATGTTTTTTTTTTAAATAGCCACCAAACGTCAACGAAGCTCTAAATGGGAATTATTGGATGTTTCTCATTAAATCATGCTATTTCGGCTCGAACGATCTTGATTACATTTGGTACATGGATACATTGTCCTGGACCAGTTTGACCCTATTTTGGACCAGTCATGTGGGCTACTTTTTATCCATGAGATAATTTAGCCGACACTAACCCGAGCGGAGCCGGGTACCGCAGCTAGTACCAAATAAATATGAAAGTTAACTATCGGATTTCAGGTAGCTGGTGGTAGTGAAATCAGGGCTTAAGCAAGTTCATGCACCGATTTTTTTTAATGACATTTACATGCTTATAACATTCATATCTCAAGTATTTCTGCATGTGTATTTATTGTTATTCCTTGCTTGTGTACCCATCTTTGTTGTTGCCCAACGCATTAATTGTATTATGACTTTAATTACATTTCGTGTCGGTTTGCGTATAATTATAAAAAAATAAATACAAAAATTAAAAACAATTATATAATGAGGTATATGCTAACAAGAAGTATCCGCGTTAGTAAATCGTCCACATTTTGCGCGGGTTTTGAAATAACGAAAATAAAATTTACATTGAAGGGCGTCTTATCCTCAGGAGAGGTCTTCAATTATCTACTTAACGTTATCTCTGTGAAAAAGATGGCTTGGAATATTACTCAAATAATGCCGAAGCTAATTTTCAGAATCTGAAATTAAAACAAAAAATGCCTTACAGAGACGACTAACCAAGAAATAAAAAAAATTCAGAGTAGGTACCTACTGATTTTATGCCAAAGCGCGGCATAAGGCGTAAGCGCCCGAATACGCCCATGGGCCTTCGAGAGCTTTTTCGGGAATGCGAATACCATGTTCTCGGGTGATAAGTTGTCAAACTCTATGTAGAAAAAAGATGCCTACTTTGTTCTATGTAGTGGATGACATCTCGCAAGCGACACACCGAAGTAATAGATTCATGAGTGGGAGAGCGAGAGTCCATGCAATGGTACTTCTTTCATACCATGTTTGAACCCTTGTGTGTTTGCTTGTGTGTTGTAACCCAGGTTGGTTGTAACCCAGGGAGAATACCATTGCATTCCATAGTTTACCTAACCTATGATAACCTAAGCGTGATGTGACATTCGACTTAGGGATAAATCGTTCTTGGTTCGGATTTTCCTTCCAGACATACTAGGAGGTAGGGTTAATCCCGCCCGGGTTGATACCATCGCAATGGAGGAATGATGGTCGAAAGGGCAATGAAAATTGTCTGTGTTTGCTATCCAGTTCAATGAAGCAGTGCAATATAAGGAATGTCCTGGCATTTTTAGTTTCCTCGGTTGTATTGGACGAATGTGATGATTTGGCATTAGCCATCCATATGCGTTAAATAAATAATTCCGAGTTTTCTGGCCCTGTAGCTCAGGGCGGCCTTATGAGACCCAATTTTAAGTTATGAACTGAGGACCACGATAAGGTTTAGATATTTTGTAATTTTAATATTTAATTTAGTCCTTTAACTATGAAACGAAATAATAATCATACAAAATTAGAAGTCAACATCAAAGCGATTTTCTCGTCGGAAAACATTGAATAATTCAAATGAATCATTCAGGAATCATCCTGTGGAGAAAATCGCTTTGAAAGCTGTTTTCTCGACCGAAAATACTTTCGATTCTAAGCACGGTATTCAATTCCTAGCTCTTCGTGAAATTAGTTTAAAATCGATCTTGTAACAGTATCTGAATATGATATGCCAAAAAAGATAACGGCAAATGCCGAAACATTATTACTACTATTGACTATCTGATAATTGTGTTCCTGATTTCCGATCCTAAGCTTCCCGCACTCCATTGCAGCTCTAGCAGCACCTTCTTGCATTCTTATATTTTACGTATTTTCCATTCATTCTATAACCAGGATTAATATAAATGTATTCATAATATTAACATTTCAGCGCAAGTTTCCCCTACTCACTCCATCTCGCATCGTCGAGGGTCAAAGCATTACTTAGATCTACGCACCAGGGTCAACGATTTAGCAGAATTCATGCGACTCATGTGAAGACGCTATACTGGCTGCACACGGAAATATAATGCACTCTAGGTTGAGAGGCTGTCACGAAGAGAGACTATAGTGACATATTTACCGCCAGTGATCGTGGACATATAAAGTATGTCCATAGATTAAATTTAAAACAAAGATGTTCTACTACTACTACTAAAATATTAGCGAATTGAGTAATAAACGATCTGGTTCTTTAGATAATAGATCACTGTTTAATATCGTAATATGCAAATCATGTCTTTGTAAACGTGCATCAAAATTGGAAACGCAGGAAGGCACAAAAGTGAACACTTTAGTTAGACAGTTGAAAGCAAAAACATACCTTCCAATCGAAGCAAATCGATAGATCTAAAATCTTGCGATTCACCCAGTTATCGTGTACGTCATGTGGACGCTGGTATTATCGGTGTCGGTGCTATGCTACCTCTACTACCGCGTGTACAATCGGAGACTATTTGCAATAGCAGCACAGGTCCCGTCCTGGAAGAGGCCTCTACCTATAATTGGAAATCTGCACCATATATATGGAGACAGTAAACGTAAGCTCTATTCGTTCTGTTTATTTCATTTTAATTGAATTCTAAAACTACAACATACAATAGATATACTGTGCAATCTTTTGCAGATAAAAAAAATTGATTCGGGTGTCTTTGACCACTATGACATTAAAATAAATCATTTGGGGTGTATGTATTTTAATGGTTACGAAGTTGCCGTTCTTGTACTTACTTTATATCCACTAACTTTGGTTCTGATAGTCCGATGAGAAATTATGCACTAATTTTTTGAAGTATGTTTCACAATGCTAATTTCGTTGTTTAACCGAGGTCAAATTGGTAATAGCATTTGATGATTCCAGATGTATTCCATCTTCTGTTGTCAATAACAGAATTTGCAGAAAAGGCCAACAGCATGGTTAAAATATGGTTCGGTCCTCGCCTAGTATATTGTAAGTTTTTTATTTGAAATTAAAATAAACCCTCATTAATATACGCAGCAAAATTTACGTTACGCTGCCACGAATTAATCTCTTCTTCATACACCTTTTCTTTCAGACATATCTAAGCCAGAAGATATAAAGACGGTTACAAATTCTTATGCCGGAAAACCATTTTTCTATGAGTTCGCTAGACCCTGGGTAGCTGAAGGTCTAGTAACAGCATCAGGTAAACTTAATTGGACTAATAGTAACAATAATTCAGGGATTCTCAAACGTTTTGAGTATCGGTTCCTAGGAATCCAGAATATTTTTATAGCTTCCTTAGTCATATGTATCCGATTCCTCACGGCACCTCTGGGAACCGCTGGAAATGTCCTATTTCCTTCTCAATATCTGATCTATCACCTCATAAGTTCCATGTAAGGAAAAAAGTAGCCAGAGAGAGAGTTCTAGAGCCATGGACATAAAGAGTTCGGTCAGGTGGGTATGATGCTATTTCCTTTGTATCAATCGGAAATTAAAGTGCGAGTTTGTGTTCGTTTCCCCTTAGTACCGGTGTGGAAGAACCACGTCAAGAAATTGGCTCCAACTTTCGCGGCCAGCGTTGTTGACGGGTTCCTTGGAGTCTTTAATACGCAGACAAGTCTTATGGTGGATAAACTCCGCAACGAGGTTGGAAAAGGGCCTTTTGTGTCCTTCAGAAAATTCTTGGTTCCAACTACTTTAGAGATCGTCTGCCGTAAGTTTTTTTGCTAATATTTGGTTTATGAATATGGGTACAATCTTTTTGAGAGAAATACAATTAAATATTAATTGGCAAGGGAATATACAGACGGGCAAGAAATAATGAAAACTTTAAATGTTTATGTTTACAGAAACAGCGCTCGGCGTTCAAGATGTGTCGGAAAGTATTGTGACATCGGAATACTTGGAGGCCTTTCATGACGTTCTAAGCTTGACTTTAACTAGAGGCTTTAATCCTTTACTGCATCCCGATTGCATATACTCCTTAACTTCTGCCAACAAACGGTACCGGAAATGTTTGGAGATACTGCATAACCTCTCTTCCTCGGTAAATTTGAGTTTGATTTAATGTAATTTGATACCTTTGTTTCTTTTGGATAATTTTGAGTTTGGATTCAAACATTTTAAATCCTATATACATAAATACCTAAACCGATTTATTAAAAAATAACGTTCCTAATGCAAACGTTAAAATAATAATTGACAACTGTGCAAATATCCTAAATTATTTGGATCAGCGGATTGGTGATCGAATCTTTATGTTTGAATAGTCTTTAGAAAAATATATGAGTCCTAGTTATGACTTTAAAAATAATACATCTATTTAAATTGTAAAGCTTCAATTTCACATAGCTTTAATTATTCAAAAGAAAAATAAAAATTAATACTTGCAGAAACATTATTAATGTTAACAAACTGTAAAACTGTAACAACAATTAAATTGCAACCATGTTTGTCTTATTGTTGGTCAGGTCATCAAAAAGAGACGGATACAGTTTGCGAATGGACTTAAACCGAAAGAATCGAGGGGTTGGTAAAAATATTGTTTTTTACTTTAGTATTTTTCTTAACATAGAGCAGTGGATATATATTATTTTTGCTAGATGCTGGAGGTGCAGGCTAGAATATAACATTCGTAGTATATGTTGTTGTTGGCTTTTTCCACGATTCGTATGTGCTCTATGATAAAATTAGCTTAGCTACTGGGCTGCAAACATCTCCAAAGACGTGGGTTTTTGACGTTTTATTGAGTCCAGGGTCAAAATTAAATCGCAGAAACTGGGGATTCTTTACCGTTGCAGGAGGTTCTTTTTAACAGACTTCAAAAAAAAGGAGGAGGTTCTCAATTCGACGGAATCTGTTTTTTTTCATTTTTTTTCATCGGTACAACTTCTACTTCTGTACAAATCACAGATTAGGCCAGTGATAGAATACTGAAGCCACATATGGGACCTCCCAGTACCTGAAGGCGTCCTTGGACTCAATTCAGCGCCGAGCGGTCAGTCTTGTTGGGGACCCACAACTCACCGCTGCTGGCTTACTACAATGTATAAAGCTACTTTTTATAAACGTTTGTTAAGCACTACTGTGTATATAAGTGATAATTCCCTCTTACACCAGAATAATTTTGATAATTATAACAAGATATCACAGTTTGTTCTCCGCCTACGATTGATCTTCTATGAGAGCAGTAGTTATACATAATGGCATAAAAATCAATTTATTACAAACCCAGCGAAGTTTCTTTGCCAGAGGTAATCAAAACGGCAGGCAAAACTATTGTTGAAAAATCCGAGTGTTTAGTGAAATTGGAATGTAGTGAATAAATAAATAGAAACAGAAAATTTAGATCTTCCCTGATTATTCCTAGAAACATAAATAAATATATTACTTTAACTTTAGATGGTGGTCCCAAGAATTTCAAAGCCTTCCTAGATCTTCTTCTGGAGCTTCCCGAAGAGGAGCAGTTCACAGACGAAGAACTTCGTGCTGAGGTGGACACCATTATTGTGGGCGGACAGGAGACAACAGCTTCCACTTTGCAGTTCATTCTGTTGATGATAGGCAGTCATTCTGAAGTTCAAGAGCGAATGCACACTGAGTAAGTGATACATTTCCAGAATTGAGGTTAGTACCAGTACCAATGGCCCAAATTCACGTTGACTGAAAACTTTAGTTGCACTAATTATCCTACTGCAAAATACTGTAATAAGTTCGATGTCTTTATATCTCCATGGTGACCATCGTGACATTTACAGCGATTCTTAAATTGTTTTCAATCTCTATTTTTTCAGGTTGAAAGAAATATTTGGCGATACCGACCGTTGCGTCCAGAAGGAGGACTTGCGCCGAATGGTATACGCTGAAGCTGTGATCAAGGAGACCTTGAGGCTCTACCCACCGGCGCCTGCCGTCATGAGGCAAGCTGATCACGAGCTGCAGTTGGGTAAGTCAATGCTTTCAAGAATGTTCGCACGTGAGTTCTTTAAATTCTGCCAAACATTTTGTACTACAACAAGATGTCTGATACCATTCCCGAATTAAATCTCCTAAAAGTTGTTATATGTATGATTAGAAATTCGTTTATCAAACATAAATCTGTATTTATGTTTAATACATTCGTACAGCAATAGCAGTTTTTTTGAATGGCTTATATCATGATGGGGTATGTGGTACACCCCGTAATGATATGAGACCAAAGCTAACCATTTCTCTTCAGTTTATGAGACCAACCTCATTCCTTCATGGATGCAGTCCATGAAGGATTAAGGTGCCTTATCCCAGGACCTTAAGGTGCCTTATGACATGACCAGGCTACAATGAACTGGAAGGAAAACATGCACAATTCATTGCCGCTTCGACCATATTTTTATTGCAATGCGATGGTACCAACCAGGGCGTGCTTAAACCCTACCACCTAGTAGGGGAAGGGGAACTCCAGTTCTACGAGGGTTCCGAACCATGGAACAGCTCGCATACTGACGAAATGCACCTATCTACATCACTCGGAAAGAGAAAGAAGTAAATGGTGCATTAACGGGGCGAAGATCGAACCAATGATCTTTGGCATGGAAAGAATGTCCCCGTGCCTCTAAGCTACGAGCCGCTCAATTGCCTATTTCCAGATGGTTACACCATAGCCCGCGGGGCTATTTGCGTGGTGTGCGCTTGGGGTGCCGGCCGGTGGAAGCGGTGCTGGGGAGAGGACGCGGAACTCTTCAGGCCCGAGCGCTGGTTGAAGGACTTCGTGCCCGAGCACGCGGCGTTCGTGCCCTTCAGCTACGGGAAGCGAGTCTGCATCGGCAAGTTCTCATTTAACGTTCCTGTCTTTGTCGTTCATTGAGCCAGAAGGTTTAGTGTCTCGGAGAATGCCTTATGGCAGCCGGGTGAAATATGTGGCGAAGCTTGGTCCTGTGTTGATGACCTAAAAATGGGTTGTTTGGTCTGTGTAAATATGGGATTCCTACAGGGGGTGTCACAGTTGCTTTTTCATCATTAGCTAGTTCAACTATCACAGCTAAGAAGAACTGGCATAAAACTTCTTACAAAAGTGATTGCCACTGCTTAGGCCGTACCGATTTCTGGATATAACTTAATTTAACATATGCTATCGAACAAGGGCAGTCCCGACAAACAGCACCCGTTCACGATCATTACGCAGGGTCCAGCCATCGCCTGTCGCAACCACATTTTAGGGGTTCATGCGGAAACGATATGTATATGTATGTACGAATGTGGAGCAATGACACATTATTAAAGAAAGTAACCTGTAAAAAGGATAGATCAACCGACACCGCTTTGAATGCCTTTGTCAGATTACTGCAGGTCTAATGTGTATGAATCCATTGTTCCGGGAGATCATGACATTTTTGGTCACCATAAGGTAAAAGAAGAAATACTCTTTAAGAAGATATTAAGAAGACATTAGAGAAGAAGAAATCTCTAATGCTAATAAATAGGTCGGTCTGCCTGCACCAAGTGGTTGCGTAAGCTAGATTGGCTATACAAAACAAATTTTTGTATGTGCCAATTGTTTGGACATATTGATACCTATTCATTATACAGCAATAACCAGAAATACTTAAATATACCTGAAGTTATAACTGTTACCTAAATCGCCTATAACTACGCTATGTAACCAAAGATTTGATCACTTTTGGTATTACTAAGAAAGTTCTTAAAAGTAAAGTACTTTCATGCTTCGTTATTTGCAGCCATTTACCTAATGAATATTTTTTATCTGAGTAATGCAACCACTTGACGCAGGTAGACTTAGCTTCAGAGGATTGGTCTTTATCCTCTTAACCCAGTTTCAGCCGTTTAAGTTATCGTTACCATTTTTGTCGCTATCTTCTGGCATATATTGTTCCAGGTCAACATTGTCGATTAGTGTTATGAGACCCATGTTCAATGTTGCAGGTCGCCTGTATGCCATCATGGTGCTCAAGACGGCGTTGGCCAATATTCTTCGGACTTTCAAGCTCAAGTCGGACGTATCTAAGCTTAGCTTTAAGGTTGATATTGTGCTTAGGCCAATTGACGGCCATCAGCTGGAACTTGAACTAAGATGAGATGACGTTTATAGACTATATCTATATGACAAGCATAATAATCTGGTGGATTTTAATGTTGTCTCTGAATGAGATTGCTATGGACATACTTACGCATGTTAAGTTAAGAAAGATATTGTGATGAGGTGTATGGAGTAATTTATATTACGATAGCGAAACAATAAACAATACAAAATATCGACTGTTTGATCAAATACAATAATTTTCCAAATCGGTCCACAATTGACCGAGAAATCGGTGAACGGACGTAAAAAATACATAAGGTAACATAGAACCTCCTCCGTTTGTAAAGGTTTTTCAGCTCCACATAAGATTGTAATTGTGTCGAATACATTTGTAAATAAATAAAGGTGTAAATGTACACTACTGAAGAGGATGATAATGGAAGCAAATATAAGCGATTTTTTTCATACTTTAACATATTATTATTATGCCTAGAAGTGACAAAGCTAATATGTATGGAGACAGCGATTTGAAAAAAAAAATGCAAAGATCAGTTGTTTTTTATGCTGCCAGATTCACCATTATGTGATTTTATATTCGCACGCACCTCACTAAAGGACATTGCAAAGTTTGTATGGGCTAGAAAAACGTCAGTAATTTAAGTGTTATTGGATTAAACTACCATGGTCAAATTGTTCTGACTAAGTGAATCAGAATTTATACATTTTAGACACTGTAAACTCGTAGAAACGTCAGCAGATGCATCTTAAGGATGTTCCGACCCATACAATGTTTTTTTTACACAGAACACAAAAAGTATTGCACTTTAAGACACTAATTCTTCAAAAATATTAAATATAGCCATAGTAGTTGCAGCGAAAACATATTCACAATTTCAGGTTTAATAGTTTCGTTGTAATTGCCGATTAGAAGTTTTACACCGTTAGATGGCGCTGTTAAATAAAAATCGTATTTAAATAAATTGTAACAAAACCAATAATCCTGAAATTGTGAAATTGTTTTCGCTGCAAGTAATATGACTATATTAAACTTTTATTATTAATTCGTGGCTTAAAGTGCAATACTTTTAGCGTTATGTGTGCAAACAACTTTATATGTGTCGGAACAGCCTTAAGTCTCAGTGATGCATTTACTTAAGTGATTAATGAATGAGAACATAGGTAAGTCTTTTTTAGTGCAGCGCGCTAGGCGTCGCGTCGCTTCCTGAGCCAGAGGTTCGTGGTTCGCGCCGCATCGCGTTCCAGTTTTTTATATTTTAATCGGTTGCAGGTTATTCATCATTTTAGTGGGCACACCACCGTAGAGAATTATTCTTAAGGATAAAATAAGCATATTCTCATATGGTTCGTTTGAGGGCTATGACTAGATTTCGCCAACATACAAATTAGAATTTTTGCAATAAAATAGATGCGGCCAACTGTGTAAAAATCTAAAAATTGTTATTCGAGAAAAAGTTAAAACTAAAATATATTATTAAATAAATATAATGGTAAATCATTATAGTAAGAAATGAAGAACATTTCAATTATCTTAAATTTTTGAAATATCAGATAACAGATGGCTTTACCTCTTTTGCTATAGAACTAATTGTTCAATGTCTGTTTAGATCGAATTATATTAGCCGGAGTTATCATTAAAGTTGAAATATTTGACAATTTAAATCATTAAAAATAATTATCGATGCTTTCGAACACTATCGATAACATTTCTGTTAGACCAAAAAAGTCACTGGAGCTCCGGTTGGATATCTCCATATCTATTGCGTACAAATACTTTAACATACAACGGACACATATTTCTTTATGCAGGCCTTATGATTATAAATTTTCTTATGGTGTAATGTCTCTAATTATAATACATTATTTAATCTCTGATGGTTTCATTAATGTCCTTCTTGCAAGTAAATGTCCGTAAATGATTCTACATACATATCACATTCAGTAAACGTACTGTTTAAGGTAATGCGGTAATAGCAGAGTACGCTAAGAAACTGTTTAGTCATGTGCGCATGTGCTCATGTACCAAGGTTTAATATGTACCAGTGGCTTTCGATTTATGGAACTATACCTTGGGCTCCACTTGGCAGTGCAATCAGTAGCAAGGTATTTTTTTTATTTTTTATGCTAATGGCTAATACCACACAACTACCGTTATGATATTAGCCCAATACACCACATTCCCGAAGGAATTTGGTGCCATGCCAGGACCTTCCCGTAATGAGCGCGGCTACATTGAACTGGATGGAAAACACGGACAATTTTCATTGCCACTTCGACCATATTTTCATCCAATGCGATGGTACATACCCGGGCGGGCTTAAACCCTAACACCTAGTAGGGGAAGGGAACCTCGAATTCGTGACGAAATGCACTTATTGAACTCGGAAAGAGAAAGACAGTGGTGCATGTCGGTATTGAACCCAGGCATCTGGTACGCTAGGCCAGTCCCCGCGCCACTAGGCTACGAGCCGCTTAAAACAATATGGCAGAACTTTCTTTCCAATCAGCACGATAATTCCGCTCGTCAACTCCGTGTAACTTCCTATATTGGATTTTGCTGAAATATGTATGCACCCTAGACTGGTATTCAAATGTTCGAGGACGTTAGACACTTCAAAGAGTAGTGCTCCTGAAGGCATTCCTGGCATTATGCTCGAGAAGTGTGCCCCTGAATTGACAACGATAATCCGTCTCTTCTGTATCTCCTTCACCCGGGGTATCGTTCCCTCTTGCTAGAAGAGAGCCTCGTCCCAACAGGTACCAAAAAAGGGCGATCCAGCGAGCCCCTCAAACTATCGGCCCATGAGTCGTATTCACTACGTATAATATTCACAACGTATAATAGTATTTTTTTCCAAAAAATGAAAACCATGCATATAGTATAATATTCACAACGTATAATGTTATACGTTGTGCATGAATAAAATTTAAAAATAAAATCAACTCTTTGCATCATGCAGAACGTATAATAGTCACAACGTATAATATTCCTAACATGAATTCACAAAAAAAGAATGCATGGAGAAATAAGTAATTTTATTTTTTAAACTTCTTCATGCACTACGTATAAAATTATACGATCTGCCGATTATACGTTGTGCAAAGTTTTAAAATTTTGTTAAAATATGACATTATACGATATGCATATTAGACGTTCTGCCGTTCCCCCCGGCCGATTGCGGTGGGGAAGTAAAGTCATGGAGCCCCTCATGAACTCTCAGCTCCTAATGTACTTAGAAACGAATGACTCATCTGGATGACAAACAGGGGGCCCATTCAGGTAAGAGTGAGTTCGAGTTCGGGAGTGAGTTAACCTAAAAATAGCTAGGAAATATATTATTATTTAAATATCGGAACCGTTATTTATATTTCCAACGCATTTACGGGACAGATCAGATTTTTACCAAACTGTAATGATGTTCAAGAAGTGTGTAAACATTAACAATTTAAAAAAGTGAGGTGATATTTAGTGACTAATTCGAACTCAATCTTACCCTGAATGGACCCCCAGGGGGCCCACTCAGGTAAGAGTGAGTTCGAGTTCGGGAGTGAGTTAACCTAAAAATAGCTGGGAAATGTATTATTATTTAAAAACCCGAACTGTTATTTATACTTCCAACGTAATTATGGGACAAACCAGATTTTTACCAAACTTAAATGATTTTCAAGAAGTGTGGAAACATGAGCTATTTAAAAAAGTGAGTTGATATTTAGCGACGAATTCGAACGCATTCTTACCTGAATGGGCCCTGTGATGGGTCCCCAGTACGGTTTCGGAAAGGCATGGTCAACAGGAGATCTTCATATGAACCGATAGACTGGGCAATTTTGGGGAGTCGCTGGCAGTTTGCTATTGGACATCTCCAAAGCCTTTGACCGTGTTTGGCACCGAGGCATACTAGGCAAGCTCCCGTTCTACGTCATTCGACCCAAGCTTTGCTCATGGATCGCCAGCATCCTGTTGGGCCTTTCCTTATACGTTGCCGTTGATGGTGAGATTTTGGGAGACTTCACGATTAGGGCTGGTGTCCCGCAGGGCTCCGTGCCGTCACAAACGCATTTTTTAATGTTCATCAACGATTTACTGTCTCTAGGCATGATTCACAGTTGACAGCTCGGAGCATGAGGGTTATGTCATGGATTGGAGGAGCAGAGATGCACAGCCCAAAGAGGCGCAACGTTCTGTATTTTGTTAATTCTGTATTAAGTATCTGTATACAAGGCCAACATTGCATCGCAGAAACTGGGTATCCTCTACCGTTGCAGAAGATTCTTTTCACTGGTACAACTACGACTTCTGTACAAATCACAGATAAGCCGGTGATAGAATACTGTAGCCATATATGGGAAGGTCCCCAGTACCTGTTGGCGTCCTTGGACTCAATTTAGTGCTGAGGGTGCCGTCCTTTTGGGGACCTACAACTCACCGTTAGCCTGGAGTCCCTGAGCCACATACGATTTGTGTGGTCGCTCAGTCTATTCTACATGTACGACCAGGGAAATAGCTCTGTGGAATATGCATACCTTACTCCTCCCCGTCCTAACCACATCCGGAGCACTCTGGAAGATCGGACCTGCACCACCGAATTTACTCCTGCACTGAACGGAGTCCGCTTCGCTCTCTCTATTATCTCTCCCGGAACAATTTGAAGTCTACGGTATCCTGTAAAATACACAAAAAAGCACTAAAAGCCGTTCCGCAACGCATAACAATTTCATCGGCAGCCCGCGGTTAATCTAATTCATAATTCACATTCAATTCCGGCGGCAATAATACGTACCTCCACTTCTTCACTTATTCAGTCCCCACTTGCTGGCGCTCCCGCCCGCTCTGTCCCTAGTTCAGAGTGGTCAGTCTGAGTTCTCGCCTAAATTTGCGTGTACGTAACTTCGAAGTTACGTAAAAACGTCAAACTCCATACAAGTTTTTACTTGATATTCTGTGGTTTTACTTCTTCAAGCTGTCAAAGTCAAACTCGGACTTTCGGCGTAAACGGTAACGTTGACGTATTTACGGCAAAGTTGAGCAAGCTGTCAAATCAAACTCGGACTCGCAAATGTTAGTTCGATTAACGCCCACAACGCGCGCTCTTCAATTTCTCCATACACTTGAAAACGCCAGTCGATCGGTTTGCCGTAAACGCCAATTTAGGTGACAACTGGGACTACAGAGTGGGCAGTCTGAGTTCTCACCGAAATTGGCGTTTACGGCAAACCGATCGACTGGCGTTTTCTCCAAACTCAATACAAGTTTTTACTAGATATTCTGTGGTTTTACTTCTTCAAGCTGTCAAAGTCAAACGCGGACTTTCGATTTGTATGAAAACGCGGAGTGGACGTAAACGGCAACGTCGACGTATTTACGGCAACGTTGAGTAAGCTGTCAAATCAAGCTCGGACTCGCAAATGTTAGTTCGCTTAACGCCCGCTGCGCGCGCTCATCAATTTCTCCATACATTTGAAAACGCCAGTCGATCGGTTTGCCGTAACGCCAATTTAGGTGACAACTTAGACTACCGGCTCAGAGTGGGCAGTCTGAGTTCTCACCTAAATTGGCGTTACGGCAAACCGATCGACTGGCGTTTTCTCCAAACTCCATACAAGTTTTTACTAGATATTCTGTGGTTTTACTTCTTCAAGCTGTCAAAGTCAAACGCGGACTTCCGATTTGTATGAAAACGCGAAGTGGACGTAAACGGCAACGTCGACGTATTTACGGCAACGTTGAGTAAGCTGTCAAATCAAGCTCGGACTCGCAAATGTTAGTTCGCTTAACGACCGCTGCGCGCGCTCTTCAATTTCTCCATACATTTGAAAACGCCAGTCGATCGGTTTGCCGTAACGCCAATTTTGGTGACAACTTAGACTACCGGCTCAGGCTCAGGTTGGTTGGGCGACAGGATGGGAATGCGAGAGCGTTGGAAAATGTGGCCGCTATGTAAGGCGCTTGACGGAGAGGAAAAAATGCATATTTTAGGGGTGGTAGGTTGCAAGCATGTGTGCTCACCTATCGAGAGTAACAATCTTTGATCCACCTGGTCGGTGACCTGGTTAAGCAACTGGATATAGAAGACTATAACACGCCTACTGCCATAAAATTAGGCCAGAACACCACATGGGAACTAGGACTTATGGGTCATGCCTGGACACACGCACGGATGAACTCGCACAGGCAAGTGAGTGAATAGATACAATATGTAATTGCATACATTATAGATATTACAATAAAAATAAACTTATATTAATACAACAATATATACCCTACTACTTTGTGAACACTACATGCTCAGTCATATGACTATCTATTTAAATAACAGCAAACTACTGAACCGATTTTGATAAAAACAATGGAACAACTAGAAAATATACCCTTTCGAACAAAAAAAGAATTTTCCAAATCGGTCCAGGGGTCTTCGCGTAATCGGTGAACATACATAAAAAAAAAAAGATTCCGACGAATTGATAACCTCCTCCTTTTTTGAAGTCGGTTAAAAAGCAACTGAAAGTAAAGATAATATTATAACACAGAACAATTCATTGCATGCTAACTGACACATTTCAGTTTACTTGGCTTAAAACAGGGTGTCCATTCAGGTTAAGAGTGAGTTCGAGTTTGTCACTTAATATCAACTCATTTTTTTAATTAGTTAATATTTCCACACTTCTTGAGCATTATTACAGTTAGGTAAAAATCTGGTCTGTCCCGTAAATACGTTGGAAGTATAAATAACGGTTTCGTTATTTAAATAATTATTTATTTCCCAGCTATTTTTAGGTAAACTCACTCCCGAAATCGAACCTGAATGGGCCCTCAGGTGATTTAACAGTTAGAATGGTACGAAATGCAACTAAACGTCAGATTTATTAACTCACTTGCCGGTTCACCTTGCGAGTTAAAATTATCCTAGATACTGGATGGACCATTCATTCAATGCGAATGTTTACTGTATGCAAAGCCATCGATTTAACACCCACCCCGAATCCGCTCCCAGCGTTGCTAAACCTAGATTATCGAACACCGAGGCGTAGCGCCAAAGGGCTGCCGGGACAGATAACTGAAATAACTTTCGTTGAACTGTCAATCCGGTATGATAGTACAGTGACATACTTTCACGCCGTAACACCGAAGTAGAGACCAATTTCGGTCATATTACTGACAAAACGTTACTTCATCAGTGTAATAAAATAAATATACACGGCTGTACATTGCAAAACTGAAGCACAACAAACATACAAAAAAATATACAGTCAAATTGAGAACCTCCTATTTTGAGGGCACATCTGAAAGTGTGGAAACGTCAAGTTTTAAATTAAAAAGTTATTTCATTGCGACACGGAAGGAAGGGCCATGAACATGCTTTATTTGTAAAGTTTGCGAGCTTTTCAGCGAGTAAGATCGCTTAAAAGCCTTATTTCAACGAACGGAATATTTATCATCGGCTATGACAAAGGTTTCACTTCACGTCCAAGTTTTGAAACACTATTTCGAGAACATTTTTCATTAATTATGTTCTCGAAATAGTCATTGTATCGTATTATGTCATTTATCGAAAACAATAAAGCTAAGTAATTGAAAGATACAATTTGTTTATATGTTTTTTCGCAGGTAAGTGTGGACGTTTGCAAGCTTTTGACCCATGACACATTTTGTGAAATGTCACGTGGTATCTACAAGAGTTTTTCTTTCTTGTTTAAAATAACCAAATCCACTGCTCTAAGCCCTTTTAACTTTTTTGTGTATTCCGTTTTCAAATGTATCATTGTTGTAGAAACATTTCATTTGATGAAGTTAATACCATGAAAAGGACTTTTGACCTACCGTCCTAAGTTGTAGTAATTATATATTTGAATAACTGTAGATTAATGTACCTAAAACTTTTAATGTAAGCGTTGCGGATATTTGAATTAGTTAATCCATCTTACGCTCCTTTCGTAAGAAAGGCATCGAGTCCTAGAGGGGGTTTGAACACGCTAAACGTCCCTGTCGCATAGTGTCGTTTGACTACTAAAAATTTAAATGAATGCGAATGATAAAAAAAAACAAATGTAATTGAGTAGACTGCCTAGTATGGTCGTTTCCTTTCTTTTTTTTACATTAGAAGGAGAAATAATTCCTGGGTCAAGATGAGAGAAAGATACATCAAATGAGTAAGCCCATTGCCCCAAACATTTTGGGCCTCTCAAAATGTTAGTGTCTGTCTTTCAAACCAGTGTTATAAATTAGTTAATAATATAACTTTTAGAGTTATGAATTTTTAAAACCAAATTCATTGCCATTTTAAAGTTATTGACAAAATGTAGATTTGAGGTTATTAATGTTTTAGATACACCAGAGAACTTAGAGTAGAGCAAAATGCTCCAGTCCAAACGCAAAAAAAATGGACAGAGTCTCTTTTATATTTTATAAGCAATAATCCTTTATAATGGTTTAAGGGACAATTTTACATCCGTATTTACGCCTTTTTCTCCCTTACCGGACGGAATGGCAAGGAGCAGGCTACCCGAACACGTCTTGTGACAACGGAAGTACTATGCGAATGTTCTGTCCTTTTCTTATTCACACTGTTAGTAGGAACAGAAGTAATCATGAATGATTCCTTTTATTTAAAGAGTAACAAGGCGTGAAAAATGGGGATTCAGATAGTTTGAAATATGTTCAAATAATAAATATAAATTATCGCATAAATTATGTCAATAAAAGACACGAATAATTTCTAAGGGGCCTGGATTTGGGCATTCTAACCCATATGCAGCTAACGTAACGTGTACCGTTCCAAACCCATTAAACAAGCGCACGAGTGAAACTCACACTGAATTCGTGCGAACAACCTGTGCACGTACTCGCAGCCGGATGGAGAAAACCCCGAGGTTTTTCCCTGAATCATTGAAAACGCAAAGCTAATGAGCGCCGCGTATAATTAGCGACTTCACACTCGTACATGGGCCAAGGACGGCGTGGTTACACCACTCGAGCATCCAATTTTACCCGATGACATTGTAGATTTAAGTGGGGAAACACATTTTATTTTAAAACCATTCTATGACGTTTTGGTCATGTGTCTGGCCCGATGGTCTGGCTATTTTATGAGTTAAAAAAGCCACATTAGACGAAAAATAAGTTAATTTTTCTGTGGTAATAAATATGAAGTCGTTTTTTCTCAATGCCTTGTTTTATTTCGTTTCAAGTGTTTTGGAAGGGATCCGTAATCATTTCTAGGGTTCCGTACCCAAAGGGTGCCAACGGAACCCTATTATTAAGCCAATGAAATTTTCACAGAGTGGGGTGATTTTTGGTGTTCAATCGTGTACGATGGTACGGAACCCTTCGTGTGCTGTGAACCGCTCAGTTTTGTGGGAGTCACCGTGCAAATGCACTTCTTAAGGTGGCCCAACCCGGCGGCCTCAACTCATTTTCGGGCACGGTACAAAACCGTGCTGTTGCGCTCTGGGACCTTCTCTGTTTCTAAGAATAAGACAGGCTCCGTTATGAGGAAGATGCAACCTGTCCACAAAAAAGAAAATTTGCTTAGTGTATTGTTTGGTAAGATTTACGAAAATTTTAATTTCAAAACGACTTATAGCTAAAAGTAAACCACGACCGCTGTAGTTAAAAATTCTAACAAAAACCAAATCGATTATAAATCTTGATTAAATAAGCTATGTCTGATGACTAATCTTTTTAAGATTTTCTTACTTTATCATTGCGTAATCCAACTCCAAAGTTATTGTATAAAACGCGCGAAAAATCCGAACTTTCGGACGTTATAACTTGGAAACCAAACACAATTTTACAATGCCAATGGTCATCAGACATCTAGTTCAATCAAATAAAGCTCGATTGAGCAAAATTTTGGATCTCTGACAAGAAATATAGGCGTGATCTTCTTTCCCCTTTTGTATGGGGAAATGAGCGGGTGCCACCAATCTTAGGGTCCGTTCCACCAAGTACTGATCAGCTTAATCCTCAAATTAAAGGTACTTTCTTACCACCTCGCAATCGATACCAGTACAAGATAAGGAGCACTTTAGTAATAAAGGCCGTTTAAGTGTCGAAGAAATTAAATCAGCCCGTGGTGACCAGGCTTAGAATTCCTCTGACTTCACGATAGCCTTAAGGCTGTTCCGACCCATATAAAGTTGTTTGCACACATAACGCAAAAAGTATTTCATAATAAAAGTTTATTACAGTCATAGTACTTACAGCGAAAACAATTTCACAATTTCAGGATTAATGAATTTGTTACAATTTTTAAATTAAGATTTTTATTTAACAGCGCCATCTTCTTCTCCCTCTAATCCCTGATTAATAATAGATACAGAACCGGTAGTCTAAGTTGTCACCTAAATTGGCGTTACGGCAAACCGATCGACTGGCGTTTTCAATTGTATGGAGAAATTGAAGAGCGCGCGCAGCGGGCGTTAAGCGAACTAACATTTGCGAGTCGGAGCTTGATTTGACAGCTTACTCAACGTTGCCGTAAATACGTCGACGTTGCCGTTTACGTCCACTCCGCGTTTTCATACAAATCGGAAGTCCGCGTTTGACTTTGACGGCTTGAAGAAGTAAAACCACAGAATATCTAGTAAAAACTTGTATGGAGTTTGGAGAAAACGCCAGTCGATCGGTTTGCCGTAAACGCCAATTTCGGTGAGAACTCAGACTGCCCACTCAGAACTTACATACCATTTTTTATCAGAATTATGTGATAATCCTTAAAGAACATCTGCGTTTCCATAAAAAATGTCGTTCTTTTAGGGTTCCGTACCCAAAGGGTGAAAACGGAACCCTATTACTAAGCCTCCGCTGTCCGTCCGTCCGTCCGTCCGTCCGTCCGTCCGTCCGTCCGTCTGTCCGTCTGTCACAGGGTTGTATCTCAGTAACCGTAACAGGTAGACAGCTGAAATTTTCACAGAGTGTGTATTTATTTTGCCGCTATAACAACCAATAGGTAAGATTAAAAAATAATTTAAATTAAAGGGGGCTCCCATACAAAAAACGTGATTTTTTTTTTCTACGATGGTACGGAACCCTTCGTGTGCGAGTCCGACTCGCACTTGGCCGGTTTTTTCTCATTAAAAAGAAGGTTAATTATTTTTTGTTTTTTTTAAAAATGTATTAATTGAAAGTGGAATTTAAACGTTATTTTAATTATTTTTATTTATTTATTTTATATTAACAATCTAATACATTATACTGTAATTCTTAAACTAAACTAGGTTTGCCTTATAAGAACTACTGTTAACAATGCTTTTTACATGGGTATAATACGGGATGGGGGATGGGTATAACATGGGATTACAACAAAACAATTAAACCTGAAATTGTGAAAATGTTTTCGCCGCAACTACTATGGCTATATTTAATATCTTCAACGAATTCGTAACTTAAAGTGCAATACTTTTTGCGTTCTGTGTAAAAAACATTTTGTATGGGTTGGAACAACCTTAAGGAGCAGTCCATTAGAGACGGCCGCCTCTGACGAAACAAACGTGACAGGAGCTCTCACGCGGGCGTGGCCAGGAAGCAGACCTCCATCCGGAACTCTAATCTCCTGGCCCGGAGCACCCGTAACGAGCCGCGCGAACTCACACACACGCCGGCTCATATATTATCAATTTGCAACGCAAAATACTACCAATGTTTTGATGGGAACATTTTGCCTTCGCCGCAGCCTCCGATGCTAATTATGTCTATTTGATTTGCTCTGTTCAGAGCTAGAATAAATGTATTGAAAGGTTCTTCATATGAGTAAATATCATGAAAGCGAACACAAGAAGTTCTCGTGTTCGGCTCTGTAAACTTATGCAGAAAAAAAGATGCCTCAATGTTTTCCGTGTTCGCTGACCTGGCGTCGCATCTTTTCATTTCATTGCATTTATTTAAACCTGTTGATGGCTACACAAAGTTACGGCACAAAGATCCGCGGATTCGATCAACTCGGTAAAGAAGAACCCGCAAAGAAACTTACGTGACAAAGATCCGCGGATTCGATCAACCCAGTAAAGAAGAACCCGCAAAGAAACTTCACGGGTTTACATAACATATTTTACCATCCACCATTATGAAATACACACAAACAATTCCTTGGTAGAAACGATGGAGGCAAAGAAACAAAGAACAATATAAACAGCAAACCTAAGTTTAAATTACTTACAACTAACAAAGTTACTAATGCAATAAGTAATATAAATTAATGTAACGCAAAAAGTTACGAATTCGTTAAAGATATTAAATATAGCCATAGTAGTTGCGGCGAAAACATTTTCACAATTTCAGGTTTAATTGTTTTGTTGTAATCCCATGTTATACCCATCCCCCATTCCGTATTATACCCATGTAAAAAGCATTGTTAACAGTAGGTCTTATAAGACAAACCTAGTTTAGTTTAAGAATTACAGTATAATGTATTAGATTGTTAATATAAAATAAATAAATAAATAAAAATATATAAAAAAACGTTTAAATTCCACTTTCAATAAATACATTTTTAAAAGCAACAAAAAATAATTAACCTTCTTTTTAATGAGAAAAAAACCGACATTTTTTATGAAAACGCAGATGTTCTTTAAGGATTATCACATAATTCTGATTGAAATTGGTATGTAAGTTCTGTATCTATTATTAATCAGGGATTAGAAGTTTTACACCGTTAGATGGCGATGTTAAATAAAAATCAATAATCCTGAAATTGTGAAATTGTTTTCGCTGCAAGTACTATGACTGTAATACAATTTATAATGCAATAATATAAATGAATGTAATTTATAGCATTACAAGTATTCTCTGGTGTAAAATCCCTCGTAAACATTACCTATGTCAGGTGTATAAAGCCCTCGTCAAGTTTTATACGAATGAATCTAGGTTCTATGGAGATGAGAGGGAATTACTTTATAATAATGCAGGCCTACATTAGACTGATAGGAAAACACGGACATATCATTAACATCTCGACCATCTTTCATCCAATAATGCTGACGTTTAATGAACAATTGCGTAGCTTTCCAAGGTGAACAATTCTTAAGATTTGTCATAAAAATTGATGAAACAACAAATATTACCTAATCACAAGTAATGTAAAGTCATTGACAATGTTTATATTGTATTTGTATTTGTGTGTTGTATTATTCAGTATATTTTTGAAAGTGTCTATATGAAGAAAAGGGCGGGAATAATAATATAAATATTGTCCATTTATTGTTATATTATATGCAGTTTCTTATTTAAATAAAGCTACTTGAAAACATCTAGGATATAGATAGGTACATTCCATTTTTTTTATTTCAAGCATCTCAAAATGTGAAAGTATACTGTTCAATATTAGTAACATTACATTCCTGTTAATACTGGTTATTAATAATTCAGGAAAATAATAGGTATAGTCTGTATGACTTTGTAACCAGCAAACCAATCCCTTCCCCTTTCTAACAACCACATAGTAAATAAGGAAGGGGACCTACAGTTTAATGTGGAATTCGAACCAAACGACGAATTCCTTAGTCGGCTCTTACGACATGCACGGGATGAAATGCAGTGGGGCCCAGTTGTTTTCTTTTAACGTGTCGGAACCCACACAGCACATTGTAGCTGTGCTATATAAAGAAGTTCAAACTTGACGAGGGCTTTATACACCTGACATGACATTAAGTTGACGACGGCTTTTACACCAGAGAATACTTGTAATGCTATAAATTACATTTATTTATATTATTGCATTAGTAACTTTGTTAGTAGTAAGTAATTTAAACTGAGGATTGCTGTTTCTATTGTTCTTTGTTCTTTGCCTTAATCTGTTCTACCAAAGAATTGTTTGGCATTTAGATCTAAGTGTGTATTTCATAATTGTGGATAGATAAAAATATGATATGTAAACCCGTGAACTTTCTTTGAGGTTTCTTCTTTACTGGGTTGATCGAATCCGCGGATCTTTGTGACGTAACTTAGTGTAGTTTGACTACCAAAAAGTTTAAATGAATGAAACTAAATGAAAGTTCCGGGTGTGGCACCTAGTTCCTAAATAGTACGTAGCAGTATGTCATGACAGTAGGTGTGGTATTCCACCACGAGCCCTATGAGATGAGGCCCCGCCATGAGGTGAGCCATTTATGTCCGGTTAAATAAAAAAAATCAATTCGATAACCTTGAGAATGTACCTGGGCCACCTAGGATACCTGTGAGTGCGGGTGGGAGACAAGAGGCTCGCTCCAGGGTGTAACTTTGTCGCAGGCAAAGGATTAATTACGAACGAGTAATTACATTCGACAGAGAGGAAACTGAGTGCCAAGGGCAAGAGCGATGTTACATTGTATTTTTGGGTCCAATTTAACATGAAAACCGCGAGAGATAATGTTTCAAGGGATGCTGCCAGAGAAATAATAGTTTTGACGTTAATTCGATGAACGTCTTAAGGCTGTCATGATATAATATAGTATAGTTCTAATTTTCATAATATAATATAGTTTAATAAAATTGAATGAAAATAATAATGGTATTCATTTTAATTACTGGCATTTTGTTGCTCTTCCTATAAATTGGTAACACGCATACTTATACACTAACACATACACCCCTATATCAAAAAATACTGACTATTCACACACACACACACACACCCACCCTACACCCTCACACCCACCCTCACATATCATGTACGCTCTCGATTGTATCTCTGTAACTTAAGTGTTTAAAATACTTTTACAATTTGTGAAACTTTTAATTGGCCTATTTTTTTGTAAACTACAATATGACCATTTATCTTGTAATAGGCTGTAAGTTTCAATAAATAAATAAATAAATACATAAATGAAGTCACAGGAAATCAAAGAAATACAATTTTATCCAATCCATTAGCCAAGGCACAATTTTGCACGACAACTGCGAAATATTGAAATCGTCTTCCACGCCCTAACGGTTCCCTACCCCTAAACTATGTGAGATTTTAATCAATTTTTTTTATCACTTTAGAAAGCTTCATTATATGTCTGTATGTTTCAATTTTTTTGGAAATATCAGTATTTTTCAATAAAAAAAAATCGAAAATGAACGTAAAAAAAGACAACTTATTAAAACATAGAGACATCGATTTCAGCAATATATTTTAGAAACAAACATTTCAAAAATCTAATAAAACATTAAGAGCATGGAAACAGTTATCGCCCGTAGAGGAATTGATAGGGTAAGGACTCTCTTAATCAAGGTGTGGTCTCGAATTTCATGTAAATAACGAAAATGTGTACCGCGCGAGGCTTAGCCTGGTTTTCACCAAGTCCTGATTTATTTTAATCAACACTTAAAGGGCCCTTATTACTAAAGTGCGGATTATCTTGTAGATATTGATTGCAAACTGCTAAGATTAATATGTGGCGGTTAATCTAATCAGCAGTACGTGAAAAAGGCCCTAACTATTGCTAAACTAACATACTGACGATAATATGTTATATTGATGATATATAACATATGCCCCAACCCGACGGGTCGGTATATGATACATGTTTCGCGCGCGTACGCAGTTGGTGCGAGGGTTCAACAATTTTAATTTTGATCTTTCATTAGTTATATTCCGGGAGGTCACGACGTTTTTGGTCACGATAAGGTAAATGGCTGAATCTGGGTTCACATGTTAGAGACCAACCCTCTGATGCTAAATATGTCGGTCTGCCCATGCCAAGTGGTTGCGTTATCTAGATTGGCTATATACAATTGATGCTGGTATATACCTGCTGATGAATATACTGATTGTCTGGAAACATTGATACTTATTAATTATACAACAATAACTAGTCGGTTTTTTTAATTAAATACTTAAATATACCTAAAGTTATATCTGTAACCTAAATCGCTTATAACTACGAAATGAAACCAATGATTTGTTCAGTTTTTGCATTGCTAAGCAAGTATGTACTGATACTTTCATGCTTCGTCATTTGCATCCATTTACCTTATCATATTTATTTTTTGTCACCATAATTACTTTTTCAGGCGCCTTATCTACGTAACGCAACCACTTGGAACAGGCAGACTGACACATTTAGCTTCAGAGGGTTGTATTTTATCCCGTGAACCCAGTTTCAGCCATTTACGTTATCGTTACCATTTTTGTCGCGATCTCCTAGTCTATTACATTCTGTTTAGGGGGGGATCGAATTCACGAAAATATCCGCGTGACGGCCGTTAGACTGTGCCGTTGTCATTTTGATTGCATTTGTATGCATGCTTGTTTGCTACCCGGAACAAAAAGGCCCAATTAGGCATAGTATGAGCGGAATTCCGTGCTCTAGGAATCTTTCACTCCAAAAAACCCATTTCATTGCAGTTGTCAATACGATTTTGTCGACGGAAAATCTTGAACCATTGAAGTACCGTGCTCCGGAATCATTCCGTCGAGGAAATAGCTCTGACGTGTATTCTTGGCATTCAGTCATTGCGGATTCAGTAGAGTTAACAGAAGAAGAATTTACTTTGACATTACTGTTAACTCTACTGAATCCGCAATGACTGAATGCCAAGAATACACGCCCTGCAGGCCTATTCCTGGAATTCCGTAATCAGGAATCAGGAATCCTGAGTTTAGAAGCTTTTATAGTTGTTTTCAAAGCGTTTTTTCGACGAATTTTTTTTTAAATGGAAATACCGTGCTCCGGAATCTTTTCGTCAAAAAAATCGTTTCGAAAACCGCTATAAAAGCTGTTTTCTAGACTCAGGATTCCTGATTTCTGATTACATAATTCCAGGAATAGGCCTGCAGGCGGTTACCATCGCATTGGATGAACGATGGTCAAAACGGAAATGCGAAATGTTCCCAATTTTCTATCCAGCTCAATGTATCCGTGCTCATAATGGAAGGTCTTGGCATGGGAGAAATCCAGTTATATCATAATGGTGGGTGTGGTATTAGTAATCCATGTTTAGTTACATTAAATAAATCCACCATTTTGACACACTTTGGTGCACAAATTCATAATAATTCTCAATTATTTATTCAAATACAAGTATCTTAGGAATTCAGGAACGCCTTAACTTCCATTGATAGGTACCTAAAATAGTTAGGGAGTTATAAGCCCTAATAGAGATCCGGGAATAAATTGTTCGCAAAGGAGCGGTGCCTCCCTTTCTGTGTTCGCGAGTCAGCAATACCCGAATCTCCTTCCGAAATCCAAAAGGATCCCACCTCGGCCACAATGAGGTAGGCATATTTTATAGTTGCCTGCCTCGTGCCCTTTCGCCTGGCTTTTTAGCCCTGTTCCAAAGAATTTCCCGGGTACGTTTGAAGTTGCCTTTGAGTTCCGGAAGATATCCGAAATTGAAATATGAGAATACGAGACGCATGAAAATATTTTGTCGAATTAATTTTAGGGGGCGGAGCGCCTAAAAATTGAGGGTTGGGTTAAATGGGGTGGGGGTTTCTTAGTTCCGCGCATCGAGCAAAAAACCTGGTTGATAAATGTATTTGGATATCTTATGACCACATTTTTGTAGTTTAGCCAAATCGCAAAGTTTGACGAGGCACCCCAAGTATACTACCTAAGTATGACGATTACACGTTGCATCATTACAATATGTGATTCCTTGTCTAGCGATCAAACTATTTTCGTTAATGTATGTTTTGCCCTACAAAATAAATTGTTGGAAGGATGTCCATTTCCGGCCATTTTTGACTAAATGTAGAAATCTAAAAGCAAATGGAATTATTTGTTTATGCATATATGCTGTTTTTACATACATCTAGTGATCATATTACTATCAAATTCTGTATTGTGAAAAATCGACCATTCTTTTTGAACTTACTGAGGTGTTTATATATTTTTATATTTCCTGAAAGGCACATTTGTATGGCGCGAGTTGTTGGTTAGTCCTAGCGCCTTAATAAAAATTTTTGAAAATGTTTTCACAAATAATTTTTAAAAAAGTTTTCATATCGTATTTCAAATCGTAGTTGGGTCCGATTCGAAAATATACTAATCACATGTGCTCGTTTTTGGCTCGTCTTAAGAGTTTCAAGAGCTGTCGAGAAGGCAACGGAGATCGAAGATTATGAAAATTTTAAGAAATGAATTCTTCGTCCATTGGCCAAGGCACAATTTTACACTGCTACTGTCATTAAACTAGCGAAATTGTATTTCAGGCCATAACGGTTTCCTACCCCTAAATTGTAAGATTTTATTAAAATTATTTGAATCATTGGAGAAGGCTTAATTATATGTCCGCAAGTATGCTTTTTTTTCTTGGTAAATATCAGTATTTTTCAGTACGAACAAATCTAAAGTCAAGGTCAAAAAAATGTTTTGTTTTCCAAAATTTTTCTACAATATTTTCCAATCCAAAAGGTGTGTTAATGAAATTAAAACAAACAGTAGTAGAATTTGACAATGTATTTTAGGATCCAAAATTTCAAAAAACTAGTAAAATATTAAGAGCATGTAAACAGTTACCACCTGTAGTATGGGGAATTGATAGGGACTCTCTTGAGAGGATAATAAGGCGATCATGTTCCATACCTGATTCCTCAGTCAAATTGAGAAAAAAAATTCTGATATTTTGCACATTAAATAAATCAACCGAGCCTTAGGTCTGTACGTCTTTGTGTTTTGATGCAAATAGACACGAGCCATTGCATGGATCTTGATCACCTCGTTATCCTCTTAATCAAACGAAGTAACTTTGAATTAACGCTGTGACTAAACAAGTTCAAAACTCCATATTTCAATTGTTTTGAGCTTCGATTCGAACGCTATATAGTTCTTTTTTCGAAATTGGCGGTAAAATGTAAACGGACAAGACTTGACAACATTGAGGCGACATTGAGGCAACTCCCCAAATTCTTCGTATCGAATCTGTACCCTCCACGGAGTAACCAAGATCTATCCGTCCGCCATTACCTTTTTGAATCCCTGACCTCATTCAAACTTTTCCACGGAACACGTATCTTCAATCCCCACTCCCCTGCAGTTCTGTCAGGGGTAATCATCAATCACGCGCGATATTATCCAGCTATCAGATTACCCTTCGTCACTAGTCTCACGTCAGTGTAGGTGCCTGTGGAAAAGGTACAGTGTATAGTTTAAATTTAAAGAATATTTGTTGCGATGTAATTTTGTGCAGGAGCATTCATTAATTTTGAAAGTTCTTTGACAACATGCCACGTTGGTCTGAAAATGATGACGAACTACACAGCTATGGTGAGAATTTTATGAGACACCTCTTTAAGTTTTTACTCGTACTAATCAATACAATAAGTAACATATTGTAATCATAGATGATACACAGGGTCTGATGATGCAGCTAATGGTACGGGAAGGTGATTACATGGGGGATTACATGTACCTTCCACATCTATTAAGTAAACCATTCCTATGCGGGCTCGTTGGACTATTTTCGATGATAACTGTGGTATGGGTGGCAACCAAGGTCTGATGATGAATCCGGAAGGATAGGAAGTCAGTGTTACACCGGACTAAAAATCAGCTCTACAAGATGCAGATAAGCTTCCGCTAAAGTACATACCTGGGGCCATTCAAACGGCACATGGTCGGTCGGCATGGTTTATGAAACCCCCTAATAAGTTCAAAAGCCCATGGGCGTCATTGGGCGCATCTTTAGTATGGCTGCGTACTGATTTTAAAACAAAATAAACGAACTCCACATAATTTTACATATTGTAGGTACTGGTCTATGTTTACTGAGTTACGATTAATTTTCCCTTCAGTGTCTACTATAACTACACGTTTTTCTATGGCATCCATTCTTCTATATTTAAGACAATCGAAATGCAAGAGAACGCAGAAAAGAATGATATAACATTTAATTACATAGGTACCTTCAAGTTGAAGCCAAAATATGTTGAGATAGTTGGCACGAAGGGGGTTGAATGGGGTGAAGCATTCAATAAGTCGGTGAACGTTGTCCGATGTCGATATTAGATCGGTTCGATTCGGTTCATTTTAGGTCTGGGGAACGATATTAAAATTATTTTCTTCATTTTAACATTCAATTTTTTTTCATTTCATGTTTTTAAACCTTTTGGTAGTCAAACTAACTTACGTCACAAAGATCCGCGGATTCGGTCAACCCAGTAAACAAGAACCAGCAAAGAAACTTTAAGGGTACATAACATATGTTTCCATCCACAATTATGAAATACACACTTAGATAGAACACCCATGATTAGTTTTACATGACATACATGAAAACATGTGTTTTTCTGAATAGTAGAAATTATGGGTGCTTCTCATGTGAACTTTACGACGATTAAAGCTACCGTTCAGTAAACAGCGATTTAACAAAGACAAAATATAATTAAAATGCAGCTGGGATTTAATTAAGACATGTTTTCCATAGTTTTTTATCATACAGATTTATAAAGATATGTAAAGAGGTGACAGCAAGTCGTCGAAATAACGGAATCGATCTCTTCAGGTCATAAAAGGAGGCTAGGGCGCGGTGGCGGAGGATGGGAAACCCGAGGGGAGAGAATGATGAATGATCTCCGCTGTCGATATATCAAACATCGACGCCTTCGTCGCTTAGTAACCTCGTGTTACCTGGCTCGATTCCCTGCCTCAAGTAGTAGAAGTCATGCAAGACAAAATGTTGTTACTTAATTCATCTTAAGACATTAAACTATAGTTTTCATGGAAAGTTTTCGGAATCTAGGTTTCCTCTTAGAAAGATTTCAAAAGCATATCTAGTCTAAATGTAGTATTTGTGTAATTAAATCAATAAATAAGCTCTTATACTACGTTCTACATAATAACTCATTTAACACAAACAAATCAGTGTTTGTTTGTGTTAAGTGTTGTGCTGTTGGATTATTTAAATACTCGCATGGATTAGTAAATAGGGATTATGGAAGTAGAAACATTATCACAGCCCAATATTCCACTCCATTGAGACACCGACCAGCAGGGCTGTCCGCAAATTAGGCGGAAAGTGCCTGCGGAGATAATTTATCCAGTTGTGTTGTATACGGATTCATGGGAACTTTATTGTCGGTAGGCGCAGCCATAAAGTACAGATCCCCGCAGCTAACTAGAACCCAAAGGCCACGTGACACGCCTGTCCTGATTAGGTCGCATTGGGGTTGCGGATTTACGACTAAACTACAGGCGAAAGGGATTTTAATGTTAGTGGCATGGTTACTGAGTGTTTTAATATCCTGGACATAACAGCACCTATTCCTGGATTTCCGTAATCAGTAATCAGAAATCCTGAGTCTTGAAAACGGCTTTAATAGCGGAATAAAAAAAATCGCTTTGAAAACCGCTGCCGTTTTCTAGACTCAGGATACCTGCTTCCCGATTACGAAATTCCAGAAATAAGCTTGAAGAGCCGTAACAGCGGAAAATGATTCTTGTCGTCTATACAAACGTCAATAAAAAATCGGTTGTCTGTATAGTCGGTTTACTGACGATAGCTGAACGTGACAACGTCATAAGAAAATACTGATGGAATGGTTGCATTTTTCAAAAGAAAATTTTAATTTTATTTGTTTATTTGAAAATATCTATATTTTCAAATAAACTGAATGAAAGTTGTTGTTTAATTAGTTCAATTATAGCATAACCTACAATCGCTGCACTAGAGGACCGATGCTATTTATTTTTATGATATGCACGAATATATCGAAAGAATCATTACCTTTATCGCCGCAATTATCGTTGCTATAAACAATTGACACCACATTCACTTTTCACTGCACTTCATACTTGACGAAAACATGTAAATGTATGATTGTATAGCAGCTGTCCACGCGGACGCATCGCTCACTCAAGTAGGAGAGAGACCGATGTCGAACGCTGCCGAACGCGGAGGCCGATTGTGCCTCTTTGTCGCTCGTTCCGCGCTCTTGCTTGCACTTAAAGCCTTAAATGGAACGCCTCAGAGCGAGGTAACGCCGCATGAGTCATGTTTTTTCGTGCGTCCAGCCGGCTCCATCGAATTATAAGACGTTGTCACGGCAAAAAAATTACAAACAACATACTTCGCGTCTCCCGATGACGGAGGTCATGTGCTGACAGCAGCCCGCCGACCTCAAGCACGCCGGAGAAGTGGTAGGTCCGCATCAGGTGGTAGCTGGGCCGTGGTGGGTGATGCGGTAGCACGGTAGTGATGAGAATCGAAAACCTTTATCAATAATGAAACATTTTAAACAATAGAATAATTAAATAAATATACTTTATTTTATTAAGCAGGTACAATGCGATTCCAATGAAAATAGGACGGGGCTCATGATTAACTTCACTCGAATTTTCGCGGGAAAGTACGGTCGGCATGACCGCACGGGCTTACACGGTAGCTTCAATATTAAAGGAAGTCTAACGCTTTTTTCCATCCATCCGAATCGAGGTTCAATCCGAGTATGTGCGTCAACATGCTTTTGCGTTTCCTTGTTTTGTAGCGGCTCTCCCTTGCCGTGACAGCGACACTAGATAACAACACACATAAATACACGGTAGGATTACATTAAGTGTATGTCACAGAATATACAGTTGAACGAGTGGGAGAGCTGCTCTTTGCTATCTGTTTTCTGTGTATTCGTTAGTATGTGTTAGTTTGTGTCGGGTGTCCTCGAAAGTGTCACAGTTGCAATGTTTTATTAGTAAATTTTGTTTGTTATCGCGTTGTTGAGTGTTCTCCTAATATCTGTTATTCAAATAAATATTTAGTTAAAACAAATAATTTTCTCAAAAAAATTATTGTATATTTTTTGTAGAAACTCTTTTTGTACTCCGTACTGAAGTTTGTGAAGTGAAGTGTTAACAGTTTGACATTCAAAATGGCGGTGATCCTATCCTATTCTTATTTGAATCGCATTGTATGTCTTATAAGCAGGTTGACTTAAGGTGGCCCAACCCGGCGGGCCTAACTCATTCGCAGGCACGGTACAAAACCGTGCTTTGCGCTCTGGGACCTTCTCTGTTTCAAAAAATAAGACATATTAAGTATGATTTGGTAAGATTTACGAAAATTTTAATTTCAAAACGACTTATAGCTAAAAGTAAACCACGACCACTGTAGACAAAAATCTAACAAAAACAAAATAGATTATAAATCTTGATTAAATAAGCTATGTCTGATGACTCATCTTTTTAAGGTGTTCTTACTTTATCATTGCGTAATCCACCTCGAAAGTTATTGTATAAATCGCGCGAAAAATTCGAACTTTCGGACCTTATAACTTAGAAACCAAACACAATTTTACAATGCCAATGGTCATCAGACATCTAGTTCGATCAAATAAAGCTATTTTGATGATTACATTTCTGATCTCTGACAAGAAATATGAGCGTGGTCTTCTTTCCCCTTTTGTATGGGGAGATGAGCGGGATGGGCACCTTAAGTATATTACTTAAGTTAACCTAGTACTGACTCTAGCGTCTGATGCCAGATACGATTTTGGTGACGACGGCAATATGTTTGAATGTTCAATATTTGCAATCGTTCCGCAACGCAGATGAAGTGTTAAATAAAATATGTAGGTATAATCTTAGACACTGTGTTAGTAACAGGCATTGATTACGGGAGGATGGACTGTAGGAGAATTCCATATTATGGGTTTACAGCAGGTGGCGAAATTGGTAGACGCAATACCCGCGAATGGTATGTTTTGCTGGTTCGAGTCCAGCCTTGCAGTATATTCGTAAACTAGTTCTTTTAACTGTGCTCTTTCTTAAATTTTTGTCTCCTTGCTTCACGGTCACATTCATTTTGCGATTCTTTTGACGTCGACAGTTGAACATGTTATTATATTTTTAATGAAAAACCAGTATGCACAGGTAATGTGCCTGACTCAACTAGGAGATCGCAAGCAGATCGATTCGGACGACAGCCATATTGGTGATCGCTGAGAATTTCATTGCTCTCTAGATAGATACCTCATCAACTAAGAGATAATGATGCGAATGCTCCATCACTTTGCAGAGAAGAGAGGTAATGGCTATGGGTCAGTAGTTGGCCTGGTCTGCAGGTCTATTCCTGGCATTCAGTAATCAGGAATCAGGAATCCTGAGTCTAGAAAACCGCTTTTGTAACGGTTTTCAACGCGATTTTCTTGACGAAAATATTCCGGAGCATAGTTTTTTAATCAATAAAGGTTTTCCGTCGAAAACCTCGCTTTAAAAATCGCTATAAAAGCTGTTTTCTAGACTCAGGGTTCCTGATTCCTGATTACTGAATGCCAGGAATAGATCTGCTGATCGATCGGTTGTTTCAGGTGGCCCTTCCCGGAGGGACTCACTCATTCGCGGGCACGGTACAAAACCGTGCTATTGCGATCTGGGACCTTCTCTGTTTCAAAGAAAAAGACAGGCTACGTGAAGAGGAGGATGCAACATACCCACAAAGCAGACAATGCGCATAGTTTTTGATTTGGTAAGATTTCCGAAAATTTCTATTACAAAACGACTTCTAGCTAAAAGTAAATCACAACCAATATAGTCAAAAATCAACCAAAAACCAAATGTAATATAAATCTTCATGAAACAAGCTTTTATCTTTGAGTAATCCACGTCCAAAGTTATTATATAAAACGCGCGAAATTTCGGACCTTATAACTTAGAACCCAAACTCTATTTCATAACGCCAATGGTCATAAGACATCTATAGTTCGATCAAATAAAGCTATTTTATACAAAATTTTGGATCTCTGACAAAAAATATGGGCATGATCTTCTTTCCACGTTTTTATGGGGAATTGAGCGGAAAGCCCACCAGTGGAATACAATTTTCACAAAATTGAGTCAAGATTGAAAGACATGTCTGTTGACATTTTGTTATGCTTACCTCTATAGTAGCTAGAGGGTAGCAGAAGCACGGAAGTACATTATCTTCGATACATTGAATCCACTCTTAATGTTTGGTTGTGCTGTAACGTTTTATACAACCCTACGCAAATTGAGTTACACGGGAGCTATCTGAATATTGAGGAGTGGAGGGAAGGCAGGAGCCTGCTGTCGCTACCCAATCTTCCTGCAGATTCAATTATCCTGTTGATGGAGATTCATTTTATTTAGAAGTCCGTTTTGCGAAAACATGCTACTAATCAGTGTCTCCCTTTTATTATCTTTTTTTCAAGAGTATGTGATTTATATTACCGTGTATCACTACCGAGTGGTAAGTTTGTGTAGTCATAATTTAGAATATATCGTTGCACTCGAATTTTCTAACAAAAATATTGTTTATTGTGGTTTGATGTCATCGATAAGTTATCAATGATAACGAATAAAGAGAATTTGTTTTATTCCTTTACTAGCTGAGGTACCCGGCCCCGCTCGGATCAATGTCGTTTTGGACTGTTGTCGGGCTGAATTATTTTCTGGATTATTATATGAGTTACCCATACAAACTTAAGATAGCTCCTAGAAAGCCTGGACGGGCCGTGCGCGTCATTGTAATTGCTAAACGCGAAATGAGGCGCATGAATAATAATATCTAATAAATAGCCTTTAGATTTTTTTTACAAAACAGTGTATTTCTTGCACTTTCAAGCCATGAATCGTATTTTTACGATGGTTATCTAGTTGTATAGGGTCAAGTAAATATTTTCATTGCACGCAAATCTTCAGTTCGTCGGGTCAAGAAATCGATTCCCAGTCCTCCACTCCTTACCTGTGGCTATAGATTTTGGATCACGCAATAAAACTCAACCTTCAACCTAAGCCCTCCGCCCACTCAACCCCGGATTACCAAATAAATAATTCATGGATTTGTTAATACCGATCCTCGTTGAAACCCACCCAATATATCCGAACCCTTCAACCAATAATAGAAATAAGGGGAATCTAAGGAATCCACTTTGAATGCGAAACGACATTTGACTTGCGTCGTTATGGTATTCTTCGTTCCCACTTATGATGCTTCGGGCGATCGAGGAATATTTGCGAGCGAAAGAAAATGTTTGAGCCGTGGTCGGCTTACAAGAAATACAGCAGGCTTATTCCGAGCTGCATAGTGCCTATCACTACTCACCTCGTTTTTTTTTTATGTGACTGGACATGCATGGCTAATACCACAAGTTCTGTCATGGTATTAGCCCAACACACCACATGGGAACTAGGTACCATTGAGCTCATTTACAACTAGTGCTTTCTAAGAATATTGTGCTCAGGAATTTAAATACAAAAAAAACATTTATCTTGCGGTGCCATGCCAAATACCGTGCTCCGCAAACTTCCCCTGAGGAAAATGGCTTTGACAACCGCTTGCCGTTTACTCGACTGAAAGATTCCTGATTCCTGAGCACGGATTTCAATGAATAGACCTACAGTAAGGCTTTATGCCTTGCTTGGAGTAATTTATTGCCTTGCCTATCACAAAATGTTCGATCCTTGATTAGCTAGCATACCCCTCAGCATTTCAGCTTTTTCCGTCCAGTTCAATGTAGCCGTGCAATATAAGGAAGGTCCTGGCATGGCACCTAGTTCCCATGTGGTGTGTTGGGCTAATGCCATGACAGAAAGTGTGGTATTAGCCATCCATGTCCAGTCACATAAAAAAAAACCTGAGACTAGTCATTCACACCATTTAATTAATGGAAGTATTTGAGGGATACACTAAATCGACTGTCCATGGATTTTTTAAATTTTTTGTAGAAATGTGAATACCTCATATAAATGTCAAATTTACTTTCAGCGTAATCTACATTTGAAGCATTGTAATCAGAATTTGGAAATAAGAAAATAAGAAGATAAAAAGGAGTGGCCATGTCAACCAAATGTCGCAGGTTCGAATCCTGCTTCCGACGAATGTCACGACCAAAAACTTTTTCGGATTATAGTTCAATTACAATGCTTCAAATATAGATTTCGCTTCAAATTGATGATACAACGGTAATATCGTATCTATTAAATCCATATTTTTTTTTTAACAATTTGTTTATGTTCTTTTAATATTACATCTTTGTTGATATAGCGGCATAATAAACACACACTCTCTAAAAATGTCACCTGCCTACCTATTACGTTTGACTTGACTTGACTTGACTGACGGACGGACAGACGGACGGGTGGAAAATGGAGGCTTAGTAATGGGGTTTCGCTGGTACCCTTTGGGTACGGAACTCTAATAGATGTGTTGGCAAATATACTGTCGATTCAGTGTATGAGGCATACACTGAATGCCTTTATTCAATGATGTAAATAACCCGTATTAAGCCCACAGCCTAAAGTTTCTATAGCGCGGCCAAAAATTAATAATATCTAAATGTTAGCGGAAAGATTTAATTTTATCCTCAAATCTTAAATTAGCGCGAATCAACACAAAGGATTGTCGTAAATTAACGAGCATTGCTTCGGAAAATTGTCACTTAAAAGTTTCGGGTTTTACATTCGCCTGGAATAATTTTCCATCTTAAATGATCGGTGTCCAAAGTTGGGCTATAAATTGAGCCACGAGGCGACAGCCTAGTGTCCGCGACGAAACGTAAGAGCGCGTGAAATAGAAACGTTTTAGCGCACAGGGGCGTGGGGACTTGACTTTCATCCGAGGTCCTCGTTTCGATCGCCCCGTTCTCGAAAATATACTCGGAATTATTTGGAGATTGCAATTTATTTATTTATATATTTATTTATTTATTTGGAGAAGAACAGAGAACAGGTTACATACACATGAATAAAATATTATAAATTTAAATTAAGCTACGCCTGCCTAGAAAATTAATATAATATAAATGCGGTATCATTTATTATGTAACTGATGACCGAACCCACCGTCAAGAAATTAGTACGACACGCGGCATTCCCGAAGGAATGAGGTGCCATGCCAGGACGTTCCCATTATAACCACGGTTACATTGAACTGGATGGAAAAAACAGACAACTTTTCATTGCCTCTTCGAGTATCTTTTCATCCAATGCGATGGTACGAGTCCTGGCGGGCTTAACCCTACCACCTAGTAGGGGAGTAGGACCTACAATTGTACGTGGATTCCTAACCATGGAAGCTCGCATTCGTGACGAAGTGAACTTATCCAACTCAGAAAGAGAAAGAAAGTGGTGCATAACCGGGGCGATGTTTTGAACCCATAACCTCTCGCATGAAAGGCAAGTCCTCTAGCCCCTACCTAGATCACGAGTTCAACAGGTCTATTCCTGGCAATCATAATCAGGAATCAGGAATCCTGAGTCTAGAAAACCGCTTTTATAGCGATTTTCAAAGCGAGTTTTTCGACGGAAAGCCTTGATTTATTAAAAACACTATGCTCCAGAATATTTTCGTTAAGAAAATCGCTTTGAAAACCGCTACAAAAGCGGTTTTCTAGCCTCAGGATTCCTGATTACGGAATGCCAGGAATAGGCCTGCAGGGTTAGGGGCTAGAGGAAAGGCAAGTAGTCACATTACTTTTTTAGATGCGTTTGGAATTGATAAGATAAGTTAATTTAGATAACATTTGCAAAATAGTGTCAAAAATTAGTTCAATGCATACGTATATGTACAATTAATAATTGTTCCACTTTTTCAGGTAATGGATGGATGTTGTTTCAAGATAACGAACGTTGAGATTCATATAATGTTACTGAGCCTATAAAACAACTGTGTAATAAATATCAGAGTTTAGAAACATAGTAAAGAGGTTCCGTACGGAAAGGTGTAATTCCTTCGTGATTGCACAATTTACGTAAAATTCAAATTGCAATTAATCGATTGAGGTTTGAACTTTCTTTTCCCTTTAAAATACGCTCGAAACGACCCGGGTCGCGGTCTGATTTGAAACATCGTTACCAAAAAGCACGCTCAAAACTGGTCCGATTCGCGCTTACAGCCCTCAAAATAGCGTCCCGTGAACGGTATGACGTTAGCGCTGCGTCACGCAATGCCGTACACAGTGCTCACGCTTCGGAGGTAGAACACCGTGTGTGGAACTGTCAATGTCATTTTTTGGCGTTTGTAAACAGTAATCATCGTCTTTCCACCGTGTTTTTTCAAAATCCTCCGTTCAAAAGTCAAGTTCAGCTTAGAGTAATTGATAAGATTCAAATTTGAGTTGAACTACGAGAACTAATGTCTGTTTCATGTTTGTTATTTTTTTTCCGTAAGCGCGTACACAAACTGTCCGAATCGTTTGTAATGCTTACTGCTTTGAGCGTGCAATCTGATTCGGGACGCTTGTGAACGCTTTTAGCAGTGTACTCGATTATAGTTTAAATCGGAACGCACTGCCGAAGTCTCAGCGTATTGGTTGCCGCCGAAATTCGGCGTCCTGATTGGTCCGTTCATCTTGGCCATAGCGCCGCCGGCCGGCGCGCATCAAACAGCAGTGACAACTGACTTTCGCGCGCGAGCGAACCAACTTCTGGCCGTCGCAGATCCACAAAACCAAAGAACATTCTTTGCATAGACTACGTTTATCTAGAACAGTGACCTCAGTGACTATCCTATCAGTCTTGTTGCTTAGAAGAGACTGCACCGCACCGCTGCCGCCGCCGCTGCCGCCAATCTAAGCCGGTGCGCGGGATGAAAGGTCGTAAGGTTAGTAAGTCAAACCTCAATCAAATTGCAACAATACAGTCCACTTACTTTCGTAGATCTCAAAACAAAATACATTATTCATTATTTGTGATGGTATGTATGAATTTTAACGCTTTCTGATAAATCTGTAAGAATTTACGATTCATTTAAAATCAAATTAAAAGTAAAAAAAAACCTATGGCGAAACTCAAAGGCTTGGATGGGTACGGCGGCGGCGCGCGGCAGGCGCGGTTCCGGTTCGAGACGATAGATGTCGTTCGATGATCACCACTTCCGGCCTGTCTTGAGCTTCCGCCGGCGCCCTGTCGCTCAGCCTGGAAATATTATCAATTTAATTTTATTGGTGAAATTGGGCAGTCACGGTACTTTAGGCCTCGTGTACACTCTGTGGCAAGAAGGTTGATATTTGGAATCTAATGTCGAGCAACAAATATCGGTGTCCGCCATTGACTTATATATTACTTCGTAAGGACCCGGTCAACGCGCACGACTAATGGCACCAGTACGTTGGCCCTAAAATAATAGTTTTAGGGCCAACGCGACTCAGTCGTCTGCGGACCACTGTAGAGTGATGTTGAGTCGTGAAAATGCCTAGTTGCGTAGTAAAAGGGTGCATAAAATACGATACGAAAGTTATAAAGACACATGGAATAACGTATAATCGATAAGTAAACTCAGATAATATTTTTTCCTGTTTAACAATTGATATTTTGATTGATAGCATTTTCAATCGATAATTTAATTAACTACCAAAGTTCATAAGCGGGCAAGTGACGCCATGCCGCGCGTCGCACGTGTAGGTGAACTAACCTTGTACGGGCGTCCTTTTTATTTCTGGTTTATTTTGGAGTCGATATGAGTATGAGTGGGTTATCAAAGATTTTTTTTAATGTGATCTATCATGCGAATACTCGAAATAAACGTCCCGACCTGATCTACTTGCCTGTTATGTCAAAATTAGTTTTCGTTTTATCTTGGGAAACACTGGTCATAGACCTATCATGCGACCACTCAAAGTAAACGTCCCGACCTGATCTACCTGCCTGTCATGTCAAAATTTGTTTTCGTTATATCTTGGGAAACAGTGGTTGTAGACCCATGATGCGACCACTCAAAGTAAACGTCCCGACCTGATCTACCTGCCTGTCATGTCAAAATTTGTTTTCGTTATATCTTGGGAAATAGTGGTTGTAGACCCATCATGCGACCACTCAAAGTAAACGTCCCGACCTGATCTACCTGCCTGTCATGTCTACGTCTCGACCAGTGTTTCCCAAGATATAACGAAAACAAATTTTGATTGTTTTCGTTTGACATGACAGGCAGGTAGATCAGGTCGGGACGTTTACTTTGAGTGGTCGCATGATGGGTCTACGACCAGTGTTTCCCAAGATATAACGAAAACCAATTTTGACATGACAGGCAGGTAGATCAGGTCGGGAGGTTTACTTCGAGTGGTCGCATGATGGGTCTACGACCAGTGTTTCCCAAGATATAACGAAAACAAATTTTGACCAAACAGGCAGGTAGATCACAGACCAAGCAGGTACAAGAGAAAATTCAAATTGTATTTAACTTGAATACCTTGAAATTACAAAAAACATTTTTCATTCTTAATTATTTTTTTGTTAGTCGATTTTTTTTTCGACTGTACTAAATGAACATAAAAGTTAAACTAAAAAGAAAACATTTATAAGTACGCAGGTACAAGGTTACATCGTTAGACCTAATGCAACATCGCGGCGAGTTGTCAACACGGCTTTGACACGGCGCTCGCGTAGTTCTTCCGAGTTTGGATAGATGGCGCTACTTTTTTCTTGTATGGAGAAGATTTGTTTCAACTCTATATGAGGGCGTATCCTTACCTTTGAAATCATTGGTGTCCGCATATTTTAGATTTTTCTGTAATTGTAATGGTAACACAGAAAACAAAACGTTTATGGGAATTTTCTTTTTACTTTAAAATCATTCCGTTTGGATTTTTTAAAATAAAAAAAATTTGCAGGCTGCCTGATATTAGATATTAAATGTATACAATAAAAATTATTAAACCACCTTCATCACTAAAGTGTTAATTACTTGTACTGGTATTGACTGCAAGCTCTTAAGAAAACCTCTAATAAGTGGCGATTGAGCTAATCGGCAGTAGGTTAGTTTTATTTATTAGGCCTCAAGTGGCGCGACACTTCGGCGATCGCTCTCCGAAGTTAAGCAACGCTGGGTCCGGTCCGGTCTTGGATGGGTGACCATTCGACTGGTGAGAGAGGCTGGCCGTGGTTCGGATTCCACGTTAAACTGTAGGTCCCCTTCCTTACTTACTAGGCGGTAGGGTTAATCCCGCCCGGGTTGGTACAATCGCATTGGATGAACGATGGTCGAAGCGGCAATTAAAATTATCCGTGTTTTCCATCCAGTTCAATGTAGCCGTGCAATATAAGGAGGGTCCTGGCATGGCACCTAGTTCCCATGTGGTGTGTTGGGCTAATAACATGACAGAAGGTGTGGTATTAGCCATCCATGTTCAGTCACATAAAAAAAAGGTGAAAAATGATCTTAGTCGGGTGAGTCCGTTAGTCCCCTGCACATGCGAGGGAATAAATGCAGTGGGTGAAATTTTATTATTTTTTCGTGCCGATAGTGATGCATTTTTATACTTATTTTAATGAAACGAATCCAAATATTACTGGACACTAATGCTGAGATTCATAAAGATCACCTGTACTTGGCTGAGTCAAAGTATGGCTTCCAAATGTCAAAATTTGACATTAGTTTCATAAATGTTATGTCAAAACTGACAGCCGGAAGGCGCACTTTGGCTCGGCCAAATACAAGTGAGCTTTATGAATCTCAGCATAAGTGCCATGCTAGGAACGTCATTATGCTGTACGGTTATTTGAACTGGATGAATAAAATAGAATAATTGCATTGAGACTCCGATCATCTTCCGTTCAATGCGGAGTAAGTAAGGGGACCTACAGTTTTACTTAGAATCCGATCCACGGCCTGGCTCAACGGTCCTAAGCGAATACCTAACCAAAACCCGACTACAACATCTAATATTTACGCGTCGCGTCTCGTAGCTTAGTGGCGCAGGGACTTGGTAACAGGTAACGGAGGTCTGGGTTCAAATCCCCGTCCCAATTATGCAACACTGCTTTTCTTTCTGAGTAGGATTAGTGCATTTGGGCACGATTGTGAGCTGCTCCATGGTTCAGAATCCAGGTACAGGAGGTCCTAGCATACCAGAGGCCACTGTGTTTTTCATTCAGAGTTGAATAAGTGCATTTCGTCACGAATGCGAGCTGTTCCATGGTTCGGAATCCATGTTAAACTGTAGGTCCACTCCCCCTACTAGGTGGTAGGGTTTAAGCCCGCCCGGGTTGGTACCATCGCATTGGATGAAAAGATGGTGGAAGCGGCAATGGAAAATTGTTCGAGTTTTTCATCCAGTTCAATGTAGCCGTGCCCATAAATCCTAATAGTTGTGTGGTATTAGCCATCCATGTCAGGTTGCATAAAAAAAAGATTAAACTATTTAAATGATATTTGAATGCTATTGCTTTTAAGTGAAACTGGGGACCTTAACAACTGATGACTCTAAAGAGAAAATGCCCATTAATTGTCAAAGAAGTAATTTATTACAACACCACGAGGGCTATGGACAGGGTTGCTGGTTTCACTTTTTCATTTATTTAAACTTTTTGGTAGTCAAACTACACTTGTTACGTCACAAAGATCCGCGGATTCGATCAACCCAGTGAAGAAGTAATGTCAAAATCAACCCAGTAAAGAACCTCCCCTGGTATTGAATTACGTTGCTTTTGGTCGCTGCTTCTTATGGAAAAAACCGAAAAATAATGACAGCGCACCTATAAACAAATTTAGAGATGGTATCAATTTTTATTCATAGGTTTATGTATTTGAGCGGCCCGTAGCTTAGGGGGACGAGGGACTTGTCTCCCACGCCAGAGGAAATGGGTTCGATCCCTGCCCTGTCATGCAACGCTCTCTTCCTCTTATTGAGTTGGATACGTTCATTTCGTCACAAATGCGAGCTGTTCTATGGTTCGGAATCCATGTAAAACGAAAATTCCCTTCCCCCTACAAGGTAGTAGGGTTGAGCCCGCTCGGCTCGGCATGGCATTGGATAAAAGTAAGGTCGAAGTGGCAATGAAAAATTGTCCGTGTTCTTCATCCAGTTCAAGTAACCCGTTCAAAAGGGAAGCCCTTGCGTGGCACCTAACTCCTACGGGAATGTTGGGTGTGTAGCCATCCATGTCCAGTTACATAAAAACTGGACAACTCTAAAACGCGGCGTGTCCGCGGAAAAAGTGTGTAGCTGGCACAGAAATCGGAATTTACTAAACCGATTTTAGTATATTCCGATTTCTGCGGTAGCTGGCAACCCTGCCGGCGGAGGGACGAGGGGTCGGGGGTGAGGGGCGAGTAGGCTGCATCCCTCGCAGCAACCACCGCGTGGCAATTAAAGTTGGAGCTTTACGCCGAAGACAATTTAACTTTTTCCAGGGCCTCGTCGCCGGGAGTTTGCATATTATTGAAAGAAAGACGTGAATTAGCATGATATTGGGAGCCCCGACCCGCTGGTGGAGAGGTTGGTTTAGCGCGCGGCTGATTCCATGAAGAGGGACACACGTTCGATTATTGAGACATTGCAGGCATAGATAAAAAGGAAGGAGATATGCCATCTGTTGTTGTATAGCCATCCGCGTCAGGTTGCATAAAAACCGGTCAAGTGCGAGTCGGACTCGCACACGAAGGGTTTCGTACCATCGTACAAGATTTACCACAAAAAACACGTTTTTAGTATGGGGCCCTCCTTTAATTTTTATTATTTTATAATTGTACCTGTTTGTTGTTATCGCGGCTGAATCAATACATAATCTGTGAAAATTTCACCTTACTACCTGTTACGGTTCATGAGATACAGCCCTGTGACAGACGGACGTACGGACGGACAGCGGAGGCTTAGTAATAGGGTTCCGTTTTCACCCTTTGGGTACGGAACCCTAAAAACTAATAAAAAATGTTTGTTGCACTGTTCCATTGTATCGTTGAAACTCGAAATAAACGTCTCCACATTAGTAGTGATCGGATTCGTGAGCGAATTGTCTGGCCGGCGCTACCGCCAATGAATGTATTTCCACTATTAGGTGGCAGCGCTGCCGCCAAAATGAGTGATTTATGATCGCCCGACATTCGTCACACGCTGGTTTCAACACCAGCATTCCTTTCATGCATTTTGTCCTGGAAACCTGGTGTCCCTATCTGAATGGAAAGACCCGATCAGATTGGATTCGCAGCCGGACATATAGAAACATAAATAGTAAAATAAATAAATGGATAGGCTATTTTGTCTCCGCAAATAGTATTTTATTAAATACCAACAGTTTCAGTTATTTGAAATATAAGTGCAATAGATTAAATAAGTGAAGATCGCTGTCAGGAAAGCTCTTACAAGCTATAGCGTCACAGATACATTGGATAGCTTGTTTTCATTAGTAAATAAAACAAAAAAAGAGTAAGACCTTAATTGAAAAACCCACCGAGCACAGGACGTGTATTCTTGGCATTCAGTCATTGCGGATTCAGTAGAGTTAACAGAAGAAGAATTTACTTTGACATTACGGTTAACTCTACTGAATCCGCAATGACTGAATGCCAAGAATACACGCCCTGGTAGGACTAGAACTTTTAGGCTAAAGTGCAAAATCTCTGTTTAGTTCTACCAAAAACGTAAGTTTGGCAGTAGCATTTAGGTATTTTTTTTTTTTTTTTTATGCGACCTGACATGGATGGCTAATACCACACAACTACCGTTATGATATTAGCCCAATACACCACATTCCCGAAGGAATTAGGTGCCATGCCAGGACCTTCCCTTTATGAGCACGGCTACATTGAACTGGATGGAAAACACGGACAATTTTTTGTTGCCGCTTCGACCATCTTTTCATCCAATGCGATGGTACCAACCCGGGCGGGCTTAAACCCTACCACCTAGTAGGGGAAGGGGACCTACAGTTTTACATGGATTCCGAACCATGGAGCAGCTCGCATTCGTGACGAAATGCACTTATCGAACTCTGAAAGAGAAAGACAGTGGTGCAAGTTGGTATTGAACCCGGGTCTCTGGTACGCTAGGCCAGTCCCCGCGCCACTAGGCTACGAGCCGCTCGAATATGCCGCTAGGTATGACTATTTTAAAACTTACGCGAGAAATAACTTTAATATTTAGCTTGAAGATGGAGCCTATGTGAGGCTCCGAAACGTCGAGCAGCACGTGCTGCTCCTCACACGCGCGGTAAGCTAAACTAAATATTACAGCATTTAGGTTGTCATTCATGATATCAAATATCGCACTCATCAAAGAAAGAAGCTCTTATTTACTTACTCTGTGATAAATCGTGTATTATGTAATTAATGAAGACGAAAAAAAGTGAAAAAAAAATGATAACTTATAGACCAGTGGAGTTTCTTTGCGGGTTCTTGTTCACTGAGTTGTTCGAATGCGCGGATCAATCAAATTGTGACATGACTTAGGGTCTCTTCCGCCAAGTATCGATTGCTTAAACTTCACAGTAAAAGGCCTTTCTTACCGTCTCGCAATCGATCCCAGTGCAAGATAATTAGTACTTTAGTAGTAAATGCCCTTTAAGTTTCGATAACTATAAATGAACGTGGTAAATAAATCAGCAATTGGTGAAAACCAGGCTTAGTGTAGTTTGACTACCAGAAGTTGAATAAATAAAAAATGTGAAGTGATAATTTAAAAATCCAAATATATCCGGGCTTATTTTTCGTCCGAAGAAGAAAGAAGATAGATCTATAAAAAAACATAACCACAATACTAACCAGTAACCAGAGATTGTTACAATTAGGCGAAATTTTGTATGATGCGTGAAATTAAGCTTCGAGTTAGAGTTTTCTGATAGACAGACGGTCAGGCATAGGATAGAACCTAGGGGTTCCTATTTCTTTGTGCTAACGGAACTAAACAAGTTGGTAATGGTAGATTAGACAGAGAGGTAATACGATAAAGCGGTAGTCACGGATTTTTTAAAGTAAACTCGAATATGCCATTATTTGATATTGCGCGCATTTTCGGCATGTGTCTACTTGCTTTCATCGTGTGTATGTCTGAATATATTTTATTTCGAAAATAATTGAGTATGAGGTGCTTAAAATTTTTTTTTCACATAACTGGTAATTGTATAATTGTTTTAAACAGAAAAAAATATGCTACCTAGTAGCTCCCATTTTCATTACCAATAAGGTAAATGAACTCCTGAAAGAACTTTCTGAAAAGAGAAGCCGTTAAAGAACTCGCAATTAAAGCCATCAACCCTTCCGTGAGCTTTGTCTTAACAAGCTGGCGATAAACGTAAAAGAGCTTGTTTTGTTTTATTTGTTTCCCTCGTCGGAGTCAAAAGTTATCTCTTTTAAATGTTGGGTCTTTATTTCGTAATGGTGGCACAAGAAAAAACCGGCCAAGTGCGAGTCGGACTCGCACACGAAGGGTTCCGTACCAACGTACAGGATTAAAAAAAAACACGTTTTTTGTATGGGGCCCTACTTTAATTTTTATAATTTTATAATGTTATAGCGGCAAAATAAATACATAATCTGTGAAAATTTCAGCTTCCTATACCTGTTACGGTTCATGAGATACAGCCCTGTGACAGACGGACGTACGGACGGACGGACGGACGGACAGCGGAGGCTTAGTAATAGGGTTCCGTTTTCACCCTTTGGATACGGAACCCTAAAAACCGGCCAAGTGCGAGTTGGACTCGTACACGAAGGATTCCGTAGCATTTAACAAGAATTGACCCAAATAAATCACGTTTCTTGGATGGTGGCCCCCTTTATTTTCTTAAGTTGTTTGTCATTTGTATTTGCAGTTATAACGACAACAGAAATACACACTCTGTGAAAATTTCACCGGTCTCACCTTTCGGTTCATGAGATACGGCCATGTGACAGACGGACGGATGGACTGACGGACGGACGGACATCGGAGGCTTAGTAATATGATTTCGTTTGGTATCCTTTGGATACAGAACCCCTGGCAGATGGCCTATTCTTGGAATTCCATAATCAGAAATCACGAATCCTGAGTCTCGAAAATAGCTTTTATAGCGATTTTCAAAGCGATTTTCTAGACGAAAATATTCAGGAGAATAGTATTTCAATTAATCAAGGTTTCCAGTCCACAAAATCGCTATGAAAACCGCTATGAAAAGCGCTTTTCTAGGCTCAGAGTTCCTCATTGCGGAATTCCAGAAATAGGCCTGCTGGCCTACAGTTAGATAATTATTGGCGTAAGTATGTACCCATATCCTTGCATGGGAAATTTTATTATAAACCATGCAATTTAAAAAGGAAATTGACTCAAAGTATAATTTAAAATTCTTTCTTTAAATTAAGAATTTATTTCCTCGTTCGCCCTGCCTATCTAAGTCATGAATATTGTATGAGGGTATACCTATACTCGTACCTAAGGTAAGATGTGGAGTGGGCGAGTACATAAGACGGGCACACAGCGCCGGACGCTGGAGAAACGAATCTATTGACAAAGGAACACTGAAGAACCGAGGGGGCAATCACATACAAAGAATCGAATGGGAAGTACAGAATGCAGTATTTGAAGATCATTATTAAGCCCATGGCAGTTCTTTTCGATGTGTTCATCTTTTTTGGCAACACTTCAGACTATTATGTAATATTTACATATATTCATATTTTAGGCTCTTTACACCAGATTCTTATTGATCATTAGTTCGAAATACATTTTTCAGAAATCAGTTCAATTTGTAATAAGTTTAGCTTTTCGTTATGTTACTATGTGATCAGGTCACTGTAGTAGTTCATGACAGAAATAATAGTAATAAAACTAAACGTTTACATGTAACACAATATTTATTTTTTCTTCTTGTTGCCACTGGAGTAGAGCATCGTTTTAAGGTCCTTGCTTGTGGTGACGCTTGGTTCGGGTCACCTCTTCCCCTAAAATATGGTTGACAGAGGCGATGGCTGGACCCGGCGTGATGCTCGTGAACGGGTGCTGTTTGTGGGGACTGGCCTGCTCCAATTGTTAGATGATGGACATGTTAGATGACGGACATGACTTTGCAGAATAAACAGATATTTTGCAGATATTTGTCATGAACTGTTGCATACGGCGTGAATGGTAGATTTTTGTGAATTAATATTAATTTAATGTATTGACATAAACGGGTACCAATAACCCGTTTGTAAACTTAGACTAAGTGGACGTTTAAAAAAATCAGCGAAGTTTCTTGCCAGTTCTGCTTCGCCGTGAATGCTGAACTGGCTAATGATAAAATATGACAAATCCGAGTGCAGTGTGCTGCCTGTGGATGATGAATAAACAATAAACAATTTGTCAAAGCATACGTTTGTTGTTGTACGTGTGTCATTGTTTTTGGTGGGATTTTGGGTTGGGAATTCTGTTTTTTGTATGGATGTAGCCATACACACCTCATGGAAAGTAGGGATTAAGGTGGCCCAACCCGGCGGGCCTAACTCATTCGCGGGCACGGTACAAAACCGTGCTGTTGCGCTCTGGGACCTTCTCTGTTTCAAAGAATAAGACAGGCTCCGTGATGAGAAAGATGCAATATGTCCTCAAAAAAGACAATGTGCATAGTGTATGATTTGAAGATTTATGAAAATTTTAATTTAAAAACGACTTATAGCTAAAAGTAAACCACGACCGCTGTAGTAAAAAATCGAACAAAAACCAAATAGATTATAAATCTTGATTTAATAAGCTATGTCTGATGACTAATCTTTTTAAGATGTTCTTAATTTATCATTGCGTAATCCACCTCCAAAGTTATTGTATAAAACGCGCGAAAAATGCGAACTTTCGGACCTTATAATTTAGAAACCAAACACAATTTTACAATGCCAATGGTCATCAGACATCTAGTTCGATCAAATAAAGCTATTTTGAGCAAAATTTTGGATCTCTGACAAGAAATATGGGCGTGATCTTCTTTCCCCATTTGTATGGGGAGATGAGCGGGATGGGCCACCTTAACCCTACCGCCTGCCTAGCGAGTACGGAAGAGGACCTAAAGTTCTATCTTAATCACCTGTTACTACTTGCACGGGAATAAATCCAGTAAGGTAATTTGTATACTATTAACATGCCGAAACCCTGGCCGCACTTTGTTTTTCTGATTCGATTCTAATTGCAGAGGTAACTCGTTTTTAATACGTTCTTGTTTTCAATGGTATTAAAAGATATTTTCGGTGTTTATTTTTATATTCCAGGCAAATGGTTGCAGAAAAAGTATGTTCTTCTTCGTTGAGCTAAGAAGTTCCAACTCTGACAGTTCACTATTTGATTAAGAATGCAATCGAGTATACGTACAACTGAAAAACCGGCGGTTATTTCAACAGCCATTAATTAGAAAGACCGGATATTTTTGGGTAGAATCGAATGTTAAATTTACTTGGAATCATAAACTAAATACACGCAGAAAGTAAAATTGTATCATACCAGCATTGATTTGTACCATAAAAGTCTCTATAATTGGCAGCGACCTACCCCCCTATCCTACCCTATACTATCCATATCCATACTAATAGTTATTATAAATTCGAAAGTAACTTTGTCTGTCTGTTTCACGCCTGAAGAGCTAAACCAATTTTTCTGACATTTAAATTTCACCTTGGGAAAAGACATGGCGACCTTTTGTGGCGAAATTAAACTCAAAGAGGTCGGAAATGGGGATTAAAGTTTGTATGGGAAACCTATATAACATAAAATGTTAGGTGCAGCCCGACATCAGTCCTAAACGACATTGACCCGAACGGAGCCTTCAGTAAATTTTTAACTTAAACTTTTTAACGTAACTTTAACTTAGTAACTTGTTTATTGGGGGCTTTGTTTGGAAATCAATGTCAGGTATTAAATGGTATGAGAAGAATACAAAGAACAGAATTTTAGTTTTGAAGTAATGAATACATTAATTACAATAATACATGACAATTTAAAAGCGTGAAACCAAATAAACTAAATCAATTCTTCGAATTCGGAAGATAATAGAAACGTGCCTAGCAGCAATTCCGCGCTGTACAGCCAAACTTAGCCTCTGTAGGAGAAACCATCATGCTCTGCTATCTTCTGTCGATTCTCCTATTATTTGTTCAAGAGGAGAGGTGACAATTTTACCCTCTATAAAGATGGGACCGAGTGCTTCCAACGCTATTGGGATAAAATCAATTTTTTGGTTCATTATCAATCGGTAATTGACAATTTTAGAGTCCGCAAGGCTCTAAAAAGGATGGAATCTTAGCAGAAATAAAATCACATTTAATGATGTAAACTCATTATATTATATTGGTATTTGGGTTCCCTTAAAATTAATGGCAACAACATAGCAAGCAAAGAGTGATGCATACATTGGTATAATTCTAATTCATGAATCGAAATATACATTAAAGCATAGTAAACAGAACAGACTCCTGAATAGATTATAGACATTCATTGAGCAAACCTTCAGGAGATGAGCGCTTTGCAACGAGAGCAAGATCCCGCTAGGAAGGTCCAATGTGTACAGTTGAGGACACTTGAAGTTATGCAAAAGCCAAGGCGGGGCTTTTAAATATGTTAACTTTTTAAAACGCTTTCCTTATACTTCTTTCCTCCTTCTTTCCGTTTACCTACTCCTTTTCCCATTCCCATTGCTCACTAAAACAACCATTCTGGCTTTAACCAACCACGTATAATAATAGTAATTCCAGATTGTTTCCGCCAGAAGGCGGAGGCCGCAAAAACTGGTCGCCTCCATTAAGTCCAAAAAGCACAAGGTCCAAAACCCAGAAGGTCCAAAAGTATGTATTATTTGTTTTGATTATAAACAGCACATAGTCCAAAAAGCATATAGTCCAATTGGACGTTTATTGCATTACCATTTCCCGACCATTTTATCGAAACTGGTTGCATAAGCTTTCTTTTGTTTATTCCGAAATACTCAACGAAATTCTGGATCCGACATGTCGGAAATTGTACCCTTGAATTCCCGACTTGTGGAGCAGCAGGTCTATTCCTGGAATTCCATAATCAGCAATCAGGAATCCCGAGTCTCTAAAACCGCCTTTATAGTAGTTTTCAAAGCGATTTTATTGACGAAAATATTCCGGAAAATTATTTTTTTCATTAATCAAGGTTTTCCGTGGAAAAACTCGCTTTGAAAACGGCTATAAAAGCGGTTTTCTAGACTCAGGATTCCTGATTCCTGATTACTGAATGCCAGGAATAGGCCTGCAGGACGTGTGTATTCTTCTTTGAATCTAACGGAATGAGGAATTGCTGGTTCAGACGGAAAGTATACGGCATTGTACCTGAGGCAAAATACACCGACGTTTCGCCAGGTTGCCATTTATTTGCGCTTCTTCCGGCCACGACACAATTACTGCATTAGCGGGGCTTCGACGGGCGTTAGCACCGGGGTGTCGGGCAAAGAATTACGGCAGAACTGCGAGACGCTTTGCAGCGGACTTTGTATTGTATTGTATTGTTGATTCGTCATCCGTAGATAGTACACTGCACTCAGATTTGTCATATTTTAACATTCGCCGGTTCAGCAAAACAATACACAGCGAAGAAGAACTGACAAGAAACTCCGTTGATTTTTTTAACGTCCACTTAGTCTAAATTTACAAGAGTGTTTGTCATTTTGTTTAACAAAAATCTAGTTAAATGCGAATGGTTTGATTGCGTTAAGTTCCTGATCTTTATGGAATGAAAAAAAAATATAACATTTATGATTCCAGCTAACGTTCTACCAAAACAGAAAGAAAATGTCACAGAAATTGATATTTTATGTATAGAAAAAAATTGTGAAGTCATGTCTCAAATATATATGTTTTCGAGTTTGGGGCTTATATTGATTTTAACAAATATTTATTTTAATACCATTTCAAAGATCTTAACATTATCTACCCATTCAGCGAAGAACAATAAAAAAGCCGGTTTCACGCGTTATGCGGGTTGGTCACATTTAGAAAGAATTATTCCGAGCTGCTCTAACGAAGCGAGACGTCGGGCTTTGGCAATCTCGTTTTAATCGCAAAAATTGGTCCAAAATATTTAGGTATGAGGATGCTCTTAACATGAATTCACGAAAGTTAACAATTCCTGCCATATTCATGACAATTATAATTTGATTGGCAAATACTATTCCCGCCAACTAACATGTTGCCAATTGGAGCAGGCCAGTCCCCAAAAAGAGCAGCCGTTCACGAGCATTACGCCGGGCACAGCCATCACCTCTCTCGACCATATTTAGGGGAAGAGATAACCCGATGTGTATTAATTAATAAAAGATCCCTGTAAAAAGAACTACTCTACGAATATACTGCAAGGCTGGACCCGAACCAGCAGAACATACTATTCGCGGGTATTGTATTGCGTCTAACCAATTTCTCCACCTGCTGTATACCCATAATTTGGAACTCTCCTGCAGTCCCTCGAAATACAACCAAAACCTAAGATTTAATCACTATGCTGCCTGTTCGCCTGCTATTCACCCGGCGATGTCATCGATGGCTAACAGCATTTGCATATGATTATAATATGAATGCAAAGAAAAACGGATTTTGGCTCGATTATTTATTTGCCATTTTTAGGGTTCCGTACCCAAAGGGTGAAAACGGAACCCTATTACTAAGCTTCCGCTGTCCGTCCGTCCGTCCGTCCGTCCGACCGTCCGTCCGTCCGTCCGTCCGTCCGTCCGTCCGTCCGTCCGTCCGTCCGTCTGTCACAGGCCTGTATCTCAGTAACCGTAACAGATAGACAGCTGAAATTTTCACAGAGTGTGTATTTATTTTGCCGCTATAACAACAAATAGGTAAGATAAACAAATAATTCAAATTAGAGGGGGCCCCCATACAAAAAACGTGATTTTTTTGGATTATTTTTTTGTAAGATGGTACGGAACCCTTCGTGTGGGAGTCCGACTCGCACTTGGCCGGTTTTTATAATAATCAAATCAAATAATTTATTGTAACATAATTAGGCACTGGTACAGAGTAATCTTACCGCTACCTACAAAATGCTCTTCGTCACGTTGCACCCACATACACAGCGGTCTAGACTACAATTGAATAGTATTTTAGGTCGTAGAAAGTATTTTCTAGGAGCCAGTTGTGTAAGCGAGTGAAACATTTTCCATAATCCAACTCTTGTCGGATTTGTATTGGAAGTTTGTTATAGATGTTTATGCTATTATAGTGAAGGCTTTTCTTATATTTACTTGTGTAATGTTTTTTCTGTGTAACATTACCCTTATTCCTAGTATCATATTCATGTATTTGTTCACTAAACTCTGACGGATTCCTTCTCACGTGCAACGCAGTCTTCTTTATGTAGATGTCGTAGACAGTAAGCATCTTTAGTTTAATATTTAAATATTTAATTAATTATTGACAGCGTTTTGTTCAAGGCAGCCTTACGTTTTCAATCTCCACTCCTCTCACGTAGTAATGGAGCCATTAGAGACGTTGCACAGGCAACAATGGAGCCTTCTTCGGAGCTAATAGCTCAGCCTTCTAGCCTGAGTCTCTTCCCGCGCGTCGGTACGTGAAGCGAGGTACAGGCCCAGGGGCAGAATCGCCGTTAAATGTGAGAAAATACGCGAGGCTTTTCGATCAATCCTGCGCCAATCAGAAGTGAATACCAAATATTCTACCCAATAAGATACTTAAGATAAGTAGATTTTTTATGTATTTTTTATAACACACACACAAAATCGTGCTATTGGGTATCTGGGACCTTCTCTGTTTCAAGGAAAAAGACAGGCTCCGTGATTAGGAGGATGCAACGCGTCCACAAAGCAGACAATGCGCATAGTGTGATTTGATAAGATTTAATGAAATTTGAATTACAAAACGACTTCTAGCTAAAAGTAAACCACGACCGCTGTTGTCAAAAATCTAACAAAAACCATATTGATTATACGTTTTCATGAATATGACCAATGTCTGATGACACATTTTTTTTACGATGTTTTTATTCAATCGTTGAGTAATCAAATCAAAACAAAATATTAATTAAGTATAAATTAGAATGATTAATGAATTTTATTTAATAATGCCATAAAATGTACTCCTCCTTCCTTTTATTAAATTGTAATTAATAGACCGGGGTAGATACGGTTTGAGAAGCACATGAAATCCGAAATAATTTTTTTTTTCAGAAATATATAATTTCATGTTCATATGCTTACATTAAGTTTGCAACATTTAGTGGGCCCGGAATATAGAAAAAAAATTAAAATGTATTAAAAAATATATATCTCCTAAACAAATATTTAGAAACGGTATTAAAAAAAGTTATATGTTAAGCCTTTTAAGGCGTAATGTAACTGGGAATTTGCAACAATTTTGTAATTACGGAAATGTATTTAAAAAAATGTTTTTACTAAAAAAAATCTATGCCGCGAACCTAACTTGCTATTGCTATATTTCTTTCTAGAATATGTAAAAGCAAATTAAATTCTTTAGAAACTATACAACGAACGATTTTATACGTATTTCGAATTTTTTGTTTAGCTTTTGTGTGAATGTAAACGTTATAAATGAAAAAAAAAATGTGCTTCTAATATTTGCAACATTTTACAAATTTCACATAATATAGAGTTTGCGGTCAGTTTCCAATTTCAGAAAATAAAATAGAATTTTCATTATTTGCTTTGCAGATATTAAATATTACAGATATTAAAAGTACAAAAAAAAATATATTTACACAGTTCCGTAAATAAGAAATTGTTGCAAATTCACAGTAATATTACACCTAAAATTAGCTAACATATAACATTTTTAAATAACATTTCTTAATATTTGTTTAGGAGATACCATTTTTTAAACATATTTCATATTTTATTTCTATCTTCCGGACCCCCCAAAATGTTGCAAACTTAATGTACACACGTCCACATGAAATACTACGTTTATGAGAAAAAAATTGCATTTCGGATTTAATGTTTTTCTAAGTGCTAAGGCTAAAGTTCCTGGAGTATAAACACTGCGTGAAGTGGAAGTTTAAGAAACAAAATACAAACCATGCAAAGTTTCTTATTGGCTTCTTTGCTTGATGTTTGCTTGGCTATGACAAACGTCAATGTAAAACATTATCAGCAGGTCTATTCCTGGCATTCAGTAATCAGGAATCAGGAATCCTGAGTCTAGAAAACCGCTTTTGTAGCGGTTTTAGAACCGATTTTCTTTATGAAAATATTCCGGAGCATAGTTTTTTTAATCAATCAAGGTTTTCCGTGGAAAAACTAGCTTTGAAAATCGCTATAAAAGCGGTTTTCTAGACTCAGGATACCTGATTCCTGATTACTGAATGCGAGGAATTGACCTGCAGAGTACAAAATGTCATCCAAATCGCTAGAGCCGTTACCGAGGGACCAATTACATTAATAATATGATATAGGTTCTTGCATGTATAAACAAGAAATGCTCGTTTAAAGTTATACGATGTAGATGGCCGTAACATCACACCAAGGTTGTGTCGTCTCCGAGGAAACTAATTAGTAATTACATCTACGCGTGCCTGCGGTCTTGAGGTATTTTAATAAATCAGTAGATATACCAAACCCGTCGGCTGCGATGGCGGCGGCGCGGTCACAGCATCGCCTGTCTCGAAGTACGGTGGTGATGGAGTTAAGCAAAAAAGAAACACGCTGAAAAAATTGCGTGATCTGTTTATTACATTTGATAGGAAATCTATAAACCGGCCAAGTGCGAGTCGGACGCGCACACAGGGTTCCGTACCATCGTACAAGATTTAATACAAAAAACAATCATGTTTTTTGTATGGGGCCCCCCTTCAATTTTTATATTTTTTAAAATTTTCCTTTTTGTTGTTATAGCGGCAAAATAAATACACACTCTGTGAAAATTTCAGCTGCCTACCTGTTACGGTTCATGAGATACAGCCCTGTGACAGACGGACGGACGGATGGACGGACGGACGGACGGACAGCGGAGGCTTAGTAATAGGGTTCCGTTTTCACTCTTTGGGTACGGAAATCTAAAAAAGAACGATAAAACAAACGTTACAATATTATTTTAAATGCAAGCAAATTGAGAATGACTACCAGGCGAATTGTCGACAGCGTAATCGAATGCAAATTGAATACCACATATTTAATGCCTTTGGTTTATATAGTAATTCGATTAGATTTCTATGCCGTTTTACGGAAATATGTTTGGTTATCTTTTATTTTTAATTTAACCTATACTGGTATGACATGAATTTAAGAGTTTCTTGTGTTTAGAAAATAAAGACTTCTTAAAGATTACAATGCTTCAAATGTACATAGATGTCGCTGAAATTCAAATTAATTAAGACTACAAAATACAAATGACCAACAATGAAGTAGTTGAGACTTAAATAATACGAAATAAATAAATAAATAAATTACTCAAGCCGATTATACTAGAAGTGTGTTTTGAAGCATGCAATGTAAATGGTAATTTTCTTCCAATTTCCATGTCTAGATTGTTGATTATTAGGCCTGAAATTATTAAAGTTAATGTCCAGAAATAAATCATATTCAAAAACAGTGCAGTCGATTCTAGCAATTTAACTGAATAGTGTTATTATTGGTTAGTACATCATTTAAAACATAATTAGTTTTTTTTTTATAAAACCACCTCTAAACGTTGATGTAAGTATCCCGAATGAACTACATTTTATTTCTAAATAAATGAACAAAGTTTGCTGACGTTATCACTAGTCTACTGCGACAATGGCCCGTGTTTTCCAACCAGTTCAATGTAGCTGTGTTCATAAAGGGATGGATATGATTTGGGTGGATATGATAAGCCGTTCATGTACAGATAAATTAATAAATTGACTCCCCCAGTATTAATAGTAAATATTCAGTATTATATACTTGTAAAAACAATTGGAAACTGGGCAATTTGTTTTGATTATGCAGGCGTAGCGGCTGCCCCCCGTGGGAGCGTCTCGTCGTCGGCGTAATCGCGGGGCGCTTGGTTTCTGAATGGCTCCTTATCGCATGAGCGCGTCCACGGCCGTAGACCTCGCACGTGCCTTGTCCTACAAACGTAACTGCAGAATGAGTCTAACGAGAGATGATCTAAGTTCCAATTGTTTTATTTTTTAGGGTTCCGTACCCAAAGGGTGCCAACGGAACCCTATTACTAAGCCTCCGCTGTCCGTCGGTCCGTCCGTCCTTCACAGGGCTGTTTCTCATGAACCGTAATAGGTAGGTAGCTGAAATTTTCACAGAGTGTGTATTTATTTTGCCGCTATAACAACAAATAGGCAAAAACAATAACAATAAGAATCAAAGGGGGGCCCCATACAAAAAACCTGATTTTGTTGTGTTAAATCTTGTACGATGGTACGGAACCCTTCGTGTGCGAGTCCGACTCGCACTTGGCCGATTTTTTATTTAACTTGACATCGATAGTTATGACCACACACCGTAATGATGTTAGCCCAACACACCGCATTAGCGAATGAATTAGGCGCCATGCCAGGTCCTTTCCTTTAGGAGCCAAGTGCGAGTCGGACTCGCACACGAAGGGTTCCGTACCATCGTACAAGACTTAACACAAAAAAATCACGTTTTTTTTTATGGATTTTATAATTTTTATTTATTTATTTATTTATTTATTTGGAAAATCAACAGCTTTTATAAACATAGCTTTTATACAATGACAAAAATGCAAAACATAAGCCAATAACAGATTTCCACTTCTTGTACAAAAAAGACTGTGCTCCAACTGTATTCGTCTATGATGGTGAGAGATTGTGTGAGGGTGTGTGTGGTGTGTCAGAGGGTGTGTATGTATATGTATGTGTGTAAATCATCTTGATGTAAATATATAAATATGGGTGGAATGAGAATGAAGATGTATGAAATTGATGAATGATTTTGCTTATTTCGTATTATTTAAATTTATGCTTAAATGTCTTCAAGTGTCACAAGAGCTTCAATAATTTTTTTTCGAAATGTATATTTGGTGTGGATGAAGATATCAATTTCATTGAACTTACGAATATAGTTTCGTGTAATACGCGTTAATATCTTATTTTTAGCATAGTTTGTGCGTTGAAGTGGCGCGTGAAATAATGGTATGTGTCGGGTACGACGGCAAGGCACATTCAAACTCAACTCGTTCAGCAATTCGACCCCGTACTATGTCAAAAAGCACCATCATGTCCAAGACATTCCTTCTTTTTTCTAGGCTTATCACCTTGTGCGCCAGACAACTAGCTTCGTACGAATCAAATGTTAAATTTCGTCGGTAATTTAAGTGCTTTATAAATTTATTTTGTATTCTTTCGATAGAAACAATATATTTCGCATACATAGGTGACCAGATACTACTGGCGTACTCGAGAACGCTGCGTACGTATGCAAAATATACTGTTTTTAAACATGCGATATCTTTAAACGGTTTACATACCCTAATAACAAATCCAAGACTTTTATATGCTTTTTGTGTAATATAATCATAATGTTGTGATAGCACAAGTTTGCTATCCAAAAGTACACCTAGATCGCGGATAAGATCTACTTTTGCTATAGGGGTACCATCGAATGTGTAATTGTAAATATTTGGATTACTTTTTCGGGTAAATGTGATGGCCTGACATTTTTTTATATTAAAATTGATTCTATTTCTGGCATAGTACAACGATAAACGATCTAAATCCTGTTGAAGTATTAAACAGTCTGTTAAGTTGCGTATTAGCATGTAATTTTTTTTATCGTCAGCATAAAGTAAATGTTTCGAGTTCTTAAAACATTCACTAATGTCATAGAGGTAAGCAACATAGAACAGTGGTCCTAGGTGCGATCCTTGGGGTACTCCGGAAGTAACTGCTACGTTGTTAGATTTGAGGCTTCCAATCACTACTATTTGCGAGCGTATTACCTATTTGTTGTTATAGCGGCAAAATAAATACACACTTTGTGAAAATTTCAGCTACCTACCTATTACGGTACATGGGATACAGCCCTGTGACAGACGGACGGACGGACGGACAGCGGAGGCTTAGTAATAGGGTTCCGTTTTCACCCTTTGGATACGGAACCCTAAGAAGGATCTAGTAAGGCAAGTAATTTTTTTCCAAACCATATAACAGTTTGCATTCGTGACATAATGCACTTACGCAACTCAGAAAGAGAAAGAAAGTGGTGGATGAACGGGGCGGATATCGAACCCATGACCTCGGAAACGGAAGGTAATTTCCCGCTCCCCCTCCCGCGCCTTGTCCTACAAACGTACGTACTACCCGCTCTATACTGTGCTAATACTAGATAACAACGATTGTTAGATTATAAACAGGATTAGTGGTGGATTTTTTTTATGTAACTGGTCATTTTTTCTATGCTACCTGACATAGATGGCTAACCCCACACAACTACCGTTATGATATTAGTCCAATACACCATATTCCCGAAGGAATTAGGTGCCATGCCAGGATCTTCCCTTTATGAGCACGGCTACATTGAACTGGATGGAAAACACGGACAATGTTTAATTGCCGCTTTGACCATATTTTCATCCAATGCGATGGTACCTACCCGGGCGGGATTAAACCCTACCACCTAGTAGGGGAAGGGGACCTGCAGTTTTACATGGATTCCGAACCATGGAGCAGCCCGCATTCGTGACGAAATGCACTTATCGAACTCGGAAAGAGAAAGACAGTGGTGCATGTCGGAATTGAACCTGGGCCTCTGGTACGCTAGGCCAGTCCCCGCGCCACTAGGCTACGAGCTAAGTCAATACATGGATAGGTTAATACCAAGCCATTATATTATTGTTAGCCTAACACACCACATGGTAACTAAGTGCCATGCAAGAATCTTCCTTATATTGGTTGGGGAAAAAGTTTCTTCGCATTTTTTAAGAAAATTCAAAACATTTTTTAATATGGTTTATTTACATTTAACTAAAGTATGTAGGTACTATTTTGTTCGATAACTTTTTGCCATCTTGTAGGTAGGGACATGATCCCATTGCTATAGAAATATTGGGACTTCTGATCAATATACCGCGACAAGTGGTTTTGGCAGTCCTCTCGTGATGTTAACCTGACACTGCCTAAAGAATTCTGAAGAGACCTAAACAGGTGGAAATCTGAAGGTGCAAGGTCAGGACTATACGGCGGATGCATTAACACCTCCCAGCCAAACTCTCTTAGTTTTTGCCGAGTGGCTAAAGATGTGTGAGGTCTAGCGTTATCATGATGAAAAACCACACCCCTTCTGTTGATTAATTCCGGCCGCTTTCTCTCAACTTCTTGCTTTAATCTCATCAGTTGTTCGCAGTAGAGTTCAGAATCGATGGTCCTGCCTGGTGGTAACAGCTCATAATGAATAATGCCCTTCCAATCCCACCACACACACAGCATCACCTTGTTGCGAGTTAACCCGGGTTTCGCCACAGTCTGTGAAGCTTGACCGGCCTTTGACCACGACCTTTTTCGCACGTTCTTGTCGTAAGTGATCCACTTTTCATCACCAGTTATCAGCTTCTTCAAAAATGGTTCGGTTTCATTGCGTCGTAATAAAGAATCACAAATGAGTACACGGTTCATTAGGTTTCTTTCAGTGAGCTCGTGAGGTACCCAAATATCGAGCTTTTTTGTGTACCCAGTTTTTTTCAAATGCGCTAAAACTGTTTTGTGGTCAATTCCTAGTTCTTCAGCTACGTCGTAACTACTGATATGCCGATCTTGCTCCACTTTTTCAAAAATGGCATCCATTTTATCCGTAATAGGGCGACCAGAGCGACGTGCATCTTTGACATCAAAATGTCCGGATTGAAAACGCTTAAACCAAATTTGTGCTACTCTCACAGACACTGCACTAGGTCCATAAACATCGCAAATTTTTTTCGCGGCTTGCGTTGCATTTTTAACTTTTTTGTAGTAAAATTTTAAAATGTATCGAATTTCTTCATTAGATTCACTCATTTTGACAGTACGAAAAACAAATGAGAATCACACATTTTCCTAATTTGAATTTGGAATTATGTTCTTTAAAATTTAAACTTTCAATGATACCAAAACCAGCCAGATACAAATAGTATAGCCAAAGAGATTTTATTACAAGTTCATACATACTATAATGCGAAAAGACTTTTTCCCCGACCTATTATTACTCGGCTACATTTCGGGTTCATTCAAATCGCCTCTACCACCTAGTAAGTAAGGAAGGGGACCAACAGTTTTACGTGGAATCCGAACCACGGCAAGCCTCAACGGTCGAAAACGATCACGCATCTAGACCCCGACCGCGCTCAGAGTTGCTTCACCCAGCTTATCGAACCGCAAGGCATCGCGCCAATGGGCTTTCGAGGCTGAGTAGCAGATTGCTCTCGGACAGCCTAGAGAAACAAGTCGGGTCGTTTGGCACACGACACTCACAATGGCTTGACGGCGCACAAGATACAGCTGGCTGTCATTGAGTTTATGTTCATCCCGGCAGATGGCGCCGCACCTTGTGCCGCCTTCTCCTCCGTGACATACACTAAGGCCTGGACCACATGAACGGAATAAAACCGGACGGACGGAATTAATTTGTTGAATCGTCTATGGAAGTGTATGGGTCCGGCCACATGCACTCACTGATTCCGGGGTTCCCAACATAGGCAGAAATTCCGTGCGTCCTGTTTTATTCCGTTCATGTGGTCCAGGTCTAAAGATGAAGGGATATACTGCTAATGTCCTACCCATAGATATATTAAGAAAATATCTGTGGTCTTACCTATGTAGAATAGGGGTAAATAAAAGCTTACAGGTGGCGTTGCAATTCACATTTGAGAATAGATTAAATGTAAACCAATGAATATCGATGAAATATTTTATTTACAATGACATTACTTACTTTATTTAGCGACTATTACTTACTATATTAGCGAAATTTAGACTTAAGCTTAGTTTATTGACGGTGTAACTTGTTCTGGCAGTGACGGGAGATGGCGCTGGTTATAAATGTCACAGTACCAGCAAAAATGACGTTGCATGACGTTAGTTATACCTTCCACTTTAATATATGGCCTTGACGACTCTGCCGCCGTCGCTGCTGCTACAGTTCCACATCGCTTATTTTGCGCGTGGCCAAATCTGAAACTAAACTATTTCAGTATTTTGAACGCGTAAAATAATGCCTTAAGTGTACTAAAGAGGAGAGATTCTCTTGAATGTGAGAAAGTTCTTCGAGGACGAAGAGGAAAGAAATTGGCAATAATCCCATTTCAAAACGTCACCGAGAGCGCCTTCGCCGTGTTGCCATTGCAACAAATCCGGTTACCCAGTATTGATTCCCTTTAGGCTTAGTTAATTTTAGAGGCAGAAATGTTCCCCCATAAATGATTTTATTTCCTGTGGTAACCATAAGACGACAGTGGAACCCCCAGCCAGGCGCAAAATTATCTATGTGGGACTATACCGCTCAGCGCCGCGGTCGCCGCTTCCGCAACCGCTGTCCGCTTCCCGCCATTGGCCCTCCGCCTTCCCGCCGCACCGTGGCATCTTGCCAGCCAGCAACCCTCCTGCACTTACAGATGTTATGAACACCTTGAATAATGTACTTAGTTCGCCGAGGCCGCGCGCCGCCGTCTGGGTTATTAAACTGGAGTCGTGTTGTTTAGTGAACTCGACGCTCTACGTATTATTGCAGACATTAAACAACAAATTATGCTTTAAAATGTGTATTTAATTATCTCATTAGTGGAAAGGTAAACAAATTATCACCTGTGTCACGATATAAGCCCGACACACCTCACAAGAACTAGGTGTCATAAATTGAACTGGATGGAGCTTTGCCTTTTTTTCTCTTATCTAAAATAAACACGTTGACAGAGAGAATGAAAAAAGTACAGATTTGGGTACTGATTGCATTGAGTACCGGATCGCAGTTTCATTTCATTTAATTTTTATTCATCATTTTGATCTTATGCATACACTTAGATACGTAAATTATAATAAACACTATCAGTGTCTGCTGTTAATAGGCTACGTCAAAATAAAAATATACAAAATCAAAATTGGAATGATAAAAGCAATTAAACAATTACAGTGAGCATAGAAGTACGGGAGTTTCAACCGAAATTCCACTTTATTTCTCTTTCTGAGTTGGATAAGTGCATTTCGTCACGAATGCGAGTTGCTCCATGGTTCAGAATCCATGAAAATCTGAAGGTCCCCTTCCCCTAGTGGATGGTAGGGTTTAAGCCCGCCCGGGTTGGTACCATCGCATTGGATGAAACGATGAAAATTGATCGAAGCGGCAATGAAAAATTGTCCGTGTTTTCCATTCAGTTCGATGTAGCCATGCTCGTTAAGGGTACCTAATTCCTTCGGGAATGTGGGGTGTTGGGCTAATATCATAACGGTAGTCGTGTGGTATTAGCCATTCATATCAGGTTGCCTAAAACAAAAACTAGGATTTAATTCTCAAGCTCCAACGAAACCTGACAACTTCGCAGGGAGCTATTTAGTGCAACAAACTCGATGTTGCGTGTCCCGAACTCGTAAGCATAACTATAGTTAGACGTTTTCCACTAACTCGTGGCGGGTTGATCGCTCCCCGGTCTTTTCATGCTCGTTGGCCTGCGGCGACGCGCCCTCCGGCGGCGCGCGGAGGGCGGGCGCCGCCCAAACTCGCTCGCACAGAACACTGATAAGGGTCGCCACTTGCTATAATTTGACTTCTCGAACTGTGCGAATAAGCTAGTGCGGTGATGCTGTAGAGGTCGTGACCTTTAAGAAATGCAGGAAGATGTTCCCATTAAGCGCCTGTCGGCCACTAAAGCATGGATAGTTTATATAGAGTTATCTATAATTATAGAACAGCACAATGAACTACCCAGAGAAAAGCAATTTGGAGAAAACAATCCTTCAGTACCCTAAAATTGCACTAAAGAGAACTTTTTAATTCCAGCCCTAAAGCAGTGAACGGAGGTGGCAAAGTTGTGTGGAGAAATGTTTTTTCCTTTATACGTTCTTATACCATTCACCCGAATGCGAGGAAATTTTATTGAGTTGTTGTACACGCAAGGTTTGACAGACCTATTCAATAGGCTCCGCTCGGGTTAAGGTCCAAATCGGAGCCGGGAACAAAACATCCTAAAATTTGGAGTTTGAGGTCGGAATTCTTATTTCGCAATTAAGCAAAACACAGAAATATTTCGTGAAGCAAATAGATGGAGCAATGTTCAAGAAACCAATAAAACAAGTATAGTTTGGTATTTTTTTGTATTCAAATAGATGTTTCTATAAAAATAAATGTTTACTTTGTTGCTATAACATGTAATTAGCTATTCAATTTGTTACGACTACGAAAAAGGAAGATGTGTTGTCGGTGTATTGCAGAACAGTTTTGCCAAAATCATTAAATCTTGAAGCAGTTTTTAATGTTCACCTCTGCTGTATCTTTACTTGTTAGCAACAACTATTTTTGCATCAAAATTAGCTACAAGTTTCGAAAAAAAAGCGCTGTGCTGCAAGTCCAGCTTGGCTAAGTCATACCTTCCGGAAGACAATATTAACACACTAAGCCCCGGTTGCACGAAGAGACGGCTAAGTTAATCAATGTTCAAACACGTCACTTTTAGTGGTCCGCATAGAGTTCCTTCCATACTGTCCACACAAAGTGACGTGTTTGATCATACGTTGAAGTTGATTTTGATTTTTTGTCCTTTCGTGCACTCGGCCCTAAGTCAGGGACAAGCGTCAAAATTGACAATCCCGTCCCGCTTGGCAAAGGCAAGCACAAGTAACGTCTATGAATATCAGCATCAGAGTCGCGACTCGCTAAAATGGTCACCGCGGTTGGGTTGAGTGGCGTGCGTAAAAAAGGACCAATTTCCGATAACTGGGTCGCATAAATTAGGGTTGATATAATTGATGACGCGTGTGATGCAGGCATTAATGAAATCAATTATATGCGGTTGATTTTAAAAAAGCAGGAATGTAATGCGACTTAGGTGCGTGACATAGGCTCTTACGCCAGATAATACTTGTAATGCTATAAATTACATTAATTTATATCATGGCATTAGTAACTTTGTTAGTTGTAAGTCATTTAAACTGAGGGTTTCTGTTTCTATTGTTCTTAGCCTTAAACTGTTCTACCAAGGAATTGTTTGCATAGCATTTAGATCTAAGTGTGTATTTCATAATTGTGAATGGAAAAGATATGTTATTTTATCTTACCCGTGAAGATCCTTTGCGAGTTGAAGTTGGGTTGATCGAATCCGCGGATCTTTGTGACGTAACTTAGTGTAGTTTGACTACCAAATAAATAAATGAAATGAAAAAATAAGTGAAATAAACCCACGCCGCAAGTAATTAAATCGAATTTGTAATATCCAGGTTCCTGTGTATTTAAATTGTATAATTAATTATTATTAATTCCACGCGTCGTATACTCGTGGAATATCGTTGAAATATGATTAAACTTTTGAAACATTACTATCATATTCCATGAATTCCACTTTACCATGAATATTTATCCGAGAAGATATAGCAGGAATGGCACAGATTTGTTTATGTGATTTGACATGAATGGCTAATACCACACCCACTGTCATGATATTAGTCCAACACACTTTAGGACCTTCCATTTATAAGCACGGCTATTATGGGTGTTAAGCAGGTGGCGAAATTGGTAGATATCAGCAAATGATACGTTTTGCTGGTTCGTGTTCAGCCTTGCAGTATATTCATAAAGTCGTTCTTTTGACAGGGCTCTTTCTCTTATTAATGTGTCCTTGCTTTACGGTCGATTACCTGTGTTTTAATGAGAAATATTTAGGATATAGGCTATTGTTATATTTGTTACATTTCATTTTTACTATGCCATTTGGTCTATTTCTGTTTTTTCTCCATAAATAAATAAATAAAAAAAATAAAAAAAATATACATACATACATATCCCCTCCAGTAGTGGGCGGTGGTTTTTTTAAATCAATAATAGGCGTGATTACGTAAATCCATTGCTACTTCGGATTCGACACGGTAAAGTAGGAAGGCACTCGTCAGAACAGGAGCCCTACTACGAACGCTATCGAGTAAGCGCTATCGAGAAAACGATGTTAGTTAGTTAGTTAGTTGGGCAAAATGTTTTCCGCGCTAAGCCTACTTCACAGAGAGGCCATTGTGCGTAACAAAGGTGACTATGTAAGCCATCCCAGCTCGTCCCAGAAGTCCAGCATACCCTTTACATTACCACAGGCCTCTGCAAGGGATCCCGGTGCTCCCAGGGTCTGCGCCCGATGGTCGGCCACACTCTTGCACTCCAACAGTACATGGGCGGTTGTTTCCGTTGTCTCCATGCAGCCACGACATATAGGGCTGTCCGTCACCCCCAAGTTATGGAGGTGCTTGTTGAGTGAACAATGTCCTGTCATTGTTCCCACCATTGTGCGTAGATCATTTCTTTTCAGATGCAACAGCTTGTGCGTGAGGCGCTTATTGAGGGATGGGATGACCTCTCTGGCCTGCCTGCAATCTACCAGGTGTTTCCATCCGGTATTGTGAAGCATCTTGGTTCTATCTTGTAGCCAGTTTTTAAGTTGACTAAATGGTATAGGCACTATGGGTTCTGGACCCATTAGTACTGTACTGGATCCTCGTTTGGCCAGTTCATCTGCAGCGTCATTACCCACAGAGCCACTGTGTCCTCTTATCCACTGCAAAGTTACGTGATTGTTTCTCGCTACTTCTTCTAGGGCGCATTGACATTCTAGAATTAAGCCCGAGTTAACTTTGTTATTTTTCAGTGCGTTTAGTACAGATGCGCTATCTGAGATAATTCTTATCTTATAGTCGTGCATCTTCCTGGTTTTGATTGCCTCTGCGGCTCGAATTATTCCCACACATTCTGCCTGAAATATGGTGTTAAAGGCGCCTAGGGTTGTTGAGATGTTGATGTTCGCATCTCGGGAGAAGACACCCGCTCCAGTTCCCGAATTTGTTTTTGATCCATCTGTGTAGATTCGGATTTCTCTCACCCCTGATTGGTCTGCGAGTTCTTCCTTCAGTTGGATGTGATAGTTTCTTTTAAAGATATGGTTGGTAGAAGTCTTGTCACAGATTGCCGAGAGCATGGGTACATGGTTCATGAATTCTGTCATAATCCGTGCGTGAGGGACTCCATGATTTTGTTTCCAGGTTCCTGCGGCTCTTAGCCGGAGAGCTGCTGTAGCGGCTTCCTGCTGAACATGCAGGTGTAGAGGTCTTAGATCAAGTATTACCTCTAGTGCCTGTGTAGGAGTTGTTCTCATGCAGCCTGTCGTTGCAACGCATGCAAGGCGTTGCAGACTTTGGAGTTTTGCTTTTACGGTGCTCAGTTCCGTCCTAGGCCACCATACTACTGCGCCGTAGGTTATGGTTGGTCGAATTACAGCAGTGTATAGCCAGAGTGTTATGGAGGGTTTTAAGCCCCATTTTTTCCCGAGCATTCTCTTGCACTGCCAGAAGGAGATGCACGCCTTCTTTGTTTTGTCTTCGAGATGTTTGTTCCAGTTCATCTTGCTATCAAGGATTACACCCAGATATTTGACTTCTGTTGATAGGGATAATTCTATGCCAAAAAGTTTTGGCAGTTTTATGTCTTCTAACTTCCTCTTGTTCGTGAAGAGAATAAGTCCTGTTTTGTTTGGATTTACTGAGAGTGCATTCCCTTCACACCAGTTCTCTACGATTCTTAGAGCCGATCTCATTACGTTGAAAAGTACTTTTTCCGATTTGCCACTAATCAGAATCGTGATATCGTCTGCATAGCCAACAGTCTTATGTCCCTTTTCGTTTAGGCTCGTGATAAGGCTGTCCACCACGATATTCCAGAGCAGGGGTGAAAGAACACCTCCCTGTGGACAGCCTTTCGCCACTACTCCCCTCGTGGTACTATTTATTGTGAACTGTATGGCTCTTAACATAAGGAGATTTCTTATCCACCCCGAAATGGTCGGTGCAGCTCCAAATCTGTTAAGCGCCTGGCTTATGCTGTTAAAGTTTGTTTTGTCGAAAGCCCCTTCAATATCTATGAAGACCCCTAGGGTGGAGCTTTTGTTTGAAAGTGCCAGTTCTATTTTGGTCACTACCTCGTGTAGAGCTGACTCAGTTGATCTTCCTGTTCTATATGCATGTTGGCTGGGATGAAGTGGTATGTCATTTGGAGTACCGTCCCTGAGATGTCTGTCTATCAGTCTTTCCAATATCTTAAGCATGAAGGAGGTAAGGCTGATGGGTCTGTATGACTTTGCCTGTGTGTAGTCACTCTTTCCAGGTTTAGGTAAAAATACCACTTTCACTTCTCTCCACAGGCAAGGTATATAATTATGGGCCAAGCAGGCTCTGAAGATTTCCACAAGTTGGTCCGTAATTGTTGGTAGGCCCCATTGCAGTAGTGCAGGGCAGATGCCATCCAGGCCTGGTGATTTGAACGGTTGGAAGCTGTTTATTGCCCAAATAGCTTTCTCTTTTGTGACTACTTCGTTGGCTATTTGCCAGTCCGCGGTCTTTGGCTGTTTAAAGGTCTCCCCTGCCCATGTTTTGTCATCTGTTATCTTGCAGCCTGGGAAATGTGCTTCAAGAAGTGTTTTGCTGACTTCTTCATCATTGTTTGTATAGGATCCATCTGGTTTTTTTAGTGTTCCTATAGAGTGGTTTCCTTCGCTTGAGGGGAGCTTTTTTATTCTACTGGCCTCGCTTGTAGAGTTTATGTTTTCACAGAATCGTCGCCAGGTTTCCCTTTTGCGGAATCTGATCCGTTTCTTGTAGAAGTATTGGGCTTTCTTGTACGTGTCCCAGTCTTCTTCCACTCTAGTGTTTTTTGCCCGGTTGAACAGTCTCCTCAGGTTTTGCCTCAGCCTCTCAAGTTCTGGCCCCCACCAGTGATTTTTTCCCCATTGTTTGGGAGGCGTGAGTGGACATGATTGTTCATAACAGGTTGTTATATAGTTGGTTAGAATTCTTACATTGTGCTCAATGTTGCTAGCGTCATGGGTCATATCTTTATGAGAAGATCCCAAGATTTGATGAATTTGGTCATTGAGAAGAGTTTTATACCTGGTTACGTCGGTCTTACGGGGGTTTCTCCTAGGTACCGGCTCGTGTGTATGTGCTGTTATTGTGTAACAGATTCGCCTATGGTCCGAGAAGGATGGCTCCGGTGAAACTTGCCAGTCTGAAACAAGCTCTGCCGCCCTACTCGATGCCAGCGTGATGTCTATTATTGTTTGGTATCTGCAACTGACAAAGGTTGGCTCGGCGCCCACATTCAGTATTGACAGATTGGTGGTGAAGAGATACTCTGTGAGATGTTCACCTCTTTTGTTGGCTGATGCGCTGCCCCAGAGAGGATGATGGGCGTTGCAGTCTGCTGAGATGACGATGTCCCAGCTGTTCTCTTCGCAGTGCTGTACTAGCTCGGCCAGTTGCTTGGAGGGGATGTCCTCTTCTCCGGGCATGTAGACCGAGGCTAGTACTAGCGAGGGTGTGTTCAGGCTGTTCTCAATTTTTACCGCTGTAATGTCTCTGGAACAGTACTGATTAATGAGAACAGCAGTTATATTACGAGGCATGTAAATACAAGTTCGTGGATTTTGTACGGCGGTATTTAGCATTAACTTACCACCGATGTTGCCGAGACCACATATTTTGTCCTTCCTAATCCACGGCTCTTGAATTAGGGCTATGGTCTCTTGATTTACCTCCAGCGTTCTGCGTAGTGTAGCCGCCGCGATCTGCTTGTGCTGGAGGTTGGTCTGTATGACTTTAATGGGTTGGTGATCCGAGGATGCCATCTTCGTCCTCAGTTTCCACCTCCGAACCCATTTTGTTGTCACTGGCGGTAGCGCTAGCAGCAGGCGCACCGTCTCCGGATGTTGTGGAAGATCTGGCCGTTTCGGTGGATGTGGCCTTCTTGGTATCAGGAGGGGTGTCGCTGAGGCCGCGGGCAGTGAAGTATCTGACATATACACTACCCATGGCAAACGCAACACGCCTGTTCCGTTTGGTGATCTTCTCGATCTCAGCCTCCGGTATGTTGAGAGTGAGGAACAAACCTTTCTCTTCTTGGATGCTGGCGCTGGTCAATGTCCAGGTCCTGATATTGTACCAGGGATTCTGCGCACAGAGGACCCTGTGTATTTCGGTGATCTCGTTGTGATCCGTGGGCAGCAGAAGGCCGGCTTTCACCTGCTTTGTGATCTCCGACTGTGGTATGACCGTCAGAGAGATCCCTTCGCTGATCTGGGGCATCTTCGCTACCGTTGATTTCAGCCACTGCAGTGAGTGGTCATCTTCGCACCCTACCTTAAGCACGCCCTCACTGAGTAAGGGCTTACCTCGGAATGCTGGTGCAAAGGCAGTCATGGCGTTGTCCTCGGGAACACTCAGCCACCGCTTCGAGGATTCTCTTGTACAGAGATTTCTTGAGCAGGTCTGCGTGTGCTTCGGTAAGGGCAATGGCAGGTTTGGTGGTAATGGCTACAAACAAATTTGATTGCATCATATCTGCGTAGCCCAACGAACCTGCTCTGGGTGCTTCGGTTTTAGCACGCTTTGAGTCACCTCTTGGCGACGATGTGTCGTCCAGACGCGCCCTCTTTGCTGCCTTCCGCCGAGCTCGCTTACCCTTTGGTGTCACAGTTTGCTGGTGCTGGGCTGCGTTGGGTGATCGCTGCCGGTGGCCTTCCGCGTTGGTATTTGATGGTTGCCTGAGGTTGGGCTCCCGGTTGGGTGCCTCACGTCTCGAGGCGACGTCCCCGCGGCTGGCTCCCGGTTTGGATCCCTCCGTCGTCCGCTGCTTTGCCCCGCTGCCGGTGTCCGTGGGCCCCAAGGGGCCACTGCGTGTTCTGGCTGCGTGTGATTTTCTGTTTCCGGCGTCAGCGGGTCCCGAAGGTCCACAGAGGGCACCGGCAGCAGGTGTGTTTCTGTTGTCGGCGTCGGCGGGTCCCGAGGGACCACAGCCTGCGCCGGCCACAGGTGTAGAGTTATTGTTGCCGACGCCAGCGAGCCCCGAAGGGCCACAGAGGGCACCGGCAGCAGGTGTATTTCTGTTACCGGCGTCGGCGGGCTCCGAGGAGCCACAGCTTGCACCAGTAACAGGTGTGGGTGTGTTAGTGCCTGCTCGAGGTAAACGCGGTTTCCCCCGCTTACCCGTCGCAGGGTGTATGTCAGCAGACATTGTGGCGGGTGGGGCCGGCGGTCCTGACTTCGCTAACAGCGCTCGTCTGGCCCGGCGCTTTGCGGCATGGGACGGCACAATCCGCCACAAGTCTGACGCATGTGTTGTTGTTGATGTGTGTGGCAGGCTTTCCGCCAGACCACTGACATCCAGGAGCGACGTTGAGACGCTCCTGGATGTGTGCGAGATGTTGCCCCCCCCAGAATACGAGGGGCAGCCCGAGCGAAGCTCGGGGAGGGATTCCCCCCCACCAGAGGCGGAGAAAACGATATCGCCTGTCAAAAATTGTGTAAGCGTTTGACAGTTGGTGTCGAAAGCGCTGTCGATACCATCTGTCAAACGTTTAAAATATTTTTGACAGGCGATATCGGCTTCTCGATGGCGCTTGCTCGATAGCGTTCGTAGTGGGGGGCCGGGAGGCGACACGCGACGCGTCGCCGGCGGAGCTGCTGAGGAATGTTAATTTCTTTAATTAGTTGCCATCTATCATTGTGTAGTCGTTTCTGTCCACCCGGCAGCATCCGCTTACACATTTTATTAGGAAAAAAATTTTTGTTGACAGTGCACTGCACACAGAATCGACCGCGAACATTTTAGAATGTGATTCTAAAGAAAAAAATATCTTTCCACATCTGGTCCCACCACAGAAATGACAAGGAAGGAGAAGTGGCATGTATTCGTTATAGCGACTCCGGCGTACTGGCAAAGAGTGTATATACTCGTAATAGTATTGGAAGCTGGCCGCGTGTTGCATGCCACCCAGTCCAAACAACGCCGCCACCGCGTGCGAATACTTATGCTCGCGAAATGCGTTTGCCAAGTCGGTTTCCACCCACAAAAACCCTCCAACACGTCTGCGACTATGTTTGCGTGCGGTTTGTGCGTTTAAGTTTACTTGGCAGTTTTAAAGGAATCGAGACGTTCACGAGTATCACACCGGGTACAGCCATCGTATCTTTCAATCGTATTTTAGGAAAACCACCCGAACCAAACCCGAACCAAGAAACGCGATAATTGATTATGTTTAGCGCTTCAAATATACATACATACACTATGATCAATAAGTTCCGGGAATTTGTAGTTTGAATTTAAAACGCTTTACCGATTCGAATATATTTTTTTTCTCAGGTTGGTACACCTTTCCCTGACACTCCTGCCAAATGTAATTTCAGTTTCAGTTTCAGTTTCAGTTTCTTTATTTCCTCCATTAGATGTATATTACACACTCGGATTCGTCATTTTTTTTCCTGTCGGTTCGATTACTTCTGGCGAAGAAGAGCCGACAAGAAACTTCGTCAGGTTGGTTATTATTATTATGTTATTGTATTATTATTTTTTCCAGTGATACTTACAAACTAGTTTACAGTGATTGATTGATTACTACTGCTCACAAAGAACATTATTATAAGCTTAGAATTATAAGAACATTATATACATTTAATTGTTTGGCGTCTGTTTATATCAATCAAGTTTTTGAAGTTCGTCGCATTTCAAAATGGAAAAAAATATTGAACAAATAATTTGTTTGAAGTTTGTGTTTCCAACGAAATATCTTGTGCTGATGCATTCAAAATGCTACAAAAAGCCTACGGGGACTCTGCTCTCTCAAAAACAAGAGTATACGAGTGGTATTCGTCGTTCAAAAATGGTCTCAAAGAAGTTGACGATGCACCTCGTCGTGGACGCCTTTCAACATCAACAACCGATGATAACGTCGAAAAAGTTCAAGAAATCGTACTCGAAAATCGTCAAACAGTCAATAAGGAGTACTACCTGGCCGTAATTAAGCGTTTGAGAGATGCTGTGCGTAGAAAACAACCGGAATTGTGGCAAAACAACTCATGGATCTTGCACCATGACAATGCTCCGTCTCGCAAAGCGCGCATCGTGACCGATTATTTGACCAAACATACTGTAAATACAATCCAACAGGCACCGTATTCTCCGGATATGGCACCATGTGACTTTTTCCTGTTCTCAAAACTTAAATTACCCCTTCGTGGAAAGAGATTTTCGAGCATCGATGAAATAAAAGAAAATGCGACGAAGGCATTGAAAGCCATTCCTTCACCGGACTATCAAAAGTGTATAGAAGAATGAGTTAAGCGTTGGCGTATGAAACCGTCTGAAGCGATGCACATTTTTGAAGGTGATAAAATAAATGTATCCGAAAATTAACACTTTTTATTTTACTTTTATTTATTATAAATATATATAATATATTTAACTTTTTATTTATTAATTCCCGGAACTTTTTGATCATAGTATGTATATAGATTTACGATGTCATGCATACGTTCCGCATTGAATAGTGACTGGCACAGTGCGGTGGCAGGCGGCACGCTGGCATGTGGAAGTAACGACTTTTTGTCGACAATTTAGCTGTCGCACGCCGCTAGTTGCCGGCAAAAGATTTGTCATTATTTCTCGGTCAGCTAACGATTTATTCATTGTATTGTATTGTATATCATTTTGTCAAATTGGTAGACAAGCTACACTCAGACAGGTCATTTTTTCTTATTTTAGGGCATACAGGCAAACATAGATTCAGCTTACAATTTCTGGCATATACCATCGTCAAATTTACTAAATAATTAAAACTAAGCTAAATATGTCAACTTAATAATAAACAACATAATTCTACAAGAAATTCTGCGTTCCATGCTAAACGCCATATAATATTTACACCATTATACATGGTGTGAAGGAGCACCTGGCCGGCCGGCATGGTTTTCGCAGCCCCTGTAAGTTCATCGCGTGGGCGTCGTCGGGCATCTTAAGATGTCCTGACGTACGCCATATGCCGCGCTTAAAATAAAAAAATAAAAACTCGTAATGCACCAATTCACTGTCAGCCGTCCCAAAATAAGAACGAACCGATCCTCCGTAAACTGTGGAATGCATTGGTTGCAGGGTGCCTTTTTCCCCTAAACTATAAATTGGGATCTTAGAAAAAACGTGATTTGAAGACACACCTCGTCTGCCAGCGTGGTTTTCGCAGCCCCCGTGAAAGTTCTTAACAACATGGGCGGCTCCTATATGAAGGAACAAAAGGGAATCTTTATCATAGTATTATAAATCTCCAATCTAGTATATCGACATATAATAACTAATGATATCGATAATCCCCGATGTTATCGGTTTTTGAACCCTTGCTTGATTAGGTTACCGCTGGTAGTAAGTTAAGTTATGTTGTCAAAACAGATTCGTTTGTAAATTAAGAAAAAAATGCACACACCGAGTTCATATTGTTATTACCCATATTTTCTACCTGACGTCTAGGAGTTTTCTTTGCATTTATATTTTTAGGGTTCCGTACCCAAGGGGCGAAAACCGAACCCTATTACTAAGCCTCCGCTGTGCGTCCGTCGGTCCATCCGTTCGTTTATCCATCCGTCCGTCCATCCGTCTCTCCGTTCGTCCGTCCGTCCATCACAGGGCTGTATCTCATGAACCGTAATAGACAGACAGCTGAAATGTTGTGTGTATTTATTTTGCCGCTGTAACAACTAATCGATACTACTTTATTTTGCCGCTGTAACAACTAATCGATACTACTTTATTTTGCCGCTGTAACAACTAATCGATACTACTTTATTTTGCCGCTGTAACAACTACTCGATAATCTTGTACGATGGTTCGATAATCTTGTACGATGGTACGGAACCCTTCACGTGCGAGTCCGACTCGCACTTGGCCGGTTTTTTCGTAATGTGGTGCCTTAAACGAATACACAATTGATAAGCGATTTTAAAATCTTCTCGCCTTGTATAGAAAGCGTTCCGCGCCGTAGACCCCGCGGAGAATGGTTTCCATTTCACTTCGATTCACTCTCAGTGTTGGCAGACCGCAAACAAATGTTACCTACCACCACGCTACAGTCTGTGTTACATTACCGCAGCTTACATACCGTCGCCGTTTGGTGTAATATTCCTCACGAGATTAAAGCTGATTCGACCGATTGTGAGGCAGAGGACCTCAAAAAATGAGCTTGACCAGCCGATTTGAATAGAAACTTTTCTAACAATTTTTTTTTGAAAGAGCAAAAAAAGTTCTTGCGGGCAGTTTCCATAGAGTTTTTGATGTAACTACAATTACAATTAAAACACAGAATTCCTCATATTCCCTAGGTCATTTGCTGCCTAGGCACGAGCCTTTTTAGATCCATTACGCGAAATATGTAATGCCATATCTATTATGTACCCCAGCACTCATGCCATGGACCCCATGTTTAGAAACCCTGCCCTAAATCTAAATCATAAAAGTCTAAATAAATAAAGTCTAAAGTCTAAAGTCTAAATAAAGGCTCATACAGTCAGTTCGTTTACGGGGCAGGACTTACTAAATTATGTTCTTTTTTTATTATTTTTTTATTTGTCGCGCTGTCTTTATATTCTTGTTAATTTATTTGATGTGATAAACTTTTGAATTCGAAATTTAATTTGAAAAGGAAACCAAACATTTTTCAAGTACGTCGCTTCTTTCAACGAATATGAATGAATGTAGAAGAGACCGAGAAACAAGGACATCAATTAAAGAAAGAAATCTGTAAAGCAGGACTCGAAGCAAAACTTTTGCGGACATTGATTACAATATCGTCAGGCACACCTTACATATGAAAGGGCCAGCCTGACCAAGGCTAACCAACATAATAAAAAAAAGTGCTAATTGTAAGCATTTTCTTGTGAAATTCAGTGACGAATGCCTACATAGATTCAGGTTAAATACTATGACAGTATACTAGCAATGGTAGCAAACATTTTTCTTCTAACGGGACATGGGACATTATCTTTGCATATTAAATCAAAGCAACTGTTCGCTTGCAGCGCGATCAGAGAATAATCCCTTATCGAGAGTCACTCGCAATAGGGGGTTCGACGGCAGCGGCGCGTCACATCAGGGCGCCCTCACCCCGCGCCCCCCCCCCCCCCCCGCACGGTGCCACGGCGGGCGGGCGGGCGGCAGCGGAGGGCGGAGAGCTTGGGGCGGGAAAAACAGGCCGAGAAATATCACTCCACAGAACACTAGATGTGACCTACAACTCTTAAAGGGTCTGTTTCATCATCTGCCGATTAGCTTAACCGTCACAATGAAGGACCTTTCTTACCTGCCTGCAATCCATTTCAATAAAAGTCAATGAGCACTTTAGTAATAAAGGTCCTTTAAGTGTCGATTAAAATAAGTCAGCACTTGGTGAAAACCAGGCTTAGTAGTTTTGAGTTATCACTGAGGACATCTGTGAATAAATAATTATAAGAGCCTATGTTCAACATGGCTATTAGAATAATACGTAAGTAAATATAGCTTGAATGTATACTAACACTAGCCGAGATTCCCGGCTCCTCTCGAGTTAATTTATATATGGACATTGACCCGAATGAAGCCCAGTATGTTTAAATATATCTCTACTAATAAAATAAAGCTGAAGGATTTGTTTGTTTTTTGTTTGTTAGTTTGTACGCGCTAATCTCTGGAAATTCAGTCTGGTTTGAGAAATTATTCTTGAATTTGATAGCCCAACTATGTGGAAAGCTGCTTAACATTCCGGCAAAACCGGAAAAAAAAGTCAGAAAGGGAAATGGAAAAAGAATTAATAGCGCGGGCGGGCGTGTGACACGGTGGGTTGAGGGCTGAGGTTCCTCACGACATTGACCCGAGCGAAACCGGGAAGCACAGCTATTTCATAATCAACAGAATCTTCCCTTTGATCCTGGCGATTAGATTTATGGTCTAAGCTACCCCAAAATACGTCAAAACAACGCGGTCCGCCGTCTGGCACTCAAAAATTCGTCTCCAACCGAGCTTTGCATAGCGCGAGCGCCCCACTTCACCGTCTACAATTGCTCAAGAAAACATTGTCGAGGGCTTTCGCCGTAAGCTCCCGAGTTTTCGGGACTGCCGCGCCGCTTCCGCCCCCGCCCGCTCTTTCGGCGTTCTGTCGCGGAACCCTTCAGTCGCTCGCGAGCCTCTGCCGCGAGACCCGCCCGCCGTGTCGCCTGTCTCCGCGCAACCAGACTCGTGTGTAAACATGTGAATTTCGTGCTGTTCGAACCGTACCCTGTTGATGTTCACTCGCGATCTAAACACATCCGCCGGTCGGACGTTCAGGTATGTTTTGGTCGGATATCGATGGAAATATTCTCGAAATCTTTTGTATGAATGTGTTAAAGTTGAGCAAATTGCTAAATTTATGTGCGTTCGTGAATGCAATAGAGCCTGCTTTGGTGCATTCACAAGGAAAGATTCGTAGAGATTTACGAAGTTAGCGATTTAGAATTATCGATGTGTTAAATTTTTGGGGTCCCATCGCAAATAGCGAAGAAAGACAAACGGTATCTGTCGGTTGCACGCACTTTGCCCCGAATTGTTATCAAATAACAACAAAGTTGCACTTATGTAGTTATGTACCAACTTATTACTTTTGCTCAAAACTTCACTGCTTACTTTTTGAGAAAACGCTATATTTCTGAGATGCTATTTTTTTACTAAATTGCAAAATATGAGTAGTAGAGAATTGGGGCATCCAGCTCAAATGAGCTGGAAGCCTCAATTCTCTTTGTATGATCTAGTATCCCTAATCGTTTAACTTTATTCTATACATTTTTGACATCGTTAGAGAGCTGGAAGCCCCAATTCTATCCGTGTGGTATAGTATCCCTAATCGTTTAACTGTATTCAATACATTTGGACACTGTTAGAGAGCTGGAATCCCCAATTCTATTTATGTGATATAGCATCGCTAATCGTTTAACTGTATTCTATCAAAATTTGTCAAACCAGCTTTCAGGTGCAAATAACTAACATTCTGGCTCATACCATGCTTCACCATTATTATAGGTAATTTGTATTGTGTTAAAACACAATGAAACCAATGTATATTTAAGAAAATATTTAATCAGATTTAGCATTAAAACAGACTAGGTTTTCTTTACACCATTTTCTTAAACAAATAACATTTTTCAAAGCACAGTTCCTCTTATGAGTAATACAAGTAAAATCTTCTTCATTTGAGCAATACATGTTATATAATTTATTCAAGTTTGGACAATTATACATTTCCAAATTAATTATTTCTTGACCATTATTGAAACTGAAAATGTTTTTAACCCATTCTGCTTTCTCTGCTCCTTTCACGAAAATTTTATGTGGTGGCAAAATAGCCCTTAATTTACTATAAAATACTTGATGATTGATGTATCCATCGCTCCAGTAAATTCCACGATTTTTTTCTAACCAATTCACTTGTTTTCTTTCTTCAGGAGTAAGTTTATAATACGAAAACGGTGGTTCCAAAAGAAACACTTCTGTCGTATTTGCTGTTGCCATGGAAAATTCCTTTAAAATGAACTGATTATCATTCGTTTTAAATCCTTGCACATCAACGATGATTGGACTATTCATGATATTTTTTTAACAGTATTGCTTAGAGGTTTGTATTCTATCAAAGATTCGTTTAATATAAGGCAGTAGGCTGTCGTGTTTTCAGGTATTTCAGAGAAGCATTCAATCTCTAATCTCACATCAACTGGACCCGTCTTTATAGATTCGTTTTGCCTTGAGCAATCAATAACTATCAATGGGGATTTGGTCTTGAAATCTTCTAGAGCGAGCAACGGACCAGCACAACGTCCATAATAAGAGTGTTGAAAACGAGAATAAACTTCATATAATATAGAATATTTATCTTCATGAAATTTGATATCTAGTGAATTGTAAGGATAGTAGTTAGAATTTAGGTATACTCTAACGTCTCGTAAATTGCAATGATCAAATATGGACATGTCTAGTTTTTTTGCACTTTTACGATTTGTTTGTAATCCTAACACAACATATCGAGGTTTTTCAGTCTGAGAAGATGTTTTTATAGCCCATGTATGCTTAGTAGTTTTTGGAAGAAGTGGATATTCATAAAGGTCCCAGTTTCTGAAAGGCATTATTATAGAACGATCTTTATCTAAATATCTTAATAAATTCAAGCGTTCTCTGTCTGACACTTTTATGTGCGGGACACGCCATATAATCTTTGAAATTGTAATATCATTTACGAATTCTCCATCTTTTAATTTTAATGCGTTTAAATTAGTACTACTTCTTAACAATATTAATTCATGCTTACAATTAATAATTATTTTATTATAATCCTCGGCAAATCCTAGTACTTTATTCAGAGGAATATTCACTTGAAAATTTCCATTGGTATTTGGAAAACCTTCCAAATTCCACCCCCAAACTTTAGCCGATTTTGATTCTGAATCATTCATAGATATATAGGACTTCATAGTCGTGGTGATTCCAGCATTTTTTATTTTATCAATTTCAACCCCATTAAGCTCATATCGAATATCTTGAAAAAGGAAAAGTATTCCGTTGTTTGTAAAAGTAATATTTGTTACTTTCTCGGCTTTACCATCCACACCAGTTTTAGATACATGAGCGGTTCCTTCGATGAATAAAGAGCTATCGGAAGGTAAAACATACAAGTCTTGCTGATTTATCGGAATTCGTATTTCATCGTTATTATTAAAACTATTAACATAGGGCTTGTACGAGTGTACTTCATAACTTTCAATTGAGCTATCCTGGTATGGTAGATCAGATATGTTTAGAACATTCATTTTATAAGTTTGATAAATTGGAGAAATTTAATATTTTCTTTCGAAAGTTGTGTTATGTGTCTAGGACGCTGCACGCGTCGAGCCTTTCTGATCTTTTCCGGGGCAAGCTTTTGGTATTTATTAAAATCGATCATGATGATTTTCTCAAATGAAGTAGTAAATATATTTCTTCTCCTCGAAAGTTAATTAAATTATCTTGCAAATCTAGTAATCTTATGTTAATAGAGGACACAATTTTTCTATTTACTGGTAAATACACAAGATTTTCAGGTTTCTCTATAATTCTATAGCCAGGAGGTACGTTAGGTGAAAATTCGTGTAAAACATGCGTTGGTCTACCGTTGGTAAAAGACCCGTTTATTATGTCACATTCAACTCTCACGGAGGTCAGTGGTATAATGTTTACGGGTAAATTTGACACGTGCATTATATTAGCCTGATAAATCTTGTTTTCAAATCCTAAAATACTAGCGATTGAGTTTGGTTTTTCAAAATGAATGTCTTCAGTGCATGACATAGAACATTTTAAGGTATTATTATTTGCAGACAGAGAAAAATTACTAGCAGTAATATTGTGTTTTAAATACTCGCTAATATCCTCCAGTTCATATGATCCTTCAGGAATATCAATTACTTGTTTTGCTCCATAAGAAAAGCTATTATTTTTTGAATTAATGTTCGGAACAGAATTAAATGTTGAAAAATTTAAAAGACTACATTCATAGTTGTTTGATAATTGTAGAGGGGGAAAATAATTGCTTGTTAATTTAGAAGTGTTACCAGAGATCGATAGAATGAAAGACATTTTGCAAATGAACTAATATTTCAATCTCTTACCTTTATAAACATTTTTCTCTCCAAAATTTTTTCAAAAATCTTATACAGTGATGCCCACAATTGAAATCGTAAAACGACTGATATCGTTTGTAGTTATACAATATGTTATCACAGTTAAGGTAATTAATTAATTCTTTTGGAGGTTTTAGATCTCCAAAACTATCAAAATATTCACAGTGATCGTTTAATTTAGCGTAAGCTACCCAGTGAGTCCCTGAATTTGTATTGCTATCTAAATTCAAAATACCACATTCAATTATGTGAGCTTTAGAAGGAAGAGTATCCCTCATATACACACCCCTAAAGAATGGAATATTTGCGGAGTGTTTGGCTATATCTATATTTGTAAGGGCTCGCTGAGGTAGTCGCTTTTCTAGTTTTTTTTTAAATTCAAATAACTACCACGACTAACATCTTTGTATGGCTTAAGATGAAGGCCTTTTCCTAATGCTATTGCTTCCATGGTCCTATTATGACGTTCTGATTCTTGTAAACTTTTTTGTCCTGCTTTATAATCATTAACAGCTTTAGCTATACCAGCTGCACCACCTGCTAGACCGCCCAAAGCCGATAGCCCGGCAAAAATCGGTATTAATGGTAGTATTCCACCTGTTTTAGGTAGCGGTATTCTTCTTGGAAGCTTAGTATTAGGTGAAAAAAGTTTTTTGGCAGCAACGTAAGCAAACTTTATGGCACTGTTATCATTTTTTGGTTTATGCTTTTTCAAAGCAGAACGAATTTTAGAAATAAACTTTTTAAAATCAATAGATTTTGTTTTTACGCCTGCTCCTGCTTTAATTTTTGATTTCATAACCCTATTAACAAGCCATGACGCAATTTTCTCCCCTGGTCCTGCATCTTTAGATCTAATTCTTTGCCTAGCCATATTCATAAGTTTCGAATCTGCTATATGCCTATTCTTAAGATCACTATTATTTGAGTATGCTATATCGTGTTCTTTGCAATAATTATCCAATAAATTAATGCCTTTGTCACCGCGTAACAATCTTTTTTCTAACTTAGTTCCAGGACCGCAATAATTATACCCAGGAATATGAAGTTCGAATGGTAATTTATTTATTACTTTATTCAAAAGACCCTTTCCTTTCATTGTTTTGGTTGAAATGATTGAGATTCTTCTAAAACTATATTTATATAATAATATCTACTGTAAATGTTATTTTTTTATGATATTTTTGCCGCTGATCCAACTATTTTCGGTATCTGGAAAACCTAGCCATTTAACAAAAACTCTCCCAGGTTTTCTCTTTAATACCCTTTCGACAAGATAAACATGTGGATGTTTTGTTTTTTGTAACTCATACTCATAGAAGCATCCTAAAATACTCTGTTTCCTAAAGTCTTCCAAAATATATGTGGGAGGGTTAGATGTTTTCAAACTTATTATTTTAAATATTTCCGTTGACCAATTAGGAGTATATCCTTTTGAGAATGTTCCTTTATATTTACTAACACGGACATAATCTCCGATATTGTATTTAGGACATTTCCAAGTCTTTTTCGATTGTAATTCACTAAGTCGATTTTTTATTAAATGTTCATTAGATTTATTGACACATGCAGGAGTATAACCAGTGGTCCTATGCTTTGTATTATTATATGATTTCATAATATTTTCCAATATTGCTCCAACCCATTTATAGCAACCTTTCATGCTAAAATGTTTATATAATTTATTTTTTAGAGTTCGGATAAGGCGTTCAGCGATGGAAGCTTTTTTTATAGAATATGTTGAATAGTGGTTTATTTCGTTTTGTTTCATTACTTTTTCAAACACACTATTATAAAACTCTTTCCCCAAATCGGTTTGTAAGTTCCTTGGTTTCCTACCATTCCTCAAAACCGTTTCAATCGCGGTTGCGACTTCTAATTTACTTTTATTTCTTAATGGTACTGCCCATGCAAATTTCGAAAAAGCATCTATTACAACCAGGATTAATTTATACTCATTATTTTCATCGGCATAAGGCCTCATTTCCATCAAGTCAGCTTGCCATAAATCATCTATACCTTTTATTATAACTGGACGTCGAGGAAAGTTTTTTCGGGCTGGTCTATGAATTTCTTCAACAATTCGTTTCTTACTCATGTTTGAGAATATCTTTTTTTAATTTCATTATATCCTCCTTACTACAAAATCTTGCTTCTAACTGTGCTATTGATAACTGAATTTCTTCTTTTATAACTTCGTGAGTAAGGTGTAATTGTTTTCTAATTTGTTCATCAACGTAAGATTTCGTAACCGCATCATCTGCTTTTACAGGGGGCGATAAGCCCTGTAGTCTTGCGGAATGTACATGAATGTGCCCATCTTCGGATTTTGAAATACCATTTTGCATTTGGTTTATGATTTCATAAAATCTCATTCTTTTATGAACATGCTGACCGAATTTATCTAAATTCATTTTAAAGGATTATGTTTTCTACCCTACTCGCAACAACATACTGACTAAATCCTCAAATAACTATCAATTTATTAACTTTAGTTTTGTTAATTTACAATACCACTCTCCTGCAATTCTTCAATGATAGAAATTATTTCATTATCTACCCCGGTATTGCCAGCGTCTCGGGAAGCTATTAATAAACGGAGACGGTCAACTAATTCATTTGGGTCATCCCAATAAACAAAATCAGTATTTTTTTTAAGTTTTTTCATAAAAGGTAATCCTTCCCCTTCAAAACTTATAGAACGTTTGAATAGTGGTCTTATTATATTACAATATTTAAAACCTTTATTGCTCTTAATCGGCTTTTTCGCATTGAAGTCTCTTCTATGTGCATTCGTTTCCAGTAATATTTGTTTATATTTTGATTTGTCTTCAGGTTTAACTTTGTTCAGATCGGGTTTATTTTTAAACAGTAGTTCTAATAAGCCCGGCGACATTTCTACTGTCAAACTACCAACATTTAAATTTTTGTCATCAAATTCTACACGATGCCTTCCAATCATTGTTTTACCACTCTCGTTTCTTAAACCGAATGGAATATTTTGCTTTGAAAATGACGTTCGATTGTTCAAAACAGTTTCATCTAACGATACTGCCGAAGTGTCATGGTAACTTGAATGAGGGGATTCAAAAATTGTTTCATCAATTTGTTTTTCTGAATCATAATACAAATCAGAATCTTCACTACCACTTAGGGAAGACTTAGAATCATCATTGTTTTCGCTTTTAATATTACTAGTATTATTTTTTACTTGAACCGTGGATGTTTTTACCAACTGCTGCAATGGTTCGGTCACTGGTTTAAATATTTCATGCAAAATATTATCGTTATATTTTTTTTTATCTCTCATGTGATCTATTTTCTTCTTCACGGAACGAACTGATTTTATAATTTCTTTTTTTAAAACATCGTTCTCCATTTCGCTTGAACACAACCTTCATAAGCAAAATTTATCAAACAAATGAAGTCTGGTACATAAAATGTATTTTATGTATCAGGAATAACAAATGTATCAAACTTTTTTCGATACATACCATTGTTACGAGAGCATTCTTTATTGATTACTAAGAAGTTAAATGGTTCCAACCAAATTTTAGCACACATTTCTTTAAACACACCCCAAGACATATCAGAGCTAACATGCTCGTTATATGCATGCTTTAAATTTATATCATCTTGTTTAAAAAGTATTATTAAATTTGCATTATCACGAATTAACTGTTTAGGTATTTTTGAATACGTTTGATTCAAATAAAAACAATCAATTTGTCTATGCCTGCCCATTGCAAAATAATTTCTAATGTTATCTTGTTTTTCACATGCCACATCATCAAATATTATTATCGAGTTAGGAAAAGATTGAATGGGATCTAATACTGCTTCATTGGTTTCAAACTTGTAGAAACTTATCTCTGGTACGTTATTTAATACTCTCTCTAAGAATATATACTTGGGCTGAAAACTTGTTTTAGAGTATAGATAAACGTTTGAATATTTTAATCCATTTTCATGAATAAGTAATCCTACAATTAGGTTAGTTTTCCCACAGTTTGATGGTCCACATACGATACATCTGATTGTATTAGGCAGCAAACTCCCATGTCTATTAATATTGCTTTCTGCCTCACAGCGAATATTTTCTAAACTAAGTGTGTGAGACTGCTTAACAAACTTCATTGCTGGATGGATGAATCGGGGGATGTATGTTGCTCTTTAAAAAAAACCACCGAATGGATGTTGATGAATCTTCATAGTAATATAGGCTATTATTTATAACGATGACTATAGAAAAATATTAGCCAAAGATATACGACATTGACCTGAGCGGAGCCGGGTACATCAGCTAGTAATAAATAATTTTATGCTCCCAACCTGTTTATATACCTATGCAGGGACCTATAGAAAGAAACAAAATATTTTTTACTGAAATCAGTTCGTTAATGTGTGTGATACAGGTGTTCAAGTAGGTGCTCGCTCGCGATGACTCGTTAGAGCCTTGACAAGTTTCGACATGATTGTTGGAGTCAGCAAATAATGCTAATATGTACATGCACCTGCATGCGATTTTTTCTCATTTTAGTTTTGGCTTTCCAGTCCGTCAGGCGTCCTCATCATGTCTGTAAGTGTAAATATTTTTTTGAACAATGAATTAAAATTAATTGCAACCTCTAATATTTAAAAAAATTCTAAACATGAATTTCTGTTTCAGATGTTTGACCAGGGCAGCTCCAAAAGCGTGACACTTCAAACATCAAACGATATTTTTAAAGACCTGAAGCGAAACCAAGGAAATCAAAATGGAAGAAAGCGGAAAACGACGACACCAGCGATAAAGAAGCCTCAATTTTCCAACTTCGTTATGGGGCCCAGTCAATCTCAAGGAAGGCACCTAATAAAAATTCAAGTTTATGACTTGATATATGAAGGATTGGGTGACTATTCGGAGCGGCAGGCGGCTCAAGCTCAATATGTTGCTCAAGGACACTACGACGAAATTATGAGTTTATGTGAAAATATTATAAATAAAATTTCAAAAGAGTGTATCTCTGCAGATTGTATTTAAAATAGAAATAAGACTTTAATTGTTATGCTTGATTTAAAAAAAAGGTAATAAATAAAACACATTCATAGTTACACTATTGTTGATTTTTATTTCAAACTTATCCTTTTATTCGTATACATGTTAACATAATTCAAAATATAGTAACAAAAAATTTAATCAGCATGATTAAAAACGTAACAGTCACTTAATTAAGGCCCTGACAACACCTGAATGCCTTCAGTTCTGTAATGGCGTAAGTAAAACCACATTTTATTATTTTTAAAATGACTACAACTTATTTTGAAATTTCAAAAATATGAAAGAAGTATTGATGGTCTAGCTATCTTTTAAACTTATAATTGTAAATATCTAACGCTCCAATTCTTTGTTCAAACTTTTTTAGTAAATTTTTATGCATACTTGCCTACCTTGTAAAATCAAAGCATCAGATCATTAAAGTTTTGTCTTTGAATTATGGTTAATCCATCAATATACATATTTACTTTTTTTGATTTTCAAAATTTGTTGTAGTTATTTTTAAAATTAATAAAATGTTGTTTCACTAACGCCCTTACAGAACTGAATGCAATTAGGTGTTGTCAGCCCCTTAAGGTTTACACACCTTGAGGTACTAAAGTTTCACAACATCAAAACATGGTTCTTATATGACCCCAAGGTAGAGTGTTATACATTTGCCTCAAAAGTTGACGTTTATCGTCACACCTATTTAATACAGATTTGTTAATTTCTTGTGTGTACAGTTGATGATTATATGACCTGATGGTATACATCTTACGTTGCAATGACCCTTCACTGTGGAGAGCTTGCTTATATTCTTCTACAGAAATTTTTTTTGTAACTGCAGTGCTTATTCCTTTAGCCTTTTTTATTGATGCGCCTGTAGTATTTATACAATATAATTTGGCGCGTAGTCCTATAAATTGAGTTATAATTTCCCCCCCTAATTCATCTTTAAATAATCCAGGAACTTTCATATTTTTCTGTGCAATACCATATACATTGTCCGTAGGAAAATTGCTTGTGTCAAAATAACGTAATTTCTTTTTTAAATCCATATAAAAGTCGTCAGTATACACATGGTACAGTAGGCTATCTGTATCCGTATAGCACAATTTAATTTTGTCGCTGTACATCTTTTTCATAACACAGTAATGAAATTTATATAAATGTGATTTTGACAACTCCAGAACTGTAAATCCTATGTATATGGGTCTATCTAATAAAACTTCTGTTGGGTGTATTTGAATGGCGGCTAGATTTTCAGAAAAAATTGAAATGTTTTTAAAGTTTGGCAGAGAAATCATTTTTTCTGCGCCGATCATTTTGTTTGTAATATTTGATTCATCGTCCCAAACGTTAACCAACTTTACAGATGCCTGATTACGTTTATTTTCGATAGTTTTTCCGAAAATGGCATTATTAAATAATTTAAAATTATCCTTTTCAAAATCAGACTTTGCCGATTGTCGCAGTGAAGTATTTAATTCAATATACTTTCTAAGAAAATATTCCTGCCTAAACTCTAAAACTCTATACATTTTCTTTAGAAGTAGTCCATTGCTAACGCATGCTTTTAAATGAACGTAATGAATAATATATTTAGTTTTATCATATAAGTTAGCGATCAACTTTGGATGCTTACTGCCTATAGGCGCAAATTTTTCAGGAGCGAATGGTAAGTCTGCGTGAGAATCGTGCAGTTCACTAGGATAACTCATATCAACTTCAAGTATATACCCGATGTCAGAGTCATCAGGCACTGAAAGAATATCCAAAGATTTAATTTCATTATCTTCAAGAAATCTAAAGCGAGATATTGGCAGTTTCATCATCATTGCAAATCCGTACAAATTATTACAATCGAGGTAAATCAAAAAACTAGATAACTTATCTTTATCAAAATCAGGCAGGTATTTGTTATTTGCTTCCGCGTAGCGTAAAACACACTGAGCCAATCCACCGCGCACACCTTTCTCTATAAAATCGTAAATTTCCAAATCACTGATTAATTCTAATTTTACTTTCGTATATAATAGCATAGCATTCCAACTAAGTCCGGGAGAAGAAACAAAATATGCCGGGTCAAGCTTATAAAAATGTAAACTCATGTTTCTGAAATTTTCAAATACATCACATAATAATAACACATCACACTTCAAGTATAGATCAGTATATTGTAGGGTTCGTTGGATGTGGTGTGTGGTGCGTGTAGAAGGTGGTGATGAGTGAGTGATGAGTGAGGATGTAAAGGTTTTGTCTCCTCCACGGCGACTTGCTAGATATCTAGGAAATGCAGGTGACGTGTAGAGCATTCCTCAATCTCGATGCCTCGGGTCGCTCAGTCGGAAGCTCAGGGTGCAGGGTCGAAGCTACGGAAGAAAATACGTACAAACCCTACCTAATCTATGCATCTGCTTGGAGAGGACTTTTGAGGAAATATTCAAACACACAGCATGAAGGTGAAGTGATGTTTATTGAAGTATATTATTGCACAAACAGAAGTGTAAAACTGTTAGGCTGATGCGACATACCGATGAAGCTCTAGTCCTACCGCCGGTCTCGTTTGTAGGGTCTTCGTCCCGCTCCTCAGATGAAACTGGAACTGGTCGGACGGCTACAGGCTCCCTGCTCCAACTCCGCTCTCATCAACTGGCTGACTCCAAACACCACCGGAATAAACTGCACAGCCTCTACACTTGGTCTCTTATGAGAACCTGGTCAAAGAGTCATAATGTCTTTCACGGGCCGCGTGATCTGACTCGCACACCACCTGGTGTCGAGGATACGGCGGACACTCGCGGGAGGACTTCCCTCAGGGTGCAGCTGCGTCGAAGGCCAGAGGCGAGATCCTCACACCATTCCGATTGGTGGGGATTCCTTCAAGATGGCGCTGCAAAAACGCGATAAAAGCTCTCAACGGAGCTCTGGTCTGTACGGGCGCGGGAGTCGAACTGAACCCAATATTTTCATTTTCAGTTCAGTGATATTCTCCTGTTTTTATTTTTATTTTCCGGAATGTTCCAAACTTGTCACGTTCCCATGGCAACGTTTCTAAATTTGAGACTCCTAGTGTGTCCTCTCTTGATTGGCTTTTTCATATTTTTCTTTCTTCATCCATAGACAGTTGTCTATGGGCAACCTATATTTTACTTGCCGCGGAAATAAAGACAATACTAAATATAACATCCTACAATATTCACCAATATTACGGATATTAAAACTGCTCCATACTCTCCTCGCATGGTCATAATCACTCTGTGAAATGTGAGATGAAGTTAATTGATTAAAAAATGCGTCATGATTCGGTAAGTTACATTCATCGTATCGTTCATGAGAGTTCATGTAATCATATGGGTACACTCCTTTACAGCGTATAAGCTCAAATAATTGTTTATCAGGAAACTCTTTTTTTAAATGAACAAACTCATTCGTATTTAAACTTTTACTTAGTTTGTCTAAGCTTGAACTCAGAAATTTAAAGGAGTCAATGAATTTTAGTTGAGCATATCGTTGTTTGTCAATATGTATGTACTTTGTAAAAGATATATAGTTCTCCTTATTTTTTGGAATAATTTTTATTTCTCCCTTTGTTTTACCCAATTCTGTTATGAATAAATGACTGTCGTACCCGGATAAATTATGAAATAAAATCGGAATAAAGGGGCATGTTTTGTAATTTAAATTGCATTGATTGTGTGCAGCACCTCTAAAATCTCCAGTTAAATGATCATGATCCGCTACACAGTCACCAAATAAGAGATTATTACAGATATGACATCGCTCAGTTTCCTCAAAATACTTTTTTTGTTCTTCAGTTAAAGGTTTCATAGGTATAACCTGGTTAAGAATGTTTTGAAGTCGTACAACATCTTTTATTATTTTTTTCACGAATATTTCAACGCAATCTATTCCTCTATACGTTACAAACTTATTGAGTTCCGGTTTGGCGGGAGAACAAATATAGTAAGCGAAACATGAAGGTTCATGAACGTTGAGGCGCTCAGTTCGTTCAGTTTTGTTGCTTTCAGAGCTTGTACATTGTCTCAGTATACTTTCAAAGTCTGCGTATATGACTACTGGTATTCTTTGAGTTCTTTCATAGTGTTGAAATTGTAATACACTGTTTTCGTCGGGCAGTACAGTACGAATTTTTGCACAATTGTGAGCATTTAATTTAATTTCTGTGGGAAATGTTAGTAAACACTCATCGCACAACAATAGTCTTGATTTACTTCGTGTTATTTGTTTTCGCACCAACCGCGCCAAATTTTTTATTAGGCAAAAATGTCCCTTCCCCTCCTTTTCAATATAGAGCAAATTGACATGATCTGGTTTTCTGTTTTCTGTTAAATACAGAGGACCTGTCACTATTTGATTTTTTTTGAGACCATAAACATTAACACTAATGTTTGGGTTATTTTCTTCAAATATTTTGATATCCTGAAAAGATGGGGGAAATGACATCCCATTTGTACAAAGTATGGTTGAGTAATGTGGGTAGCAAGATACTCTGCTCACATTACGGCTTACTGGATACATGTGAGCGATTATACTCCACAAAAAGCAGCATTCATCGTTGACATTTCTAATATTGACGCAGCTTTTAGTGCGTGCAATACAATCCGGTAAGTCTATGTAGGAACCGCCTCTTAGAGGGCAGTATTTATTTATATTCACTTCGATATGACTAATGGTTTCAAGAGCCCAGCCCGATTCACGCTCTTCGAATTCAGAAACTTTTAAATTCAACTTTTCACTGGATTCCGTTAGAAATGATGATAAATCGGAATTCTTAAATATTTTTGTATATTTTGTATTGAAAGACTTCAAAGCTCTTTCACCGCTCTGAGGGAGTGTAAAATATGCAAACAACTCAAAATTTACTTTTAATGATGTATGTTTAGAAAGACTGATGTCAATTAATGTTTCAGCTTGTGAACTAACTTCTTTCAAAAAATTCAATGGAAGAACATGATCATTTAATGGATTAATACGATAGCTTCTTACCCTATTTTTAAAGGCGCTTTTGATGATATGGACATTACTCAGCTCTGTATTCACTAAAGAGTTTAGTTTATGCAAATTACTTCTTTGATGATGAGCAAACTTATCCCCCGGAATCGTAAGATTGCATGTGTCACAAAACATCTTTTAATATTAGCTTCAATATGTTTTCTTTAACCACTTATCAATTAATCGCATCTCATAGTAGGTTTAGCGTTTTCAAACTCCACACGCTGTATGGAGACGAACTTAGTCAAGTTACCCCAAGCGTCTCCTCCTTCGTCGACGCGTGTTTTCAGGGTCAGCAGCGAGTACTTCCAGCGCTCAAGAGGTGCTACCTTCTTGATGTCTGCAGCCTCATATACCTTCACCTCGACGAAATATCGACCTCTCTTGTCCGGATCCACCTGCAAAGCAAACCACCATGTAATTAGCGCATATATATATATATATATATATATATAATATATATATATATATATATATATATATATAATATATATATATATATATATATATATATATATATATATATATATATATATAAGTTGAAATTTTCAGAACATAGTTAATAAAATATTGTATGTAGCAAAAATAAATATCTATAAGAACTTTGTTAAGATGGGTAGTTGCTAAAATTCCCTTATAACTTTCCTATTAATATAAAATTATAAAAACATAATTTTTGTTTGCAAAACCAGCATGTTTTTTCACATGAATAAAATAAAATTAATACCTGTTTAGTGTATCCTCTACCCGTGCGTCGTGTTAGAGAACACAGCAACGAGGGTGGTGGAAGAACTTCACCATCGCTTTCAGAGTCGCGGTCATGGTGCTGTACCGGTGCGATAAGTTTACGTTGACGTTTGCGGGTGACGCTAGTGGAGGCACTGCTTCCACTCGCAGCAGTGGTTGCAGATATGGTAGCCGTTTCGCGGGGTACCGATCGCTTGCAAGACTTATTTTTTGACGTCAGCGTAGACCCTCGCGTTTCGTCTTCACTATCTGTTCCAAACAGTTCATAGATTTTGGTTTTCTTCTTTTTGGATATTGCCGTTGTTGTTGTTGTATCTTCATCTGAAGCGAAAGGGTTCCTGATGTTAGAACTCCTGCAATTCATAAATTTTTATTTTAAGCAACTTTTAACGACAATTATTGTAGGAATTTCAAACCCGTTGCGATTGATGAAATACCCAAAATAATAATCACTTTATAAACAAGACGCGTTAAGGATTCAATACAAATGTTGTAGGCAATACTTATAATACAATTGATTGGAATCATCTGTGAGTCTCTCGTTAACATAATAAAAAAATATTTTTATTAAGTTTACAGCCAATAATCAAGATACTAACAAGTATTTTCCGCAATTAATTAGGTCTTGCATTTTAAGAGTTGCAAGTACCTATTCAATGCTAGCTATAACACAATCCGCGGAAAATGTTTGCTGTAAACAAACTTTTAAAGACAATGCATTAAGAAATGGAAGATAAAATTAGCATCAAATAAATCGAATACAATTGATCGGGCTAAGTCGTAGGCCCTGTTGCTTAGTGATAACGTTAAAGTAACGTCAACGTACAATATAAATGCAACACTTTGTAATAGGAAATTGCTTCTGAATGAAGCAAAATTGATTCTATACGTTCCACGAAAAAAGTTAAGTGTTTAATCAAACGTTAACTTAATTTTAACGTTGATTCTCTTCTTACAACTGAGCCTTAGTCTTGTTTCGCGAGTCTGCACACTAATCGGTATAAGGGACCGATAGTGTACATCCAACAAGCATGCGGACAAGGTTCTATACAATAAGGTACTTACATACTTGCGGTTATCGGCTGCTCGAAGCACTCGCTATATCTTCCACTATTATTACCACTTTTCGTACTTTGCACTTTTCACTTGATTCTTCACTTCACTGCAGGACTTGAACTGATAAATATTGAAGTCCAGTTCTGCTTTTATAATGATTTTTTGTTAATGCGACAAATTCAATCGACCATTGACTTAGATATGATGTGGTCATCATAAAATTCAAATAATGTACTATTCATATAATTATTTTAATGAAATACAAAATTAAATAGTATTTATACAATCTATATATCTATATCTCTATACAAAATATACGATATACATTATATTTATCATAGTTATTCTGCACTTATTCATAATTCTTAATTCTCGTAAAAATATTTGATTAATCAGTAAACACATCATAAACTTAACATATAAAATGTATTTTAAGTTTAATTGCTTTCGCAACATTTTCAGAATGCATTGTGTATTTCATTTCAATATTATCTTGTCCACATTACTTTTAAGTCGTACGCAAAGTATGTGGAGTGAAAACCGAAACGGTTGTACGTGCTCAAGCAAACAAAATGAACATACAGAAATATTGTCTCACGCTAAGTTGACGATTCAACATTTCCTGTTCACGATAAACCTAGTGCACGTAGAAATATGAGCAGGTTGTTATTTGCACCTGAGAGCTAATATGACAAATTTTGCATGGGAAAATTATTGAAATGGGAATTAACAGTTTTAAATACATCCTATAAAAGCAATGTATATTGCAGTAATGCAATCAGTTTGTGACATTCTCTCAGTGAACAAGTGCACCTTCAAATTGTGAAATACCGAGTGAGTACATATTAAATATTTTTTTTTTTTTTCGATTACTTACAGAACCTTTTTACCACAAGTTTTTAAATCGTATAATATGCCTGTAAGGTGGTAGAAACTAACTATTTTAACGTAGTAAACGAACATTTTGTTCGCTTACAGGATTACATTATTATAACATACTTTTTGCACTAGGCTAGTTCACACAGCCCTGTGCGGTAGCTAGATTGTAAATTAAGCTAACGGTGTCAGAATGTATAGAATGCAGTTAAACGATTAGGGATACTAGATCACACGGATAGAATTGGGGGTTCTAGCTCTCTAACGATGTCAAAAATGTATAGAATACAGTTAAACGATTAGGGATACTAGATCATACAAAGAGAATTGAGGCTTCCAGCTCATTTGAGCTGGATGCCCCAATTCTCTACTACTAATATGTAATAACTTATAATGTGAGGGCGAATTTCTTCGTTTCGCACTCTGTCTAGTAGTGATATTCCCAACACGACCCGTGTCCATGTCCAGCTGTGGCGGGACCCTCGGCACGTGAACACGTTCACGCTTGACCGTTTTTTTTAAATCAAGTCTTTACTCAGTAGGATAACTTAGATGGCGCTTGACTATGCTCTTAGAATTCCGAGACTGATTTCGAATGAAATAAAATTATTTTCTTGACAGTTTAATCGCACAGTGGGATATTCAAATTAGAGAGTAAAGCAATCAATATACAATGACGTTTTAAATTTCTATTAATGACACTTTGCATAGGTGTAGGTTTAATCATAGTAAAAGAAAAATTCATTGAGCGGCTCGTAGCCTAGTGGCGCGGGGACTGGCCTAGCGTACCAGAGGCCCGGGTTCAATACCAACTTGCACCACTGTCTTTCTCTTTCAGAGTTCGATAAGTGCATTTCGTCACGAATGCGAGCTGCTCCATGGTTCGGAATCCATGTAAAACTGTAGGTCCCCTTCCCCTACTAGGTGGTAGGGTTTAAGCCCGCCCGGGTTGGTACCATCGCATTGGATGAAAAGATGGTCGAAGCGGCAATGAAAAATTGTCCGTGTTTTCAATCCAGTTCAATGTAGCCGTGCTCATAAAGGGAAGGTCCTGGCATGGCACCTAATTCTTTCGGGAATGTGGTGTATTGGGCTAATATCATAACGGTAGTTGTGTGGTATTAGCCATCCATGTCAGGTGGCATAAAAAAAAACATTTTGATGTATTTCTGTTTTTTATCAAATTGTACAAATTAGATAACGAACATTTTCACTATATTTAATACACCAATTCTTGATACAATTGGAAGACGTTCCAGGAATTTACATCGTAATTAACTAAAATGCCGTATGCATATCTAAATCTAATAGATCATTCAATGCGAGCAGTTGAATGTGCTGCCGGCTTGGAAATGTAATCACTTAATTGAATTCCCTCAATTTGCATAAATCAAAACATATTGTACCCCTTCACTGTATTGATAAATGTATGCTGCTAAGATTAACTCTGTACGCAAGGGGATGTAGAGTTCGATAGAGTGTACCACATATATTTATGTTGTGTGGGTTACGGCACGTATTAATTATACGATTGGGGCCACTGCTTTTCTTTCTGTGCCTAGAGAGCCATCATAAAACCAGCAAATGCCAGTAGACTGATAGGTGACAGGAAGATATATGAAAGGGAAAACATTTTGCGCTTTTTTTGCAAGAGGCTTGAAGCTGTCGCGAACCCCGAGTCCAGCGAGCATTGAAGGACGGCAGTGGAAACAGATACTAGCTTGTATGGGGCGGTGTAGCTTTTACATACAATAACGGGAACGCTGACGATTGACTTCGCCTACGAATTCGCTCACTACCGATTATTATTACACCGATATATATATAATTACAAAGTTTTTTACATTATTCTTAAATATTTACAAAACAAAGAGCTGCAAAAACATGTATTTATTTATTGGAAGGAAAACTTACAGCTAACAAAACATCAAATTCACAAATTACAATCAAATAAAAAAGTACCCTAACAAGTTTTCACAAATAAAAAAAGGAATTGGAAGGGTGTGAGGGTGTGTGTGAGTGTTTCAGAAAGTGTTTGAGATGTGTGTGTGTGTGAGAGAGAGAGACAGAGATAAACAGAGGGTGGGTTATCGGTGATTTTAAGTCTGAACCAAAATAATGTAAATGAGAATAATATCAATTATAAAAATAAAAAAAAACAAAAACAAAAAACTTAACATAAAATTGCTTTACATTTATTTTTTAATTTTAATTCAATTTATTTACAAATAAAAATAATATAAAGAAATGGAGAATCCACTGGTGGCCCCACGCCTTCTCCGAGCGCGCTGGTGGATTTTAATGGCAAGGCCAAATTTTTAAAATGGTTAAATTTCTAGTATTTTCGATAACCATATTTGCAGAAAAAATGCTAATGAAGACAACAGATAAAACGAAGAATCGCTTATCGGTTACTGTTCAACACCTTAATAATGATTTCCACTAACTCGTGGCTACGCCGCCCCCATACCAAGAGTTCCGGTTTCCGCTGCCGTCCTACCGTGCTCGCTGCCCGAGTACGCCGCCCTAGCCCGGTCTGCCCGCCCGCCCAGCGCCACCGCTCGCCTGAGCGCGCACACGCATACACGTCCGGGGCTATAGAAATCGAGAATCAATAGTGATTTAGGATATTTGCTTAGGGCGATAGGTAAAGCACACGATGTTGTCCTTTCTCGAGGCGCGCTTTCGGAGGCAATATCGGAAAATGATATGCGCCGAATGCGTTATGTTTATGCTGGTTGATCTTCGTGAGCGGAAATTCGAATATATAGAGATAATGTATTTTACACAGTTAGCATGGTTTTCACCAAGTCCTTATTTAATTTAATTGACACTTAAAGGGCCATTATTACTAAAGTGCTGATTATTTTGTGCTGATATCGATTGCAAGATGGTATGAAAGGCCCTTTAATGTGAGGATTCAATTAATGAGTAATGATAGAAGAGACCCTTATTATATTGTGCTTAGTATACAGCTACATAACTATAAAAGATAAGAAAACGAAAAAAACCGGCCAAGTGCGAGTCGGGCTCGTACACGAAGGGTTCCGTACCATCGTACAAGATTTAACACAAAAAACACGTTTTTGCATGTTAAAAGTATTTTTTAATTTTACCTAAATTTCAGCTCCCTACCTATTACGGTTCATGAGATGCAACCCTGTGACAGACGGACGGACGAACAACGGAGGCTTAGAATTAGGGTTCCGTTGGCACCCTTTGGATACGGAACCCTACATCTTAGTTACTTTTTAGACCTATTTTGAGATGGTAAAATCTTCTAGAATGAGCGAGTGATAAATAATAGCGTAGCCAAAACAGTAGGTAAAAAGGTGTAACTGAATAATAAAAAAAAACCGAAAGGGACTGTAAATGGGCCCTTCAAACATAGTGTGAAGAAGCACCTGACCGGCGACATGGTTTTCGCAGCCCTCCTGAAAATTCGGAATCCCATGGGCGTCGCCAGCCACCTTAAGAGGTCCTGGCGTATGCCACATGCCGCGCTTAACAAACAAAATTGCCATTAGAGGCTCCTAGCTCAGGGGCGCGGAAACTTGCTTTACATGCGAGTGGTCATATTTTCGGACTGATGTCGGGTTGAATATAACATTGTATTCATATGAGCTCCCCATACAAACTTTCATCTCTCTATTGTCCCTCTGCGTTTTAATGTTCACCACGAACGGTAGCCTGTGTCCTTTCCCAAGGTCCATACTCTCTCTATATATCATCAATAGTGGTTTAGCGGTTTAGGCGTGAAAACGCAACAGAAAAACAAATAGTTACTTTAGCATTTATGTATATATGTGTGTCGGTATACTCTTAAACACTGTGTTAGTAGGAGGCATTCATTACGGGAAGCGGGACTGTGGGAGAATTCCAAATTATGCAGAAATTGGTAGCCAAAATACAATACCCGCGAATGGTATGTTCTGCTGGTTCGGGTCCAGCCTTGCAGTATATTTCTAAAGTAGTTCTTTTTACTGGGCTTTTCTTAAATTAATGTGTCCTTGCCTCACGGTCGATACATACATATATATCCCATTCCTTGGATTAAAAAAGATTAGTTAAATGATGCGAAAGACCCGATTTGGAACCAAGGGGTCGCCTTCATAAAGTCCAAAAAGCATATGGTCCAAAACCCAGAACATCCAAAAGGATGTATTTTTGCATATATTTATAAATGCAAATATTATAATGTAACCTAACCTAACCTAACCTAATTGAAAAACTTCCGTATTCATTAGTGTTTTGGACGGTATGGGTTTTGGACTTTGTGCTTTTTGGACTTCGTGATGCGTCCCCGTACCAAGGACCTCAAGATGGTTTTGAATATTCATTGCATGGTTGAAGTTGATGGAAAAACATTCAGGACGTAATGGCTACGTTTGCGCGTTGCTCCACACATTCAAGTCGACTCGAAGAATACGTTTAGGCGCGTGTAAGGATATTTAGACAGCATCACTCGACGGTAATGGCGCGCGCCGCAGGCTGCCACGCCGGTGTAACCTATGTATAGGGATGTTTCAACAGGCTAATGACTTTACGGGGTCGACGCGGTCCGAGCTTTAATGGCGTTTTCAAAAGTTTTTTACCGTTGCTTAAGTATTAAAATTTGTAAAAGCAGACTTTCTTCATGCGCATGTAAAAGTTGACTTAATAATAAGGGCAGCAACTTACTTCTACCATCCAATGTCATGCTGGCCGGAGACTTTTTTTTCGTCCAAAAATAATATTGTTCCCATTCTATCGATTCCTGTCAGTCTCGGTAGGCCAGCGGCACGACGACGCCTCGGGTTCGGTTTTTTAGGTTAAGCAACATTGAGGTCAAGCGGTTCGTAGTTCAGGGTGCGGGAACTTGCCTTACATGCCAGAGGTCATGGGATCAAATCCCGCCCCGTTCACTCATAACTTAATTTTTTGTTCTAAGTTGGATAAGTACATTTCATCACGAATGCTGTTCCGTGGTTCGGAATGGACGTAAAACGGTAGGTCCTCTTCCTCTGCTAGGTATAATCCTGATAATAATAGTATAATCGCATTAGATATAAAAGTTGGTCCTTTTTTTCCATCCAGCTCAATGTAGCCTTGCTCATTAATGTGCCCCCGTAAGCATCAGAAAATTTCGCCTCCCATACTAACGTAGTTTACTAATCATTTGAAAACCACTGTAGCAATTTACTTGATATTTGGTATCACATATCTGGCAACAAATATCTGTGTCTGCATGTCTTTGTTTTTTGCTAAACGGTCCCGAGTCAAACCACAGAGAAAACAAAATTAGTATTAAGATTTTGTTTTTGCTTTCATCTGATTCGGTTTGGATTTTTCAAAAAAAAAAAAAGCATGCAGACACAGATATTGATTCCCTGATGTCAGATATTAAATATCAAATCGGAACAGCGGTTTCTAAATGATAAGTAAACTACGTTTGTATGGGGAGCATAGCTTCCGGGCCGTTCTTAAGGAAATATCCTGACGTAGGGCCTAATTCCTTCATGAAAGTGTTGTGTTGGGCTAATATCATGACGGTGGGTGTGGTATTAGCCATCCATGTCAAGTTACATTAAAAAAACAGATAGGCACAGATGGGCTTTGGATCGGTGGCCTTTCGACTGTTGATAGCCGTGGCTTAGAATCAACGTAGCACTGCAGGTCTAAATGGTATTTTCTAGACATAATGGTTTGGGGTTTTTTTTTATTTTTATGCGACCTGACATGGATGGCTAATACCACACAACTACCGTTATGATATTAGCCCAATACACCACATTCCCAAAGGAATTAGGTGCCATGCCAGGACCTTCCCTTTATGAGCACGGCTACATTGAACTGGATGGAAAACACGGACAATTTTTCATTGCCGCTTCGACCATCTTTTCATCCAATGCGATGGTACCAACCCGGGCGGGCTTAAACCCTACCACCTAATAGGGGAAGGGACCTACAGTTTTACTTAGATTCCGAACCATGGAGCAGCTCGCATTCGTGACGAAATGCACTTATCGAACTCTGAAAGAGAAAGACAGTGGTGCAAGTTGGTATTGAACCCGGGCCTCTGGTACGCTAGGCCAGTCCCCGCGCCACTAGGCTACGAGCCGCTCAATTTCTACTACTTTGCCACAATGTAGACCTGAATCGGTAGCATCGATATCTTTTCAAGTAGCAGAAAATAGCACTACAATGGCTTTCACAAAAGCTTCAAGATGAACAGAAAGCCTGCATAGTGGCGCTAGAGGGGCTTGTAAAACCACTGTAGCTTTTTGGCAGGCTTTGGATTTACAGTAGATGCACGAAAGCGCTTGCAATGTGGAATACATGGAACTAGAATTCAATTATGGCGGTACAAATGCTTGTAGCACCAGTTTAACCACCGATGGCATTTAACAGCGCTCTTCTCTAGCTATTGTGGAGTCTAAGGTAATTTTGTGTCTGAGCTCAAGAGTGAAATGTTAAATGCATCTTATATCCGTCCCCGCACCAGCTTGTGTGAATTGAGGTGGCAGCAAATTACATTTAAGGAGGCGAAAGCAAGTCGTGTAATCCGCCTCATCAGCCTTTGTACAATGAGCAAATGAGCCACCGCCACACTAAGCACGAAAGAGAACCGAACGGAAGATTTCGAATGAAATAATTTGTCTTGAAAGGTTAGAAGTCCAAAGAGTGCCTTCATTGTACAGCTGACATGTCACGTCGCGTCGGACTGGACACTCAACGACTGCATTGTCCGGCAATTGCCGCGTCGCCGAGCTGAGCCGCGCCGCTCGCGATGTCTCGGCCTAATCAGAGCCTCTAGTCCGACTTGTCACTTAAATTGACGTCCAAACCGATCGACTAGCGTTTTCAAATGTATTGAGAAATTGAAGAGCGCGCTCAGTGGGCGTTAGGCGAACTAACAATTGCGAGTCCGAGTTTGATTTGACAGTTTACTCGTCGTCGCCGTAATATGTGGACGTTGCCGTTTACGTCGACTCCGCATTTTTATACTTTGTTTGTGTGGGTTTGACTATTTTAAGTAACTTCAAAGTTCCGTAAACGGCAATTTAAGTAAGAACTCTGAATGAACACTCTGAGCCTGTAGTCCCAGTTGTCACCTAAATTGCCGTTTACGCCAAACCGATGGACTGGCGTTTTCAAAAGTATGGAGAAATCGAGGAGCGCTAACATTTGCGAGTCCGAGTTTGATTTATCAGCTTACTCACCGTCGGCGTGAATATGTCGACGTTGCCGTTAACGCCGATTCCGCGTTTTCATGCAAATCGGAAGTCCGAGTTTGGCTTTGAGAGCTTGAAGCAGTAAAACCACAGAAAAAGTGGTAAATATTTCTATGGGGTTTGACGTTTTACGTAACATCGAAGTTCCGTAAATGCCAATTGAAGTGAGAACACGGACTGACCACTCCGATGTAGGAAGTCGACGCGTCGACGGTAGAGGCGCGTGGTGACACGGCTTGGCACGACGCATCGTGGTACGATCGTGCTGTGTCTCCGTCCATTGCAGGGAAATGTCTTTAGTGTAGTGACGTAGCAGCATTTAACTGGTCTGATCACGCCAGGGAGTAAGAAAGGACGGGAATGGTGTCAGCGTAGCCACGTTATTTGTCGTTTATACAACGAGCCATGGATGGCTAATACCACACACTACCGTTATGATAATACATTCCCGAATGAATTCGGTTCCATGTCATGACGATTTTTAGGGTTAGGTACCCAAAGGTTGCACAAACGGAACTTTGTGAACTTTCCGCACCCTATTACTAAGCCTCCGCTGTCCGTCCGTCCGTCCGTCTGTCACAGCGCTTCTCATGAACCGTAAAAGGTAGACTGCTGAAATGTTCACAGATTTTGAATTTCTTTTGCCGCCATAAAAACAAATAGAAAATAAAAATACAAATAAAAATTAGAGGGAACCACCATTCAAGAAACGTGATTTCTTTGGGTCGAATCTTACCCATCGTGTGCGAGTCCGTCTCGCACTTGGTCGGTTTTTTTATTATATTCGAAACGAAAAAATGGTTCCCCAACTAAAAAAGGTACTGTTTTAGTATGTTTGTTCATTTTATTTTTATATAATAACTACCTCAAGCGGTTTAGGCGTGAAAACGCAACGGACAAACAGAGTTATTTTCGCATTTCTAATATGAGTATGGATTACCGGGAGCATGTAAGCAAAACCGCGAGCGTCAGCTATTACTCCCCTGACTCGGAAGAGGAAACGTGCCTTGGACTCAGCGCAGCGTATGGAAAAAACCTAATTTATTTATTTAATTACTACAGGGAAATAACATTTGGCAGACTCGGTAGTGGGGCGTTTGGTGATTGAGGTTAAGCAACTCTTGGCGCGGTAGGGTTCTACACGGACCACTGTTTCCGATCGTTGAAGATGTCCGTGGTTCGAATTTCACGCATTGAATGAACGATGGACAAAGCGGCATTTTCCACCCATTTCAATGCAGCCGTGCATAAGGAAGGTCCTGGCATGGCACCTAGTTCCCATTTGGTGTGTTAGGCTAATAGGTGTGGTATTATTAGCTATCCATCTCCAGGTAGATAAACAAATGATTATATCATCGCATGTTACCTGTTATTATAAGTAATAGTTAAACTGGAGTTAGAAAATTGTGTCAACGCGTGTTTATACAGCTGTTGCCATTGACGACCGCGGCGAGTGCCTAGCGAGAACAAAGGCGGTCGTCCGGAGTGTTATTATAACAATACTTGTACTGTGACACGGTGGAGCGAAGCTATTCTAAGAATAATTTTATTTTGTACAGTTCAAGCAAACAAATTACTGATAAGATTTCCAATACACGCTAGTGTTGCTAATTTTATTGTTAAGACCCCTTTGGAATCGCAAAATACATAGAGGTGATTCTGTCAAGGATCTCGTTGCTTCGCAGGTGATTCCACGAATTTCAGGCGTGGCAAAATTGTATAACTTTTTTTTTATTGATAAAAAAGTATTTAATAACAGTCACAAAATATCAACAAATCCGTATAAATAATTTATTTCGAGAAGACATAATAAATACGCATACACGTAAATATGAGGCATGAGACATGATCATAAAAAAAATTACACCAAATAATTATAAAACACCATCACATTGTTGCATGCAGTCTCGGTCCATGTGTAGCAAATTTCATCGTAAATTTGAGTTTTTAGTTTGATGATTTTTTCGAATAGTAAGAAAAATGTTTTAGTATAATATTTAGTTTGATGGCGTAGAAGGAATGCTGCTTATACTCGTAAGTTTATGTTATTATGTTTTGTTGTAGGAATGAAAAAGTCACGGCTCATAATGTTTCTGGGTGTCGGGGTAGGTACGGTACCTACGAAGCGAATTATCCGCTATGTAGAGGTGGTTCCAAGAATAAAACATTGATTTTTACAGCTTGCGGTGTAGGGGCTAAGGACTTGCCTTTCATGCGAGATGTTACGAATTCAGATCCTCGCCCCGGTCATGCAGCACTTTCTTTCTCTTTCTGAATTGGATAAGTGCATTTCGTTGCCAATGCGAGTTGTCAATGGTTCGGAACCCATGTAAAACTGTAGGCCCTGCCATGCTTCTTGAGGTGCAGTGGAGCTCAGCAACGGGCCGCAAAGTCAGGAGCTGTTTGGGAAAGGTGGGTGTTCCGTTGCTTTTGGCGGCTCCCTGTGATGTCCGTAGGGCCTACTTCATTTTCTTCCTTCATGAAGTGCAATACAAGTGAAAATATATCCGACTAAACTATTCTAAAAGACCACAGAACCTTATAAAGACCGAAAAATATATTAAAAAAGTACAATTAGTTTAACTTTTAGACAGAAGGTTTGTATCAACCTTTAAAAAAAACTGGAATATCACAAAAATCTAAATATTTGTAGAATTAAAGAAAAAACAACACATTTATTATTTCCTATTTCCTGCACCGGCAGTTTTTGAAATTATCAGAAAACAATTTTGATCAATTGGAGGAAAATCTTTTTGACTCACATTCAAGATATCAAAGATATCTCAAAAGGATTCCCCTGCCGATGAATACCAACACATATTTTGATCAATTGGAGGAAAATCTTTTTGACTCACATTCAAGATATCAAAGATATCTCAAAAGGATTCCCCTGACGATGAATACCAACACATATTTCTAAGATATGCTCCAAAATTCGAAAGAGAAACATTTGTTTCTAAATTTGATGTTGCTACCTATACGATCAATCCTTTAAAAAAAATTACGATTTCCAAGGCGACAGGCGAGTTAACTCATTAGGGTTCTGCCTTTGCCTTTGAGGTTCATAACCCTGAATTTATCGAAACCTCCGAAAGTAGAATCTAAACAAAACGAAGTTAAACAAAGACGTTGTTTGCATAAAATATAAAATTCGAAACAAAAACCTTACGTTTCGTTCGAGGAGAGATAAATATTTACTGACATGTACCATTTCAAACCAATTATAATCGTCCTGAAATAAACTGAAAACAATTTTCTCCTCGTTCGTCGCAGGTCGCGGAGTGGAGTAGGGAACATCGGGATTACAGCTAGCAAATAACCAACTGATCCTGTTCAACTTTCAATATCTCTTCCTGTACACCGATGGCTCACATGATATGTGGCTCCTCGTTCGTCGCAGGTCGCGGAGTGGAGTGGGTAATATTGTTGAAGCATGTCCTCGGGGTAATACTCGGGATTACAGCTAGCAAATAACCAATTTATCCTGTTCAACGTTCAATATCTCTTCCTGTACACCGATGGCTCACATGATATGTGGCTCCTCGTTCGTCGCAGGTCGCGGAGTGGAGTGGGTAATATTGTTGAAGCATGTCCTCGGGGTAATACTCGGGATTACAGCTAGCAAATAACCAATTTATCCTGTTCAACTTTCAATATCTCTTCCTGTACACCGATGGCTCACATGATATGTGGCTCCTCGTTCGTCGCAGGTCGCGGAGTGGAGTAGGGAACATTGTGAAGCATGTCCACGGGATAATCCTCGAGATTACAGCTAACAAATAACCAATTGATCCTGTTCAACTTTCAATATCCCTTCCTGTACACCGATGGCTCACATTATATGTGGCTCCTCGTTCGTCGCAGGTCGCGGAGTGGAGTGGGTAATATTGTTGAAGCATGTCTTCGGGAGAATCCTCGGGATTACAGCTAGCAAATAACCAATTGATCCTGTTCAACTTTCAATATCCCTTTCTGTACACCGATGGCTCACATTATTTGTGGCTCCTCGTTCGTCGCAGGTCGCGGAGTGGAGTGGGTAATATTGTTGAAGCATGTCTTCGGGAGAATCCTCGGGATTACAGCTAGCAAATAACCAATTGATCCTGTTCAACTTTCAATATCTCTTCCTGTACACCGATGGCTCATATGATATGTGGCTCACATGACGAATATGAATAATATACATTAAATACACGTATTGTTTGTTCGACAATAAGAAAACGTGGAAAATAAGAAAAGTGCTTGGCACCTAGTTCTCATGTGGTAATAGTAACAGTGTCATGACACAATTACATAAAATATATTATGTATTCGGGAGTCAGAAATGTACCTATCATATTGTTTGATAGACATCCTATATTTTTATTTTATTCCTTGCATGAAATTGTAGTGTTTGTTTTTTGTTTTGTTTTCTTTCTTTTTTTGTTTTTTCAATAAATAGTTTGCATTTTATTATACTAGGGTTGAGAACTTTGGATATATACATAGTTGGTTAGTATGTAATGCTTATGTTTTCTAAACGGCCAGGCTGAAAACCAGCGTCATTGATCGATGCACCTAGCATTTCCTATTATAATTTTTTATTTGCCGATTTATCATAATATCGTATTATTTAGTTTATTACCTTGTTACTAGTTTTTCTCTTATACATTGTTGTGTTACATTGTCATATGTTAGTTGCATATTGGTTAAATGCTGCCTGTTCATGCATTATTTCTATTTTTGTGTACTTGTTATGTAAGTTAAGTTGGTTGAATTATTTATTTTTTATTTTTTACACGCTGTTTTTGATACATGGTATAGTATGGTGATTTACTTGTTTATTTTCAATGTTATTTAAAAATATTTATTTTATAGTATTGTCACCTTGTGCTGTATGTTAAACAATAATTCAAACATTCATGTTTCATGAACGGCTAGGCTTAAAATCAGCGCTACTGCATTATGAATTCCATAATACAGTGACATATGCTGCGCCTAGAACCGATTTACCTGTTATTTTATTATATGTATGTGTATAGGTATTGACTTTTAGTTCTAAGCTTTTTAAATATCTAGTTGTTCTGTTAATTTTATATTAAGGGCCTGGTACTAGCCAAATCGCAAAGTTAGACGAGGCACCCCAAGTAAACTAACTAAGTCTGACGATTATAAGTGTCATCCTTACAATATATGATTCCTTGTCTAGGAATCGAATGATTTTCGTTAATGTATGTTTCCTTATACAAAATACATTGCGGAAACGGTGTCCATTTCCGAACTTTTTTGACTAAATGTAGAAATCTAAAAGCAAATGGAATTTTTTGTTTATGCATATATGCTGTTTTTGCTTACATCTAGAAATCGAATGACTTTCAGATTTCTAATGAGAAAAATCAACTTTTTTTATTTTTATTATTACTTAAATAAATGATGGAATAAAAAAATATTAACAATCCATTATCAGTCTGGAGTTCTATTTGGATTTGCTGAAGCGTTTCACTACATATTATTACATTTGTTAAAAAGTGCATTTGTATGGCGCGAGTAGTTGGCTAGTCCTAGCGCCTTAAGTTATTTTCATAGATTAAGCCAAATACCTTGTTAAGTTAATTTCTCTTTAAACTACCTGCGTTTATTAATTAATTAACTATTTCTTTCTTTCTTAGATTATTTAATTATTGAATTTTTTTTTGTTATTTTATATTATGCTATTTTAATCTATTGCTGTGTGTAATTTTTAAGGTTTACATATAGTTGTATTTTTTGGGTTATGGTAAATAAACGTAATTTCATTATTCTGCATTAATTATTGATGATGTTAAGATTTCCTTACACTAATCTCCCCTTTTAATTATTTATATATAAATTCCATGCAATGGCTCGTACCTGTTTTCTTAGTCAAATTAGGTATTACTTATCTAAGATTTTGCACATTACATAAATCAACTGAGAGCTACGTTATTTTTTTGTTAAGTTAATTTGCATCCATGGTATGAGCGTTTTTTTAGGGTTCCGTACCCAAAGGGTGAAAACGGAACCCTATTACTAAGCCTCCGCTGTCCGTCCGTCCGTCCGTCCGTCCGTCCGTCCGTCCGTCCGTCCGTCCGTCCGTCTGTCCGTCTGTCACAGGGCTGTATCTCAGTAACCGTAACAGGTAGACAGCTGAAATTTTCACAGAGTGTGTATTTATTTTGCTGCTATAACAACAAATAGGTAAAATTAAAAAATAATTAAAATTAAAGGGGGCTCCCATACAAAAAACGTGATTTTTTTGTTTTATTTTTTACGATAGTACGGAACCCTTCGTGTGCGAGTCCGACTCGCACTTGGCCGGTTTTGTATCCAAATTTTTAGAGACGTGATATAAATTTTTAGAGGCGTACCCGTGATATAAAGGCACGAGCCTTTGTATGGGACTTATTCGCCTCATTATCCTCTTAAGGCGCTAGGACTAGCCAACTACTCGCGCCATACAAACGCACTTTTTAACAAATGTAATAATATGTAGTGAAACGCTTCAGCAAATCCAAATAGAACTCCAGACTGATAAAGGATTGTTAATATTTTTTGATTCCATCATTTATTTAAATAATAATAAAAATAAAAAAGTAAATTTTTCTCATTAGAAATCTGAAAGTAATTCGATTTCTAGATATAAGCAAAAACAGCATATATGCATAAACAAAAAGTTCCATTTGCTTTTAGATTTCTACATTTAGTCAAAAAAGTTCGGAAATGTACACCGTTTCCGCAATGTATTTTGTATAGAAAAAGGAAACATACATTAACGAAAATAGGTTGATTCCTAGACAAGGAATCATATATTGTAAGAATGACACTTATAATCGTCAGACTTAGTTAGTTAACTTGGGGTGCCTCGTCTAACTTTGCGATTTGGCTAGTACCAGGGCCTTAAGACCTTCACAGTTTAGCATTGATTTCGTTCTTCTAAAAAATCATCGACCAATGTCATTTGAGTTAGCTAACAGCTCTCACGCAACACCAGTTAGCCAACGAGGCGGATGACCTCTGTTCCGGAATCTCTAGCGGACGAGCCGTGAGAGAGAATCTGTGAGGAAACGGATGCTCGTGGCCTTGGTTTACCCTGCGCATGCGTGCTGCACGCGTGTGCATTCTCATACAATTAATTCATTAGGTCTCACCACCCTAATGGTACTACGCTAAACTTCGGAACTGAAGGTGCAACTGTTGAAAATGATGGCATAAAAATAGACTGCGTTGGAGAAGATAACATGCTATTACAGTCAACCAAAGATTAAATGATACGCTTTCGGTTCCAGGAAAATGTGAAAGTCAAAATACTTTGACTTTAGCCGATAAACATAGGGCTGACTGTACATAACAAAGTAACTGAAAAAGTGTACTATTTATCGTGTACATAAAAAATAAAAATTAGAACGTAGGTTGTATTTTAACACAATTCATTATTACCTTCAACCGGAAGTGTATCTTTATAACTTTTGTTGACTGTACTTACACTTGAATAATTTACTTACTTATTATTTTAGAATCAGATGTTCTTATGGTAGTCAAGAGTTTTCTCTTCACCAATGTATATAAAATGTTCTTTGTGAGCAGTAGTAATCTATCAACGACTGTTAACTAGTTTGTAAGTATCAATGGAAACAAATATAAAATGACAAACCTGGCGAAGTTTCTGTACGGTTCTTCTTCGCCAGAATTAATCGAACCGCAGAAAAAAAATTGACGAAAAAAGAAAGGAAATGTACGCATCCATTAATTTTACAAATTTTCATTTGGCGGACTCCTCACACCTGGACTATTCCATGAAATAAAATATGCATGTCAAAATAATTGTTAATAATAAATATATGGTAAGGTATTTTAAATATATACATACAATTACAATTAATTATCCTCTAACTGCTTAGACAATGGTCTAAACATTTAAGTTTTTATTTAGTTGAAGATTTGTACAGTGTTTCAATCACAACATATTTTTCTCTTTAAATTAATCCCACAATTAAATCACTTTTAAAAATAGTACTTTTCTTTTAATAGTGATTATAAATAACTATTAAAAGAAAAGTACTACTCCGATTTTGCCTGTAAATTAGAAGGTTGTCGCACCTCGCATAGTTGATGTACTTACGTAAACATCCACAGGGAATTATATCCATAATTTCAACCCGTTCTACCAAAATAGTTTGTAAAATAAATATTTATCGGAATCTATCTACGGCACAATATGTAAGCGTGTCGAATGTGTCGTGTATAAGAAACAAGTATTTCTTGTTCGCGCGGGGTTCCTGAACCGAGAGATGTCTATTCAAAGTCTGTGAACTCTATTATAGAGCACCTGATGTTTCGGCAAGTATTTCCATTGTAAGTAGTGTTAACTATATGGTTATACTTGGCTTACCACAGTTTCGCGGTAATTTTGACCGACGTGATAAACAAGATGAGCGTTTACAATACAGTTTAACACCTACAGTACACCGAAATCGCAAGCATTGTAATTAAAGATTCCCGAACCTGAGGTATAGGTACACGCTGTTTTCTCTGGACAAAAAATTGTAAGTAATGCGAACATTTTAATAGTACTAGGTTCATCCTACTATAACCGCATCAAAACTCACTGCAAGATCGATTTTGCTATATACTTGGCGATATAAGTACCTATCGAATGCAAAATTAGCTATTCGATTACAACTGACGTGTACGAGAGCACAAAATATTTTAAAACAAAAAACGTTAAGTCATTCATTCTCATTGTGATTTGCATAGTCTTGTCTCTAATACAAAGAAATTGACATGTTTCAGTTTCAGTTGAAACATGTTAATTTCTTTGTTATATGTTAATGCAAATTATATGCATATTACGCACTTTGATTCGATACTTTGAGACGATACTTTTGTCTGTGAAGAAGAACCATCTAGAAACTTAGGTACTTTTGCAAATTTAGATCTCTACTGGTTTGTCAGAATTGTGTGAATGCTTAAAAACTAGTTTAAAATGATTGATAGATATTGCTCACAGGAACATCTAATAAGAAACTTCAAGGTTGAGCGAACTCTTTACTACTATAGTGACATTATAAATAAGAAAATAAACTAACATTGATCTATTCTGGTGTAATTGTTGTACATATATAATCGGAATGAAATGACACAGTTCCGATGCAAATATAAAATTTAGTACAGACTTATGTAAACTATACTTAGTCGTCCGGACAGGATTGAATAAATACAGAAGTTAATGCTAATATATAATGGTGTATAAAATACCGGTTAGGTAGCAAGAATATATTCAAGAATGCAAGCTGCATCTTAGCGTATAAAATAAAAATGCTTATGAAATCATACAATTTGTGGCGACCCCAGAACATCAAAGTGGCATGACAGTACTGGCTAGCATGTAACTGGCAGTAATGCACCTATAATACTCTGATACTGGTACTTTAATCAGACATGTTTTGAATTTGGAAGACATTTTCATTTGGGTCCATGACAAAATGTATTTAAACAAAACAGTATTATCTTAGTGCTTACAAATATATGATTAGGATTGTTCTAATAATCTTATTGACTTACTTTATCGCCTGCAACTTTAGCAGGTCCTAGATGATTTTTTTTAAAAAGGTGCTATAATATAAACCTTTACAACGATCGCTAACTTAAATCGAGTATCGTGTGTAATCTGTGGAATCGTCCACTTTATATGGTTCCGTACCCAAAGGGTGAAAACGGAACCCTATTACTAAGCTTCCGCTGTCCGTCCGTCCGTCCGTCCGTCTGTCACAGGGCTGTATCTCATGAACCGTAATAGGTAGGCAGCTGAAATGTTCACAGAGTATGTATTTATTTTGCCGATTTAACAATAAATAGGTAAAATTATAAAATAATCAATAATCAAAAAGGAGGGGGGGCATATAATAAACGTGATTTTTTGGGTTAAATCTTGTACGGAACCCTTCGTGTGCGAGTCCGACTCGCACTTGGCCGGTTTTTTTTTATAAAGTTGTCCTCGGCGAATTCGTCCATCAGACGAGCTCGCTGGACAGACCACATAAATAGGTTTATTAAAAATCAGAATCCGAATAACTTATTTAATTCACAATTACAAAATTTTGGTGCAAGAAATGCAAACGACCTACGTACAATAATGAAACAGACATGCTAGAAATATAGTACGTTTTTATGTAATTGGACATTATGTAAATACTACACCCATCATCGTTTCAAACACCCAACGCCGATTCCTATAGGAATTAGGTGCCATGCTATGCCAGGAATTGGATACAATCACGAATTCCATATTTTCATCTAATGCGATGGTACCGACCCAACCCGGGCGGGCTTGCCCTATCCATCTAGTAGGAGACCCCTTCCATACGTTTTACATGGATTCTTAATCATGGAACAAATCGCATTCGTGACGAAATGCAATTGCCTAACTCATAAATAGGAAGAGAGTTATTGATAAGAGTGAAGGATTGATCTTATGACCTCTAGTATAAGAAGCAAGGTTATTACAATTCGAAGAAGCTAAATACACGGATATTAGCCATTTCCTAAAGACTCAAAGATTCTACTTCCACGAACTAACCGACACATTATTTCATGCTTCCAAGCAAAAAAGTATTCCGAGGATCTCTTCAATTCCACATTCATCTCGAGTACTATAATTCCAGTCTAACATATTTAAAATGATTCGTTACAACAACAGCAGGTAATCTAGCTGACAATTACCTTTCAATATTAACACCATCACGATCTCACGGATGAGAACGATGTCGATGTGCTGATGGACCATTTTGACTCCAAACGCTTGGCAATTGGATAGGATTTGGCTTGAGCATCGGCTTGCTCTTAGGGCATCTTGGACGCGGCTTCCGGTCGTGCTGCTGCACTGTGAACCAGTTGACCTTGAAGTGGTGACGCCGCCGCCTCTAAGTCGCGAGACGAAGATTTCATTGCGCCTATTTCTCGTTGAGGAAGACCAAGTGTTGGAGGCACCGACTGATTGGTTCGACAGGAGCTCGATAGATTTAGAATAGGAGGTCGCGAGAAAAATGGTAACGATAATGTGAATGGCTGAAACTGAATTTACAGGATAAAGACCAAAGCTCTGAAGCTAAATGTGTCGGTCTGTCTGCGCCAAGTGATGGTTACCTAGATAAGGCGCCTGAAAAAGTAGATATCGTGAAAAAAAAAACCGGCCAAGTGCAAGTCGGACTCGCACACGAAGGGTTCCGTACCATCGTACAAGATTTAACACAAAAAAATCACGTATTTTACCTATTTGCTGTTATAGCGGCAAAATAAATACATACTCTGTGAAAAATTCAGTTGGCTACCTATTACGGTTCATGAGATACAGCCCTGTGACAGACGGACGGACAGCGGAGGCTTAGTAATAGGGTTCCGTTTTCACCCTTTGGGTACGGAACCCTAAAATATGTGATAAGGTATATGGCTGCAAATAACGAAGCATGAAATCAAGTACTATATTTTAGGTTTAAGATTTTAACTAAAATATATCCATAAAATGGGTTGGTATCTAAATATGTTTTCAAAAGAACTCTTGTTTAATTTCACAACAGTTACATGTAGTTTTACAAAATAGCAGATTATGTATGGTTAAACGTTTTAAAATATAGGCGGAAAAAGATACAGAGCATAGGCATAGGAACATGAAAAATCGAAAGGTTTAATACTTTATTCTTCAACCATTTGTTCTAAATTTTCTAGTATGCAAAAAGTTTTATAATATATTTCAACATGCGTCAATATTTGAGCAATTTATCAAAATATTTAAGAAAGTAAATTTAAATTATAAATTTATTTTAAACATTAGGAGTATTTAATGTTATCGTTAAAGGTCAAAGTGTTGTTATAAATGAAAACATCTAATAATTTAAACAGCACTTGCGAACAAAACCAGATAACTAATGATTTATGCAATATACGGAGATAAGACATCAACCGAGTATTGCATTCAATACAAGCCATTGTTTGATAATCAATTCACTCGGTTTCTATATTACAGCATTCTTCGTTTGTATCTTTCTTACAAGGTATTATTATATCTGTACATAATTGAATTGTCTGTTCGAGTGTCCTAAAAATGTTTTCGAGATGACACCTACGAAGTATCTATTTTCTACTTTGTCAGGTTTTTGACAGTCCCAAGACCATGGCAATTGTGCCATCGCTGAAATGGCATTATATTGATTATCTACTCGATGTTCCTGACCAAAAACTGCTCTTTTACAAGGCGCAGATAAGGTCTTGGGTGGAGTATTGTTTGCATTTGTGGGACGGCTCAGCTAAGCACCTGCTTGGCTCTCTGGACTCGATACAGTGTCGGGCCGTGCGTCTCGTCGACGATCCCGAAGTATATCTGAATTTGGAGACCCTCCAGCTCCGAAGGAACGTAGGTTCTCTCTCTGTATTCTATCGTCTTCACCATGGAGAATCCTCGTCGAAGCTGCATAACGGTGTACCCCCGTCCCCTTTCTACCTTCGCTCAACGAGGAACAGAGAGAAAATGCACATATTCACAGTCGACATTCCAAAAACGGACCCCACCGATCTTCTAGATCCTTCATCTATAGGGTCGGATAAAAAAATAATGAACGCACTTACGAGGTATTTCCCCTAAAGTACAACCAGGGGTCCTCCAACATGGTGTGAAGAAGCACCTAACCGGCCAGCATCGTTTTCGCAGCAAACTGTAAGTTCGAAATCCCATAGGCATCGTCGGGCACCTTAAGAGGTCTTGGCGTACGCCATATACGCTTCATAAAAAAAACATTAACATTATTGGACCGACGAGGAAAGACATTGAAAAAATATGGCTTGTGAGCTTTGGTTGGGCATTCAGCTGATTTCTGAATTTTGTTGTTCCTAAAAACCAATCAATCGATTTGTGACATAATTAACATAAGTATGACTACGAGTAATGCTAATATATATATATAATGTTATCCTACACTGTCGAAGTCGAACGTCAAGTACGAATATGTAATTATACTGCTCACATAAATAGCTTGCGTCTGTATAAAAAAAACAATGGCATCTAATCATATTGTGTGAGATTTTTTCCCACATCGCAGGTACCAGGAGGCGCGAGGCACCTTGATTGATTTGGATTAAGCAAAGATGACGCCATCGGCTAACGTATCAGCTGACAAGGCTCACACCTTGCGCCTTATAATTTCCTGTTGATAATATTAATCAAGGTGAAGAAGTGACGCTTGTTGATTAGCCAAGTGCATTCGAGAAACTAACCGTTCACAATAAAACGGCTATATGTTTAAATGTTCAATCTTTGCAGTCAATCTCCGCAACGCAGATGAAGCGTTAAATAAATGTATGTAGGTATAATCTTCAACTCTGTGTTAGTAGGAGACATTTATTACGGGAGGAGGGACTGTAGGAGAATTCCAAATTATGTGTATACAGCCGGTGGAGAATTTGGTAGACGCAATACCCGCGAATGGTATGTTTTGCTGGTTCGGGTCCAGCCTCGCAGTATATTATGTCCCTGGTACTAGCCAAATCGCAAAGTTAGACGAGGCACCCCAAGTTAACTAAGTCTGACGATTATAAGTGTCATTCTTACAATATTGATTCCTTGTCTAGGAATCAACCTATTTTCGTTAATGTATGTTTCCTTTTTCTATACAAAATACATTGCGGAAACGGTGTCCATTTCCGAACTTTTTTGACAAAATGTAGAAATCTAAAAGCAAATGGAATTTTTGTTTATGCATATATGCTGTTTTTGCTTATATCTAGAAATCGAATTACTTTCAGATTTCTAATGAGAAAAATCAACTTTTTTATTTTTATTATTATTTAAATAAATGATGGAATAAAAAAATATTAACAATCCATTATCAGTCTGGAGTTCTATTTGGATTTGCTGAAGCGTTTCACTACATATTATTACATTTGTTGAAAAGTGCATTTGTATGGCGCGAGTAGTTGGCTAGTCCTAGCGCCTTAATAAAGTAGTTTTTTTAGTGGGATATTTCTTCAATTAATGTGTGTTATACATAACACATTCCTTGGAATAAGCGACGTACCTGCTTAGTAAGAAAAAGTATATTTACTAATAAGTATTTTAATACGGCTGTCTTTTAAACGACAATGCCTCTGCCGTCTGCAACTTTTTGAGCGTTTTTTTAAACTAGTTACGCCTAAAAAAGGCTACCCACAGGACGTGGAACCGCAGTGATGGCAGGAACGGGCCGGGGAACTCAGGAAAGACAGGGCCTATGAATTAGGAGGGCCAGTCCACAAACACACGTATTCAAATATAGGAACAGCAAAACGCTGTCCCTCAGATTCCTTTATTTCATCGATCAGAGCGGAGCAGGCAGAAAAGGCACCCATACCTTTTTGACAATCCCAAAATAATAACCAACGGATCCTCTAGATCCTTTATCTATAGGGTCGGTAAGTGAAGGGGCGGTGAAAGGGACTCTCTGTCGAGGTATTTACCCCAAAGTACAACCTGGGGCCCTTCAAAGATGGTGTGAAGAAACGCCTGGCCAGCTGGCATGGTTTTGGCCCAGTGAAAGTTCGAAATCCCATGGGCGTCGTCGGCCCTGGCGTCCGCGCTTATCACAAAAACAATCCGGCTTTGCCGTTGTTTGTTGTTGTTGTTGCAGAGACAACACCGGTATAGTTGACTATGGGTACAATGAGCAAGAAATTGAACAAGAATGAAACGACCAAGTTGTCACACAAAAAAACCGAGTCTGACTTGCACACGAAAGGCTCCGTACCTACCATCGTACAAAATTTATCACAAAACATCACATTTGTAGTATGTACTCTTTAATATTTTTTTTTATTTCACCTCTTTGTTGTTATAGCGGCAAAATAAATATACACTCTGTAATAAATTTCAGCTGCCTACCTATAACGGTTCTTGAGATACAGCCCTGTGACAGACGTACAGCGGAGGCTTAGTAATAGGATTCCGTTAGCACCCTTTGGGTCAATCAGTCAGTTTGTCAGTCGGCGTGTTTGCGTCCACTGCTGGACATACGCCTCTCCAATGTTTCTCCAGTCCTCCCGGCTCTCAGTGGTACGGAACCACTGCTTTCCACCGACGCACTTGATGTCGTCGTCCCACCTGGCAGGTGGTCTTCCCACACTCCGTTTTTCTGTCCACGGCCGCCAGTGTAGAACACGTTTACTCCAACGGTCGTCGTCTCTACGGCTGACGTGGCCAGCCCACTGCCACTTGAGCTTAGCCACCCGGTGTCCAATACGACCGCCCTTTGGGTACGGAACCCTAAAAAGCAAGCCCAATAGTGGCGGCGCAAGCATCAGAAGTGAAACCACCGCCATCCTTGGTCGGCGGCGGTTGCGCCAGAGATGATCGGGGCCGCGCAATGTTGGCACTTCCACTCGCTCCAGTACACATGGGCGTTTTTACAAGAAATTAGAGCCGAGCGCCCGGCGGTGTTAGCACTAGCGGCGAGGTGACGGCCGCCGTCTGGGAAGCTGGGTCATTACCGCGACCTATAAGGCTTGGTGACCGACGAACCATTGCGAGCTTAGCGTGCAAAGATGCCAGATTACGAGTGATTACGACCAAAAGTTATTTGGTCTCGCCGCTAAAGTTGAGCGTTAGTTAATGATTTTGTGTATTTAATAGATATGACCTCAAATCAAAAAGGAAGGGGATATGCCATCTAGTTCGCCTAAGGACTATGAGACGCTGCTGTCTCCAATTTTATGCAAACTAATTGCAGACGTATTGGAGGGTTTGTGCGGATGAGAACTGACTTGGCGATACGATTGCATATACAAACTGATTCGGAATATAGTTTTTTTGGATGGTTAATATCACACCCATCGTCATGATTTTAGCCCAACACACCGCATTCCCGAGAGAATTTGGTGTCATGCCAGGACCTTCCTTTATGACTACGGCTACATTAAACTGGATGGAAAACACGGACACTTTTCATTGCCATTTTGACCATGTTTTCATCAAATGTGATGGTACCAACCCGCGACGGGCTTTTCTCTCTAACTCTCCCACCTAGCAGGGGAAGGGGACCTACAGTTTTATATGGATTCCAAACCATGAAACAGATCGCATCCGTGACGAAATGCACTTATACAATTCAGAAAGAGAAAAAAAGTTTTCCATGACCGGGTGAGGATTTGAACCCAGACCTCTGGAATGCAAAGCAAGTTCCTGCGCCACTAAGTTACAAGCCACTACGCTTTTATTTAAATGAAAATATAATATTGAATGAACTGATAAATCACTCTGGTTCACAACTGAACCTTGACTAAACTAAACTGACGTTTCCAACCCACTATGCTCTGAACTCACAAATCACTGGTTGACTATGCACTCGTTGCGAATACTTCAGCAGGTGTCGGTGGATGCCGAGGCCGGAATAGCGTTTAACGTCAAGTAACTAATATGGAATCTAGCTAGAATGTCTGCCGTGAACCTTGACAGAGAAGAGATCCCGTGAAATCCATTTGTTCAAGGCCGACACTGTTGACTGAGATCACAAGACAAAAGTGTCACGGCGCCTCATTGTCCATATATGCTTTAGCAGTCTGAATAGTCAATATTCAGATTACATGGTCACCCGAAAACGACGAGGTATACTGAACATTATGAAGTGCAATTCTCAGTGCGTGCTAAATTATTTTTAAAAATGAAAGCAATTAAATACATCGCATTAATTTTTTTTTGCAAAGTATACCAATATAGATTTTATTTGAGGTTAGGTGGAACTGAAGTATTTTTGAAGATTTTGATTATAATCATTTTGAAAAGGAAAATCGTTGGGAAGTTCCTTGGAAGAAATAATATTTAATCTTATTGGATAACCTTATGAAAAATACTATATTTGCAACGATGGCAACAGCACAAAAATGGTAAATAGATAACACAGCGCCCTCCAATGCTGTGACGGTTCTCTTTTCGCACAGAATTATTCTGATTAGAATGCATGACAGGTGTATTATATTCTTTGGCATGAAAATTGCAGTGTCCCATTGCATTGCTTCCCGTATTAGTGGTTCGTGAGAAATAAAAGAAATATTTATGCACCCAGGATTTTCAACCCGGGGTCTTGGACCATAAGATGTGGGCGACTTCTTTAACCCATTTTCCACTTTTTCTCACTGACATTTCTGGGTCAAATCTATATCGTCTCTCAATGTCCAAGATCAGCATCGGAATCCTGTACCACGGAGCGCATCTGTCATTAAAACCTCTATCTCGATCGTCTCGTCTTCGTGTTTATCAACACCGCAATGTGTCTCTCCATTTGCAGGTGCATCATCAGCGCTCGGAGATCCGAGGCCGCGCGCCCGAGGTGGCTCGCCGCCGGCGGCAGTCGCGAGCCGCTCGTCGGCCGGTGTGTTGGTGGCCTCCCGCTCGGTTCGACGGCTCCGAGTGTGTCGTGGTGAGTTCGGAACTTGTGCGTGAACAGTGACGGAAGGACTTGCTGACATCGCTTCTGTGGCTTCGTCTGAGGTGAGTTTTTTTTGGCGGGAATTATTTAAATGTTGAGTTTAGAACGCTTCTAGTTTCGAGATTTGAATCCAACGTCTGAGTAGAGATCCAGTTCCAGCTGGATATTTGGTTTCAAACGTCGACCAAACTTCGAAATTAATACGGATTTTGTTTATGCTTTATTTTCTCTCGTACTTTCAGAATTATCTGCAGGGACATTTTTCATTCTTCAACCATAATGTTACACCAGTGAACAATACCATAATGTCAAGACTCAGTTACCTACACAAAGCATAATATTAGTAAATCGATACGAAATAGTAGCGGTTACTGCAATAACCTTGTTCAATTAATACGATCGACAACTACGTACATAATGTAGAATGTCCAACAATTATATTGACAGTCTATTATTTAAATATTGACTCGCCCCGTTGTCTTGTGTGCGCTGTGTTATTAATTACCAATCGGAGGTCTCAATTTACATATGTTCTTATGATAACAATAATCACGCTGGAACTGGAAATTGAGATTATGTATGTGGCTGGCGCCCTAAGTGGTTGAGTTGGGCTCCGCAATAGCAAGTCTATACTTAGGTCGTTAATTGGAATAATTCAAAACACAGCATTTTTTTGGCTTGTTTGCATGCATTGAGTGGCATATTCAATCGCTTGGTGCCGAATCATATATGAAAATACGTTCGGACGTACACTGTGGTCGCAAAGCAATGTATTTCATTTAGGTATTAAATCACAATTGTATTATATTATTAATGTGGACGAAAAAAAATTGTAACTTACCAGTGAAGTTTCTTTGCGGGTTCTCCTTCACTGAGCAGATCGAATCCGCGGATCAATCAAATTGTGACATGAATTAGTGTAGTTTAACTACCATAAGTTAAATAAATAAATGAAATGAAAGTGTACACTTTATGTTAGGTTAGGTTAGGTGTTTATCCGTAGAATACGTATTAACAATCCGTAGAATATCCGGCGAGTGTTCTAGGCACTTTGGCGGAACTAAGTTTAGCTTTCGTTCATTGTAAAATGTAATGATTTTATCAGCTTTTAATTGTTGAAAAAATTCACTATCTCACTATTACTAAGAAATATTAAGTGAACATTACAACTGTGAAAACAATTTCATATTATTCCTATATATTTTTCTGATAACATTTCAAAACACAAAGAGGCAATATCAAGGGTTCTTTCCACTATGTACTAGCACCTCACTGCCGTCTACGCTGAAGGATAACTGTTTGATCCTGAGTACCTCTCAAAGAAATCGTGTGTAATTTTCACGATTCGTTTCGGAACCCTCCGATGTGTACATTTCACTCATTTTATTTACAATATTTCCTCCTTTGATCCAGCGTTTTCCCACTTTTATTTTCAATGGTTATTTTTTCAGAGAATATCTTAAACAAAATATATATTTTATACGATAACAACAGATCCTAAGGAGTCTGTCGAATAATTCTCATGAATACATTTTCTTCGCGAATATTTGGAATATTGGTTACTTTACTTGTCAAGAAACTGGGACGTATAAAGAACGAGTCGTATTCACTACGTATAATATTTACAACGTATAATAGTATTTTTTTCCAAAAAATCAAAACCATGCATATCGTATAATATTCACAACGTATAATTTTATACGTTGTGCATGAAGAAAGTAAAAAAATAGAATCAACTCATTGCATCATGCAGAACGTATTTCATTTCATTTCATTTCATTTTTATTCATCCTATAGGTACATTGATATGCTTGACAAAATGTTACTGCTTGCATCTAAAGGTATGCACCGTCTGCCATATACCTAGACCAACATCTAACGCACCCTCAAGTACGCTAAGTTTTAAGGATATCTTTGAAAATGTATGTTATTGTTTGAAATGCACCCTACTATGTATAACTAAATATTATGCTATTTTCTTGAATGTTTGTACCTCCTATTATATACCTAGTGTAATAATTAATGTCGCAATATACTCACTGCGCTTTAAAGAAATCCCTGCAAAAATATTTGAGCTTTATGCATCGTGTCACCTTTTTGAGAATATTATAATTTATAAGGCGATTTAGACACTGTAGCAAATGAGTTAGATAGAACTCAGATGATACTTACAATACCAGTACAGTCTCCAGAGGAATGCAAAGTGTATATCAATAACTATGCGCTGAAAATGATAACTATCAATATTCGAAGTGTAAATTGCAACTACAACATGCTTTTGGTATTATTAAAACGGTTAAATATTGTATTTGACATAATAGTACTTACGGAATGCTGGATTTCGGATGAATATATGCCGAAAAACTTAGACGGTTACAATGCCTATCAGACACTTAATAATCCTATTCAAAATGATGGGGTTATAGTTTACACGAAGGACAGTCTTACAACAAATATCTGCGAGCCGAATTGCATTGATGCTAACTGCTTAGTATTAAAAATTGAAAATATCACTGTCATTGCTATTTATAGATCTCCGTCATATCGTAACGCAACGCCTTTTTTGATCTCGCTGGACCAAATCTTGTCTGACTATGCAAATCGGTCATCCACCCTTCTTACAGGAGACCTCAACATTGATATCCTAAATACTAGTGACAAAACTTCACAGGATTACCTAAATCTGCTAGCTGAACATGGTTTCATATCGGCTATTAATTTACCAACGAGAAAGAACTCATGTCTTGATCATATAATGCTTAACTCAAAAAACAAGAAACTAGTTTCTATAGTATGCTCAACAGACTTGACTGACCACGACCTTGCAATTATAGGACTCAGTCACGATTTACCAAAGCCCAAAGAAACGGATATTAAAAAAAAGTATGACTATAATGCAATAAGAATTGACATTGGAAAAGAAAATTGGAATAACTTACTAAAAGACAAACTAGCTAATGAAGCAATGGAAATATTCCACTCGCGACTAGTTGCTATCCTAAACACACACACAATAGCAAAAAATAAAATGAAACGCAAATACCACAATCTGAAGCCTTGGATTCACGATGGACTTATAAAATGTATGCAGCACAGAGATTGCCTACATATGAGGCTTCGGCTTAATCCGGATAATCTAGAAATTAAATCAAACTATGTAAGGTACAGAAATATAACAAAAAAAGCAACTAACACTGCCTATAATCTCTACTACAGTCAAAGGGTAGAGGACTCAGGAACAGACGCAAAGAAAATCTGGCAATATGTCAAGGAAATGACTCACACTAACACCAAACAATACACTAACCTTAATGCAATAAAAACTCACACCAACGACAACTCACTAAAGGCAAAACTTAATATCGTAAACTCTTACTTTTCCACAATTGGTGCTAAGCTAGCAAAAGAAATGCTTAATTCCTTGAAATCCAGTGAAGAGAACCTACTACTAAACTATAAGCCCAAAAAATATATCGCAGAGTCTATGTTCATTTCACCTACCTCAATTGATGAAGTTCAAAAACTGATTGAGGGCTTGAAGTCTTCTTCAGCTCCTGGCGCGGACAGGGTCAGTTCAAGTATATTAAAACATTGCAAAGAAGTACTGATTATACCCTTAGTCTATGTAATTAATCTGTGCTTAGAGCAAGGTACTTTCCCACGGTGTCTGAAAAGTGCTCTCATAGTACCAATATTTAAATCCGGAGATGTTACTGAATGTGGAAATTATCGACCAATTGCCCTACTGAGTTCAATATCCAAAATTATAGAAAAAATCATCAAAACTCGTCTTGTCAACTTCTTAAATAAACATAATATAATTTCAAAGAGTCAATATGGGTTTAAAAGTAAAACTAGCACAGAGGATGCTCTTAAAACTTTGACAAAGTATATTGTAGAAACTTTAGACTCGGGTAAACAATGTATTGGAATTTACTTAGATATACAAAAAGCCTTTGACTCTGTCTCTCATAAGATGTTGATGAGAAAATTAGAAGGAATAGGGATCAGAGGAGTTGCTTTTGACTTTTTTAAAGATTATCTTACCGGAAGATCTCAATTTATCAAATCAGGTGAAACTTTGAGTGATGAGTGTCCTGTTAGTTTCGGGGTTCCGCAAGGTAGTGTGTTAGGTCCAATCCTATTCCAAATATATGTCAATGAACTTTGTGACTTAGAATTAACCAATGGAAAAATAATTGCTTTCGCAGACGATACTGTTTTACTGTTTTGTGGTCAAAGATGGGAAGAAACTAAAAAGTCAGCAGAACTTGGACTTTCTATAGCAAAAAAATGGTATGATTTAAGTCTCTTGACTCTTAACATAAAGAAAACAAATTGCATGTATTATTCCATAACGGAGAGAGGTATCCCTAAAGATATTATATTAAAAATGCACACCAACTGCACTATCTTTCCCAACTGCCAATGTCCAACTATTAACGCTGTTGAGACCATAAAATATCTTGGAGTGCTGATTGATTCCAGACTTACTTGGAGAGCACACATAGACCAAACCACCTCAAGACTAAGAAAATATAAATACTTTTTTAAGCAGATCCGAGATATATTAAAGCCAAAGCAGCTTAAAATAGTATATTTTGCATTGGTTCAAAGCACAATCAGATACGGCATCTTGGCTTGGGGAGGAGCAGCCAAAACGATAATTAATCCACTGTTTAAAACCCAGAAAGCTATTATTAGAGTAATGTTCAAAAAGGATTATAGATACCAAAGCAAGATACTTTTTAAGGAAACAGAGCTCCTCAGCGTTCGTCAAATCTATATGCAGACTGCTCTAGTTCATTTTCACTCAAGCTCTCACCTGCACGTTCTGCCAAGCCATGATCATCCTACGCGAATTTCAAGTATGGTGCGCCCTCCCCATTGCCGTACCGCTTTCGCGCACCGGTGCCATACATATCTCGCGCCTAAAATCTACAATACCTCCGAAAATTGGGCACACATTAAAAGCATGCACACATTCAAAAAAACAGTGGTGAGGTGGCTGTTAGATAAGGATATTGATGGATGCGAGGAAATACTTTCATACAAAATTCGATGATATCTTCCCAATTAATTCTGCAATGCACCCAGCATTGCAGAAATAAGATATTTAAATAAAATAAATAATAAAACACAATTTCTTAGAAACCAAGTTTTAATAGTTAAATCACTATAATATAATAAAGAGGTGCAGTCATTCAAGAAAATATTGTACTTATATAATAATTTAAGAGTTACTTTACTTAATTATTTTTGTTTTGGATAGCTGACTTTTCTCTATTATTTTATTTTTTCAAGTGGTGGTGGGTTAGTAACATTTTTGTAACCTATATTGCAATAAGCATGTAGCATAAGTTTAGTTTAAGTCAAGTGCCGCTTACTATTAAAAAAAAAAAGGACTAGCCGAGACACGGGCGACACCGCCCAGTTCGGCTATACTATATATGTATACTGAATATGTGTAAATTGTACAATTTAAAGGAAATAAATAAATAAATAAATAAATAAATAAATTACATACACTCAGATACGTCAGATGGTTGCAAGAAGTAACATACAAGTTTTTACACTAGATCACTACTACTATACATCTCAGATCATATAAACATGTCTATTATTATAAAGTTTTACTTTCATTATCAGCTGTAAAGAGGCCTTGTCATAAATAGAGAGTCAGATAAAAAAGAATACATTAATTATTAGATTGTCCAATGGAAAGAGTCACAAGAGTCACAAGAATAATAGTCACAACGTATAATATGCCAAGAAGCACTGCATTAAGCGCCCTAATAACGATACATTTAAGGCTTAAATTGCTACGAATCGATATTTTTTAAAGAGAAACAATTTGCTACAATTTCGAAAGGCCACCTTACGCTAATTGAGACGGTCGAAAAGTCGCGTGCGAATCGTATGAAAAGTTTTTGGATTATATGATATGCATGGTTTTCTTTTTTTGTTAAATAAAGATCATAATTTTATACGTCGTGACTATTATACGTTATGCATGGAGAAATAAGTGATTTAATTTTTTAACTTCTTCATGCACTACGTATAAAATTATACGATCTGCCGATTATACGTTGTCCATGGTTTTAAAAATACGATCTGCATTTTAGATGTTCTGCTGTTCCCCCTAAAGAACAAAATAGGTTCCCCTGCATTTCTTCCCGTGCATGTCGGAAGGGGAGACTAAAGGAATCGTTGTTCATGGTTTGGATACCAGGTCCCCTTTCTTAATTACTAGGGTCAGTCCCGCCCGGGTTGGTACCATGGCATTGAATGAACGATGTCCGAAGCGATTATTAAAATTATCAGTGTATTCCATCCAGTCCAATGTAGCCGTGCAATACAAAGTAAGGTCCTGCCTCCTGCCATGGTACCTATTTCTCATGTGTTGTGTTAGGCTTATTTCATGACAGTAGGCTGTGGTATTAGCCATCCATGTCCAGTTCCAAAAAAATAATTGCAAAATAATACATGGATGCAGTGAATTTAGAAGATGTATTTTTAAAAATAAAAGGTTAAAATAAAAAGGATTGAGATAACTAATAAATAATCCAATTATTTGTTGTATCATACTAAAATTTCTATAAATAAAAACAATGCAGAATAAGCTGTCAAAAACCTCTTACTTACTTGAAGGTGGCTTTTAGCTGACTGAAAGTGAAACAGACAATAAGCATCAAGGATTACAATGAATTAGCTGCGGTTCCTGGCTCTGCTCGGGTCAATTAATTTTTCGAAATCCATCCGAGTGGAGCCCGGTACATTGTGGTCAGAAATCTAAGCTGGCGTGTCCAGTCCAAAACTCCTATCCTAATCTTTCAAGCTGGAACAAACCATACACATTCACAAGATATAATTTAAGTCGGTTGGATAATTTCGAAGATAAGCTTGTACAAACATATTTATTTATTTTGTTCATTTACTCTTTAAGGTGGCCTAACCCGCTCATCTCCCCATACAAAAGGGGAAAGAAGATCACGCCCATATTTCTTGTCAGTGATCCCAAATTTTGCTCAAAATAGCTTTATTTGATCTAACTAGATGTCTGATGACCATTGGCATTGTAAAATTGTGTTTGGTTTCTAAGTTATAAGGTCCAAAAGTTCGAATTTTTCGCGCGTTTTATACAATAACTTTGGAGGTGGATTACGCAATGATAAAGTAAGAACATCGTAAAAAGATTAGTCATCAGACATAGCTTATTTAATCAAGATTTATGATCTATTTGGTTTTTGTTAGATTTTTGACTACAGCGGTCGTGGTTTACTTTTAACTATAAGTCGTTTTGAAATTACAATTTTCGTAAATCTTACCAAATCATACACTATGCACATTGTCTTTTTTGTGGACATGTTGCATCTTCCTCATCACGGAGCCTGTCTTTTTCTTTGAAACAGAGAAGGTCCCAGAGCGCAACAGCACGGTTTTGTACCGTGCCCGCGAATGAGTTGGGCCCGCCGGGTTGGGCCACCTTAATACATACATGTAAAGGGCGAGCTTATCGCTAAAAAGCAATATCTTACAACTATCCCAACCGAAAAAGAAAGTGTGTAGAGTAGTAGAATTTTTTTTTTCTTAAACACTATTCAAAAACGAGGCTATCTAAAAAAGACTTATAAACAAAAATCATAGACATATACAAATATAGAAAATTTTCGGAACGATAATTAAACCAAAATGCTTTAATGATATGACACTGAAAATAGTTATTAAAATAAACATTAGGTAACATATATTTTTTTCTGCTTTAATATGTTCTTAACTCTGTACTAAAATGAATTTCGAGATTCACTTACTCTTACTTCCCCAACCTAATATGTAGTTATTTCTGGAATCACGGCAATAAAAACAATAACCCAACTGGACACAGGAAAAAATGTCTTAAAAAAGTACAGAGGCCATATTTCAAATTAATCAATAAAAACAAAATCGCTAAGCCGCACACACACACACATGATACCTGCCTACCGTATGCCCTCCGGGGAAGCGGGAGTGTCGTTACCTTATCAATTTCCCATACTACGGGTGATAACTGTTAACATGCTCTTAATTTTTTAATAGGTTTTAAAATTATGGATTCTACAATATGTCGGTATGTTTTAATACCGTTTTAAATAGATTGGAAAATATTGGCTAAAACATTGGAAAAAAAGTTGTCTTTTAGCAGCTTCTTTTAATTTTTTTATTAAAAAATGCAGATATTTACAAAACAATAAAAGCATACGGACATAGAATTAATCCAATTCAAATTAAATCCAGTTCAATGTAGCCGTGAAATATAAGGAAGGTCCTGGCATGGCACCTAGTTCCCATGTGGTGTGTTGGGCTAATACCATGACTGAACTTGTGGTATTAGCCATCCATGTCCAGTCACATAAAAAAAAAAATTAAGCTTTCTGAAGTGATTAAAATGTTTGATTAACATGAGACAATGTTTAGGGGTAGGTTACAGCTAGGACCTGGAAGACGATTTCGCTAGTTTAATGGCAGTCGCCATGCAAAATATTTTGTCTTGGCTAATCGAAAAATAATGCTTTTCTTAAAAAAACCGGCTAAGTGCTAGTCAGACTCACACACGAAGGGTTCCGTACCATCGTACAAGATTTAACACAAAAAAATACGTTTTTTGTATGGGGGCCCCCTGTAATTTTTAATATTTTACCTATTTGCTGTTATAGCGGCAAAATAAATACACACTCTGTGAAAATTTCAGCAACCTAGCTATTACGGTTCATGAGATACAGCCCTGTGACAAATGGAGGGACGAACGGACGGACGGACGAACGGACGGATGGACGGACGGACGGATGGACGGACGGACAGCGGAGGCTTAGTAATAGGGTTCCGTTTTCACCCTTTGGGTACGGAACCCTAAAAAATCAAATCTTCGATTACCCCGCTGCCTTCACGGCAGCCTTAAGTGTGTATCTATTCTCAAAGCATCTAGCTAGTTAACTGTTGAGTGACAGGCAGCATCGAGCTTGGCTCCAAGGGCATAGCCACGAGAGTGAAATCATTGTTTAGTAAGTGCGTGGGCCACGCTCGGCGCACCTTCCGCATGCTTGCGCGTTTCCGTCTCCGTGCAGCGTCTACCGGAGCTCCTAATCCCAGTTGTCTTCTAAATTGGCGTTTAAAGAACTTCGAAGTTACGTAAAAACGTCAAACTCCTTGCAAGTTTTTACTAGATATTCTGTGGTTTTACTTCTTCGAGCTGTCAAAGTCAAACTCATAAAAACGCGGAGTCGGCGTAAACGACAACGTCGACTTATTTACGTCAACTGTGAGTAAGCTGTCAAATCAAACTCGGACTTGCAAATGTTAGTTCGCTTAATGCCCACTGCGCGCGCTCTTCAGTTTCGCCATACATTTGAAAACGCCAGTAGATCGGTTTGCCGTAAACGCCAATTTAGGTGGCAGCTGGGACTAAAGCTCTGTATACAACATGAACAGCTAACGATATTTCGTTCGCTTAGCTCGTGACAGATGAGTCGTGGACGCAGCCGTAAGGTCATGGCCAATGTTGTATTCGTTATTTTATTTTTATATATTATACATTATATTAGCATCCGCCTTTGCTGGCGTCATTAAAAACGAATCGGAAGTAATAATTAACTAAATGCATTATAAAGCCATCATCTTATCTATTCGATTATACTTTGACGTACGTATTTTTTTATGTATGCTTTAAATTATTATCAAATAAATGCTGTATTGAAACTTTAGCTTATAATAATCTATTAAAATATTTTGAATCTATCAGAAGTTGAGCTTAAATACTACCGCACACTAAATCAAATTTATTTTCCGCATGAATCCCAATTCAAAATCAGTCTTCTATAGTCCTGTTAGAAAAATTGATAGAACAAATTGTGCTGCTAATATTGATTTAGTCATTATGGCTATCAGTTTTGCCTTACAAGAAGCTGGTGAAATTGAAGACAAGCAGATTTATTGAAACACATTTTTTTGTAAATTAATTACAAAATGATTTAGCATAATCGCATTGCACCATGTTCCCAAGAACGTTAACAATGAATAGATTAGAGACGCTGAGTCGCTGAGTTTTTCCTATAGAGCAAACACCATCTTACAACGAGCCCGTAATAGTGCTGTGACGCAAAATGGAAATTTATTCATAAATAAACAACAGGACTTGAAACATGCGAAGCATTTCGAAACTATGTTATCTTATGAGAATATTTCTATGGATTATTTTTGGTATAATTTGTTTACTTATTTGATTGTGCAGAAAAGACACAAAAAGATCAAATGAAAAAGTAAAAAAACCGGCCAAGTACGAGTCGGACTCGCACACGAAGGGTTCCGTACCATCGTACAAGATTTAACAAAAAAAAACACGGTTTTTGTATGGGACCCCCCTTTAATTTTTATATTTTTTCTTATTTTACCTATTTGTTGTTATAGCGGCAAAATAAATACACACTCTGTGAAAATTTCAGCTGCCTACCTATTACGGTTCATGAGATACAGCCCTGTGACGGACACACGGACGGACGGACGGACAGACAGCGGAGGCTTAAGTAATGGAGTTACGTTTTCACCCTTTGGGTACGGAACCCTAAAAATATGTGACAATGATAATGCCTATTTCGTAAATATTTCTCACTCAAACATATATCTTTGTGAAAACCATAACTGCGATTATAGCGACGCTTTGGGAACTTTGAAAGTCTCGCGTCCATTCATCTTTTAACGTTCTTGGTTGCATATTCCTCAAATTACACAAATGATCGGTTCGATTGTTGCATTAACAATGGTAATCATAGGTCATGACAACAATAGGTTTGCTATACGGGCATTTGTCGAGCTCCACTGACATTTGAAGAGCACATCCCGCCAACCTTGGCTCTCACCGACGCTATTGTAGGCTCAGTTTGCTAATTTGTCAAATATTACTGACCTGACCTTCTCAAATATAGATTATGTAATCTCAGCACGTTGTTTTCTGATCGGAAAATTACTTAAGAACCCATTTCTTTCATTCTTGTGTTGTCATTGATGAGGCGCACATATTTTCAGCTTTCAAACGATTTCCAAACAATTTATTAATATTATGTTTAATATTTTGTGCCATTTTTGGATCCAGGAGACATATTCGGCCGATTGCATGAGAGAATTTAAACTAATCTACTTATTTGTAAAATTATTTTTGTATATACATTATAAGAGTTATTAATTTATGCTATATATTATAAAGACAGTTTTTCTTTATAAACCAGTGCAATCTTCGTAAAAGTCATGGATCTCAAGCTATGAATTAGCTCACCAATTTGGTTTACGCTAGTACGCAACAGGAGTTTTAATTGTGGGCATTCAGAAACTAACAATATAGTTTATATGCCCCATACAATTACTTTCCGATTCTTCGTGAATTTTGGTCGCACTTTCTCCGTAAAAGCGTGATTATCTGCTTTATAGAAACGGAACAAAAATTGTAGCAGAGTTCGTGACTTTTCTTTGCGTGCGACGGGCGCATGCGCGAGGCGACGCGACGCGACGCGGCGAGGGCGAGCCATTGGCAATGGCTTTTTTTATTTGTAATGCTTTCCCCTTTCTTTGGGTGATTTAATAACAAAACTGGTTACTTAAGCAATTATGTAAGCGAACTTTCAAAATACGGCTAGGAATAGTAAAGCATAACGCTGTTCTTCAGTCCCATTTCTACCTTCGGTCAATGCGGAACAGGGAGAAAATGCACAAATTCACAGTCGGCATTCCAAAAATAAGAACCCACCGATCCTCTAGATCCTTTGGTGTGGTTTGAAGAAGCCCTGGCCGGCCGGAATGGTTTCCGCAGCCCCCCTGAATGTTCGAAAACCCATGGGCGTCGTCGGTCACCTTTAGGTCCTGGCGTACGCCATTTGCCTTAATAAAAAACCAAACAAAAAAAGAATCATCAAAATGTATTCATAATTTCCGGAGTAATCGCGTAACAAACAAACAAAACAAAAACACATTCGAATTGAGAACCTCCTTTTTTGAGGTCGGTTAAAAAGTCGGTTAAAAATATATAGGTGTACACAGACGTTGAGTCCAAATGTAAGCCAGGTATTCCTTGAGATGATTTTGAAGTTATATGAAATTAATTTCACAATCAAAATCACAAAACTCTCCCACGCTCATACTAGCAGCAACGAGGCAACAGTTGCTTTGAGATTATGCGCCGCTGAGATAGATACTTTAGTTTTTTTTTTGTATTTCGCGCTTGAACGATGGTCAATAAGCGACAATGAGAGTTGTCTGCGTTTTCCATCAAGTTCAATGTAGTCGAACAGGGTACCTAGTTCCCATGACGTGTGTATATTGGGATAATATCATGACAGTAGGTGTGCCGCCATGTCCAGTTGTACTGTTGAGCGGCTCGTAGCCTAGTGGCGCGGGGACTAGACTAGCATAGCAGAGGTCTGGGTTCAAATCCTCGCCCCGTTTTGGCACCACTTCCTTTCTCATTCTGAGTTGGATGAGCATTTCGTCACGAATGAGAGCTGCTGCTCCATCCATGTCAAACTGTAGGTCCCCTTCCCCTACTAGGTGGTAGGATTTAAGCCCGCCCGGGTTAGTACCATCGCATTGGATGAAAAGATGGTCGAGGCGGCAATTAAAAATTGTCCGTGTTTTCCATCCAGTTCAATGTAGCCGGACTCATAAAGGGAAGGTCCTGGTATTGGGCTAATATCATAGTAGTTGTGTGGTATAAGCCATCCATGTTAGGTTGAATAAAAAAACCTACAGTTATAAGTGGAAAACGAGCCACAACCAGCCTCAACAGTTTACCGGTCACCCATCTAGAACCTCAATCGGAGGTCTGGCCGGAAGCTCAATTGGATCGGATCCCTGGCTCGGGACGGAGAAGCGCGATTCTTCGATTAGCCGAGACGTATTCACCGCGAGCCCCTCAATTGAGTGAGTGTCTGCCGATCCCTGCTCGCCTGCCTGGAGCTACTCAGCCGCTGGCTCGGCCGTCTCAGCGGACGCCCGCCGGTATCCAGAGTGGTCAGTCTGAGTTCTCACGTAAATTGGCGTTTACGGAACTTCGAAGTTACGTAAAAACGTCAAACTCCATACAAATTTGACTACATATTAGGTTTCCGTACCCAAGGGGTGAAAACAGAACCCTATTACTAAGCCTCCGCTGTCCGTCCGTCCGTCCGTCCGTCCGTCTGTCACAGGGCTGTATCTCATGAACCGTAATAGGCAGGGAACTGAAATTTTCACAGAGTATAAAAACAAATAGTTAAAATCCATACAAAAAACCTATTTTTTGTGTTAAATTTGTACGATGATAGGTACGGAACCCTTGGTGTGCGAGTCCGACTCGCACTTGTCCGGTTTTTTTTTAAAGCTCAGAATGTTTGTAAAATATAATATAATATACCCAACATAACCAAAATTAACCTAAAATATAGGCCATTAGATATTCTTTGGCTTAAGTGAAGTGAATCCGGGGATTTTTTAAGAATTGCGGGTATAAATGAGGCAATAGGTTTTATAATTTTGCCCGAAGAGGGAAGATGATTCGCTTTTCAAAAGCCGATTCTTTCCGACTTTTAATATTCAATTTACTTTCAACAAATCGTATTGTTGTCAGCGCTGCCTATCCGTTGTAGAGCCCATTAGATTACGAAACTGAATCCTAATAGCCGAGCGCCTCGAGTCCTTAGAGGCATCTTTTCTGGGAATAATACCTTTCCCCTTCTAATTTTGCACAGATACGTTAACAATGCGTTTAAGCCCTGGTTAATTCAAAAACAGCCAAATAATATAAAAACCGTTGTGATTTCTTTTTAAAGGACTATTACTATATCGTTTCTAAAAGCACTATGCAACAGGTATTGTAGGCGACAGGTAATACACAAAAACCGAAGGGTTACTTCAAATATCCCCACTGTAATGTGTAGTTGGGAAGTACCTAGAAAATATCCAAGACAATTTACCAGGACAAGGCCATTCTCTGGTTTGAGCTTTATAGACAAGACTGAGGTTTCTTTTCCGCTTCTTAAAGATATAAGTTTTGAATGATAAATGTGCGAGAGGTCATGGATTGAATCCCCGCCCATGCACCATGTCTTTTTCTTTCTGAGTTTGATTTAGTCACGAAAACACGCTGTTCTATGGCTCGGGATCCATGTAAAACTGTAGGTCTTCTTCCCTTACTAGGTGGGAGGGTTAGGCCTGCCCGTATCGGTACCATGGGTTTGGATAAAAACAAGATCAAAGCGAGAACTGGCATGGCACCTAATTCCTTCGAGTATTCGATGTGTTGGGCTAATATCACGACGATAGGTGTGGTGCACCCTTGCACCATGAATGTGACTAGAGTTATATTATCGTCCATTCAAGACATCGCCTATATAGTCTTCGTTGGCTAATCTTCTTTTTCTTCCCATTGGAAGTTATACTTGGGTAGCAATGGTATATACAGATGTTTTCTATATCGTTGCTATTGAAACGAGGCTAGATGTTCCACGCCGAGCAATAACGCGAAAATGTTTATCTGGAAACGTACAATATTATTCGCGTTTCGCGGCTTGTAAATGTGATTTGCGCTAAGCCTCATACTCAGATGTAAATTACATGTCGCAGGGCTTCCTCTGGCGGCCCTATTATTGTGGATCGCTACGTTAGAGCGAAGTATTGTTTTTTTTAAGGTGGCCCTTCCCGGCGGGGCTAACTCATTCGCGGGCACGGTACAAAACCGTGCTATCGTGCTCTGACACCTTCTCTGTAACAAAAAAAAAAACACAGGCTCTGTGATGAGAAGGATGCAACATGTCCACAGAGCAGACAATGCTCATAGTGTTTGATTTGGTAAGATTTAAGAACATTTTAATTACAAAACGACTCATAGCTAAAAGTAAATCACGACCGCTGTAGTAAAAAATCAAACAAAAACCAAATTTATTATAAGTTTTCATTAAACAAGCTATGTCTGATGACTAGTCTTTTTAAGTTGTTTTTATTTTATCATTGAGTAATCCACCTCCAAAGTAATTGTGTAAAACGCCCGAAAAATTAAGAACTTTCGGACCTAATAACTTAGAAACCAATCACAATTTTACAATGCCAACGGTCATCAGACATCTAGTTCGATCAAATAAAGCTATTTTGAGCAAAATTTTGGATCTCTGACAAGACATATGCGCATGATCTTCTTTCCTCGTTTGTATGGGGAGTTGAGCGGGAAGGCTTATCACGCACTTAAGAACGGCCTGTAAGCTATGCTCCCCACAGAAACGTAGTTTACTAATCATTTGGAAACCGCTATTCCAATTAAACGGATATTTAATATCTAATATCAGACAACGAATATCTGTGTCTCCACGCTTTTGTTTTTTTGAAAAATCCAAACCGACTGAAATGCAAGCAAAAAGAAAATCTTCATACGAATTTTGTTTTCTCTGTGGTTTGAAAAAACAAAGACATGCAGACACAGATATTTGAAGCCTAATATTAGATACCAAATATCAAGCAAGTTGGAACAGTGGTTTTCAAATTATTAGTAAACTACGTTTGTATGGGAGGCGAAATTTTCTTATGCTTACGGGCCGACCTTAAATCATTTTTTTAGACTTACGTTCCTCGTATTCGTCCACGTCTTCGGCACACTGTCACCAATAAGAACTTATGCTTCTTCTAAATCCGACCAACAACCTTTAGGGAAGCGACATAACGTATAGATCCCACTAACATCCGGTGGAAGCCAGTGGGAAGGAAGGGTTAGGACGAGTCGGTTCAGCGTGACGGTGCAGGCAGAGGGGAGACTTGTAATGTCGAGACAAGCACTTGAAAGGGTTTTGACGGTGAATTTGAATAGGCTTATGCTTGTGGGACAAGTTCCGGATCTTATTTCGGATAACACGCTAAAGGGACCAAGGCTGGTTGGAATAGTTCAGGAGGTGGGGAGGGGTTGGAATCCTGTAATAAGGGTTGAGATGATGTGATCCTTCGTGTCGGGCTTAAAAAACAGGAAAGTATAGGCAAATTGACAAAGCTACTTTTAATATCTTTAAATTTCAGGTTTTTTTATTATGTCAAGTACTTATGTATATATATGTGCAAGGTCCTGGCATGGAACCTAATTCTTTCGGTATAATGGGTTAATATCAGAACGGCAGTTGTGTGGTATTAGCCATCCATGTCAGGTTCCATAAAAAAACGTTCAATATTGTTGTATTGCCTTTATATTTGTGTAGTAAGAAATGAAGTGACGACCGAAACTCGTTTATAGTGGCAGTTTTAGTGATGGCATACACTAATGATAGCGTCGGCCAGTCAGTTCGCTTACGAATTTGCTCACTTCTGATTTTCTCGAGCTCCAACGAAACTTAAGAACAGGCAAGAACTATACTGGTCGCCATTTATCAAACATTAGTGCATTAATAATACGTCCTTGCTTACTCGTTGCAATAACCAGAGCCCCTAGACCCAGCTGTCACCTAAATTGGCGTTTACGTCAAACCAATCGGCTGGCGTTTTCAAATGGCGCGCGGTGGGTGTTAAGCGTACTAACATTTGGAAGTCTGAATTTGATTTGAGAGCCGTAAATACGTTGGTGTTGCCAATTTATACAAATCGATAGTATGAGTTTAATTTTGACAGGTTTAAGGAAGTAAAACCACGGAATAAGTAGTAAACCTTGTATGGGTTTGATGTTTTATGTAACTTAGAAGTTCCTTTAACACCAATTCAGAACTCCGACTTCCGATACAGAAGTAGACTGATAGATAATGCTTCCGGGATTTATAAGTGCATTTTTCCCAATTTAAAAGATGAAATACCTATGTAAAAAAATACTTATTCAAAAGATATTTAATAATTATAAATAATCTGAGAAATCAGTCGTGAAATGTTTATGACAATGACAGCAATAGAAAATTAAATTCTAAGCTCGCAGAAACAATGTGTTTTTTTTTAACACAACGTCGGTGCTGCAGAAAGAAATTTATTTTCGCATTGAAAACCATTCCATTGTTTTAAGCCATTCACTGAACGTGCCATCGTGCAGCACTCGAAATGAAAAAAAGCAAATGACGGTGTTTGCTTGTGATTGTCTGTCCGTAATGTCTGCCTGTCTGTTTGTCTGTCAGCAGAGAGGAGACAGGCTATTCGCGTTCAGAGTATTGAGCTCGCGTATCAAAGAGCGCGGCCCTCGACGGGATCCATACGATACATCTGAAATGAAACTGAACTCGTGTATTCTCCTTGATAAATAATTAAGTGGATTTTTTGACGTGCAGCGTCTTTAAAATCACGCAGAAACGAAAGTATAAAAAACATTCAGGGGGTCTAATCGCATGCAACAACCTAGTAATATACGAATACTATCGCATTGACTGAACGATAGTCGAAGCACGAAAATTTTTTGTATTATCTATTCAATGTAGCCCTGCAAGGCGAGAAAAAGGAAATCCTGGTATGGATTCTATAAAATGTCGATCACAGCCGCTTCAAACGGAGTCAGTGTATAGGTATACTGTTTTAAAATTCGTTCGCTGAATGGAAAGGTCTTGCACCACATTACATTTGCTGATGTTGATATTCAGCAGCTTAATTATTTAAACCCGGGTAACATTATTTTATTTCTGCAAATTATATATTTCTAAGGTTTAGGGAGGAAATCATATCATTATATACATGTAACTTTCACTACATTTCTTTCCTTGCACGTCATAAGAAGTTTACTTATCTCGGTGTGTCATCATCGAGGTTAAGAAATACTTGCGCGGTCAAGATCTGGATAGGTGACAATTCGACAATCTATTCCTCCCTAAGGTCGACCCTACGCAGCTCGATGTCTCGCCGTCAGCCTTCCCTCAGCGCTTCACCGCCGCAGCGTCGCCGCCGCCCCGTGCAGCAAGCAATCTGCCTATTGACAATTCGACGAGTGTCACGCTGTCTCGCCACTCTCTCTCTTGCCGATACTTCGTAGCCTACATCTAGAGCACGTAGTTGACATTACGACTTATACGCCTTCACGCGGTTTCCCATTAGGGTAAGATAGAAATCGCATTCGATTTTTTTGCTTTAAAGTTTAAGTGGATTCTAACTGTCAATCAGTCGCCTCCAAATCGCACAATCGTGCTCAAATATTGTGTGAAAATGTTCTAAAGTCTCACAACTTTCGAACAGTACGGGACAAAATATTTCGGCGAACCATGCCGGCAAGTCGCTTCTTCACACCATGTTTGAAGGACCCCAATCCGAATTTTTGGGGAAATACCTCGACAGGTAATGTATTTTACAGTTAAAAGACCCTATAGGAAAAGATGGGTTGGTTTCTATTTTAGTAGTGTCGACCGTTACTGGGTGCATTCCCCGCCTGCTCCGAGATGGTGTCGGAAGGGTTAATGCAGGTCCAAAGAGCATTCTACCTGGTAAAGAAGCTAAACAACCCTACATTCTTTCGCAGTTGGAGCATCTCTACATTTTAGGATCACTCGGAATCGTCAACGAGACACGTGGGCATGGCGATGTATCGAGTCCAAGAAGCCAAGCAGGCGCTTAGCTAACCATCCCACAATTACTCCACGCAAGAGCTTATACCCGCATCTTTGGTCCGGCGTGAAATACTGACGCAAGCTTCTGAGAACTCCCAGCTTTTTCGAGGCAAGCTTGGCTTTATCCTTGATATGGCGTCCGGAATTCAGGTCATGCATCAGGTCGACACCGAGTATCCCCAGGTGTTCGTCAATACGCAGAGTTGTGCCTACCCTGGAAGGTCGGAATGCATAGAACGAAGTTCGCTGCGCACTAAATACACATTGCTTATGTCTTGCTCGCGTTAAAATAGACGAGGTTCCCTACTCGGAAATATTTTCTAGGGTCTCTTCGAGTCCAACAAGGAGGCGTCGCTTATCCTCTTCCACTTCAGCCCGACTTGCGGTTCGGTGACTGTTTTTTTATACTTTAAAATAAAAATCATAAAACAAAAGATGTTTAGTGTCATTGTACAGAATCAATCTCTTCAGTTATTTGTTGTTTCGGTTACCCTCCTTACTAATTACGCTGTACTTACTTAGCTTCAGGCCGTGTACACAAAATAATACAACCCAGTGAAACGTGTGGTCAGCGTAGCGAAAAAAGCTAGTTGATAAAATGCGTACTCAGTTCGCACTCCATCGAGTTTTGTGCACTGCACACGTTAAATATTGATGTGCAAAGAAGCAGCGCACGACGTGCGTACGATACAGTTCACATGCGTTACGCTTCCGTTACGTGCGTGTGCGATATTGCGTAAACGTTACGTCAGGCACTCGTGGTTTGTTGCTTGCCTTTTCATGACAACTCGCGTTCGCTTCCAAACTTCACAGGTTTCTATGATGAAAGTGTACTGGTGAATTCCATTCGAAAAAACCGGCCAAGTGCGAGTCAGATTAGCACACGAAGGCACAGCCCTGTGACAGACGGACGGACGGATGGACGGACGGCCGGACAGCGGAGGCTTACGAATAGGGTTCCGTTTTCACCCTTTGGGTACGGAACTCTAAAAAGTAAATAGATCTAGGCGACACGAGGACATTTAACCGACGACGATTGGACACGGCCAAAACCACGCCAACGATTACACCTCGAGGTCAATCACCGCGAACACGATCAAACACGAAATTAACCACCGTACAATGAGCGTAGCCTAGTGGCGCGGGAACTTGCCTAGCATACCAGAGGTCTGGGTTCAAATCCTCGCCCCGTTCATGCACCACTTTCTTTCTCTTTCTGAGTTGGATAAGTGAATTTCGTCACAAATGCGAGCTGCTCCGTGGTTCGGAATCCATGTTAAACTGTAGGTCCCTCCCCTACCAGGTGGTAGGGTTTAATCCCGCCCAGGTTGGTACCATCGTATTAAATAAAAATATGGTCGAAGCGGCAATGAAAAATTGTCCGTGTTTTCCATCCTGTTCAATATAGCCGTGCTCGTAAAGGGAAGGTCCTAGCATGGCACATAATTCCTTCGGAAATGTGGTGTATTGGGCTAATACCATAACGGTATGTGTGGTATTAGCCATCCATGTCAGGTTGCATAAAAAAAAAGATGTCATCTCAAATAAGAGACATGTCGGTAGATGTCCATCGGTGGCAAATCTGTAACGGAGCACACCGAGTTAGTGCCCATCGGACAGTCCACTCTACACCGCGAGGGCGCTTATCGATTTCAGAGGCTCGCCACCTCGGACCTTTTCGGCACATTCAATTTGGACAATGGAAAGAAATTGTGGGCTCTTACGCGATACGGTCTTGCCGGTATCTCTCGACGCTTCCTCATTCGCCGCTGGAGCACGAGATAAGTTTGGGAATATCGGTATTGGTACTAGATGAAACCAATATTAATACAATTGTATAAAATTGTTTTTTTAATTGCTTAAATTCAGGACTCACATGGATGTAAGAACTTTTCAAATTGACTTCTGAGTCGTCAGCGCGAGTTCTCACCTAAATTGGCGTTTACGGAACTTCGATGTTACGTAAAAACGTTTAACTCCATACAATTTGTTTTATTATATATTCTGTTGTTTTACTTGTTCAAGCTCTCAAAGTAAAATTCGGACTTCGGCATAAACGGCAACGTCAACGTATTTTCGGCAACGGTGAGTAAGCTGTCAAATAAAACTCGGACACGCAAATGTTAGTTCGTTTAACACCCACTGCGCGCGCTCTTCAATTTCTCGATACATTTGAAAATGCCAGTCGATCGGTTTGGCGTAAACGCCGATTTAGATGACAGCTGGGACTAAGGCCTCTGATCGATATGGTCGATAGTAGGTATTGCCAATTACACTTATTTCCATTCTGTTGTTGTTATTAAAGTGGTTATGGTGCTGTCTCTACAACAAACACAAAAACAACAATCGTTGTTATTAATATTATGTCCGCCTACAGAACCAATACGGTAAAAACAACTAAATAAGTAAATGAATAAATAAATAATAAAATAAATAAGAAAAACAGCTAATCTGGTTGTATGTAGCTGAACGCCCCCTCTTGTGTCCCGCGCCGCCGTCTCTATGCGGATCGGATGGCGCGAGCCGCGCCCCTGGAGCTGCAATGGGGTGCAGGGAGTGCAGGATCGGGAATCGGGAGCCGATCCTGAAACATAACATAGATATCGTAAAAAGCAGTAATATTTCGGCATTCGCCGTTATCAAATCGTATTGGTTCTGTAGGCGGACATAATGTTATTAAAGTGAAACTTCTAAAGGTACGGTAGGGCAAATTGGCTAGGATATGATGAAAAGTACTATTAATAATCCGCAAACAATAATATTACTACCCCATAACCGCCTGCACTACCACGGATAACACGTTATAGAAAACAAGTCTCTTTTGAGTCGCTGAGGGGAAACATCGTTCTCAATATTTTCGTCGTTAGTATTTACGTCTATGTCAAATACAGAGTCGGTAAATTATGGAATGACCTGCCCGGGTACTTCAAAGTAAAAACCTGGGATCCTTCAAACATGGTGTGAAGAAGCACCTCGCCGGCGGTCATGGTTTTCGCAGACCCTGTGAAAGTTCGGAAGCCCATGGGCGTCGTCGGGCGTCTATTTTGTGAGGTCCTGGCGTTCTACACATGCTGCGCTTTACTTACTTTATTGATGCTACCAAGAAAATACGGCATTTTTTACATAAAATTGTATCGAAGGCTATGGAGCGCGAACAAAGGAATGTGAAGTGCCACCACAGATTAGACCTACTTTATCCTGTCACGCCACTCCGACCTCCGCCGCAACGGACTCGATCGGAGCGGTCATTTCCATGTTCCCTGGTTTATGAGCGGTATTAAGCCTTTGACGACCGGATTGGTGTCTCATCCGAAAATGATTACGGTAGTGCTCTGATTCAGAGAAAATGGAATTGGGTGGCCTAGAAATGGTTTATTAAATGAAACGTTAGAAGTCAATGGTTCACGAACCAGGAGAATATAATTGCTAAAGTTTTATTTTTTTAATTTACCTAAACGAGTTTACTTATTGTTTTTTTTTAGTAAATCACTATATCAGAAATGTAAGTTTTGGCACCCTTCTCAGAGGCTCAGATCTAATTCAAATTCAAATTCAAATTCAAATTCAAATTCAAATTCAAATTCAAATAGTTTATTCAGCCACAACACACGAAAATACATAGGACACCAATTAATCAAGCAAAGAAAAAAGTAACACAAGTTATATTCAATGTACAATTATCATTTAGACCTCGAGGGTTATATTGTGTTGCACTGAAAGGGTATGCTCTCAGCTGGTACGCAGCAAACGCTGCGAAGCTGGTTTTCAGTGCATCCTTTTCCAAAGTCCTTTAACACATGAGTAGCGGGTGTGTGTCTCAATCAAGCAAGATGAATACCGGAAGGTTTTGGGGTACTAGGTGTCCACGCATAGCAATTGGAAATATGAATTGAATTATCATCCATGTAAAATGCTAGACACATATTTTAAAAATATATTAAGATTCGTTCATAAAAACAACGTAGCGAGCAAAGTACGAAAAGTAATCAACTTCATTTGACCTTGGACTTGCTAACGCGTTGATGCCAAATATGATATTAGCCACGACGCGACGGCAATACGTATAGTCAAGTCAATCATTGCGATCAATATTGACAATCTGTTACACCTAACTTAGATGAAAAAGGAATTCAACAAGATACCTAAACCGAAAAATCCTGTGCGCAGAAGAATCATTGAGGTAATAAGTAAATAATAGGTCGGGGAAAAAGTCTTTTCGCATTATAGTATGTATGAACTTGTAATAAAATCTCTTTGGCTATACTATTTGTATCTGGCTGGTTTTGGTATCATTGAAAGTTTAAATTTTAAAGAACATAATTCCAAATTCAAATTAGGAAAATGTGTGATTCTCATTTGTTTTTCGTACTGTCAAAATGAGTGAATCTAATGAAGAAATTCGATACATTTTAAATTTTTACTACAAAAAAGGTAAAAATGCAACGCAAGCCGCGAAAAAAATTTGAGATGTTTATGGACCTAGTGCAGTGTCTGTGAGAGTAGCACAAATTTGGTTTAAGCGTTTTCAATCCGTAAATTTTGATGTCAAAGATGCACGTCGCTCTGGTCGCCCTATTACGGATAAAATGGATGCCATTTTTGAAAAAGTGGAGCAAGATCGGCATATCAGTAGTTACGACGTAGCTGAAGAACTAGGAATTGACCACAAAACAGTTTTGGCGCATTTGAAAAAAACTGGGTACACAAAAAAGCTCGATATTTGGGTACCTCACGAGCTCACTAAAAGAAACCTAATGAACCGTGTACTCATTTGTGATTCTTTATTACGACGTAATGAAACCGAACCATTTTTGAAGAAGCTGATAACTGGTGATGAAAAGTGGATCACGTACGACAAGAACGTGCGAAAAAGGTCGTGGTCAAAGGCCGGTCAAGCTTCACAGACTGTGGCGAACCCCGGGTTAACTCGCAACAAGGTGATGCTGTGTGTGTGGTGGGATTGGAAGGGCATTATTCATCATGAGCTGTTACCACCAGGCAGGACCATCGATTCTGAACTCTACTGCGAACAACCGATGAGATTAAAGCAAGAAGTTGAGAGAAAGCGGCCGGAATTAATCAACAGAAGGGGTGTGGTTTTTCATCATGATAACGCTAGACCTCACACATCTTTAGCCACTCAGCAAAAACTAAGAGAGTTTGGCTGGGAGGTGTTAATGCATCCGCCGTATAGTCCTGACCTTGCACCTTCAGATTTCCACCTGTTTAGGTCTCTTCAGAAATCTTTAGGCAGTGTCAGGTTAAAATCACGAGAGGACTGCCAAAACCACTTGTCGCGGTATATTGATCAGAAGTCCCAATATTTCTATAGCAATGGGATCATGTCCCTACCTACAAGATGGCAAAAAGTTATCGAACAAAATGGTACCTACATACTTTAGTTAAATGTAAATAAACCATATTAAAAAATGTTTTGAATTTTCTTAAAAAATGCGAAGAAACTTTTTCCCCAACCTAATATAATAACTCAATGAGAAGAATCTAGATACGAGTGGGGCATTGAACTAAAAAATCGATGGAGTGGGGTGATTAGATGCACTCGCGATTCGTTCGCTTGCTTCTTTTATGACTTAATAAGTTAATACTCCACCCCATGACTATATTTTACAGTAAGTTAGAAATGCATCCACATTACTAAATTAGGTTGAAGACTAACTTAAATTAAAGTACACATGTCTGAAGAATTTAGGACTAAATTAATTTGGCGATGTTGCCGCCATTCCGACTCACATTACATTTTTGTAAATTTGAATATTTAAGGATCGATTACTAGTGGATTCGAAATACGAATAGATAAAGCTACACTTATCCGTTAACTTGGTTCTCTTAAATAAACTAAACAAGGCTGACGACAAGCGCAACGAGGGTTTTGTTGTAGATAATTTGTCCATCACGGGATTTCTTTTACGTTATACACGGTGTTAAGCAAGTTGGCGCCATTCCCGAAAGGGGGTTATTTTGGGTCGCATACTGATTCCGAAAAAGAAGTATTTAACTTGTTTTGAGCTTTTCTTATAAAATTTTCGATTTCTAATACTTGTATGAAAACATAGTATTTCGTAATAGGAATCGCATTGCATTAACAAAAAGTTCTAAAGTAGGTCATTTTTTAAAATAAATGTGAAAATTCACATTCGGATCGACGCGATAAAATTGGCGGTGACGCACAGTCAGCTGCGAGACAGCAAACGCGTGACCTTGGCAGTGGCGCGTACACATGGCGTGCTTACACCATTCCAAAGGGAAATTGTCGCTGAGGTAAAAGTTTGGATTAAATCTGCATTTTTTTAACTATTTTAGATTTAATTTTTAAATACCACAAAATGATCAGTATACGAAATAGTTAAATAATCGGTATTAAAATATAAATGTCGCGAAAAAATTAACACCGTGTATAATTGCAAATTAACGATTTTCGGATTGATACTTTTACTTGTGCTGTGAGACCTTGCTTATTGCCAAATTTCATGATTCTAGGTCAATGGGAATCAACAGTTTGCGACTGTCAAATTACACCCCACAAATGGTTGTAGTTTTTGATCGCCTTGCTTGTTTTCTTAACCGACTTCAAAAAAGGAGGTGGTTATCAACTCGAAAGCATTTTTTTTTGTGTTTGTTACAGAACTTTTGACTGGATGAACCGATTTTGATGATTCTTTTATTATTTGAATCCCGTGTGGTCCCATTTCAATTTGGTCCAGTTCTGACAATGGCGCGCTCCTGAGAACAGGGACAAAGAGACAGACGGACAACGAAGTGATCCTATAAAATCGTTTAAGGGTTCCGTACCCAAAGAGTGCCAACGGCACCCTATTACTAAGCCTCCGCTGTCCGTCGGTCCGTCCGTCCGTCCGTCCGTCCGTCCGTCTGTCACAGGGCTGTATCTCATGAACCGTAATAGCTAGGCAGCTGAAATTTTCAGAGAGTGTGTATTTATTTTACCGTTATAACAAAAAATAGGTAAAATTAAATAATAATCAAAATTAAAGGATTTGTTTGTATGGGAGCCCCATACAAAAAAACGTGATTTTTGGTGTTAAATCTTGTCTGATGGTACGGAACCCTGCGCCGAACCCTAGTCCGACTCGCACTTGACCAGATTTTTTTTTTGCTATTTGAATGACGGAATTCTAAACCTTATTTTAAAATTGTTTACTACAAGTAAAAACCTCAATAATGCCCCCGCTAATGTTCCGGCTGCCATCACTTGAGGTACCGGCATAAATCACCGCGCGGCCATTAGGGTTTTTAATAAGAAATTCCACAATTACGCCAAGGAGCTCAGCTGAAGGCTCCGACGCCTTAGCGCCGACACCCATTTTCGCGTATGAAATGTTGATGAGCATTTTATTTTGCGTTACGCGGGATAACAGTTTTGGGATTCTTTCTCCTCTTTTTCCAGGTATAACATTTAGAGACTGAGTGTAAAGTTTTACTCGGTGGCTTATTCGCGGGCACGGTAACAACCCGTGTTATTGCGCTCTGGGACCTTCCTTGTTTCAATGGAAAATACAGGCTCCGTGACGAGGAGACCTTCCCTTTATGAGCACGGCTACATTGAACTAGATGGGAAACTTGGACGATTTTTCATTGCCGCTTCGACCATCTTTTCATCCAATGCGATAGTACCCAGGCGGGCTTAAAAACCCTACCACATAGTAGGGGAAGGGGGCCTACAGTTTTACATGGACTCCGAACCATGGAGCAGCTCGCATTCGTGACGAAATGCACTTATCGAACTCGGAAAGAGAAAGACAGTGGTGCATGTCGGAATTGAACCCAGGCCTCTGGTACGCTAGTCCAGTTCCCGCGCCACTAGGCTACGAGCCGCTACAATGCGCATAGTGTTTGATTTGGTAAGGTTGACGAAAATTTTAATTGCAAAACGAATTATAGCTAAAAGTAAATCACGACCGCTGTAGACAAAAATCAAACAAAAACCAAATTGATTATAAATCTTCATGAAACAAACTAGGTCTGATGACTAATCTTTTGAAGATGTTTTTATTTTATCGTTGAGTAATCTACCTCCAAAGTTATTGTATACAACGCGCGAAAACAAAAACAATATTTTGTAATGCCAATGGTAATCATACATCCAGTTCGATCAAATAAAGCAGTTTTGAGTATAATTTTGGATCTCTGGCAAGAAATATGCGCATGATCTCCTTTCCACTTGTATATGGAGTTGAGCGGGATGGCCAACCATAAGAATGCTTTTATTTTAAGCACCTTGTATTAGAGGCTTCATTTTCGTATGCGTAAACCGCGACTTCGAAGAAATGTGGAGCTAGGATCTGCCGAACATCAAGTTACCTCTTTGTGTCTTTCTTTAAAAATAGGTGAGCGTATTGTAGCTCAGGGGCGCGAGACTTGCTTCCCATGCCAGAGGTCATGGGTTCAATCCCCGTCCGTTCGTGCAGCATTTTCGTCGCGAATGCGAGCTGTACCATGGTTCGGAATTCATTTGCAACTGTAGGTCCGCTTCCCCTACTGCTCGCATCGCATTGGATGAACAAGTCCAAGCGGCAATTAACAATGGTTCCTGAACCTCATCCAGTTCAATGAATTCTTCACTGAGTTCATCGAATCCGCGGATCAATTACATTTTGACATGACAATAGTTTGACTTGTGAATAAACAAATAGAATGAAATAAAAATGGAATAAAATGTAGCGTAGCTCATAAAGGGAAGGTCCCGGCATGGCATCCGGTTTCTACGAGAATGTGGTTTGTTAGGCACATGTCATGACGTGGATGTAGTATTATTTACCCATGCCCACTATAAAAAAGGTTTAAAATTTTCTCCTGAGGACTAAGTAAGTAGACAAACCATTATTAAATAAATCTTTTAGATAAGATTTGCATTTTTATATTACGTAGTTGAAGCACTTCACACTTCTGCTTTGTAAAAAAACAAGGTAATGAATTCACTCCAAGATGTTGGCGACTGAAAAACCGCGTTGCAAAAACTGGCTAGCCTTGCCCGGGCGTTGGCAACAAAGAAGGATCTTGGATTAGCTATTTTTTATTAGTGACAAGATCACTTGGTTGTAATTTAATTATTTTTCCATTTGTTATACCTGTGCGTATACCTTATTTTCTGACCCCTATTATCTATCCTAATATAAATGTTAAAGTAACTCTGTCTGACTGTTACAATTATACGCCTCAACCGCTGAACTAGTTTTGATGAAATTTGGTATAGAGAGAATCTTGACCTTGGGGGCTACTTTTTTGGTAAACATTAAACTAAAAAGGTCACCCCTTTGAGTTTAAGTTCAAGTGGAAGACGTTTGTATGGGAAACTCATATACCACATTTTTTTAAAGTTCAGCCCGACATCAGTCCGAAACGAACCTTAGCTAGTCGGATATATTTCTTAAAATCCCTGATTTATATCCAAATCGAATAGAACCTGGATTATTAAATTTATTTTTCTCGCCGGGCATCGAACTGTTTCATTTTCAGAAAAATATAGCATCCCGTATTATTGCACAAGCCAGTAGTGTTGCCCGTAAGAAACAAACACTGTGAACTATCGTAAACGGGCAAGCAAAAGTAAAGAACAAATTCTTATCAAAATATTATGTTATCGTTTCCTATCGTAGCCTAGTGGCGCGGGAACTGCCCTAGCGTACCAGAGGTCTGGGTTCAATTCCGACATGCACCACTTTCTTTCTCTTTCCGAGTTCGATAAGTGCATTTCGTCACGAATGCGAGCTGCTCTATGGTTCGGAATTCATGTAAAACAGTAGGTCCCCTTCCCCTACTAGGTGGTAGGGTTTAAGCCCGCCCGGGTTGCGGGAAGCGGCAATGAAAAATTGTCCGTGTTTTCCATCCAGTTCAATGTAGCCGTACTCATAAAGGGAAGGTCCTGGCATGGCACCTAATTCCTTCGGGAATGTGGTGTATTTTGCTAATATCATGACGGTAGTTGTGTGGTATTAGCCATCCATGTCAGGTAACACAAAAAAAACATTAATTGACTTAACTTATTATTAATTGTTGAATAAGCCTTCTTCTATCTATCCTTTAGTTAAAAACTAAAAAATGAAGACCCTCCCTCCACACAAAAAACGTGATTTTTTGTGTTAAATCTTGTACGATGGTGTGCAAGTTCGACTCGAACTTGGCCGGTTTTTTAACCGACTTCAAAAAAAGGAGGAGGTTATCAATTCGTCTGTATGTTTTTTTTTTTTTTTATGTTTGTTACCTCATAACTTCTTCCTGGGTGAACCGATTTTGATGATTATTTTTTTAAATGATAGCTAGTGCTTTCCAAGTGGTCCCATTTTAATTTGGTTAAGTTCTGACAATGATATCCATGAGAAAATCATAAAAGTCTTAAATTTGTATTAAGATGTGCGCGACAAATGGACGAATAACTCAATATAACGCCAACCGATTTCGGTGATTCTTTTTTTATTGGAAAGGACGTGTACAAATTAGTAAGTTTACTTCAGATTCACTAAAAATTAACAAATAAAAAAAAAATTAACAAAAAAATAACCGACTTCAAAGAAAAAGCACTAAAAAGTAAAAAATAATGTTCATTTTTGTAGTTACGATTTCTGTTATTTTTTGAGTCGGTGTCAGCCAAGGTCAGGTTAGGTTAGGTTAGGTTAGGTTAGGTTAGGTTAGGTTAGATTAGGTTAGGTTCTCTTGATTGGCGCAGCGCGTGCCCGGCTGACGCCGACTCAAAAAATAACAGAAATCGTAACTACAAAAATGAACATTATTTTTTACTTTTTAGTGCTTTTTCTTTGAAGTCGGTTATTTTTTTTGTTAAATTTTTGTTATAGGTAGTGTTGGATTTGGCCACGAAGGAACGCTTGAAAAATGTATCCTGTATATGTAAATGTGTTTTATATCTGTTGTATGTTTTCTGAAACATACAAATAAATAAAGTTAATAATGAATTCGTCAATGAGCTTCACCCCGTGACGAACTGTATATTCGTTTGTAGGAGCTTATTTTCATTGAAATAAAAGACAGCTTTCGAAGTTTGGAAAGTTTAATCTCACATTCCCTTTCAAACGCGTCGAACGGAGAGAGAAATTCGGAATTCCTTTAGAAATGAAATTTGACAGTATACTAAAGGGTATTTGTCGTACAAAATTCTAGAACTTCCATATTCATGATTGAATTCTAATTCTAACTCTTCTACGTACATCAAACTGAGATTAAACTAAATTTGCTCAGGTTACTCCATCGTGCACGTAGTAAGGGAAAAAAATAATATAGAATCGTTGTAAAGATATTCATAAAAGTGTAGACTTTCCTCAATATATATTATACTTACGAAAGTAACCTGTCTGTCTGGATGTTAGGATTTCTCGCCTAAACTGTTAAAAATAATTGATTCATTTCGGTAAAGAGATAGTCTAGATAGAGGTGATAGAGATAGAGTGAAATAGAGATGAGAGAGTATGAGGAACTCATATAATATCTAGGAAATAATTCAGCCCGACATCGGTCCAAAAAAGGCATTGACCCTAGCGGAGCCTGGTACCTAAGCTAGTATATTTATAAATTGAGTATATTCTTACTAAAATATATTTTTATCAATATTTCAAATAAAGCATCACACTTCAAGTGTGTGACAAATATTTGAAAGTTTTATGACGATGGACAAGTTGATAATACCATCTTCCAGTCGTGTTAAATAAAGAACCAAAACCGGCCAAGTGCTAGTCGGATTCGCACGCGAAGGGTTCCGTACCATCGTACAAGATTTAACAAAAAAATATTTTTAACACATTTTTCGTATGGGGCCACCTTAAATTATTATTTTATTTTATTTTACCTATTTGTTGGTATAGCGGCAAAATAAATACACACTCCGTGAACATTTCAGCTTCCTTCCTATTACCGTTTACGAGATACAGCCCTGTGACGGACGGACGGACGGACGGACGGACGGACGGACGGACGGACGGACAGCGGAGGCTTAGTAATAGGGTTCCGTTTTTACCCTTTGGGTACGGAACCCTAAAAATTAGAATAAAATAGCCTGGCAGTTGAATACCTTTGTTACTGTAAGGGTGGATTGCAAAAGTTAATATTTTTATTTACTGTCTTTAGTGTGTTATATAAACGTAATACAATACATTAACTTAAAATGATTTAATTCACTTGCTTATATGCTTCTTGAAGTATTTTTTATTCTTTAAAAACATATTATAAGCCTCAGTGGCCCAGTGGCGCGACACTTCGGCGATCGCTCTCCGAAGTTGAGCAACGCTGGGTCCGGTCTGGTCTTGAATGGGTGACCATTCGACCGTTAAGAGAGGCTGGCCGTGGTTCGATTCCACGTTAAACTGTAGGTCCCCTTCCTTACTTACTAGGTGGTAAGGTTAATCCCGCCCGGGTTGGTACCATCGCATTGGATGAACGATGGTCGAAGCGGCAATAAAAATTATCCGTGTTTTCCATCCAGTTCAATGTAGCCGTGCAATATTAGGAAGGTCCTGGCATGGCACCTAGTTCTCATGTGGTGTGTTGGGCTAATACCATGACAGAATGTGTGTTATTAGCCATCCATGTCCAGTTACATAAAAAAAAAACTCGGTATTACAGGGTGACTATAAGTAATGTTAGAGTAATTTATTGTATAAAAAAAGTGTCATTAAGAAGGAATTGTTATCTTGTTATATATGTGTAGCAAGCTTATTTTTTTGTACCACAAATCAATCTATGAGGCGGGCTGTGGTTGCTCTGTTACGGGGTCCGGTGGTAGGAGGGAGAGAGAGATGCACAGAAAGGAGATCAGGAGAGTGGCTCAAGACAAGCTTATAATGGTACACTGAGAAAAATTTATTGTTGGCCCAACAAAGAAACTTTAACCCTGGAGAGCCGTCATAGTGAATTGGTTGCAACGACAACCTTTATTTTGTCGACCATATATACAATCTAACAAAGTAATTCCAGCAAAACATACTAGACATTGTTGCGCTCGCAACTTCCACTTTGTTACACTAACAAACAGTGACCAAAGTTGTTACAGTAACAAATACGACTTTGTTTCAATGACAAAAAGCAATTGACAAAATAAAAGCTGTCCTGAGAAATAAGCTCGATTCGTTATAGTAACAACTTATTTTGATGCTTCAACATTTTTTTTCTGAGAACGTGATTTTTGTCACTTTGTCAGCCTACTTTTTACCCGACTGCGCAAGAAGGAGGGTTATTTCTCAGTGTAGTTATTTTCAATATAGGTATCCTTTTGCAAAATTTAGCTTTGAAATAAACTGCCTTATATAACAATTTACAAACATTGGAAGCCGGCCTTTTTTCCTGTTTCCTTGGCTTGATTGAAATCACAAAAAAAAACGGCCAAGTGCGAGTCGGACTCGCACACGTAGGGTTCCGTACCCATCGTACAAGATTGAACACAAAAAAAACACGTTTTTTGTATGGGAGCCCCCTTTAATTTTTATTATTTTACCTATTTGTTGTTATAGCGGCAAAATAAATACACACTCTGTGAACATTTCAGCTGCCTACCGATTACGGTTCATGAGATACAGCCCTGTGACAGACGGACGGACGGACGGACGGACAGCGGAGGCGAATAGGGTTCCGTTTTCACCATTTGGGTACGGAACCCTAAAAACAACCGATCGCCCTAAGTGTACTTCTGGGGTCGAATTGGAAAAGACGTCAAAGTTGAGGGAGAAAAGTTTGGCATAAGTTTTACCAGATCATCTTGTGTCTATTATTAAGCCGCTTACCTTTCGCACGGTCGCTGACTATCGTTTACAAGTCTCCACTGTTTGGTAACACAATGTCGTCAAACCAGTTCTCGATCGTTTGATCTTGATACTCTGGAAATTGTCTAGAATTGTGCTTGTGGTTCAACGACCCACGGATCAGGAATGTAGCTGGTCGATGGTGACTTCAATCATGCGGGGATTTGGTTTAATTCTACTTTCAGCCGATATATTTCTTAAGGGGGTGTCTGCATTAAAGTAACAGACTTGCTAGACTAGCTGTGCTTGTCAAAATACATGGCGCCTCGGTCCTTCTTATTACTCCTGGTAAAACTCTTTAAAAATATGAAGGTACAAATTGTAACTGTATTCGAGAACATATTAGTCGGTCAGTCTGTTCTACAGGTAATACAATGAACGTCGCCCTGTGGAATCCCCATCCTACCTATAACCGGAGCACCTAACTGTTGCTTTTGAGAACCAACAGTTTCTCAAACTAATTTCTCTGCCGCACCGCCAGGATGTGGAACTGACTGCCGGCGGGTGTCCTTCATCATATCTATAACCTGGGAGTCTTCAAGCGTAATTTGAACAAGTTCGATAGCTGAGCGATAGTTTGCAAATCCGCTGGTATGGTGCCTCGCTGAGCGTGGTCTCGTATATGGTATATATTTCGTTGGCTTTTCTGAGCACCTTTGGTCCTCAGCACAGCCAACTATTATATATTATTACCAAATATGTATTAAGCTATAGTTTATAAAATTTCATCAAAAATAAGATGTGTGCAAAATTTTCCTAGCAGGTCCTAACCAAAATATGCACTTAGCGTCCACTACCATCATCAAATACCAATGGCCGGCACACTATGTTTACACTTTGGTTTAACTGAAATTTCCGCTTTCAAAAATACTTCTCAGCTCGACTCTCATTTAATACGCTTGACGCCATAGATATAATGTCCACCGATCAAGTTTTTAGAGTTTTAATATTTAATAAATACATGTAATAATAATTTACTCATATGACGAATTAGAAAATCATACGAGTATGTAGCTTTAATTCACTTCGTAGAAAACATTAATGCCAAAATTTTTCTACGCAGCGGAGTACAGCTGTTTGCTCTCGTGAGCAAGTCACCAATATTATAAATGATTTTTTGATTATTTTATAATGTTACCTATTTTTTGTTGAAAATAAATACACTGCTGCCTTCTTTACGATTCATTAGATACAGCTCTGTGACAGACGGACGGACGGACGGACAGCGAAGGCTTAGTAAAAGGGTTCCGTTGACACCCTTTGGGTACGGAACCCTAAATGAGGTACTTTATTGGCGCGGGAAACGTGTTAAATATTATACGGTTTCTTCGTCATGATTTGTATTTAAATCCAATGCAACTGGAATACCTAATAGTTATAAATATCTAGTTATTAATTAATTATGAATTCTTTGTGTGCAGTTAATAACTATACCGCGCAACAAAACCGGTATAACCTAACTTAGATACTTCATGGCTTGCATTTCATTATTCATCGGGCACTGAAACTATTCACACGCGTCGTTATGTCAGTTGTGACAGTTCTGTTACGCATGCGCTGTGCGCTGTGCGCTGTGCGCTGTGCGCTGGCTTAAGGTGATGCGTTAGTTGAACAAATTAGGTCATCAACTGAGCATTTCATTTATGTGGAGAGTAATTCTCTCATCCTATTTTTTTAAAATGACCCTTAAATGTTTAGAAGATGAATATAAAGCAGCGAATGCAATAAAGTTATTTCAAACTGATATTTTTTATTTCACATAAAAGTATATTTCGCAAGAAATCGCTTTGTGTGTTTAATGCTTTTAATTTACATTATAGGATAATGTTTTTTCTCCCTAGGAACATTTATCCGATCACATTTTTTTCAGTATGGAATTAATCTTGATTAATCATTGTTTAATGATCTAAAACAAAAAACAGTCCCGCCTCGCCCCGAATTCGGGTATTCACATTTTTGAAAGAAAAACATTTATTTCTGATGTGGCTGAGAACATTAGATTTTTCGGATTTCCCTTTTATCTGTTCTCAATGTAACAGATAAAGAGGGAAATCTGTCAGTTCTGGGAGCTCTGGCTATTTTTACAATTTATACACGTGTATTGTATTTATTTCTGTGATTATACTAAAATGCGATTAAAAGGAAAATATTCCAAATTTGAAACCGACATTGTTATCCAGCACAGAACAAGTAATGGTCCTCCAGCAGAACGTAGTCATCGCCTGCGTACATTTCCATATCGCTTCATATTATGACGTTCGAACAAATTACTTATTTTTAAATTTTTTTTATTTATTTTTTTATGACTGGACATGGATGGCTAATACCACACCTTCTGTCATGGTATTAGCCTAACACACCACATGGGAACTAGGTGCCATGCCAGGACCTTCCTTATATTGCACGGCTACATTGAACTGGATGGAAAACGCGGACAATTTTCATTGCCGCTTCGACCATCGTTCATCCAATGCGATGGTACCAACCCGGGCGGGATTAACCCTACCACCTAGTAAGTAAGGAAGGGGACCTACAGTTTAACGTGGAATCCGAACCACGGCCAGCCTCTCTCAACGGTCGAATGGTCACCCATCCAAGACCAGACCGGACCCAGCGTTGCTTAACTTCGGAGAGCGATCGCCGAAGTGTCGCCCCACTGGGCCACTGAGGCTGACAATATTTATGGACTACCTGACATTCTGCCTACGCCAATATAGAATAATGTTGTTGTGTTAGTAAATGCTATATAACTCCTGCAATTTCTTACTTCTGTGCGATTTACCTTAATCAGTGTTGGCAACCTTGCTGGTTCTGTTTATCCTACAATACCTTCCTATTCAGACAGTCCTTCAAGCAGAACATTTTGCATATCTTTAGAAATAACTGTCGAAATCGTCATTCAAACATTTCCAGTTCACCTGAGCAAATTTGTTTAACCCAGCCTCGGCTCGGTTTCGGCGGAGGCTTTGTGAGGTTAAAGTTGACCCAGCAGCAAAGAAAAGCGGTTTTCCAGACTGAGATTTCTCTTTAGCAGGCCTTCACGTATCCACATTTTCGTTCTATCTCTGAGTTAAATGTGCGCATTTCCTCGTGAGCGCGAGTTGTTCCATGTCCGGAATCCATCTAAGTTCGTAGGTCTGCTTCCCCTTCTAGTTGGTAGTGAAGCCGAATTTGTACAATCGCATTAGATGAAGACATGATGGAAGCGGCAATGACATATTGTCCTTGTTTTCCATCCAGTTCAATGTAGATGAGCTTGTGCCGGTACGACACAGTCGCGCTGAGGCGACGTAACTTGAGACAGCGGAAATACCGCTCCCCGCGCCACACCGCGCACCGCGCACCTGAGCCGTGCCGACCACGTCGGCGGCAGTCCTTGTAACCCATCTTACGCGACGACATGTCGCTTGTGCATTAAGTGAAATAAAACTTATACAGAACATTTGTGTTTGTCTCGCCGGCCACCCGAACACGTTAGTTGAGTAACCACACTCACTGAACTATTGCCAATACCCCAGGACTCGTAGATGGCATACTGGGGGTGGCCGGCGAGACAAACACAAATGTTCTGTATAAGTTTTATTTCACTTAATGCACAAGCGACATGTCGTCGCGTAAGATGGGTTACAAGGACTGCCGCCGACGTGGTCGGCACGGCTCAGGTGCGCGGTGCGCGGTGTGGCGCGGGGAGCGGTATTTCCGCTGTCTCAAGTTACGTCGCCTCAGCGCGACTGTGTCGTACCGGCACACCATATCTAAACGCGGGGTCACCAGTATGCCAATTACGAGTCCTGGGGTATTGGCAATAGTTCAGTGAGTGTGGTTACTCAACTAACGTGTTCGGGTGGCCGGCGAGACAAACAAAAATGTTCTGTATAAGTTTTATTTCACTTAATACACAAGCGACATGTCGTCGCGTAAGATGGGTTACAAGGACTGCCGCCGACGTGGTCGGCACGGCTCAGGTGCGCGGTGCGCGGTGTGGCGCGGGGAGCGGTATTTCCGCTGTCTCAAGTTACGTCGCCTCAGCGCGACTGTGTCGTACCGGCACCCCTTCTTTCCTTTCCTTCCGCTGTGGACGTCAAACGTTGGGCACGACTCCCAGGACTCGTAGTTGGCATACTGGTGACCCCGCGTTTAGATTTACGGCCGGCAAACACAAAAATCTACCTGTGACATTTTTTCCTTCCGCTGTGGACGTCAAACGTTGGGCACGACTCGGAAGACTCCGTCCGCAGCGGACATCAGTGCTGGAGACACCACAGCTCGGCACTCACCAGAGGTGCTAGCACGTTACCGACAGCACGAGTACAGGACTTCACGATGACACCACGAGCTCCACTAGACGGCGCACGGCACCCCCCGGCACGGCAGGTACAAGGCGAGCTCTGCACGACCCGACCCACAGGCGTTTGGCTAGACAGCGCATAGGGCGCTCGGCAGGCCAATGCAGATGGCTCTCGGCAGTACAGCGCACACGGCGCTCGCCACGACAGCGCAGATGGCGCTCGGCAGTACAGCGCACACGGTGCTCGCCACGACAGCGCACACGGCGCTCGCCACGACACCGCACACGGCGCTCGCCACGACAGCGCACACGGCGCTCGGCAGTACAGCGCAAACGGCGCTCGGCACGACAGCGCACACGGCGCTCGCCACGACAACGCACACGGCGCTCGCCACGACAGCGCACACGGCGCTCGCCACGACAGCGCACACGGCGCTCGGCAGTACAGCGCACACGGCGCTCGGCACGACAGCGCACAGGGCGCTCGCCACGACAGCGCACACGGTGCTCGGCCAGCAACAGCTCGCAGCGGTCAACCGGGACCCAAGCTCAACCGAAGACGATTTGGTTAATCGAGCCACGCGCAGCGGACGGTAACCTAACACCCTGCGCGTGGGCAAAAGTCCAGTGATTGCACATATTGGTACCCCTTTTTACAATTTTATTGAACCGTATCTTACGGTTATAAGGTCGTATTAGGCACCAATTGAACCGCAACGACACATGCTCACTGTATGTAAACGTAACTATGTATTTTTGCAACTAGATGTAACGCACATGGTGACGACAACTAGTATTGTATCTTTTTGTAACGTAACGTAATGTATTTCACCGATGTATGAACATGTAACTTTCAGCTAACGTTTAGGTACTGTTTGGCCATTATTCTAGAATTCTAATCTATGTTCGATGTTATGCTCATTTTAATTGTAATCGCGATTGTATCATGTACGTATATTGAAATTTGTCTCACAAATGTAACCTTGTATCAATTATATGTAATCTATGTACAGTGCATACGAGATTTTATTATTTTTGCTATGATCAATATGTACCAACAACTTACTAAGTTTATAAATTGTCAAACGCAACATTCAAGTGAACGTAGAATGTACTAATTAACATGTCATAAATAGCAACAATACCGAGGCGCGCGCGTCAGGTGTAATCCGACTCCGGCGCCGTCGGTAGCGACGAACCTCGAAGCCAACAGCGCCCGGCAACCGATGACGCATGCGTATCAAGAATTGTAGAACTGTCCGGTCTGCAGTTTATTAGACTGCGACATGTTACCGGCAGTAATCGAAGTTGCAACCAAATTAGAATGTAAGACAATTTTATAAATGGCTAGTTTGAGATTTTTTATAAAAAAATGAAGGATGTTTTTTTTCAACGGTGGAGTGGTGTGCCGGTACGACACAGTCGCGCTGAGGCGACGTAACTTGAGACAGCGGAAATACCGCTCCCCGCGCCACACCGCGCACCGCGCACCTGAGCCGTGCCGACCACGTCGGCGGCAGTCCTTGTAACCCATCTTACGCGACGACATGTCGCTTGTGCATTAAGGACGTTTCGAACCAAACTCCAACGGCCATCATGTCAATAGATGGCGCTGTATAATATTTATTACAAAATTAATGATATCTCCTAAAGTAGTTAATTGTTTAACATGAGACAAAAAAGGCGAGTTCTCAAAGCGGTTAGGATCATAACAAAATAAAATCGAAGTACTTGGAGGTGTGAATTACAAAAGTTCTGTATCACAATGACAAAATCTAGCATTCCTCACTCACAGATAAGCGTCACACAGACTGCCCGGTCGCTATCATAATCACATTAGGAAAGTTATTCCATGTAGGCAATTTCGTAGGGTTCCGACATGTAAGTAAATACAAATTCATTTCGGCCCGTGCATGCAAGGATAGAGTAAGGAATTTGTCTTTCGTGGTTTGTCAAACCGTAACTGGGTCCTGCCCGATATGGCACAATCGCATTGAATGAACGACGGTCGAAGCGGCAATGAAAATTTCCCATGTTTTCCATCCAATTCAATCAAAGGAAGATCGTGGTGTGGCACTTAGTTCCAATGTAGTGTGCTGGGCTAATAATATACAATAACAATTATATTTACATTTACTGTATATTTGAGTTTGCAAATTACGAGGTCCCAATGGACCAAATATATGTAGGGTGTAAGAGTAATCTCGCAGCTTACATGCAGTTATTGCGTTGCGCCCGAACCCCCTGTGCTTTCGCGGCGCTCCGGCAAAGGCAACGGGTCGGAGCAGAGGGGAGGGGGAGGGACGGGACGTTGCGATACGAAGCATCTGGCTGGTGGCGGCGGCGGAGCAGCGGGGAGGCGGGGAGGCGGCACGGCCGCGGCGGCGTGCAGGGCGTAGGTATGTAGGTAGGCAAATTAGCCGCTAGCCGCTGCCACCGCCCCGCCGCACTCGCCCTTCTTCACGCCGCTCTGGCCGTCCCTTGTTGATCGAGCGAGCGAAGCGTCTACGTTTCGGGATTGGACAGATTTTCTTTCCTATGTCCGGCGCGGGCGCGGCGCGGTCTGTCCGGCTGTCCGGCTCCTCTTCAGGTCGCATTCCTCAACCGATTCGCGTGAAATTTTTTGAGCAGATTTGATAATAGTATTTTTTTTATCGAGTCAGTTTTTGGAAATTCCTCAAAATGGCGGAGCTATGGAACGTCAAGTAAGTCGTTGCTGGATCTCGGCAACGGCGTAAGCTACGCGCGTTGGGTTTGGGTTTCTAGCCAAAGCACCAAGAGCATTTACTTCACACTGAACCTTGAAGGTCTGACGATGACCAGGATGGATGTTGCTGGATCTCAGCAACGGCGTAAGCTGCGCGCTTCGGGGTTGAGTTTCTAGCCAAAGTACCAAGAGCATTTACTTCACACTGAGCCTTGAAGGTCTGATGATGACCAGGAATAATGTTGCTGGATCTCAGCAACGGCGTAAGCTACGCGCTTCCGGGTTGGGTTTCTAGCCAAAGCACCAAGATCATTTACTTCACACTGAACCTTGAAGGTCTGATGTCGACCAGGAATGTTGTTACTGGATCTCAGCAACGGCGAAAGCTACGTGGTTTGGGTTTAGGTTTCAAGCCAATAAACCGAGAGCATTTACTTCACACTGAACTTTGAAGGTCTAATAATGACCAGGAATGATGTTGCTGGATCTCAGCAACGGCGTAAGCTACGCGCTTCGGGTTTGCGTAGCTATCCAAAGCACCAAGAGCATTTACTTCACACTGAGCCTTGAAGTTCTGATTATGACCAGGCATTACCGCGAGGTCTACAGCTCACAGAGCCACTAGTTATAATTTCGTAATTGATCGAGCAAGCGAAGCTCTTGGTTTCGAGATTGGACCGATTGTCTTTCGTATGTCTGTACGGCTGTTCTCCTATACAGGGCGCATTTCTTAACCGAAGCGCTCAGCTTACGCCGTTGATGAGATCCAGCAACAACATTCCTGGTCATCATCAGACCTTCAAGGTTCAGTGTGAAGTAAATGCTCTTGGTGCTTTGGCTTAGAAACCCAACCCCGAAGCGCGTATCTTACGTCGTTGCTGAGATCCAGCAACATCAATCCTGGTCATTATCAGACCTTCAAAGTTCAGTGTGAAGTAAATTCACTCGGTTTATTGGCTATACACCCAAACAGTGACAATGGCGGAGGCTTATTCACTGACTGCAAGCACAGAATAACTAATAGTGCTACGCACAGAAATTGCACTCGGCGAGTGCTAATTACGCTATTTATATGGGAATTTGTTGCCATTCCATATATTGCGCGGCTACCCAGATCTTGTCTGGTCTGTTATCATCCTATCTGGTTCGACCGCCATCTCTCCTGAAGATGACGGCTCATCGCGGAACGCTCGCCTGTATCGGTTCCGGTAAGAGCCGTCGCAGCAGCAGATACCTGTAGCAGCACTCTTGAGGGAGCATATATGAGGCATAAGCCTTAGGCTTGAGCTTGGCATCGGCATCCAATTTTCCGGTTCAGCAAACCCGTTTTTTTTTTCATGGAAATGCGATCTCGACGCCGTCTACCCGGTCAAATTTTCAAATCATCCAGGGACCCACTCAAATTCAAATATAAACACAAAAGTTTCACTACTTACCTTACCTTTTATTAATAATTCGAACTTCAAGTTAGAAAGAGCTGTAGGTGAATATCTCAGTAGGTATTTGGGAGTGACGGATGCGAGCTGCAAGTACGAAATTTTGGGCACCAGGCTAGGACACTCCGCCATCTTCCATCATAGTGCTGGAGTCAGCCACTGCCAGCGAGCATGGAAAGATGGGAGTAGCGATCGAAACTAATTCGGAAGTGTGGAAAACGTCTAACTGTACCTAGTTGACGAGCGAGCGATGCGAGCGAAGCCTCTACGTTTCGAGATTGGACAGATTTCGTTTCGTATGTCCGGCGGTCTGTGCGGCTGTCCAGTTGTTCTCTTCTACATACTACTACTACAGAATATTCAAAAACTGACTTGTCAAAAAAAAAACTATAAAATTATCGAATCTGCTCACAAAATACATACGAAAGAAAATCTGTCCAATCTCGAAACGTAGAGGCTTCGCTCGCATCGCTCGCTCGGTCAACTAGGTACAGTTAGACGTTTTGCACACTTCCGAATTAGTTTAGATCGCTACTCCCATCTTTCCATGCTCGCTGGCAGTGGCTGACTCCAGCACTACGATGGAAGATGGCGGAGTGTCCTAGCCTAGTGCCCAAAATTTCGTACTTGCAGCTCGCATCCGTCACTCCCAAATACCTACTGAGATATTCACCTACAGCTCTTTCTAACTTGAAGTTCGAATAAATAGTAAAAGGAAAGGTAAGTAGTGATACTTTTGTGTATAAATTTGAATTTGAGTGGGTCCCTGAATGATTTGAAAATTTGACCGGGTAGATGGCATCGTGATCGCATTTCCATGAAAAAAAAAACGGGTTTGCTGAACCGGAAAATTGGATGCCGATGCCAAGCCAAGCTAAGCCTATGCCCAAGCTCAAGCATAAGGGAAAGGGAAGGGGTTGGGAGAGGGATGAGGATTGGGAAGGGGAAACATAATTTTGGACATTGTACATATTTTGGAATGATTGTATTGTAGTTTCATTGCCCACTTGAGTACATGATTAATGTCTACAACCCTGTAACTATCTAGGCCTTTTAGAAAATCATTTTCAACACTTTCTGTTTCGAGCTCATGATATTGCACACATTCTTGCGGCCACGAGATTTCTAACTGCTTTTCTTTGACTTCATGACGATGAAGATCGATAAATCTCGTTGGCATCTGTGGAGCCTCCAATCTCATTTTTGGCGTGCGTGAGTAGTCCCGAGACTTTGGAGTAGATGAGTTGTCATCTGATGTCAATTTCCTGTGACATGCAAAACACGACAATGTTATTATTATTTTTATTAACAGTCAATTTTTTTTCAAAATTCTAGGTTACTTAGCAAAATATTAGAAAGATATAATGAAACCTAAAACTGGACAGAACCATAGGGAGGTCCCTCCTGAGACAAATCCTATAAGGCCCTTCAGAGATACAGAAAACTCCGAACGATTCTCGTATTAGAGAGTAAAACCGCTTTCTGCATCTGGAGCCCATTGTCGAACATCATATTTTTCTAAATGTTTGCTGATTTTTTTATTATTATTACTAACTGACGTACTTACGTACCTACGTACTGACTGACTGATGTACTGACGGATTGACGTACTGACTGACGTACTTTTTTTTATGCGACCTGACATGGAAGGTTTGTACCACACAACTACCGTCATGATATTAGCCCAATAAACCACATTCCCGAAGGAATTAGGTGCCATGCCAGGGCTGTAATGAACTGGATGGAAAACCCGGACAATTTTTCATTGCCGCATCGATCACCTTTTCATCCAATGCGATGGTACTAACCCGGGCGGGCTGAAACCCTACCGCCTACAGTTTTACATGGATTCCGAACCATGGAGCAGCTCGCATTCGTGACGAAATGCACTCGGAAAGAGAAATAAAGTGGTGCACGTCGAAATTGAACCCAGACCTCTGGTTAGGCCAGTCCCCGCGCCACTAGGCTACGAGCCGCTAAAATGATGACGGACTTATGTATGACGTACTGACTGACTGACGTACTGGCGGTCGTGACGAACGGACTGAAGTAGGGACGTACGCACGTACGGACGTACGGATGGACGGACAGAACTCTACTTTCATTCTGAATTACGAACGACGAATCCATTAGTCGCCCTTTACGACATGCACAGGAATAAATATAGTTGGCCCATTTACATTTATAGGGTTCCGTACCCAAAGAGTGAAAACGGAACCCTATTACTAAGCCTCCGCTGTCCGTCCGTCCATCCTTCCGTCTGTCACAGGGCTGTATCTCATAGGTAGGCAGCTGAAATTTTCCACAGTGTGTATTTATTTTGCCGCCATAACATCAAATAGGTAAAATACAAAAATAATAATAATAAAAGGGCTTTAAAAAATGCACCACTGTCTTTCTCTTTCCGAGTTCGATAAATGCATTTCGTCACGAATGCGAGTTGCTCCATGATTCGGAATCCATGTAAAACTGTAGGTCCCCTTCCCCTACTAGGTGGTAGGGTTTAAGCCCGAACGGGTTGGTACCATCGCATTGGATGAAAAGATGGTCGAAGCGGCAATGAAAAATTGTCCGTGTTTTCCATCCAGTTCAATGTAGCCGTGCTCATAAAGAGAAGGTCCTGGCATGGCACCTAATTCCTTTGGGAATGTGGTGTATTGGGCTAATATCATAACGGTAGTTGTATGGTGGACCTTCCCTTTTATGAGCACGGCTACATTGAACTGGTTCAATGTCAACAGTTTACCTACTTGTTTCCCTTTTACTATGGCTTCACAGCAATCGCCCTGGAATGTGCTACTGGACTAATGTCGTCGATGGTACCCATGCACGCAATGGTAAGTGCACACCTACGAATTTATAATTTCGTCGTCAGCGCGGAGACGACGACAGCGGAGGCGGCAGCGCGGAGGCTGCGGCGGCTTCTAACGGAGCGAGGTGCACACCGCACGTACCTCGCTCCGCTCGCGCGCAGTGCACCTTGCCCCTCGCTACATACTCGTACTACCGGCGCCGCGTCTTTGCGTTCGCGGAGCGAACTTTTTATTGGGGTAAACATGAATACGTAGTTTTTTGAGAAAAAAATCATTTTAACTCAGACAAAAAAAATTAATTCCCAATGTACCAACGCTAATAGGTTCACTATAACACATTGATTCAACCTTCAACAAAATAGCCCTGTATATTTTTAATAATCTACAAGCCGCATAGGGTTGATTCAGTATCTGATATAGAATAACTTTTGCTAAGAATGTAGTATGCTTTTTTTTTTGTTCCATTTGATTTTTTGAGAAATTTAACCAGTACGTTCTTCCCAGTATTGTAACAACTTTTGCGAAGAAACTATGCATCTATCGGTAATGGTTTCCAAGAAAAGTGCACCAACTCTTCAACTGCCTAAATAATAGATGTCAACCACGGGGCATTGACCTTACTGTGACCCACTGACGCAAGACACAATTTACCGCCGCGCGCGCCGCGTGCGCTGACAGGGTACAGCTCCCTGCTGCCTCTCTCACTGAAGGACGTTTGTTTTCGTTGTGAAAGCAATATTAGTAGTAGGTAGCAGCTCTAGGTCAGTGGCGCGCATCGGACTTATTCATCGGACGCGAGTGCCGATCGGGCGGAAAAGGATGCAAACATGCTTAGGTACACCGACCAAGTATAGAGAAGCACGATATGTACATACCTACCTACATTACAGCTGCGCCTCTACCTCTATGGACTATTCGTTCGGCGCGGGTCGTCAAAACGGGAACGAAACAGTTCGCGCGCTTTGAATATTTAATCATTTCTTGGAAACCATTACCGATAGGTGCATAGTTTCTTGGCAAAAGTTTTTCTATATCAGATACTGAATCAACCCTAAAAGGCTTGTAGATTATTACAAAATCACCTTATATGCAGCAGAATATGTCATTGCTCTGAATACCAGCGGTTGGTAATTGTTAGTTCATGCAAACCAAACTAAATAGGAATATCTATTTAGTTATTACGCGCATGCTAGGTCTATGGTTATTACCTATCAACAGTTACCTACCTAGTTACCTACATTTTACAAGATCAATGCATAGTGCTCAGATGGAGCGCGCGCCGCGCCGCCGCCGCCGCCGCGCCACCACCGCGCGGTGGTGGCGGCGCGTCGTAGTCTTTTGACCCTAAGTATCCCAAGACCCCAATGTAATCCTACCCATTTTAGGGTCCCGTACCCAAAGGGGGCCAACGGAACCCTATTACTAAGCTTCCGCTGTTCGTCCGTCCGTCCGTCCGTCTGTCACAGGGCTGTATCTCATGAACTGTAATAGGTAGGCAGTTGAAACTTTTACAGAATGTGTATTTATTTTGCCGCTATAACAACAAATAGAAGAAAAATAAATTCAATTAAAAATAAAGGGGGCCCTTTTACAAAAAAAAAAACCGGCCAAGTTCCAGCCCTGTGACAGACGGACGTACGGACGGACGGACGGACGGACGGACGGACGGACGGACGGACAGCGGAGGTTTAGTAATGGGTTCCGTTTTCACTTTTTGGGTACGGAACCCTAAAAACGTGATTTTTTTAGGCTTATTCGATGGCACGGAGCCCTTCGTGTGCGAGTCAGACTCGCACTTGGCCGGTTTTTTGTAAGTATACATGCTAGAAAGCAGTGCAAGTTGCACCTATAATGCCATGAGATATAATTTATACAAGGTACCTTGCGCCGTTTTAGAGTAGGTAGGTAGCTACATACATATAGGTACATACGTTTCATCCGTCGAGTCCGTTGGTGGAAGGCTCCTTGAAATGGTTTCTTGATCGTGATGTTCGGAGAGTGCATTCTCAGTCGTTTTTGGGTCTCTCCAAGCGTTATGTCGGCTGTACAATACAAATATTTCATGTAGGTAGGTAGCAACACATCCGTAAATCTACAGATGTACCAATATTTCTGTAAATCTACAAATGTATTGCTCGAACTATGTAGAAAAGTTATGTCATGTAGGTAGGTATCTAACCTAAATATTGATTTGAAGTAAAAATGTAGGTATTTACGGTGTAAAGTATAACTGGCTGAATATTTAGTAGGGTTGATTTGTTATATACCTACCTACCAAATCGTTTGTTTTCATAGTCTGCCTAACTATAGACGCCTTCAACATAATACTTTGGTCTTCACTTACTCTACTCCATAATGTCGTCGCATTGCCGTGCGAGAACGTTTGATATTCCTGGATCCAGAATATTGATTGGTGTTTAGCGTGCAGTCTCTTCATTTTTTTGAAAAAAATCACTTCACGCTAATAAATAATACGTAATTACGATAAAGTCAGTCGTCCGCTCTTCCCAACTTTCGTGTAAATCACATCAAGCGCAGCGAAACGACTGAAACGTGGCGGCGGGCGGGGGGCGGCCGTGGTGCCTCCTCCCCCGCCGCCGCCCCTCGCGCCGCCGCCAACCCTAGCGCTCCGGACCATCACGGGCGCTCCCCGCTACGCGAGGATCGCAACGATCGCGAGGTACCTCAAGGCGAAGATAGAGCTTCTAGAGGACTTCTGACGACTGGCGACGTCGATGTTCATGCGTGTCGACGCTTCACTGGCCCCCCAGAGACCTGCCTGCAGTAGCAGGCAGCGTATGACACCACGGCCAAGAGGCAAACCGCCAAAAGCCGTTTCTCCCGTCCGCTTACGCGGGCGGAAGAAGACAACGAGATGGCGGCGGGCGGCACCGCGGCGGCGGCGGCCCTCCGCCTCTCGCGGGCGAGGCCGCGGGTCGTTTACGCTCGAATCCTACGACTCCTTCGAGCAATTGGCTTATCTTTGCATAAAGGTAGAGATCATGGCTGCGAATACGTTACCTACACCAATCTGCCTAAAGATAATCAGAAACGGCTTGATTATATGCAATTATATAACAAATGTATGATGTAATCTTGTTGTTATGTCTTATCTGCAGTAATTAAATTTTTCGTCAGCAGGTGACATACTTACCATACAGACCGCAATTCGTCAAATTTTTTGCGTTCTATACCTAAGTATTTGCATCGATATATGGATAGCTAAATTGTATTTAGGTAGGTACATCAATGAATTTTATTCATATTATATTATATTATAATACAGTCCATTCCAAGGAAAATGAAATGTATCCGTAACAATAACTTATTACTTTCTTACAAAAATGTGCCAAGGTAGGTATTCAGTGACCCGTTTTGCTAGTTTTAGCAAAGACAATTGATGTGAACTCTAGCTTTGTAAATATGTATATCGAACAAAATAACTCAAATGCGCTACCCTAGATAATACCAATAATTCGGAAGTCAATTTCGGTAGGTACGAGCGCTCTGCACCGCCCCGAATCGCATTCTCCGCCTCCGCCGCCCGCCGACACCAGGTGCGCTACTAAGAGAGTGCGCGTCTGTTTCTGTGAGTGTGTGCGTGTCAATAGAGAGATTTGATGGGTTTTTTTCCCAGACTTTGCGTCATAATACAGGGTCCTCATTAATTTTGCGACTACTTGAGGTTATGATAATATGATATCCGCTTATAGCAACACACTAATACAAAAAAATAAGGAGCTCTGACCTCAAGTAATTTGTATGGGTCGGAACATCCTTAAGTGAAATAAAACTTATACAGAACATTTGTGTTTGTCTCGCCGGCCACCCGAACACGTTAGTTGAGTAACCACACTCACTGAACTATTGCCAATACCCCAGGACTCGTAGATGGCATAAGCTCTTAAGGTGGCCCAACCCGCTCATCTCCCCATACAAAAGGGGAAAGAAGATCACGCCCATATTTCTTGTCAGAGATCCAAAATTTTGCTCAAAATAGCTTTATTTGATCAAACTAGATGTCTGATGACCATTGGCATTGTAAAAATATGTTTGGTTTATAAGTTATAAGGTCCGAAAGTTCGAATTTTTCGCGCGTTTTATACGATAACTTTGGAGGTGGATTACGCTATGATAAAGTAATAACATCGTAAAATAATTAGTCATCAGACATAGCTTATTTAATCAAGATTTATGATCTATTTGGTTTTTGTTAGATTTTTGACTACAGCGGTCGTGGTTTACTTTTAGCTATAAGTCGTTTTGAAATTAAAATTTTCGTAAATCTTACCAAATCATACACTATGCACATTTTCTTTTTTGTGGACATGTTGCATCTTCCTCATCACGGAGCCTGTCTTATTCTTTGAAACAGAGAAGGTCCGAGAGCGCAACAGCACGGTTTTGTACCGTGCCCGCGAATGAGTTAGGCCCGCCGGGTTGGGCCGCCTTAAAGGGAAGGTCCTGGCATGGCACCTAATTCCTTCGGGAATGCGGTGTGTTGGGTTAAGTAATATCATGACGGTGGGTGTGCTATTAGATACTCCTCCATGTGCAAATTTCATAAAGAAGCAATACATACGGAATTTAGCTCAATGATAGCGGTCTTTTATATCGGGGAACATTGTATTTGATACCGAAGGCGGTAGTGATGACACGTGACGTCACGCATCGGAAAATACAAGCATATATAGGTATAGATAGCTGTGATAGAGGGCAACGAAATATCTATAAGCCTTAAGATTAAAAAGGTAGAACGACGAGACTTAAAAACTGATTGAATGTGGTCAGGGAAAACTTGTATTAAGGTTGCTAAGGAATCCTTGTAATGTCAGTCCGTTTACAGGAAACAGCCTCATTAATTCTTCAATTAAAAACAATCTAAAATATTTAGGATTTTTTTTGCATAATTCTACAAACATTATTTTTATTTTCGTGATTTTTTTTTCAAAAGTTCTTAACTAAACTGGCGTCTATGGAACTTCGAAGTAACGTAAAGGCGTCAGACCCATACAAACTTTTACTACTTATTCTGTGGTTTTACATCTTCAAGCTCTCAAAATCAAACTCGGACTTCCGATTTGCATGAAAACGCGACAACGTTGATTTACGGCGACGTTGTAGACTAGGAGGTCGCGACACAAATGGTAACGATAACGTAAACGGCTGAAACTGGGTTCACGGGATAAAGATCAACCGTCTGATGCTAAATGTGTCGGTCTGCCTGCACCAAGTGGTTGCGTGGTTGCGTTGACATATACGTCGAAAACTGCTGTTCAGAGTGGTCAGTCTGAGTTCTCACCTAAATTGGCGTTTACGGCAAACCGATCGACTGGCGTTTTCAAATGTATGGAGAAATTGAAGAGCGCGCGCAGTGAGCGTTAAGCGAACTACCATTTGCGACAGAGGGATTGTCTTTATTCTGTAAACCCAGTTTCAGCCATTTACGTTATCGTTACCATTTTTGTCGCGACCTCCTAGTCTAAACAGAGAGCCGTCCATGTTGCACGTTCCGGGTCCGTCGGAGTTTCCTTCCCGCTGACGTTATCGTAATCGCCGCCTTCCGCCGACCTTCGGTGTTACTCAACGCGCTCAGTCTTCATTCGACCGCCGCCGCCGCACCTAGAACGACGCCTCAGAGCCAATTCACGCTCGTATTTGTTCGGCGGATATGGGCGTGTATTCACGCCGGACTTACGAAAACACCTTCGTATCTGGAGACCAATTATCAGCATTGTTCTCAGTAGAAGAATTCATTTTGACATTACTGTCTGAGTACTGGCTACCCTAAATTAACTTGCCGGGTAAACACGCAACTGACTGATGGAGTCAGATCATTGTAACTGGTGACTTTCAGTTCACTTGGCCGAATAAGAAGTCGTTTGACAGTTAACATGGTACGAAATGCATATAAACGTCAGTTTTATTTACTTAGGGCAAAATTTTCAATATCCAGATAATCAGCTGGATAACTATTTGACGGATTTATTTACGCCTCAGCTAATCCACCCGTTATAGTAAGTCCATATTCACGCAGATAATCTTGATAGAATATTTATTTCTCCGGTAATGACTATCCGTCTTTTGACACACGTAAATTTGTACTTTCGGACCGATAAGTACGGTCGTTTCCTTTCAACTGTATACACTGGAAAGAGAAGGAATTCATAAGTCCCTTTTACTCTATGGTCGACATCAGCATGACAGAAAGAGATATCAAATTTGTCTCTATTTCCGGTGTATAGATTTCAGACGAAACGAGCGTACTATCTGAGGATTGAAATCGAGGCCCTCGATTCGCCCGGCGAGCTAATTTACCATGGTAACCTCCCTGGTATTTGAACCCAACGTCACGCGGAATGAATGGCACGAAATAAAACATTTCAATGTGTTTCATACGCATTATTTTTTTGTCGACAGAAAATATATAGCAGTACAGGTAGAAAATGTGGCCTTTTTTGTACAATTACAAATGACCCTAAACTACTGTAATATTTCGGACATTACAAGGGGTATACAATCCTAGAGACAAGCTGAAATTAATGAGAAATTCCTCGGATGACACATTCGTTGCTTTTCCAACAAGGGAAAAAAGCGCTAACACATTAGCAACAGTGCACGATTCTAGCGAAAGTCGATTTGTAGCGAAGACTGAAAACCATTTACACCACAAACAATTTTATTACTTACACTGAAGACATAATCATCCGTAGGCACAATTCGAGGTTGAAAAACGAGCCTCTTACGCACCAGTAAATAAGTCAAAGAAGCAATAAGTCATCATAAGCCATCCAGCGGACGAGCGAGCTAGCCAACCTACCGTGAAGAACAAATTCTTGTGCGAGCATTCGGCGGATTGCGAAGTTGATCCACGTTCCTGGTTCGATTCTCGACATAACTGAGAAGCTTCGGAAGTGGAAAGTGCTGATCTCAAAAAATCTATAAATGAGTAGAATATGTATTTTTCACTTCGTTTCAGGTATAGATTTCAGAACAATCTTGTAGAGACCAATGGGAAAGGAAGCCTGTTGTCGTTCTTGTAGGAGAAGAGAGAACATTTGTACCTCACCAGACACAAACACCTTCTCCAACTGCCAAGCCACGGCACTACGGGGTTCCAAAAAAAGCCTGAAATTCCATATAATAAGTTACCTATCGAAATTAAAAGACAGAATATTAATATTATTATTAATAAACAGAAAATTTAAGAAAAACTCGCATGAATGGCTCGTAAAAACGTTTAAGTCATAGAAATATGAATTGTGTTACACTTTATCATGAATGTACATTATGATTATTTTATTTCCGTCTACTATATAATTTTACATTTATATTTAAAAGCAAAGTTTGCTCTATATTATGTTGTTAAAACTTTTGATATGATGCTGTAAAGTCATTGTAAATTTTAATTTCACTTGTTGTTTAGTAATTATCTGCATGACAGTTGACGAAGTGATAAAAAGTGTAAATTTTGAATCTTTAAACGTGTGTGTACGCATGTGTACGCAGTTCATACGCCAGCAGTGTGTATTGAAGGATCCCGGCGATGATGCTCTGAGTGATGTAGAAGTCAGACGCAGCGTGCGCGGGGCTGTTCCGGATTGTTTAGTCCGTGATGAGAGCGAACCGCTGCCGCTGGGTGCTGCCCCGGCCTGCGTCGCTGCTCCCGCCCGCTGCGCCGCTGCCGGAATACAGACTATCAATCTTTGAACCAGTATGATAAGGAAAGGTGCTGCACTTACTGATGCGGACATTTTACAAGGAAGGCGTTATGTTACAGCATCAAGTCTTCTTGTCAGTCTCTGCTCAGTCTACACTTTTAGAAAGGCAGAGAAAAAGTATGCGATCATTAACGACAAGTGTACTCAGTTCATATGCCAGTGTATATTGAAGGATCCCGGCGATGAGGCTCTGAGTGATGTAGCAGTGAGACGCAGCGTGCGCGGGGCTGTTCCGGATTGTTTAGTCCGTCATGAGAGCCAACCGCTGCCGCTGGGTGCTGCCCCGGCCTGCTTCGCTGCTCCCGCCCGCTGCGCCATTGCCGGAATACAGACTATCAATCTTTGAACCAGTATGATAATGAAACGATAAAATAAATATGGCAAACTGGTAAGCAAGGGTGCTGCACTTACTGATGCGGACATTTTACAAGGTAGGCGTTATGTTACAGCATCAAGTATTTTTGCCAGTCTCTGCTCAGCCTACACTTTGAGAAAGGCAGAGAAAAAGTATGCGACCATTAACGATAAGTGTAGTGTACGCAGTGCGTATGCCAGTAATGTGTATTGAAGGATTCCGGCGATGAGGCTCCGAGCGAGGCTCCGAGTGATGTAGAAGTCAGACGCAGCGTGCGCGGGGCTGTTCCGGATTGTTTAGTCCGTGACGGGAGCGAACCGCTGCCGCTGGGTGCTGCCCCGGCCTGCGTCGCTGCTCCCTCCCGCTGCGCCGCTGCTGCCGGAATACAGAATTTCACGATTCATACGTGCGTGAACATCGCAGTAAAACGATTTTTGATCTGTTTAATTTAACATAGAGCCGTAGATGTTGTAGGGTTCGTTGGATGGTGTGTGTGGTGTGGTGTAGAAGGTGAGTGATGAGTGAGGATGTAAAGGTTTTGTCTCCTCCACGGCGACTTGCTAGATATCTAGGAAATGCAGGTGACGTGTAGAGCATTCCTCAATCTCGATGCCTCGGGTCGCTCAGTCGGAAGCTCAGGGTGCAGGGTAGAAGCTACGGAAGAAAACACGTACAAACCCTACCTAATCTATGCATCTGCTTGGAGAGGACTTTTGAGGAAATATTCAAACACACAGCATGAAGGTGAAGTGATGTTTATTGAAGTTTATCATTGCACAAACAGACGTGTAAAACTGTTAGGCTGATGCGACATACCGATGAAGCTCTAGTCCTACCGCCGGTCTCGTTTGTAGGGTCTTCGTCCCGCTCCTCAGATGAAACTGGAACTGGTCGGACGGCTACAGGCTCCCTGCTCCAACTCCGCTCTCATCAACTGGCTGACTCCAAACATCACCGGAATAAACTGCACGGCCTCTACACTTGGTCTCTTATGAGAACCTGATCAAAGAGTCATAAGGTCTTTCACGGGCCGCGTGATCTGACTCGCACACCACCTGGTGTCGAGGATACGGCGGACACTCGCGGGAGGACTTCCCTCAGGGTGCAGCTGCGTCGAAGGCCAGAGGCGAGATCCTCACACCATTCCGATTGGTGGGGATTCCTTCAAGATGGCGCTGCAAAAACGCGATGAAAGCTCTCAACGGAGCTCTGGTCTGTACGGGCGCGGGAGTCGAACTGCACCCAATATTTTCATTTTCAGTTCAGTGATATTCTCCTGTTTTTATTTTTATTTTCCGGAATATTCCAAACTTGTCACATTCCCATGGCAACGTTTCGAAATTTGAGACTCCTAGTGTGTCCTCTCTTGATTGGCTTTTTCATATTTTTCTTTCTTCAGCCATAGACAGTTGTCTATGGGCAACCTATATTTTACTTGCCGCGGAAATAAAGACAATACTAAATATAACATCCTACATATATCCCTATTTTCAGTTTAAAAAAAAATCATGAAAAAAAAAAACAGAAAACACCCTATCATAGAACGATAACTTTAACAAAGTGTCATCATATATATTTTAAATCTAATCAAAGCTATCTAATCCTAATCCCATAAAATTTTACAATATTAACTATTTTTTTGGGATTCCAAAATTAAATTCTCTTTACGATTATGCATCAGAATGTTTTAAAAAACCTACTAAACTTTCATTCTTAATTAATCATCTAAGTGTACTTAGAGTAAGGCTTTGACAAACAGCAAAAGTATAATCTGTTTAAAGTTTCAATTGCTTACTGCAAATAAAGTTTTATCAATGCAAAAATTTTCTAATTATTTGAACGAAAGCTGCTTAAGTTGGAACAATGCAAAATTTTCCTAATTCTTTGAACAAAGATAGCTGGAAGTGAATTTATGCTCGAATTGAAAATTTCAAACAAGTTTGTATTAAATTTTTAACAGAATTTAAAAAGAATATCTTGATCACAAGGAAAAAACATTCACTAACTTTATATAGTATATCCAAAACATAAAAAAAACAAATCGACTATGTTTTCAGGTAAGCACATCATAATAATAAAAATTTTCAAAAAAAAAAATTAAATAAAAAATAGTTCGACTACCCCCCAGATTTTGTTAAGTTACAAACAAGAAGTTGTTCTAATAAACAGCTGAGCTCATTAAAATTAAAAAACTGAAAGTTTTCAGACCGAAAATCTCAGCGATAATTGAATGCAGTTATAATTACGGATAGGTACTTAATGACTCTTAATATTTACTAGTAAGTACATTTTCAAATTACAGAGAATAACCCATTAGACTTTATAACATTCGGACTTTAAAATTCCCAGCGAAAATTCCATATGTAAACAATTAATAAAATTTTTTTTTTTTTACTAATTGACAATATTTAAAAATAATGAAATAAAGATGAATGAAAGTAGAATTAAATTCAAATTCAATGCCAAAGTGGCTTATTACTTGCGCATTCGCGCATCTAATAAATTAAGTCAAAATAAATATCTATTTTAAACTTCAAAGAGATATGTCTGTGTTTTCTATCCAATCAGTTCAGAATGGTTGATCATTCAGTATAGCTATAGAGACATTAAAAAAGTTTTAAAAAATGGTTCGATTTAATGAAATTAAAATAGTAAAATTATTTAAATTATTCTTTGAAAAGAAAATCGAACCATTAGTACAGTACAATATATTGGGCTGTTGAAATTAAACAAGGATTCAATTTTAATGATACATACCTTATGTATGGATCAAAAAAAATGTTTTTCTTAATCATTTAGTAAAAAGTAGATCAACAGTATAATCCAATATATTGGTTTATAGGCAATTCAGTTAGTAATCATAGTGTTATAATAATATTTTTTTTCGCCTCTTTTTTTTTAATTTTTTTTTTTTACTAATTGTCAATATTTAATTTTTTTTATTATTTTTTTTACTAATTGACAATATTGATTTTTTTTTTATACTTTTTTTTTACTAATTGGCAATAATTTTTTTTTCTGTATATTTTTTTTTGTTTTTTTTTTGTTTTTTTTTTAATTACTGAACTGAATTATATATATATCTATATATATATATGTCTTCGGCGAGTAGGCTTCGACGAGTTGTTCCCGAAGAGTTGACACCGACACTTCGGCGAGTAGGCTTCGACGAGTTGTTCCCGACGAGTTGACACCGACACTTCGGCGATTGAACATCAGTGGAAGCTACCCGTCAAGTTCAAGCTATAGTGTTTCCTAATATCCGGAATAAATCCTACCTATCAGTGCTCTTAAATGTTTGCGTTGATCAAACATTCGATTCACAAATAATGAATGATTCTTCTCCATCAGACCTTATAGTGAATCGAAAATTATGAACACAATTGTTATCCATATCTCTCTCGCTTGTCATTTGACAAAATAATAAAATTCGCCCCTCGCTAAGATGCGTTCCTATTGTTAGTTTAGAATTCACTACCTAACGCTCCTACAGTGAGATGTCAAGTATTATTTAAATATGTCCTTCCTAATGATGTCTCCAATGACATTATTTAAATTCCAGAAAATAATCATTTTCCTGAAATGTTCATTACATAATTCGCTTCCTAAAGAGGCCGTAAAAATATTGAAAAATTTGCCACAACTTGCGAAAAAAAAATTATTTCGCATCCGGCAGGTGCAAATCCTATCATTTAAGTGAGTGAAAATTCCCTACATTCAAGTATACGTCGTCTTTCGTGTCCCTAATTCTTCACGCTTTCATACTTGGTAAATATTCACTCATATTTACTTTATTTATATTATCCCCCTTTATTCACGTTACCTAACATATATTCATTATATAGACTAGATTAGACGACCTCCTTTTTCCTAAGAAGTGTACGCCAAAAAGAGTGAGCAAATAGCCACCCAAAATAGAACAAATTTGAGTACAAGAATGTACTCAATATGTATTTAAGTAATACATTCTAGACAAGTTAATGTAAACCTCCCTTTCTCTAAGGAGAGTTCACTATGGAGCAAGCAGCTTCCCCAAAAAATTTCGAGTATAAGAGAGTTCTCAATATGTATTTTAATCTATACATTATAGTCAAGAATAACGTAAAACCCTTTTTTCTTAAACAGTATTTATTCACATAAGCACAGAGCTTACAAACTAGAATAAATTAGCATACAACTAATTACACAATATTTAACTAATTCTAAACTAATATAATCTAAACTACACGAGCTATACAAAAAGCACTACGTTAAAGCAGCCAAATTAAATATACATTACACCCTTATTTTGGAACGTTTAAAGGGAAACTATTGTATAGTTTAATTAGGTTTTTATAATATCGCTGACATGAACTATACCCACGCTTGTTCCGTCAACATTCCCTAACAAATAAGTATTTTCAGAGTTTCGTTTTAAAACGATTGACTTAATAAACGTGGAGATAGTTTATTGGAAAAAAACTTTGCTCCATCAGATTGCACATGAGATCGACGCCAGACTATGTCGCCTTCTTTAAAGTGTTCCATATGGTGTTTATAATCCCCGTTTATATTTATATTAATCAAGTTATAGCACAATCAGTTCAAGTTCAGTTAAGACATGAAGTCTTAAAATCAAACTGGCATGGCACCTTGTTTGTAAAATATTTTGTGTATAGTCACCATTCGTGCTTGTTTCATATGTATCGAATAAGTATCTCATTCACCATACACAATATGATTCGTGACAAACAGCAATACACAGTTGAGATATCCCACCTTTGTTAACATTAAACGTATAAACGAATAGCCCAAACTATTCGACGAGTAATAAGCGGACGTCAAACGACATACGCTGTCATTCTTTGTTATCAATTCAATGTCAATAGATATTTGGCATGTAAATACGCATCGGATCAAAGTGAATAGTAAATATTTTATGTATCATAAAGTAAATTAATGACCACGCAATTAAATTAAAACGCATAAACGATATTTGCCGAACTAAATTCCGAAAATTAATAAGTCGCAGGAGAAAGGAAAAGTGCAAACGCAAAAATTCACCGATCGCGGTACATAATCACGAAGGCAAATGTGATATGTACTAAATATAAATTACATAGTACGTATATACGCGGGGTGAAATAAAGTCACCAAATTTAGACGAGATGGAAATATAGGATGGAAAAATCAAATATTTTCTCAAATCCTCCGATCACACAGATGCATAGGAATAAATTTTTATAGATTGGGCGCCAGATGTAGGGTTCGTTGGATGGTGTGTGTGGTGTGGTGTAGAAGGTGATGAGTGAGTGATGAGTGAGGATGTAAAGGTTTTGTCTCCTCCACGGCGACTTGCTAGATATCTAGGAAATGCAGGTGACGTGTAGAGCATTCCTCAATCTCGATGCCTCGGGTCGCTCAGTCGGAAGCTCAGGGTGCAGGGTAGAAGCTACGGAAGAAAACACGTACAAACCCTACCTAATCTATGCATCTGCTTGGAGAGGACTTTTGAGGAAATATTCAAACACACAGCATGAAGGCGAAGTGATGTTTATTGAAGTTTATCATTGCACAAACAGACGTGTAAAACTGTTAGGCTGATGCGACATACCGATGAAGCTCTAGTCCTACCGCCGGTCTCGTTTGTAGGGTCTTCGTCCCGCTCCTCAGATGAAACTGGAACTGGTCGGACGGCTACAGGCTCCCTGCTCCAACTCCGCTCTCATCAACTGGCTGACTCCAAACATCACCGGAATAAACTGCACGGCCTCTACACTTGGTCTCTTATGAGAACCTGATCAAAGAGTCATAAGGTCTTTCACGGGCCGCGTGATCTGACTCGCACACCACCTGGTGTCGAGGATACGGCGGACACTCGCGGGAGGACTTCCCTCAGGGTGCAGCTGCGTCGAAGGCCAGAGGCGAGATCCTCACACCATTCCGATTGGTGGGGATTCCTTCAAGATGGCGCTGCAAAAACGCGATGAAAGCTCTCAACGGAGCTCTGGTCTGTACGGGCGCGGGAGTCGAACTGAACCCAATATTTTCATTTTCAGTTCAGTGATATTCTCCTGTTTTTATTTTTATTTTCCGGAATATTCCAAACTTGTCACATTCCCATGGCAACGTTTCGAAATTTGAGACTCCTAGTGTGTCCTCTCTTGATTGGCTTTTTCATATTTTTCTTTCTTCAGCCATAGACAGTTGTCTATGGGCAACCTATATTTTACTTGCCGCGGAAATAAAGACAATACTAAATATAACATCCTACAATGTTGGACTATTGCAGCATGAGTTAAATACCAATGTAAACATTTATTACGTTTGGTTTGTTTTGAAAGATTTTAAAATATTTTTTTATGCAACCTAACATGGATGGCTCCCACAACATGGATACCACACAATGATGATATTAGCCCAATCACCACATTCCCGAAGTAATTTGGTGCCATACCAGGAGATTCCCTGTATGAGCACGGCTACATTGAAATTGATGGAAAACACGGTCAATTTTCCCATTGCCGCTTCGACCATCTTTTAATCCAATGCGATGGTACCAACCCGGGCGGGTTTTACATGGATTCCAAACCACGGAGAAGCTCACATTCACTTATCCAACTCAGAAGGAGAAAGAAAGTAGTGCATGATCGGGACGAGGATTTGGGACGCTAGGCAAGTCCCCGTGCCACTAGGCTACGAGCCGCAAAAACGGTGAAGTTTCTTGTCACTTTTTCTTCGCCGGAGGATATCAAGGAAACAATTAAATTTAAATACACGTTATTTTACATTTTTACATCTTTTTAAAGTTTTCTATAGTTATGTAATTTAGGGCCTTTTTCACCTACTGCTGATTAGCTTTGCAATAAATACCAGTACAAGATAATCAGCACTTTAGTAATAAAGGCCACCATGTGACCCATAGAGTTAGGCGGGCTAGATATGTGATGTGACCACAGTGACCGAGCATTGACCCTAGTGTACTCAGCAAAGTTCTATTGAGCGACAAGGCGAAAAACACAACGCTTCGGTAGTAAGCGGCTCGTATCCTAGTGGCGCGGGGACTGGCCTAGCGTACCAGAGGCCCGGGTTCAATACCAACTTGCACCACTGTCTTTCTCTTTCAGAGTTCGATAAGTGCATTTCGTCACGAATGCGAGCTGCTCCATGGTTCGGAATCCATGTAAAACTGTAGGTCCCCTTCCCCTACTAGGTGGTAGGGTTTAAGCCCGCCCGGGTTGGTACCATCGCATTGGATGAAAAGATGGTCGAAGCGGCAATGAAAAATTGTCCGTGTTTTCCATCCAGTTTAATGTAGCCGTGCTCATAAAGGGAAGGTCCTGGCATGGCACCTAATTCCTTCGGGAATGTGGTGTATTGGGCTAATATCATAACGGTAGTTGTGTGGTATTAGCCATCCATGTCAGGTCCATGGAGGTGAAGAAATCACCTCCATGGTCAGGTCGCATAAAAAAAAAAAAGTAACAAATTATGCGGGAGCTGTTAAAGGTTTGCATGCATAAAGTTAATGTATTCGTCGTATTAGAAATTCCACCGGCTGCCCGCGGGCCTCTGAGACCATCTTCGCAAGGGCCATGGCCTACTGGACCTGTTGTTACTGCGGCACGGCCATTAGGCATGCCGCACGGGCGACGTCGACCGCTGATCGCACACGGCGCGGCGGCCACCGGCCACTTGAGCGTCGACTGTCTCTTGACTGGACACTGCTGCAGTTACATCATTATGAACGACGTGAGAGTTGGGGCAATTGGGCAGGCCGGTAGCCTGTAATAGCTTAGGTGAGGTTCAATTCGATAACAATAGATAAAAAATCATATCTAAATAATTGTATTTACACTGGCGAATCATAAGGTTGTCATCAAAATTATCCATTTACTATCTATACTAATGTATCCGTGTTTTCCGTCCATGGCAATGTGTAGTAGTGCCCGTGCAGGATCGTCCCAGCGCGGCGACAAATGCTTTTAAAAAACAATTAATTAATTGGCCCCAATGTTTTGCAATATATTCAAGTACATTCCTTCCACTGAATTTATAAATGGCAGTATTTGGATGTTTTCTTATTCAATCATGCCACATCGGCTCAGCGGATTTCGGTCCAGTTTTTTTTTGGTAGATACATTGTTTAATCTTCTGTTAGTAAAGTATTTCGACTAGCCTTTTGGGCCGGAGCCGGGTACCTCAGCTAGTCTGAGATAAGCCGCTTCGCGTAGGTCAGTTCCCCTGATCCACCGCGTCGCATTGCCCACCTGCCCTATTATTTCGTTTTTAGCTTAGTGTTAATTCTGACTTTTTCTTTTTATTTGACATAGCGTCATCACGTCTATAACATTTCTTAAGAATTAGGCTATTAATAGCAAAAATAAATTTTCAAATCCAACTGATAAGACAGACATAAGCGCGTTATAAAAACATAAACTATTAAGATTTAATTTATAAGGTATAGATCATTATATATAATAATTTCGTAATACATAATATAGACATAGCTTGGACCGTAAAAAGTTTCATCCAATGGTATAGATAAAATATGTTGGTTTCAACAAAAAAATTAAACATTGGGATGCCCTCTGCAGTGTTTGAATGAGCAGCTTATAGGCTGTTTTGTACAGTAATACAAGTATCACATATTCTTCTGATGAACTCGTTGTCACAGCAATTAGTCTTATATCTATCCATGTATCATTTGAACGGGTTAACCGTGCAGGACATCTGTTTTTTAAATAGTTAATAAAGAATATCATTTTCATATATTATAAACTTACGGACCAAAACTATTTCTCTTATATCTGAATACGTTCGAGTAAACATAGAGTTTTATTTATTTATTTATAATTGTCTCTATTGAATTCATATATTTGGGATTCCATCACAATTAATCGTTCAAGCTTAACAACGGTGACGTTCATAGTATCTAAAATTCTGTGGGGTTGCCAGGATTAAACTTTCAAATAGAATTATGCCTTTGACAATGGATAAAGGTGGTCCGCTTTTCACTGAATACACGCCTGTGTCTAGCTCGTGTTAAGCCCCCATCTAGAAACTTTCCTCAGGGTTTCATCGAGGCTTGGCAAAATGCATATATTCTCATAAACATAACCTTCTATTTGCAATCCCACTGTTATGTACATAAATAGCAGATGAGCAGCTCATAGCTTAGTGGCGCGGGGACTTGCATTGCATGCTAGAGGTCGGGGTTCAAATTCCCGCACCGTTCATGCATCACTTTCTTTTCTTTCTGAGTGCATTTCGTCCTTTAGAATTCTTGTCAAACTGTAGGTCCCCTTACCTTACTAGGTGGTAGGACTAACCCGCCCGGGCTGGTACCATCGCTTTAGATGAAAATATTGTTGAAGCAGTAATGAAAAATTGTAGCCGTACTCATTTAGGGAAGGTCTTGGGATGGTTCCTAATTTCTTCTGGAATTAATGTGTTAGGCTAATACGATGACTGTGGGTTTAGTATTGGTATTAGCCATGGATAAAAAGGAAGGAGATATGCCTACTATGAGACCAGGCGTCTCCAATTTTTTTCAAACATAATGGCAGAAACGTATTGGAGCGTTTATGTCGGTGGGAAATAGCTTCACGAACGCATTTTTATTTAGAGCACATTCGCGCGCGGTGGCGATGTTTCGACTGTGTGGCATACGACGCGCTGCCGGATTCCCATACAATTATATGGCCACTTTGGCCATACGGCGAAGTCGCGATATAGACCGCATGCCTCTTCATTGGTCCAATTACATGAAAAAACTCAAGATATGCGTACGAGGCAAGGTTGTTCTTTATTAAGCAAGACTGAATAATAAGTTCCCACATCGCTCGTTAAGCCAGAGGTCCACCAGGCTCGGGGCTCCCGAATCAGGAGGGACGCGGACACAATGGCGGCGGCTACGGACGCTTATGTCGTTAAGTCGTGTTCAGATTAAATAGTTAATGCCCCTTGTATTCACGCACAGCCGTGGAGCGCCTACGGATCCAGAGAGAGCTTGTGATATACTGTTCATGCGGTACATCCATGGAGTTCTGCACATTTGCTGGTGTTATTGCTCTATGGTTCCACACAGATTATTTTGCGCGTGGCCAAAACCTATACTAAACAGTCGCAATCTTGAATGTCATTCCGTTGTCAGATGTGCTGTCCCCATATGCTTAGCTATGTCTTTGTCGGAAATTGTTCCGTATTTTAAAATCACACTAAATTGTACCAAATGTTGTGTTATCTCATAAAGCTAACGCTCGAAAGTGGAGTCATCTGTTAGCAGATTTAGCCCCGATTGCACGAAGAGAATACTGAGTTAATCAATGTTCAAGCACGTAAATTTTACTGAACTGCATGGAGTTTCTTCCATACTCTCCATACAAAGTGACGTGTTGAATCATACGTTGACGCTGATTTTGATGATTTTTTGTCCTTTCGCGCACTCGGCCCTAAGGCTTCTGATTGGTGCAGAATTGATCAAATTCCCTCGCATATTTTCTCACATCTTGCGTTGGTAACCCCCCTGATCACTGTCATTCTCTGATCAACCCACACGCCGGGAGTACAACGATTGACTAGTGAGACGTCACACCAAGATACCCTACTTGGGCGGTCGCCGCACGACCTCCGCCCGCACGGGTTAATGTTTCTTGGCACACTGCAGCAGGCTTTAGTCCCGCTCGTTAGGCGCCGTCGTCGAGTGGGAAGGACGGCAGTGGCGACAGAAACTCACCCGTATAGCGGCAGCGTAGCCACTCTCTAGTGACGGTAGCCCCGGACTGTTAGCTCACTTATGAGTTCTGTGGTAGAAGAACTCTACCTTCTCAGCTCAAAATGCAACTAAACGTCATATTTTAAAATTAAAATAAAACAATGCATTTATTAGAACAATTATAACTCTTTACATTCATAGGCTCCTGCAATCAATACAATCTTTCTTGCGGAGCTCATTATTCCATTAAAAAAATTAAATCTTTTGCGCTCTCGGAAAAATAAAATCAAACCATACTAGTTACATAATAATATTTGCATTCATATTTAATTGAAAAATCTAAAGTAAAAATAAAGATAACAATAATTATTTCATTAACAGGAATAAATAAAATTAGAATTTAATGTAAAACACAAATAGGTGAAAAACTAGTAGTATTTGAGGAGGTTGAATGGGGGGGGGGGGCGTATTTTGGTTTCAATGTGATGACAACTCACTTTTAATCACTCCTGTTCATCCGGCGAGTCCATTTACCATGTGGGGGTTGTAACCGTGATGTTTTTGGGTTCCAACGACAAGTAACCAGCACACGAGGCCATTTAATGCAAGGAAATTCGATGTTGCGCATCACGAATTCGTTAGCGAGCTGACTACCATCAGTGCATGGTACGTCCAAACATGGTTATGCATCGCCATACGGATCGCCACTTCCTTCCTTCCCTACTCGTTGGGTACCGTGTGTGCGGGAGATGCTCGCACGGACTGCGAGACGCGCGGTAACATTTGTGGCAAACGACTGTGACATACGTTCGCAGTCATAATCCCAACAACCGTTTCCACTCACGTGGACAATACGAGCGCGTGACATGCACATTATTGTGTTTTTTACATTTCGAACTACCTATGTAAACTATGTATGAAGCTTATGTTTTTGAATGTAACTCGAAATAACTGTTTTTTTTTAAATGTAGCTAATATCACAAACCCTCGTCTTGATTTTAGCCTAATACACTGCATTTCCGAAGGAATTGGGATTCCTGGAATTGAAGTGGATGGGAAATTTTTTCCAATGTTAGCCAATATCTAAAAGGCAATCACGCGATCACTACGAACACCAGAAAAGCTGATGGAACTAGAGCTGGCTTTAGACAACATCAAATGGGACATAATCGGAATCAGCGAAATGAGACGATTTGGTGAAGGAATTGAGGACCATAATGGCAAGTATATTCTACACTACATTGGTGAGACACCGGGACTATATGGTGTCGGCTTCCTGATAAAAAACAATTTAGCAAACATAATAGAAGAAATAAGAGGAATCAATGAAAGAATAGCACTTCTTAACATCAAATTACCTACACTTAAAGGTAAAGAAGAAATGTGGACCATAATCCAGGCATATTCACCAACTGAATCAGAAAAGAAAGAAGACAATATAAAAATCGACCGATTCTATGAAGAACTACAATCAGCCATTCAAGCTGCATATAAAAATCTCATTGTGATGGGAGATTTTAATGGTCAAATAGGAGTCTGCAATAAAGGAGAAGAATATACAATAGGAAAACATGGACACGGCCAAAGAAGTAGAAACGGAAATAGATTAGTCACTTTTGCACTAGAAAATAAACTGAGCATTCTTAACAGTTTCTATAAAAAAAGAAGGTCGAGAAAATGGACATGGATGTCCCCTAACGGCAAATACAAGAACGAAATCGACTTTATTCTGACAAACAATCGAAAGATATTTGAAGATGTAAGCACTGTGAGCCAACTTAACTTTCATACAGACCATAGAATGTTAAGAACGTTACTATCAGGAAAACAATCACAAAAAAGAAGATATATACATAATAATAAGTACATTACTGCACTTATATCTACTGAAAAGAATTATAATATACCCCTTGACAACCTAAATAACGCAATGAACATTAACACAATGCAGGAACAGTACGACAACATACTAGATATACTCAAAACAGAATTCAGAAAGAAAAACAAACAAACTGAAAATACACTATCCTTAGAAACTAAACAACTGATAAATGAGAGAAAAGAAATTATACGTGAAGGAAAAAATACACAAACACGTCATAAAATATCTGAACTAAGCAAAAAGATAAACAATCATATAAGGAAAGACAGAAAAATAAAAAGGCAGAAAACTATAAAAACCTATATTGAAAAAACCGGAGGGATTAAAAAAGCTTTAAAAGAATAAACCAAAATAAAATCTGGATGCCAAATATAAAAACCAAAGATGGAAGTTCTACAAGTAAAAGACAAGAAATACTCAAAATCGCCACAGACTATTATAGAACACTATACCGAAGACAAAATACAGCACAAGTAGAAAAACAAAAACAAATAACGACAGACTCAGAAATTGTACCAATAATATTACAGGAAGAAATTATAAAAGCAATCAAAACACAGAAACTAGACAAAGCGCCAGGTTCAGATCAAATAACCAATGAGCTATTAAAACGTACACTACCGGCGATTGCTCCTAGACTAACAGAACTATTCAACGACATCTTGTCGACCGAATGTATTCCTAATGATTGGACAAAATCAACTATAATATTAATACACAAAAAAGGAGACAAAGGAGATATGAGCAACTACAGACCAATAAGTTTAATGTCGAATATCTACAAGACATTCTCAAAAAAAATACTGTCAAGAATTACCGCCACCCTCGATGAAAACCAACCCAAAGAACAGGCGGGCTTCCGGAATAAATTTTCGACGATAGACCACATTCACGTCGTAAGACAGGTGCTTCAAAAGTATAAGGAATACAACAAACTTTACTACTTAGCGTTCGTGGATTTTAACAAAGCATTTGATTCCTTGTGCCACGATAGCATCTGGAGGGCCCTAGAAAGTCAGGGAGTTCAGGCCAAGTACATTCTAATACTGAAGAACATCTACTCAAATAGTACGGCCCAAGTCAAGCTAGAAAGAACGGGAGAAGAATTTCCTATCGAAAGAGGTGTCAGACAAGGTGACCCCATTTCACCGAAGCTATTCTCTGCGGTTCTAGAAATGATTTGTAGAAATCTACAATGGGAAAGAAATGGTCTCAGCATTAACGGTGAAAAACTTAACCATCTACGCTTCGCAGATGATATCATCCTGTTTTCTGAGAACCCAGATAATTTGCAAGACATGCTACAACAACTATTAGACGAAAGCGCCAAGGTAGGCCTATCAATGAACACATCGAAAACGAAGGTAATGACTAACTCAACTAAAAAAGACATTACAATCAATGGTGGACGCATAATAATAGAGTATGTCAACGAATACATATATTTGGGCCAACTAATATCTACAGAAGACACGATGCAAAAATAAATTGATAGAAGGATAGCAAACAGCTGGAAACGATTTTGGTCACTGAGCGAGGTCATGAAGAACAAAGATATGCCTATCAAAGAAAAAAGGAAAGTATATAACACATGTATCCTCCCGTGTTTATCCTACGGATGCCAAACATGGGCACTTACAGAACAACAACTCAAAAAAATTCAAGTATGCCAAAATGGAATGGAAAGAAGCGTAATAGGAGTAAAAAAAAGAGACAAGGTGAGATTACAAAATATAAAGAATAAAACGAAATTTAAAAATATACATACCATATGCAAACGCCTAAAATGGAAATGGACTGGACACATGCTAAGGGAAGGAAAAGAAAAGTGGACGAGACTAATAACGGAATGGTACCCGCGTGATGGTAAAAGAAGCCAAGGTAGACAAACTAAACGTTGGGAAGACGACATTAAAAAGATAGCTGGCCCAGAATGGACACGCACTGCAAAAGACAGGAAACAATGGAAAGCTTTAGAGGAGGCCTTTGTCGAAGGACAAGCTGTAAAAGAAAAACCGGTTGCCGATATATATAATTAGTTAAGGAAAATGATAAATTGTTAAGTAGAATTAGGTAAATGTTAGATTATGAATGTTATTTAAGTTACAGTAATAAAGGCTTATTATTATTATAAAAGGCAAATAGAAAATATTAAAACATAACAATAATAATAATAACGATTTATTATTATTGTTTTGTTTTATATTGACGAATTCGAACTCACTCTTGCTCTGAATGGACCCCCAGGGGGTCAGCCTCAGTGGCTCAGTGGCGCGACACTTCGGCGATCGCTCTCCGAAGTTAAGCAACGCTGGGTCCGGTCTGGTCTTGGATGGGTGACCATTCGACCGTTGAGAGAGGCTGGCCGTGGTTCGGATTCCACGTTAAGCTGTAGGTCCCCTTCCTTACTTACTAGGTGGTAGGGTTTATCCAGCCCGGGTTGGTACCATCGCATTGGATGAACGATGGTCGAAGCGGCAATGAAAATTGTCCGTGTTTTCCATCCAGTTCAATGTAGCCGTGCAATATAAGGAAGGTCCTGGCATGGCACCTAGTTCCCATGTGGTGTATTGGGCTAATACCATGACAGAACTTGTGGTATTAGCCATCCATGTCCAGTCACATAAAAAAAAAAACTCACTTTTTTAAATAGTCAATGTTTCCACACTTCTTACAACACAAAATTACAAAAAAACCTAAACAACAAAACAATAAGATTATGTGAACAGTTATCGCCCGTAGTTTCGGGAATTAATAGGGTAACGGCTGTCTCTAAACCGGCGCATCACAAAAAGTGTGCTCTAATGATAAAAGCACGTAACCTTGGCAAACGTTCGCAAATGGCGCGAGAGGTCGCCACGAGCGCGTCGCGGCAAGGTCAAGTGGACAATCATCATATTAGCAGGAATACATCAAATTGACACTTCATTGGCTATTTTTGAGGCAGGTTTGTGTTTGAACGATGCTGTAGGTCAAGTTTAATCGTATACAAGGTTAATGCTGAAGATAAACTTAATAATCGGTACATAGAAAATAGTTTTAGGAGGTCGCCTTCATAATGTCCTAAAAGGACATGGTCCAAAACCCAGAACATCCAAAAGTATGTATTCTTTCGTGTGTATTTTAAAAAGCACAAAACCATACCTAACCTAACCTAACTCAATCGAAAATAGTTTTGGATGCTTCGGGTTTTCAATTTGTGTTTTTTGTCTCCAAAAAAGGCCAAAGCCTTGTAGTGGTTGGCATTAGAACAAAATTAAATAACACACAAATATAAGATCGAAATAGTGTATCCTTATCCACTGTCTATTTCGCCCTGGCCTGATTAACTTAATCGGCACATAAGCATTTACTAACCGACCTTACTATCTTGTAATAAATAATAGAACAAATAATCAGCACTTTGGAAAACAAAGCTAAGTATAATAATATATCCCACTAGATCTTCTCGTAGACATAATAAAACGAAAACCTCAAAAAAGCTGAAAATGTGAAGCTTATGAAATATTTAGACCTAGCCAACGAGGTTACTGGCATGCACGGAATACCACCATCGTGCCGATGGTAGTAAACAATGTTGGCCACACCTATAAAAAAATTGGATACAGATATTGGGCTCCGATTCTAGAAACGACAAGCGTTTCTACACTTTAACTTTTTGTTCGGATGTTTCTGTCTCTATAGCTCTTTCTGTGTCTTGGCAAAGAATATGTAACAAATGTATAGGTACGAAATGCAAATAAACGTAATCACTCACACGGCGCGTTAACTTACGATGGTAACCCCCCTGAACGAGAGGCTCTTGAAAGGATATCATAACCTCAGATCGAATGAATTAGTTTTTTAGATAAGAATCATTAAGAAGGCCCCGGGTCAAGCTGGTTTAGAGAAATGATATATTTTTCAATCTGTCATTGCCTCTAAGGAGTACCTAGCTGATAGTTTGAATCAACTATGTATATTCATATTAAAGTCACTATGGGGCTGGCATAGTCGGTGGCGGCTTAAGCCCCAAAAAAACGAATAGAAAAAAAATGTTGATTTTAAACTAAAAACACATGTACTCTAAAACATTAGAGAATAAATTAAGTTATTCCGGCGTAAGATTTTCCGGCGCTAAACACACATCTAAACAAAATAAACGAGTAAGTTTCCTTCCATCAGACTTGGTGGAAGTTTATTTTCCTCGTAACTTTTCACTTTATCATTTGAGTAAAAATGTACGGAACGCCCACAGTACGGAACCTAGCCAAGTTTATTTATCAAAAGCTACGTGCTCGATTTTAATTTTATGCCTTTTATTTTTAGGTTTCCGCACCCAACGGAATCCGAATACTAAGGCTCCGCTGTCCGTCCGTCCATCCGTCACAGAGCTGTATCTCATGAACCGTAATAATTAGGCAGCTGAAATGTTACATAAAGTATGTATTTATTTTTCCGTTCTAACAAACATAGGTAAAATTTAAAAATAAGAAACAATGAAGGGGACTTCCATACAAAAATAATTGATTTAAAAAAAAACTTGTCTGATGTTACGGAACCCTTCGTGGGCGAGTCCGACTCGCACTTGGCCGATTTACTAATTAATGTAATAATAATAACGTGACGTAAATAAGAATAAAATTCTTGTGCAATTAACGGAATCAATCCACTATATTTGATACTGTTCACATTAATTTGAAGTTTGGAAAGGGCAGTAATTGTGTCGATTAGAGGGGGAGAATTATTTTAACGAAGAATATTCTAAGTAAATTGTTTTAAATAATTTAAATCATATAGTTTAGATGATCCTATGTTATTGTGAATAAAGGTCAGAACCTACGTCTTTATCATTAAAACAAAGCCTACAATATTTTCTTTACGTATGCTGCACACACGGAGAATTGTCGATCTCCGTGGCTGCCCAGCACCACTTTTAGAATATCATTTCGGGCATGGAAAATTCCATCTAATTTACTGTGGAAAAGAGATAAAACGCACAACTTCCACTGCCGGGCCTGAAACTTTTTATTTTACTGGTTTCAAAACTTCCCAAAGTAGGAGTTTATAAATTTCCAAGAGGCTAGCTTTTCTTTTGGGAGCTCTTATAGGTGACGTAACTTCACCTTATGGGTGCCAGAACTTCAGCCCACACCATGGAAGTATTATTTCTTATGTCCCACCCATTGGGCTAATGATAGTCATTATAGTAGGTGCTATGCCAGGACTTTTCTTTTACACGGTGACCTTGATGGATGGGAAAACACAAACAGTTTTCAGGGCCGCTTCGATCATCGTTCATTCAATGCGATGGTACCGACTCGGGCGGGATGACCCTACAACCTAGTAAACGATATGGTCATACACTTTTACGTAGAATCCGAACAAAGGCCAGCCTTAACCGATTCTGGACCAGGCCGCCCCCAACGTTGATTAACCTCGCTTTCACACGAGAGTTCTTCGCGTCATGGGGCTACCCTACTTCGTAATCATTTCATGTGCCTTACATTCGAAAGAATTTACATGTCAAGAATTAATTCAAGCGGGAAAATGTGTTTTCAAAATTATCGCCAAATTGGCTATATTTTCTTTAAAATTCCTAAATGTTTATGAATTTAAGTAAATATATTTTAAAAAGTGACTGGCTCTAGCGTCTGATGCCAAATACGATTTTGGCAATTTGTTTGAATGTTCAATCTTTGTAGTCAATGTCCGTAACGCAGATGAAGCGTTAAATAAATGCATGTAGGTATAATCTTAAATACTGTGTTAGTATGAGGCATTCATTGCTGGAGGAGGGATGGCAAAATTGGTAGAAGCGATACCCGCGAATGGTATGTTTTGCTGGTTCGGGTCCAGCCTTGCAATATATTCGTAAAGTAGTGTTTTTACTGGTCTCTTTCTTCAATTAATGTGTCCTTGCTTCACGGTCGATTATACATACATACATATCACATTCCTTAAAACATATCTTCCCTAAAACAATTGTTGTTGTTTTTGTATTTGCTATAGAGACCGCACCATAACCACTAAAACAATTGACGAATGCAATAGTGTGTTCACCTAATGAAGGAAAATAAACGAATAAACATAGATTACACAAGTCCACTTCAAGTCAAGTAGTTTTTAATTATCACCTAAGCTTAACTAAACACATTAATATTTTATTTGTCACAGAGGACAAGTCCTTTAACAACGCTCATTAAACAAACTGTGTTATGGCATTGCCCAGACGCTACCCGCTGGTCTGCATTTAATGGCGAGCTATATAACGAGGTCAGCTGGTTAGGTTATTGCTGTACCAACAATCATTGATGGGCTTATAGCATGGAGCTGTGTGTGGCCCGCAGCATCTTGGTTAACGACTTAGGTTTCTTGAGTCGGAGATTGCTGGTTTGAATCCCGGGAAATTATTATTGACAATATATTTCTTAGTTTGTAAGTTCACAACTGTAGGTAACATTACATGGTTGTATATGATAAAATTAAATAAAATTAAACATAATAGGTCGGGGAAAAAGTCTTTTCGCATTATAGTATGTATGAACTTGTAATAAAATCTCTTTGGCTATACTATTTGTATCTGGCTGGTTTTGGTATCATTGAAAGTTTAAATTTTAAAGAACATAATTCCAAATTCAAATTAGGAAAATGTGTGATTCTCATTTGTTTTTCGTACTGTCAAAATGAGTGAATCTAATGAAGAAATTCGATACATTTTAAAATTTTACTACAAAAAAGGTAAAAATGCAACGCAAGCCGCGAAAAAAATTTGCGATGTTTATGGACCTAGTGCAGTGTCTGTGAGAGTAGCACAAATTTGGTTTAAGCGTTTTCAATCCGGAAATTTTGATGTCAAAGATGCACGTCGCTCTGGTCGCCCTATTACGGATAAAATGGATGCCATTTTTGAAAAAGTGGAGCAAGATCGGCATATCAGTAGTTACGACGTAGCTGAAGAACTAGGAATTGACCACAAAACAGTTTTGGCGCATTTGAAAAGAACTGGGTACACAAAAAAGCTCGATATTTGGGTACCTCACGAGCTCACTGAAAGAAACCTAATGAACCGGCTAGACCTCACACATCTTTAGCCACTCAGCAAAAACTAAGAGAGTTTGGCTGGGAGGTGTTAATGCATCCGCCGTATAGTCCTGACCTTGCACCTTCAGATTTCCACCTGTTTAGGTCTCTTCAGAATTCTTTAGGCAGTGTCAGGTTAACATCACGAGAGGACTGCCAAAACCACTTGTCGCGGTATATTGATCAGAAGTCCCAATATTTCTATAGCAATGGGATCATGTCCCTACCTACAAGATGGCAAAAAGTTATCGAACAAAATGGTACCTAAATACTTTAGTTAAATGTAAATAAACCATATTAAAAAATGTTTTGAATTTTCTTAAAAAATGCGAAGAAACTTTTTCCCCAACCTATTACGTTTAACAGACGGTAACATAAAAGTGGACAGGACCTTAGGGAGTTCACACCTGGGAAAAATCCTATAACGCCGCTCCGAGCTCCAGAGACAGAAGCCCCCGAACGATTCTCGTATTATACAGGTATCGTAACGGTCGGTACACTAATTTCGTCAGCGTAACCCTCATGGTTTTTCCGAAACAAAAACGTTAATCAAAATCTCTAAAGTGTCTAGTTACCGTGATAGACATATTTGAAATTTATGTTTTTGTCTAATGTAATTTGACGCGACGTTGTAACCATGCTTATGTATCTTGGCATGGAACTGAGATCCCACATGGCGTATCGGGCTAATTTCATGAAATAGGTGTGTTATTAGCCATCCATGTCCAAGTACATACAACGTTCCCATGTTCTTAGTGAACATTAGATTATTTTTACACTAAATTATTGAATTACTGTGTATGGAAAGTGTAACTTTTTATTTAGAGGATATTCAGCAAAAAGTTAGTAAACTTTTTTGTTTGTTTCAATCCCAATAAGCTCCCTCGAAGGTCGAATCAAATATTAGATCTCTGGGACAAATACCATGATGTCCTCCCTCTCGGAGCTAATAAAAAAAATCTTGCTTGATTCATAGTTGCACTCGATTGACTCTTTGGAAGCTGTTGTAAAGAATAAAGTCTCCAGCGAGTCTGGGGTCACCCAACCCATGCAAAGTATGACTGGATGGCTGCCACCTCCCCGCAGAGTGCAGTCGCATCGCGTTATGCATTAGCTGATTGCATTTGGCATGCGCACTTTACAGCCAATAATAAACATTGCCACGGATAGCATCGAGCAACATTCGGCGGAGAACCGAGAGCAATAAACATGAAGATAGCGCCGAACTGCTTTAATAAAATGTTTTATAACCGCCGGTTGCGGACCGCTGACTCTATTCCGGTCGTGACTTACGTCGAGTCTCCACAATGTTGCGGGTCGCTCTTGGCTGGACCTTTGATCTCGTTTGAAGGTTGCATACATACGTCGGAATATATTCGTTTAATGGGTTGAATGCGATCGATTTTAATTAATGTACAAAATAACCTTAACCTTAACGGCTTAAGGTTAACCTAAACTAACCTAACTTAATGTAACCTAACCTAACCTAACTTTAACTTTTTTATCTTGAACCTATTAATACCTGGTTAAAATGGACGCCCTAGGTTGGGTGGCGTATTCGTCGGATTTAAGGTGGCCTAACCCGCTCGACTCCCGATACAAACGTGGAAAGAGGATCATGGCCATATTTTTTGTCAAAGATCCCAAATTTTGCTCAAAATTGATTTATTTGATCGAATTAGATGTCTGATGACCATTGGCATTGTAAAATTGTGTTTGGTTTCTAAGTTATAAGGTCCGAAAGATCGAATTTTTCGTGCGTTTAATTAAATAAATAAAAGTGAGAACATCTAAAAAAGATTAGTCATCAGGAATAGCTTGTTTCATCAAAATTTATAATCAATTTGGTTTTTGTTAGATTTTTTACTACAGCACTCGTGGTTTTCTTTTAGCTATAAGTCGATATGTAATTAAAATTTTCGTAAATCTTACCAAATCATACACTATGCGCATTGCCTGCTTTGTGGACATGTTGCATCTTCCTCATAACGGAGCCTGTCTTTTTGTTTGTGACAGTGAAGGTCCCAGAGCGCAATAGCACGTTTTTGTACCGTGCCCGCTAATGAGTTAACCTAAACACCCGTTTTTACTCCCAGTTCTCTCTTACTTAGCGCCAGTGCTCACCCCTTATCATAATATCACCGTGCTAAGTTTTGTAGAGCCTATATAATTGATATTAATATTTAAGCTTTACGTTAATACAAACCGCATCTTGATCGGATTCCTGATCCGAACAGACAAACGCCTGACTGTGTCATCTCTACATTTCAAATGTTAGCATGTAGAGAATGCCCTTGGGCATTAAGCCCGCCTTTTGTAACCTTTTTTTAGGGTTCCGTATCCAAAGGGTGAAAACGGAACCCTATTACTAAGCCTCCGCTGTCCGTCCGTCCGTCCGTCCGTCCGTCCGTCCGTCCGTCCGTCCGTCCGTCCGTTCGTCTGTCCGTCTGTCACAGGGCTGTATCTCAGTAACCGTAACAGGTAGACAGCTGAAATTTTCACAGAGTTTGTATTTATTTTGCCGCTACAACAACAAATAGGTAAGATTAAAAAAAATTCAAAATTAAAGGGGGTTCCCATACAAAAAACGTGTTTTTTTACGATGGTACGGAACCCTTCGTGTGCGAGTCCGACTCGCACTTGGCCGGTTTTTAAAAATTGTACAATAAAGAATTCGATTATTATTATTAATATTCTCTTTTAACTAATAATTATTTCATGCATTCACAGCAAAACCTTTTTGAATCACGTGAATGAAATTAAATGTTTGCTAAAGATTTGGAAAACACTGTTCCAAGTTATGCAGACCCAGTCCCAGTCGTCTGCTGCGTACGAACGTCGAAACGTCGGAGAATGTCTCCTCCCGCCGCGTGAAAAGCCGTAACATTTTTCAAACATGTTTAACGACCGCGGTAATCTCAAATATGTTCCAAGTTACTTGATATTTGATTTCTAATATAGGAAAACGAATATCTGTGTCGTACAATATATTGGTTGGGGAAAAAGTTTCTTCGCATTTTTTAAGAAAATTCAAAACATTTTTTAATATGGTTTATTTACATTTAACTAAAGTATGTAGGTACCATTTTGTTCGATAACTTTTTGCCATCTTGTAGGTAGGGACATGATCCCATTGCTATAGAAATATTGGGACTTCTGATCAATATACCGCGACAAGTGGTTTTGGCAGTTCTCTCGTGATGTTAACCTGACACTGCCTAAAGAATTCTGAAGAGACCTAAACAGGTGGAAATCTGAAGGTGCAAGGTCAGGACTATACGGCGGATGCATTAACACCTCCCAGCCAAACTCTCTTAGTTTTTGCTGAGTGGCTAAAGATGTGTGAGGTCTAGCGTTATCATGATGAAAAACCACACCCCTTCTGTTGATTAATTCCGGCCGCTTTCTCTTAACTTCTTGCTTTAATCTCATCAGTTGTTCGCAGTAGAGTTCAGAATCGATGGTCCTGCCTGGTGGTAACAACTCATAATGAATAATGCCCTTCCAATCCCACCACACACACAGCATCACCTTGTTGCGAGTTAACCCGGGTTTCGCCACAGTCTGTGAAGCTTGACCGGCCTTTGACCACGACCTTTTTCGCACGTTCTTGTCGTACGTGATCCACTTTTCATCACCAGTTATCAGCTTCTTCAAAAATCGTTCGGTTTCATTACGTCGTAATAAAGAATCACAAATGAGTACACGGTTCATTAGGTTTCTTTCAGTGAGCTCGTGAGGTACCCAAATATCGAGCTTTTTTGTGTACCCAGTTTTTTTCAAATGCGCCAAAACTGTTTTGTGGTCAATTCCTAGTTCTTCAGCTACGTCGTAACTACTGATATGCCGATCTTGCTCCACTTTTTCAAAAATGGCATCCATTTTATCCGTAATAGGGCGACCATAGCGACGTGCATCTTTGACATCAAAATTTCCGGATTGAAAACGCTTAAACCAAATTTGTGCTACTCTCACAGACACTGCACTAGGTCCATAAACATCGCAAATTTTTTTCGCGGCTTGCGTTGCATTTTTACCTTTTTTGTAGTAAAATTTTAAAATGTATCGAATTTCTTCATTAGATTCACTCATTTTGACAGTACGAAAAACAAATGAGAATCACACATTTTCCTAATTTGAATTTGGAATTATGTTCTTTAAAATTTAAACTTTCAATGATACCAAAACCAGCCAGATACAAATAGTATAGCCAAAGAGATTTTATTATAAGTTCATACATACTATAATGCGAAAAGATTTTTTCCCCGACCTATTATATGCCGTTTCAAACAACCATGTAAAGAAAATCTGTGCATACAGATTTTCTTTTGGTTGTCATCACGCGGTTTAGATACCAATTATCAAGTTAATTGGAACAGTGGTTAGCAAATGATTAGTAAACTACGTTGTATGGTGAGCATAGCTCAGTTGCACTTGGACAATATTACCTAAGAAGTTCCTGCGGTTGATGCATCATGAAAATAATGCGGTCGTAAACCTTCACAGCCTGTCAGTTGCCCACGCAGATAATTATGCAGATTGAATGCATGTAGCATATTGTGATGTGAGCCGCGAAGCTGTGTTCTCACTCGACCGGTCCAGTCCTTGTGTTCATTGAAAACGCTTCAAGCGTTCATTATCGCTAAAACTAATGTTAGGCCTTATTATGAATTCATAACGCTGTTTATATCATACTACTAGATGGCGCGATTTCGCGAATTAATCCTACGCTAAGGCATTTTGACTGCAACGATCGAGATGTCAACCTAATCAATGTTGCCATCAAAGTGGATTTTGGTATCGGACACTAAAGACAGCCCGGATTTAACTATTTTTTTAAATGTGTATACAAGACATGACCAAAACTGTTGTCTCAATATTTTGAGGTCATGCAACGACATTTACATTGTAATCAGATTTTGAAAATAATTAGAAAAACAAATTGTCTGAAAATTCATCTGAAGCAGGATAATATGTTCTCTTAGGCTGGTAATATTCTACCGATTATTATTTATTCTGTGCTAATACTTACCTTTATTAATATTCCGCCTCGTTAAGATCCGGTTAAAAACTTACACCCTTGGCTTATTGACTACGGTTTTAAACAGTATGTTAATAATAAGAAAAATAAAGCTTTGATAGGTTATAGATTTTCAATCGAAAAGCAGATATACAGACGCCATAAATTGGATTTATTAAGAGTTGGAAATTAATGTAGACTCGACCTTGAATTAGAAGACTCATTACCCACAATTCGGCTGTTTGCAGTTCGGGTCCAGCATTGTTCTAAGCGGATCATTAGTTCGTCCAAAAGTATGCTGTCATCAGCGTGATGCCGCATTTGAACGCGCGCACGAACCTACGCGAGCTAGCACAATCGCAAATATGTAAAACGCAAACGCTAAGCTCGTCTAGTCTCGTCTCGACGAACGCCGAATGGCTTTTGCGTTGACATATACAGAATTCTCTCGAAATTCCATAACGTTCTGGATACGGCAAAATGAGAAGATGAAATAAAAACATTACATTCATCACCGAAAATATTTTTAGAAGATATCTATGCCTGCGATTTCAATAAAACCAGTATGGTTTTTTTTATTAAATTGGATATGCTAGAAGTAAACCAAAATCGCGATATAAATTGAGGAAAATGGTTTAAAACCACGTGCAGCATAGAACACATTGGTTTTTTATAAAACCTCTATTCGGCTTAATGCTCCAGAAAACTATGTAAATCTTATACACGTACACACACGTAGGCCTTTCTTGTAAAATATCAGCTTCATTCTCATTATGAAAATCTAAAAATCTGACCGCTGCAGAGTCAACGCTGTGGAGTCAACCACCTATCCGTGTAGAAGGACTCTGACGATGTCAAAACTTTTGCACGCACGTAAGACTGGACGTTAACGTAAAACTCGGACTGACTCGGATTAGGCTCTCGGTCCAGTTTTCACAAAATTATTCTGACAGTGACAATTTCACCTGGGTTCCGAGCCAGCATACACCTAACTTGATGCCGTGTGTGATATTATGGACTTCGCCAGCCATCCATGTCCTGTCACAGAGTTTACGATGCGCTAGCGCATGTGACATCGCGTGTTGTCACAATATGTGGCGATGTTGTCTTGACACAGTAATCCCAGCGGGGAAGTATTTAGGTCCGCTTGCGTTAGTGGTGGAGCGGACACCTAACGCCTACACGCAACCATTCCATTCTTGACTTGGACTTGCGGATTAACGATACGCCAATCGCGTTGCCATTACTGAATGCCAATCTAGTTGAAATAGTGAATTTCTTCCTACGGTTTTATTGTTGTGCTTATTTTATAAACTATGATTGTTTTGCGTGAATAAAAAGTGCATCATGTCAAAAAATATATCTTACGAGCCATTACGAGGTTAATACTCCATTATTGCTTTTCATATTTGTCTTTCGACACCCTTACGGCCTTTTTAGGGCTCCGTACCAAAAGGGTGCCAACGGAACCCTATTACTAAGCCTCCGCTGTCCGTCTGTCACAGGGCTGTATCTCATGAACCGTAATAGGTAGGCAGCTGATTTTTTTCACAGAGTGTGTATTTATTTTGCCGCTATAACAACAAATAAGTAAAATTAAAAAAAAAGGAAAAAATTAAGGGGGCCCCTATTCTAAGAATGTATTTTTTTGTTTTAAATCTTGTACTATGGCACCAGGCTTTAGGGTCTCTTCCACCAAGTACTGATTAGCTTAATCCGTACATTAAGGTGGCCAAACCCGGCGGGACTAACTCATTCGCGGGCACGGTACAAAACTATGCTGTTGCGCTCTGGGACCTTCTCTGTTAAAAAGAAAAATAAATCACGGAACCTGATGAAGAAGATGCAACATGTCCACAAAAAAGACAATGTGCATAAGTAGTGTATGATTTGGTAATATTTACGAACATTTTAATTACAAAACGACTTATAGCTAAAAGTAAACCACGACCGCTGTAGTAAAAAATCTAACAAAAACCAAACAGATTATAAATATTGATTAAATAAGCTATGTCTGATGACTAATCTTTTTAAGATTTCCTTTACTTTCTCGATGTCTTTTACTTTAAGGTGTCCTTGACTTTATCATAATCCACCTCTAAAGTTATTATATAAAACGCGCGAAAAATTAGAACTTTCGGACGAGTTATATACTTAGAAACCAAACACAATTTTACAATGCCAACGGTCATCAGACATCTAGTTCGATCAAAAAAAAGCTATTTTGAGCAAAATTTGGAGTCTCTGACTAGAAATACGGGCGTGATCTTCTTTCTCCGTTTGTATAGAGAGTTGAGCGGGATGGCCCACCTTAAGGTTTTGTGTTTGGTTTCCAAGTTATAACAATACGGTTGTCGACCGTGGTGATTCTGATGATGTTGGATGGCCTAAAAGTTGTGAAGGTTTTTCTAATCTCAAAGTTAAATAACTACTAAAGGGTAGTACTACTAAAATTATTTTTGCTAGCAGTTTGAACGTAGAGTATTTCGATTTAAATGTGGAGAGCGTGCTCTATTGGCTGTGTACTGATTGCACGTGATAAATTATTCTATCGTTGGGACCTTGTCAGCAACGATATTGTAATTATGGCGCTAGATATGGCATTGTTTGTAATGATTGCTCGTGTGCGATGGTTGCTCTAGGTTTATTGAGGTGGGTATAAACTAACATTTTCATGTATAACTAAAAATATATCGACATTGAGTTGTAACTTCACAATAAAGCTTCTTACGAGTTATAGCCTATCACTAAATAAACCGCCTTGATCGTCGATGTAGTTAACTTACACCATTGAATCTGAAAAATATTGATCCTTATTGAACTTCGCTTGTTTCTCACCTAAGAGGCTCCCGATGATTCCCATTCGCTTGCGAACTTTCTCGGGGGCTGTGAAAGCCCCAAAGGCGTTTCCATGATACGTCAACTCGCCAGGTGCACTGCAATCTGACATTTAGTTGCATTCTTACCATGCTGTCAATCGACGTGTTCGGCTAAGTGAACTGAAATTTACCAGACAGCATGCAACTAAACGTCAGTTTTTATCACTTACTTGCCTGTTCACAAGGCGAGTTAACTTACATACCTAGGTTCTTCTGCTCTATATTTGACATGGTTTAAAGTATATTTTGATGAACATTTTATTCATGTTAAATTATGGAACTTTTATTTTGGTTATAATTAAGTGTTAAGCCATTGCATGCTTACTATTCGATAATTCTAATTTAAAAATATATGTGCATGAAATTTTTTTTATTCACATAAGTTAGTTTAGTGGAAATACAGTATCAGGGAGTGAACTCCACAGTTTACAGCACCTTTAGATAAAGTAATTATCAATAGAACCGGTTGGTTATAGTTGGAGAAATTTGGATAGTGAATCAGTGCATTCCTTGACTGTTCTTCATTGAGTGGTAGTAAGGTAGCGTCATGCAGCTCCGTCGAGTACTCTCCATGGCAGAGATGATAGAACACAGAGAGATACCCTACCTCCCTTCGGAGTTGTAGGGCCTCTGATTTCAGAGATACCTGCGGTTTGTCGACGTGACGAACGGTATGCCGCAACATATTATAGGTCTATAAACACAGCGTTATATTAAAAGATAGCCAGCTATATCTCTACGCTTATCCGCAACATCATATAAATCCATTCAACGTAATTTTGTCCCATTCTAAAAAAGTGTTTCACTCATCTGACTTAAAATATATGCTTTGATTATAAAAATTGGTTTTGAGAAAATGAATAATTGTATCAAAATATTTCAATATAATTTTGAGCGAGATAGAGAGCTCTACTAAAAATAGTTACATACTTTCCACGTAGGTGCTTTATTTAGTTCCCTAGTGCGTCAGGCGTTCACGGGGAGAGAATTGGATACGTACCTACCCTTAGATATCGACAAATCCACACGGAACCCACGAATATGTAACGAACAGACGAGCGCAGTAATTGCATCCCATCGCTGGATAACGCATTCGCCGCACAATGGGGTGTGATGACAGTTCGCGTTCGGAACAATGCCTCAATCAGGGTGACCTTGGCGCGTTGCGGAGCCGTCTCCGCGCGACGTCACGCGAGCGCGAGCGATTGTTTCCGCGCGCGAGAGACGTGCGACGTCAGCGCCTTGACCCTTGGAGTTTTCTATTTTTAACCGACTTCAAAAAAGGAGGACGTTCTCAATTCGTCTGTATGTTTTTTTTTGTGTGTTTGTACATAACTTTTGCCTGGGTGAACCGATTTTGATGATTATTTTTTAAATGAAAGCTAGTGCTTCCCAAGTGGTCCCATTTTAATTTGGTTAAATTCTGACAATGATATCCATGAGAAAATCATATGAGTCTTAAACTTGTATTAAGATGTGCACGACAAATGGACGAATAACTTAATATAACGCCAACCGATTTCGGTGATTCTTTTTTTATTGGAAAGGACGTGTACAAATTAGTAAGTGTACTTCAGATTCACTAAAAATAAACAAATAAAAAAAAATTAACAAAAATAATAACCGACTTCAAAGAAAAAGCACTAATAAAAAATAATTGCCATTTTTGTAGTTACGATTTTTGTTATTTTTTGAGTCGGTGTCAGCCAAGGTAGCCAAGATTCTCTTGATTGGCGCAGCGCGTGCCCGGCTGACGCCGACTCAAAAAAAATAATCGTAACTACAAAAATTAAGATTACCTACTACACTTTTGATTGGAGCGGATTTCCCTCCCTTTTCTATTTGTGTCCTGTCTAGACTGGTAAGGATATCCTCACATTCAACTCTAATCAAGTACAGTCGTTTCCTATCAAATGTATACACTGGAAAGAGAAGGAATTCCTAAGTCCCTTTTACTCTATGGTTGACGTCAGCATGTCAGAAAGAGACCTCAAATTTGTCTCTATTTCCGGTGTATAGATTTCAGACGAAACGACTGTACCGCTCACATTATTATTATTATAGCCTTATACACTAAATAAAGTACGACATTATTTTAAATTTCTGAGTTTTTTTTTTCTTAGTGCCATTTTTTTTATTTAACATATTATTTAATATACCTAGGTATGTTAGGTAAAACAAAACAAAATAATATTGAGTTGATACAATTTCGTATCAATAATGACGAGGGCTCTGTACACCCGAACTGTAGTAAAGCATTATTTAACTGTAGGTGTTGGTCAGAATCTCTTACAGGAATCTCATTCTTATATTATTACACAGGTTTCTCTCAAACTATTGTACTCTTACTCACTGTAGGAGTTCATGACAGAAATAATAGTACTAAAACTAAATCGTGCAAAGTTTTCACAAGTTTTTTTATGTTGCCACTGGAGTAGTGCATCGCTTTAAGGCGCACTAACTATATACCATAGCATAAAGTCAAGAATACGCGCGGCGGAATCTAGCCAGTGCCATGATGTCAGCGGGAGGGTACGCACGTTTCGCGCGCTCCCGGATATTTCGTGTATTTGATAGCAAAGTAACGACTAGTCTGATTTTGTAAAATTCCTTTACTGAGAAGTTTTTAACAGCAAGGGATCCCCCTTGTGTAACTCGTTATGGCTGAAATGTATAAGATTTTTTTTGTTTTATTCTTCTAAATAGAAAGATAACAGAAAAATGGCTTTCGACGATTATACAAGTGTTTTGGACAAAATGGGGATATATACCTTCGCAAACGTACATTCTATAAGCTCAGTATTTTTTTAATGTTTTACAACCAAAGGCTTTACTGTAATCGACTTCAGAAAAACGTTAATTTTTAGGTATATTTATTCCCCTTAAGGTCCTTGCTTACGGCGCGGCGACGCTAGTTTCGGGTCTCCTGTTTCCCTAAAATATGGCCGAGAGAGACGATGGCTGTGCCCGGCGTGATGCTCGTGAACGGACGCTGTTGTAGGACTCCAAATGGCAACATGTTAGACGGCGGGCATGGCCTTTACAAATAAACTGATATTAATCTAGAACTGTTGCATATGACATGAAATTGTTGTACTTTATACTTTTGTAAACTTAGACTAAGTGGAAGTTGAAAAAAAAACCAGCGGAGATTCTTGCCAGTTCTTCTTCCCTGGGATTGCCGAGCTGGCTAATGATAAAATATGACAAATCAGAGTGCTATGTACTGTCTATGAATGATGAATAAACCACAAACAATAAATAATATTGTTATGTTCTCATGCATTTGTTCGTTGTCAAGATTAAACCTAAACACTGTAATTGTTTTATTAATGTGGAGGTAGAATTACATATTCGATACATATTGTGACGTGCAACAACATTGCCACATATTAAACTTTGACCCACATACGTTTTTCTTGCAAATGCCATTGCTTACTGTGGAGCTGAGTGAGTGTGATGCACTGATGTTAGGAGTCACAACGAGAAATGGTTTTTTTCTCGTTGTGCGCTCCGCATATTCGACTGAAATCTTCAGATTACAAATTTAAATTACATTATAAATAGTTAGAGAAAATAAAATTTTATTATGAGGAATAATTCCTAATTATGTGGAATAGCGTTTTCACAAAAAGAGATCCTAAAAACATTCCTTAATAATTGGAGGATCTCCAAACTCGGTATTTCTCGGGAACAAGATATAAAACGCGCTTTTAACGAGCACCAGTCTGAATTCAGTCCTTTTTAATACTCCTGCAAGTCACAATATTTTTTATCAGGCCCTTACCTAAGAAAGGTGCCCGATAGCCCATGGGCTATCGAACTGCCAGGTGCTTCTTCGCACCATGTTAGTAGTAGCACAGGTTTTAATTTGAGGGAAATACCTCAACATTCAAAAACCTTGGGAGTAGGTACATTTCACAGTTTACCGACCCTATAGATAAAGGATATAGAGGATAAGTTGGTTCTTATTTTAGGAATTTCGTGAGTAAATACGCGCTGAGCGATAGCAGAAATGGAACGGAGGGATTGCATAATGCACCTTACATAAATAGAGTGTGTAAATGGCAAGAAACATTTGTCAAAAGAAGAAGCCATTCCGTAAATCTAATTCATGACAGCACATTGGCCGAGGCAATTAGTGTCGCCTGGAAAACTGCTTGTCTAGCGCCCCCCCCCTCCACATCCCACGAACCCCTCGATCCGCACCCCCCCTCCCCCCATTAATCACAGCTCCTCCGACGCACGCACCGCAACGTGACAAAGATGGCGTCAAATTATGCCAGATCGCTCGACATTCACCTCCCTACGTACCTCGCAGCAAGGCTAGACTAGAGAGCATGGTAATGACATTTATAATAATGTATTCACTAGATGCCGTAATGTGTGGCGGTAGTAAGTATAAATTGAGAAAAAAACAAACCTGTTTACACCAGAGCTGCTAGTCCCAGTTGTCACCTAAACTGGCGTTTACGCAACTTCGAAGTTCCGTAAAAAACGTCAAACTCCATAGCTGTCAAAGTCAAACTCGGTGGAGTCGACGTATTTACGGCAACGTTGAGTTAGCTTTCAAATCAAACTCGGACTCAATTTCTCCATAATTAAAAAACGCCAGTCGATCGGTTTGCCGTCAACGCCAATTAAGTTGACAGCTAGGACTACGGGCTCAGATCGAAAACAGGTGGTGTGTTAAAATGATTACAACTAAAGCTAAATAAATTACATTGTTTTGGTGACAATACATTTCTAGTGACTGATCATTCCGGCTGACGCAAATCGACGATCTCCGTGTTCCGGCTGAAATCGGGTTCCACTGTCCGGATTCAACTTCACCTCCTTATAGTTTCACATATTTTGAGGGTCTTTATTAGCCACGTCAAACAGTGATATTGTATTAGAGGAAATGAGAAAAGTAATACATTTTAGTATCTCTACAAGGAGAAAAAGGACATACTCACTTAAGGTGGCCCAACCCGGCGGGCCTAACTCATTCGCGGGCACGGTACAAAACCGTGCTGTTGCGCTCTGGGACTTTCTCTGTTTCAGAGAATAAGACAGGCTCCGTGATGAGGAAGATGCAACATGTCCACAGAAAAGACAATGTGCATAGCGTATGATTTGGTAAGATTTACAAAAATTTTAATTTCAAAACGATTTATAGCTAAAAGTAAACCACGACCGCTGTAGTCAAAAATCTACCAAAAACCAAATAGATTATACATCTTGATTAAATAAGCTATGTCTGATGACTAATATTTTTAAGATGTTCTTACGTTATCATTGCGTAATCCACCTCCAAAGTAATTATATAAAACGCGCGAAAAATTCGAACTTTCGGACCTTATAACTTAGAAACCAAACACAATTTCACAATTACAATGGTCATCAGACATCTAGTTCGATCAAATAAAGCTATTTTGAGCAAAATTTTGGATCTCTGACAAGTAATATGGGCGTGATCTTCTTTCCCCTTTTGTATGGGGAGATGAGCGGGATGGGCCACCTTAAGGCTCCAACTGAGTCCAGCATTTAGCAAACAAACGATAATGGCGACTTCCGGAAGCAATGAGTTTGCGTTAGGGTTCATTGTTGTATCAAAATCGCGTCAAATCGCGCGCGACGTAGTTAAATTTAGGTTTTTGATCTGTAAAGTCTACTTATATATGTTTCACGCTTATTCACTAGATAAATATTTGATCTTATGCCACGAACCATCAAATTGTCTAAATTATTTAGAGTTTCCAATCGCCGGCTCGAAAACGTAGTAAAATCCTAGTGGACATATTTTTTTTAAATATGAGCAACTCATTAAAAACATTTTACGCTCATACACAACATAATAGTCTAGACTTTTCTCCCGGCGTTTATTAATAACCGACGCTGAGATGAAAAAAAAATAGCCCCAAAATATTGGAGATTAGCGTCATATGGAGTCTTAACATTACTAATTTTGTTTCATATGCACGTTACATGAATCGCGAGCATTCCAGAAGTCTAATATTTTGTACACTGGTATGGAAGGATTTTCTGGTATGTTTTGTAAAAATCCGTGACTTGGCTGTAAGGAATGCGGGCTCCAAAGTCGGAGAGCATAGGTCTCATGCTTTCACATCCGAGTGTATAAATGTGAATATGTCACTTTGTTGTTCGAAACCCATGTGGAACAGCGTGCACCACCCTTCCCTACTAATTTAATGCCCCTAGAATATATTTAGAATAAACAATATATTTAGGCACTAACATTTCATAATTGTCACATTCTCTACATCATACTTTTTATAGAGTCATAATCTACACTTTGAACATAACATCAATAGCCTAGTATTGTTTGTTAAAAAAAATCTTGCTGCCTTACATTTTGTATACAATAAGTACACAACGGCTGCCATGTACAGTCGAACAAAGAGTTATGGATACACATCCGGTTGAATGAAAAGATGAACAGTCGAAATACTTTGACTTTTGGAAACAATTATAGGGTTAAGTATAGATTCAAACATAGTTGAGGATGTCTACTAGCTACTGAGTAAACAAAACCCGAACAAAATTGAATCGGAGGTTGTATTTAAACACCATTCATTTTTACGTTTAACCGGAAGTGTATCCTTTAACGTTTGGTTGACTGTACCTTAAAAAACTATGTGTTTTCGTGTGTATTGTAAAAGCACAAACTCTAACCTAGCTTTATTAAAAGCTGACGTGCTATCAACGCAAGTCAAATTGTGGATTTAAGACGGATAGGCTTGTCTAACTTATTCCCAATTCTGTGTTGAATTTATCATCAATATCGTAAATTTCACATAAAAATCATCCCAAAGTTAATGAGCAGTACGTAAAAGCAATCCAAACACGCTACACGGCCAGAATTCCATTGTTTCGCACACCCAAAAACTTCACAATCGGCCCGGCGGGCGCTCGCCTCTTCCATTAACACCTATAAATTCGGCCAAAATGAGTGGAGCGAGTTTTGGACAGATGAATGGGGCAAATTGTTCCCGATTGAGGCCACCAGCTGATGAGGGTACAGGTGGGGATGTTCGGCGTCCGTGGACTGGAATGGAGCTAGTAATTAATGGGTGATGGCCGCCGGGCGAGTGACGCGGGTCCAGCGTGTCTTTGGAAAATGTGACGTTTAAAGTCGCCGCTTACTTCTCTCACTTTTGGTGGGATGAGGGTCGAAATGGTTTGAATGGATAGTTTAATTTGTTTTAATGGGATGGATTCCTAGAGCGCAATTCAAACATCAAGTGGTGATTTTTCAATAGTCTGAAAATCAGCCAGATAACTATTGGACGGATTTATTTCCTCCTCTGCTTATCCATCCGTTACTGTTAGCCCATGTTTTTATTTGTAAAATTATAGTCAGATAATTGTGATAGAAGATATAATTCTCCGGTAAAGACTATCCGACTCTTGATAAACGCAAATTTGTACTATCAGTCCGATAAGTAATATCTGAGGATTGAAAAATCAGCTCTAAATGCTTTATACAGCTGAAGCATCCCGCAACCAGCGGATCAGTCAAATTATGACTTGCCCCGTTTGCAGGATGAGACGTTAATCAATGTTCAAACACGTCACGTTTAGTGAACCGCATGGAGTTTACTCAGATCCTTTCCATACAACCAACAGAACCCGTTCACGAGCATCACGCCGTGTCTAACAATCGCCTGACTCAACCATGTTTTAGACAGCAGAATTGTCTAGTCTGTAATATTTTTGAGAAAGAGGTGAGCTGAACCAAGCGTGACTGCAGCAAAGACTGCAGCGATGCCCAAGTCAAATGGCAACAAGAAACAAGTAGCGATACAGTTCTAGTCAGTTTTCATGGAAAAATCGTACCTGTATGGGAGCACCTGGAACTTCTGGGCTGCTACATCTCCAAAGAAGAGGGGTATCGGCGTTTATTTCAATCCAAGGCCAAAATAGCATCGCAGAAACGGTATTCGTTGCGGAAGGTTCTTTTCACCGGTGCAACTGCTACTTCCGTAGAAATCACAGATTAAGCCGCGGATAGAATACTGTAGCCACTAGCCACATATGGGAAGGTAGTCCCCAGTACCTCTTGGCGTCCTTGGACTCAATTCAGTGCCGAGCGAGCGGTCCGTCTTGTTGGATACCCACAACTCACCGTTGGCCTGGAGTCCCTGAGCCTCACACGATTTGTGCGGTCGCTCAGTCTGTTCTACAGGAATAACCAAATAATCTGAGCACCCCTTTGTGGTTGACATAAAGCTTTTGAGAACGAACCGTTTCTCAAACTTATATCTCTGCCGCACCGCCAGCATATGGAACTGTCTGCCGGCGGGTGCATTTCCTCATACCTATAACCTGAGAGTCTGCAAGCGTAATATGAACAAGCTCGAGAGATCATCCATAGTCCGCAAATCCGCTGATATGGTGCCTAGCTGAAAGTAGTTTCGCGAGGCGAGGTGTATTTGGCTTTTCTGAGCACCATTAGTCCTCAGCACAACCACTCATAAAAAAATTGCACGTAGGTTTAAATCTACAGTTTTAATACTAGATATATATTTCACAGTGTCTTGATCACATTTCAACATAATGAAGATTAGAATGTATTTTAAAATTTGATCATTTCTGAAAAAAAAACTCAGACAAAACTGATTATTGATGAGCAGGAATCTGCTATAAAACACTTTCTTAGAAAATAATATAACATAAAAATAATAGGTTTTGTCAGTCAAGATATTTAGAAGTTAAAATGCTGTTTGTTATATCGTCAGAAATTTTACAGAAATCCGTGTTTTCTAATTTTCCAGAATTCTTATGTTTGTGTTAAACGTTTTCCTTTTTCTTTGCAGGTAAGCGCAAGCGTATTATCATGTAATAATGCATGCATACAAAGTACGGTTGCGGTAAGTACGAGTTGGAACGAGTAGTGTTGCCTGAAAACTGCAGAGCCGTCGCGTCGCCTGGCGGCGCGGAACGCGCGTAGCGGCGGCAAAAGGATTTTCTGCTCGCACGTCTTTTTGTTCGTCGCACACTCCACTTTGAAAATGGAATACTAATATACTTCGAATTTTAAAACGAAAGACCCAAAGTCGGAACTACGAGGCGTAATTCAATTGCGTATTTCAAACGAATTTAATTCTTACTCTATGAGTTTAGAGTTTTGTTCTGTCTGCTATGTTATATGTGTATGGCATTCCGTAATTAGAGTAAGTTGGCCCGTTAAGTGCAAAAGGGGAAAACGAGATATAAACCCGCTTTGACGTGTCAGAAGATATTAAATTCGAGGGATTAGAGCGACTCCGTGGAGGGGTCAAATAAATAACAAAGTCACACGCGATACTTTAGCCCCAAAATAATGGCATAAATACCTTCTCATACAGAAAGTTATAATGTTGGCATTTACTTAAAACTGAGTATTTTAGATTCGCTTGTTTGTTGTGTCATTCTATTCTGATATTTAAACTAAACTGAACTATAAAAAAAAATATGTAAAATATGAGTTGCATTCAAGTTCCCGTGTAATTGGTACATTTGTACCAAAATTCAAACCCCACGCGAGCGGACCCGTCGGAATAAGCTACACTATAGTCAACTACATAGTTAAATACCGATATGTAATAAATAACGATATGTATGAATACCGAATAAGCAATGTACCAACAATCGCGGGGGAAAGAGACGTTTTCAGCCATCACAAAGTTTGTAATAGCCGGCGCTTTTCCGGCCGGTACCTGGCCGACCATTCATTTAGCGCACGGAAAAGTTGGACATTTGGCTGGATACGGGCACGTTACCGATACGCCGCTGAAATCCTATGTTTTGCAGATATTTCTAGTTACTTTCTCAGTTCTTTGTAGCTTGTTTTGACATATTCAAACAACTATTAATACAATCATGATTCTATTCGATACTTATATAGAATAATTCAGTATGCTAATCACATTTGATGATATCACAACACATTGTTGAAAGAATAGGCCCGTAAGAAGCCGACTTAGGGTATCATCGTCCTAAGTTCTATTTGTAAAACTGTAGGTCTGCTTCCCTGCTAACTAAGTGGTAGGTTTAATCCCTTATGGGTTGAAACGATGTTCGCAGCTAAATTAATAAAAATAAACATTGTCCTTGTTTTCCTTGCAGTTTCGTGTAAGGACCTGGCATCGCACCTAGTTACCATGCGGACTATTTAGCTAATATTATGACAGTCAGTCAGCGTGTTTGCTTCCACTGCTGGACATACGCCTCTCTAATTTTCCTCCAGTTCTCCTGGCCCTCGGCGGTACGGAACCACTGCTTTCCGCCGACGCATTGGATGTCGTCGTCCCACCTGGCGGCTGGTCTTCCTAACCTCCGTTTTTCTGTAACCGCCGCTGTCGCGGCCGTGGACAGGAAAAAAAAATGTTACGACAGTATACGTCCAGTAAAATACATAAAAAGATGTACTCTATTTTTATTGTATACCTATGCAATGCTGATGTTCAATGAAACAATAAAACTACCTATTTGGTTCAATTTTTCTTTTTTTTATGTGACTGGACATGGATGGCTAATACCACAATTTCTGTCATGGTATTAGCCCAACACACCACATGGGAACTAGGTGCCATGCCGGGACCTTCCTTATATTGCACGGCTACATTGAACTGGATGGAAAACACGGACAATTTTCATTGCCGCTTCGACCATCGTTCATCCAATGCGATGGTACCAACCCGGGCGGGATAAACCCTACCACCTAGTAAGTAAGGAAGGGGACCTACAGCACCACGGCCAGCCTCTCTCAACGGTCGAATGGTCACCCATCCAAGACCAGACCGGACCCAGCGTTGCTTAACTTCGGAGAGCGATCGCCGAAGTGTCTGGCCACTGGGCCACTGAGGCTGACAGTTAGATATTTAATATTATCAAAAAAACAAGGAATTTGGATGACATAGACAAAGACACTGTTTAAAACAATTTAAAACTGTACAAAATTATTATTTCTTTTGGAGCGTTGCAGACTCGCGAAACTTTTATTCGCCATTTATTCAAAGCGAATAAAAGGCCCACGAAAGACACAATAAAATGGGGCTCTAATTATTTCCGATCGGTCCAATCCCGGACGAGGGCCTCCTCAAAGGGATAAGGGCCCTCAATAAAGACGCCGAAATGGGCCTTATCACCAGGACGTCCCCGCCACGAGGGCTGCCACGGAACAAGTGAACTTAGGTGAAGATGAGATCCTGCCGAGAACTCAGACCGAGAGATGTGCCGGGAAAATGCGATGCTGCCTTATTTCGTCTGAGGCTACGACAGAATAGGCAACTAATGAAAATTAGTGTAATCAGAAAATATTAATTTGTGTCTGGCTACATCGATTTTCTCGGCGCTTGGCCGTCAGATGATTCTCTGAAAACATTACATGAACTAAGAAGTTGGTAATATTTTCTCCAGAATTTTTTTCAGTATCTTCACAATTTGCCAGTTACGGCGTACAAACGAAAACACATGATTAAAATAGGGACAGATAATAAAAAAAATACCTTTAATGGATGCAGCTTGTAGAATTTTGTATAGTTTTGTCTAATGATTTAGGTATTTCGTTATTGGTTTACATTGTCATGCAGTTCAATGTAGCCGTTCATAAAGAGAAGGTCCCAGCCATGGCATGAAAAGTATAAGAAGGCATGAAAAGTATATCTGTTTGTCTAGACAAAATGTGGCCGTAAAAGCGATTGAAAATAATGTGTGAACGACAGTTTAATAGTTCATTGTATTTATAAATTAAATCAAATTCTAAGTGCTTTATAAACATTGGAAAGCTTCTACATAGTCTGAAAAGCTTTCTGTTAATTGTTCGTCTGAAAAATCTTTGGCCATGCCGTCGTTTTGAGCGCTCTATTAAATCCTAAACTAAAGTGGGAGTGATTTAGATTGTTTGTTAATCGAAGTGAAATTTTAAATTTTAATTTACTATCCATCCGCAATCCTACGATTTTTCAGTGACAGTTAAATTCACTTGGGAATAATATTGAAAATATTATTTTGTTTTATTAAACCGGTAAGCTCGTTCTGCGATAAATTTCTTTTTTGTGTAACTATAGTTTAAATAAACAAAGTAAATATATATTTTTTAAATTGTCTGTATTCGTTGTGTGGTAATTTTATTGATATTTCATAAACTCGCATACGCTTGCCAACGTTGTAAACTTTCACTTGTATTGTGATACAATATGCCACTGAGTCGATAGTACCAAATGAGGAAATCATCTAAAACATATATTTGACTTGAAGAATTTAGATACAAGCTGGTAAAGCATGAAAAAAGAGATGGATTTAAAAATAACGTTCACTTCTTCAGCAACGGTAGAAAATACGACCTTAGAAAACTGTCATTCCTATCAAGTTTTATCTACGAGTTTTTCGATGAAAGATGTACTCCGTGGTGCAGATACAATAAGTAGGAAAAAAAAGAGCTTTTGTTTGCCTTAAAACAAATTGTAATGTGATTGACCAGCCCAAAATATTTAATTAAATATGATAGGTAATGTTAATGTGATCTTAGATTTTCATCTAAGAATGTGATATGTACTTTCTCAAGACTTTATTAGATTATCATAATTATTACAATATCATAGAGAAAGTTAAGTAATTTCAAACTTTGAATTACAATGATTTAGTAAATAAAATTTGGAAATATATTCTGTTTTATTTTGTAGGGTCTATTTGAGCTTTGACAGATATTTAGGGTAATTCGCTTAAACGCTATCGGTCTTCATAAACAACCAGTTTTCTTCCCAATTCTCTAGCAATTTTATGGTTTGGATTCAGTTTACCATGCTATCTAATCAAATGTGTCTGAACATATTTTCATGAATTTTATATTTGATCAATTTTGCTTGGTTGAAATAAAAGCCGATTATATTTAAGCTCCTCCATTTCTTGGGGCCCTTATCTGTTTTCACAATATGCGATGAATGTGTTCCATCTACCGATAGTAAACCTTTTTGTCCGTTATGATTGCTGACAAATATTTTTCTTCCCAATTATGCCTAAAAAATTCAAGAAAAATGCTTTGAATTAGATTTTTTTATTGTGTTCGCCGATTTGGGCAAAGTCAAATAATACATGACTACGATGTTAGTTAGTGTGAGCAGTTTAGGTCTCATTAGGGTAGATAATGCATTGCGGTAATATCGTCGAAGCCAGATTAGAATATTTTACTAGTAAAAATATTATTTTACGGATTATTTGAATTTGTTTCGAGCTCTTACAATTGTCCTAACCTAACCTTAACTAACTGAACTGTCTCCAGTAAAGTCACAACATTACCAGTAATCGTAAGAAATTAAAACAATGGTCAATAATACGTAATATTAAAAAATGTCTAGTCAATCTATTATAATAAGTTTTCACAATGTTACTGAGACATAAATACGTATAAAAACGGGTGAATATTTCAGTTGCTGCGTTGACATTCACGACATGATATATACTATGCATTATGTTGTTGTATTGTCTAATATAACTGCATAAGAGTATACCTATCGTTTCACTGGTATATTGTTCACAGTTAAGGAAATCAACATCTTCGTGTAGGATACTAAAAACGCTAACCAGTGTTATAGGTGGGCCTACCCGCACAACTTTTCATACAAACGTTGAAAGAAGATCATGGCGCTTATTTCTGGTCAGAGATCCAAACTTGTACTCATAACAGTTTAATTTGATCGAACTAGATGTCTGATGACCATTGGCATTGTAAAACAATGTTTGGTTTCTAAGTTATAAGGTCCGTAAGTTCGAATATTTCGCGCGTTTTCTGCAATAACTTTGGAGGTGGATTACGCAATGATAAAGTAAGAATATTCTAAAAAGATTAGTCATCAGACATAGCTTATTTAATCAAGATTTATTATCTATTTGGTTTTCGTTAGACTTTTGACTACAGCGGTCGTGGTTTACTTTTAGTTAAATGTAGTTTTGTAATGAAATTTATCGTTAATCTTACCAAATCAAACACTATGCGCATCGTCTGCTTTGTGGACATGTTGCATCCTCCTCATCACGGAGCCTGTCTTTTTCTTCGAAACAGAGAAGGTCCCAGAGCGCAATAGCACGGTTTTGTACCGTGCCCGCGAATGAGTTAGTCCCGCCGGGATGGGCCACCTTAATTGACTTCCATGCAGTGATATGTAAAAGTACGGTAGTAATATAATAAGTCTATGCTTCTATGTCATCGTTTTACACGCAAGTTTTGGTAAGTAAAAATTGGTATACCTTCAAATAAATTATGTCGGTACATTTACTTTCATGTAATCACCGCCTCTAAGTGGTCGCTCTTCGCGGAAGGTTGTGAAATTTTCCGAGAAGACATGAGGCGGAGGGGAGTGAGGGGGGGGGGGCTCTGTGTGCGATGTTTCGGGAGCGTTCATTGAGGAATCGATAGCCCGTTGGTATGGTTGGTATTCCGGAACTGTTCCGGTCTCTCGTCCAATTGGATTTTCGTCCGAATCCGTTGCTCATGTAATTGATATGTGATCGGGAGAATCTGGCGAGGATGTCTTTCTGTTAAGGTTTATGTGATCGTTGCTTGGGGTGTGCATGTATTGGGGATGTTCAGGGTTTTTTTAATGCAACTTTTTTTTTTAATGCGACCTGACATGGATGGCTAATGCCACACAACTACCGTTATGATATTAGCCCAAAACACCACATTCCCGAAGGAATTAGGTGCCATGCCAGGACCTTCCCTTTATGAGCACGGCTACATTGAACTGGATGGAAAACACGGACAATTTTTCATTGCCGTTTCGACCATCTTTTCATCCAATGCGATGGTACCAACCCGGGCGGGCTTAAACCCTACCACCTAGTAGGGGAAGGGGACCTACAGTTTTACATGGATTCCAAACCATGGAGCAGCTCGCATTCGTGACGAAATGCACTTGTCGAACTCTGAATGACAGTGGTGCAAGTTGGTATTGAACCCGGGCCTCTGGTACGCTAGGCCAGTCCCCGCGCCACTAGGCTACGAGCCGCTCAACTGGACATGACTGACTAATACCGCATCCACCTTCATGATATTAATCCAATATACCGCATTTCCACATGCCATGCCAGGAGCTTACCTTCATGAGCACGGCTACGTTGATCTGGATCGAAAACACCGACAAATGTTCATTGTTATTTCGACCATCATTCCATCCAATGCCTTTACCCCTTCGTATTAATTAGATCCTTCCACTTTGTGGGGGAAGGGGACCTAGTTTTACATAGTTTTCGAATCATGGAACAACTTGCATTCCTGACGAAATGCACTTATCCAACTCGGAAAGAGAAATAAAGTCGTGCATGAACGGGGCGGCTCGCGAGTTTTGAAAAACTTGCGGCTTTTCATACGCCGGAAGGGGGTTTTCTCAGTCATTTCAAACTGAAGGAGTGAAAAGCCGTAAATTGTAAGAGCTTGCAGCTCGAAGCTCGAATCCTAATAAATCTACAAAATAAATTACGTCTTTGAGTAAAAATCTGCAGCCAAACGTTGAAAGTCTGAGTAAAAATCACTTCGACAGAACCAAAATGCACCTCACTCAATGCAGGTTTTGTAAATTATATAATAATGTTTATTAATGTTAATGCCTTTTCCGTATTCAAAAACTTACTCAATTGGAACTGGCGACGTGCCGGTTATGTGATTTAGCAAAGACCCAAATCCTAGCACCCCTAATTTAAGAGCATTTATGGAGAGAGACATCAGAGAGAAGTACGTTGCGATCTGCGCCCTGTGATTTTATTTTTTCATTTTATTTCTTATCCATAGGTAGGATACCTACATTTGGACACGTTATCAATCTGTAGGTTCGATAGGAGCTGACATACAAGCTTCATTGATAAATTGATTAAAAATTTAGTTGCCCCATCTTCAATACTGCCGCTCAGAATTTTGAGTAACTAAAGTATACACATACAAAGTTTTACAAAATTGAGGTTTAAAGTCATACAAAATTATCCTAATAACTAGGTTCGGGTGTTAACAGCCATCGTCATTTTCGATATCATATATCACGTTATCATAAGGATAAATAGAAAATAATAATAATTTAATTACTATCTTCAGGTGTATACAGCCATCGTCATATTGGATGTCATATATCATGTCAATATAAAGATAATTAAAAACCAATAAAACGTTAATTACTATGTTCAGGTGTATAGGTTTACCCCTTCAGAAAATCGAGGTGATGTTACGTACGTATTAAGGACGTTACCTAAGCAATCGAACTAGCTAATGATAAAATATGACAAATCCGAGTGCAGTGTACTGTCTATGGATGATGAATAAACAATAAAACAAGACACCGCAATACTACTCTAGTATTTGAGAGGGAGAAGGGAAGAAATGTGAAAGTTAATGTAAGTGGGGTTATCGGCGGGCTATTTGTTAACCGGCTAGCGTCTCTCTGGGGTAAGTATACGTCTGCTTCCGGAGAGCAGGTGTGGCTCACGGTACCCTCGTCAAAGCGCCAATAACCTCCGCGTCCAACTTTTCTTACATCAATTTAATGGAGAACTTCCGAAGTCATCCGTCCCCTCCGCGCAACGGCGCCATCTCTCGGTTCTTTGGAGAACGCAACGTCCTGGTAATTGAGCCCATTTAGGGTGATTTTGTCGAGGCGTAAAGTGCGCAAAACGTTTGGGTGACGTTGGTTGAACCCTTCAATGGTTGGTTCAATGGTGATTAAAAATAAATAAACAAGCTATCCTCAGAGTGGTCAGTCCGAGCTCTCACCTAAATGGGCGTTAACGGAACTTCTAAGTTACGTAAAAACGTCAAGTGTTTACTAGTTATTCTGTGATTTTACTTCTTCAAGCTGTCAAAGTCAAACTCGGACTGCCGATTTGTATGAAAACGCGAGGTGGTCGTAAACGGCAACGTCAACTGATTTTCGGCAACTACGGTGAGTAAGCTGTCAAATCAAACGCGGACTCGAATGTTACTGGTAATTAGCTTAACGCCCACTGCGCGCGCTCTTCAATTCCTCCATTTCATTTTTTCATTTTCATTTCATTTATTTAAACTTTTTGGTAGTCAAACTACACCAAGTTACGTCACAAAGATCCGCGGATTCGATCAACCCAGTAAAGAAGAACCCGCAAAGAAACTTCACGGGTTTACATAACATATTTTTCCGTCCACAATTATGAAATACATACTTACATCTAAATGCTACTGCCAAACAATTCCTTGGCAGAACAGATTAAGGCAAAGAACAAAGAACAATACATTTGAAAACGCCAGTCGATCGGTTTGGCGTAAACGCCAATTTTGGTGACCACTGGGACTAGGGGCTCAGGTCAGTCAGTCAGGTCAAGTCAGTTCCCACAAACACAAACCGTTCAATACGTCTGCGGCTATGTTTGAGTTTGCCATATAAACGTAGTAAGCCAGACGTTGGGTTGGTAGTTTTATCTATTTTTTACAACGGATTTTATAGTAGGCGCGCTAGATAGCACATCTATTTGCTTTTTTGATCTGAGCGGGAACGGATGGCTAATTTAAAACCTACTGTCATGAATATTCGCCCATCAAATAATTTTCCAGCACGAAATATGTAGTTTGTCTTATTTTATTATATTTATTTATTTATTTTCGGTGAATACAGTACAGTATAGCAGTAATCTAAATAAAAGAAAAAAACGGCCAAGTGCGAGTCGGACTCGCACACGAAGGGTTCCGTACCATCGCACAAGATTTACAAAAAAAAAACACGTTCTTTGTATGGGGCCCCCCTTTAATTATTATTATTTTATAATGTTACCTGTTTGTTATTATAGCGGCAAAATAAATACATAATTTGTGAAAATTTCAGCTTCCTACCTGTTACGGTTAATGAGATACAGCCCTGTGACAGACGGACGGACGGACGGACGGACAGCGGAGGCTTAGTAATAGGGTTCCGTTTTAACCCTCTGGGTACGGAACCCTAAAAAGACCAATTATATTATCTTCATTTGAGCACGGCTATATTAAAACTTCAATTTCTTTTCGTTCTCCATTCCAACCGGCCATAACTTTTTACACCTACATTTTTGAACGGGTTCCAAAACTATACAAACATTCACGTTTCAATCTCGGAAATATAAAGAGGTTTGGCCTTCGAAAGTGTTTCCTAGCATGCAAGGCAGCCTGCCGGTCGCCAACCAACGCAGAATAATTTATGAAGTTTTCATACCCGCCCACCGCACTCTGACACACATTGATTGCACTGAACCGCGCTAATGTATGTGGATATTGGCAGCATTCATTTTATGTTGCAATGGAAAAGACCGTTTCATTAAGTATTTCACTAACCTAACCTAACCTAACCTAACCTAACCTAACCTAACCTAACCTAACCTAACCCATACAATGTTTTTTTTTACACAGAAAGCAAAAAGTATTGCACTTTAAGGCACGAATTCGTCAAAAATATTAAATATAGCCATAGTAGTTGCAGCGAAAACATATTCACAATTTCAGGTTTAATGGTTTCGTTGTAATTGCCGATTAGAAGTATAACACCGTTAGATTGCGCTGTTAAATAAAAATCGTATTTAAATAAATTGTAACGAAACCAATAATCGTGAAATTGTGAAATTGTTTTCGCTGCAAGTAATATGACTACATTAAACTTTTATTATTAATTCGTGGCTTAAAGTGCAATACTTTTTGCGTTATGTGTGCAAACAACTTTATATGGGTTGGAACAGCCTTAAGACTAAATTAGACTACCTACTTAGTATGGATGAAGCATAGATAGCTAACGTCATACAGCGCCATCTCCCGTCACTGCCAGAACTAGTTATTTGTTTAAAATTTTGCCTTGGTAATATCATTGATTTATGTTTAACGTATTGTGAAATGTAGATTGAAACTCCACCTGTGAACTTTTATTTTCCCTATTCAGCACTGGTATGACGTTAGCAATCCTCTTTAACCGATGGTATGAAAGGAATGATTATGACATTCCAGATGTTTATTTAATCTTATATCAGTAGGGTTTTAGCACACCGAAAAATTAAAGTAACTATTCTAACAAATTGGGCGGGACAGTAGTAGGATAAATTAACTAGATTTTTTTAACTGTACATGGAAGGATAATGCCACACATACTGTCATTATAACAGCCCAAAACACTGCATGGGAACTAGGTGGCATGCCAGGACCGGCGTTATATTGCACGGCTGCATTGAGCTGAATGGAAAAAGCAAAAAATTGTAATTACCGCTTCGACCATCGTACATTCGATGCGATTGTAGCATCCCGGACGGAACTAACTATACCAATTACTAATTAAGGATGTTCCGACCCATACAATGTTTTTTTTACACAGAACGCAAAAAGTATTGCACTTTAAGGCACGAATTCGTCAAAAATATTAAATATAGCCATAGTATCAAAATCAAAAATCAAATCAAAATCAAATAATTTATTGTAACATAATTAGGCAATGGTACAGAGTAATCTTACCGCTACCTACAAAATGCTCTTCGTCACGTTGCACCCACATACACAGCGGTCTAGACTACAATTGAAAAGTATTTTAGGTCGTAGAAAGTATTTTCTAGGAGCCAGTTGTGTAAGCGAGTGCAAAATTTTCCATAATCCAACTCTTGTCGGATTTGTTTTGGAAGTTTGTTATAGATGTTAATGCTATTATAGTGAAGGCTTTTCTTATATTTACTTGTGTAATGTTTTTTCTGTGTAACATTACCCTTATTCCTAGTATCATATTTATGTATTTGTTCACTAAACTCTGACGGATTCCTTCTCACGTGCAACGCAGTCTTCTTTATGTAGATTTCGTATACAGTAAGCATCTTTAGTTTTTTAAAGAGTGGAGTACAGTGAGAGTCCCACGTGGAATGTGATATTGTGCGTATCGCCTTCTTTTGCAGCCTAAACACTCTTGAAACTTCTGCGGATCCCCAGAATTCTATTCCGTAGGTTAGTATGGAATAGAAATAACCGTAGTATGCGTTAGTGAGGGTCTCCAGGCCGCAAGATTTTGAGAGTACTTTAAGGCAGTAGCACGCTTTTGATAATTTCTCGCATAGATTGTCGATATGTATATTAAATCTTAGATTTTGGTCTATTGTAAATCCTAGGAATAGTGTTTGTGTTGCAAATTTTATTATTTCACTTTGGTATTGTAGGAATAATTCCTCATTGTCTTGGTTGTGCTGTATACTGAATTTTACACATTTTGTTTTTGAACTGTTGATGAGGAGTCCGTTCGCGCTAAACCAAATATTCAGTTCTGTCAGCATTAAATTAAGTTTAGTTATAAGGTTTGTTGTATCTGATGCGGTAGATATAAAGTTGGCATCGTCTGCATACAGTACAATTAGGATTGCTAGCATGCTCGGGAAGGTCATTTATAAATATAAGGAAGAGGGTTGGGGCGAGAATAGAGCCTTGTGGTACACCAAACTTTGCAGGAAACTTTGAGGACATCACTTCTTCGGTTTTTCCGTTCTGAGAGTTATTATGACTGATTTGTATGTGGAATTCGCGGTTAGCAAGGTAGGTACTAAACCAGTTGAGCGCAACTCCTCTCACTCCATAATGCTCTAATTTGTTAAGTAGGATGGTGTGGTCGACAAGGTCAAATGCTTTGGAAAGGTCCAAAAAAAGGGTAGTACTAGCGAAAAATATTCACAATTTCAGGTTTAATGGTTTCGTTGTAATTGCCGATTAGAAGTTTGACACCGTTAGATGGCGCTGTTAAATAAAAATCGTATTTAAATAAATTGTAACAAAACCAATAATCCTGAAATTGTGAAATTGTTTTCGCTGCAAGTAATATGACTATATTAAACTTTTATTATTAATTCGTGGCTTAAAGTGCAATACTTTTTGCGTTATGTGTGCAAACAACTTTATATGGGTCGGAACAGCCTTAAGGTCCCTTTGAGTTTTTCGTGGAATGCGAACCACGAAAGACCAATCCTTCAGTCGCCTCTCACTACATGACCGAGAAAAAATGCAGGACATGCCGGAATCACCCGGAAAGAATAGAATATCAGCCATTAGAGACGCTTTCTGATTATTAATTACCTTTTTTATGTAAAGGGTCTGCGTAAGTGAGAGATACCTCAAAAGGTGTGTCTTTTTAATTAGTCAATTCGCTCAGAGGCATGGGGTGGGGACTTGATTTCCATGCCAGAGGCATGGGTTCGATCCCCGCCTAGTTCATGCACCGCTTGCTTTCTCTTACTGAGTTGGATAAGTGCATTTGGTCACGAATTGTTCGTTCATATGGTTCGGAATCCATGAACAACCAGCCGCTTTAAAAAATATTTATTTAATAGTGCATAAAAATTTTTTTTTTAAAAGCCACTACCAGTTTGCGTTCTTGATAGTACCTATATGTTAAATCCACTGGGATAGAATCATGGTGTATCCTTTAGAGCCTTATTCGTTGCAACATAATTACGTCTATTTCGGGTATAACAATATTTTAGTGTAGTATGTATTATAGTATTACCATATTTTAGTGTTGTATTATAGTTTTTAAAGATGAAACTAATTACAACAAATAATATTAGAGTAATCTGTGTCCTCTGGAAATCTGTCGAACCCATTTTCAGCATCATTATGAGTGCAATCCTAAAGCTGTGGAAGCAGGAGTCCACATTTAATTAAGACCTTCGCCAGGAATTTATCGAGGGACAATTAATAGAAAGGGCCCAGATGGACCAACGGAGTGGCCTTTGATTCGGAGGAATCCGGCGGCCTTTTGTACTGCCAGATACTGCCTTCAATGTGAAGGCGCCTTAATGAAATAGGATCCGTTAATTAAACCCTTGGTTGATATTATTATTGACACTTTTATCTTAATTTCCGGCACGTAAAATAATACTATTGAGCCCACTGCTCTTCTTCCCGTGCAAGTCGTAAGAACCGACTAATGTATTCGTCGTTTGGGGTTCAGATTCACTAGAAGTCATCTGGCTTAAGGCTGTTCCGACCCACATAAAGTTGCTTGCACACATAACGCAAAAAGTATTGCACTTTAAGCCACGAATTAATAATAAAAGTTTAAAATAGTCATATTACTTGCAGCGAAAACAATTTCACAATTTCAGGATTATTGGTTTTGTTACAATTTATTTAAATACGATTTTTATTTAACAGCGCCATCTAACGGTGTAAAACTTCTAATCGGTAATTACAACGAAACCATTAAACCTTAAATTGTGAATATGTTTTCGCTGCAACTACTTTGGCTATATTTAATATTTTTGACGAATTCGTGCCTTAAAGTGCAATACTTTTTGCGTTCTGTGTAAAAAAACATTGTATGGGTCGGAACATCCTTAAGATAATTAGTGCTAGTATTTTTTGAATCTCCTATACTCCAAGCTCGACACCAACTCGATTGATGACCTCAGATCGAATAAAAGTGCGAGCACACATGATTTGACCCAAAGAAAACACGTTTCTTGCATGGGGGCCCTTTATCGCGGCAACAAAAATAAACACTCTGTGAAAATGTCTGCTGTCTACCTATTACGGTTCATGAGATACAGCCCTGTGACGAACGGACGGACGGACGGATGGACGGACGGACGGACAGCGGAGGTTTAGTAATAGGGTTCCGTATTAGAAACCACATGACCACAGGACCACATGGCACGTCCACTTCCTTTTCTCTTCTCCCTTTCTTCTTTAAAAAAAAACCTTTACATTAATGTTACTTTTACCAGTGGCTGTTGGGCGAATTGTAAAGGACTAGTTTATCATAAATAATAAGATGAATAAGAGTCTAGAATGCGATTTAAATATTTATACAGTTTATAATTAAAATCATTATGTTTTTCGCTTGCAAAATTGATTCTTAAAGAATATCGTGAAAAACTAATTCACATGCCCAGTAACAACTACCAACAATTTACTAACCGCACAATTAACTAAACGTGCTTTATGTATCAGAATATTATTTCGTAATCTCTCATTAAAACTGACTTTGCTAAAATCAATGCATTGGGTTGACTGGATGAAATCACTCTTAGTGATAAGTCCGCCTTTGTGCAGTATTGTTGTTTTGCTGTATGTTTTCTCTGTAATTGTATTTTTGTTTATGCACAATAAAGAATTTATTCATTCATTCATTCAAACAAAGTCATATTTGTACGCATACCTGTGTACACAGAAAAGGCTTTTCCGCAAACATTCCTAACTGTATCTTACTTAATGTTTGTGCCACTCTTTCTCTATACTAGGATCGTGAACAAAAACAAAGCGATTTGACGTTAACCTGGAGCTTCTATGAAAAACGCAGACGTCACACGCCGTAATAATAAGCGGGACATGTCCGCCCCACCCCAAACAAGCGCTGCAGCGCTTCAGTCATTAGACAAGTGTTACTTGAAGCACGCTGGAATATCAAGCAAAGGCTTTTGTTTTGTGTTAGTTTCAGTTCAAAGTGTTGCATCAACAAGTTATTATGGATTTTTCTTCCATGTAATGAATGTATAAATTAATAGAAGAGTCATTTACTAACAACGCTGCCTCTCCCTCAAGGCCCAGGCCGTTGTACACAGAGCCATTAGTGGTCTAGTTATTCTGTTTCAGGCCAAGTGATGCTCCAAAAAATTACGAATCCAAGAGTATGTTTAGTTATTTTTATGAAAATAAACGAATAAACGAAGATTGAAACTACTACTTGAAAACTAGTTATCAAAGCGGTTTTCTTGATTGTAAGATTCCTGATTCCTGAGCACGGAATTCCGAGACTAGGTCTACTGATCGATATCATACGTGTGTTTCAACCCAGTAGCTGGCCAAGTGGTAGTCAGTCCCAATTTATAATCCATGATATTCCAAATCATCTATATCCTAATACAAATTTTAACTATCACAATTAATTTGAGGCATGTTAAGGCTGTCCCGATCCATATAAAGTTGTTTGCACACATAACGCAAAAAGTATTGCACTTTAAGCCACGAATTAATAATAAAAGTTTAACATAGTCATATTACTTGCAGCGAAAACAATTTCACAATTTCAGGATTATTGGTTTTGTTACAATTTATTTAAATACGATTTTTATTTAACAGCGCCATCTAACGGTGTGAAACTTCTAATCGGCAATTACAACGAAACCATTAAACCTGAAATTGTGAATATGTTTTCGCTGCAACTACTATGGCTATATTTAATATTTTTGACGAATTCGTGCCTTTAAGTGCAATACTTTTTGGTTTCTGTGTAAACAAAACAATGTATGGGTCGGAACATCCTTAAGCGCGATCTGCTTATATTTATTTATTTAATAAGTTAAGTGCCTTGTGCACACAATTCATTCTATTTAATATTAAATATTTCCACTTGCACACTTTTATTCAAAGAAAACATTATTAATATTGTATATAAAAAAAGTAGTTATATAATTTATATTGATGAAAGTAAAATTTTGTTCACGAACACGCAAAAAATATAAATGGAATTTAATAATGGTAAAAATGCCATCCTCGTACTTGAGCCTGTGGTACCAGCGTCACCGAACGGGGCCACCACGGTTTGTCATGCCAAAGGAGCGCTAGTCGTTTATCCCGCCTTTACAATATAAATAACATTATAAAAAGAGTACTGGTGACAGCAAACTAGCCCAGCAAATCAGCCGCTCGGATGGTGTGATCTTAGTGCCGTGGGAAAGCGGAAAGGCACTGATATGGGACGCCACATGTGTGGATATCCTACATCCAGGCTACTTCTCGCACGGCCGGAGCTGCAGATGAGAAGCAGCAAATAAACATCGTAAATACAGCTGCGTTTCGAGCAGCTTTGAGTTTTTGGCTTTCACTGTCGAGCGAAAGTTTTTGCTCTAACTTTCGCTTCAACATAAGGCAAACTCTTCAATGAAAGTTCCGGTGATACCAGGTCTAGAGCACATTTCATCCAGCGAATATTCCTAGAAATTCCGGTAACACAGTCAGTATTTTAGGTACAGCTGGAGTTTCAGCTCTTCTAGAATAGGTTTTTTTTAATCTCTAAGTTTAAATGACAATCCTAAATATTCCGACCTATCTAATAAAATGTTTTATTTTTTATTTTAATTAAACTTACGAATGATGTTATCAAACACTATAAAATTTCAAATATTAGAATAATTATATTGAAGGCTATTACGGTATTGTTTGGATGTTGTTTGGTTGTTATCAAAACATTTCTGTAGACTAAAAAGTTGTTCATCATCATTTCGGCTCATACCATGACAGTATTTTACCCTTAGAGCATTTACCAGATATTTACCAACAATGTAAATACATAAAAGAGTGAACGCCAAAATTTAGCTCATTTCCAACACATGGATAAGCAGCAGCATATATAAATTCGTCGAATAGTTATCTGACAGATCATTAGATAGATGCAAAAATAGTCCCTTAGTCCAATAATTTAAAATGCTAACTTATAAATAAAATAATTATTTACTTGGAAATGTATTTAGTTAAATTTGGCTACGAACTGCCATCAGGTACCTAACATCCGTGAAGAAACATAATAAACACGTAGACACGATAAAGTTCAGAGAAAACCACTCACTGGACCCGTATAGAGTAACCTGACTGCGGCGCGCCGGCGGAGTCAGCGTTTCTTTTGTATCGCCTTCTTCAGTATTCAGGTCAAGAAAATCGCTTACCTTCTGTTTCCAGGCGGAAACGCCCGCCGCCCTGCGATATTGTGCCTTCGATAGAAAAACTATTCGCTTATATTTTGCAACAGATGCAGGGGGCGACATTGCCCGGGCAAGGCCAAAGCGGACATTCACAGGCATATTTGATAAATAGGTGACGTGAGTTTTCTCTTGACTCTTGTATGAGTAGGTCAAATATGACTAAATATGTTCGGATTATAATCGTTATTCGATCGGCTTACTGTTCGAGGGCGCGGGTATTTGCATTATATGCCAGAGTTCATAGGTTTGATCCCGGGCCCGTTCAAGAATTTCCCTCAAGTCAAGTCTTGGTACGGTTTCAGTTTCTTTATTTCCTTTAACTAATTTATAATGATAAGTTATAAAATTTTAGACTCTATTAAATACGTTTTAATCAGGTTGCTGGGTATTAATTGATCATTTCACGGAATCCCATCCAACTTGCCACCGATTTCCCATAACTATCCTTGGGACCACCGCTTAAGGTGCAATATGCCATCGCATTGCACCATACCATGTCATCGCGAGCGCATTCGCGACACAGTTATCGAAGAGTATTTCACGCGGCGGTCGCTTCACATTCGAGTCCGTGACCTTGAAAGTTTTTGTGGACATTTTGGCGGGAACCGTGTTCCCGAACCGACCTGGATAGCCCCGTGACGTGTGTCTGCCGTGCTGGGCGCGTTGCTGCTGCTGAATTCGGCACGTGTGTCTGCCTTCGCCGTGCGAGCGGTCCCCCTCTTCCTATGAATCCAGGTTGGTGCCCATTTTAGTCCCCGCCGCATCACAGGTGATACACTTGAATTGTTAAATATAGCATGACTTTTATGTTTCTTAAATATTAAATACTTTATAACAACACCGCTAAGAACACTTTTCTTATGTAACATAACTAGCTTAGGAAACAACAAATATTTCAGTGACACAGTAGAAAAAAAATACATCCCTAATCACTAGTACAAAGTTTGGCATTTGTCTTTCTGTCTTTTTGTTCGCTTTTAAATTGAGAATCACTTATAACCAGTATCCATTGCTGTTTGCATCTTTATGTAACTTGACATGAATGGCTTATGATTTTTAAATTTTTATTGGTAGGTTCGATAACAGGGAGGGTTAACATGGTAAATAATTCGCCATGTGAACAGGAAAGAGAGTGACAAAATCTGACGTTTAGTTGCATTTCGTACCGTGGTAACTGTCAAACGACTTGTTATTCGGCCGAGTGAACTGATATTTACCGGTTGGCATGGTACGAAACTCAACTAAATGACAAGTGTAATTACTCTCTTGACTGTTTACCTGGCGAACTATTAACATAAAAACCCCCCAGAATAGGACATAGGACACATTGAAATACACAAACTTAACACAACATGCATAAAAACAACAAAACATAGAACACATATCGTTAAACACGTTACAAATTTATTAAATTAATTATATTCTAAAAATAAATATGAAGTTTGGCTTAAATTATGCAATACCTACTATCAATATATCAACTTAACACAACTCATAGGAACTAATCCAAACTAAACAACAAAAACTAAGATAAGGGACATAATTTAAGTTTAGATTAAACTTTCCGGATTATTCATTCACCAGTAGCACGGATTTGATTTTAAATTACTTTAAGATTTTATAATAACGTATTCCTTTCACTTGTCCAGACTTAGATCCTAAAAGGTGGAGTTGAGGACTAATAAATATTATTTACCAATAATAAATAATGAATTGCAAATAAAATTTTTGTGTACAGTTTTTTTTAACCTAAAAAAGTAACGCTTTCCCAAATGAAAAAGTCACCAACAAATTCGAGCAATATCTGACAAATTGATAATAAAAATGACACTGAATACTGAATAAAGAAATGATTATAAGAGCACGGGTGCTGCGGCTAGGCTAGTCGTAAAACAATCAGTCGTCCCTCATTACCTCTGCAACCCGACACGCCCTCATTAAGCCGACCCTTGCCGAAACAACAACAGTAAAAACAACATTTAGTACAAAATGTTTTCGTGATGTTATTCAGTCAGCCCCCGCTGCGGTCGTCATGCCACGGCTGCTTGCCGTGAAGGCAGCAATTTGCGTCATTATTTTTAAGGCCTTTCAGAATAATCACCACTTTTCTAAAAAATAATTATGGTTGAGGTATTTTGGAAATAGAGAAATATTCTTTAAATGTTGGTTACATTTTAATTTCGGAAAATAGAGTGGTAACATTTTAAATTGAATATGAACCAGGGAGATCGATTTTTATTTGAGGTTATGCAACGATATCTACGTTGAAATATTCCGTAGGTCTTTTCCTGGCATTCAGTAATAAGGAATCAGGAATTCTGAGCCTAGAAAACCGCTTTTATAGCGATTTTCAAACCGAGTTTTTCGACGGAAAACCTTGATTGATAAAAAAACCATGCTCCCGAATATTTTCGACAATAAAATCGGTTTGAAAACCGCTACTAAAGCGGTTTTCTAGACCCAGGATTCCTGATACCTGAATGAATGAATAATGAATGAATAAATTCTTTATTGTGCATAAACAAAAATACAATTACAAAGAAAACATACAGCAAAACAACAATACTGCACAAAGGCGGACTTATCACTAAGAGTGATTTCTTCCAGTCAACCCTTGGGGTGATGAGGAAAGGCAAATATCTGTAGGTAGGTGACACACCAGAATTTTAATAAAAGAAAAATAATTAACTCCATAAACATACATATACCATAATATGACTGATTACTGAATGCCAGGAATAGACCAGCTGATCAGATATTTTTGGTCTGCATCATTCGTCTGTAACAGAACACGAATCTGAGTCGACGTTAGGCGATCCCCGTGCGATGAACCGACTTAAATGTGTAACCCTTAAAATTTCAAAAAACATTTATAAAACAAGTTTATTTTTATTTATTCTGATACCATACAAAAAACCAAAACGTAGCTCTTTGATTTATTTAATGTGCAAAATTTCAAAAAAAAAAATTTGATAAGAGAAACAGCTAATCCGGTTTTCTGTTTCTGCACATCCCCTCTTGTGTCCCGCCCCTGTGATCAAGACATATGACAAGAAATATGGGCATGATCTTCTTTCCACGTTTGTATGGGGAGTTGAGCGGGAAGGCCCACCTTAAGGTCGGCCCGTAAGCATCAGAAAATTTCGCCTCCCATACAAACGTAGTTTACTAATAATTTGAAAACCACTGTTCCAACTTACTTGATGTTTGGTATCTAATATTAAGCTACAAATATCTGTGTCTGCATGTCTTTGTTTTTTCGGTAAATGTATTCTGGGTCAAACCACAGAGAAAACAAAATTCGTATGAAGATTTTCTTTTTGCTTTCATTTCATTTGGTTTGGATTTTTCAAAAAAACAAAAGCGTGCAGACACAGATATTTGTTACCTGATATTAGATATTAAATATGAATTTAATTTGAATAGCGGTTTCAAAATGATTAGTAAACTATGTTTGTATGGAGAGCATGGCTTACGGGCCGTTCTTAAGGTGGCCCAACCCGGCGGCCTCAACTCATTTGCGGGCACGGTACAAAACCGTGCTGTTGCGCTCTGGGACCTTCTCTGTTTCTAAGAATAAGACAGGCTCCGTTATGAGGAAGATGCAACCTGTCCACAAAAAAGACAATGTGCATAGTGTATGATTTGGTAAGATTTACGAAAATTTTAATTTCAAAACGACTTATAGCTAAAAGTAAACCACGACCGCTGTAGTTAAAAATCTAACAAAAACCAAATAGATTATAAATCTTGATTAAACAAGCTATGTCTGATGACTAATCTTTTTAAGATGTTCTTACTTTATCATTGCGTAATCCACCTCCAAAGTAATTGTATAAAACGCGCGAAAAATCCGAACTTTCGGACGTTATAACTTGGAAACCAAACACAATTTTACAATGCCAATGGTCATCAGACATCTAGTTCAATCAAATAAAGCTATATTGAGCAAAATTTTGGATCTCTGACAAGAAATATAGGCGTGATCTTCTTTCCCCTTTTGTATGGGGAAATGAGCGGGTTGGGCCACCTTAAGAACCAGCTAAGAACAATCGTGGCGCCATCTACTTAGGCGCACACACCCTCTCAGCCACTGCACCACGGCGCTATTCCATACAAAAGAACGGCCCTCGCCGGCTGCTGGCGCGGTCGCAGTGAGCGGACACGTCGCGAGGCTACTGCCGCCCAGAGCCGCCTCGTAATAGAGATAAATTCACGATCCCTCTCCCCTCACACCTCGCTTCTCACCCCCCGCGCGCTCAACTGAGCCCGCGGAGACTTGCAGTCCGTCCGGCGAGGCGGCTTAGGTGAGTAAAGGGGATGTGAATATCTGTTTCCTAAGGATTTTTAGGGTTCCGTACCCAAAGGGTGAAAACGGAACCCTATTACTAAGCCTCCGCTGTCCGTCCGTCCGTCCGTCCGTCCGTCTGTCACAGGGCTGTATCTCATGAACTGTAATAGGTAGGCAGCTGAAGTTTTCACAGAGTATGTATTTATTTTGCCGCTTTAACAACAAATAGGTAAAATTATAAAATAATCAATAATCAAAAAAGGAGGGGGGGGGGGCATATAATAAACGTGATGTTTTGTGTTAAATCTTTTACTATGGTACGGAAACCTTTGTGTGCGAGTCGGACTCACACTTGGCCGGTTTTTTGACATAGTCATGAAAAAAAAATAAGGTAGCCAACATGATATCAAATGTTAATGTTATATCGTTATCGTTATGTATATTTGGTCCTCAGCACAGCCATCCATACCGGTTTTTCATAAAAAAAAATCTAAGGGATTCACTCTTGCAGGTATCTTTAAAAATACCGAGATAGGTATACAATTTCGTAGTGCGTGTTTATAATTCTTCTCCTTCTAAACGGCTTCATCACATTTTTTTGTGCTTACAGGATCACCTAGGTTGTTCGCTGTTATTGAGAGGTCTAGATGTTTTTAACTGACCGTTAAATAACAGCCCGCGAAGGTTTCTGATCACTTTGCCTCGCTCCACTCTTGTGAATATCCAAATGGAAATTAACCTTTTTATCTTAAGCTAGTATAAAATAAGATTAAACGGTTGGTTAGTTTTCTTATACGTGCTATTCCATCGTCAGAATATAGAATTATTGGAATGATATTTTTTAAATGTAATAATTCATGTTATTGTAATGTTCCGATAATAAAACATTTTTTGAGTAATGTGAATAACTCAAAATACAGAAAAAAAAAAATCGTCTGCTCGGAATGAAATCATTATTTTTTAAAGAAGCCTTTGTTATTATCCTGCCCATATGAAAAAAAAACAATACGTAGAACCGTTTTGCTCCGTCTCAACCCAACAAACCGACAAACACACTTTCGCATTTATAATATTTTAGGGAACTAAGGATTCAATGCATTTAAAATACAATACAAATATATTTCAAAGATATGTTATAAAATCTGACAGTGAAGATTCATACTTTCAAACGTTTGCTTAATAAATAAATACATCAACCTTAAAACGATTTTCAAGAAGCTAAAAGCGCGTTCTGATGGAATGTACTTTCCATATATTTTGGGAGCGGAAGTTAGATAAAGGAAAAATAACTTAGCGTCTCCTTAACTGTGTTGGAAAGAGATCCGAGAGAACGAAAAGCGGCTTTGCGAGGAGAGTTTGCAACGTATTTCCATGCAGAGTGGACAGTTAGCTTGAGATATGGGTGGAGAGTATTAACATTACTTTGAAGTTAAGTTTCCCATGGAGTAGTAACTAGCAAGAATATGATTTCCTAGTTACAGATTTCCTCGCACCAAATAATTGAACGAACAAATTCTACCAACAATTTTCTCATAGTTGCATAGGGTGGGTTTTCATGAAAGAACGAAATAATGAATGCAGAGAAATGCTTTTTAGAGAAAATTTTGCCGGAAATTTTCGTAATTTTATGATATTAGTGAGGATAATGGAAACGTCAAGGAGTTTAACAGTAAGCGCATTGAGTGCCATGGATGCAAGAAAATATATCGTAGTATTTGCGCTGATCATTCATAGCGGCATAATTTTTTAAAGCGAACAAGACAAAAGTCGAATATTAAAGCAAAAATGTGGGCGAAAATATATTTTGAATAACCGGTAGTCTCGGGTATCTTGTTCGGAATCAAACTTCAGATCCCTACCCTACTTAATAGGTGCTAGGACGTACTAGGACCCCACCCTGATTGGTATGATCGCACTGATATAAGAATGAAAGATGGTCGAAGCGGCAATGAAAAGAGAGAATAATGGCGTTTACTCAGTGACCGATGAGGCGTCGGTTGACGCCGGGCCGTCGGAAGAATACCCTATCCTCGTGTGAATCCAGTTCTAAAGGTTAGGTTTCTTATCACTTGAAATTCCACTGGTTTCCTCTGCTTGTAGCTCGCAATCACCGTCACTTCACGTTCGGCACAATATCCCTTACTCCTATATGGACGGCATTGCTAAAGCCAGATGCCAAACACGTGGCTCTAATGTCGACAATTCCCAATAAAAATGCGACCTCTTCTCTCTCTCTCGAAGGCTTTCAAAATCACTCCTGATAGCACATGCCCACCGGAAAATACAACTCAATCTGTCACGACACTGACAGACCGAGGCCAATGACCCCCTAATGTTTTTTTGTCAGGGGATAGGCAAAGGTGTGTTTGTGAACCATGTAGATCACAGTCGTTCGTAGCAATTTCTGCTATAACTCCCCAAATATAGGAAGTTACTAGCCATAACTGTATTGGCGATCACAATACGAAGTTATTTATTTAATCCCATATAAAACTTTGTAAAAAGGCTATAATTTGTGAGATAATTATGAGACAAAGTGCAAAAAGTTGCTTTTTGTAAATGGCCACTTTTTGCACACATCCTCAGAATGATCTACGCGATTCCAGCTTATTTATGTTATTGTTGAATTAGATTAAATACACAACAGAATAATGTGTTCGCAACTACAGTGATATATTAAAACTGCCTATGTTTAATGAGTTATTGGGGAAATAAATAGCTACGAACGACTGTTGCGCCATCTACTTTGACGCGCACACCCCTTAAGTTTACATGACACGGCTGTGACTTTGCCTATCCCCTGACAAAAACATTAGAGTGTCATTGGTCCCGGTCTGTCAGTGTGGTGACAGATTTAATTTGTATTTTTCGGTGGGCATGTGCTAGCAGAAGTGATTTTTAAACCCTTCAAGAGAAAAGAGGTTGCATTTTTATTGGGAATCCGCCCCTTAACAACAAGTTTCTCCAGATAGTGCAGTATCCGTAGACTCGCAATGGTGTTTTCGCTTTTGTCGTTGTCAAATTCCATTACCGACCACTCGAGCACACGGCACCGCCGCCGCCTCGTCGTCGCGCACCGACCGCGCCGGGGGGCGCCCGGGGGCCCGCGGCCGCGTGTAAACACGCCGGACGCCGCCCCGGGGACGAGTTCCGCGGAAAGGGTTTTCTTCCAGGCCGTTACCGGACGATAACATGGTTAAATATAGTCTCGCTCGGTAACAAGACGCCGCGTCATTGTCGGCCGATTGGGATTAATATGAAATGTATTTCTTGGAGTTCACAAGTTATTAGGGTTTCGTTGTCGGCTAGGACTCGTATAACTTCGTCATGTTCGTCCTTCGGAACATTTGCGTTGTAATTATCAAGTGTCCCAGCGGTCTAATTCGGCTTGCTTAGCTTGCTTTGAGCGGCTCTTAGCCTAGTGGCGCGGGGACCGGCCTAGCGTACCAGAGGCCCGGGTTCAATACCAACTTGCACCACAGTCTTTCTCTTTCAGAGTTCGATAAGTGCATTTCGTCACGAATGCGAGCTGCTCCATGGTTCGGAATCCATGTAAAACTGTAGGTCCCCTTCCCCTACTAGGTGGTAGGGTTTAAGCCCGCCCGGGTTGGTACCATCGCATTGGATGGAAAGATGGTCGTTTTCCATCCAGTTCAATGTAGCCGTGCAATATAAAGGAAGGTCCTGGCATGGCACCTAGTTCCCATGTGGTGTGTTGGGCTAATACCATGGCAGAACTTGTCGTATTAGCCATCCATGTCCAGTCACATAAAAAAAAAAGAATTGATATGAAACGCGCTCCAAATAAAAAAGACTAGTAATCATTTCCCGGAAGTTACGTTACAAAATGTTTCTTTAAAACAGTATTTTTTTTCTTAAACTTAACTTTCAATTAACATAACAATAGGTACACTGCATCTCTAGCAGCTATTCATGTTGCAAACTTCAGCTTTGTGTCATATCTCCGGAATTTCTAGTTCTAAACGCGTCATGTTGATGCTCAAATGAAATATGAAATATGCGTAAAAACGTCTCTTCTTTCGGGTAATGTAGGACTAACCATTTCATTATACCGTTGGAAAAAGACACATAGGTTAATTTCTGAGGCACTATTACCTTCGAGCATTTCAATCACAAATTCAATCATTCTTTTATTCTCCTTTTCGTAGTTTCGAAGAAGTAAGCTTGTCGTCACAACCTCTCGTAAGGAAACTCCGTAATTTTCCCAAAACCGGAAGCGGTCGAGCCTGCGATCCAATCTCGCCGGTCGCGTCCGGCACATTCCCGGAAGTTGGCATTTAAATTTATGGATGCCAACATCCGTTACGATTTTAAGTGGATCTGTCCAGTTCGAAATTCGAATTAGTTTGCGAAAATATTTTTTTAAAGTATTTCGAGATTACGCGCCAGTGCTGCTTACCTCTGTCATTTTGGTGGCATGGTGTATTTGCACACGGATATGTTTTTACCGTCGGATTTTGCTAGAGACCATTAAACTAAAAAAACAACAAGAAGCGCCATCAGAGTCAAACTTCATACAAGCAATCGTTTCAACTCGTTTTCCCCTCCAGCCTATGGTGATGCCTTCATGATTATTTTTTATTCCCGCTCTCAGTTTTTATTTTTAATCGGCGTTTTGCCATCTAAATTATTCATAACATACGCAAATTACTATTTATCACCAAATATAACATATTAATATTCAATTAACACACAAAACATTATGCAAATAAGGTATTTTAAAATTGCAACTTTCGTATTAATCCTCATGTCAGAGATCTTTTTGTTAATCTGGTATCACTCAGTTATCCGTCCTATTCTGTTGCATGAGAGAGAGGGGGACTTAAATAGGAAAATCATGTATGCTAGAAAGGGCGCGCACTTGTCTGAGAGAACACCATCCTCCGGTGAACGCGATACACACACACTCACACCACAAATGCATGACTGACAGAGACCTATAGCGAAGTACTTCATAGGATATACGTAAGCTAGAAAGAGATACCGGCTTTTCCGATAGTTTTGTCGTTCGATGTCGGATATCATGATAACGAAACCGCGGCGTACGCCATACTTGCTACACATATCACCATAATATAACGCCATTTGACAAAATTTGATAGCAAACCTGTGATATGTGATCCCATCTTCCTTCTTGGCTTTCCCATTATAGTTTTAACATTTTTACACTACAAACGACGGCATAATTCTTCCTTTCTTCTACCATAGATCAGCACCTATACAATCGGCAAACACGCGCGAACGCCGTGACGGGTGTATCGAAACTGACAGTTTGGGTACTCTAAATTGTTTCAATTAGAGTACCTGACTTGACACGCAGGGGAAACTTCAGAAGTTTTTATATCGATGCTAGAGACCCATGTCTGCGCATCTGAACTCTCATTTCCATGTTGTATATGTCCGAACCGCCTTGGTGTTGCAACCGTTACTATTTAAAGTGGCTCTGTCCAGTTCGAAATTCGAATTAGTTTGCGAAAATAAATGAACATCCCTACTTATTTTATGGCATGAGTCTCTTTTCTAGCATTTGTGTTTTAATATTGTTTTTAAAAGATATTTTTGTTGTTGACAATATTTTTTTTGTTGGCATGTTGAAACTAGCAGCTCTATGTAGAGCGCGCTACGGTCGCTACAAAATAAATTTCCGATGTTGAGGTCGTGGCATGAAAAGCTGGAAATCTCAAACGAATTTCGCACGTGTTCAATGTTCTTGGTCGATATTCCAATATGTTCGTCGTCATGAATGCGACTGACTTTATGGTTCAGAACTGTGTTTACTTCCCCAAAGAACTTAATCCAATTTAGAACTGGGAGCCCATTCAGGTAAGAGTGAGTACGAATTCGTCGCTAAATATTGGTTGGGGAAAAAGTTTCTTCGCATTTTTTAAGAAAATTCAAAACATTTTTTAATATGGTTTATTTACATTTAACTAATGTATGTAGGTACCATTTTGTTCGATAACTTTTTGCCATCTTGTAGGTAGGGACATGATCCCATTGCTATAGAAATATTGGGACTTCTGATCAATATACCGCGACAAGTGGTTTTGGCAGTCCTCTCGTGATGTTAACCTGACACTGCCTAAAGAATTCTGAAGAGACCTAAACAGGTGGAAATCTGAAGGTGCAAGGTCAGGACTATACGGCGGATGCATTAACACCTCCCAGCCAAACTCTCTTAGTTTTTGCTGAGTGGCTAAAGATGTGTGAGGTCTAGCGTTATCATGATGAAAAACCACACCCCTTCTGTTGATTAATTCCGGCCGCTTTCTCTCAACTTCTTGCTTTAATCTCATCAGTTGTTCGCAGTAGAGTTCAGAATCGACGGTCCTGCCTGGTGGTAACAGCTCATAATGAATAATGCCCTTCCAATCCCACCACACACACAGCATCACCTTGTTGCGAGTTAACCCGGGTTTCGCCACAGTCTGTGAAGCTTGACCGGCCTTTGACCACGACCTTTATCGCACGTTCTTGTCGTACGTGATCCACTTTTCATCACCAGTTATCAGCTTTTTCAAAAATGGTTCGGTTTCATTATGTCGTAATAAAGAATCACAAATGAGTACACGGTTCATTAGGTTTCTTTCAGTGAGCTCGTGAGGTACCCAAATATCGAGCTTTTTTGTGTACCCAGTTTTTTTCAAATGCGCCAAAACTGTTTTGTGGTCAATTCCTAGTTCTTCAGCTACGTCGTAACTACTGATATGCCGATCTTGCTCCACTTTTTCAAAAATGGCATCCATTTTATCCGTAATAGGGCGACCAGAGCGACGTGCATCTTTGACATCAAAATTTCCGGATTGAAAACGCTTAAACCAAATTTGTGCTACTCTCACAGACACTGCACTAGGTCCATAAACATCGCAAATTTTTTTCGCGGCTTGCGTTGCATTTTTACCTTTTTTGTAGTAAAATTTTAAAATGTATCGAATTTCTTCATTAGATTCACTCATTTTGACAGTACGAAAAACAAATGAGAATCACACATTTTCCTAATTTGAATTTGGAATTATGTTCTTTAAAATTTAAGCTTTCAATGATACCAAAACCAGCCAGATACAAATAGTATAGCCAAAGAGATTTTATTACAAGTTCATACATACTATAATGCGAAAAGACTTTTTCCCCGACCTATTATTAACACACTTTTTGAAATAGTTCATGTTTCCACACTTCTTGAACATCATTTTAGTTTCCTAAAAATCTGGTTCGTCCCATAAATACCTTAAAAGTATAAATAACAGTTCCGTTATTTAAATAATAATATACATCCCAGCTATTTTTAGGTTAACTCAATCCCAAACTTGAATTCACTCTTACCCGAATGGGCCCCTGGTACCAGTGATATGTTAGAGTTTCCTTCCGACGCAACGGCTTATTCTAGCGCATCCAACGAGAGCGCATCAAATCGACCGCTTGAAACCGCTCGCTAAACACCTGGGTTTTTTTAGAGCCCACTTAAAACTGAAGGTCCCTTTCTTGCTCGAAAGGTTTTCTTTTTATGTGACTGGACATGGATGGCTAATACCACACCTTCTGTCATGGTATTAGCCCAACACACCACATGGGAACTAGGTGCCAAGCCAGGACCGTCCTTATATTGCACGGCTACATTGAACTGGATGGAAAACACGGACAATTTTCATTGCCGCTTCGACCATCGTTCATCCAATGCGATGGTACCAACCCGGGCGGGATAAACCGATAAGTAAGGAAGGGGACCTACAGTTTAACGTGGAATCCGAACAACGGCTGGCCTCTCTCAACGGTCGAATGGTCACCCATCCAAGACCAGACCGGACCCAGCGTTGCTTAACTTCGGAGAGCGATCGCCGAAGTGTCGAGCCACTGGGCCATTGAGGCTGACATAATGTGTGGTATATAATAACCCTTATTGCATGCATCCCACAAAGCTAAGACCGGGCATTATCGTTAGTTAACATTTTACGAGTGTTAAAAGCTGGTGAATAGAGCACATCTAAAACTGAATGCCCCTTTCTTGTTTGATAGGTGGTATATAAAAACCCTTATTGCATGCATCCCACAAAGCTAAGACCGGGCATTATCGTTAGTTAACATTTTACGAGTGTTAAAAGCTGGTGAATAGAGCACATCTAAAACTGAATGCCCCTTTCTTGTTCGATAGGTGGTATATAAAAACCCTTATTGAATGCATCCCAAAAAGCTAAGACCGGGCATTATCGTTAGTTAACATTTTACGAGTGTTAAAAGCTGGTGAATAGAGCACATCTAAAACTGAATGCCCCTTTCTTGTTCGATAGGTGGTATATAAAAACCCTTATTGCATGCATCCCAAAAAGCTAAGACCGGGCATTATCGTTAGTTAACATTTTACGAGTGTTAAAAGCTGGCGAATAAAGCGAGATATAAATACCGATAGAGGCCGCTCCATCGATAATGGCCGCCAACCGTTTAACGGCTCGGGGAAGAAATTAATGTTTGAAGCAAGTTGATTAAATTTTAGCTTCGTTAAAATTTGCATATTGTTGTGCGGCATTTTTGCGGAATACTGTTTAAATTGCTTGTTTTCTTCGCGTCTGTGAAAAAGGATCAGCAATCTTTTAATTTTGAAAAAAAGGCGGTAGCTTAGGTTTGTTGATGTGAATATGAAAACCCAATTGTGATCGTCTTTAGGAAAGTACTGCTTAAACACTACAGCATCATAGCAAATTTTCACATCGTCATTTCTACTAAAAGTAGGTACCAAAATAATCGTGGTGTGAAAAGCCAAGCCTACATTTAGTAGTGATTAAACAATATTATTTCCTTTTCCACAATTAAAAAAGTATGTATTGTTTACTACCAACTTTTACTAATATTTAAACTTACTACGATTGGCTTTTTGTTAAAATTGCCGCGTTGAGAATACGAGTTCAAATATCCAAGAATCATGAGCGAAACTCTTGGCTGGTGTAATAATACAGGTGCGTTAATTTTTCACACAAACATCGGGTTCGAATCCTCACTAATAGAAACTTTTTTTCAAAAATCTTCGCTCGTTTTTAGGGTTTCGTACCCAAAGGGTGAAAACGGAACCCTATTACTAAGCCTCCGCTGTCCGTCCGTCCGTCCGTCTGTCACAGGGCTGTATCTCGTGAACCGTAACAGGTAGGAAGTGGAAATTTTCACAGATTATGTATTTATTGTATTTATGTATATAACAACAAATAGGTTACATCATAAAATAATAATAATTAATGGGGGGCCCCATACAAAAAACGTGTTTTTTTTTTTGTAAATCTTGTGCGATGGTACGGAACCCTTCGTGTGCGAGTCCGACTCGCACTTGGCCGGTTTTTATTTGTATCAAAAGCGACCCCATGAGCCCTTTGAGTGTTTTTCGCTATCCATACTAATATTATAAATGCGAAAGTAACCCCGTCTGTCTGCCTGTTGCGTTTTCACGCCTAAACCGTTGAACAAATTTTGATGAATTTCGGTACAGACATAGTCGGGACCTGGGAAAAGGACATAGGCTACCTTTAGTGACGAAATTTACACTCGAAGGTATTGAAATAGGGGATGAAAGTTTGTATGGAGAAATCATATATTATCCAGGAAATGATTGGGCCCGACATCAGTTCAAAACCAAATTGAGCGAAGCGGAGCCGGATACCGCAGCTAGTTTCTTATAGTTTCATTTGGCCATGTAAAGTGTTCCTTAACACTTGAATGAAAGTGTGCAGGGATATAGATTTAAGTCATTAAGGGGTATTTTAAAATTCTGTATTTTTTTAAATATTTTTTTAATCCTTGCAATTCTGTCACCGAGACTCCTGGAACCGGACGACCCTGGAGGTGTTACAAGAATTCGGGAGGATATTGCAGAATTTCCGTTCGGAAGTCGCAGCTTTTTTCCCGTTGTTGAAACGTGCGATTAATTAATGACCTCCTCGGGAAATGGAGCTCGCCATCAAGGGCCGAGGGGAGGTTGGGTAGTCTAGTGCGAGGGAGAAGTAGAATGAAGTTATTTAGATCTCTTTCGCTTAATTGTTTGTAACATTCCAAAAATATGTCTGTATCTCAGCACCATAGATGTACATTGTGCAGTGCAGGGTGCAGTTTTATCCTTTCTGCGCCGTGCCGCGCTTAGCATTAAAAAACCTGACAGACTCTCTTATAACTGTTAAAGGAAAGAGGAATGTTAAAAATGTTATGATGTGATGAAGATATTTAATGAAAAATAACGACGATGAAAATGTCCGTATTTTCAATTTAGTCACGCCCTATAATAAAGTTCCTGTCGTGACAATTAGTTTCCATGTGAATTAATGAATGAATTAATAAATTATTTATTGCGCAAGATATAGAAAAAAAAAACAACAATTCAAAACAATAACAAAATTGCACCAAGGCGGACTTATCACTAAGAGTGATTTCTTCCAGTCAAACTTGGTTCGTTGTTCTATGATAATGACAGAAGTGCGTAGTATTAGACGTCCATATCTAGTAAAATAAAGAATACCTTATGGCAAGATAATCTAGTTCCTAAGAAACTAGTTACCATGCATTTTGAGCTTTAATTATATTAATTATAGTGCAGAATCATGATTTCATATGACGTGTGATAAAGACGCAGTCTATGCAGAGGGATTACCCTAAGTGCCGCTCGTTTTGGCCATTTTCTAGCACAGGCTATAGGTCTATTTTTTGCGAACATCTTGATAATTTGAGGGACGTCAAAGATTTAGACCAAACTGTAAAGTAGTACCACTTATTACAATGTTAAATTATTAAAAACGTTACTACTGTCATTTGATGTACTCTTACTAATCTATTTACATTCTCAACAACGAACAATGCCGTTCTTGGTCAAAAGATAAGATGGAGAATGCCATGTTTGCAAAACTTCTTGGTGAAATATTCAACATTCGTGAGAAAATGCCCATAAACAAACAAACATGCAAACAGATTGCATAACATGCAGCGAATTTTATTACAGAAAAATAAAAAACCGTCTTCAGACGTTAATTGAAACGAATTAGATTTTTTTTTAAAACAGTTATTATAAATGCCCACAATATCTCACTTGAATGTTTTGCTTTGCTTTGCATTAATTAATTTCTTAGCTTGCATCAATCTAGTTAAAGTTTACATCTTCAGCCATGATGAACGAAAGCGTCCTAGCCATCTCAAAGGAATTCCTTGAAAGGACAAATAGCAATATTACCTTCTTAGATATTATTCTTAGTGCTACATTAGCATAGCGCTCCGGGGCAGGAAATTAGGAATATTTCCGTGCTGTCACAAGTCTGACACAAACGAAGTGACTTCGCTCGCAGATGTAATGAATTGTGAGAGACATTTCGCCCCAAGGAGTTTTAATATGCACCACTAGTTTTTTTAAAATAGAGCAGCAAATAAAATAATAAGAATAGTTTTATGTATTCTCAATGAAACTGAACGAACGATGAGAAATAGCATGAGAGCTTAGAGTTAGGTTATTACTTATCCTTATAGACTAGGAGGTCGCGACAAATATGGTAACGATAACGTAAATGGCTGAAACTGGGTTCACGGGATAAAGTACAACCCTCTGAAGCTAAATGTGTCAGTCTGCCTGTTCCAAGTGGTTGCGTTACGTAGATAAGTCGCCTGAAAAAGTAGTTATGGTGACAAAAAATACATATGATAAGGTAAATGGATGCAAATGACGAAGCATGAAAGTATCAATACATACTTGCCTAGCAATACAAAAACTGAACAAATCTTTGGTTGCATTTAGTAGTTATAGGCGATTTAGGTTGAGACGACCTTATCACTATCCTACTTATTTATCTTACAAATCAACCTGTCTGCTAGCTAACTTATATCAAGTCTCGCATAGCCCATACTTATAAAGGTCTAGTGCTGCTACTTAATTAACTAATATCTGGAATTGGCCAAAGTTATTAACTTGTGATCGTCTAGTAAGTTATGGGCCATGGAGATTTGAACTAGTGTCACTCCTTGGCCGCCATTCCGTCTGTTAGACTTCTTTAGTGTGATTGAATGGATATAAATTGAATGAAATTTTAAGTACAAGAATATATCAATTTAGAATGGACGTTTCTACCTGCCGCCACGTAGAGGCGAGAGACTATGGGCAGGCGCCTAATGTCATGTCTGTCATCGGCCGAGTCATGTCAGCTATCTTAGGTCTAAGACATTTGACTTCCTGACACTAGCTACAAGCTTACACAGTTATACAAAGCAAGACCTTATGCTAACTTAGGTACTAGAATTATTCTATGTTTTTGCCCGCGCTTACAGCGTAAAGGGAATTTTCCCCGATGACCTTACTGGAAAATTGGCGGAATAGATTCACAACGGCCCACGCCGTGGAAAATATTACACAACCACTCTGTCCCGATGTCCTGCTGGAAAATTGGCGGAATAGATTCACAACGGCCCACACGGTGGAAAATATTACACAACCACTCTGTCCCGATGTCCTGCTGGAAAATTGGCGGAATAGATTCACAACGGCACACGCCGTGGAAAATATTACACAACCACTCTGAAAAATCCGTCGAACCGTTATGATAATTGTATAGATTAGGCACCTAGAGCAAATTGGCGGTTTCCATCTCTACGGCGGTCGCCGTGGACTTCAACATAGCCGCTCAGTAAAATTCCGTCGCAACCGTCCGTAATCGAATTCCGGACGGTTTCGACGGAACCGTACCGCAAAATAGGGCATCACGCGAATGCACCTAATTCCGACAACGCGCGACGGTAATTTATCCGGTTACATCAATAATATCAATCTAGTAATAAAACAGTGTAATGAAGAGAGCACTCATCCTCTGCAATCTGCTTGCAACACGATCCCACCACCTCGTACAGTTGTAGATGTCCTCAGGAACCAGTCTTTCATATCACAACCCCAAAGTACGACCCCTGAGTATTAGCAGTACTTCTCGCTTTGTTTATAAATACTCTCTTTCATAATATCCATTGGTCCTGCTCGGAGAGCTTCTTGGCAATTTGCGTTTTCTTTTAATTACTTCCCTAATGAATAGGAAGTCCCTTCGTCGAATCGCTTTTTGTTTTTAATAAAAACTCTCTCTCTACCCTCATCGTGCGCTTTTTGTGCTAACTTGTTTGCCGATGTCTTAATTTGCTTGTTAGGATTTCCATTAAAATGAATGTGAAATAATTTCGGAGATTTTCTTTAGGAGTTTAATTTTGTGTTTGCGTTATCGTCGTTACAGTATCTTCTGTGGACTTATTATTCTGTCACGTTTACCCTGAATTGTGTGTAAACGAAGTCAATTATGTACAATCTAATATTACGTCGACAGTGATAAATTGTTGGATTTATTGTTGTTTCATAAAAGTAACAAAACTTTAATAGTCACATATTCATTACATTGTTTTATTATTCTATGGAATAATTTCCATTTGTGAACAGAAAAATGTAACCGGCCAGGTGCGAGTCGGACTCACACGCGAAGGGTACCTATTTTTAGGGTTCCGTACCCGAAGGGTGAAAACGGAACCCTATTACTAAGCCTCCGCTGTCCGTCCGTCCGTCCTTCCGTCCGTCCGTCCGTCCGTCCTTCCGTCCGTCCGTCCGTCCGTCCGTCCGTCTGTCACAGGGCTGTATCTCAGTAACCATAACAGATAGACAGCTGAAATTTTCACAGAGTGTGTATTTATTTTGCCGCTATAACAACCAATAGGTAAGATTAAAAAATAATTAAAATTAAAGGGGGCCCCATACAAAAAACTTGAATTTTTTGTAATAAATAAATTTACGATGGTGCGGAACCCTTCTTGTGCAAGTCCGACTCGCACTTGGCCGATTTTTGTATTTTACCTGTTTGTTGCTATAACGGCAAAATAAATACATACAATGTGATCATTTCAGCTGCCTAAATATGGATCATCAGATACAGCCCTGCGACAGACGAACGGACGGAAGGAAAGTGGAGGCTTAGTAATAGCATCCTTTGGGTGCGGAACCCTAAAAAGATGCACTATTTTTGCGTATTTATGCATTTTCAGAGAGCGTCAGTCTACGTTACAAGAATTTACTCCACATTTTATTCGATAATGAAAACTATTCCATCACTCTATCCATATGTGTATCCTTTGTAAATGTTAATCGTATCGTTTAGCATTAAAGTGGCCATCGGAATGAAACACTCTCGCCGACTTTGCTCTACCACTGCGAATATCTCTTCCTAATCCGGTAAGCACTGGACTAAGACAACAGATTCAAAGATCATGCTACAAAATGAAACATATGGCGCGGTTTCGTCGGACCGACCCCTGCTGAATTCTGTTATTATTAAATTACAAGACGAACAGTCTTGTAATTTAATAATTTCTCTCTGTATTAATACATGGCACGTTTATATGTAAGTAAAGACGAAAATTGCCAAAAATACCAGAGTGACAAAGATCACTATCTGAATCTCCTGCAGTCACAGTTGCCTGACGGGGAAACAGGACTCAAAACGTATTCATATGAGTTATTCATAAAGACAAACAAACTGTAAAAATGTAATACTTTTATCTTACAACCAGAGCTTTGTAGTTTGTTAGTTACTATTCTAAAAATGTATAAAAAAATTCGAACGTGAAGCGTCATTTTCCATAAAATGGTAAACAGTTCAACATAAAATGGTTGAGAATCGAATAAATAAGGTTTCGATATGAAACGAATGTAATTAGTATAAAAGTTAATGTTTTTTATGTCCGTAACTTTTTGTTTTTTTTTTTAATTTCATGTTTCTGCAGCGCGGGAAGTAACGATGTTAACAGGTATTTTCCATGCATGAAACGGCTTTTACCACGCCACTCTGACCCATACTTACTATAATAACATTCCGAGTCTCGTATTCGCCTTAAATAGTAATTTTTTGTAAATTTTAAATGCAGCAACGGTGTAATTCTATGCATATATTTGGTAAAATTGTCTACACACATTCTTTCTGCTACAGACCTATCTACCAAACAAGGGACATTACAAATGATATAGCACATTATGACACATATCCTTGGCTTAGATTTATACCGTGTCGCTGTGCACAATATTTTGAAAACTTACTTTTTTCGCCAACGCCGAAACATTGCCGCTAATCACGGCATTGTTAATTGTGAAAATATCAAACGAAATTTGGTTTTTATTAGATACTAGCAGCCCGTCCCGGCACGGGCATAATATCATTTAAAAAAATATTATTTTGAACTATTTACAGGCAAGCTCCCGCCGCTCCGGCCGGCCGGTACCGCCGCCGCAAACGATACGTCCCGCAGTTTTTAAATCTGTAATATCTTTGAAAATATTCCTTTAAATCATATGCTGTAAAGGGCCATATAGATCTATATTAAATCAACAATGTATTTAAGGTATTTAATTGAATAAGGAAAAATGCTGTATTGGTTAAAATTGCTTCGAAAATTAGCCATTATTTGTCGTAAAAAGTAAATGACAAAAAAAAATTATTGTGGGATATCCATAAGAGATAGATATATACCATCGCGGAGTTTTCTGTAGACCTTTTCAATATGTACAATACTTAGTACATTATTTTGATAAATCTCGTAGGGTTCAGCCTGCGTTTGCAATGTAAGCTGAAAAAAATTAATTTTTTACGACATCACATTGGAAACCTCAAAAATAACAGTATTTCTCCACTATTTAATGGATGTTATTACACATATAAACCTTCCTCTTCAATCACTCTATCTATTAAAAAAACCCGCATCAAAATCCGTTGCGTAGTTTTAAAGATTTAAGCATACATAGGGAAATAGGGATATAGGGACAGAGAAAGCGACTTTGTTTTATACTATGTAGTGATTAGATTAATATCAGAATCTAACGAGGCGCTTTCTGCCTCATATGCAGGCATTCGTCAGCACAAAAAAAACAGCACAGGATCGAAGTATCAGAATAGGCGAGCTATCCGCTCTCTGTGTCCGGCGTAACGCCCGCAGTAACTTACCCGCCCAGTTTATAACCCATTTGTCGCTGTTGCCCTTCCGCTTACTTTATAACCCATTTGTGTGTGTAAGTCGGCTCAAGCCTAGAAGGGCAATTCTGCTGCGACCAAATCGTGTTGCTTGAACATTGGAGGAAGAAATTTACGATTGTTGCTCAAAGTGAAGAAAGAAAATTGTCATAAGAATCGAATCTATTTGCAATTTGAGCTGGTGTTATTGATATATTAATATAAGAACTAAAGAATCAATTGTAGACATATCTAGGCACTTTATTAAAAGATTTGATAAAATGGCTGATACATTTAAAAAAGATTCATTTATTGTCCATCACGGTTTTTTTGTGTAACCTAACCTAACCTAGCCTAACCTAACCTAACCTAACCTAACCTAACCTAACCTAACCTGACCTAACCTAACCTACCTACAGATATTTTAGATTGTCTCTCCGCATCACCCCAAAGGTTGACTGGAAGAAATCACTCCTAGTGATAGGTCCATCTTTGTGCAATTTTGTTGTTGTTTGGAATTGTTTTTGTAATTGTACTTGTTTTCAATTGCACAATAAATAATTTTTTCATTCATTCATAAGTGCACGCTGCTTTCCTTTGGTTGTGAGATCTTGCTTCTTGCTAAATTTCATCATTCTATGTCCAGGGGAAGTACTCTATACTGCCTTACTATGTATGGGCCTCATATGTAGTTACGGCCTTTTTAATAAGGATTTGATATGTTTGCGAGTGACAATATATTTAGTTTTTTTTATGCGACCTGACATGGATGGTTAATACCACACAACTACCGTTATGATACTAGCCCAATACACCACATTCCCGAAGGAATTTGGTGCCATGCCAGGACCTTCCCTTTATGAGCACGGCTACATTGGAACTGGACTGGACGGAAAACACGGACAATTTTTCATTGCCGCTTCGACCATCTTTTCATCCAATGCGATGGTACCAACCCGGGCGGGCTTAAACCCTACCACCTAGTAAGGGAATATGCGGCACAAAGGCCTTATTTTTTGATCGCGTTAACTTAGTCGCTTGATTTATTGCATACACTTTTTTGTACGGCTCCCAAGGACCTTAGGATTTGACATGGTTTCGACCACAGAACAATTAGGAGGTAAGAATTGTGGAGTGGGCGGAACTCGCGCGCCGGTCTTTAGCGGGGATCCGCTCACTTCATACGCGCATGATTCACTCCTCTGCGGCGTTCCTGTGCATTAACTTATCCGTGATACAATCTAAAATTGAAAAGGAGTAATGCCGTACTGTGCCATAATAACGTGCAAACACGACCGCCGGTGCACAACCTTCATAATGGAGGAGTTTCGTATCACCGGTAAGTTTCATTTACATGAATAGGGATAAAACTTACGACAAATGCATTACGAAACAATATGGCGTCGCGGCGTCGTTTTGCTCGCCGGGTCATGTCTCGCTACGTTGTTTGTGACCATGTGCGTGTGAGGCGCTCGGCCGTGTTCGAAAGTGACGTAACATTTTATTGCAAACAGTATTGGAATTCAACATAGAGTCATTACGTTAAGGTTCATATTTACTAAACAAATGTGGATTTGTTGTTTGGTTATCGATTAAGAAGGGATAGCCAATTGCGACTGTTATACATTCGCAGAGCAAAAAGGTCTTAAGTAAAACGGTAACAGCGGTCCTGGAACAAATTTACAAACGTTTCACTTCCTGCCTCCTCAATATTCCGTGGTTTCGACATCCACGCTTTCCTGAGGAAAAATCTCTCTGCACTCAGATGAACAAAAAAGTGATCATGTTTTTTTTTAAGAAACGGAACGCTAAACATTTGGTTAGACAGGTGAAGAAAATAATAAGAAAAAAAAAACGCTGTTTGCTATTTACTGTAAAACCACTTTATAATAAGGGCAACATTGTTTTTACGAATTTCGCGAAAAAAATTCAAGAATTAGAAGCAAACTCGGTCTGATTTAAAATAAAGTGAAACAATAGAGGAACAACGAGAGTCCTTGTTGAAATGTAATTCTACGATTTTTTCGCAGCATTTCTAAATATTTTAAAGATTCTCATAAACACAATGCAATAAATAAGATCGAATATAAGCCTGCATTTAATATAGTGTATTTAGGACTTATAATAATAATAATAATAATAATATTCTTTATTGCAAACCATACAAAGTACAAAGCAAAGGCGGATTTATTGCCTAAGGCAATTTCTAACAATCAACCCTATCATAGGAAAATTTTACAGCTTAGGGTAAGCAACGAAAAACAACGCTTATAACTAATTAATACAGAACAATGTAAATGAAAACTTAACTAAAACTAAGCATAGCTACTTATTTTCTATATATTTAACGAAATGAAGGTATTCAAATAAATAAAAAAAATACAGTCTATTACTAACATAAACATAAACATATCTATATATATATATAAATACATATTATATACATAAATAAATAAAATATATATAAATAAATACTACATGATACATAATTAATACATATACATCTTATATACTTCTCATTTTACACATAAACATTTACGATATTCCCAGGCTGTATAAGTTCCTTAAAAGTTGTCAATTTCCACAGAAAACTCAAAAAATAAAATCCATACTATATTTTTGTTCTCAAATGCTAAATAAAAAATTTCGAATAAGTTTCAATTTGTATCGTAAACTGCTAATTCAAGTTACTATATAAATGCTTATATAAGCATCGTAACAGCGAGCCAGCTACAAGCTAATTCCGACATGCAAATTTTACGCCACTAGAGAGATGACCAGTGGGCCCTGTCACGTGCTGTAAAGCGATACAACGTGTTTGAGCTAGGGACAGCAACTAGTAATATTGTCGGCTACTCTACAGTTTATGCCATACGAAGCTCCGACCGGGGGTTCGACATACTTTATCGACGCAGGAGTAAGTCGATACTTATTATATTCGTCCACTGGAACCACTTTCGCTCACGGAGATCGAAGATCGTCGATCTAATTATTAATATTTTTTGCACAATTTTCGTCGTACTCGTTCCAAGCTATCAGCATGCCTTTCTAAGTGGGTGCACTAATTCATGTGTCCTGACGAAGGTATAAAAGTGTAGACGTCGATCTTAATCGTAAATCAACTCACGGCCAGTCGACCATTCGTAGACGTGCGGCCGGAGTGGCTCATAGCTGAACGGAATGCTCGTAACCGGCTGAAGTTGCAATTGCATCCATTAAAAGTTTCATGAGTGGACGCCAGCTCGGCCGACCGACGACACCGCACCGGCCCCGCTAGATGCACCACTGTTGGGTAGGATCGCTTCCTGCATTGTAATTTCGTGTGTTTCTATTACTGGAGTTTCAAAATATATCATTATATTTTTTTATGAAATATTTCGAATATTACTATTCGAAAACTTCGAATATATATTCATAGATATTTATCTATGCTTAAAGTCCTTGCCTTTCCGTGTGAACAAAGACACAAAGAGAAGTAACATTTCATAAAACTAACCTAAAATATGCATTTTTAAAAGTGTCTGACGGGTTATTCCTGCTGTGAAAGTAAAGTAAACCATATTAATTATTGTGTGCAAGTAGCGCTTTTCTGGCCCATAGTAAGATCGGCAATGTCCTTTAAATCAATATTAATAAAAGATCCTACGTTATATAGGCTAGTTCAAATTAAAGGAATGAGGACAATTAATTGGTGCATTATCTGTTATTTGCGCGTTCATAGATGGTAGAAAAGAGACGGAGGAATGGGGTTGTGCAGCCCCGGAGAACATTCTTCCCCTACTAGGTGGAAGGGGGCTTAGGCTAGGTTGCTACCATCGCATTGGATAAAGATATGATAAGCGGCACTGAAAAATTGTCCGTGTTTTCCATCTAGTTCAATGTGGCCGGTTATTAAAAACATAGCCGATGATCTAAACGATGAAATAGAGAAAAAGTGACAGAGAGACTTACATATGATAAATCCCCATGATATCACACATATAAACTAGTTTGTAAACATGCAATAAAAATGAGAATAACAAATCCGGCAAAGTTGGTATGTGTTTTTTTTTCACGACAACGTAGATGCGTATCGTCTATTCGTTTTATCGTGTATTCAACCAACACGTGAAGTTTCTTTGCGGGTTCTTCTTTACTGGGTTGATCGAATCCGCGGATCTTTGTGACGTAACTTAATGTAGTTTGCTACCAAAAAGTTTAAATAAATGAAATAAAATAAACAGCTCGTGATCTTGGAGCTACAGGACTTGCCTTTCATTCGAGAGGTCTGGGTTCAAATCTTCGCCCCGGTAATGCACCATTTTCTTTCTCTTTCTGAGTTGGATAAGTGCAATTTCTTACTAATTCGATCTGTTTTATAGTTCGGAACCCATGTAAAACTGATGGTTCTCTTCCCCTGCTAGGTAGTAGGGATAAGCCCGCCCTGGTTAGAACCACCACATTGGATGGAACTATGGCAATGAAAAATTTTCCGTGTTTTTCATCCAGTTCAATGGAGCCGTTGATCATAAAGCGAAGGTCCTTTAATGGCACCTAACTCATTCGGGAATGTGGTTTATTGGGCTAATATCATAATTGTAGTTGTGTGGAATTACCCATCCATGTCAGGATGCATAGAAACATTCACACAACACGAAATGGTAAAACACGTCTATAGCAAAAACTGAAATTACCTCAATGACATTCCTTTTGGCTCGATGGAAGCGACAAACTAGCTGCAAGTAATGGCCATGCGCCTTACCAGCGGGCTTATTGCCGAACAGCGATTGTCGCTGCCAGCGTCGGTGTCGCTGCTAACGAGTCATCATTTTTTTATTTATTGGAAAGGACGTACAAATTAATAAGGATACTTCAAAATCACTAAAAGTAAAAATAAAACCAACATATTAACAAAAAATACCGACTTCAAAGAAAAAATATTCCAAAACTAAAAAGTACAAAAATATTTGCAATTATATTAGCTACAATTATTGTTATTTTTGGAGGATTGGGGACAGGGAGTCTCATAGTAGCGGCGCTAGATGACGCCATTTCCTTCCTATTTTAATCCGACAATGTTAAATAATTCATTAATGAAAATTTGAGCGGAAACGCTAATTTTCACTCTGTTTCAAACATCTATTAAGAAAGGCAACGTAAGAAACTCATCCGTATAGCGGTAGAGTAGCCACTTTGAACGCTGTATAGACTAGGAGGTCGCGACAAAAATGGTAACGATAACGTAAATGGCTGAAACTGGGTCCACATGATAAAGACCAACCCTCTGAAGCTAAATGTGTCAGTCTGCCTGTGCCAAGTGGTTGCGTTACGTAGATAAGGCGCCTGAATTCCGGGGTTATCAGCTCATAACGCTAACACTCGAATGTGGAGTTATCTATTAGCGTACCTAGTCTCCTGTACGCCCAGTCGTCGCTCATTGGCCTGGACACGCGATCCTGACTAGGTTCCTTTCGTTCATGAAAAGAGGCATACATGATACACGCTTCAACTGCCCAGCTCATGCTCTCGTTGGATTGGTCTGCCGTCATATTCATACTTCCATTTGTAACTCATTTTGACACCACCATAATTTGCGCACGTTCATCGCAATCACGCAGGTAGGCCTATCAAGCGAATTCCAATGCGATGGGTGATGATACCTGCGGGCCGAATTAATGTCGTTACGTGAGCTCTATAAATAGCGGGTATTGAGAGAAGTGACCTCAATGCATATGAAAATGGATCGGCAATGACATTAATATTGTATTGATTCCATTGTTCTATGAAGAACGTCGCAATGATTAAAAATGCTCGCAATGTACATAAAACATTAAAACTAAGTATAGAATCGTAAACATTGTGTTAGTAGGAGCCATTGATTGAGAATTGTAAGAGAATTCCGACATATGCTTAAGTTGTTGGCGGAATTGGTAGATGCACTACCCGCGAAAGGTGTTCTTGCTTGTTCGAGTCCGCTTTTGCATAAACTGATAAAGGTAGTTCTTTTTACAGCTTTCTTTCTTTAATTACATATATCGACATATATTATTCGTTTCACGATACACGAAAAAGTATATTTAGTTGCCAATTGTTGTTTCTTGCTTAAATGTTTGTCTATATGGATTCCTGAATCCTGTTAATTTCGCGTGCAGCCTTGAACATTCTTATGCATTAATTATTTGTATTTAATGTTATCATATTTAATTCCAATTAGAAATAAACTTAAACTTAACATCATAAACTTAACAACATTTCGTTTTTGTACATTAGGTAGGCATTTTACAAAAGGACGTGCCAAATTGATTACTCTTTTAATCAGAATTTACCAATTGAAGATGACATTGAAAGTTCGTTTTTAAGGTTCCGTACCTAAAGGATGCCAACGGAACCCTATTACTAAGCCTCCGCTACCCGTCCGCCCGTCCGTCCGGCCGCCTGTCACAGGCCTGTATCTCATCAACCGCAATAGACAGGCAGCTGAAACGTTCACATAGTGTGTATTAATCTTGCCCCTATAATAAAAAATAGGTAAATTAAAAAAGTAATCAAATGAACGAGGGGCCCGTTTTGTGTTCAATCTTGTACGTGTTGTATGCTCTCCTTATTTGAAGAGCAGTGCTTCTAAGCAGTGATTGTACCATACGGCAGTCTACCACATCATCCTATGCCTCCCGGGAAACGACGTTATGGTAAATATATATTTCAAATTTCCCAAATAGTAGTCCAGCGAAATCCCAGTCGGCCTAACGAATAACTCGTCACAACAGAGATCTCCTTGCCAATTAAGCCAGGATTAGAAGGCAGGCCCCGTCTTAATCCCCGAGTCTTCAGACCGGCGCAATAACACTCCAACGGGCTGTTTGTTAAAAAACTAATTCTCATAAGTGCGGCTAATCCCGCTCTCAGGCGAGGGTTGGAGGTGGTACGATAGGTCGATATACATTATCAATATTAAACATATTTACAATATTAAAGACATCATCGAATGGGTTTTGAATATGTAATTTGTTGATTGTGTCTTTAGCTTATTTTTTTTTTGACTAACTTTAAATATTCTGTAAGATTTTTAGCTTATCACAAATGCCATTACACACTTTTATATAAGTACTGCCCCTTATGATACAGCACGTAAGGCTAGTTTAAGGGGCAAGGTCTGGCATGGCAATAATGGATTTCGATACTTTTAAGTTTTAATTAAAAGTAAATATTTTTTAGTTTTAAGTACCTATATGTTATTGCACTCAAATTGTTATATGAATAAAAAAATATTTCAATATTTCAATTTCAATTTGTACTGAGAAATGTAAATTTTTGATTAAAATTTCCTTGCAGGATTATAAAAAAAAAAAAATTGTTAACGTATGACAGGTTTTTGGAAAACGATCTTTATTTTCAGCGTTCAATAATCAACATTCAAGATTTCTGATATTTACGGAGCATCAATTTCGAGGCTCATTGTTTTCATGTTTACCGTTTGTCGTTATAGCGGCAACAGAAATACACACTTTGTGAAAATTTCAGCTGTTAAGGTTCATGAGATACAGCCCTGCGACAGACGGACGGACGGGCGGACAGATGGACGGACGGATGAACGGACAGACGGACGGTCGGAGAGACGGTGGAAGCTTAGTAATAGGGTTCCGTTTGGTACCCTTTGGGTAAGGAACACTAAAAAAATTACTTAATTAGAATTGGCCCCGTCACATTGACATGGCAAAGAAATCATAGCTGCTAGTTCCAGTTGTCACCTAAACTGGCGTTTACGGAACTTCGAAGTTCCGTAAAAACGTCAAACTCCTTAGAGGTTTTTACTAGATATTCTGTGGTTTCAAGCTGTCAAGGTAAAATCCGGACTTCCGATTTGTATGAAAACGCGGAGTTTACGGCAACGTTGGGTAATCAAACTCGGACTCGCAATTGTTAGTTCGCTTAACGCCCACTGCGCGTGCTCTTAAATTTCTCCATACATTTGAAAACGCCAGTCGATCGGTTTGCCGTAAACGCCAATTTAGGTGACAGATGGGAAAACGGGCTCTGAACTCACGTCGGTGTCGAACAAATTGTGCATCCAGTGTTATTCTTTATTCTCAGAAACTAGTTTCGACTGGTTGACACTCAAAGGGTCGACCTATTCCATTCTCCCCGCGCTACTCGCGACTGCCGCTGGTGTTAGGAATTAAAATATTCCGAGCCGAGCAGCGTGGAAATTTAAGGGGCACCGTTTGTGTCCGGCTCGCTCCGATATACATATTTCTTGAAGGATTTCCACCGCATATTGAGTTTGGAGAAACAAGCCCCCTATATATATATATATATATATATATATATATTCGCTGGATAGTATAGTATTAATTACTGGGGAGCAACCAGTTTTTTATGTAACTGGACATGGATAGCCAATACCAAACTGATACGGTCAGATATTAGCCTAGCACACCACACAGGGGAACTATCCTTTTATTGGTCGGCTGAATGAACTGATCCATTGAACTGGATGGAAAACAAAGATAATTTTCATTGCCGCTTAGACCATCGTTCATTCCATCCTGGGCGGGATGTACCCTATCACCTAGTAAGTCAGGAAGGGGACCTACAGTTTTACGGGGAATTCGAACCACGGCCAGCCTCAACGGTTGAAAATGGTAACCCATCCAGAACCCAAACGAGCTCAGAGGTGCTTCACCCAGCTTATCGAATCGCAAGGCGTCGCCTTCATTTTATTTTTTTTTATATTGAAAAATACAAATGTTTCCAAAACAATAAAATCATACGGATATAGAATGAAGCCTTACTCAAGTGATGTTTTAATTTTTTTATTAGAATCTGACAACTTTTGTGGATAGGGAACCGTTAGAGCCTGAAAGATGATTTCGTTGGTTTAATGGCAGTCGCCGTGCAAAATTGTGCCTGGACTAATGGACACAGAACGAATTTCTTAACATTTTTTAATCTTTGATTCCGCTCCCTTCACGATAGTCTTAAAGTAAATGACAGGTGTCACAGAGTCGTATTTGGTATGTGTGCTGAGATCCTCGGCCCGTTCCTACCACCCGAGCCAGTTTCCACAGCCATTTCCGACAGTAGATTCCATCGTTGGACACAAAAGGAGGCCAGCCTTTCTACAAAACTTTAGTAGATTGGCTTCCTATGGTAGCCTTCCGTAGACGTAGATATAAATAAAATAAAATTCCTAAGAAAGTAAAATTCCTGCAAAGTCTGACTCCCGATCTCAAGTAATTCCCAATCAAAACTTAAAGTCAAACTTCTACCTCGGGTAATTATTAGCTAACTTCGGGATAACTTCTGCGCCACAAAACGCCCTTCGCTGAAAAGGCGTGCTCTTTGATGTTTACAAAATTCACGAAATTAATCGAGTCCCTGATGCGCTCTGTTGGAGTAGACATCTTTACCTACCAAGGGTTTCTTTCTTTCTTTCTTTCAAATTACAAATATGTACAAGCCTTTTGAATTCCAACACAGTTTTAATGTGTATGTATTCGTCGCAGATCCGTGGTATAGTGTGCTTTACACTGAGCAGTAGTTTGAAGATTTAATTAATGTTGTACACACATTTTGTATAATATCAGCCTACTAGTTAGTAGTTTATATATTTATGTGTAAATCGATTATAATTTTTATTTTTTTCATTTCTTCGTAGTAAAATTAAATTTTCGTAATTTCATCTATCAATCCATGTTTATCTGTTCGAAATGAAAACGACTTGGAACTTGGAGTAGGTCTTCCGTATTTTCTGTTCATGCGTCGATTTACCGCTACATTCGTTCGTCACTATTTTTCCTATAACTTTAAAAATCAGGAAGTTACAAACTATAACTGCATTAGCGAGTGCGCTAAGCATTTACTTGTTTAATATCATAAAACCATTTACGAAAAAGGCTAGTATTAGTGAGATAATTATGGGGCATAGAGCAAAAAGTTCTAAATGGCAACTTTTTACACATATCTTCACTTCTATGTAATATATTCCAGCATATTTTTTAAATTGTTAACTAAGATAAAAAACAAAACTCAATGTTCTCGTCACCACCGTTACTATTTGTAACTTTATATTTTTAAGGAGTTACAGTAGAAATTGCTTCGAACGACTATGGCGTCCTTACTTTACCAACTACATCATTGTAGTATTATTTATGTTATTATTAGTAGTTATTATTATGGTAATTATTCTGAAACAATAAACAATACAATACAAACAATACAATTGCTTTCTTGTGTGAAATTTTACATTAAAAATATACTGTCAACCGTGCACGACTCCTATCACCAAGGTTATGCAGAGGCTCAAAAAAGTTGCCAAGTCCAATATGAACGTACAACCTTTATACTTCTCACAAAGGCATCAGTGGGCTGTCTATTCAGGTTCGGCCTTCGCAGGCTGTATTGTATAATTTGAGTGATGCTCTGCAAATTGGTGGAGAGCAGGGGAAATTCGTAAAGGGATTTGAATTACAAAGGATTATGATATTACGGAGCACATTTATTTGGACTCATAATTATTTTAATATGTTTCTTCAATACACAAAAATACGTCATTTGCACACATTTGCGCACTAAACACATGTCGACATTTGTGTACTTATAGCGTTGGTTTGCGCAAACTGTTGTCTGTGCTTATGTTTCGGAATATAATTTTAATTTGCACAAACAAAAATATAAATGTAATTCGATGCAAATGCTGTGAGTTTGTAATGTGCCCGCATCACACAGCATGATAAATATATCGAGTAATTAATTGAATCAAGCTCAATTTAGTCAAAGCTTTGTATATTTTGATGTTTTTTAATCAAACACGTAAAACGGCTGAACGGGTTTTGATAAAATTGGGTTTTTTATTACCTGTATACTTTTATACATAGGATTACAAAGGATACTTTTATCCAGGAAAAAAACATTAGGTACCTGTGGGATTAATTAATGAATGAAATGAATGAAATTACTGAAATGAATGAATGAATGAAATTAATGAATGAAATGAAATTACATTATTTTATGTTCCAGAGGGAAACGTAGTGGAGGGAGATTCCTTGTTATTTACTTAAAAATTTTGTTATTATGGTTTTATGTATTTCTCTATGTGTTTTAAAATAAATAAATAAATAATCACATAAACTGTCCAAAATGACATTGACCTGAGCAGAGCCGGGTACCACATGTTCACTTGACAATCAGGAAAACACTGTAGCTGTATAAATTTAAGAGTTTATTTTATTATGTATGAGGTTCCAGGCGAGTGTAGGAACACTGCCGGTTAAGTCCAAGAATTTATATAAAAAATAATGATAAGCAGAATTACAGGAGAAGCCTCGGCTAGTAGCGGTAGAGCAAAGGGAACCCAGGGTGTGGTTCTTCCGGTGGTAAGTTAAACTTCCATTCAGCTACATGGTGGTGAATTTGCTGACTGCTATGTTGCTGTCCTATCACCTACATCGGGAAGGGAAGGTGTCGTGTATGTACCTTGTAACGCCTCCGCCGAGTAGTTGTGTGTAGGATAGCGGTAGGGAAAGGAGGCCTAACCCAGGGAGGAGTTATTAATGTGCACCAAATTTAACATCATGTTCAGTCTATATTACATGAGACATAAACACAGTACCAAATCTAGACTAGAGCAAGGTGAGGTATAGAAAACTAGACGCTATGCATATAAGGGTAAGATGGGCTCTGGCTTCGCCTTTCAAAGAGATTAATATCTACATATTTACACAATTTGAATTAACAAAGAACTTATGTCTAACAGACACAACGGAGGTGATCACCAGAAGTCCAAGGATGTATTTTGCCGCGCTTCCCTGAGCGACTTTAGTGGGGTCCTATCTCACTGATCTTGGGCATATAGTTCCAGGATAGAGGTGTGGGGGGTACCGATCACAAGAAGGTCTCGCCGAAGATGCGCAGGCGATGGACGTGCGCCGCGGGAGCTCGCCTTGGCTGGTGACGCCTCCGGAAGCTACGCTCCGCCGCTACGCCGGTGCTCGAGGCCGCACCCGGCCGCCTCTCGGCGTTCCTCGCGGCCCGGACCTGAAGCTCCGCAGGAACCCGGCAGCTTCACTCGGCCCCCCGAAGCGCCCGGCCGCGTCACCTGGCCTCTTCACGGTGCTCCACACTCGACATCGGCGTCGCCTAGGTTCCAACCGCCTTTCGCGCGTTGAAGACACTCGCACACGTTCGTCGGTACTCAGCGCCCAAACTGGAATCGCCCCGCGCGGCTTGCTCAGTCTAGTTATAGAAACCATGGCGCGCGTTTTGCAACGACGGTACCGCGCGTGGTGTCAATGCGGTGCTATCCTGCGCCTGTGATTGGTCCGCCGAAGGCGCCATACGTTGAAGTCGCGTGCGGTGCTATCCTGGGCCTGTGATTGGCCCGTCGAAGGCGCCATACGTTGGGGTCGCGTGCGAGGGAGAAAGGGAATGCTGGCTCGCTACGAATTGCGCGGGAGATCTGTGTTGCAATGTTGAACCGACGTGTCATAATTCTAGGGAGATTGTACATTAATAAAAGCGTTTCGAAAACATGCTACAACACATCCTAAATTAACTAACCAAAAAGAAAAAAGAAAAAAAGAAAAAAGAATTGAAGTACAATGGACATTAATTGAAATGACCAAGATGTCATTAAGACTTTAACATAAACTATCAGTGTGACAGTAACATGAGTTTTGAAAAGAGAAACCTAAATAAAGCTAGTTGGTACAGTGACAATTATACAAAATAACCACGAGACGTTCAAAGTTTATGAACACGAGAAGATTTACAGAAGATCAGAAGCCAGGCCCAGAGGAGTACTAACTTATATAAATAATTTTAAATTACTACAGAATAATATCAAATTATAGATAATTTTAACCAAAAAACATTACATAGATACTATTGAAATCTTAAAGCAGTAACACCTTATAACTAACACAAACAAGAAACCAGAGCCCATAAACTTAGTAATTTTTTTTTTAAATTAAAAATATACAACTTAAATTGTTATTCAACATTATGTGTTAAAAGGTTCGAAAACGAAATGCGACATTTGAAAATTTGTTGAAAAGGTGCGTTCGCTTGAGCGGTTAACTAAACAGACACGAGAAGACGACGAGCAACAAGTTAGTTCCGATAGCATGAAACGTAAATAAAGTAACCGTGTATCTTGATACATTTTTATAAAGTGACCGAAAGACGTAGAATTGTTTCTATCTTTTTATTTTATTTAAAACTTTATATTACAAAATTAATCGTATTTGCAATATAACGAGCTTTTTTATTACCATATGTACATTATTTTTATACCATAATTATGTGTCATGGCAGCTACTAAGGCGTAGTCACGATTGAAACGAGAAAAATAGCCTTGAAAGATTTGTTCGCTGTAGATTTTGAGTAAGTACAGGAACGTATTTATGTTAACAAGGTTAATACACAGAGATTTTTATTCTTAAATGTATAAAAGCCTACGACTAGATATTATTAACTAAGCTTATTTATTAACATAAATAAGCGAGATGACATATTGAGCCTAATATTAAGGTAATAAGGAATGTTTATTGAATAAATTACGTACTTCGTTGTGCAATTTACAATGCACAAGTTATGACAAGAAAATCCGAGACTATAGGGTTCGTGACGAGCATATTTTGTTTGGTTTGTGATAGAGGTCGAACCAAACGTAACAATATTTAAGATCTATTTTTAGGCAATACTTATTTAATATATTTTTTTTAACATTAAAATATTCTATCCTTATTTAGTAGTATTTATAGCTAAAGTTTATTTACAACTATTTACAGAGGTGTGGAGTTTTTGTATATATATATTTTAGATAATGCTGCAGTGTTGATAAAAAAAATTGGTGGTGAATGAGCCTTCGAATAAGGACTCGCAAAACCTCTTTAGACCTGAGCACGGATTGATTGGGGTAACTCAGATCAGGGCCCTAGGTAGACACCGAGTGTGTCGCCATGTCGAGAAGCGCTACGTGAGGGTTGGCCATAAATGGGGTATCCGTTAATGTCTGCCCCCCCCAGGGGGCGTGTCCATTAATTAAAACACGAATGTGCGTAGGCAAAATTGTGACCGGAGATGTGATATGGTTGTCACCCGGTCACTGGTGCCGTGAGAAATGCGCGGAAGCGCTAGTTGTCTTGTCAACGTAGCTGGCTCAGGTGAGACCAAACTACTGGTGACAAGTGACAATTTATAGGAATAGGGAAGGAAACACATACATCCATATACATTCAAACGACCTTACGTATCCTTTCTTTTAGAATAACTGACAAACTGGGATGGGAAGAGGTGATTAGGGTAAGGTAAGGGGAAGGCGCAAGCTTGCTAGGGATGAGGACGTAGGGAAGGGTATGAAGGTAGAGGGGATTGGCGACGAACGCGAGGCTAAGTTAGCTCCGGATTCGTCTGAGGGGGTCCAGGGTAAGCAAGGAGCCTAACCTGGTACCAATTTTTATTTTTTGTGGGGTATGGCTTATTTTTCTAATAGAAGATTCCCCAATTATCCGTCTTCCGTATATCCCATGACACGTGGCCTTTTTAGGCGTGTCAAAAGATGTTTAAAGTATTTATTGGCACATATATGAAAGCAAATAAAAAAATATATGTCTTAATTTTTTTTTATAACAAGGACCGATAGCAAGATTTTTCAATGTTCATAATAACACTTACCATTGACAAGATTTACCAAAAGTTTCTAAATTTGTTTGACAAGAACATTTAAAAGGTTTTTCCCAAAGTTTATATTTTATTTTACAAGACCGTTTACAAGGTTACAAGACCAGTTACGAGATTTATGAATAAATCTTATTTTTATTTTATTTTAAAGTATACAATTAAATTTTTATAAGAAGACTCTATGCCAGAGAGTGTGATATGAGGCTTAAATTTGTTAACGCAGGATTATCACGAAACCGTCCTGCGAGCAAAGGTAGGGCTTATTTATTAACGTGAATTCCCTTGCCAATACCGTTCACGGGATATTTTTTCAATAAGGCTTTAGATATTTACGTGCGTTCGAAAAATATTCCAAAAAAACAACCGCGCACGACTACGTGGAAAGAGGGGCGGGCAAGGGAGGGACAATTATAATGTACTTATTTCCAAAACTAGAGTTTAAGATATAAGAAACTAGGCATTACTAAATAGTAATTATTATTGACCAATAACGATACAAACACATCTAAAAGGTTCATGGACAAAAATTAGAGAAGAACTATAAGTCAAAATGAACTTAAAAGTTGGGGAACTAAATAATTAATATTTAATAATATCACTAACATGGAATAGCCCTGCTTTAGAACCATCCGTGTTACCCAAGACGTAAGTATTTTCCGATTTCTTTTCTAGAACCACCGATTTAATGAACCTGGGAGCTAACTTGTTTGAAAAGAACTTAGCCGCATCCGACTGCACATGAGATCGTCGCCAGACGGTGTCTCCCACATTGAAATTTACAACCGTACGACGAAGGTTATAACGCTTGGCATTATTTTGATATGCCTGGGTTAGATGTGACTGAATCTGATGGAAGATATTAGCCAAAGATTTTAAATTGGTGGCCCATTCGTCGCGACCATCAATGGTTAATTCGTCCAGTTTAGTGAAATCAGCAAATTTGTGAAAGCGACCATCCAAAATAAGTTCTCTACCAGTCATTACAAAATTAGGGGAGAAACCATGAGCGATACTGACATGGCTGTTCAAAGCAGCACGGATTTTAGAAAGGTTCTTGGTCCAATTTCTTTGATCAGCCTCAACATATGAAGCAATTGCGAGTTCAATTGTACGATTGTGCCGTTCCACTGTATTGTTTTGCGGGAAGTAAACACAATTACGGAAGGTTTTTGGAACATGGTATCTGTTTAAAAGTGCCTGAAATTCTTTTGAAACGAATTGACTCCCATTATCTGTTATTATACAAAAAGGCGTACCATGGACTAGGAAAATGTTATTTTCTATAAATTTAATGATTGACGCACTGTTCGCTTTTTTAAGTGGGCATAACCAAACATACTTAGAGAAAATGTCTACAACCGTAAGCAAATATGCGTGACCCGAATAGGACCTAGGAAGCGGGCCAACCAAATCCATACTAAGGACTTGCATAGGAGCGAAGACCTTTTTTTGATATAACATTTTACCCTGAGGAGATTTGTTGTTAGATTTGAAGGCTAAACAAACTTCACAGGAGCTTAAGATTAACTTGATAGATTGATACATATTGGGCCAATAGTAATTAAGTTGTAATTTTTTAAAACATTTAAAGGGCCCAAGGTGTGCTGAAAGAGGGTTTACATGTGATGATGTTACTAATTGTTTAATGTGATCAGAGGGGATCACCTCTTTCCAAGAAAAGGAATGAAGCAAGTTAAATTTGGGTTTGCAATAACGAAAAAGTTTGTCATCTTCCCATCTAAAGTTTGGGTAACTAGCAGGTGATTTTTGTATTGTATTTTTTATTTTCAAATACCACTCATCAGTTACGGGCGTGTTTAGGTTAGAAGATGCCAAACTTTCGATTTTAATACGCGACAAAGCGTCTGGGACCATGTGGAGTTTGCCTTTTTTGTGAATGATATCAAATGAGAATTGAGAAAGCCTAGTTGACCAACGAGCGAGTCTGCCTGTAGGATTTTCGAGTTTGTATAACCATTTGAGGCTTTCGTGATCAGTGACTATGGTGAAATGAGTACCCTCAAGATAATGTCTGAAATGGGTGGTGGCTTCCACAATACTTAGAAGTTCTCTCTCTGTGGTAGAGAAACCTTGTTCCTGTTTAGTTAACGATCTTGAAAAATAAGCTACGGGGTGCTCCTGATTTTTAGCGTCCTTCTGCACGACCGCAGAGCCAATTCCGGTTAGGCTGGCGTCACAATGGAGAAAAAATGGAGCTTCGAAATTAGGAACACTTAAAACAGGGGCCGAAGTTAGTGCAGATTTTAATTTGGTAAAGGCTGCATCTGCCTCTGGAGTCCACGTAAATTTTGAGAATTTTTCTGAATTTGAGCTAGTGAGTTTAGACAGAGGAGCCGCAATGGTTGAAAAATTTTTGATGAACCGACGGTAATACGAGGCTAGGCCTAAAAAGCTGCGTACGTCCTTGACGCATTTTGGAGTAGGAAAGCTCTCGACCGCCTCCACTTTAGCTGGGTCTGTTTTTAAGCCAAACTCGTTAATAATGTAACCAAGGTATTTTAATTCTGATTTTAAAAATTCACATTTTTTAAGATTTACTGTAAGGTTAGCGTATTGAAGTCGTTCAAAGACCTTATCCAGGTATGTAATGTGGTCAGTGAAATTATTGGAAACTATTATCAGATCGTCTAAATATCCAAACACATGGTTATCAAATTCAGGACCAAAAAGAGTATCCACTAAACGCTGTAGATTTTGAGGAGCGTTCGCCAGTCCGAACGGAACCACTTTAAATTGAAGTAGGCCTCGGCCTTGCGAGATAATAGCTGTTTTCTCCTTAGCGGATTCCGCGAGTGGGAGCTGGAGGAATGCTTTAGAAAGGTCAATCGAAGAAATATATTTCGTGTCTTTTAAATTATCCAAAATGTTGTCAATACGAGGTAGAGGGTAGCTACATTTTTTAGTAACTGCGTTTAATTTACGGGAGTCCATACAAAGGCGGTAAGTGTTGTCCTTTTTTGGCACTACTAGAACAGGACTAGCCCAAGGAGATGAGGAAGGCTCCAAAACATCCAGCTCAATCATTTCGTCAATTAATTGGTCTACCAACTTTTGTTTATAGGGAGACATGCGATAGAATCTCTGTTTGATTGGAGGGCCTTCAGTTTTAATTTCGTATTCGAGGAGGTGGGTACGACCTAGACCACGTTTTTCGAACGAAATTGATTCAAATTTGTGTAATATTTTGTTTAGTATCAATTGTTCTTCATTTGAAAGTTTACAACTATTGGTTTTAATATCAGAGTGTAGAAGGGAAGAAGACTGTGGGTTCGAGGCCACCTTGGCCTCTACTGAAGCAAGGGGAACATATTCGAGAAGAGGGGGGTTTGGCGACTTAGGTTTTGACGCCTTGGTATCTAAAGTGTTGAGCAAATCCTGAACTGCTGATACTGCGGCTTTGCGGGCAGATTTAATATCAGGGTTGTTATTTGAAGGGATGCCATCCAATTCTAATAATAATTTAGTAAGGGATTCGTCAAGTAGTTTATATTGTTTGCTCCCGCGTGGGCTGTTGAAGTTATTAATTTTAAATTTAAGGGCCTCTGTTTTGCTGTTAATATTTTGAATTTTTCGTAGAGGACTCTGATCCTTAATTAATGCTGAGATTTGAGATTCCAATGGTTTAGGGAACACAATGTTTTTGTTGATATACCCAGTTATATTTTTTGACAATCCAGATTTTTCCCAGAATTCTATGCCCAAAATGCAGTCAGACTTTATTTCGGGGATGACTTCGAAAGTAAGCGGAATTTCGATGTTATCCACCACAATAGGACAATAAATGGAACCAAGGCTTAATTGTCTGGTACCGTCAGCAGTAATGGCTGAGTAAATATTTGAATTTTTTAGTTCAAAACCCATATTCAATATTTCCTGATGTGAATTGTTACCCAGCACATTAATTTCAGCTCCGCTATCCAATAAAGCTGTGCAATGTTTGTTATTTAAAGTGAACTGTACATACGGGCGTTTGTCACCATGTTGGCTAGTAAGCACCGGACTAACTTTATTATTTGTAGAAAAGTCATACACAAACTTCAACCAGGATGACCATTCTTCGGCTGTAGTATAGACCGGTGCATTTACGCGTTTTTTGGATGAGAAGTAGATGAGTCGGGACTAGGGGGGGGTGCCTCGATTGCACGAATATTATTATCTCTTGGCACCTCTTGCGTAGAAACCGAGTAACGCCCAGTAGGAGAATAATTGTTCGGGAAACGAGTGATATTCGAAAAGGGTTTTTGTTCATGGCCATTAAATTGGTATTGAGTGTTATGTTGGCCAGGGTGGGTTGGCCTAAAGCGCGTCTGATTATTATTGTTGTTGTTATAAAAATAAATTGGAGCCCGCAACAAGTTTTCCTGTCCAAAACGCGGGCGATATGGTTGGAAATGTTTTGGTGCATTAAAATGTGTGTTATTGTTATGATACGTATTGTGTGTGTGTGGTGCGGAATTATTTTTCAGTGCGCAATTAGGGCAACTTTTGGATGTCACATTTAGTTTACCACAGTCGAAGCAAATGGGTATTAAAATATTTGGGCATGATCTGAAGGAATGGCCCGGGTTCTTGCACTTAAGACAAGTGTTTGTGTTTGAGTTAGATACTGACTCAGACTTGGATGTGTGAGTATTAATTTTAGAAACCTCGTGTTTGGGTTTACCGGTAGGGGTGAGTGACATGTCATTGTTAAGACGTTCAATATTTTTTCCACAGGCAAGGAGGTCGTTCGTATTTTTTATCGTGCCGAATATTAAACACTGATTGTACATGGGCAACATGTTACGTTTAATAATCTCGAAGATGGTATTATCAGATAAATGACCCTTGATTTTGTTTGACAAATCTTTTATATCAGTGATGAAGTCTGACAATTTCTGGTTTGGTTTTTGTTTTAGAGAACGTATCCGAGATTCTATGTCGAACACATAATCCACATTATCATACTCCGTCAATAAAGCTAGCTTTAGTTGGTCCCAGTTTGAAATTTTATCACGAACTGTGCGGAACCATTTCAACGCTGTACCATTAAGTAAGTCGATGAAGCAACGTAACACTATGTCATAATTTGAATTTCGGGCATAAGTTAATTCCTCGATGCGATCAATAAATTCACGGACATCGGAATCCCCACTGTATTTTAAGTTCCAAGACGATAGGTTGTAATAGTGTTTATTGACCACACAAGTTTCGAGGTTACTAGATGGTTCGTGTTTAACCACAGGGGAACTTGCTTCCGCTTCCTGCCTGCTTCCTGACGCCTGGTCAGTTCCATTGTCGAGTGTAAAAAAAGATGGACCATAGTCGGAACCACTTCGTGTCACAACACTTAGATTGGTTTGAGGCTCATGGTCTTGGTCGCCGTATAACGTTATTTGATTTTCAGGCATATTAATATACACAGAGTCATTTGGCGAAGCCATTTTTGAAATTATTGTTTGTTTTTTTTTTAAGTTATTTAGATTTGAGACACCATATACAAAAGACAAAAGCAAATAAGAGACACATACAAAATAACAAACAACAGAAGAATTTTTTATGAATAAAAGATTACATGGTGCAATCCAGCCCTAACTATGAGCCTGAACCAAAGTTAAGTCGGCTTGGCGGTTAGTTGACGCGCGGGAGCGGGCGGGGCGTAGCAGCGCGCGCCCAATGCCTACAGACGAGTTTCCAGGAATTTGCCACCGCGCGCAGTAGCTATGCGCGTCGAGGCTACGTAGGTATTTTGTGCAAAGATTCAACAAGACAAAATATACTTTAACTTTCGATTGACGAATGTAATTGACAAGTGTAGAACAGCGAATTGTAAATAGGCTACTTTATGCAGTAAAAACTGAGATGATAAAAATATATAAAAAAACTGAAGTCCATTATCGACGAGCGTATATGACTTGCCACCCAGGAGGTAGGTATCTAGAGCACAGAAACTACAATGCGATCAACTATTCATCGTGTGACCAGATATTTTTTTTCCAGAGACATAGGTAGGTTGCCGTGATCGCGGCGCGTGACTTTCGCTGCTATTTTCAAACACAGCGGCGCGTCAAGATTGACCGGACGCAACTCGATCGTGGCACGCGGCGGGCTGCAGTGCGACGACTATAGGTAGGTATTTACAAAGAAGCGTTGTAGCAATTTGTTACGCATATGCGCGGTACTATAGCAATGATGTCCGTACGATATGTAATTTAAGCGAATGCACCTTTTTATAAGCAATAAACAGTAAAGTATGTTAAATTAGGGCACATTGACTTACCTTCGGCGCTGAAAATGACCACATATAAAAGAAAAAATCATATTGCAATTAATAACAGAAGAAAATTACTACGCAAGATTCACCACAGATATTATTACCACTGTCGGGCGCCAGTATGTAGCTGTATAAATTTAAGAGTTTATTTTATTATGTATGAGGTTCCAGGCGAGTGTAGGAACACTGCCGGTTAAGTCCAAGAATTTATATAAAAAATAATGATAAGCAGAATTACAGGAGAAGCCTCGGCTAGTAGCGGTAGAGCAAAGGGAACCCAGGGTGTGGTTCTTCCGGTGGTAAGTTAAACTTCCATTCAGCTACATGGTGGTGAATTTGCTGACTGCTATGTTGCTGTCCTATCACCTACATCGGGAAGGGAAGGTGTCGTGTATGTACCTTGTAACGCCTCCGCCGAGTAGTTGTGTGTAGGATAGCGGTAGGGAAAGGAGGCCTAACCCAGGGAGGAGTTATTAATGTGCACCAAATTTAACATCATGTTCAGTCTATATTACATGAGACATAAACACAGTACCAAATCTAGACTAGAGCAAGGTGAGGTATAGAAAACTAGACGCTATGCATATAAGGGTAAGATGGGCTCTGGCTTCGCCTTTCAAAGAGATTAATATCTACATATTTACACAATTTGAATTAACAAAGAACTTATGTCTAACAGACACAACGGAGGTGATCACCAGAAGTCCAAGGATGTATTTTGCCGCGCTTCCCTGAGCGACTTTAGTGGGGTCCTATCTCACTGATCTTGGGCATATAGTTCCAGGATAGAGGTGTGGGGGGTACCGATCACAAGAAGGTCTCGCCGAAGATGCGCAGGCGATGGACGTGCGCCGCGGGAGCTCGCCTTGGCTGGTGACGCCTCCGGAAGCTACGCTCCGCCGCTACGCCGGTGCTCGAGGCCGCACCCGGCCGCCTCTCGGCGTTCCTCGCGGCCCGGACCTGAAGCTCCGCAGGAACCCGGCAGCTTCACTCGGCCCCCCGAAGCGCCCGGCCGCGTCACCTGGCCTCTTCACGGTGCTCCACACTCGACATCGGCGTCGCCTAGGTTCCAACCGCCTTTCGCGCGTTGAAGACACTCGCACACGTTCGTCGGTACTCAGCGCCCAAACTGGAATCGCCCCGCGCGGCTTGCTCAGTCTAGTTATAGAAACCATGGCGCGCGTTTTGCAACGACGGTACCGCGCGTGGTGTCAATGCGGTGCTATCCTGCGCCTGTGATTGGTCCGCCGAAGGCGCCATACGTTGAAGTCGCGTGCGGTGCTATCCTGGGCCTGTGATTGGCCCGTCGAAGGCGCCATACGTTGGGGTCGCGTGCGAGGGAGAAAGGGAATGCTGGCTCGCTACGAATTGCGCGGGAGATCTGTGTTGCAATGTTGAACCGACGTGTCATAATTCTAGGGAGATTGTACATTAATAAAAGCGTTTCGAAAACATGCTACAACACTACAACAGTTTATAGGAATAATTTTTAGTTCTAACTATTATAATTGATAAGGGTAGTAACTATATTATTTTCATGAAAAAAACTTAACACTTTTCTTTGACTAATCTCATATAAAATGATCAAACCTATAGACTTTAAAATTATCAAACCCTCAAAGTACATAGGTGTTATCTTAAATATTTACACATTTCTGACCTTACTATACGATTCTACATAATCTGTCTACTTTACACAATTTTAATGAAAACGTTTCATATCTCGCTAAAAGCTTGCATTGGCCGGCTCAAGATCGCCTTACCTAGCGAATTATGTCGAAAAACACATTAATTAAATCATCTGGAAAATCCCAAAAGGTACCAGACGAGAGAGCGTTCCGTTTGGACTTTCATTCGGGAAAGCCAATTCCCCGCTTATTTAGTTAGCTTCCCTCGGCAGGGGCCCGCAAACAGAGCACTTAATGTCCACATAAGTGGATATTTCAGGAGGGCCAAATTAAATTAGGCCGGTTAATGGTCAACAGGACCCAAGACGAGTTAAGGCAGGGGCGGGCCGAGTCATTCTTGCTGTGTCGTAATGTTGTTTTCAATAGAAATTAGAGAATGAAAAAATAAAGAGAGAACATAGAAGAGAGAAATAATAATAATAATAATATAATAATTTTATTTGCATCAGGTACATTGTCCCATAAAATTGTAAATAATACTAAAACTAAGTCACACATTAATAAAATCCTTAAAATAAATTCTTCCCAAAGATTTGCTAACCTAACCTAAACTAACAAAAATGTATTATGTAACAAAATCCACAGAGAAATTAAAAACGTAAATATTCTAAATTATCCTATTTCCTTTTTGCACCGTTTTAGCCATCACAGAATGGATGGAAACAATAAAAAACCGGCCAAGTGCGAGCCGGACTCACACATGATTGGTTCCGTACCATCGTATAAGATTTAACACAAAAAAAGGTTTATTTTTTTATTTTTATTATTATTATTTTTTACCAATGTGTTGCTATAGCACTGTGCGATATGTATTACGCATGTGCATGATATCACTGTGTGAAAATTTCAGCTGCCTACCTATCACGGTACATGAGATGCAGCCCTGTGACAGACGGACGGACGGACGGACGGACAGCGGGGGCTTAGTAATACGGAACCCTACACCCTAAAAATAACTCCTATTAACCTGTGATGGCATGCATTACCCTCCTCGCAAGTGATTAAATATATCTAAAAAATAAACTTCGCATTTGTTAAACAAGGCACAACACAGGATCAGCTAAAATCGTGAGGACGATGGTCTGTATCGCCCACGTATCGCCCCATTCAATTATAGACCCCCGAAACCCCCCGAAGGCTTCGTTGCATGTACGTCGGCCTAGGGAGACGGAGTTACTGTGTTTTATTTGCATGGATTAGTCAGTTTGGAATTAAACCAATAAATGCGGAGAGGAGCGTGAGATAGATGTAAAACTGTCTTCACATTGTCTTTATGAAAAGGTTTTAGCACAACAGGTTTCTTTTATTTATCCTTGTTTGGTTATCCTGTAAGCTTAAAAAACTTAACACCTTCAAAATGCTAATATTTTTATCAAATATATGTTTAAAATATCATTGTTGTTTTTGGAAAATATTTTTTTTCTGTATAGTCTCAAATATGACGTAATCGATGTTTGAATCAATTATTTATATGATATTTAAAAAATAAACGGATCGTCTGCTAAGCTTACTTTTGTTTGCGTTTTTCTATATTTTTCAATGCAAAAACGTATTGCATAAGCATGTCTGTTTAGGCCTAAAATTTATCTTTTAAAAATTGTGCATGGATTTTTTTTTGCGAAATAATGAAAGTACGTTCGCTTGCATACTTCTATATCGTATCACCGGAAATGTTAACAAATCACGTATCCTTGTCTGTGACATTATTAATTTCATTACAATAACAATGCACATGCATTTTTATTTTACTGTTCGTTGGATTTTCTTTCAATTATTTATAGAATAAAACAAATTATTAGAAATTAGTTGTATGATTATTGTTATGTTTTTATAACCGACTATAAAAATATTTGTGTAAATGAAGACGCACATGATGACAGATACCCAAGGGCTTTCTAACTTTATCGGGACCTGCCAAAAACATGCCGGAGGTGTTTCTTTATATTACGTTTAAAGACCCCAGGGTTCCACTTCCTTCCACCCATTATACACCTCAATACTTATGCAAATGATCTCAAATTGGTAATTAAAAACTGTTTTGCAGGCATCGACAAATCCTTTACATATCACCGTTTGAACGTCAACATCATCATTCAGATACACCTGACTCCTCAAGAAGATGATCTTATACTTATGCAAATGATCTCAAATTCGTAATTAAAAACTGTTTTGTAGGCATCGAAAATCCTTTACGTATCACCATTTGAACGTCAAAATCTTCATTTAGATACACCTGACTCCTCAAGAAGATGATCTTTATATAACACTAACTTGCAACTCCAGCCCGACAAGACTTCAGCGAGGGGTTTGGAACAATTGAATCCGACGAATAAATTTATTCTCATGCATACAAATGTGGCGGAGTCTGTCGGGCGGCGGGACGGCGGCATGCGGCGTGCACCAGCGCGCGTGGCGTGTCGTGCGGCTCTACCAGTGGATGGTGACCCAGAACTGACTAGCTCGGATAAGTGGTTTTTTTTTACGTAACTGGACATGGATGGCTTATACCAAACTGAACGACAGTGCCATGCCAGGACCTTCTTTATATTGCTCGGCTAAATTGAACTGGACAATTTCCATGGCCGCTTCGACCATCGTTCATTTAATGCGATGGTACAAACTGGCGGGATTATTAATTTGAGTTTCAGCGACATCTACAATTGAAGCGTTGTAATCAGATTTTGAAAATAATTAGATAATAATAATAAATAATAAGATAATTGAAAAAGTATTGTGTAGTGAAAAAGTAATCAAATTGTGACATGACTTAGTGTAGTTTGACTACCAGAAGTTGATTAAATAAATGAAATGAGATTGGTCGTGACATTCGTCGGAAGCAGGGTAATGTCTTATCCAATATATACATACAATTATCCGGCGGGATTAACCCTACCACCTAGTAAGTAAGGAGGGGGACCTACAGTTTTACGTGGAATCTGAACCACGGCCAGCCTCAACGGTTGAAAATGGTCACCCAACCAGAATCCAACCGCGCTCAGAGATGCTTACCCAGCTTATCGATTCGTTAGGCGTCGCACCACTGGGCTACCGAGGCTGACAATGAATGAGGTGTATTTGGGTTTAAAGATCCCCGTTCTCCCAAGCATGAAAACATTACATCTTAAGGCGGCCCAACCCGCTCATTTCCCCATACAAAAGGGGAAAGAAGATCACGCCTATATTTCTTGTCAGAGATCCAAAATTTTGCTCAATATAGCTTTATTTGATTGAACTAGATGTCTGATGACCATTGGCATTGTAAAATTGTGTTTGGTTTCCAAGTAATAACGTCCGAAAGTTCGGATTTTTCGCGCGTTTTAAACAATTACTTAGGAGGTGGATTACGCAATGATAAAGTAAGAACATCTTAAAAAGATTAGTCATCAGACATAGCTTGTTTAATCAAGATTTATAATCTATTTGGTTTTTGTTAGATTTTTGACTACAGCGGTCGTGGTTTACTTTTAGCTATAAGTCGTTTTGAAATTGAAATTTTCGTAAATCTTACCAAATCATACACTATGCACATTGTCTTTTTTGTGGACAGGTTGCATCTTCCTCATAACGGAGCCTGTCTTATTCTTAGAAACAGAGAAGGTCCCAGAGCGCAACAGCACGGTTTTGTACCGTGCCCGCAAATTAGTTGAGGCCGCCGGGTTGGGCCACCTTAAGAGGATAATGAGGTGATCATGTTCCATACAATGGCAGGTACCTCCTTCCTCAGTCAAATTACTTAATATGTTTCTGATATTTTGCAACTTAAATGAATCAACTGAGATCTACGTCTGTACGTTTTTGGTTTTAGATAACTTCCTTATATCCGTGATATACGCATGGATAAAGGTAGGGTTGAAGATGAACCGGGACAAAACCATCACCTTGGTTTTGTCCCGGTTCTGACCTTCCGAAAAACTTAAAGACCGAAATATATGACCAGTGCGTCCTCCCGGTTATGACGTACGGGTGTGAAACGTGGACTCTGTCGCCGTTGTTCAGAAGTTGAAAGTTGCCCATCGAGCAATGGAGCGAGCCATGATGGGAATATCGCTACGGGATATGGTGCGTAACGAGGCAATCCGCCGACGTACCAGAGTAGTCGATATTGGACACCGGGTGGCTAAGCTCAAGTGGCAGTGGGCTGGCCACGTCAGCCGAAGAGACGACGACCGTTGGAGTAACCGTGTCCTACACTGGCGGCCGTGGACAGGGAAACGGAGTGTGGGAAGACCACCCGCCAGGTGGGACGACGACATCAAGTGCGCCGGCGGAAAGCAGTGGTTCCGTACCCCTGAGAGCCGGGAGGACTGGAGAAAAATTGGAGGGGCGTATGGCCAGCAGTGGACGCAAACACGCTGACTGACTCACTGACGCATCTAAAATTTGTATGCAAATACAAAAAGGCGTATATAATAGATACAAGTTAAGTTATCAAAAAAACGTACAGACAGACAGAGGTGATTTATTTATAGTGCAAAATATCAGAAAAATATTTCTTAATTTGACTTAGGGAACAGGTACGAGCCATTGTATGGAACTCGATCACCTAATTATACTTATTTGTTTAGTAAATGAACTTAGTAAGTGAAATGTAAATGAGTAATTTAATTAGATCCTAGCTGTTCTATAGCAATATGCACAGCTGCACTCAGATGATGGCTGGCGTGAGCAGTGGCGGCGAATTCTCGAAATAGTTTAATATGAAACACTAGACGTCAGGTGCACTAACTGTGACTCAATGAAAACCTTTGCCTAACAAAGGCATGGCAGGTATTCGTAACACTCACACAAATACATTGTGCTGGTGTGGTTTGTTTTGGTTTAATAAACCGGTCAAGCGTGAAAGTGTTCACGTGTCGAGGAAACAAATTCGCCCTTGCCTGATGTTTCTTTTGAACTCTTTGAAAATGAGCGCTTCAGAAATTTAGTTTTTTCTCAAAAAGTATGACATTTTGAGTAATTCGTTTATTTAATAATTTTTTTACAAAAAAATAATTAGTTCGTGCACGACTACATGCATATTGGTATTTTTTTTTAATTTTCAAACAACTGTTAGTAGGAGAAGAATTTGGGAGGAAAGGCGTTTGACCGACAGTCACCAGAGCCAGACCATAAGTTGTTGTTTATTGTTTACTAGCTGAGGTACCCGGCTCCGCTCGGGTCAATGTCGTTTTAGACTGATTTCGGGCTGGTCAAGTTCAGCCTGCGTTTAACAGTAATTCTCCACTATTTAATGGATGTTATTATACATATAAACCTTTCTCTTCAATCACTCTATCTATTAAAAAAAACCGCATCAAAATCCGTTGCGTAGTTTTAAAGGTTTAAGCATACATACAGGGATATAGTGATTCATCATCCATAGACAGTACACTGCACTCGGATTCGTCATATTTTATCATTACCCAGTTCGGCAATCCCAAAATATTTAGACAAACAATAAGACGCATTTTGCAACAGGACCCTAAAACATTATAAAACTATGGTAATGACACTGAGAATAAAACGCGATTTTCACGCTGCTAATGCGAAACGGTTATTTCATACTCGTTTAAAATAACATAAAATCTCTGCTATGAATAACCGAGTCGATACGGTTATTGTAAAACTGTAAAAAAATTAATGCACTCTGCTAATCTAGCTGTTAAAAATGTAGATTTCAACTACTTAAAGTATTTAATAATAGCAGATTTTTTGTTAAAACTAAACGTATAAGCGTAACAGAGTTAGCACGGTTGCAAATATAAAATTATGATGTAAGCTGTATCGTAACCAATTTATTCGGTTGTATATAACAATTATACGGTTGCATTTAACAGTTGCCTTTTATCAGTGAACGATGTGCCCGTATTAATAAATAAACAATAAACTGCGACATGAGTGGTTGTGATTTTTATTAATTCATATTAATTTAGTATATTTACCTGTGTTTTTTTCCTATTATCAATGATAAATACTTACCGTTAATGTTACAAGGAATTAAAATAATTAATTTTCTTAAAGAGACACCGATAACCCTATGTCTGTAAGAAGTGGCAAACGGTTTGTAAACCTGGGCTGAGTGGACGTTGAAAACGAACAAAAAAGATTTTTCTTGTCAGTTCTTCTTCGCTTCTAATGATAAAATACGAAAAATCTAAGTTCAGTGTACTGCCTTGACGCAATAAATTCATGAAACACAAAAATAGCAAACAGTATTTGTGTGCAGTTTTCGTATGTACACCTTAAATTTATTTTGTGTGCCCTTGGAGAGCGAATAATTCTTCATAAGTTTTTATAATATTTCGAATCAACAATGTATGAACCTACCTTAACAGTTTTTGGTTATCACAAGCAAATAGTCTTCGATACATTTGAATTAACTATTCTTGTGCAACATAATTCTTCCTTGGTGCCCTAATAAGTGTCTGGCCTGGCGATCTCCACTGCGGGGGCCCTAAACAACGGATGGATCCAGGTAACGACGTCCTAGGGCACCAGTAAGCATCTCCCACTCCACAAGAAGGTAGAAATTTTTATTTTCTTTTCCATTCACACAAATTCTAAATTCATAATTACAGTCCATTCCCCATTTCAGCACAATTTGCATAAACAGAATGGAAAAGACAGTGAAAATTGTCAATAAAAAAATAATCTGCGTAAAGCTCTCCAAAACTCGGAAAATGTGAATTATTCATGGTGAGAATCTTAATTCGAAGTTTCCAAATGTTTAAACAGTTTTTACCTTCTTCGGGCGAGATTTTTCACTTATTTGACTTAGTAAAACTTGAAATATGTATTCACACAACTTGTAAGTCGTCTCCTAGTAAAACTCTGCCCTGATATCTGTGATTCGCAGCTAAAGCTTTCTGATTTGTGTATTTTATGTTCTCCGCAAAATTGAGAACCGTTTATTTAAAGTTTCAAAATCTGCTTGAAACTTTGGTAACTGCATCATGTAATTTAACATATTCTTGAAAAAAAAATATGTTTTTACTTTTTAAACTAGTTTATATAGTTAAATTGAAACACAACTGTCTGAGTTCCCAAAAATACCAAAGTTACTTTTCGGTTACACAATACAAATTAGCCATGCAACCGAAAGTTACAAAAAAACAGTTCGGTTACACAATACAAATTAGCCATGCAACCGAAAGTTACAAAAAAACAGGGGTTAGTCAGTTAATTAATGGAAGCGTTAAACGGCCTTTACAGTAGAAAATACTTGTATTACATTTTTTGTATTATTATCTTTGTTCAGTCAATTCAATTCAATTCTTTATTCGTCTTTAGGTACACTGCGTTACACTCGGACAACGTCAACATTTTTTAGTTAATTACAAAATTGAACATTTCCTCTTAAACCCTTCATAGTGTCCCAGGTCAAAGGGTTAATTTTTTAAAGATATTTGTTCTTATTCTTAAGGTGGCCCAACCCGGTGGGACTAACTCATTCGCGAGCATGGTACAAAACCGTGCTGTTGCGCTCGCTGGGACCTTCTCTGTTTCAAAGAATAAGACAGGCTCCGCGATGAGGAAGATGCAACATGTTCACAAAAAAGACAATGTGCATATTGTATGATTAGGTAAGATTTTAGAAAATTTTAATTACAAAACGACTTATAGCTAAAAGTAAACCACAACCGCTGTAGTCAAAAATCTAACAAAAACCAAATCGATTATAATAATTTCTATGTCTGATGACTAATCTTTTTAAGATTTTATTACTTTATCATTGCGTAATCCACCTCCAAAGTTATTGTATAAAACGCGCGAAAAATTCGAACTTTCGGACCTTATAACTTAGAAACCAAACACAATTTTACAATGCCAACGGTCATCAGACATCTAGTTCGATCAAATAAAGCTATTTTGAGCAAAATTTTGGATCTCTGACTAGAAATATGGGCGTGATCTTCTTTCCCCCTTTGTATGGGGAGTTGAGCGGGATGGCCCAACTGTTGTATCAATTTATTTATTCGTATTTTAGTTTTGCAGTAATATTTAGGTCTCAGAGTTTATTTCATAAACGTCGACGAAAACTACGTATAAACCAGTGAAGTATCTTTGCTTTTCTTTGCCGAGTTTTGAATAAGCGAAATGTAATGAACTTAACGTAATTTAGTATATATATACATATATGTATACAAACAAATAAAATGCCTAGGCGTGCCTAGATTATTCTTGTGAAGATAATCCTGTAAAATAAAAAAAAAGATATTAACATTAACAAGTTATTTCAGTAATCCATCGCTCTTGCTTCAAACTTTCCAATTATCAATTAACGTTCGTATAATTAACGACGTTTATTTTTTTCCCTCCAACATTTCACAAGCCACTTCTCTTTGCTCGCCCTACGAAAATACTTCACCCACACCGGGTTAATTAGGTGAGTAATAAACTCCGATTTTTCGAATAAGAATTAAACCTTGAATAATGGGCGCCTTAATTAGGTATTTGGAAAATTCTTAGCAATTTAAAACTGAAGCCCCGTAAATTACGGGTTATCGTTGGTGAGTTAATATTTCTGCTGAATTTTCCTGTCGGCTTTATTCTCACAATTTAATCATAAACGATGTCTCGATGTCTGGAATAATACTATAAAGTATGTAGATACGACTTATACGGTAGAGAAGTTCGTCACTGTTAATAAATTAGTTATGTAGATAGCTACACGGTGAGAAAAATAGAATCTTGAAACAAAAAATCCTGCCCATAATTTATATTATTGATTCAGTAATTCAAATAGAATAACTTTCGTTGTGGATCCTACAGAAAATTAATGTAAATACTGATATCATAAGTAAAAAAACGACATGTTTAATTCATGGATAAACTCCGTATGAAGTTGTGAACCGAAACGCAATTCGCGTTAATTTTCTCTATATTTTACAAACACAACCCCAAAAAAAATATGATTACTCTAATTAGACAGCATAAAATTGTTTTTGTAAATGCAAAATGAATCCTGAATTTCACTTTAGTTTGTGAGTGAAATAATTAAAACTGTTTTTCGCGCTAAGAAATAACGGTGGCAGAGTCCCTGTAACGTTTTGTCTCCCGGCAGCTTCTGATTGGTCAATTATGATAATAATAATAATAATAATCTTTATTTCACTGATTAAGCAAGTCCAGTACAAGTACAAGAATAATAAACAAAACAACAGGTTTCAGATAGTGTAGTAATGTAAGTATGTATCGTGTTCATTGAAGGATATTTTTGCTTAATACTTTAACATGTAGTAGTTAAATTTTGTAGGATCCCTGTCTCCCAAAATAGGATTCCCTGTGCTATGGGAGAGAGGGTCTTTCGTCGGAATATGGTAGGTTATAGTTGAGAGTAGTGTAATTAGCTTTTCTGTCATTTCTGTAGGGCTCTTAAGATACTTTGCATCTATGTACGTGTAATGGTTTTCAAGGAAATTCTTTTTAAAATGAATTGACGACAGCGCGGTCTAGGACACAGTGGCGCAGTGTTCAGCGCCCATTTTGACAAATTATTTCGTCAGAAACTATCAAAAATAGATGTATGTATAATAGTTTCAAAAGTCAAAGAAGAAAAAGTAGCTTAAATTGCTGGAAATAATTTATGTTTACTTACTTATCTACTTTCTTAGCAAAAGTCGTCCTATTTCTGATAATAAATCGATTCTCAAATTATGGTAATATTTTACTATACCTTAGCAGCCGTATTCAGAGAGAACCTGTCGAAACTTACTACGAGATTAGCACCGGACTTGCCATGCCAAAACCGGTTTAGTCCGGCGTATTAAAGTTAGTCCGCCCACTCTGAATACGGCTGAAGATGTATAACTGTTAGCTGTCACCAATTTTGAAATTGGCTAAACTTAAGATGTATTTAAACGCTGTCTCCTTGGTCATTTATCATCAGTCCGCCAGAGGCCCCCGGAAGCGGCGGCCCGGGCGGCAAATAAGAAATGTGTTCGGCCCCAGCGCGAGCCGCCCCCATAAATCAAAAGTTGCAGTTGACGTGAACGACAAAACAGATTTATCGAAAGCCCGCGTGGACATTTCATTTTTTAAGATACAGTGGTGAAACACTGGGGTGTATGAGTCCAATACACGTTTCCAAGGAGCACGAATTTCGTGTTTGCCGCATTAGCCTTATCAATGAAATTTTCAACGATTTTTAAGAGCATCCTAACCTACACATTTTCTACCAATTTTTGCGATTGAAACGAGAAGAGTCTAGTCAGAGTTCGACGTCGCTTAGTTAGCGCAGCTCGGAATAAATCTTATCTTTGGAAATGCGACAAATGCGCAAATAAATTTTAATAATTCAAATATAACCTTAACTAAATTGGTAGTGGTACGCCCTTTAAAATGATATTGAAATCAATATTAGTTACTGTCAATATCGGCAGCAAACTGGAAAAAGAATACGTTTGAGACCTGACTTCAGCATTTTTTTTTCATGCAAAAACATAATTTTCAAAAATTTTTTTTTTTACTTTATTAGTAGAACGTCAGCTAAAACCATGCATGTTTTTTTTCATTTTCTCATTCCATAAGGTTCAGGAACTTAACCAAACCATACGCATTGGCTAGTTTCTGTCTTTCTTTCTACTTACCTTTTACAAAGCCGCCCATACCGAGTTTTCATTAAAACAAGTTTTAATTGTAAACTTAGAGTCACGTTATGACATTCCTCTAGAAGATCTAAGTGCCATACCGGGACATATCCATTGAACCGCATCACACAGGACACAGGAACAACAGAAAGGAAGTAAACATTGGAGTCGTGTGGAGTATTGATGGGTATCTGCGAGATCCTTAATGTTTTAATCGTACAAAGTTCCGGAAATCCGTCGGGGGGAGGCAGCGATCGAGCGCGAGCAATAAAAATCCATTCGCAGCGGAGATTACCGGCAAAGAGAGTGAAGCAAGAGAAATAGGGCGGGCGGGACCGGACACATTAAAAGCAATTAATGGTGGCTTTTCCTTCGGGCGGGCGCGCGGAAAAAATTTGCGCTTTTTTGCGGGACACTGCCAGATGTTCGATTTTTGGGCTGCCCCGAACGCCGATGCAGCATTGTACGTGGAAGAGTAAAAAGGTGTACGTGGGGGTATACATGGAAATTTTATATTTTATATACAGGGTCTGTATTTTTGTGTAACATGTGATGTTCGTGTCAAATTTCCAGGTTTGATAGAATTTAAGCGATCATATGAAAATAATAGTTTTTTGTTAGCAGTTACGGATGGTATTATGTAAGGAATGTGACATGTATGTTTGTATAATCGACCGTGAAGCAAGGACACATTAATGGAAGAAAGAGCCCAGTAAAAAGAACTATTATGTAAAGCTATTTTGCATTTATACAGGGATTACTTAGCAATAATTGTCTTTTCTTAATCCAGATGGTCTTAAATCGAGTGTATAAATGGCAGATGTTGTTGCATTTATGTAGGGTGTTAGCGGACTTATTATAAAATAGCGGAAAACGTGAAATTCCACTAATTAGAGAGCAGATATTCATACAAAATCTTCTGATTAGTTGCTGCTATTCGATAGTTTGATTATATCTATTTTAGGCCGGTTGCACCTTGATAATTTAATGTATTTAATGTATACTACATTACCGTTATCTCATTAATTTGAGTGTATTTGGGTGTAGCCGTGCCGAAAGAAAAGAGATGTCCTGGAATAATACCTCTCTGTTTATTCGGGACTAGAGTGTGATTGACAAATACTCTGACAGAAAATGTTATATTAGCCAGCTGCGTCATTCCTGTCTCTGTGCTTTTCGCCTGCAACAGTCCCCCTTAGGTCTTAGGTTCGTACCATCGCATTGAATTAACGATGGTCGAATAGGCAAAACTCGTTTGTGTTATTTATCCAGTTCAATGTAGAGTCACAATATAAAGAAGGTCCCTGCATGACACCTAGTTCCTCTGTGGTGTTTTCGGTTGATAGTGGTATGAGAGCCATTCATGTCCAGTTATTTAAAAAAAAACAATTCTATACCTTAGGTATCTTTGCGCACGTAGGTCACCAGATACCTCAATGAGCAACTTTATTTACTAGTTTAGATTACATTTAAGAGTATCCATTTCGAAGTAGAAACAAGTTAATTAGTTTTTGCAACTTGGTATTTACTGTTTAAAGTAGATCTTTATTTAGAAGAGACTTCCAAGTGACTGTGCGAAAGGTTCTACTCATGTTACATTCCACATCAAAGCCTTATCTCGCTTCTACCCTTCTCCAATATAGGAATATGCCAAGGGATTCTCAGCTGTAATCGATATGACAAAAGGCTTATTTCAATTTAAATATTCCTTGGCAGGTTTTGATTTAATTCATTCATTATGAAAGCGTGCCTTAGATTAGATTGTGAACCTAATATAAAGAAAGTTAACTCTGAAAATTGCAAATCTCGTCAATCCAGCGCCCCCAGGTGACGAAATTGGGCACAAATTTAATTGAAATCTTCGCGCACAGAATTGAATAAAGTTTCCTTTGTGTCGGGCGACTTTGTCTCGGGTGTGACGCGTAAAATGTTTTATAAATATCATGAATTACGTTTACGTAGGTTGATTGAGAATTTTGGAAATTTTAAATAATATAATTTATGATTTTCCGGGAATGGGCGTTTATTAATTTCGGTCTCTAGTTATTTTCTTCGTCATTGGAGGAAATAAAAGAGACATTTCAGTATTTTACTCCTATATACTTTAGGAATATAAAATGTGTTCGCTGCTACATGTTTAATATGACAATTTTATGATAGAAGAGATATATGTTTAAAGTGTATGTATACAAAATATTAATTTGTATGGTAACTTTTAGTTACAATTACTTATATATTTTCGAACTGTAAAATTGAAAGTATTCTTGAGTCAAGCATCACGTAACCAATACATTTTGGCTCTATGTGGTTATATGGATAAAAAATTAACCACAAATTTATAAACTGTGAATATTGAGATGCGTAGGGTGGACGAAAAACAAAAACGAATATATGCTTAGTCGGTCATTATGATCAGTTTTTAAGCTAAAATATATTATCAGAGGCCTTGAGAATCACATCCGTTGTTTTTGTATTTTTTTCAATACACTGCATTCGGATTTGTCATATTTTAACGTTAGCCAATTCAGCAAACAAAACACAGCGAAGAAAAACTGGCAAGAAACTTTATTTTTTAACGTCCACTTCGTCTAAATATACAAAATAGTTTGTCAATTCGTTTAACAAAAACACATGTAAAACACTAAATTAACATGAATTCACGAAAATCAACAATGCGCGCCGTATGTAACACTAAATAATGTATCTAACTGACTCTACCTTATTCTGTAAATTTCAACAATATCATAGACATAACCTACATAAGACAATGTACAGTTTTAGTCAAAGCTAACCTATAAGTCACCAAAATTATCGGGCATATATTTTTTTATTAAGTCTACCATTCTGATTGATAACTCTCCAAAACTTCAGATGAAATAACTCAATTTTAAATATATATTTCTTTCGTTTCAGAGCTCGCATGAACCCGTGCATCGTCGGCACGCCATCTTCTTCGCCGTAAGAGCCCCTCCGATCCTCCGAAGGTAAGATGCAAGCAGACTTCAGTAAAACGATTTCCGACGTCTACACAAACAGAAATCGCGGAGCGCTGAACGAAATCGCAAGGTTGTTATTGTAAATACTTGTAGCCAAATTGCAAAAACTTTTTAACGAGCCGTCAACAACACTGGTCTTAGCTTCAATCCTCACGGAGCCCTCGTTTCGACGTAGCCGGGGGCTGGCAATGTTTTTAGTTTATTCAACACTAGCTGAGGTTACCGGCTCCGCTCGGGTCAGTTTCGTTCGCGACAATCACCCGGGGTAAATGCGCCCTCAACTCCAGGGTTCGCCTTCATAAAGTTCAAAAAGCATAAGGTCCAAAACCCAGAACATCCAAAAGTATGTATTTTTCGTGGGTATTGTAAAATGCATACACACTAATATATGTATCCTAACCTAACCTAACCTAATTTAAAATATCCGAATTCATAAGTGTTTTGGACGGTATGGGTTTTGGACTTTGTGCTTTTTGGACTTTATGATGCGTCCCCAACTCCAGAGCCTCCGAATCGCATTACCAGCCATATTACTTCTGTTACGGGTTAGCGTGATGACTTTTTCCTTTTTGCCTCGGGTCCTTACATGGTGCAACGCGATTTGTATGGAGTTTGAATGTAAGTTGGCGATAAGCACACAGTAATCTGACAATACTATAATGTCGCGGTACGAGAATATACATTTATCCAGTGATAAAATTAAAAGATAAATGGCATTGTCAAATATTGGTTCCGTCTAATCGCGTTGCTGCTAATATGCACGCGTGCGGGACATTGGCGCCAGATAGCTTTGAACTGACAAAGGTAGATACAATGCTATTTACCCCTTGAGTGAAAGAGTTAACAATATTTGCTTGATTGGCAAATTGGTAATGCGTTCAGTTGCTTTGCCCAATCTTCCCATTTTATATCGCTGCATTTATCGAATTCCTAATTGTGACTTATTGTAATAATCAATTTAATAGAAAACATGTTGCACTTTTGAGCTTATCGTAGCCTAGTGGCGCGGGGACTTGCCTTGCATACCAGAGGTCGGGGTTCAAATCCCAGCCCCGTTCATGCGCCACTTTCTTTCTCTCTCTGAGTTGGATAAGTGGATTTTGTCACGAATGCCAGTTGCTCTATGGTTCGGAATCCATGTAAAATAGTAGCTTCCTCTTCCTTACTAGATGGTAAGGTTAAGGCCGCCTAGATTGGTACCATGGCATTGGATGAAAAGATGGTTGAAGCGGCAGTGAAAAATTATCCGTGTTTTACACCCAGTTTAATGTAGCCGGGTTCCTAAAATGAAGGTCAAATATCAGGACTTTGGTTGTAGTATTAGCCATCCATGACCAGTCACATAAAAAAAACTTTAGATACTTACAGAGTCTAATAATAAACACAACTTTTTAGTAAAAGCGCATATATTACGTAGATCCAATCGTGGAAGTACGATTGTATGGCATTAGAGTGCCCTTAATTGGGTTACTAGAACATAAAATGAATGCAATTACTCCAGTCCATTCTCACACGACTGCTAACGTTAATAAAATCGACCCACTTCGCCGGTGTACACGAGTACTCATGTAGTTTTCGGAAGTGTTGCATATTTGAAAAGGCTCCCATCGGCAGGCTGCAGTTTTCAACTCCGAAGATGGTGAGCCGACTGTGAATGTGCAAACTTCCCAGCTTGGAAGATTGTTTGAAGCTGTTCGAGCGACGGTGGTGTGGCAGTGGTGGAGGCACCATATAATATGAAGGTAAATACATAGAGATGGGCTAAGGGCCAAGCTACATGGGCGTTTCTCTCCTCGAGGGAAACCTAGGAAATCAATAAAGCAAATTGCAGCTTGGAAAGATTTTATTTATGTATTGATCAAACAAACAGATATTTACATTATTATATACATTATTCACTTAAGATTAGACATTTAACAATAACAAGTATTGGATTTTATGGATGAACAAGTAATTAAAATAACTGCAGCCTACAAAAGAACTGAATTTTGAGTAGTAGGCGGTATTCGACACAGAATTGTTAAATAAGGTGAACGCATACTTACGTAGTGGCTAGCTGAATACGGTCATGCCAGTCTGAGGCTGAGATAATAGTCGTAACAGAAACTAAGGCTGAGATAAATAGTCGTCACCGAAACTAATGCTAACGCAAAGTAGTACTTTGTGACGTCACTTTGACACATTTTGTATGGACGCAATCTCAAAGTAATGCAAATTGACGTCACAAAGTACTACTTTTCGTTAGTCTTAGTTTCTGTTACGACTATTTATCTCGGCCTAAGACTAACGATAAGTAGTACTTTGTGACGTCAATTTGCGTTACTTTCAGATTTCGTCCATACAAAATGTGTCAAAGTGACGTCACAAAGTACTACTTTTCGTTAGCCTTAGTTTTTGTTACGACTATTTATCTCAGCCTGAGTGGATGGAGTGTTGACTATGGACCTCGGTTTCCATAATATTTTTATTACGACTCTATAATTTTTAGTGAAATATATATTTTTTGTTTCCATTTTCGAATATCATAAGCCTTAATAAACGAATTTTCAGGATATTACATACCTATATTGCTCATCAAAACATTTGCTGTTATATGAAGAGAGAGAGACAGATTTAATTAAAGTTTTTATTAAAAATTATATAAAGATTAACTAGTAAACATATTTCGGTATTTCTACCTTATTTGTCGTATTATTTTTTATGTTTTTATTTACTTAAGATTATATTAGTAAATATATCTAAATAGCTAGGACCACATACTTAGAATGTAAGCACAGCGCGCTCATGCTAGTTTTATGGCTAGGACACGGCGAATTACAAGTAGATGTTTTTGTCATTTGTACCAAATAGGTGCACCTTGATTACTACGTTGTAAATAATAGTAAGCATAGATATTAAACCTGTTTTATCTTTTTATATTTAGGTCATATAATATGGAAAACTTAAAAAGTTTTTTTAAGGCGCTAGGACTAGCCAACTACTCGCGCCATACAAATGCACTTTTTAACAAATGTAATAATATGTAGTGAAACGCTTCAGCAAATCTAAATAGAACTCCAGACTGATAATGGATTGTTAATATTTTTTTATTCCATAATTTATTTAAATAATAATAAAAATAAAAAAAGTTGATTTTTCTCATTAGAAATCTGAAAGTCATTCGATTTCTAGATATAAGCAAAAACAGCATATATGCATAAACAAAAAATTCCATTTGCTTTTAGATTTCTACATTTAGTCAAAAAAGTTCGGAAATGGACACCGTTTCCGCAATGTATTTTGTATAGAAAAAGGAAACATACATTAACGAAAATCATTCGATTCCTAGACAAGGAATCATATATTGTAAGGATGACACTTATAATCGTCAGACTTAGTTAGTTTACTTGGGGTGCCTCGTCTAACTTTGCGATTTGGCTAGTACCAGGCCCTTAAGGCGGGATGGAGATACATTTCAGACATACAGAGCTTTAAATAATTCTGATCGCTAAGGAACCCTAGTCTAGAATCTCATTAGTGCATCCACGGCAGTTTTCAGACAGTTTCCCGCGGTATCATAAATGTTCGTATAGTGTGGTCTTAATAAAAGGTTAGGTCAGGGCTCAGTTATCTGCCTAGTGTCTAGAAATCATAGTTTACAGCTTAAAATATAGTTAATTTGTTAATGCCATCAATACCAATTGAATGATACATTACAAACGTTTCGGGACACAACGGCGCATACATATCGGGCAGTATGACGCAAATGCAACGTCCATCGACGGCTGCCCGTAAACCTTAATAAATGCCACAACGTCGGAGAGCGGGCGGTGACGTTTTTGTGTCGTATTAGAAGGTATTTCAGTCGCGCATCTTACAGTTTTACACGCACCCTTCTTCCACTGCGACTGTATTGTGACCAAAGATTAAGGCTTGCCTTCTTGTTAAAGATTGCCTGTCTTATTCCTTCTTACATCTTAAGACATAAGAAGAAGAAAGACCGAAAACATTTAACAACAACAGTAACCATAACCAAAGATGGTGCACTCCATTCTAAAATGTTGTTTTAGATCTCCGGTTGCGTCACTTCACAAGATGGGTGTGTGCGCAGTACCGGGCGGTAACGTCGAGAGACGTTGTCGTCATATCACACAGCATATAGGTATACCGTCGTCAGGCGAGAAGATTAAATATATGGGAAATGCATGTGTAATTTTAGCGTGTTATATGAGCCCGTCTGTTTACTTGGAGTCCTGTAATGTGTTTAGTAATACTAAGATCGACAAAAAGTTTCACCCGAGATATCGGTTGGACGGCGGAGCGTATCCGTCCCCACCATGCAATCACAGAAGTTCGACCAAGCGCCACAGCGGAGGCAGGCCGCAGTACTGTGGCGGCGATACGATTACAGTCTGTTTCTCCATTTATGCCACCATTGAGGCTTGGGAGAATTCGAGGTGTAAGCACGGAAAGGCATCCGCGCAATTATAAAGTTGGGCGAAGTTTTGTGCATCTTCTATGTGTGTACCTGTGCGCTCAAACATTTGGCACCTAGTGAGATTCCGAGAGCCGTCGGGAGCAAGGAGCAGCTTGGATTTAACCGTTACAACTATAGAATATAAATGGAAGGATAAGTGTCAGGTGGTCGGAACTCATGACTCCGTCCTATGGACAATTATGCATATCATCGCATGGGAAGACGGCAGCGCCTCGTATGCCACACAGTCTTAACATCGCCACCGCGCGCAAATGCGCTCCCGAAATACATTCGCTATGCGGGTGGGAATCGCACCCACGTAAACTCTACAATACTTCTGCAACCATCTTTGCGTGTGGCATGTACGTTTAAGTTGGGTTGGTAGTTTAAGAAAATTGGAGACATTTTTGATCTGAGGTTTAAACCATAACAACACGCTCTTTTAGACATTTATTTTCAGGAGTACATTTTTGCACAAATTACTTATAATCATCCTTCAGGGAAATAGTAACAGAATAATACCTTACAATAAACATTTACAGTTATTTCAGTAATACACTGACCCAAAATCCTAAACTTGATAAACATTATTCACCCATTTTCCTATCTTCTTGTCGCATTTATCCCATTTACATCTTAATAAAATAAGTGGGACAAGAATATTCTTTGGTGATAGCGTCAGCTTACTACCTAGCGTTTATACTGGCGGTTTCCGTTATTATCTGATAACCAGATAAGTCCCAAGGTAAACGAAGAGGATTAGGATCTCCCAATCACAAGGTGCATAGAGGTGCAGCAGCGCTTGCACCAGCGATGGCGGTTGCAGCTCGCTAAAAATAAAAAACCCGACTAAAACACTGAAGTCATACAAAACCACGAAATAATAACACTTTTTTGGAAAACACTGATTGTATAATATCGGTGTTGTGTGGGTTACGGCACTTGAAAATAATAGAAGTTAATAAAACGGATTTTCTCTAAAAATTTCACACAAAATCGTGTCCCCTTCCTCAATTACTAGAGGATATAGTGATTCCTGCCTGCGTTGACACTATCGTATTTAATGAGCAATAGTCAAAGTGGCAATGAAAATTGTATGTGTTATCCATTCAGTTCAATGTATTCGTCTGGTGATTTTTTTGTGCTAAATCTTGTACGATGGTACGGAACCCTTCGTGTGCGAGTCCGACTCGCACTTGGCCCATTTTTTTTGTAACACATTCTGTCAGGTTTGCTAGCTCTTTTTTAATCTCTGCTAAATTTACCGTGAAATGACACGAATGCTCATTGCAAACATACAGAAAAATCATTAATTCATGTAAGTTTATTCGTTTTTGCTCGAAACGGCGTAACATTATTATTCTGACTAAAACGTATCGAAATTGACTGTTTCAAAATCAAAATCAAAATTAAAATATTTTATTGCATATACATTTTAGTGCAGTGTACAACCAGAACATAATGGTACAATGTCTAACTCGGTCTTTAAAAATGCTACCTAGATATAGGTGTGGCAATGCTTGTGAAAGAGAAATACATGTATTTACATTAAACCACGAAAGAAAAAAAAATAGTACAATTAAAAAAAAAAAACTTTGCATAACCTCATTACCTTAGCCCTTATTTTCTTTTAAATATTCTTCTATGTTATAGTACATTTTTGTCAGAAGCCATTGCTTGAGTTCATTTTTAAATTTTTTTACGTTTCTGATTTCTTTTAAATCTTCTGATAATTTATTGTAAATGGAAATAGCGGACTGTGTCGTGCTTTTTGCTACCAACGTGGTATGCATGGGCAATTTATACAAATTACCAGCTGTATTCTGTCGTGTATTGCACCTGGTGACATCTTTCACTATATTAAAAGTAATCTATTTTATATATATTATATTAAAACTATCTTCTAGTTCCCTTGCAGTCGGCTGAAAATAGAACTTGGTTACACGTTGCGAATTTGGATTACAGATTGCATCTGCGGGCTCTGGGAAAGCGACGAAAATTCCCCTAGTAGAGTGAGACAGCAAACATATTATTCGTAGGTATGTAATAATATATGGGAAAGTTTGCCATGTACCGAATTCGTATATTTAAGAAAGCAGCTTTCGTGGCAATATTTTGAAATTGGATAGTTTTGAAAATGATATCAATTTACTCATTCGCGTATTCCTCAGATGTGACAACGTTTAGGGGTAGGGAAACCTTAGGGCCTGGAAGAAGATTTCGCTATTTCAATGGCAGTCGCCGTGCAAAATTGTGCCTTCGCCAATGGACAAATAATTCATTTCTTCAAGTTTTTAAATCTTAGATTTCCTGTGACTTCACGACAGCCGTAAGGTCCTCATTCCGAAACGCGTGTACGTACATGCAGGTAATGCCAACGGGGCGCTGTCAGTCACGCTGCCAATTCCGCAGCCAGCAGTTTGCGTGCTCGCAATGCATGCGCGCTCGATGAGACCGTTGGATTCTTATTAGGTACTTCAACAGCAATAAGGTAAACCAACAGCACACATTTTAATATTTATGACATAATATTCCAACATCATACTGTGAACAGTAACTATTTCTAACAGTAACGTCAGGCTGCATTATTCTCCTTTAAATTCTTAACAACCAGCAGATACATATTAACAACCTCTATTAAAAAAGAAGTTCTGTCTATCATTAGACTTGTCAATTCGGTACTAGTTGAGTCGCTGCTTAGAAGTTTTATAAAACAACGGAGACACGCGAGTATGAGTCGCGCACATAGGGTTCCGTACAAATATGTATGTAGACAATTCGTCCATCACGAGATTTTTTTGACATGTACAGAACGATTTTCTGTTTTTTCCTTCCTTGAACTCGCTTCTTGCCAAGATCAACGGGAAATACCCTATAGATTTTGATTTATTTGTGAGTGTCAAAATATGCAAATAAATAGCTGTATTTTTGTATTGCGTTGACTTAGATGTTTACAGCTCAAGGGGACCATTGTCCAAAACGTTTTGATATGTAGTATCAAGTTAATATCTCAAAGCGTTCCTGAGAAAATGATTTTGACAGATTGTTTATTGTTTATTGTTATTCATCATCCATAGACAGTACACTACACTCGGATTTGTCATATTTTTAACCGACTTCAAAAAAGGAGGAGGTTATCAATTTGTCGGAATCTTTTTTTTCATTAGCCAGTTCGGGGAAATTCCAGCGAAGAAGAACTGGAAAGAAACTCCGCTGGTTTTTTTTTTCAACGTCCACTTAGTCTAAATTTACAAAAGTAATTAGACTCACAGATAAACACGCTAAATTAATATGAATTGACGAGAATCAGCAATTCATGTCATATGCAACAGTTCATGACAAATATCAGTTTATTAGTAAAGACCATGCCCGCCATCTAGAATGTTGCCAATTGGAGCAAGCCAGTCCCCACAAACAGCATGAACGCATGCATCACGCCAGGCACAGCCATCGCCTCTATCAACCATATTTTAGGGAAAGAGGAGACCCGAACCCAGCGTCGCCGCAAGTAGGGACCTTAAAGCGATGCACTACTCCAGTGGCAACATGAAAAAGTTGTGAAAGCTCTGTACGATTTAGTTTTTATACGATTATTTCTGTCATGAACTACTACAGTGACCTGTAAACAAAGAGTCAAAATACAAAATACATTATTATTCTTGCAGCTAAAAAAAACTATATAATATTACACTTTAAATGCTACCACCTACAGAAAATTAAGAGTACAATGGATTAATATGGTCGCCAGATATTCCTGGCCATTCATAAATATTGTTTTAAAGTTCTATTTCATAGTCTGTCACTCGCGACATCTTGAAAAGGAAATGGATTTTTCTTCACGAGTACTTTTTTATTAATTCCTTATTATTATTAGCTTCTTTATTAATTGAATATAAATTAAGTCAAGAGATCCAGGTGTTTCATTCCGATTACCAGAGCTCCGCCCCCAAGTTTAAGGTAATTTCACCACAATATACACCTCTTCATACGTGCTCCTTGCAACGTATACATATATGCACAATTTGCAGAGCACTTCTCTTTTCGATCGCTTGCAAACGGTTAAGATTTCATCGAAGGTTACGTTTTTCCGTCATCACCCGTGATATTGCTTATCCAATGTTTGACTTTCGGATTGCATCATATCAATAGATCTGACTTGAGGATTTTATCCACTACAACAATGTCGGAATAAAAATATATGTAGGCATACATATTTTTAATAAATTTATCGAGCCCCTTAATAAAGCTGCAGACGATGTCAATCAAATGGAACAAAGTCTGTGTTTCTGTACGCTTTTAACTCCAGAACCACTTATCCGATTTTTATACTGTTTGTATCTTGTTATACAATGAAACAGAACTTAAACAACTTAACAAACTTAAAAACAAATTAGACAAATATCAAGAAATAGAAACAAGAAATAAGAAATTAAAATACACGCTTGTAGTTGCTAGTGTATATAACATATAATAATAATTATAGCATAATTCTTCCCATTACTTTTTAATAACCATAACGTTTCGTAAATTAATTTATTGCTTGAAGCGTGAGCAGTACTGATGAATGTGAGAAAATTCGGGGTAAAACCTACAGATTTTCGTCGGAACTTTACTCGGGCAGAGCCTCAGTCACCTACTAGTTTTCGATAAATGGGAAAAAATATAATCTAGTAAATTTTAGATACTTATAAATTTAATAGAAATCGCGGGACCATTCATTGCTTGTTTGGGAGCGAGCAAATATTTACACCAAAATAATACTTAGTAACCAAAATTAAATTGTAGTAGGTAATTTGACAGTTTCAACGTGTCACAGCAACGGGTAACTTCATATTCCTAAAGCGGATCATAATCGGAGCAGAATGTTCGATTTATAACGATGACAAAATATTTTCCAATTTCATAAAAAAATTAGCTGAAATTTCAGAACTAAGTATCAATCGAATGGTTGAGAACGAAGGGACCTAGACTTACTTAAGTTATTTTTACTAAAATGCTGCTTTGCGAAGAAGAACTTTATTGAGAGAAAAAAGTTCTCATTGAAAATAAACTTTAAGGTGGCCCATCCCGCTCATCTCCCCATACAAAAGGGGAAAGAAGATCACACCCATATTTCTTGTCAGAGATCCAAAATTTTGCTCAAAATAGCTTTATTTGATCGAAGTGGATGTCTGATGACCATTGGCATTGTAAAATTGTGTTTGGTTTCTATTTTATAAGGTCCGAAAGTTCGAATTTTTCGCTCGTTTTATACAATAACTTTGGAGGTGGATTACACAATGATAATGTAAGAACATCGTAAAAAGATTAGTCATCAGACATATGTCAAGTCTATTTAATCAAGATTTATGATCTTTGTTTTTGTTAGATTTTTGACTACAGCGGTCGTGGTTTACTTTTAGCTATAAGTCGTTTTGAAATTAAAATTTTCGTAAATCTTACCAAATCATACACTATGCACATTGCCTTTTTTGTGGACATGTTGCATCTTCCTCATCACGGAGCCTGTCTTATTCTTTATAACAGAGAAGGTCTCAGAGCGCAAAAGCACGGTTTTGTACCGTGCCCGCGAATGAGTTAGGCCCGCTGGGTTGGCCACCTTAATAGATAAAAATATTTAGTTGGTAAAAATCTCATTCTTATTTTCCGAAGCCTGAATTCTTCACGAACAGAGCCGCACACGCAGCAGGTAAATACTTGATTTCATCTTTCATGTTTATAAACTGATATCTGCTTAAATTCACACAATGTGGGTTCCGACACGTAAAATTAGGGGGGAACGGCATAACGTATAATATGCAGATCGTATAATGTCATATTTTAACAAAATTTTAAAACCATGCACAACGTACAATCGGCAGATCGTATAATCTTATACGTAGTGCATGAAGAAGTCCAAAAAATTAATTTACTTATTTCTCCATGCATAACGTATAATAGTCACAACGTATAATGTTATGATCTTTATTTAACAAAAAAAGAAAACCATGCATATCATATAATCCTAAAATATTTCATACGATAAGCGCCCTTATCGATATAAGATTAAAGATTATACTCGCACGCGACTTTTCGACCGTCTCAATTAGCGTTGTAGCAAATTGTTACTCTTCAACAGATATCGATTCGTAGCAATTTCAGCCTTAAATGTATCGTCGTTAGGGCGCTTTATGCAGTGCTTCTTGGCATATTATACGTTCTGCATGGTTTTCTTTTTTTGTGAATTCATGTTAGGAATATTATACGTTGTGACTATTATACGTTCTGCATGATGCAAAGAGTTTATTTTATTTTTAAACTCATGCACAACGTATAACATTATACGTTGTGACTATTATACGTTATGCATGGTTTTAATTTTTTGGAAAAAAATAAGATTATACGTTGTGAATATTATACGTAGTGAATACGACTCAAAATTAGTACAAGTGCGACCAATGCATTTCATCCGCGTGCCTATCGTAAAGACGGCAAGGAATTCGTTGTTTGTGGTTCTGATTTCCCGTAAAATTTACCTAGGTCCGCTTTATTACTTACGAGGGGTTTGGGTTGATCCCACCCACGTTGGTGCCATCGCATTGAATAAACGATGGGTGAAGCGGCTATCAATCATTTTCTTGTTTTCCATGAAGCTAGATGAAGCCGTGTTATAATATATAAGTATATAGTATAGTGTATAAATATATAAGTAAGGCTCTGGCATGTAAAATAAACATAGCAAAATAAAATATTTTGAATTAGGGCCTTTTTCGCCTACTGCTGATTAGCTTAATAGCAGCGTGCAATCACTACCAGTACAAGATAATCAGCACTTGAGTAATAAATGGCCTTTAAGTGTCGATTAAAATAAATCAGCTAAAGGCTAAATGTCATGACAGTATGTGCGGAGATTTGTGAAGTAACTCTGTTCAGTGAGATAAAACATTGAAAATTTCTCCAAATTCAACAAGGTTTTCGCTTCACAATCAAAAATCTTGCTCTGCCAATGTAGCCCTACCTATCAAGTTAGCAGTTAATTTTCCAATTTCTTTTCAACTGACGTCCTCCTTTCGGAAGTATAATTTAAAATGGAACGAGACGTCAATGGAAATGAAAATCGTGTTACAGTAAAGAGGAAGAAAAGAAAATTTAATTTAACTCTCCCGCCGAATGAAGGTGTCGATTTGGCAACACATTTTTTCAGGTAAGTATGTTCGCATCGTTGCTAAATATGTATATTTTTGACAAAAAACGTATTTTTTGGCTGCACTGAAAAAAAAATCAGTGAATCTTACTGTAATCCTAATAATAACTGCAAAGATATAAAATAGAGCCAACTAAGTAAATCGGTTACTCTGAGTGAAAACAGTAAGCCGTAAAATATAAAAGTTACTGTATTATTTTTTGTTAACTGTGTGCAATAACTGTTGTCTCTTATTGTTTCCCTAATCGTGTGAAAACTATTTTCAGCTTGACCATTTTTTTTCATTCTTACCTACGTCTTATATTCAGTGAAAAGGTACTGTGAAATCTGTTAAAATTCCTGTATCTCTTGAAACTGGACAGTTGCACGCCTAATTTGTAGTCAGCCATAATGTTCGATCAGTTAATATAACCGTTTCAAAATCATCTGACCTGTCACACGTGTTATTTTCACCAAGCGGTACTGTTCAATCGTTTGAAATAACTGTTTAAAATTCATAGATACTTACCATAATACATTAATAGTAATGAGAAATACTTTACCATAAATTACTGAATTTTAACTGTGCTAAAAAAGTTAACCGTTTCAGATATTTTTTTTCAGTGTGCATGAAAAAGATTGAAAATAATAACACTTCAAATGTAGGAGGTAACAATTTCAAGCCTTTTTTACTAAACTCTAAACTATACACATAGCACTGATACCGTTTCAGGTACTTTTCGGCACGATGACTCTGAAAAAATGTCGACGCATGCATTCCCGGAACAAGCCCTTGGGAATTTCTGCGCTTTGAGTTTCATTTCATATTCTGCTATTCTCTCTAGTTTGACTTTTTTTACCCAACTGTGCAAGAGGGAGGGTGATGTTTTTTGAGTGTATCCATGTATTTTATAAAACCTTTGAATTACTAAACTGGATATTTCTGAATTTTGTGATTGAAGGCGAATTGATTACTAACCATGCCACGTGTTGACGGTTGGGTCAATTTTATGCTGTTAAACCTCGAGGAAAATATTTATTTGTAGTTTTCAGCGCCAAGTGGTTTTTCCTTGAAGTCTTTTTCCAGGAGATATGACACGACAATCTTGAACTTAAAAACGAATATTTAATAATATCTTTGATATTTAAAGCCACAAATATATGCAACCAATTTTAAAATAACACACTTCTATTCATATAAATCAGAATTCTATTTATTTAATTCCGTAAACTTCTTTTATTTCTCTTTTTTATTTTGAAAAAAAAAAGGCAAAAACTGTGCTAATGTTTTACTTTGCAACCACCGTCATGAAGTTCACGTTATTGAATAAGCTTTCAATATTTCTTGAAATTTAAAAAATAGCCTTGTTCTCAAATACTGTTGATTCAGCAAATATGTTTTTGTGAACGCTTTCATTTCTCATTTTTAACATTTCTAATGCCTCAAAGATCGAACTTCGTTACTTCTCTCGAAGTAAAACCGTTATTAGTCAAATTTCAGGGAAATATTAGAACAAACGGCATATGTAAATGGCTTTTATTTTGTTTGTCAATGCTTTCTTCAGATATAAGCTCATTATTATGGGATCTCTTTTTAAACCATAAATACAGTTAGAGTGAGTACAAAAATCAACGAACAGTAGTACCTGTTTCACTTTTTGAAAATCTTATTATTTCGGTTATTGGTTATTATTTTCTCTTTTATTACTATTAATTGTTTTGCACATTTTATAGTTCTTCTTCAAGCAAATTAAATTAAATTGATTGATTACACAGGTCAACACTGGTTTTGGTGCCGCGAAGCTGTATTTTTTTTTCAACTTAGGACACTATAATGATTACATAAACAGCAAATATTTTGATTTCCTACGTGTAGTTTTTTAGATTTTGATTTTTAAAGAAAAAATCAAATTAACATGAAAAACAGCATTTATTTAATGATTGTGTCCAGATAAACTTTCTTTTTCGCGACTATCGTGAATGATATTTAGTAGGACAATCATGTTGCATTCCCCAGCAGTAGTCAACCATCATGTGCCAATCCCATTGGCCCTGGGACCTCGCTTTCATAGGTTTTAGGGCCTGGTGAAACCGTTCGCCTTGTTTTTTGCCATAGGATCCAAGATTCTCTAGGAATGGGTCAAGATGTCTGTGGAGGTAGTGCACTTTAGTGGACACATGAAAATCTAAGGTTATAAATTTCTCCAGCATGTCGTTTTTAATTTCAGAGTAGTTACTTGACCTTTGATTTCCTAGACGAGCCAGTCTCCTTTTCCTAATGTCGATGCTTGGCTCTAATGTCCCACAGACAATAAAAACACGGATATTTGGTGTCCGAATAAGATGTTAACCATTTTCAGATCAACACAGATACTTCATTGGTGTTAGTTTTTGATTTTGTTGATTGTGATTTGATTTTGTCTAGCACAAGTGAAATATTTTCATATGCTTCCTTAAATTTTGTTGTAGGAGCAATGGGAGATGAACCATATTTGTAACCATTTTGTAAAAGGACACACTTAAGGCTTCATTTCGAGCTATCTATAAAGAGTGGATATCAATTTGGCTGACATTCTGAAAGGCCCATTTCGAGAATATAAGCCTTAAAAGAATTTCCTAACAAAAAAATGGTAACAAGTCTTGCTCTCTTGTATGTGTCAAGCAGTTTATTTTCTTTTAATCTAGAAGCTATATACCTCTGCAGATTCTTTAGGTACCTTAAGATCTCTTATCAAATCATTCAAGTGTTCTTGGTAAAAGGTTTAAGCTCTGTAGACGCTATTCCTTAGAAATCACTGTCGCTACTCACTTTTTGAAAATTTCTTCAAATTACGGTTCGTGGTAAGTACACAATGTTGTAACAGGTTCTTTCTCTTAATGTGGTAAAGGCTGTAGCTGATTAAGTCTCGTTAAATATTTTTTGTTAACGTTTAAGTTGACGCCACACAAATGACACCAGCAGAAGTTACAGTCGTTGATATGTTTTTTGTTTCTTTCAATCGCATTAGGCGCTAAGAAACTCATAAGGTTTATTTGTCCACTGAACCACTGTCTCAAGTGTTAATAGAACATGTAAAAAAACAATTTGAGGTATCCACGTTTTGAATTCATCCACAATTTTCAACTTAAAGTAAAAAAAATACGCACTTTGTTATGAAATCTGTTGTAGGTTGTCTTTCTTTTTTTTCTTTGTATTCATCACAAATACAACAAAATACATTAAGCTCATTTAAACAACTTCTTTGCGAGGAAGACATGATATTAAAATCAGTTTATTTGTAAAAATGTACGAATAAAATAGCAAACCAAGCACATGAAAGTACTAATTACAGCCAATATTGAAAACTGAGGGTAGTTACAAATCTACACGTAGGAAAAAAAAGTTAAAAATATTTTTACTGTTGCCAAAGCATACCTAACACAAAACCACCAACGTAATCTCGGCACCAAAATATCATATTTTTTTTGTTGACTTGTGTTATATTTCCTTTGAAGGAAGCTGTGTAGACCTATAATTAACATGTACACACTAATTTGTTATTTTTAGTAGTGAAACTATGAAACTGTTTTGTGTAAAATGTGGTTGGCATACCAAATAAATAAAATATAAAATATAAAATAATATATCTTCCTTCGAATGTAAAGAAAATTGCAAATACATTATGACAACGATTTATTAGGTTAAATAAAAAGAAAACAACTCTAAGAACATTTATTTCTAAGAGCTAGTATTTTAGTGAACTTCGTAGGATTAGATCTATCAGATTTTTTTTCCTCATGGGAGCTAACATCACATCTACAGTAATGGTACCAGCCCAACACACCGCATTTGTAAAGGAACTAAGTGCCATGCATAGACAATAGACTATGCATGGCACTTAAACCTTCCCAGTTTTAAGACATTCCATTTCAAGGGAAAATAACATTTGCGATTTCGACCGAACGAAGCTCGAAACGTCCCCGTTTCGGCTTGGGCAAAATGCTTTCGTATGTCCAGCGTCTGGCGTCCGATTCTTGTGAAATTTTGTCACCACGCTTAACTATTATATTTCGTCCTCTTTTCAAAATATTCAAAAATGTCACAAAAGTGACAATGAAAACTGATTCCCGGACATACAAAACCATTTTTGCCCAAGCTGAAACGGAGACGCTACGCTCGGTCAATAATAGTTCTCACTCGCCCTGCGAGGTACACGGCTCTGACGTGAAGCGTAATGCACATGAACGCACGTTGTTATGAGCGCCTGGATTGAGAGAAAATATCGATGTTCAAATATCGCTCGGATAACATCAGCGTATCGTTCCTGTAAGCGGAAGCGACGGCAGGGACCGAAGGGAGGGGGGTGGCTTTTCCGGCGATATTGTGGCAATATGTCGAGGTGTTTTTTGACACACAGCTCAGATGAGCGGTTATTTATGTGATGCCGCCGCCGCCGGCGCCATCTGTCGTCTCCGCCGCAATATCCCTACATCGCTGGCATCCTCGGAGCTTAAGGCTGTTCCGACCCATATAAAGTTGTTTGCACACATAACGCAAAAAGTATTGCACTTTAAGCCACGAATTAATAATATAAGTTGAATATAGTCATATTACTTGCAGCGAAAACAATTTCACAATTTCAGGATTATTGAGGTTTGTTACAATTTATTTAAATACGATTTTTATTTAACAGCGCCATCTAACGGTGTAAAACTTCTAATCGGCAATTACAATGAAACCATTAAACCTGAAATTGTGAATATGTTTTCGCTGCAACTACTTTGGCTATATTTAATAATTTTGACGAATTCGTGCCTTAAAGTGCAATACTTTTTGCGTTCTGTGTCAAAAAAACATTGTATGGATCGGAACTTCTTTAGGAGGGTATATTTTTCGCGTCGGCCCATACAAAAAGGGGAAGCCACTTCCTGCTCAGTTTCTAAATATATTTAGTAGTCGTCTATTTTTTTAAATTACACCAATGATTTTTTTATTTGCTGTGGTATTAAACACGATGTTATGAGTCTTTGTAGAACGTTTTGATGCTATCTAGAACCATCTTACGCCCCCAGCCCAGCCATAGTCCGCAAATCCGCTGGCATGGCGCCTCGCTGAGCGTGGTTTCGCGAGGCGAGGTGTTTTTGGCTTTTCTGAGCACCTTTGGTCCTCAGCACAGCCACCCATACCGGTTTTTCATAAAAAAAAATAAAAAAAAAAACTAGAAACAAACCCGAACGTAGGGTGCTACTGGACTTATGTCGTCGATGGTACAGTTACACAAAAAAACTTAACAACTATCCCATTAATTCCAGCCTTTAGCTATTCTAACAAAAAATGTTTGGCAGTAGTATTTAGATCTAAGTATGCATTTCATTACTGTGGACGGAAAACTCGGAAAGTTTCTTTGCGGATTTTTCTTTACAGAGTTGATCGTATCCGTGGATCATTTAGTATTTGGCGTTATATTTATTTATTTATTCAGCAGTCATATGGTAGTAAACTACACTTGAAATTGTCATTTCAGATATTCATGTTTAAAATACATTGCGTCTAACAATACAATTACCGAGGTTTACAGCGTAATAAATAATCTTATATATTAATTTAAACAATTTAATTATAAATTGCCAAAGTAAAAGGTAATTAAAATTTACGCGTAACTGTAGGTGTAAATAGCCCTTGTCATAATATAAGCTGAAACAGCGACGAATGACCGTAGTGCCACCTAATGGACCACAAACCCCCTTAAACGCTTTCGCGGCGTCCGCCGCCCTACAGCCGATATAGGGCGGCGCGGCTGGTGAGGCAGGGGGGGGGGGGAAGGCTACCCCGCCCTGGCAATGTTTGGATATTGTTATTTTTAAACGGTCTGTTAGCTCACAGGCGGCGGCGGCACCTCGAGTTTGCCGAACAAATTTAATTCTTCGACAAATAAAGATAAATTTATTACAAAGAAAATCTTATTTATGACCAAAGTTTTTTAAGCTCGCGCCTTAAGCTTATTAGGAACTTTTTCTTATTATATTTGTACTACATTGAATGTTACCATGTTGCTTATTGTTAGAACACTTAAAGAAATCTTAAATTGTAAAAAAACTTTCAAAGATTTTTTTTATTTTTTATTTTTTTTATGCGACCTGACATGGATGGCTAATACCACACAACTACCGTTATGATATAAGCCCAATACACTTAATTCCCGAAGGAATTAGGTGCCATGCCAGGACCTTCCCTTTATGAGCACGGCTACATTGAACTGGATGGAAAACACGGACAATTTGCCGCTTCGACCATCTTTTCATCCAATGCGATGGTACCAACCCGGGCCTACCACCTAGTGGGGGAAGGGGACCTACAGTTTCACATGGATTCCGAACCATGGAGCAACTCGCGTTCGTGACGAAATGCACTTATCGAACTCGGGAAGAGAAAACACAGTGGTGCATGTCGGAATTGAACCCAGGCCTCTGGTACGCTAGGCCAGTCCCCGCGCCACCAGGCTACAAGCCGCTCAAAATATTGTTAATTTTAAAATATGACGCTTACAAACATTTCAAGTATCCGAAATATCGTATACTATTGATGCAAAAAAAAAAGATTAAATTAATTGAAGTATTATTGAATGAATTAACAACAATAATACATTTTCTGTTATATTCATAATTATTATTTATTTGCTCGAAACATTTGAAGAAGTGAGCGAATCACTTTCATGTATAGAATTCGGGTACATCTTTTGATATATTATGTGATCGCAAATGGAATACTATTCGAGATACGAATGCTCCCTTTGTGTCGAGAAAAATAACTTAGAGATAGAGAATATAAATCTATTGGTATCGCCCATATAAATAATTCAATATACCACCCTCTGATAGAGTGAGTTTCGTACCTTAGGTCGACACTTTGGAGCTCTGAAGATCGATACATTATTCCCCTTGTTTTATTCGCGTTAATATGATTAGTATTCATGCTTATATAATAAAAAACATTGCATTGCAAGACCAGCCTATAAATGTCGAATATACTTAAGAATAAAGCTACATACAAATGTATATGTTTTATTCTACATTTGTAAATTAATTCTATATTTTATGATATAGTCATAACGCCTGTTGGTTTCTTACGCCGAATGTTCGATATCGCGAGTGAACACCTCTTTCTCTATTATTCATGGTTCTGAAACGGAGTATAACCTGATTAACCTAGTGAGTAGGAACGCGGTGTGATGGGCTACCATGATGGCAGCAGATGTGAGTAAGGTCTAGTAGAATACATAAAGGACACGCAACTGTGTTTTACTTTCCCCAAAGATCAACCTCGTTCCTTCAAACATGGCGGAAAGAAGCACCTTGCCAGCCGGCACGGTTTTGGCAGCCCCCGTCAAAGTTCGAAAGCTCAAAGTTGTCGTCAGGCAACTATTAGTTAAGGATCTGGCGTACGCCATATGCGCGCGGCATTTTAGGAAAACAATTAGGGGTGTTCCAGAGGAGACAATGCCATGCTTGATACAAACATACACGAAATAACGCGCGGCCTCTAAAAAAATGCTTTTAGTCAGCCTATAACTACCTACTAGATAGTACCTAGACACAGTGCAACACAGTTTATAGTAGAAAAATGTAGAAATCAGCTGCCTACTACTCAGAATCTATTCGTTTGTAGGCAGCAGTCTCACTTACAGTATTACAATTAAGATTAAATGTTTCGAAGATTGTTTTTTTGTAGACATAAGTATGTAAATCATACTGTGAAAATGTATACATTATTCTCGCATAGTTTGTAATCTTGAGAATATGTTCGAAAAAGAAATAAAAAAAAAAAGATAATATCTGTAAGTTATTTTCATACGACACCAAAAATATTTGCGGGTAAGCTTATACTATACTTGATAACTCTATATTATTAGAATTTTATTTATGATAGTAATGATCTCAGGACCCATCAGTTTCCAGGTGGAATAAAAAAAATACAAGTAAATTAGCAAATGTATGCCTTTATCCTCACTTATATTCCATAAAATGCTACGACTCCCGGAAATTCAATCCTTCAGAAAAGAAATATCTTCTCGTCCGATGGAATTCCGTGTATTCGTTTCCTTGATTAATTGTGTTAGTTACTGTAAGGGTTGCGGTAACACGATAGCAGGCCTAATAGAATATTAAGATAGGAAAATGTATTGTTATGATGTGGGATGTGAGGGAAATTCTTACTCTGTGACTTTTTCGGTACTGTGACACACATCTATCGGTGTTACAATTATTCTATTCATAATTATGTTTCCTAACAGCGAATAGTGCGCACCACGGTTGCATGCCAGCCATTGTCCTACATGAAGTTGGTTTTACTGTTAAGTGAGTGGCATGACTGACTTTGCTACTTAATCGGAAAGTGGATTTCAAGCTAACTAACCTTAGAAGAAGCACTCTACAAACTTGAGCACTTTGCCGTTAAATGTTAAGTGGTGTCACCTAATGATGTCGTCTTTTGAAGTAACTTTGACTTTAATGACGCTTTAAAAAAAAATGCAATTATCTGTTGTAAGAAAGTTTGAAAAAATATTTGTGAAGTATTTCCAACCTAGAATTCAGGAAGCCTATTCTAATCAAATTATTTTTTTATGCTTTATCGAGCAAAACATCATATTACCGTAGAAAAATTCGTACTGAAAGTTTTATTTAGTTTTATAATTCATGCTCTACCTATCTGCCTTATAGTAATTAAGGGAAAACAGTTGTACAGTTAGAAGGTTGGGGTATAGACCAGAATGTATCGTGCTATTAATGTTATTTGTTATTATTATTATTTATATATGATTCAATACAAATATATTTCCTTATTATTATTTGTGCGTAATGATATCAATATTGTTATGTAATACCTTCATTGTAAAAAAAAATTAACAAAAAAAATAACCGACTTCAAAGAAAAAGCACTAAAAAGTAAAAAATAATTGCCATTTTTGTAGTTACGATTTTTGTTATTTTTTGAGTCGGTGTCAGCCGGGCACGCGCTGCGCCAACCAAGAGAACCTTGCCTACCTTGGCTGACAACGACTCAAAAAATAACAAAAATCGTAACTACAAAAATGGCAATATTTTTTTACTTTTTAGTGCTTTTTCTTTGAAGTCGGTTATTTTTTTTGTTAATTTTTCTTTATTTGTTTATTTTTAGTGAATCTGAAGTACACTTACTAATTTGTACAGGTGCTTTCCAATAAAAAAAGAATCACCGAAATCGGTTGGCGTTATATTGAGTTATTCGTCCATTTGTCGCGCCACACACGAATTGATAACCTGCTCCTTTTTTTGAAGTCGGTTAAAAATACATTTATCTTTCATCATTTCTTGATAAATGCAAGTCATAAGAAGACTCTAAAGCTTGTGTGGTCAATATTTATATTATCTTGATTTTGTTTACTTCTCTATTATTTATTCTAGGGTTTCGGCCACTGTTTTTATTGCCGATGTTTTATATAGGATCAATTTACATAATACATGTCCATACCATTACATACCAACATAATTTAATCATCCACAATATGTACACACATTAAAAACATTATTAGGCGGTCTAACACTCCTATAAGCAGTTTATTTAACTATCAGAACAGACGGTAACATGTAACGAATACAGAAAGGGTGATAGTGCCGCTATATTAAGAGGTCGTTCACAAAAGACGACACGAGCTCTTTCGAGGTCACCCATGTGTATGCTTCTCTCCCCGGTAGTCAGTCACTGTGCGCAAGGGTTCCGTGTTAAAGCACACGCCAACATTAATAGAGGCAGTTCAATCTACGACAGGCATTTTGGTAATGTTTCAGAAGACATACAGTACCCGGCAGAAAATAATGCACATCGGCTGTTGAATAGAGACAGAGTCGGCTTTGATAGACAATCCGCTAGTTTCGGCTTCGTAAAGCGTCATCTCTCTCGCACGTAGTACAAAGGTACTGAGTGACAGCGTGTGACAGCGACGAAGGCGAAACTATTCGATTATCTATTTCCAATGTCCGTAACTTTTGTCATGCAAGTAAACAAAAGGAAAGGAAAAAAAAAAAAAACTATACAGATATGGAATTCGGGGACCAGCATATAATTGGTTGAAGTCTTACCTAGGGAACCGCTCACAATGTGCCGAGATATCTAGATACTCAGACACCTCTAGAAGTGTGAAGCAGTATAGATCTGAATTCAGACCCAATGCTCATGGCGTGCCGCAAGGCAGTATATTAGGTCCATTGCTCTTCTTATTTTATATTAATGATTTGCCTGATTCAATTAATCACCAATGTGTTCTATTCGCCGACGACACATCTATAATAATTAAATGCAATGATACTAGTTCTTACGAAAAAGACGTTAACACGGCACTGGCTCAAGCAATAAATTGGTTAAAGATAAACAATTTAAACGTAAATATAGAAAAAACAAACTTCATGCAATTTTTAACACACCAAAGTCGTCCAAACCGACTAGACATTAATTATGATGGTGAACAATTAAAAGAGGTAAAAGTGGTAAAATTTTTAGGACTAAAACTTGACTGTCACTGTAATTGGAAGGCTCACGTAGACTCGGTTTGCTCAAGAATAAATCGATTTGTATATGCTCTCAAGAGGCTACGTGACGTCGCTTCACAACAAACTGCATTGACAGCGTATCATGGATATGTAGCGTCGGTCCTAAAATATGGTATTTTGTTATGGGGCAACTCAACTAACGCCCACAAAGCATTTATTGTTCAGAAAAAATGTGTAAGGTCGATATGTGGAGCGGATAAATTAGATTCTTGCAAACCATTGTTCAAAGAATTAAATATATTGTCTTTACCTGCACTTTATATTTATGATGTATGTTTGTTCGTCAAAAGGTATCCAACATATTTTGAAAATATAATTCCAACCCACAATTATAAAACAAGAAGTGTGTCATGCAAAAAATTATGTTTCACGCGCCCTCGAATTGCACTTTATCGCAATAGCGTATTTTTTATGGCTCCAAAATTATATAATTGTATCCCTAAAGAATTTAGGGACCTTACCTATGATTTGTATAAAGGTAAATTGTACGACTGGTTAGTAAAACAAAGCATTTACTCAGTAGAAGAATTTATACACACTAGCAAGTTTTAAGTTTCAAAATGTTGTATTCTCTGTCCATATTCTAACAATGTGTTTTCTTTTGTACGCCGTAACTGGCAACTTGTGGAGATACTGAAAAAATATGTAAAGACTTGTTTACCCATAAGTACACAAATAAATTTCATTTCATTTCATTTCATTTCATTTCATTTCATTTCATTTCAAGGTGTACAAAAAAATACACATTTCAGTGACTAAAACAAAAGAAGAATGCCCATCGCCCCAAACATTTTTGGGCCCTTAAATTTTTTTTTGTCTAACTGCCATACCAGTGTTCTAATTTACAAAAAATCTCAAATAACGACACATTTTTTTAAAGACTGAATTAATTTCCATTAATAACTTTATTAACGAACTGCAGTTTCGAGTTTATGAATCACACACCAGAGAGTTCGGCGTGGAGCAAACAGGTCAAGTCCAAACGCAAAAAAAGGACAGAGTTTAATATATTTTTTATATTTCATAAGTAACAACGCTTCACATTAGTCCTAGGGTTTATTTTACATACCTACGTATGCATGCGTTTTTTGCCTTACCGGACTGAATGCCACGGAGCAGGCTGCCCGAACGACTTTTGTGACCACGAAAGTACTGTAGGAAAAGAAGTAAAGAAGTAAACGGCGATGAAAAAATGTGGATTCAGATAGTTAATAATATGATTAAATAAATAATATAAATTATCGCATGCGTCAATGAAAGACACGACTGATTTCTAAGGAGCCTGGATTTGCGCATTTTCCTTTCCGCATAAACCATTTCTATTTAACATTTTAAATATATCATAGAAAGATCCTTATGTTGGAACGTCGCTTTGCATTCCAAATTGGCGAAATGGTAATAGAGCGAAATGATTAACTGAAATATTTATAAACAATACTTATCCTTTCTATTGTAAAAAAGTACTTAAATGGGAACCACGGACATGGATGGTTCCTCTCTACCGTGGAGCTCACAGCGCGACAACACACACCTTCATTACAGCGCGCGGCTGTCATTAAAAAGATACGCCCAAGTTAGCACACGAGACATGCATGCGGGATTACGTGGACAAAGCCACATTTCAGATGTGATTACATTCGTCTAGTTGATATCTTGTCGGTGAGTTCATGACTGGTACGGCTGTTAGTATCTTCGGACTTTTCCAATAACAAATACTCCATGAAATATAATTTTACATTTTGATTATTATTTAAATTATAAGTTTAAAAAATACGTTGTGACGAGAATCGAAAGAGGAGTGCTAAGATGGACATATGGAACGAATGGGTGGCGAAACAAATTTACAGAGCAGAAGTGAGCGGAAGTGTCGTGCCCGAGCGACCTGGGAGAACGCAACGCGACCGAATCGATGTAATTCTTCGTAAAGGTCTAGTACGTAACACACATAATCGTAGAGAATGTATGAAATGATGTATGTCTGTGGATGAAGCGAAAGAGTTGCTGCGATATTACTGTATGGCGCTCTATCACGTCTGTCTACCCCTCCGGGAAAGCGGCGTGAAGGTATGTATTATTATTATTTAAGGCGAAAAATTTTACCAAAAAAAATAACCGACTTCAACGAAAAAGCACTAAAAAGTAAAAAATAATTGCCATTTTTGTAGTTACGATTTTTGTTATATTTTGAGTCGGCGTCAGCCGGGCACGCGCTACGCCAATCAAGAGAACCTTGGCTACCTTGGCTGACACCGACTCAAAAAATAACAAAAATCGTAAATACAAAAATGGCAATTATTTTTTACTTTTTAGTGCTTTTTCTTTGAAGTCGGATATTTTATGTTTTTTTTTTTAATTTGTTTATTTTTAGTGAATCTGAAGTACACTTACTAATTCGTACACGTCCTTTCCAATAAAAAAAGAATCACCGAAATCGGTTGACGTTATATTGAGTTAATTGTCGCGCACATCTTAATACAAATTTAAGACTTATATGATTTTCTCATGGATATCATTGTCAGAACTTAACCAAATTAAAATGGAACCACTTGGGAAGCCCTAGCTTTCAATTAAAAAAATCATTATCAAAATCGGCAAAAGTTATGAGGTAACAAACCTCCTTTTTTGAATTCGGTTAAAAAACACAGAAACAACTGTATATTTCCTATTTAATTCTTCCTAAAACGTATGTGATAGATTTTAATACTTAGATGACATTACTACAATATTTGAAAAAACATTCGTCATAGCATCACCATAAAATGTTATAACTCAAAAAATCCTACCTGTCTGCCTAATTTTATATGTTGAGAACAATGACTCACCCATTTTTTAAGCGAATTGTAGTTACGTAAAGCTTGATTTTGAAGACTGCAGGTCTATTCCTGTCATTCAGTAATCAGGAATCAAGAATTCTGAGTCAAGAAAACCGCTTTTATAGCGATTTTCCAAGCGATTTTTTCTCCGGAAAACCTTGATTGATTAAAAAAACTATGCTCAGGAATATTTTCGTCAAGAAAATCGCTTTGAAAACCAAAAAAGCAGTTTTCTAGACTCAGAATTCCTGATTCCTGATTACTGAATACCAGGAATAGACCTGCTGATTGTAGACTAATTAACATCACGTTAAATTATCTAAGGGGTCAGCAGTGTGGTTTAGAATTTAAGAAGAAAACCACGGATATCTAACACTAGTTACACACATCTATATGTTCTGTAGTACATTTATGGCACGTGAAAGCTTGACGTTCAATTTGGCGCTTTCCGCACACGAACTTTTCCAGCGATGCCCCCCATTTCAGGAATGTCAGGCGGGAAATATCGACACCGGAGACTTGGCGGCCGAGTGGAGAAAAATACATAAATTACGAGGCGTTTCCGTGTTGACATAAAGAGACAAATCTTTAGCGATGCATGGCGGAGCTAAGCTCGCCATTAAGTGTCACATAACTCTTGTTACGCCATGCGCCATTTTGTATTGCTATGTTTGTGCTATTTAACATGTCGGTAAAATTATTCCTCATTCGTGAAAGTGAGAAAAAAGGGAATGGGAAGGCTATCTAACTATTTTGTCCGTGCATTTAGTATTTTTTTTATTAAACTGGAATATTAACCTAAAATAATTAATTGAGCGGCTCGTAGCCTAGTGGCGCAGGGACTGGCCTTGCGTACCAGAGGCCTGGGTTCAATACCGACATGCACCACTGTCTTTCTCTTTCCGAGTTCGATAAGTGCATTCCGTCACGAATTAAAGCTGCTTCATGGTTCGGAATCCATGTAAAACTGTAGGTCCCCTTCTCCTACTACGTGGTAGGGTTTAAGCCCGCCCGGGTTGGTAACCATAGCATTGGATGAAAAGATGGTCGAAGCGGCAATGAAAAATTGTACGTGTTTTCCATCCAGTTCAATGTAGCCGTGCTCATAAAGGGAAGGTCCTGGCATGGCACCTAATTCCTGAGCATTCCCGAAGGTTTAATTAGGTAATATGACAGGGCCTTCCCTTATGAGCTCAGTCAAATCAATGCCGTTTCTAACCATCGTTTCATCCAATGCGATGGAAGATACTCTGGCACCTTAACTCTGGTACCTCGTAGTGTAAAGGGACAACCATTTGACATGGATTCCGAACCATAGAACAGTTCGAATTCGTTACGAAATGTAATACCTTTTAAATCCTGTTATCCATGTTATAGCAACGGTTGGAAAGGTATCAAATGCCCTAACGATGCTAAATTTGACGTTAACGTTTAAATTTTAAAACCACACACGGTAGCCATGTCGCCGACCAACGGTCTGTGACATTCGATTTTCACGAGTGACGACGCTCCAAACAGAAAAAATGTCCCCTCACTGTTTTGACATGCCACGGATTCGGCGCCATCTCTGCGACCAGCCGCACCGTGCTGCGACTGGTCGCTGCGTCAAACGGACAGATAAAGAGCAAATAGGAATAAATTCGAGCTGAGTGCGTCGAATGCTCTATCAACTATTTCGTGTTTGTGGTAGCCAATGGTAGGGTTTTATTTTTTGTATCTAAAAAAAAGGTAGAGTTGCCCCTAAGGGTTCGGCAGAAATGACAGATCGTCATGCTGTATCACATCACACTTCTCTCGCTTCTTCAACAGGCGTTTATCTCTTCAAACATGCTCTTCGATAACGGGTGCTAAGGATTAGATCTTTACAAATCTTTCTACATTTCCTAATCATAATAATTATTATAAAGAAAAAATTGTATTTCTTTTTTCTTATTCTTCCTTATTTATCATCAATAGATACTACAGTGCACTCAGATTTGTGAAATTTTAACATTTATTTTAACATTAAGCCATTTCAAATATCATAGCGAAGAACTGACTAGAAACTTCCCTGAATTTGTTTTCAACGTCCACTTAATGTATGTTTATAAAGTATATAAATTTTCCTCTGTCTACAAATAATGCACAAATCGGTTATCGCTTGTTATCCTTCTATTAGGGTTCCGTACCCAAAGGGTGAAAACGGAACCCTATTACTAAGCCTCCGCTGTCCGTCCGTCCGTCCGTCCGTCCGTCCATCTGTCACAGGGCTGTATCTCATGAACCGTAACAGGTAGGAAGCTGAAATTTTCACAGATTATGTATTTATTTTGCCGCTATAACAACAAATAGGTAACATTATAAAATAATCATAATTAAAGGGGGGCCATGATGGATGCGACGTCTTTATTGACAAACCTTTCTCTATCTTGGATCTCAATTGTACCGTACTATAGTACTAAAGTACTACTTCGTAATGGTTAAGTACCTAGCACCCGTAATCGTAGAGCATCTAAGTCGATGAAGCGAAATAGTTTTTGCTGTGATTGTACCGTATGGTGCTCTGTCATCGCTGCCTACCCTTTTCGGAAAAGTGGCGTGAATGTATGTATGTGTATGTATGTTTATTTAAGTAAGTTTGAAGTAGGCCAAATAACGAAATATAAATAGTCGAAAACCCTCTTGAAACTTTCAGAAATGGATGGCATAATAAACCGCGAAGTGAGACAACGAGGTGACAAGTCGTAAACGTCAATTGTCTGCAATGATGCTGCACGCGAAAAATAGACAAGCTTTCTCTGGCACATGTGGTCCGTTTGTCACAAAGTGACGCAATTTTCCATCTGCTTAGCTGTAGTAGTAGTTTCATCATCTAAATGTAATTATTATTTTTTTACATATTTTTATGTCTTAGTGCCTTTTTCACCTGCTGCTGTTTAGCTTAATCGCGACACATTAAGGGCCTTTCGTAGCAGCTTGCAATCAATATCAGTACAAGATAATCAGCACTTTAGTAATAAAGGCCCTTAATGTGTCGCGATTTAGTATTTTTAGCGAGTTTTGATAGTTTTTGTGAACAAAGATGTTTCTATAAACTTATAAAAAACTGGTTGGTGGTTGGTGGATCTTAAATTATAAGCGCACAGGCAGGTAAATTGACAGAAGACGTACTTTGGGTTTTATAAGAGTAAGTAATAGTGTTTTATCAGGAAAATAAATCCAAACAATTATGTTTTAAGAAAAACATTATTGTAGATTATTTTCTAAATGGTGAAATATTATTTATTATATTAAGCCTGGTTTTCACCAAGTGCTGATTAATTTTAATTGACACTTAAAGGGCCTTTCTTACTAAAGTACTGGTTTTTTGTACTGGTATCGTTTGCAAGATGGTAAGAAACGCCCTTTAATGTGAGGATTAAGCATATCAGTACTTGGTGGAAGAGACCCTAAGACTACTTAAAGTTACGTTAAACTGCCTAAGGGGTGAATGAGGTTAAATTTTACGGGACTGTGGGCATCTTCTAGTTTAGATATACATTTATTCTCCGCTTATTGCTGCTCATGATAAAAAAAATCCGAATGCAGGCCACTCTATGCACTCACAAATATTTCCATTTTGAGTGCAACGCCACAGACACGCTGACACCACGCAGAGCTCTACAGCTCGTTCGTTGGTGCCGCTAGAGTGTGCTCTGGCTCTGGGTGTAGCTCTGTGACGATGTCATGCAGCGGGTAAGCGACTGGAGATGTTTCCATACAGTCGATTGTTTCCGGGAAACCGCAGTACCAAGTACATCTTTACTTTTTTTTCCCTGCATCCACGTAAGATAGTACTATATTTAGTTTAATTGGTTAGGAATCCATGTAAAACAGTTTTATGGATAAAAAGGTGATCGAAACGGCAATGACACATGTTCTTTCTTTTTCGTCCAGTTTCATGTAGCCGTGCTCACAACAGGAAGGTTCTGGCATGGCACCTTATTCCTTTATTCCTTCGGTAATAGGCTTTTCAGGCTAATATAATGACTGTGGATGTGGTATTAGCCCTCCATGCTATTACATAAAAAAATATGTTTTTTTTACAACTTGATTTTCTTAATTAATGTCTCCTTAACCTCATCAACCCTTGGTCCACTTACAAACATATTAGTTGTCACACGTTGTGAAAACGTCAAACTCCATACAAGTTTTTACTAGATATTCTGTGGTTTTACTTCTTCAAGCTGTCAAAGTCAAACTCGGACTTCCGATTTGTATGAAAACGCGAAGTCGGCGTAAACGGCATCGTCGACGTATTAACGACAACGTTGAGTAAGCTGTCAAATCAAATTCGGACTCGCAAATGTTAGTTCGATTAACGCCCACTGCGCGCGCTCTTCAATTTCTCCATACATTTGAATACGCCAGTCGATCGGTTTGCCGTAAACGTCAATTTAGGTGACAACTGAGACTACAGGCTCAGGCTCTGACCCGTGATCGTATTCTGTGCGTTGCAAGTTTAGCAATATTTAGGTGGTCGCCCTCCGGTGCATTCGCTACTTCAATATGTCAAATGTTTCCAGCGATCGACGACGGTGTTGCCACACGAGATATATTGACACGGACGAGAACCCGGGAGATTCCGGGAACAATTGTAGCATTTGCTAACACGGGCCGCTGACTCATGCAGAATTCAACGTGAAGCCGCTGTATGAATGTGATGATATGCGATGAATGTGCAAGTAATAACCAAATACCGAATACGGAATTGTTAAAACAAAGATTAATGCCGCCGGGGTTAATACCATGGAAATGAATTAAAAATGGTCGAAGCGGCAATGAAACCTTTCCCGTATGGTCCTTCTATCTAGTTCAATGTAGCCGTGCACATAAATGAATGTTCTGGCGTAGCATTTAACTCCTACGGTAATGCTGTGTGTTGATCCCATATCATTACAGTAGGTGTAGTAAGCTTGTCAGCTTGTTTGTGTAGCCTTGGTAGCTCAGTGTGCGACGCTTTGCGAATCGATAAGCTGGGATAGCACCTCTGAGCGCGGTTAGACTCTGGATGGGTGACCATTTTCAACCGTTGATCCGCTTCCTTACTAATAGGTGGTAGGGTTAAGCCCGCCCGGGTTGGTACCATCGCTTTGAATCACGATTGTCGAAGTGGCAATGAAAATTGTCCGTGTTTTTAATGTAGGCGAGCATTAATAAATGTACTGGCATGGCCCCTAGTTCCCATGTGATGTGTTAGGCTAATATCTGACGGTCAGTTCGGTATGTTCATTTACATACATTAAAATAAAAAAAAACTCAAATTAATATGAAAACCGTAATGTGAAATGAAATGAAATGAAAATATTCTTTTTTGCTTACAACTATTACATAGTATGCAAAGGCGAGCTTATTGCCAAAGGCAATCTCTAACAGCTAACCTTAATATTAGAAAATATATTAAGAGGTAGCAATAAACATTAAATTACTTAAAAGTAAGCACCATTATCACACTTAGAAAACATTAGATAACTTAAAACTATATAAACATAAAATATTTGATTAATTTAATTGTTATAACATGTCAAGTACCAAGATTTTAATTTTACCTTAAAAATAGACAAAGAAGCACTTTCCCTAATAGTAAGAGGCGTAACTGTCGTAACCATTAATAAATATCAAATAATACCAGGTTGATATAACCTCATTTTTAGGGTTCCGTTACCAAAGGGTGCCAACGGAACCTATTACTAAGCCTCCGCTGTCCGTCCGTCCGTCTGTCACATGGCTTTATCTCATGAACCGTAGTACCGAATAGGTAGGCAGCTGAAATTTTCACAGAGTGTGTATTAATTTTTTTGCCGCTACAACAATAAGTAGGTAAAAAGTAAAAATAATTAAAATTAAGGGGGACTTCTCTACAAAAAACTTGTTTTTTGTGTTCATTTTTTTTCGATGGTACGGAACCCTACATGTGCGAGTCCGACTCGCGCTTGGCCGGTTTTTAAACTCCGAATGCTCATAAGTCTATAAAGTCTAAGTGCGAGCGCTCCAGACATCCAGCGAATGTTATCTGAAAGTTTCCCGTGAAGGAGGCTATTTCCGCGCGATTTATTTTCTCATTTAAATGTCACGCTTGTTCTAACAAGTGGCATAAAACTGAGTGTGTGAAGTGCAGCGCGCGCTCCTGCAAGTTGGGGAGAGTGTGCGGTGGGAAATGGGTATTTTCTACAGTTTATTTACATGCGAACATTTCAAGTTTTAATGGCTGTTTTAAAAACATTTCTTCTTTTTAACATATGCAAACCGGTACTTATATTTGGTTTTATTTTTGTTTAGTTTAAATGACACGGCTTAGTGGAAAGATCCTTTGCCTACCCTCTGACAAAGACATTAGTGTTTCCTTTGGCCTTGGTTTGTCAGTGCTATTAGGGCCGAGTGCAGGAAAGGACAAAACATAAAAATCAACGTCAACGTATGATTAAACACGTCCCTTATGGAAGGAACTCCATGAGGTTCACTAAAAGTGACGTGTTCGAACAATGATTAACTCAGCCGTCTCTTCGTGCAATCGGGGCTTAGTCTACTAGGATTTTTTATATGGCTGCAGCACAGCAACTATGGTGTGGTTTTGAAAGGTTTTACGAAGATAGGTCGTGTTTTATTGTGCTTGTTGGACGTAAGTGCTAGGTGTGGTACTTAGCTATTCTAAACTTGGCGATGCCGGCCGTGTAGGCTTGAGTGTGTGCATGTGTGCAAAACGTGAAGTGTCGGCGCACGGAGGAACCAACCAACAGCCATCAGACGCCCATAAAGAAGCGTAGTGAGCTGTAAAAAACCCAAGTTTTAGCATGAACGTACTGGGTTAGGGTTTTTTCCGACGCATCGGCGTCTTATGGCACCTTCATCGATCAATGGGGTACCAAGCGTTAAACATTGCTAGAAAATATGCATTCAACTGGTTCTCACTAACAGCAAATGTAGCATTTTTTTAATTTAAAATGTTTCCTAATCGAACAAAGTGGTTAGCAGTATTTAATTCTTAAAATGACCTCTCGGTAAACTTGTTTGTTATGTCTGAGGTTAAAATTGTATATTATATTGTTCATACTACCAGAATGGACGCAAAACAGTTACGCTGTTTCCTATGTATTATGACATACAGCATTATCTGACATGATTCCTGTTATCAATTCTCATTTAAAATCGTATTTTTAATTTCTAATTTTGTGTAAGAAATTAATAATTAAGTAAATAAATGTAAATCAAATAAAAAACAATTGTAAAATAAAGACGGATTCGTGTGGTCATATTCATGTAAGTAAATAAATATATCGTATTATATAAAGGCTTTTTCGATCTATTTCAAATGTTTCCAGGCAGTGTTACCCATTTGTGCTTTTAAAGTAACCAGTAACTTCATGTTACGGTAATAGAGCTGTCTCGGTAAGGCTAATTTTTACAGCAATTTGACCAAGACCGAATTTTGTTCTTGCTTTCATTCCACGAACACTTTCAACTCATATTTTATTTTATTTTTTTATTTTATAAGAAACCTTACAGCTAATCTTATATTATTACATGATAATTATTTTAATATTTTTAAGCCAATCATAAAGTTTCATTGTTTACAAACTGAAATGCACTCGAAGCATGCACTCCAAATTATGTGTGCGCACTGTTGTGACTAATACACAGAGAATACAGCGTAAACGCCACATGCTGCCTCAGCCGCGTCTAGCTGCCGGAAAATGCACGTCATATCCGGTTGGAGCATGCCCTCTCCCGCGGAGACGGGCTGCCACGTCGCGTCGCGTCGCCGGAGTGGTCTTAGGGAAGCCATAATTGGACTATCTCCCGCGGAATTCAATGTTGTCAGAGTGACTGCAGCCTCAGAAGGCAGTCTGAGTTCTCACCGAAATTGGCGTTTACGGCAAACCGATCGACTGGCGTTTTCTCCAAACTCCATACAAGTTTTTACTAGATATTCTGTGGTTTTACTTCTTCAAGCTGTCAAATTCAAACGCGGACTTCCGATTTGTATGAAAACGCGGAGTGGACGTAAACGGCAACGTCGACGTATTTACGGCAACGTTGAGTAAGCTGTCAAATCAAGCTCGGACTCGCAAATGTTAGTTCGCTTAACGCCCGCTGCGCGCGCTCTTCAATTTCTCCATACAATTGAAAACGCCAGACGATCGGTTTGCCGTAACGCCAATTTAGGTGACAACTTAGACTACCGGCTCAGAGTGGGCAGTCTGAGTTCTCACCTAAATTGGCGTTTACGGCAAACCGATCGACTGGCGTTTTCTCCAAACTCCATACAAGTTTTTACTAGATATTCTGTGGTTTTACTCCTTCATGCTGTCAAAGTCAAACGCGGACTTCCGATTTGTATGAAAACGCGGAGTGGACGTAAACGGCAACGTCGACGTATTTACGGCAACGTTGAGTAAGCTGTCAAATCAAGCTCGGACTCGCAAATGTTAGTTCGCTTAACGCCCGCTGCGCGCGCTCATCAATTTCTCCATACATTTGAAAACGCCAGTCGATCGGTTTGCCGTAACGCCAATTTAGGTGACAACTTAGACTACCGGCTCAGGTGCCAACTGTATGGTGGTATGTGTGATTCATTATTTCATGTTCGAATTTAATGTATAAAGCGCAATTTGCGTGCACTGTAATACGGTCTCCTGTTTTATTTACAAGTCAAATTTGATAACTCAATCCTTCCCATCAATTATGGGTTGTTTACTTTTTTTTTTACTAGAACAACTGAGGTGTGAGGTGAAATATGAGAGCGTTACTGGTTCTTTATCAATAAAAAAAATCAGATCAAAAACGTAGACAGCTATGATGTGGTCGAAGCGGCAATGAAAATTTGTCAACCATCTATTCAAACATATCCGTGCTGATGAAGGGAAGGTCCTGGAATGGTACCTCATTCTTCATTCCTTTGAGATTTATTGGGCTATGTTATTAGCGTGACACTGAGACAATTGCCATATTTTTAATTTAGGAAAAACTTATATAAGGTGCTGATAGAAAAAAGTTTTTACAGTGTCGAAGAATTTTTTGATTTTAAATAATGTCAGATAGTTATTTTTTATTTTTTATTAATTGTGTCTTATTTTTAGGTATAATTTTGTACGCGATAATACGCAAATTTTGGAAATGTACTGTCATGACCGTAATTGTAACAAAATAAATATTTCATTTCATTTCGTGGTAGTAGTGGTCAGCCACCCATCTCTCCCTTCCATCTCAGTAGAACAAGAACAAAGGCTGGTCAACGGAACCCAGTGTAAAGAATATGATATTTTTACCGATTCCATTGCTAAATTTAAGAAAAATGTTAAAGTTGAATATGTAACCTCAGAGAAACTCATGCTATACTATGTCATTGTTTTGTGTGTATCACTTGACTTTATTTGTGTTTTTACAAAAAAAAATCTGTCTGAACTTACTTTCATGTTTTATTAATTAATTACTGTAGTAATGTAATCTAAACTATAAAATCTATTACGTTTGTTTTAGTGAGAAATATTTAGGATACAGGCTATTGTTATAATTGTTACATTTTTTTTCTATTTCATCTAGTCTATTACTGTTTTTTCTCCATAAATAAATAAATCATTGTCAAATTCCTTTTTTTTTCCAACAAAATAAATTCTCAGTTCTTTCTAACTCTCAGAAAAAAAATAACGCTTACAGCCAAGGGGCGCCCGACAGCAAGTCGGCGCGGCTTCAGGAGTTCAGGAGTTGCACTTTCTTCGGCGTTCTGCATGAATAATTAATGTAATGGCGCAACTTCCACTTCCGCTCTACTTTTTTAAACTTTTTTACAGGCTACGGGATTCATATCACGATAGCGGTAAATTAAATTTTTATACTAGTATTTTACGTGACATTTATAGCAGTGCCTTTATGATATTAGCACAAGACAACACATTTTATTTATGTATCGATTTCTGGAGAAAGAGCAAGTAAAACATGTATAGCAAAGATAACAACATTTTCTATATATTTATCACTAAAATATATGAGATGGACAAAACAATTTACATAGACATCGTCTGGGGACAGCCGAGCCGGGTCGTTCCTCCTCCAACGCATCAGTCTGGATGTCCAGAGGGGGAACGCAGCGAGCGTTATGGGGGCCTTCCCGCACTCGGTGCCCATGGATGAGATTTTTTATCTCGTCTGATGGGCACCAGGGTTGTCGGGGGCCCCCGGCACTGCTGCAATCCCGTCTCGACTGCTCCTGGACGGTTTTCATTTTAGCTAGTACGTATTTAATTCTTGTTTTTGATAGAGTTTTTATTAAGATTCGCAAATAAAATAAAGTTTCATAAAATTTACATATATGACTAATACAGTTCTTAAACAACATACCTACGTCAGCTAAACATAAAAAAGATCATAAAAAACACGAATAAATGTAACATGGAAAATTAAATTACAAACGATTGCACGGTTTTATTGAACTGGATCGAATCGAAAAAAGGGACAATTTTCTATTTCCGCTTCGACCAACTTTTCATCCAATGCTATGGTTGGTACCATAGGTGTGGGCTTAACGTTGACAGCGTCGTAAGTAAGGATGGGGGGGGGGGGCAAATTTGTACATGAAAACGTCCTGGGTGTTACCAATGGTGTTACTATAGTAAATTAGAAGGTGAGGTGAATATCAGGTGAACAGGAAACAGAGTGATGAGATATGATGTTAAGTTTCATTTCGTACCATGCTGTCAAACGAAGTGTTATTCGGCCAAGTGAACTGAAATTTATCAACTGGTGCGACATGCAAATAAACGACAGGTTTAATCACTCTTCTGCCTGTTCACCTGCCATTCACTTAGAATTTCACTTTGCAAGGTGCAATGCGACGACACGCACCGCGATTACGAACCGCGAAATGAGGTGTATGTGCTTCCGACCCCAAAATTACAGTTGACAGCTTTCAAAATCTGTCAGTTTACTGGTACTGGCAGATCGGGGTAGGTTATGTTAGGTTAGGTCAGAACCTACGAGGTTTATTTGGCGCTTCGTAATCGCACTAACGGTCCCATAGGCTTCGAATGTAAGCACAGTGCGCTATGCTAGGTCCATAGATAAAGACCGGCCAAGTGCGAGTCGGACTCGCGCACGAAGGGTTCCGTAGCATCGTAGAAGATTTAAAAACAAAAAATCACGTTCTTAGTATGGGGCCCCCTTTCATTTTAATTATTTTAGAATTTTACCTATTTGTTGTTATAGCGGCAAAATAAATACACAATCTGTGAAAATTTCAGCTGCCTACGTATTACGGTTCATGACATACAGCCCTGTGACAGACTGACGGACGGACGGACGGACGGACGGACGGACGGACGGACGGACGGACGGACGGACGGACGGACGGACGGACGGGCGGACGGATGGACGGACGGACGGACGGACGGACGGACAGCGGAGGCTTAGTAATAGGGTTCCGTTTTCACCCTTTGGGTACGGAACCCTAAAAAAAGGAAGGAGATATGGCATCGATCGAACGCGTTTACTATGGAACCCGCTGTCTCCAATATTCAAAAAGACCTATCCTACTTAAACGTACCTACCACATGCAAACATGGTCGCAGACGTATTTCACGGTTTGAGTGGGTGCGAACTGACTCGACGAACGCTATTTTAGAGCACATTCGCGCGCGGTTGCGAATTTTCGACTATGCGGCATAAGACGCGTCGCCAGATTCCCGTACAATTATATGGTCGTTTTTACCATATAGCGGAGACGCGATATCGGTCGCATGCCACTTCTTTGTCGCCACCGCAAAGATCGACGCACAACGATCCTAATCGATCTTTCGCACGCAATGCGCAGCCGCGAGTGAAGTGGCCTCGCGCGCCCGCGGCCGCTTGTTCTTGTACCCATTGGAGTTAGGGCGCCATTGAACGCGCGGATGATATAATGAGATGTCGTTTAGCTGCCGGGTCAGCTCCAACCGTGCCACGCTCACTGTTTATAAGCTAGGAAATGGCCTAGGAAAGCGTTCGAATCTTGCATGCACGTCAAATAACAATTGCAGGTGTAGATATACAAGGCGGGACCCGAACCAGCAAGCGGGTATTGCGACAACCAATTTCGCCGCTTGCTGTATACCCATAATTTGGAATTCTCCTTCAGTCCCTCCTCCCGCAATCAATACCTCGTACTATAATAAAACCAAACACAATTGTACGAACACTTCTATATTATCACTGGTTATCAAATAGGTTCACTTTTCGGTTTGTATTGCGAGCCCGTCTGATCGCGCTCTTTTCACCGCACAGTGAGAGGCGATTTATAAAAGTGCGCCGCCTAGTGGTCCGGACTGTCTTCATCACCCCTTCCCTCTTATTTTAGTCTCCTTCCGGTTTCGTACAAGTTATACGTTTTTTAAATGATGCCATAGTGGAAAATCATGACAGTACTAACACAGTGTTTAAAATTATACCAACATACACTTATTTAACGCTTCATCTGCGCTGCGGATGGCCCGCTAATGGTATGTTTTGCTGGTTCGGGTCCAGCCTTGCATTATATTCGCGAAGTAGTTCTTATTACTAGCCTCTTCCTTTAATTAATGTGTCCTTGCTTTACGGTCAATTATCCGAACATACATATCAATTTCCTTGGAATAATCGCAGAAATTCCTTGTACCTATTATAAAAGTAGAAATTGCTGAATTTTCATTTTCTGCGGACATTACTAAAAAAAACGAACTATTTAAGAGCGCCCTTACCGGCGGGACAACTAACTTATTAGTCGGCGCAACACAAAATCGTGATATTGCGCTCTAGCACCTTTTCTGGTTCAAATCAAAAGATAGACTTCGTGATGAGTAGGATGCAACATGTGCCAACTAACTTGAGCTATGCAATGATTTTGATCGAAACCAAACGGCTTATAGCTAGAAGTAAATCACCAACGCTGTAATCAAGATTCAAACAAATAGATTTTCAATCTTCATAGAACAAGATAAGCTTGATAACTTACGTTATTTTAGATTTGTTTTGTTTTATCGTAGAGAAACCCACGTCCGAAGTTATCGCATAAAGCGCGAATAGAATAAGAACTCTCGGACCTCATGACTTAGAAACCAAATATATTTTTACGATGCGAACGGTCATCAAGCATCTAGTTCGACTTAATAAAGTTGTTTTGAGTATAATCCTTCATCTGCGATAGTTATTTTTTGCACATGATCTTCTTTCCCCGTTTTTATGGGTAAGGCCCGCCTCAAAAATTGAATAATAGAAAGAGTGTGCAACTGCAGACCTCTGATACCAACCTGTTAAATTATTTCTCGGATTGGGTTAACAGAGGAGGAGGCAAGCATACATAGGTACTTTTAATGCCCACATTGTTGTACAAAGTCGAAGTTTTATTACCAATTTGTTCCATCGATACATTTAATATAATATAATTATTTTTCTAGATTTATAGATTTATAGATAGAAAGTCTAGATTATTTTTAATTATTTATAATATAATTAAAAATAATCTAGACGATAAGTCGAAAGCTCTTGCCTTGCTTTTTTTGTGTCTCTGGACATAGATGGCTAATACCACACCTACTGTCATAATATTAGCCCAACATACCTCATGGGAACTAGGTGCCTTGCCAGGATCTTCCTTTTACACACTGAACTGAACGGACTACCCCGTCAATTTCCATTGTCGCTTCGACCATCGAGCCACGGCCAGTTTCTGAGACGCTAACTTCCAGATCGCGACTGCGCCTCGAGTTGCTTCACATCGATTATCGAACGGGCAGGCGTCGCGCCACTGAGCTGCCGAAGCTAACAAAACCGAACAAGCGTTTTAATTGCTTTATAACTCGCTTGTAGCGACCGCTTTAGGAATTGGGAACTTTGTTCGTTGACAAAATAGAGGCTGCAATATTAAAATGGTGAATGATAAAGCAACCAATGCTTATATTATTACTGTACTGGTTTCTTGTACATAATATAACATATCCTTAAACAAAATCCAACAAGAAAAAGCCTGACTCGAGCACCGAGATTTCCGCACCAACTTATGTAAAGGCTCGTCTATCATCGTCTACAAATGAACTATTTTCGTATTGTCCCGTTTACTGGTCCTGTGAGATCTTGCTTCTTGTTATATTTAATGATTCTACGTCATTGGGAAGCACCCTTTCAGTCGTATTCATAGTGAAATTGTCAAAGCTTAATTTGGTAAACGAGATTAGCGCTGGAATAACCATACAAAAACCGGTTAAGTTCGACCTTAATACTGCTGTATAAGTTTTGATTTTTTGGCAAGTGTCACTTAACATATGTCATGCCAGGCCATGCACAGAAAATTTGTATAGTATTTTGAAAATGACAGTTCCGTGTTCCACGAGAATCTTTCAGAGGATTCTTTGAAGCGACTAAGAGAGCTCATCTAAGGCGGTTGTTTTATAGAATATCTTTTTGATAACACCAAATAAAGTTCCGGTTCCCCATTTTTATTCGTTTAACTGAGCTACGCCACCCACGAGCACGGAACGACGTGACAACATAATACTTCTCTTCCTTTTTATCTTCTCTGGAATTCGCGATGCTGGCGTGCACGTATAGACAGTTCGTTGATCGCAGTTAATCTCTAATCCGAGAGTATTATACCCGCATTCAAGTGTAGTAGTTTAGTGTGAGGATCATGCCTCCATTACCTACTCAAAGTTTATTCGGCAGTCGGCCGAAGTTTCAAACGTTGCTAGATATTAAATTTAACCGTCCCGCGCAAATAGTTGCCGGCTTTGAGGAAACTTCGCGAGGCGTTGTATTAAAATTATTTTAATTTGATTTAGGGGGCTTTTTAGGGCTTAAGAGACCCACATTTAACGCGATTCCATCTCTTCGGTTTAACAGAGACATGTTACAATTTGTTTCTTAATTATAATCAAGTTGGTTGTGTTGTAAATTGTACATGAAACAAACGACAGCATGGATAATGACCGAAATAATACCGGAGGCCAAGTACCTTGTATCAAAAATTTGGATGGTTTTTACACCTGAATAATTTATATTAGATTAGAATACCTATTAATTTAGAATAATATGTCATTGTGGTAGTCAAGAGTTTGATTTTCACCAATGTATATATAATGTATATATACATATATAATGCTCTTTGTGAGCAGTAGTAATTTAACAACGACTGTTAACTAGTTTGTGAGTATCGATGGAAAAGAAAAAACAAAATGACAAACCGGGCGAAGTTACAGCCTATAGTTTTACTTGGGACAAGCTCGTATTCGTGTCGAAATACACTTATTCAAATCAGAAACCGAAATAAAGAGGTGCATGAACAGGGCCGGGATCCAGTACATGACCTCTAGCATTGAAGGCAAGTCTTCGGGCCACTGTGCTACGAGCCACCTAATATATTCAGCTCTTAATTTTTCTTATGCAACCTGACATGGATGGCTAATACCATACAACTACCGGTATGATTTTAGCCCAATACAGCACATTCCCTCAAATGGCAGTGGGCTGGTCACGTCAGCCGAAGATACGACGACCGGTGGAGTAACCGTGTCCTGCACTGGCGGCCGTGGACAGGAAAACGGAGTGCGGGAAGACCACCCGCTAGGTGGGACGACGGCATCAAGTGCGTCGGCGGAAAGCAGTGGCAGGACTGGAGAAAAGTTGGAGAGGCATATTTCCAGCAGTGGATGCAAACACGCTGACTGACTGACTGACTGACTGAACACATTCCCGAAGGAATTAGGTGCCATGCCAGGACTTTCACTTTACAAGCATGGCTACATTGAACTGGATGGAAAACGCGGACAATTTTTTATTGCTGCTTCGACCATATTGTCATCCAATGCGATGGTACCAAGCCGAGCGGGCCTAAACCCTACCACCTAGTAGGGGAAGGGGACCTACAGTTTTACACGTATTCCGAAACATGGAGCAGCTCTCATTCGTGACGAAATGCACTTATCGGACTATAATATAATAGCGTCCAAGCCTCTTTATTAATTCAATCTAGTAAAGAAAGTAGCATCAATGAATGTATGCGATGTTGTCTCACAGAGATCTGAATCGCCTCGGCTTCCATCGGCGGAGATATGAGGTCGGATTGCCGCCGTGTCGCAATTAGAGTGAAAGTCAAACAGAAAACTGCAGGATATTGCGGCGAGGGGGTGCGGCGGAGGGAGGGAGGGGTCGACATCCTGCAGAACTGCCTTTATGGAGATTGAAAAGCGGGAAAGTGGGGGTCACGATGGAACACAAAGAGAGACAGTCCTATAAAAATGTCTGCCTTTCCACACTAGATATCAGCATTGATGACATCCATGCAGCGGTTTCGAGAAGTCATAGTTCTGTTAAATGAAAAAAAAAACATATATAATTTCAGCTAACTATCTACCAATATAGTTAAAAAAAACTTTAGAAAATGATATTTTTTGCATGAAAAAAAAATCTAAAATCAATTCTCAAACGTATTCTTTTTCAAGTTTGCCGTTTATATTGACAGTAACTGTTATTTATAATTTTAAAGAGCGTCACATTGTCTACCAATTTACTTATGGTTGTGTTTAAATTTTTGAAATTTCTTTAACAAACAATTCAATAACCGGTTTCACGCGTTTTGCCGGTTGGTAACATTTCAAAAGATTCATTCCAAGCTGCTCTAACTAAGCGAACGTCGGGCCCGGGCTCTCTCGTTTCAATCTCAAAAAATGGTCGATTTTTTTAAATTTGTTTTATGCAACCTGACATGGATGGCTAATTCCACACAACTACCGTTATGATATTAGCCCAATACACTACATTCCCGAAGGAATTAGGTGACATGCCAGGACCTTACCTTTATGAGCACGGCTATATTGAACTGGATGCAAAACAGGGACAATTTTTCATTGCCGCTCCGACCATTTTTTCATCTAATGCGATGGTACCAACCCGGGCGGGCTTAAACCCTACCACCTATTAGAAGAAGGGCACCTACAGTTTTACATAGAATCAGAACCATGCAGCAGCTCGCATTCGTGACGAAATGCACTTATCGAACTCAGAAAGAGAAATAAAGTGGTGCATGTTCGGGATTGAACCCAGACCTCTGGTACGATAGACCAGTCCCCGCGCCGTTAGGCTACGAGCCGCTCAATAGATGGTATGAGGATGCTCTTAAAAACTATTTCCGTTCTTGCTTATATTCTATCTAATATACTCATATGTACGTACTTAACTACACAAACTCAAGCCTTACATTAAACGTAGCAAGTTGGGAAAACTTTTGTTTCACCGGAAGAGGTCGACCGATCAACTATAGGGGAAAATTGTTCACGCGTCGAAAGGCAGGACAAACTTCGCGGTGGAGGGCCGAACTCGATTTCTGCCTCCTCACCGTGGGCCACCGCCATCCTTATACATTATTTAACGTTTAGTATGTCCGTCTGTACTTCTGTTCTCATGTAAATTAATTTCTCGTGTACGTGGATTGTATTGGAAAGGTCTTAATTTCTGCCTTCGTTAACGAATGTATTTACAAATAGTTATATACTATGCTTTTGCAGTTGAAATAGTCATGGGCAAATATTCTTAATGTACAAAAATACCAAAATACGTACCTACAAAAACGAATGAAAAACTCGTTGAACGCTTTTGAAGTAAATAAATCATAAGAGGTAAAATCAAATGCAATGTTTCGCGAGAGCAAAATTGTTTACTGTCTTTAGTTATAGTTCTTGCAATCCACGAAGTCTTGCGGGCTTTACTTGTGGCAAACACGTATTTGCAGGCGTGTCCAAACCACCATGGCCAGACCATTTATTTGTCTAACGTTTTTCTTTATTGTCTTAATGCTAACCATATCCTCGTTCTTACACACACTTGGACACGAATGCAGTTACGTGTTTACAAGTTAGCCGCTAGACTTCGTGGATTGCAAGAACTATATACCTAGTTAGATTGTAAAACACCGGCCAAGTGCGAGTCGGACTCGCACACGAAGGGTTCCGTACCATCGCACAAGATTTAACACAAAAAATCGGGTTTTTTGGATGAGGGATTAACCTTTAATTTTTATTATATTTAAATTGTACCTATTGTTATAGCGGCAAAATAAATACACACTCTGAAAATTTCAGCTGCCTATTACGGTTCATGAGTTAGAGCCCTGTGACAGACGGACGGACAGCGGAGGTTTAGTAATAGGGTTGCGTTGGCACCCTTTGGGTTCGGAACCATAAAAACAAGTTTCATATTTTTGGCCATTCATTTGTTTAATCAGCTGCACCGAGAGAAAAACAACTAAAGGAGAAGAACTGACATTCCAAGAGCAAAAGTATATTCAGCGTGTGCTAAATTGAACACAGAGTGTTCGCCCTATTAATAGACGAGCAGGCTGCGGCGCCGCAGATCGAACGTCAGCTAATTGCCACATATTAGCGGAATTACCCCAATATTACCGCCATTACGCGCGAATGTCGCCCAGGTGAATGTTGCCAGGATTGGAGGTTCCACTGGGCCCGATAGAGGTATCTTCGCATGGATTAGGTAAACTATTCCATTTCATTACAACATTTTACTGATAATTTTACACAATAATTTTGAAGAGTACTAGCCATCTAGAAAGGAAGAGCGTGAGCGGCGACTGAAACTGAAGACTGAAGTGATGACACATACACTGACGATAGCGCCGGCCAGTCAGTTCGCTTGTGAACTTGCTCACTACTATCAAGTTCCAACGACACTTAAGAATACGTAAGAACTGCACAGGACGCCATTTACTGGGATCATTCTAATTAGCGCGTCCTGATTTCGTAAGCGAACTAGCACTACCATCAGTACATTATATTGGTACCGATGTACCAAAGTACCTTCGGTACTCGGGAGCCAGAAATGGCGCCTGTGATGTTTTTTTTTATTTGGTTACTTGAGCTTACAGACCCTCTATAACAAAATGAAATGTATCAAACATATAAATGGACAGGCGATTTAGTGTATCCCTGGAGTAAGCGAGCGAAATCAATGATCTTTGCAATATAGTGATAAGTGATGCGTAACTCGTAATAGTAAATATATAATATATTATAGTAAATAATAATTATTCCAACTTATCGTCAGAGTATGTTTTATCACTAAAACGATACTACACTGCCGCTATACGGATAAGTTTCAGTCGCCGTTCTAGATGGCTTGTCCCCTTCAAAATTATTGTGTAAAATCTTCAGTTACCTACAATTATGTAATGAAATGAAATAGTTCACCTAACCCATGCGACGTGGGTCCGATAAAGGTCACGATACCTTTATCGGACCCAGCGGAACCTCCAATACTGGCAACGGAGCAGAAGTGAGCGGAAGTGTCGTGCCTGGGCGGCAGGAGAACGTAACGCGATCAAATCGATGTAATTTTTCGTAAAGGTCTGGTACGTAGCACCTGTAACCGTACAGCATGGATGAAAAGATGTATGCCTGTAGATGAAGCGAAAGAGGTATGCTGTGGTTGTGTTGTATGGCTCTTTATCATCTCTGCCTACCCCTCCGGTAAAGCGGCGTGAAGGTATGAAGGTAGAACCATCTCCGCTTTCTACCGAGCCCAACAATCCAAAATTGATCTTTGAACTAAAAGCTCCGCATTGAACTGTCAAATATGTATTACGAAATCAGCCAAACTTCTACCCCGATGAGATTTATTCCCCAAATCCCGATCGGGAGCGATAAATCATCCAACGGCGCTGTCATCGCCGCGTGCCGCCTGTTTGTATCGTAAACTGAAAATGATCTTTAAATTACTCAGCAATAAGTCACTCAATGGCTCGCTGGCGGAGCGTTCTGTTTGGCGCCCTTTTGTTCACCTTTGCTATAAATTCGCGCCCAAACTTCGGCGCCTCTCGCTCTGGGGCCTGATGTGTTGTGAGTTCGCCCGGATAAGGATTTGGAACTTGGACCACGGAACCGACTCGAAGACCACTATTGTGTCTTTCTATTTACTTTATTTTCTCTTCGTCTACAATGTTTTTGTTTGTTCTTCTGTGTGCTTTTACTTTTGGTTTACACACAAAAGTAACGACATAGGCCATCTAGCGCGCTTACCATGAGACTTGGTAGAACAGATTAAGGCAAAGAACAAAGAACAATAGAAACAGCAACCCTCAGTTTAAGTTACTTACTAAGTTATTTGTATTTAAAGAATGAGAGGAAGGCAAGAGACAAATCAAGAATTGAAAACGATAGTTTACCACATGAATGGCAGATCAGCAAACGCACGTCGAGTATTAAAGTTGCGTAAAGTTATTCAACCGACGGAAACGAAAATTTTTTAGTACCCGGCAGAAAATAATGCATATTCACTGCCACCAGTCACTGCAAATGAACGCGCAGTTCGATTTTGGTTCCAACGTTTCCATTGACATTTTTATTTAAAAAAATGAGAGGAAAGCCGGAGACGAGTCAAGAATTTAAAACCATAGTTTATCACATGAATTGCACATTAGAAAACACACCTCGAGTAAGTTGCATTACGTTATTCAACCGACGCAATCATTTCGGAAGTAAGACCACTTTTATCAATGAAAAATATTTAGTTACGAAAGAATTCATTAACTCTCGCTCCCAACATTTGTTCACTAATATAAAATGAACATTATATAGTACCCGGCAGAAAATAATGCACTTCGGACGTTTAAAAGAAACAATCGGCTAGTTTCGGCTTTGTAAAGGGTAATCTCTCTCGCACAAGTACTGAGTGACAGCATGTGACAGCGACGACGCTCAACGAGCCGAAACTGGGCGATTGAATTTTTTCAAGGTCCGATGTGCATTATTTACGGCATGATACTGTACGTTATCATTATCCTTTCAGTGTGAACACTTGAAATAGCATCTCATATGAATAGCGATCACCTGCTTTATATCCAGCAGTAAGATAAATAGCTACAGCTAGCAATATTTTTCTTATTTTTAATTTATAATTATTTAAAATCACAATTTCTTTGTGTGTCCGAGTGACCTCCAACAAGATGGCCGCCTTGGCGCCTGTCCAGTCAACCGTGTAGTCATGACAACTACTATTTATTTAATCGAAATTAAAATGGTTGATTACTAGAAGATAGATATATTATTGTTTTATTATTTTTCTTAATTTGTAATAATAATAATTTTCTAATTGTATTATCTGTGGTAATTATATTGTTTAATAAATTAAAACCTTAATGAGGACATAAAATAGTCGATAAAATATAAGCTGCCATAATAAATAAACGCATGGGAAACCTTTCAAGCAATGTGTTTATGGGGATGGGATATTGCAGTCAAAACAACATAACCCCAAAGTTCATTTCGCCCAAAGCGCCATCTATCAGCGAGTAAACTCATCTAGCACGCTTCATATAATTAACGGCGCGCCTTAAGAGGAGCATACGTCAAGCTCGTTGCGGCCGTAAACGCCTTCTCATCCCCTTAATTCCTCGGGGTGAAATTGCCGCCTGTGATTAAAATAGCTCCGAAGGCTGTCAAAGTTAATATCCGAGACTTTCGATGTGTGCGCTTTAATATCATGGATATTGCGATTCGAGCGAAGCGTTTTAGAAGTTTCTGCGTTCAAAATGTTAATCGCTGCGCGAGCAATAATTCGAGCCGTGCATGCTCGCACATATTTATCCACGGTGAGTTTTACCACGGAATATATATTGGATTACATCCAGTAGTCGATTAAATCCCGATTGTGTGCACCTGCACATGCACATGTCGCTTGTATGGGCCCTAAACTAGTTTCGCGGTTTTGATCCGTAGCGAATGGTCCTTCGAAGCCATCTTTTTAAAATACCAGAACCAGCAGTGCCCCGCCAATATTTCAGTGACAGCCCCGACACTCCATGGGGGCCCTGGGCCTCATATGTAGTTACCGCCTTTTAAATAAGGGGGGCAGAATAGCATTTCTTATGGCGGCAGCGCAGACACGAGTTAGTGGAAAAGGTGTAACTGTAGTTAGTTCGCTTACCAATTCGGGACGCGAAAGAACCAATGTTCGTTGCACTAATATCATCTTGTAAAGTTCTAACGTGTCGTTGCAACTCGAGAAATCAGTCACCGGCGTTGCCGCCATTGTATGTAAAAGTGGCCACGCCGCCGAAACTACAAGCTAGTTTCAGTTGCTACTGTCGTCCTTCCATGATCGTCATGATTCACTGTTTGTTTGTTTTCCAGTCTAAGGGCCGAGTGCACGAAAGGACACAAAATCAAAATCAACGTCAACGTACGATCAAACACGTCACTTTGTGTGGACAGTATGGAAGGAACTCTATGCGGTTCACTAAAAGTGACGTGTTGGATCATTGATTAACTCAGCCGTTTCTTCGTGCAACCGGGGCTTAAGGTCATATACAGGTACAGGTGAACTTATAAAACCGGGTGACTTCATAAATACCGGCATCGCTTCAGGGGGTGTATATTCCATTTAATAAAATAACCCCATTGAAAAACCTCAAAGATAAGTCTGAGAGCAAACATTTTGAGAGCCAGCGGCGAAAACTCAAGGCGCTACCGAGGACCGATAACCTCTCAAACTTTCGGTGGACGGTTAGGAGTTTCCAAATATTTTTTAAAGGACAGAATGGCTTCCTCCAGGACTTGTTTAAATGAAATACATTTATAAATATGAAAGTAAATATTAGGCTTCCGTGCCCAGAGGGTAACAACGGAACCCTATTTTATTTTTATTTACTTTAATTAAACTTTTGGTAGTCAAACTACACTTAGTTACGTCTCAAACTGATAGACCCGCGGATCAACTCAGTAAAGAAGAACCCGCAAACAAACTTCACTGGTTTACATATTTTTCCGGAAAATTATGTAAAATACACATTAACGGCCGTATTCAGAGTAGGCGGACCAGCTTTAACACGAGGATTACGCCCGGACTATACCGGTTTTTGAATGGTTAGTCCGGTGCTAATCCCGTACTAAGTTTTGACAGGTTCACTCTGAATACAACTGTTAGAGCTAAATGCTACTGCCAAAAATTAATAAGACAAAAAACAAATAATATAAGAAACAGCAACTATCAGTGTAAGTGTATTGAAAATATTTTTCCACATATTTTATATTTCTATTAATCCATGTCAGTCAGTCAGTCAGCGTGTTTGCGTCCACTGCTGAACATACGCCTCTCCATTTTTTCGCCAGTCCTCCCGGACTAATCGGATTAATCCATAATTCTTTAATATTTAAAAAAAACCACAAGAACCGATATTTTTTGGTAAATCTCGTACAATGTTATGTAACCCTTCGTGTTAGAATCCGGCGCGCCCTTGGCATGGTACGCTAATTCTTCATTGTTCTGTCATTATATGCATTGACTTTAAATATTTGTAATTCGATTCTTATTTGTGTCTTTTGCATAATGCTTTTGCTAATTTGGGTCATAGGTACCATTTTATGTTTTTAGTCAACCCAAACATATTTTATATTTCGTTTCCTCGGCTCTCTAGAAAGAACTTACCTATCTATTATTCTCCTGTCTCCAAATCATCTGGTTCTACACAACATAATACAATCCGGATTTGTAAAGTCATAGATTGATAAGTCACATATTAATCTATGGTACAGGTTTCCACTTCAATACACCGAAAAATACATCTACCTAGGTAAGCAAATTAGTTTCAACACACAAAGCAACTTTCAGGAGGTCGAACGTCGGGCACAGCTAACATGGAATAAATACTGGAGCTTGAAGGAAATATTTAAAAGCAACATGCCAATCGACCTGAAGACCAAGGTTATGAATACTTGCCTTATACCATGCCTGACCTACGCCTGCCAAACGTGGAAGTTTAATAACAACATTAGAAACAAAATTACAACCTGCCAACGCGGAATGGAGCGCAGTATGCTGAACATTAAAAAAATACATAAAATAAGACATGAAAAAATACGAAACATCACAAAAGCAACAGACGGTCTGACACAAGCTCTTGCAACAAAATGGAAGTGGGCAGGACATGTCGCACGCCTTCAAGACCGAAGGTGGACAAATAGCGTGACTGCATGGAGGGGACCAGGAGGTAAAAGAAAAAAAAAGAAAAAAAGGGAGACCAAGAAATAGATGGGAAGATGAAATAAAAAACATAGCAGGCCCAAATTGGATGGAAACAGCCAAATCCAGAGATGATTGGCTAACCTTGGAGGAGGCCTTTACCTGCAGAGGGGTTCTTACAGAATTAATTAATTAACAACTATACTAACTAAAATCGTTACTAACCAATTTTCTGTCAGAAATATAAGGCTTTTTTATTTTATTTTTTATTTATTTTACAGGTAAGTGCTTTAACTTATTTCCTACTTAACGTATATCTTGGTAAAAACAAAACACAACCAAAACAAATTGTGAAGACTAATAAATTGTTTCACCTCCTCGTTTTCTGTTCCTAGCCGATCGTTGTCCTTGCCAGAAAATTGATTTGGTATGAGAAAATAAAGCGGTTCAATTGTTTCGTGGAAAGTTTCACCCGCTCTCGTAACAAAAATAAGAGTAACTTTTAATCCCGTTCTAAATTTTCGATAAAAATTTTAACTCCTCGTGCGGGCCAATTTTTTTTCCTTTTCTTATTGTGTAACATGGATAAAGGATTTAGTTTTCGTTTCCATTTATTAAACTTTCAGGTAGTCAAAAACGCAATGCCCGCAAAAAGTATGCTTGTTGGCTCAAGCCCAGCGTTGCAGTATATTCATAAAGTAGTTATTTTTACAGCTTTCGTTATTTAATGTGTCCTTGCTTCACGATGGATTCTACGTACATACATTTATATATAACATTCTTTAAAAAGCGACGTATATACTCAATACAAAATAATATTTAATATAAAAAAGCTTGTCACAAAATCTTAACGTTTTCTTACATTTTTACCAACAATGTTTTCAAACATGTTTCAGATCATATTCGAAAAACATAAAACAATAATGTTATCACATGACTACGGTATTATATATTTTATTTAGACGCGGTGAATATTGAGATGATATTCTTACTGTCATGTTATTAGTCATATCATTAGCTCATGAATTAATTTAGCATGGTATGAAATAAGGAAAAAGTAACAAAAAGTCAAACATGGTATTGGGCTGTTAATTCAATTGCTTACTGTTATGAATACAACGTTTCGTTCAAGCACTGATTTATTTGATCTGATTTAATTTGACTTATTTTCTCTTCTTAATAAAGTCTCTGCAATATTACAAGCTGCTTATCTGGGATTACAGTGACGTGAAAAGACGAAGAAGATAGGACTTTGCCAGCAAAATGCTGACTCCTTTTGTGGAACTTCCAGAGTCTGAGAATCGAATGCCAGTGAATTAGGGCGATTAGCTGTGCGAAATCGGATCGGCAGAATAAGTAAACATGCCACTTAACGTACTTTCTTAACTTTGCCGAGAATTCCCTAGTATTTAACGCAAGACAGTCGAATCAGTCTTCGGGCGAGTTCACCAAAATCCTGACAAGCAAGCGTACGTGCGCTGACAACCGTATTGACTGTTAAAAAAGCGTATAGTCAAACGTTTAGAGTTACTGAATTAGATTTGAGCATTAGAAGATTTTAAAATAAATTGACAGTGTGTGAAATCACATACTTACTTAGTAGTCGCGAAATGGTTAAGTAAAGCTGCCCATTTGAAAAGCTTCACGACAAGAATGTATTGTTCTGACTCGCGCGCGGAGATTTCCGTATAAATTTGTATGCACTTTTTTATGTGATATGTATGGCCAATACCACACCTACTGTCATGATATTAGCCCAATACACTTTATGGGAACTAGGTGCCATGTAAGGACCTTTCTCTTATTGCACAGCTGCATTGAATTGGATGTAAATCACGGAAAATCTTCATTGCCGCTTCGCTCATCGTTCATTCTATGCGGTGGTAACAGCCTGTGCGGGATTAATGCTATCAGCAAGGAAGGGAACGTAGACTTCGAACTGCGAACGATATCCATGATATACTGCCTTAAACATTTTCATACAAATTTTCTAAACATTTCTTGTTTTGACTGAGGAATCAAACCGAAGCCATTTTATGGAACTCGATCACCTCATTAGCCTCTTAAGGTGCCCGAAATCGCCCATGAGCTTTCGAACTTTTAAGGGGCCTGCGAAAACCATGCCGGCCAGCCAGGACGGCCTTCTTCACACCATGTTTGAAGGACCCCACCTTGTTCTTTGGGGGAAATCCTACAGATAAAGGTTTTAGAGGATCGGTTGGTTCTGATTGTTGGAGCCGGCCGTGCATTGGACGGGTGCATTTCCTGCCTGTTCCGCATTGTGCGATGGTATAAAGGGGACGGAGGGAGGCATAACCCTGCAACTCCGACGATCATTCCATGGTAAATACGGTAGAACACAGAGAGAGAACCTACATCCCTTCGGAGACATCCACCTCCACGTTCCGAGTTGGAGGGTCTCTAAATTCAGAAATACCCCAAGGACAAATAGTTTAAAAGTTACGACGACGAGAATGTCTTGAAGTGAAACGCCCCAATGATATTGATGACGTGCGGTGGTTATAGGCTGAATAAGGTTACAAATAGTTTAAGAGACACGACGATGAGAATGTCCTCAAGTGAAAAGCCCCAATGAGATTGATGACATACGATGGTTATCGGCCGAATAAGATTTTAAGGCTCGTGTGAATGTCCAAAACTATTATATAAAAGTGTGTTGCTGTTGTTGCAGATGGGACGGCGCGCGTGGTGCGTGGCGCTGACTGCGTTGGTCGCAGCGGCCGGCGCCGCCTATGCGAGCACCGACCGTGAGTACTGCCGCAAGGCAATCTCTTCCCTTACACCAGGGTTTCTTAACCCTTTTACAGTCATGAACCCTTTGCGGGATTTCAAAATGATTAGGGATTCGTTCCGAAATCACTTGAAGGAAAAATAAAACAAGGCATTATGAATGTGACATGTATGTATGTATAATCGACCGTGAAGCAAGGACACATTAATTAAAGAAAGAGTCCAGTAAAAAGAACTACTTTACGAATATACTGCAAGACTGGACCCGAACCAGCAAAACATACCAGTCGCGGGTATTGCGTCTACCAATTTCGCCACCGGCTGTATACCCATAATTTGGAATTCTCCTACAGTCCCTCCTCCCGTAATGAATGCCTCCTACTAACACAGTGTTTAAGATTATATCTACATAAATTTATTTAACGCTTCATCTGCGTTGCGGACATTGACTGCAAAGATTGAACAATCAAACATATTGCCGTCATCACCAAAATCGTATTTGGCATCAGACGCTAGAGCCAGTCCTAGTAAATATACTTTTTCGCACTTATCAGGTACGTCGCTTATTCCAAGGAATGTGACATGTATGTACGTATGATCGACCGTGAAACAAGGACACATTAATTGAAGAAAGAGCACAGTAAAAATAACTACTTTACGTATATACTGCAAGGCTGGACCCGAACAAATATGTTTTGTATTCGCGGGTATTGCGTCTACCCATAATTTGGAATTCTCCTACAGTCCCTCCTCCCGTAATGAATGCCTCCTACTAACACTAATACTGGGCTCTTTCTTCAATTAATGTGTCCTTGCCTTACGGTCGATTATACATACATACATGTCACATTCCTTGGAATAAGCGACGTAACTGCTTAGTACGAAAAAGTATATTTATTTAAGGCATTATGGAATTCTACTTTAAATGTATTACCGCAGAAAAACCGGCCAAGTGCGAGTCGGACTCGCACACGAAGGGTTCCGTACCATCGTACAAGATTTGATACGAAAAAATCACGTTTCTGGTATGGGGGTCCCCTTTAATTTTCATTATTTTAAAATTTGTTGTTATAGCGGCAAAATAAATACACACTGTGTGAAAAATTCAGCTGCCTACCTATTACGGTTCATGAGATACAGCCTTGTGACAGACAGACGGACGGACGGACGGACGGACGGACAGCGGAGGCTTGGCAATAGGGTTCCGTTGAGATTTTACTTTGGGTACGGAACCCTAATAAAGATACGTAAATACCCGTAATTGTACGTGTTTTCCATCCAGTTCAATGGAGCTGTCCTCACAAAGGGAAGGTCCTGGCATGGCACCAAATTCCTTCGGGATGTGGTATATTGGGCTAATATCATAACGGTAGTTGTGTGGTAACCGTTTCAAAAAAAATTGATCTACCACACATGCTATTTTCAGCAAGCTGTACGGTTCAATCGGTTTATATTAACTGTTTAATATTAATGTTAGGGCTCATTCAGATACCCACTGTAATACATTAGTAATAAAACAAACTTTACCTTAAATGACTGAATTTTAACTGTGCTAAGAGATAAAACAATTCAAAAGCATTTTTTCAGTGAAAACAAATCCCATTTTCACATATAAACTTGTTAAGCTATTTATAAAAATATTCCTCCGTTTTTTTAAAATTAAAAACAAGAAAATCAAATAAAAAAATTAAATATTTATAAAAGAGTCAGAGCTAATAGTAATTATAGTAACTTTACTAACTTTATATTGTAACTTTAATAAGTATCCTTATTCAAGTCCGACAAGTTAATGGTTATTTACCTGTGAATGTTGTACAGTCGAACAAAGAGTTTAGGATACACATCCGGTTGAATGAAAAGATGAACAGTCGAAATACTTTGACTTTTGGAAACAATTATAGTGTTGAGTATAGATTCAAACATAGTTGAGGATGTCTACTGGCTACCGAGTAAACAAAACCCTAACAAAATTGAATCAGAGGTTGTATTTAAACACCATTCATTTTCACGTTTAACAAGAAGTGTATCCTTTAACCTTTGGTTGACTGTACGTGCCTAGCAAAGGTCTTTCATAAATTTTTTTAGTAAAATTTCTTTGTAATTTTCTTTGTGTGTACACTGTTGGCATTATAAAAATAATAATTCATTATGACTAATTATGTGGACTATAAGGGGGAACGGCAGAACGTCTAATATGCAGATCGTGTAATGTCATATTTTAACAAACTTTTAAAACCATGCACAACGTATAATCGGCAGATCGTATAATTTTATACGTAGTGCATGAAGAAGTTTAAAAAATAAAATTACTTATTTCTCCATGCATAACGTATAATAGTCACAACGTATAATATTATGATCTTTATTTAACAAAAAAAGAAAACCATGCATATCATATAATCCAAAAACTTTTCATACGATAAGCGCCCTTATGCATATACTTTTAAAGCGTATACTCGCACGTGAAGTTTCGACAGTCTCAATTAGCGTAAGGTGGCCTTTCGAAATTGTAGCAAATATCGATTCGTAGCAATTTCAGCCTTAAATGTATCGTTATTAGGGCGCTTTATGCAGTGATTATTGGCATATTATATGGTTTTCTTTTTTTGTGAATTCATGTTAGGAATATTATACGTTGTGACTATTATACATTCTGCATGATGCAAAGAGTTGATTTTATTTTTAAACTTTATTCATGCACAACGTATAACATTATACGTTGTGAATATTATACGATACGCATGGTTTTCATTTTTTGGAAAAAAATACTATTATACGTTGTGAATATTATATGTAGTGAATACGACTCCCTATCATAATTAATCCTAAAGATCATGTTTGTCTATCAAGTTTACACTAATATGAGACAGTGCATATTTACTAAACCTACATTTTAGAATTTAATTACGAATAATAGATGAAGTCCGATGTAATACAGATTCATGCGCAGTATTAGGTTCTCTTTACATTGTTCCACTTCCCATAGTTACCCGTAGCCTGCCGTACACCAGATTTCGCAGCTCACTGGCTTCGCTCACGTAGAGACAACCTCGTCCCGAGCTGACTGCAAAGCTGATCAATTGTCCGTGAAATTGAAATTTCTGCGCTGAAAACTTTGTCTTCTGCGGCTACTTCCGGTCAAGTCCGCAACTTCCGGTCGATTGGCGACGAAATCGTTTGTGTTGCACAGTTTAGTTTAAGGGATGCAATTCATTCTAGAATTGCTTTATGGCCGAAGCTAGCTTATAAACACTGCGAACAATATAATAATAATCTTACTACTTACTACTTACTAAAACTATATTAAACTCAATAGAAAATTTCCTCCATGCCCGCCGAGCTGCCCATAGTACCTAAAATGCTCTGTGCGTCTCTCTGAATTTCCATGCTAATTCGCCGTATGAAAAATGACTTAGCGCGATGGTCACCGGATTTCTCAATTAGTAGTTTTCCAATGCAGTCTGAAAATATTTTCGCATCAGATGACCATGCGCCAAGCGTTTCCACAGCGAACGCAAGGAAATCAAAGTGGTCACGCACAATTTATTTTACAGCTAGTTTATTACTTTTACGAATAGTTTTTTTAATGTTTTTTTTATGTAACTGATCATTGAGGGCCAATACCACAACCACCATTTTTAGGGGTTTCGTACCCAAAGGGTGCCAACGGAACCATATTACTAAGCCTCCGCTGTCCGTCCGTCCGTCCGTCCGGCTGTCACAGGCCTGTATCTCATGAACCGTAATAGGTAGGCAGCTGAATTTTTCACAGAGTGTATATTTATTTTGCCGCTACAACAACAAATAGGTAAAATAAAAAATAACCCTTCGTGTGCGAGTTTGACTCTTTTTTTTGTAATTTTTTTGTCCGAGTTTTTTTTGTCATTAGCACTGAATTCGAAAACACACGGAAATGTTTCATTTCGTGCCAGTAATTCCGCGTGACGCTGCGATCGATTACCAGAATAGCAAAGTAATGAATTCGAATGCCTCTCCTAAGAACACTCCTGTTTCATCAACCTGTAATTCCCAGAATTGGCCTCAAGTTCGGAGGGAGAAACTCGACGGCCGCCCTAAGCCGGTGCCTGCATATTGTCGCACATTCTATAGACGCGCTATCACCGCTAAACAGACCGACCTGCATTTTCTACTGGGATTGGATAGCTAGAATTAACTTTGAGAACGTAAAAACAAAATGTAAGTCAGGAATATTCATACAATAAAGGACGTCTACATTTTCTTCGGAACTATAATCAATGTTGCTTTTAGACTTGTGATTTAGTCATTTGGTTTTTTAAAAAGATTTTATCGAAGTAACGGCATACTACAACTAGAATACTTCGGTACTTCTGCACGAAATTGCCTTGGTCAAAAGATGGCGTCACTTGTCTATTTGCACGGCGCCCTATGTCTACGATGCTGTTCTTACTAAATGCTCGTACATAAATACCTCCTTGCTTGTCATGCTATAAAAAGAACATCTCTGGAGGTTGTTCTTTACTGGGGCGCCATGTCATAAATTAGTCAAAACATCTAAGAGTTTTATATGTAACAGTGTTAGATTTTATAATAAATTGCCCAAAGAGGTGAGAGATTTATCTGAAAATTCTTTTAAAGTTAAGGTTAAGAAGTTGCTAACACATGAGGCTTACTATTGTATTAAAGATGCCCTAGCTGATAAATTTGAATTTACTGAGATTTTGACTGCCTGCTGACTGGGTACAAAAAGTATCCTATTATTATTACTATTTTGACTAATTTTATTTTTACTAATTTTTGACACATGATACATTTTGTATCTTTACTACTTTTATGATAAGTACTACTTGTAGTATGAAATTACTAACCAAGCAATTTTGATTTGATACAATTTCGTATCAATAATGACGAGGGCTGTATACACCCGAATTTTATTTTTATTTTATTTTAGTTAAGCATTATTAGTTTCTCGGTATTGGTCAAAATCTCATATAGGAATACATTATTACTTTATTGATAGGGATGCTCTCAAACCATTATACTCTTAATTGTCTGTAGGTGGTAGCATTTAAAGGGATATGTAACTATGTGATCAGCTGACAGTAGTAGTTTATGACAAAACTCATAGTATTAAAACCTAATGTGCAAGTGTTTCACAGTGTTGTGTTGCCACTGGAGCAGTGCATCGCTTAAAGGTCCTTGCTTACGGTGACGCTTGGCTCAGGTTATCTCTTTCCCTAAAATATGGTTGAAAGAGGTAATGGCTGTGCCCGGCGTGATGCTCGTGAACGGGTGCTGTTGGTGGGGACTGGCCTGCTCCAATTGGCAAAATATTAGTTGGAGGGGATTGTCTTTGCAAATAAAATGATATTTGTCATGAACTGTTGCATACGGCATGGATTGTAAATTTTTGTGTATTCATGTGAATTTAGTGTTTTACCTATGTTTTTGTTAAAATAATTGACAAACACTTTTGTAAACTTAGACTAAGTGGACGTTGAAAAAAAAAAAACAGCGGAGTTTCTTTCCAGTTCTTCTTCGCTGTGTTTTGTTTTGCTGAACTGGCCAATGCTAAAATATGACAAATCCGAGTGCAGTGTACTGTCTATGGATGATGAATAAACAATACAATACAATACATGTGAGGTACTTACTAATCGAAAAAGAAGCTCCATCCATATAAAAGGTGTGCAAGTTCTGGTGACAGTATTTTTTTTAATGCGAAACGAGCGATTGAACTGTGCAAACGACAATAAAGAGACTATTTCTCAAAGGTGACACGAGTGATCTAGTTCTTTTAGTGAAATTGTTTCCAACCCAAGACTATTAAAGATGTGGTATTCATGGGTTTTGGTAGCTCTTTTGAATAAAATGATTTATTTTTGGTGTTTTCTCCCCACGTAACAATTTCTTATCGTCCCAATCCACTTCTGAGCATGACTTTTGAATAACTGGCCAAAAGTGGTGTCAAAAGTAATACTCGTGCTCTAAACGATCGCTCTTAAGGGCCTGGTACTAGCCAAATCGCAAAGTTAGACGAGGCACCCCAAGTAAACTAACTAAGTCTGACGATTATAAGTGTCATCCTTACAATATATGATTCCTTGTCTAGGAATCGAATGATTTTCGTTAATGTATGTTTCCTTTTTCTATACAAAATACATTGCGGAAACGGTGTCCATTTCCGAACTTTTTTGACTAAATGTAGAAATCTAAAAGCAAATTGATTTTTTTGTTTATGCATATATGCTGTTTTTGCTTATATCTAGAAATCGAATGACTTTCAGATTTCTAATGAGAAAAATCAACTTTTTTTATTTTTATTATTATTTAAATAAATGATGGAATAAAAAAATATTAACAATCCATTATCAGTCTGGAGTTCTATTTGGATTTGCTGAAGCGTTTCACTACATATTATTACATTTGTTAAAAAGTGCATTTGTATGGCGCGAGTAGTTGGCTAGTCCTAGCGCCTTAAGCTTTTCCAAAAGTTCTCAATATGTTCATAAAAAAAATCATGACCATTTCCTTATGATTTCGTAAATTTTCCTCTATATCGTTTTATTATTGCTTACGGCTTCCTATTTATTCTTAATCAGTTCCAGATCCTCCACAAAGTCGAACTCAATTAGCGGCGCTACGATCTCGATCTTCGTATATAAATTTCCCCGGAGATTAGGAGTAACCCGGAATCGCACAACTCACTCACTCGACTAAACCAAACATTATGAATGTGATGTACTTGCGTGTTTTATTTGGGCGCGTTCATATTGGGTTTAGGAAAAACTTTAGTATTTATTTATTTATTCATTTAATTATTTAATAAAGTAAACCAACAGCATATATATAAATAAACTTAGAAAAAGCTTATGTCTATGAGTAACCCCAATAACGGGTTTACACCAAGTATCCATGAGCGTGTTTGAGATAATATCTACAACTAAATAAGTACAAATCACATATAAAAGGACAAATTAATATCAACGACTGTAATATTGTTACAGAAGTAATGTTTTTGATTCCATAATCTTTCCATCCAAAAGAAGAGTTATTACGTTAATTACTTATTGATTCAGTTCATATTCATATTCTTTTAAAAGTGACTACTGATTTGAAGGGCCCTGTCTCTCTTCGATAAAATTTAGTCACATGCAAGGTGTATCTGTCACCTAGTCCAGGAAAGCAGGATCTCTCTTCCACTGACTCTAGTAACACGTAACCTTCCTTCGACGCTTGTCACATGCATGGCACATCGCCTAGTTTTTTCGTTACGGGGACTCTCTTTCTTCAGCTCTAGTCACATCCACAACATACGCCCTAGTTTTTTTTACCAGGTCTCTCTTCAGCTCTAGTCACATGCATAACACATCACCTAGTTTTTTTCTTTAAGGGGTCTCTCTTTCTTCAGCTCTAGTCACATGCACAACATACGCCCTAGTTTTTTTTACCAGGTCTCTCTTCGACTCTAGTCACATGCATAACACATCATCTAGTTTTTTTCTTAAGGGGTCTCTCTTTCTTCAGCTCTAGTCACATGCACAACATACGCCCTAGTTTTTTTTACGAGGTCTCTCTTCGGCTCTAGTCACATGCATAACACATCACCTAGTTTTTTTTCTTTAGGGGGTCTCTCTTTCTTCAGCTCTAGTCACATGCACAACATACGCCCTAGTTTTATTTACCAGGTCTCTCTTCGGCTCTAGTCACATGCATAACACATCACCTAGTTTTTTTCTTAAGGGGTCTCTCTTTCTTCAGCTCTAGTCACATGCACAACATACGCCCTAGTTTTTTTTACGAGGTCTTTCTTCGGCTCTAGTCACATGCATAACACATCACCTAGTTTTTTTTCTTTAGGGGGTCTCTCTTTCTTCAGCTCTAGTCACATGCACAACATACGCCCTAGTTTTATTTACCAGGTCTCTCTTCGGCTCTAGTCACATGCATAATACATCACCTAGTTTTTTTCTTAAGGGGTCTCTCTTTCTTCGGCTCTAGTCACATGCACAACATACGCCCTAGTTTTTTTTACGAGGTCTCTCTTCGGCTCTAGTCACATGCATAACACATCACCTAGTTTTTTTTCTTTAGGAGGTCTCTCTTTCTTCAGCTCTAGTCACATGCACAACATACGCCCTAGTTTTTTTTACCAGGTCTCTCTTCGGCTCTAGTCACATGCATAACACATCACCTAGTTTTTTTCTTAAGGGGTCTCTCTTTCTTCAGCTCTAGTCACATGCACAACATACGCCCTAGTTTTTTTACCAGATCTCTCTTCGGCTCTAGTCACATGCATAACACATCACCTAGTTTTTTTCTTTAAGGGGTCTCTCTTTCTTCAGCTCTAGTCACATGCACAACATACGCCCTAGTTTTTTTTTACCAAGTCTCTCTTCGGCTCTAGTCACATGCATAACACATCACCTAGTTTTTTTTTAAGGGGTCTCTCTTTCTTCAGCTCTAGTCACATGCACAACATACGCCCTAGTTTTTTTACCAGTTCTCTCTTCGGCTCTAGTCACATGCATAACACATCACCTAGTTTTTTTCTTTAAGGGGTCTCTCTTTCTTCAGCTCTAGTCACATGCACAACATACGCCCTAGTTTTTTTTACCAGGTCTCTCTTCGGCTCTAGTCACATGCATAACACATCACCTAGTTTTTTTCTTTAAGGGGTCTCTCTTTCTTCGGCTCTAGTCACACGCATGACATACCACCCAGTTTTCTCATTACTGGGTCTCTCTTTCCTCGGCTCTAGTCACATGCATAACATGTCACCTTGTTTATATCTTACCTCGTCTCTCTATCTTCGGCTCTAGTGTCACACAAACACACCTATTGTAGGCATTGCTGGGTATTTTCTTGCTTTAATTCTTATTAGATGAACGAAATGTCACCTAGGCCGAAATAAATAGTCGTAAATGAAACGAATCCTGCTTCTGGCCTTCCGGACTAAAAACGTTTTCTGATTATTTTCAAAATCTGATTCCAATACTTCAATGTAGATGTCGTCGAACTTCACATTAATGACATGCTCGTAACGGTAATGTCGCATCCATGAAATACTAAAGTTTCGAAAAATATTAGTAATTTCTTAACCCGCTTTGTCCCATTATGAATGAAAGAAATGTCACTTTTGATACTAGTCAGTATTACTCTCGGTGAGTGTTAGTTTCAGTTGCGACTATTTATCAGAGTGGTCAATCTGAGTTCTCACATAAAGTTTACGGCAAACCGATCGACTGGCGTTTTCCGTAAAAACGTCAAAATCCATACAAGTTTTACTAGATATTCTGTGGTTTTACTTCTTCAAGCTGTCAAAGTCAAACTCGGATTTCCGATTTGTACAAAAACGCGGAGTCGGCGTAGACGGCAACGTCGACGTATTTACGGCAACGTTGAGTAAGCTGTCAAATCAAACTCGGACTCGCAAATGTTAGTTCGATTAATGCCCACCGCGCGCGCTCTTCAATTTCTCCATGCATTTAAAAACGCCAGTCGATCGGCTCGGCGTAAACGCCAATGTAGGTGACAACTGGGACTACCGGCTCGGAGCCCTAGTTTTACCAGAAATAAATTATCCAACTTTCATCCAAAGCACTCCGCAGCCAGTGTGACCACCAACTTAGAGCACCGCACGGCTGTTTGATCTGAGATATTGGTACAATGTTTGTCCGCTGCTCTGATTGGATTGTCCCCCCCCTCACCCCCCCCCCCCTGCCGCCGGCCAGTCACCGCCGCAGTCCGGATGATGATTTATTAATGTTCATTCTTCTCCCTCCCGTACACGTTGCGGTGATTTGTCGGCGGCGTGCACGATTCTCTGCTCCACATGAATAATAATATCGACATTTCGTTTCCGAGTGTGTTAAAAACTGCGTTTAAGAGGATAATGAGGTAATCGAGTTCCATACGATGGCTCATGCCTGTTTTCTCAGTCAAATTAAGAAATATTTTTCTGAAAATTTTCACATTAAATAAATGCCTCTAAAGCCTCTAAAGATTTGTATCAACATGTTAAAGGGCATTAACAAAATGGATATATTTTAAGATATAAAAAAATACAGACGTAGGCTCTCTCAGTTGGTTTATTTAATGTGCAAAATTTCATAATATTATTTCTTAATTTGATTGAGGAAACAGACACAAGCCATTGTATAGAGTTCATCAGCTCATTATCCTCTTAATAGTTTGAATTAGAATATTCAAACATATTTGTATGTATGGAGAGATTATGTAGCGACATGCAGTTACATCACAACATACTTCTTACGTTTTCTCTACAGAAATACACCTTTTGCTATATGCTCTATGATTATGGGTGCTACGTACCTCATCTTTAGGAAGTGATTAATCAATCTGGTCATGTTTCATCATTATTTCGTTACTTATTCGCTCTACGTGTAATCGCGGCACAGACGGTGAGTGAGCTCGCTTACGAATTCACTTGCTACTGATTTTCTCGAGTTCCAACGACACTTAAGGCTGCGTATGAAGCTAGACAAATTCCCGATTATATGTAGTTGTCTTTCCTCGGGCGACTTCAAGCTCGATAGCTGAGCGATAGTCCGCAAATCCGCTGGTATGGTGCCTCGCTTAGCGTGGCTTCGCGAGACGAGGTGTATTTGGTACGTTTTAAATTCTTTAATACGCCACAAAAAAACAATTTACAACAGAAAAGTATAGCCCAATAACAACATAGCTTATCTCTCAAACAGATTTCTTCCAGCCGACCTTTGGGTGTTTTAGTAGTTCAATAGGGATAAATTCGTAGTTAGGGGCGGTAGGTTTGGTTTGTGAGTTGGAGTATACTTATTATGTTAACCTAAAACTAAGCACACATTTGGTACATACATACATATATTAATTATGTAATAACCTTTCTTAAAAATAAGATGATAAATAAGAGTAATCTACCACCAGACGTTTCCGCATTAAACACAGTATTTTAATCCAAAGCAATCACCCAACTGCATCCGGCGTGTGGAAAGGGGAGCGGGGGAAATGTCCGCCGCTAACTGCACCGTAATTGGCTGCATTTGGCATAACTTTTGCGGATTCATTAGTCGGTGGTTTTATTGAAATGTTGGCAAGCGGCGGGCGGCGGGCGGCGCTCGCTAATAACCTCTATTGTTTGGCGCTTGGGCGGGAACAGGATGGGCCTTGCTTTGTTCACACAGGTTGAGTCGCACACGAAGGGTTCCGTACCATTGTTTTTTCCCTATTTAATTTATATTATTTTACTTTTTACCTCTTTATTGTTATAGCGGCAAAATAAATACACACTCTGTGAAAATTTCGGCTTCCTACCTATTAGGGTTCATGAGATACAGCCCTGTGACAGACGGACGGACGGACGGACGGATGAAGCGACGGACGGACGGACAGCAGAGGCTTACATACGGTACGGAACCCTAAAAAGGGAGGAGATATGGCATCGAGCGCGCCTACTATGGGACCCGTTGTCTCCAATTTTCAAAAACTACCAAACCAACTGAAACGTACATGCCACATGCAAACATAGTTGCAGACGTATTGAAGGGTCTGCGTGGGTGGGAAATTACTTGACGAATGCTATTTTGGAGCACATTTGCGCCTGGTTGCGGTGTTTCGACTGTATGGCATACGACGCGCCGCCGGATTTCCATACAATTATATGGCCATATTGACCATAAAGCGAAGACGCCATACTAAACTGGTCAAGTGCGAGTCGGATTTGCAGACGAAGGGTTCCGTGCCATGGTCAGAAATCACTTTTTTTATAGCGACAACAGAAATACACACTCTGTGAAAATTTCAAAAACGCCAAAAAAATGACGTTTCTTTATTGAAATTATTTTTACTGTTTGTTATTAAAGAAATACACACTTACATATGTGTATATTTCAACTGCTGACTGACTGACAGCGGACCCTTAGCTATATGGTACGAAATCCTATACTACATTACTCGAAATAAATGGAATACGAGTTTATTGTTTGCATTGATATGAAAAAATATTTTCCAGTAACAGCCTGTATCTACTTAATGACTACGATAAATAAATACGGAAATGTTGGACGTTTCACAAGGGTCGTGTGCCACGAATAAAATATGAATAATTCTGTATTATCGGACCTCGCGGGAATTTACCGCCATTATAGATATCACGCATCGATAATGCACTCTTACATTCTATGCTTTTCGCATTTTTCGCATTGCGCATTTTTCGCACGTTGGAAACTTTAAAAAAATCTGTTCACTTCAACTTTTCATAATTTTTTAATTTGCGGAATATTTTTGAAATCGCTGTTTCTTTGGGACTGTACATGGACGGCTAATACCACACCCACCGTCATTATGTTAGCCCAACACATCGAATTCCCGAAGGAAGAGTGGCTATACAGCACGGTTACATTGAACTGGATCGAAAACACGGAACAAATGTCATTGCCGTTCCGACCATATTTTCATCCAACGCAATAGTAGGTACTATTGCGTCGGATGAAAATATGGCGGACCAGGGCGGACTAAATCCAATCTCCTAGTAGGGTAAATGAAAAGATGGTCGAAGCGCTATTGAAAAATTGACCGTGTTTTCGTTCCCGTTCAAGGTAGCCGTGCTCACAAAGGTAAGGTCGTGGCATTGCACCTATTCTTCGGGAATGTGGTGTATTGGAATAATATCACAACGGTGATTGTGTGGTATTAGCTCACAGTCAGGTTGCAAGAAAAAAACAAACATTCCGAACCATGGAGCAGGACGCATTCGTAACGAAATGCACTTATTCAAATCAGAAAGAGAAATAAATAAGTACATTCACGGAGGGGGGGAGCCTTTATATGGTTAATGCAATTTCATTCTTCGCGTTCTACTTATACATTATCCTAAAATTCATTAAATTAATATATACCTGGGTATCAAAAGTTTACCTTTTTAGGGTTTCGTACCCATAGGGTGCCAACGGAACCCTATTACTAAGCCACCGCTGCCCTTCCGTCCGTCACAGGGCTGTATCTCATAAACCCAGGCAGCTGAAATGTTCACAGAGTGTGTATTTATTTTGCCGCTATAACAACAAATAGGTAAAACTAAAGGTCCCCCCCCCATACAAAAAAGGTTACGTTTTTGTGTTAAACCTTGTACGACGGTACGAAACCCTTCGTGTGCGAGTCCGTCTCGCACTTGGCCGGTTTTTTTTTAATTCTAGGTATATGCCACGGATCTTCGAAATGGCGATCAGCATAGATCTGTTCATTTCTCAGTACTGTCCCGTTCATAGAAACTAAAGAAAATATTCCGGGAGGTCGCGACATTTTTGGTCACGATAAGGTAAATGGCTGAATCTGGGTTCACATGTTAGAGACCAACCATCTGATGCTAAATATGTCGGTCTGCCTGTGCCAAGTGGTTGCGTTATCTAGATTGACTATATAAAATATACTAGCTGCGGTACCCGGCTCCGCTCGGGTTAGTGTCGGCTAAATTATCTCATGGATAAAAAGTAGCCCACATGACTGGTCCAAAATAGGGTCAAACTGGTCCAGGACAATGTATCCATGTACCAAATTTAATCAAGATCGTTCGAGCCGAAATAGCATGATTTTATGAGAAACATCCAATAATTCCCATTTAGAGCTTCGTTGACGTTTGGTGGCTATTCAAAAAAAAACATTTTAAACAACCGCGAGAACCTTTCTGCACTTTCACTGCTACATTGCTTACCTAGTAAGTAACGTGTAACGTAGGTAAGTTTTGCGTGGACTCCAACCCACAGCCAGCCTCAACATCGAAAACAGTAACCCATCTCGAACCTGACTGCTCCCAGAGATGCTATACATTGATAAAATACGCACATAAATCAGGTAAGTGGTTCACATGTTATAAGACTTTAAGACTCACTACTTACCCTTCTGGTAATGAAGCGTTATATTATGTAATCTATAAGTTTTTAGTAGAATCAGGCTAGACGTAGATACAATGCACATCTAAATCGAGTAATTGGTTCTCAAGGATTTTATTCTGTTGGTCGCTCCTCCGGCGATTTAGCGTGATGCCAAGTAGTCCTAAAGTTGCAGGAAATACCAAGCCGTACTTCAGTAAAAGTAAGCGCTGCCGCCGCAAAGCCGAGCCGTGCATAGCATTGCAGTTTGTATGACAGCCCCATAAGCGTAAGCGGAACTGAATTCTATTTAGCCAATCCTAATTCCCGGGTAGTTACATGTACGTGTACTAAGTTTTACAAATCGCTAGTGCCTTGGAAATTCGCCAAACGGACACCAAACAGTCACGACGTCTGCCCTCCCCCCGCCGCCGCTCCCCGCCACCGCCCCCGGCTCCTCTCCCCCTAGTGTGAAGTAGCGCTACCGGCATCGTTTTCGGAGCCCCGTGAAAGTTCTAAAGCCCATGGGCACATAAATTGTAGCCTATGTGTTATTCTGATATATAAGCTATATTATTGTAAAGTTTCATTAGAATCCATTCAGTAGTTTTTACGTGAAAGAGTAACAAACATCCATCCATCCATCCATCCATCCATCCATCCATCCATTATTACAAACTTTCCCCTTTATATTATTTATTAGATAGATGTTGGTATGTACCTGCTGATGAATATACTGATTGTCTTGAAACATTGATACCTATTAATTATACAACAATAACCAGTCAGTTTATTAGTTAAATACTTAAATATACCTAAAGTTGTATCTGCAACCTAAATCGCCTATAACTACGAAATGCAACCAAAGCATTGTTCAGTTTTGGCATTGCTAAGCAAGTATGTACTGATACTTGGATGCTTCGTTATTTGCAGCCATTTACCTTATCATACATATTTTTGGTCACCATAACTACTTTTTCAGGCGCCTTATCTAGGAAACGCAACCACTTGGCACAGGCAGACTGACACATTTAGCTTCAGAGGGTTGGTCTTTATCCTGTGAACCCAGTTTCAGCCATTTTAGATATCGATACCATTTTGGTCGCCACATCCTAGGCTGAGATAAATAGTCGTAACCGAAACTAAGACTAACGGAAAGTAGTACTTTGTGACGTCACGTTGACACATTTTGTATTGACGAAATCTCAAAGTAATGCAAAATGACGTCACAAAGTACTACTTTTCTTTAGTCTTAGTTTCTGATACGACTATTTATCTTAGCCCTAGTCTAAAACGTCGACACATATATTTTGTATGTTCACCAATATGCTTATGCGACGTGTGGTACAATGGGGTCGTCAGATCTGTGTGTCACCAATTATATATAATATAAATAATAAACTATTTATTATTAACCTTTACTACTCCTAGACAAAGGCGGATAAGAAATTGATGAAGTAAGTATGACTCAGCAAAGCTAACATAGCCTTGAGAAGCTTTATGCATAATTGTATCGCTTCACAAAAGTTAGGCGAAAAGCCTAGGTCATTCGAAATAATGTAGAAAAATGCTGAAAAAAGTAGAATCCGTGCTGAAACATTCTTGGAAATGTATACAATTACACGGTAAAGTTATTGCATTAAATCCCGGGCATGAAATCTAGTGAAGAAATAAATGGTTTCTCTTTTTTTTATATCTTAAGAATTTTCGCCGCCTGTACGCGAAATTTCGGAAAAACTAAAGAAGGAACTTCTGTTTTGTATAATATCTTTCTTTATTTACCTTCATACAAATTTTCATTTCTCTGTTGTGTGACATAGCATATATTTCTCTGTTGTGTGACATAGGATATATTTCTCTGTTGTGTGACATGGGATATATTTCTCTGTTTTGTGACATAGGATATATTTTTCGAAAAAACAAAATTGTGTAGGCATGAATATTTATTGCCTGATATTAGATACCAAATATCAAGTAAATTGAAACATTGGTTTTCAAATGATTAGTAAACTATGTTTGTATAGGGAACGTATTTTTTTATGCTTGCCGCCCACCTCAAGTTATTGAGACGGGCTTTATTTATGGTTACCAGTGAGAAACATTTCTTCAAACCTCGCACCAAGGTTTTTGTACAAAATTGTAAATTCTTTCTATTATGATATGACTACGACTCGACGATTTTGGTTTTTTTTTTATTTACTTGCTTGCTTCTTGCCAAATTTCATTATTCTAGGTTTACGGTTAGAATCCTGTAGGTTTCGATGTTTTGCGAGTGATAACATATGTCACGTCATGTCGCGTTGACTTCGAAGTTTGACTTCTTACTACTCTTAGGACTACAGACGAAAGAATTTGATACATATTTATTTTTAACTTAATACCGAGGAGGAATAATAATTCAAGACTATCTCCGAGCCTTCCTGAGATAGTCTTGACACATAGACAGACGGACAACTATTCGAACCTATAATGGTTCTTAATTCGTTTTGAGGAAGAGACCCCTATAAATCATGCTTTATCAAAGTAAGACTTAAAAAAAATGTTATAGAACTTTTTCGTACCAACGTCCTTAAGAGATAAAGTCGACAAAAGCTATTATGGTAATATCTTTAAGTTGGACTCTGATTGTCCAAGGTCCCGTAAAAACTGAATTAGCACCATTCAAAGTCGCATTACTGACAATCACTCTCAACACCGTTTCAACGTCGACTTCTCAATTCAGGACGCGACAAGAGGAAAAAACGAGCAGGCTCTTTGTAATTCCCAACGAAATCTCTGGAATTGATAGGGTTTTGGGAATTATATATTACTGTTTAGTATGCGCCTCGCGCGTACCTACAACGCTCTATGCACAAAGTACACGCGCGAGCTTTAGAGATACGTTTAAGTTTGGGGCGGACTGTACAAAGTATTCTATTAAGGCACCAACTGAGTCCAGCGGTCAGCAAACAAACGATAATGGCGACCTTCGATAGCATTTGTTTGCGGTAGGGTTCATTGTTGTATGCGCGTCAAAATAGTTTTCAGGCGAGCGAAATTATTGTTTTTGTAACGTAAATTGTACTTTTAAAAGTGAATTGTATCTTTCACACTTATTCACTAGATAAATATGCGATCTTTTACCATATAAAAAATCTAAATCATTTATAGTTTCCAAGCGCTGGCTTTAAAACCTAGTAAATAGGTGTTTACAAACAATTTTTTTTAAGAATATAGGCAACGCATTAAAACCCTTTTACGGTCTTACACTAGATAATAGTCTAAACTTTGATATTTTGATTTTTCTACGGGTGTTTATTCAAAACTGGCGCTGAGATAAAATAAACATAACTTTAAAACATGAGAGGTTAGCGTCACATGGAGCCTTAACGAAAATAACTAAAAAATACTATCCATGTATTCCATCCAGTTCTAAAAAGTCTTGGCAGGGCACCTCGTTCCTTCAGGAATGTGACAGTAGGTGCGAAACTGTCAACACTCCTCGAATTAGAATCAAACAATCCTTATAATCATCATAGCGTTGATACACTGTGGAATTGCACTTCAAGTTATTTCCCCCAAAGTAGAGCCTGGATTCTTGAACATGGTGTGAGAAGCACCTGGCCGGCAGGCATGGTTTTCGCAGTCCCCGTGAAATTTTAAAATCCCATGCGCGCCTTCGGGCACCTCTTATGCGAATGCCAGGTGTTCAAGCAAGTGGTAATTCACACGGTTGATAAAGGCGCCGGATGACACCAATGCGTCGGAAATAAACCCTAACCAACTGGATCCAGGAAGAACTAAGGCTTATTACTACCAGCGGTGTCTGCTGGCTGTTGGCTGGCTTCTGCACCGTCGTGGACACTGGAATCGTTGCACACACTGACATACACTTGCTCCCGTAAATTACAATTCGAAGTGTCACGGCACTGACAGCTCCAGGCCAAAGATAGCTTTGTTTTTTTTACAAAATGTTTTTGCCAGGGGCAGGCCAAGGACCTTTCTTTACAGCCGTCAGGCAAACTTAACACGAGGCGTACCCCTTATCCCGCGCTTCACATAAAACATTGGAGGTAACTGTTTCATCACCTGTTCACGCCATTCGATTATAAAAACCCCTTTAAGACTTTTCCGCATTTTTAAAGATTACACCCCTCCATCCTCCCAGCATTTATAAGTCCAGGGCAGCGGAGGCGAGAATTCTTTCTTTGGAATCTGAGAAATTTTTCATTCTCCCGTCGCCTCATCAGGCTAATTCACTAATAAGGAGGGTCGACCGGCGAAGGCACGGCGAGGTGGAGCGGAGCGGACCGGCCGATTATGAGAGCACTTTGTTCGGGCGGCGCGCTTTCTTCCCACGATTTACATTCAAATTAGGTGTAAAACGACGACGTGTGAATGCTATGGAGAGTTTTTTATGTTTTATATTTTACAGCCAGAGTAATTAATCTGGATATTATCTATACTTTCCAGCCATTATATATAATATTTACTGAATTTTAACAAAATCATTACTGTGGCAGAGTTTGGAGCAGCTCGTAGCTCAGGGGCGGGTGTTCTTGGCTTCAATTCCAGAGGTCTGGGTTAAAATTTCCGCCCCGTTTATTCTTTCTTTTCTGAGTTACTTCTTTTGTGAATTTCTTTATGAAAGTGAATTCGGAATCTATTTTACACTCTAGGTCCCCTTCCCCTACTAGGTGGCAGGGTTAAACACACCCGGTTTGGTACCATCGCATTGGATGAAAAGATTGTCGAAGCGGCAATGGAAAATTATCTCTGTCTAATCCTTTCAGTTCAATGTAGCCGTGCTCATAAAGGTGCTGGCATGGCACCTAATTCCTTCGGGAATTCGGTAGCTTTGGCTTATATCATGACGGTGGGTGTGGTATTAGGCATATATGTCCGGTCACATAAAACAGAGGAGATGCTAGTAAGAACTATAGGCCCATGTTTGTTACTTTAACTAATTCCAAATAGCTATTTGGAATATTGTCTATATTCAGTTATTTATTTAGCAGAATTAATCAGAATATAAAATCCATAATAACATAATAACTATCCATTATGTATAGTCACTATTTATTAAAATTGTCTGTAACAGATATATAAAAAATATATGTGTAAACTTCAAGATAAAGTGACTTTAAACACAAAATCTCTAACGTAAGCACTGGCATGATTATCGATAGAGATTCAAAGAGTTTTATGCCGTCGTTTCACATACAAAACAGCGATTCGGTCTTTGCAGTTCCAAGAAAACTACACATTTACAGCGATGGTATTCCGCCGCATCGCCTTTATAACGCCCAACGGTTAGCTCATAACTTAGTTCACCTGTATATACGTTCCGTACCCTCCGGCAACTGACAAGCACTGCCGGAGCTACACATACTAGCGGCAAGGCTAGGCAAGAGCGAAGCGACAGCGAATATTGGTAGAAGAAGTAATTGTGTACATGAAAATAACGTCTTCTCCGTTACCCAAGTAGCCACTTTCGAAAAACTTATGTAGTTAAATTTTGTAGTCACTTAAAACCATGCCATATTATTTGTTTCATTAAAACAATGACAGCATCCTCAAAATATCCTAAAACTATTTACGTTGTGATTGTTTTAAAAACTAGCAATGCTACCTGCATTGCAAGCGCCAGATGCTAGAATGAAACAAAAAAATAGCGTTAATTAAAATTTTCTAAATTGCATTTTATTTAAGTGACAAACTGTCAAAAACCATTTTGGCTATTTAATTTTACTTGTGACAACCAACTACCGGTTGTTTTTTCCGACTTCTATATCTTAACTCACTTTGTGTTTATGTTTACCCTGTGTAGCATCAATATTATTTTATGTTCCAGAGGGAAACGTAGTGGAGGAAGATTCCATGTTATGTACTTAATAATGTTGTTATTGTTTTTTTATGTATTTATCTCTGTGTTTTCTCATACATAAATAAATAAAATGTAAGTTGAACGAAAATTCAAGCTATATGTACATATAAACTACATCAAAATTGTATGAGTAGTTCTCTAGAACAGACAAACAGACGGCATTACTTAGATTTTATAAGCAGTAGAGATAATTTATTTAGGTTACTCTGTTACACTAAGGGTGAAATGCGTAATCTCAGGTTTTTGTTATGGCTATTATATATCCGTCCTTATTTTTCGCCTGAAGAAGAAAGAAGATATATCTATAATAATAATCATAACTATGACATTTACCAGAGAAGGTGCACACCTAAATGTAGTGCCCATAGATAAATTGCCGTGATGAACAACTTCGCTCTCTTTGCTAGTCGCTCTAATGTACCCCCTTTCCCCTGCTATCGCACACCCGTGTAATCCACCTCAAGGACGCCGTAACACCGTTGTAACAAACGCGATGAGACTCCCCTTAACACTGTAAATGTTTCACGAATAAATGTCGCCCGTGTCGGAATGCGATGGATGTGTCTCGAATCTTGTCAGCTTAATGAGTGTGTTATGTTTATCACTTAGTACATTGTATGTGAACGCTTTAATGGAAACGCGTTTGTACATTTAAGTGATATCTGTGGTAATGTCCTAGAAATAATAATTAGAAACCTAAGCCATGCTTAGGTGCAATCTTCACCAATAGAAATGCTGTTGAGAATGTAAGCATATTTTGTATCATCCACAAATAAATACACTCAAGTTGAGACAAATTTCACTAATGGTTCTCTGAGCTGTAGACCTAGTGAGTCTGTCTTTTTGAACATTTGATTTTTTTAAAAATATAACACATTTAAAAAGAAATCAAAAAACTGGCTCGACTAAAAAATTCTAAATAAATTTCGAGCCTGCTTGCAAAATTTCAAGAGAATCGGCTGAGAAATGCGACCCGTAAAGGAAAACAGCTTTTTTCAAAATTAGTCTGCCGTTTTGAATAAAAATAAAAAACTGGCTCGACTAAAAAATAAATCGAACTTGCTTACAAAATTTCCGCGAAACGGTTGAGAAATGCGACCTATGGAGGAGAACAGCCGGACATATGACAGCATTTTTGTCCAATCTTGAAACGTTTCCAATCTTTGCAATGCTCGGTTAATAATCCAAAAAATTTTTTTAAATGTATTTAATGATCCAAAATAATTTCTTGGAACATTGTTTTTAACTTTATTAGCCCAACGCGATGCACAACGATGGGTAGCCATATTGTGATGCAAGATTAACCCATAGCGAGTCCTGCGTCTCCTGTCCCGACGCGTTCCTAGTCGGGCACGGTCTATATACCCATTATTATTACTCATGGGTATTGGTTCCAACGACGGGCTGAAGAAATTAAATTTAAATGGAGAGGTTAAAAACGCTTACTCACGTTATGGTTGAAAGATAGAAGAGTGAGGGAGAAAGAGAGAGACCGAAATACATTATATTAAGTTTCAGTGTTGCTAAATCTCGAGCACACATTTTAGCATTGCCCAGAATAATAAATCACTATTAAAATTTATACTAATAAGGGAATTAGTACAAGAAAAAGGCCTACCGAAATTTCATTTTCTTTTGTCGATTTACAAATAAATTAGCGGTTAATTATAATTAGTTGTATAGAGTAAATATTTGTATCCTAATAAATACCAACAAAATATTCCATTCCCTGAAAAAATAAAAACACGTGGCCATAACTTCCAGCAGGCTCGGCTGCACGCGCAATTTAAACTGCTCTCAAATTTATTTATTGTTGTTCTCAAAACTAACATTCAGAAGAAGCAGCCTTTAAAAGAAGGGACGTGATAAGTCTTTCAGTTAAGACAGTAATTTTCCCATACCAAGTTAACATAAAACGGGGGTGCATTTTATTATTAACTAGCAAAGGTACCCGGCTCCGCTTGGGTCAATGTCGTGACTGATGTCAGGCTGAATTATTTCCTGGATATAGTATGAGTACCCCCTACAAACTTTCATCCCCTATTTTACCTCCTTAGAATGTAATTTTAACCCCGAAAGGCAGCCTTTGTCATTCTCCAAGTTTCAGACTATCTCTATACCGAAATTCGTCAAAATTGCAGCGTCTTTGGCTTGAAAACGCAGCAGACAAACACGGTTACTTTCGCATTTATAATATTAGTATGGATTGGATTAAAACAGTCTATACAATGATATGAAGAATCGGATTTTAATACTCTAGTATAGAGGTCGCTGCTTAACCTCAAATTTATAGAAAATTGTTAAAATCGTATGATATAAAAAAGTTGTCAACATTATTGATTAATTGTCAATTTAAAACATATAATTTTGCCTACGTACCTAGTCAGGCTTCAATTATATTTTATGTTAAATAATTTAGTAAATTTATTGTACTATACATTATATTGAAAGGTTATAATATTTAAGAAATAGTTGATTACGTTGGTTACGGTATTAGTTAAAATGAGATTGAAAAGAAATGTCGACATTCGAGCGAGAAGAACACACTGACCGCGCTTCGTAGCAGCGCTACACGTTTGACGGACGCGCGCAGTAACTAATGTTGCTACGAGATTTTGTAGCACAGCCCGTAGACTTGCTACGCGCCGAGTGATTTATGTACGTACTCGTAATATTGCTCTATTTGATCGCATTTACCGTTTACGAATGCTTGCTCATGATTTCTTTATGAACAAAGTGACCACTGCTACCTTTGGCTAGCATGGAAGGGCCGACTTAGTGCAAAGTGCACCACCGCATATATTTTTATTGTATATATATATATATATATATATATATATTTAGATATCGCTATATCTTTTAATTGGTTTTTAACTGTGTGCAATAACTGTTTTCTCTTACTGTTTCCCTAGCTGTGTGAAAACTGTTTCTAGCTTTAGTATTTTTCCATTCTTACTTACATATTTTATTCAGTGAAAAGGTACTGTCCAATCTGTCAAAATTCCTGAACTTCTTGAAACTGGACAGTTGTACGCCTAATTTGTAGTCAACCGTAATGTCCAATCAGTTAAGATAACCATTGAAAAATTGTCTGATCTGTCATACCTGTTAATTTCACCACAACAATCTGTTAAAATAACTGTTTAATACTGAATGTTTAGGCTCATTAATAGATAATTACCGTAATACAGTAATTTTAAATTATTTACCATAAATGAATGCATTTTAACTGAACTTAAATGGTAAATACAACCGGTACATAATTATTTTCAGTGTACGTACAGTTAGGCGGTTTTCCACTAACTCGGGCTACGCTGCCGCCCCACGAATGAGCTCTACTCTTGTCCTCCCATGCTCGCTGGCTGCGGGTAGTTACAAGCGATGTATGGGCGGCGCGGCCCGGATATTACGCGCGCGCTGTACATCGAGCCGAAACTACACCCAGATAAATCCTCGGCGAATTCATTTCGCGAGACAAAATCCGTAAATTTGTGTAAGCCGTGTAAAGTTGAGCTTTTTATTGGCGTCTCATTCCTGTTCCGCTGAGTTCTCGGCCGTCCGTTATGAAAAGGAGGAAAGAAAGTTATTTCCGTCTTGTTTTTATCCGTTTGACTTAATGTGCGCTGAATACATTTTACTTGGCGTAGAGTCATCTAGAAATACTGTCGATTTAGAAAGATCGAGACGTCAGGACGCGAATTAGAGATTAAAACGGCGAAATTTAAGTTTTTATAGGCACATTTAGCTTTTATCTTAAAAAAAATAAATAACCGAACTGTTCATACAATACAATCATATTACGTAAAAACATGTTTAATGTTTCAAGAATGTGTTTCAAGAAATGTTTCACAATGATTTAAAAGAATGGACAGCCAGAAATTGATTTCGTCATAGCAATATGGTGTCCGACAAACATATTATATAATAAACAAAATAAATTAGCCAAATAAAAAAAAACCCACACATACACTAAAATTATAATAACCAATACAGCAACATAAGTATATAGATCTACCTTAACAGATAATAACAAAGAATGAAACATAGCCTAACCGCTTTCTTTGTTTTATTCGTTTTTATTACCTTCTTTAATTCTAAATATAAGCTGAACAATAACAGTTCTTCCTTCTGGTAGATCATCAATTGCTGATCCCCCATATCCAGAGTTGTCCCCAATACAGACGGAATCGCCTCGCTAGTCACAGGCAGCTTAGGTCCGAAATCTCTTGATGCGCCAATCCAACAGGCTGCCACGCGTCGGATCTAGTGTGGATTATATCGGGAGAGACAGTACGACTCCTCAGCCTCGGGCGGCGCCGTTTAGGACTCAACAATGACAGTATTGACGTTAATCGAATTCGTTTTTGCAGTGTATGACGCAAAAGGAACAGTTGTGCGTGTGTGTACACTCATGGTATGTGTACAACTTCTCTACGTGGAAATATGTGAAAGACGCTGTGTGGATTTCAGCACTTAAAAAGAATATAAGTGATCCCACTGCATTTGTTTCCGTGCATGTCGTAAGAGGTGACCAAGGAATTTGTCGTTCATGGTTCGGATTTAATGTACAAAACTGTAGGTATCCGTCCTTACTTACTAGGTCTAACTGGATAATGTTGGCTAATAATGAAAGCCCAACACACTGCATCCTCGATGGAATTTGCTGCCATTCCAGAGGCTGAACCGGCGTAATATATGAGAAAATATTCGAGAAAATTCGATCATTTCTGCACCAATCAGAAGTGGATGGAAAATATTCTACCCAATAAGAGCGCAAAAGATATATGACGCTTCTGATTGGTTCAGAAGTGATCGAATTTCCTCGCATATTTTCTCACATCTTACGCCGGTTACCCCTCAGGACCTTCCTTTTATGAGCACGGGTATAGATGGAACTAGATTTTTTTGTTGATGACCGCATCTTACGGTACGAAAACTTATTTTTGTTGCCATAAATTTCATTGTGGTATTTTTTTCCCTGCACAAACTATTCAAGACTCCATCTATAAGTGAGGCTATAGTCTTTCCATAACTTACTCAAATTATTATTATTTTTATATCTTTCTCCATAGTCCGCTATGACTTATAGCGTTGCCATAATAGTTTTTATGCTTTTCACTAATAAATACAGAAATAACGAGACATTAATTGATAACAAGGTTTATAATGCTTCACATATTTCAAAGTTGTGTTGTTTTTGCATAATAATATAAATACAACAAATTTCCATTTCACATCATAGCGAGTCCCACGCGTAGCCAACATTACAATAAGCTCGTTTCATGGCGTTTGCCTCTTTAGGCGATGATACGCAGTTGTGAAGTAGGCCTCTAACTGATACTTTTTTAACGTTCTTAGTTAAAGCCTACCGAGATAAGTATCCCTAAATACAAATCCTTCAGTACAAATACAATTACATTTCCGAATTCGCTCACTTCTTATTTTTATTATTGTTTTGAATGTATTTTATTTATGTTTGAAAAATGTTACGACTTTTCACGTGGCAGGAAGAGACATTTTCCGACGAAAAATGATTAGCTCGAAACGTCGGCGAATATCTCTTCCTGCTGCGTGAAAAGCCGTAACATTTTCAAACATGTCTAACGACCGCGGTAATCTAAAAAAAAATTTATTTTATTTGTTAGATGATGTCCTTTAGCTTTTTTAACTTTTGGATAAGGAATTCGAATTTGAATTTAGTTTCGAAAATCGTTTTGAGTTGTTATTTCCCCGGAGCTTTTGTTACCGGCCAAACCGATATCTTTGAATAAAAAATCAAATGGAGCACGAAACCTGAGAAAATTCGAGTGCGAAAATTCCCAAAGACCCGTGGAAATAATTCCGCTCACTTTATCAAGCTATTACTTCCGCTTGAAGCTTAACGCGTAGTGATGTCCATCGGTCACTTGTCGAATATTTGTGACGTCACACCGCCTGAGTCGCACTGGGACTTCTTGTGACAAGCTTTCAAAGCTGCGACGGTAATGCAACACGAAAAATATTGATGAAACGCTGTTAGATTCTCTTGTAGATCTTAAAAATACCATATTTAATGATAGCGTATTCAAAGATGTTTTTATTCTAGCCGCTAGTACGATCTGCAGAATTGGCCACTTGATCAGATTATTTAGAGGACAATTTAGGCCAAAGTGTTGAGTGGCGTGGAATAAAAATATATAACTGTGCATTTTTTTATTAATTTGATCAATTAATTTTATAGTGAAACCATATAACTACATTTTAATATGTATATTTATGTTTTGGTTATTTCAATAATATTCTGTAAATTCCATTTATAGCAGAATATTAACTTAATAAACTTCAGAAAGTTAATGTTACATTTTTATAATGAAATACAATTTTAATTATATTTTCTATTTTTAATTATTTATGATCTTTTCCGTTTTTTCTATTTATTTTCTACTTCCAATGAATGCTGGACCAAAAAAGTAAAATTTCCACAATATCCTTATATTTAATACATTGCAGATGTTGCTGTCTTACCTTGAATAATAATAATTGTATTTTATTTCACAAACATTGATATTATCGGATATCGCAATTATAATACCTAAGCAACGTCACATCACTAGCAATCTGCCGACCGCGTATCTCCACCGCCGACAGCTCGTCTACCGAAGCTTTGTTATTCAAATTTCCATCATCCGAATATATATCACCGTTTGCTTTTACTAGCTACATCGTAAACTCTCTCGCAAGGGCATATCCACAGTGGAAAGATGAAATCAGTATGTTAACAAAGAAACGCACATGCAAGAAATATACGCACACAGGTGAAATGTCGTGTCAGTCCGCGGCGCCGGGCGGCGGGGGCACGGCGGTTTTATATACTATTCGTCTGGTTTTGCCAACTCAAAACGATGGAGAACAAAACTTAAAACATATTGGAGATGGCGCGTGAGTGACTGTGCATTACAACCGTCCTAAGTCATCTGTTATTTCCATGTTTTATGTACGAGTTTATCGTAAGAATATGTACTCCATGATACTGTTAAAATATCCTTGGACGAAAAAACCTTCTGTTTGTCACGAATTCAAAGAACTTTTGAATGTAATTAAGTAAAAAGTTTGTAACTGAAGTTTAGTAAAACAAAGTTGTTTTTCCTTTCCACAAATTTACTAAATTAGCATTATTACATTGTCGAGCACATGTATCACTTTACTGTCGTAATATTCAGTAAATTGTGTTATTTTAATTACATACACTGGAGGGTTTTACCAATTTTCCGCATTCAATATGTGTTTTTTACAAGATATCTTATAATTTTGACATAATTTATGCCAGGTTCGTAATAGGCAGTATTTTTCACAATTGATTGAATAAGGTAAATGCTTAAAGTGTGTTTTACACGTGCTGATTAAAAAGTATTTTATATTTAACATATTACGTCACAGACCCCTATTCTGATATACATATTGCAAAAAAGTTATTTAAATGTTTTTATTTTAATTTGTTCAATATTTTGACCATGGTCATGATATACCATGAAATACAGATAAATTATAACAATACACTCATCATGTTAGCGGCTTTCATGTGTAATTTTAAAGAAAATTTAGATAATATTTGCCTACCGTTCTCTTGTTTGCACTGTGGCGGCGGTAAGTATGTATAGACGCCTCACATTTGCCCGCTTAAAGTGGGATTATTCGGTTATAAATTGCTATTTTCGAATAAGAAATAGTGGCATAGAATACTAATGAGAACCCGAGGAATTTGAACGCTGTTCACGTAGTTAACCTTTCTTTCGGACTTTAAAAGTGTTATTTAATTTAAAGTCATGTCTTCCTATTTATTTGTATTTAACTGAACATGAACGGCTAATACCGCCAACCGTGTCTTAAGATGAATATACTAGCCATTGCTTATGGTTTGTTTGCGTTAAGTCCCTGAACCTTATGGGATGACTTAAACATAAAAAAAACATTTATAATTTCATCTAACGTTCTACCAATATAGTTAAAAAAAAATGCTTAAGAAATTCAAGTTTGCTGCTGATATTGACATTAACTGCAAAGAGCGTAACACTATCTACCAATTTAGTTAAGGTTATGTTTGACTGTTTGAAATTTCTTTATCGAAACAATTAAAAAACCGGTTTCACGCGTTATGCTGGTTGGTCACATTTTGAAAGGTTTATTCCGAGCTGCTTTAATTAAGCGACGTCGGGCTCTGACTATTTCGTTCAATCGCAAAAAAATGTCGTAAACTTTTAGGTATAAGGATGCTCTTAATACCAACACACCGCATTCCCGAAGGAATTGGATACCATGCCACGACCTCTCCTTTATGGACACTGCAGGCAGCGCTTGACTCACCGATAGCTCCCGCCCTCCATCCGCCCGCCCGCCCAATACAACCGCAGCGCAATGATCGCTAATATTTCCGCAATTCTTTATCGAGTCCGCGGGTGAAAATCTTTATGGCGCCCCGATTCGAGCGCACTAAATATTTATGATTCCAGGTGAATTTTCTTTCGTTAGAGCGAATGACGCCATTTTAAGCTGACATATTCTAACATATCTCATTAGTGTGTGCGATTGGCCAACCCTATTTCGGTGATTCCACTGATAAACCTAACTTTGTATGTATCGCAGGAGAGTTGTGTGTTATAAACGTAAAAATACCTAGGGAGCTTTTAATAGTAGATGGCACTGTAAATGAATAAATAAATTCCCTGTTATTTTAATTTATGTAGTTTAATATTTTGGGGACACATATTCGGACAATTCTAATTTTGCAGAATGTACATTTTTTATTGCATTTTAATAGTTGCGCCATTTTGTTTTATTATTATTTTAACAATTATTTTGATGCTTGCATTTCTGGTTTTGTAATATTCAGGCTGGAGTACACCATCTCTGGCTATGGTTAACTTTATTGTTAAATATGGTCTGTGTTCGTTTTTATTATGTCTTAAAACGCAATAGGCGGTAGGGTTAATCCCGCCTGGGTTGGTACGCCGTGGTTGCATTGAATTAACGATGGTAGAAGCGGCAATGGAAAATGTTCGTGTTTTCCGTCAAGTTATCAGCATAGTTCCCATGTGTTATATTGGGCTAATATCACTATAAAAATAATAGCCATACATGTCATATTAATGTATGTATGTAATGTAATATTCTTATACAATACAAGGAATATACGTTAAAATCCATATTTCATTACCCTTGCTGAGAACTAGCAATCGATTTAAACATGAATGCGCACGTTTCTAATAACACCCAACTTTAATATTTTAGAATACATTTTATTCACAATTTAATTTAAAATGTATTCACACACATACGCATATAACTTTCGCATGGTAATGATTTCAATAACACGCAAAAATAATGTAAAAACCTCCTAGAAGCAGAATGCGGGCGGAGCCACTTGCTGCCGCGCCCACGTAGGGCGGCGGCTCTCACGTGTGAGGTTCTCCTGAAAATTTCATTGAGTGTTATTTATATGGCTGTGCGGGTACTATCGTTATATTTGGCTGCAAATCGCCCCCTTCAAATTTAATCACCAGGGTTACTTCTCGCGGTGGGGATTGAGATATTCTATTTCTCTGATATGTTCATTGCAACATTTACACACTGCATAATGTCATAGATGGATAGATAACGTCATACAAAGTACAAAACTAGCCGAAAATTGCTTATTTTCTTTTTTTTATGTAACTGCGCATGGATGGCTAATACCAAACTGAGTAGAGTGCATGAGAGTGTGGGAAGACCACCCGCCGGGGGGGACGACGACATCAATTGTGTCGGCGGAAAGCAGTGGTTCCGTACCGCTGAGGGCCGGGAAGACCGGCGGCAAATTGGAGAGGCGTGTGTCCAGCAGTGGACGCAAACACGTTGACTGACTGACTGACATGAGACTAGGTGTGATATTAGCCACCAATATCGTGTGTCTGTGAGCAGTAGCAAACACTTTTGTAAACTTAGACTAAGTGAAAACAATATAAGGAAGGTCTTGGCATGACCCCTAATTTCCGTGTGCTCTACTAGGCTTAGGTCATGACGGTTGTCTTTGGTATTAACTGTCCATGTCCAGTTACATTAAAAAGTAGACATTGAAAACAATTCCAGCTAAGTTTCTTGCCAGTTCTTCTTAGCTATGCTTGTTGAACTGTCATAAGCAATTTTAATTTAACAATACAAAACCGCAAGAATATTGAGCTAGCTTCTATGTTTATAAAAAATAAAGAATATAAATCCTAGACTCCATTGAGGCTTCGAATTTAATGCACTCGCGAACTTCGCCGATAATATTTCACAAGTGCCGCTCGCCTCGGGCTAATCAAACCGGCTGAAAAACTCCCGATGTTACCAACTATCCGGCGGGTTAGCTCGCGAACTTGCTCCGCGCACCGCGAGCGTGGATACGGCTCATCCCACTAATGGCTCCGGCGTGCCGCCTACGACCGGCGCTGGATCGTGGCGGCCAAGGAGCAGCGGTGGAGATCTTTCAATTCATCGTTATCTCTTTCCCTAAAATATGGTCGAAAGAGGTAATGGCTGTGCCCGGCGTGATGCTCGTGAACGGGTGCTGTTGGTGGGGACTGGCCTGCTCCAAAACAACAAAAATACAACATTTTTATGGTTGCGCAGCCAAAGGGCTATTACTAAGTTTTCACTGTCCCTCCGTCCGCGTCCTGTGTATCATGAACCGTAATATGTAGAGTAAAAATTAAATAAAAAATAATCATAGGATAGGATTTCAGCCCTGTAGGCCTATTCTTGTAGTAGCACTCAGGAATCGGCAACATTTTAGTCGAGAAAACAGTTTTTATAGCGATTTTGTAAGTGGTTTCCTCGGCAGAAAGTTTCAGGTGGACGGTATTTCAATGAATAGTTTTCTATTCATTTTCTATTCATCCTTTAAAAACCGCTGCAACAGCGGCGTTCTTGACTGAAATGTTACTGTTCCCCGAGCACGAAACTCTAAGAAAAGGTGCACTGATTTCGGCCGCGCGAAACAGCATTAAACTCATTTTACGCAAACTGACAGATTTATTTCCATGATCTGTGCCCATGGCATACGCTGTGGGTAGAGATGACGCCATTTCTGCCTTCCGTCCATACAACCATGCATTGAACATACTCGTAATAACATAATGATATGCAACATGCACCCAGCGAGCGTCCGAAATTAAAATATTTATAAAGCCATTTTAAGAGTTACAGGTGTACTTCCATGTCACCTATTTTTTTAGCGGATATTAAAAAAAACTGTGTTTTTTATCTTAATGTTTCAGTTTCAGTTTCAGTTTCTTTATTTCCTCCATTAGATGTATATTACACACTCGGATTCGTCATTTTTTTTTCCTGTTGGTTCGATTACTTCTGGCGAAGAAGAGCCGACAAGAAACTTCGTCAGGTTGGTCATTTTATTATTATTTTTTCCAGTGATACTTACAAACTAGTTTACAGTGATTGATTGATTACTACTGCTCACAAAGAACATTATTATAAAAACATTATATACATTGGACCAAGTTCTTTCTGTATAATTTAAATGGTAACTAATTTCTGTTTAAAGCATACACGTAGCATGTTATTCTTATTTGATTTCAAAAAATATATAAATGGTCAAAACATACATATAGCGCTGCCTTCTACAGGTTTATATCATCTATACTAATAATAAATCTGTAAGGGGTGTTCATGGAGTAAGTTGCTTTGTTTTCTAAGATACTTCGTTTGTAGACTTTATGTATGATACTAAGACTAAATTGATGATTTTTAGAAATCAGTTCTGTATGTATATATGTATGTATGTATGTTCCTCCATAACTCTTATACCGATCATCCGAATTCGATGAAACTTACTACACGTAAATGTAAATACACGGGACACAGGATAGCCTATATATAATTCAAGTCCGCTTATGTTAAGATGTAGCTGTCATACAAACCGAAATGCCCCGAGGCGGTGGCTTGGGGGGTAATCACTATCTGCCTTTATTTCTTTGTTTACTTCTTCTAAGCCACGCAACGGACTGTTTGATAAGATTTTTATTAATATAAGGAGCGATCAACGAGCAAGGATTGCGTATGTAATTTTTAAGTATTTAATACAAAACTATGTACTTGAAAATTATAGGTGTTAAAAAGGCCTACAGAAAGTTCCACAATATCATGTAGAGCGATAACTTCGAACCACTCGCCCGATTTATTTGCGTATTCTATCAACGTATAGCAACTCTGGGCGCAGTCAGATTCCGGATGGGTTACCGTTTTCGATGTTAAAGGTGTCTGTGGGTCGTATTCCTCATAAAACTTTGTAAAAGTGAGGAAGGTGGTTAATCCCGCCTTTGTTGGTTTTGTATCAATTTCTATGTAATAGTGCCAGAGCAGTAAGGGTCTGGCGGCACGTGCTTTAAAAATTCGCTCCCAAATGTTTACGAAGCTCTAAATGGGAATATGTCGATGTTTATCATTAAATCATGCCATATCGGTTCAAACGATTTTGAATAAATTTTGTAGGATACATAGTCCTGGACCAGCCTTTTGGTCGGTTACTTTTTATCCAGGAAATAATTCAGACCGAAATCAATCCAACACGACATTGACCCGAGCGGTTCCGCAGCTAGTCTAATATAATGTTAACTTTAAAAATTGCCGATCGGTTAAGTGGGAAAAGCACTCGTGTAGAAGTATGTCCTGCGAGCGTCGCCTTTAAAAGAGCGTGCCGCGACAGAGCGGTGTGTGACGTCGGAGCTTCAAAAGAGTTATCTGGCTGATGGGTTCAGCTGCCACTACACAATGACGAGAAGTAAACAGCGAATGTCTCCCCCGTGGAAGACTTACCCCCCCGTTGGAGAGATTACGCCCTAGTGTGCGCGCTAAAACTAAAACCATCCGAGTGAGTGAAGTTGTTTTTATTAAATTATCCCGCACTAACTCTCGACTAGAAATCGCCTAAATTACAGTACGTATATACGGTGGCTTACCGCAAATTTTCCAATACAAGAACTGAAATGTATCTCAGAGAACAGAATAAATAAATACAGGTGTGATGTATGTTTGTTTAGATTATCACTGTTGTTCGACATATTATTTTACATTTACGGATAAAGAGTTTTCAGCTTACTTACTTAGCTCGACGTTTCGTCCACCACGCTGTGGACATCATCAGGTGGTGGACGGAACGTCGAACTAAGTAAGTAAGCTGAATGTACAGCGACGGTGTAAATCTAAGAACATATGTAAGTAAGCTGAACCCTGTTTATCCGTAAACGTAAAATAATATAAACAGGTGTGATCACGAACGTTTGGTCCAAATGTTAACCAGGTATCCCTAGGCATATTTGGAGCCAAAGGTGGACAAACATTATGGTGTACGACTTAAAAAATCGTCCTCCCCATTGTTTTGTGTAGGTAGGGCATTCATTCAAAGCAGTATTAAAAAACCGGCCAAATGCGAATCGAACTCGCACACGAAGGTGTAAAAGTAAGGACGAACGAAAGAAGGGTACCTTTACAGCTGACGATGTTAAAATGTTAGTCTACAAATGAGTCGATCTCTTTCCATTGGACAATCTAATCATTAATGTATTATTTTTTATCTGACTCTCTATTTATGACAAGGCCTCTTTACAGCTGATGATGAAAGTAAAACTTTATAATAATAGACATGTTTATATGATCTGAGATGTGTATTGCATATTTGTATGTTACTTCTTGCAACATCTGACGTATCTGAGTGTACGTAATGTACCTAAAAAAATTAAATGAAATGAAATGAAATACCATCGTAAAATATTTAACGAAAAAAAAAACAGATTTTTTGTATGGGGCTCCCCTTTAATTTTATATTTTTTAATTTTACATATTTTTTGTTATAGCGGCAAAATAAATACACACTCTGTGATTTCAGCTGCCTACCTATTACGGTTCATGAGATACAGCCCTGTGACAGACGGACGGACGGACGGACGGACAGCGGAGGCTTAGTAATAGGGTTCCGTTTTCACCCTTTGGGTACGGAACCCTAAAAACCTGCAGACCAAAAATACATTATATTCATTCAAAATGTAGATAGATATCTTTCTTTAGCCTTTTTATTCATAAAAAGGCTGTAATCATTAAAACACACAAAATAATGTGAAAAATCCTAATAATTTTTGAAAACATAGTTTTAACCTTACATCAATAGTTATTTTTAAATTATTATTAATTAAAATAATAATCGTACTCTAATTACTGGACTAGGTTTGTTATCAACGGCAGCTACCGAAATAGTGAGGCGGGGGGACGTGGAGGGGTCGGCGGTAGCAGATGCAGGGAGCGTGACGTCATACAACTTTGAAGGATACAAATTAATTGAACGGCTGTATAGTCAGCTAACCGATCAATCCTCGTTATGTCTGAGGGTAAATATACATATAATAAGTATATACGCGTCAACAAAACCTTAGGGAATACTATTCATGAGTAAGACAAACTGATTTATATATGTAACTGGACATGGATGGCTAAATACCACACGAACCGTCATGATATTATCCCAACACACTGCATTCCCGAAGGAATTAGGTATCTGGTCCTTCCCTTTGTAATGGAACGGATAAAATCGTCATTTAAATTTTTTTTTTTGTAATAGAGCAGTGTCATTTGCAAAAGGATGTTCTGACGAGAATCGAGCATTCGCATTCCCTTAGATAGTTTTGGACATATGGAACGAATGGGCGACGAATCACATTTACAGTGCAGTGTAGTGAACGCGTGTGAAGTGAGCGGAACGCGAGCCTAGGCGGCCTACATACCGCGACCAAATCGATCGAATTCTTCGCAACGTTTTGGTACGTAGCACCCGTAATCGTAGAGCATGTATGATCACGTTATTGCACTGAGGCCGAAGTTCCAAAAATAATGCACTAGTTTTCTTTATAATGGCAAAGATTACTAGTACTAGTCGCAGAAAACGCGGCAATTTTTCATTGCCGCTTCGACCATATTTTCATTCAGTGTGGTGATACCAACCTGGTGGGGCTTAACCCTACCAACCAGTAGGGGAAGGGGACCTACAGTATTACATGGAATCAAAGCTGTAATAGGACACTTTATGAAAATACTTCACGGCTGGACTTGAACTAAATAGCATACGTTTCACTGAAAGTGTGTCCACCAATTTTTCCGTCCGCTAAAAGCGCATAATTTTGAATTCTCCTGTAATTAATGCCTCCTACTATCACAGTGTTTAAAATCATACTTACATTTATTTAAGCCTTTACGTGCGTCATATATCTACTTAAAAGGTATGGCCGTTGAATCACAAATATTTACAGTCGTATATTTTTCACGTTCTCTTCGATCGGACATACATAATTAAAAGCATCCTGCACATTCGAAATCCAAGAACCAACACACAATTTTTGCCAATAGACCAAATATCTATATTCGCCGCTGCGGCAACTATTGGTGCATAAATAACAGCTGCGCTAACAGTTACACGGCGTGGGCACACGGACTGTACAAAGCAATTTATCATCCGTCCCCTTATATCCTCAAAAGCCTCCGGCGATATCTTCACCGGGGCGCGGCGCCGTCTCTGCCTCCCATATCCGCCGTATTTTTACCGAAAATAAAAATACAATTTCACCTCAAAACGACCGGCACAATAAGTCCGCTACGCCTCATGTAACAGGCCCTTACATCGAGTACACGGCGGCTTGTTATAAATAAGTAAGGCCGCGTTCCGGGCGGGCAATAAAAATACTTAAAAGAATGAATTTAACAAGATAAGTGGCCCTTACACGACGGCGGTCGCCGCGGTCCTCACCGGCGCCAACTAGCTCGGCGCAGTGATCATGGAAGGACCAGAGTAGCGCCCGAAACTCGTTCGTATGGCGGCAACGTAGCTACGTGTAAGTGGAAACCGTCTAACTGAGGCCCTATTACGAGTTACAAATCACTAATCGAAAACTCGCTGAGCTCTTCGATACCACAGGTGTATGCCATTGAATAGAGCAGGCATTTGAGGGATACTCTAAATCGCCTGTCCATGGGATTACTAATGTGTAAGAAAACTGCTCATTAATCACGACCGGTGGCATGCAAGCGAGCTCACCTAAATGATCTGTCAAAGCTGTCTGTGAAAACAGAATAGATTTGAAAACTGTATTTACTTAATTTATGTAATTTAAATGACCCAATTTTCTCCAAGATTTCCGAAATTATTGTTTTCTTAATTATGCTAATTAAAAGAAGTCGTGGGAAAGAAAATATCGGAGAAACATAACTTCCTATATATTTTTCGTACTTTGTGTTGGTCCGTGACATTTAAATTTGCTTGAAGTCTCTTCTCTTAAATATCTCTCTTAAACCTTTTTTTCTTAAAATCTCTTAAGATCGCTCGTTTATTGCACTTAAGGATGTTCCGACCCATACAATGTTTTTTTTTACACAGAACGCAAAAAGTATTGCACTTTAAGGCACGAATTCGTCAAAAATATTAAATATAGCCATAGTAGTTGCTGCCAAAACATATTCACAATTTCAGGTTCAATGGTTTCGTTGTAATTGCCGATTATAAGTTTTACACCGTTAGATGGCGCTGTTAAATAAAAATCGTATTTAAATAAATTGTAGCAAAACCAATAATCCTGAAATTGTGAAATTGTTTTCGCTGCAAGTAATATGACTATATTAAACTTTTATTATTAATTCGTGGCTTAAAGTGCAATACTTTTTGCGTTATGTGTGCAAACAACTTTATATGGGTCGGAACAGCCTTAATAGCGTCTTGTGAAGTTATTGTCATTAAAAAAATAAAGAGAAAATAAGTACTAGCGAATTCGCCGACGGTGCCGCCAATGTATGTAAAAGTAGCTACGCCGCCCCCATACAAACTAGTTTCGATTGCTACTCCAGTCATTCCATGCTCGCTGGTATGGCAAGGTCTGCTGCTGGCTCGTGACGTAATTTCGTACCAGCAGGGGCATGGACGCACGGTCACTTTTGTGAAGAAGGGCGGGAAAAAGTTCCGGATAACACATGATTGCATTCAGTTCCATAAAGACATAAATACTACTTTTCATTATTTTAAAAATAACAACAACAAATTTTGAACTGACATGGAAGATGAATTGATGGTCGGCTATATTTGAAACATGTAACCGTAAATATTTGACGATCTCGTTGTTTGTTCAAACTTTTACGCATATTTGCCTATTTTTTTTAAAACAAGGCACCAGATATTTACAGTTTTGTATTGAAAATATAGCTAGACCATACTCTAGACTTTTATCATAGGACAATCACAGTGAAGAAGAACTCGCTGGTACTAAGTAACTAAGCATTTTTACCTAATAAACAAATTATATCATATTCCAATAATACATTTAATTGAAACAATATATCGATGACATACATTAAATTCGACTTTGCTAACATATTTAGAAGCGACAGTGAAACTTAAAGCGTGGGTACACTGGTTTATTTGTCCGCTTGGACTGCTTTGTGAAAAAAAATCGATGACATTACACACTACTTGAAAAATACCTCGATTATAAGATCAATTTATTGCATACATTTTTGTCCTGCCCTGATGTGAGGCCAGTCGCCTAGCTGCCCCCCCCCCCCCTCCCGTGTCATCCCCACCACACCCTCCCTCCGCCACCCGCCGCGCGTGATAACATTTGAGTGTCCTCGCCAAATATTTATGGGGCGCAACACTGCTGGAACTTTCGCGTGGCAATTCCAATTTTAATTTCGAGTTATATTTTTTCTGCAAATGAAAACGGACCGCCAGCAACCTATCAAAACAAGGGAGATGTTGAAAGGAATGCCTTCTGACTGGAGGGTGGGGATATAATAGTACCGTTATTGCTGGCGTCACGAAAGTATATTTTTCTGTTAGACCTCTGATTTATATCAAGGTCAAAATGTAATCATTTCAAAAATCTGATTACAATCATTTTAAAAATAAGTTAAAAAAGTATTAAATAATAAAAATACGACCCCATGATTAAAACTAAGGAAAAGATAAACTGTCAAGATTTTTTGGTGTCATAAAAGTTTAATTCAAGCTCATCTGAAAGATCTGTCATAGCTGTCAGATACCATACAAAATCAAACAGAATAGATTTGAAAATTGTATTCAATCAATCTATGTAATGGAAATGACTCAATTTTCTCCATGTTATCCCGAAAAAAATTTGTTCTTATTTATGCTATTTAAAAGAAGTCTTGGTAAAGAAAATATCAAAAAAAAAGAAAAAAGAAAAAAAGAAGATAACCAAAAGCTCTTCTTTTCCTCTAAACCTTATTCTAACTGCATCATGGAGTACATCTTTCATCTAATAACTCGTAAATCAAACATGACAGAAATGACAGTTTTAACGTATTTAAGGCTGTTCCGACCCATATAAGGTTGTTTGCACACATAACGCAAAAAGTATTGCACTTTAAGACACGAATTAATAATAAAAGTTTAATATAGTCATATTACTTGCAGCGAAAACGATTTCACAATTTCAGGATTATTGGTTTTGTTGCGATTTATTTAAATACGTTTTTTGTTTAACAACGCCATCTAACGGTGTAAAACTTCTAATCGGCAATTACAACGAAACCATTAAACCTGAAATTGTGAATATGTTTTCGCTGCAACTACTATGGCTATATTTAATATTTTTGACGAATTCGTGCCTTAAAGTGCAATACTTTTTGCTTTCTGTGTAAAACATTGTATGGGTCGGAACATCCTTTAAGCTTTGAGTTTTCTTCCCCATTCTACATTGTTTTATTGTCTGAAGATACAGCAGCCCCAGGTAGGGCCAGCCGCGTGTTAACGCGTCAACAAATCTTACCTACCCGAAGCAGAGGTTCGATCTAAGGAAATAATGTTCATTTTATGTGTCCCACGACGCGAGCTGTTGCTTGTCTTCCTTCCCAGTTCGTTGCGCAGTTGTCTGCCGAGCGAACGATGTTAAGGATGTTCCGACCCATAGAATGTTTTTTTACAAAGAACGAAAAAAGTATTGCACTTGGCACGAATTCGTAAAAAATATTAAATATAGCCATAGTAGTTGCAGCAAAAACATATTCACGATTTCAGGTTTAATGGTTTCGTTGTAATTGCCGATTAGAAGTTTTACACCGTTAGATGGCGCTGTTAAATAAAAATCGTATTTAAATAAATTGTAACAAAACCAATAATACTGAAATTGTGAAATGACTATATTAAACTTTTATTATTGATTTGTGGCTTAAAGTGCAATACTTTTTGCGTTGTGTGCAAACAACTTTATATGGGTCGCAACAGCCTTAAGTCATGCCTGCCCTCTATCGGTGAGTCCAATCGCGTTGAAAGTTCTCGAGTTGGGCAGTAAAGTGGATTGGAGAGGCGTATTGTTATTTCCTTACTTTTTGGAGGTAAACTTGAGGTACGGCTGAGTATAGTAGTGTCTTCCTCGAAATTTAATGGATGTCTTGAGCTGAGACTATTTTGATTAGAAGGAGAAATAAAAAAGTTTAAAGTTCAAAATAGTTCCTCTTCATTAATAGATTATATTTCATTATCATTTTATAATAATATCTTGAAAAAATTATAATAATAATTTCATATAAAATATAAAAAATAAATAAATAAAATATAAAAATAAAACATTTAAAAAAAATTGTTCTTGACATCAACTCTTAATTAGTGCACTCGCCATTGATATAAGTGCAGAAAACCGAAACACTTCTAGGAAAAAATCATTTCGGACTTTAACCAATATCGGACTTTAACCGTAATATATGCACAAATTGTATTATGATCTTTATCATAAATAATAAGTTAATTAATATATAAATACAATGTAATATAAATTAAATAAGATAATAATTAATTCATAAATAAGTTGAATTATTCTTTGGGAAAGCTGTGTTCTGCAAGAATCAGAGCTACATCGTTTATTAAAAAAGATGTCGGTAGTTACACAAGCAAGGGGATTTTTGATCTAACCATATTATTTTAGAAACTGCAGTCAAGTCTGATCCAAGCGTTGGTCCAAATCGAATGAATCGAATGAAAACAAAATTGTGAAAACGAGATTGACCATTCTTCTCATTTATTTTTCGCGATTTATCCTGAAAATAATTTCTGATGGTTGACAATTTGCAAAATACTTTGTAAGGAAAATCATTTGTGCGACCAAATAAACAGTTCTGTATCGAGTTTTGATTTGTTTTTATGCTACCTGACATGGATGTCTAATACCACACAACTACCGTGCCAGGATCTTCCCTTTATGAGCACGGCTACATTGAACTGAATGGAAAACATGGACCATTTTTCATTGCCGCTTCGACCATATTTTAACCGAACCAACCCGGGCGGGCTTAAGCCGTACCACCTAGTCAGTCAGTCAGCGCGTTTGCGTCCACTGCTGGACGTACGCCTCTCCAATTTTCCTCCAGTCCTCCCGGCCCTCAGCGGTACGGAACCACTGCTTTCCGCCGACGCACCTGATGACGTCTTCCCACCACGGCCGCCAGTGTAGGACACGGTTACTCCAACGGTCGTCGTCTCTTCAACTGACGTGACCAGCCAACTGTCACTTGAGCTTAGTTACCGATAGCGATATTCTCAGCATGGCTCGTTTCATTGCTCGCTAACCTAGTGCCTACATATAACAGTAATTACTAATATTGTAATATCCAAACAATTCTAAGATACCCAAAAAACTTGAAAATGTAAGGAGTTGCAGGGCCGATACGGTGTGACGCGGCAGCTTAAAGCTGCTAGCGTACGTACATAAATTAATTAATTTATTAAACTGTCGTTGGGGCACGAATCGGTTTGCGGCACGAACACATAAATTGTGCCTTAAACGAAGATTAGCGTTCAATTAATATGGATCCCTGTGTAATTGGAAATAAGGTACGTGTGAGGATTAAACGCGCGCACCCGCCCCGACGTATCCGCCCGCGTGACATCTCAATTTCCTTTGCGACGTGACGCGATTTTGAATCTTAATTGAAGGTCTCGTCGCTCAACTCGAGAGCTCCATCTGGTGACCATTACTTTTAAGATGCCGTCGTTTAAATTGAAGGTTTGTACAAAATGGCGATTTTTGGCTTAATTTGTTCTTGGCTACGCTGAGTTTCGTAATTCATTCATTTTGATATTGTATTTAATTACAGACTCCACGGCCAAGTTTGGTCTCAAGGCTGTTCCGACCCATATAAAGTTGTTTGCACACATAACGCAAAAAGTATTGCACTTTAAGCCACGAAATAATAATAATAATATAGTCATATTACTTGCAGCGAAAACAAATTCACAATTTCAGGATTATTAGTATTGTTAAAATTTATTTAAATACGATTTTTATATAACAACGCCATCTAACGGTGTAAAACTTCTAATCGGCAATTACAACGAAACCATTAAACCTGAAATTGTGAATATGTTTTCGCTGCAACTACTATGGCTATATTTAATATTTTTGACGAATTCGTGCCTTAAAGTGCAATACTTTTTGCGTTCTGTGTAAAAAAAAAACATTGTATGGGTCGGAACATCCACTTGCTTCCTCCTTCGATTAGATTCCATGTCCATGTGACACATCAATTAAGGGCCTGGTACTAGCCAAATCGCAAAGTTAGACGAGGCACCCCAAGTTAACTAACTAAGTCTGACGATTATAAGTGTCATTCTTACAATATATGATTCCTTGTCTAGGAATCGAATTATTTTCGTTAATGTATGTTTCCTTTTTCTATACAAAATACATTGCGGAAACGGTGTCCATTTCCGAACTTTTTTGACTAAATGTAGAAATCTAAAAGCAAATGGAATTTTTTGTTTATGCATATATGCTGTTTTTGCTTATATCTAGAAATCGAATTACTTTCAGATTTCTAATGAGAAAAATCAACTTTTTTATTTTTATTATTATTTAAATAAATGATGGAATAAAAAAATATTAACAATCCATTATCAGTCTGGAGTTCTATTTGGATTTGCTGAAGCGTTTCACTACATATTATTACATTTGTAAAAAAGTGCATTTGTATGGCGCGAGTAGTTGGCTAGTCCTAGCGCCTTAACAAGTCGGATTGCATGCATATTATTTGGAAAGTAAACCGATTCGCACAAGGCATGAATGGGAAAGAAAACTCGAAGCTCATTTCAGATGTCCTATTAACGACCTCACCTTAAAGACGTCGACACTGTCATTCCTGTCAAGTTTGAATTAAGAGTTTTTAGATAAAACATGTACTCCACGATTCAGTTAGGGAAAGGTTTAATAAAAAATAAAAGCTTATGTTTGTCTTCAGATAAATTTTAATGTCATTGCCCAGCACAAAGTATGAAACGAAATATTATAACTACGTTATGTTTTTGTGATATTTTCTGTCATACGACTTATTTTGATTAGCATAATTAAGAACAATTTATTTTTGGAATAACATGGAGCGGCTCGTAGCCTAGTGGCGCGGGGACTGACCTAGCGTACCAGAGGCCTGGGTTCAATACTGACATGCACCACTGTCTTTCTCTTTCCGAGTTCGATAAGTGCATTTCTTCACGAATGCGAGCTGCTCCATTATTCGGAATCCATGTAAAACTGTAGGTCCCCTTCCCCTACTAGGTGGTAGGGTTTAAGCCCGCCCGGGTTGGTACCATCGCATTGGATGAAAAGATGGTCGAAGCGGCAATGAAAAATTGTCCGTGTTTCCCATCCAGTTAAATGTAGACGTGCTCATGAGGTGTATTGGGCTAATATCTTAACGGTAGTTGTGTGGTATTAGCCATCCATGTCGGGTCGCATAAAAAAAAATGGAGAAAATTTAGTCATTTCAATTACATAGATTGAGTAAATATTTTTTAAAATATATTCTGTTTTATGTCATATGGTATCTGACAGCTTTGATCGATATTTTAGGTGAGCTCGCTTAGATGCCACCTGTCGTGGAACAGAAGCAGTTTTATTCTTATTAATTCATATAAATTTACATAATTAATTTCATTGGCTGTATCTTTGTCCTATCATAATTGGTACGCCTTCCTATTATGTTATACTCGGGGAGAAACACCCCGACGTTGCATTCCATAGTTTAACCCTTTAGAAAATAATCTTGAGCATCGGTTGGTTTTTATTTTGGGACTATCATTGAATGGGTGTATTCCGTGATAGCTAAATGGCATTTAAGAGTATTTCGTCGGTATACTGGTAAAACCCGCTAATTTACATTGTTCATTCAAATGAGTTAATAATTCAGTTCTACTTAATTTTTCAAGCTCTTTCTTATGGTAAAACCCATATATTGCTATGAAGTTAAGTTTTAAAGTTAGGTTGTGTAAACACATGGACAATTTTACCAACCATTAAGGGCCTGGTACTAGCCAAATCGCAAAGTTAGACGAGGCACCCCAAGTAAACTAACTAAGTCTGACGATTATAAGTGTCATCCTTACAATATAATATATGATTCCTTGTCTAGGAATCGAATGATTTTCGTTAATGTATGTTTCCTTTTTCTATACAAAATACATTGCGCAAACGGTGTCCATTTCCGAACTTTTTTGACTAAATGTAGAAATCTAAAAGCAAATGGAATTTTTTGTTTATGCATATATGCTGTTTTTGCTTATATCTAGAAATCGAATGACTTTCAGATTTCTAATGAGAAAAATCAACTTTTTTTATTTTTATTATTATTTAAATAAATGATGGAATAAAAAAATATTAACAATCCATTATCAGTCTGGAGTTCTATTTGGATTTGCTGAAGCGTTTCACTACATATTATTACATTTGTTAAAAAGTGCATTTGTATGGCGCGAGTAGTTGGCTAGTCCTAGCACCTTAAGAGCTATTAAACTTTCAAGTCCATTTATCTCGTCACTCTCATTTTTACACTCAAAGGGTTTTATCAGAATACTAACGATTTATTTCTGCAGGTAACCCCCTTATCGACTTTTTAAGTACACGTATCTTGATTGTTTTGAGCGTGCTCATTTATTTACGACCATGCACATTTTCTTTCGCACCCCTAACGATCTAATAAACCTACCCCTTCGCTCACTAATTCGCTCACACGGTAACCCTCGGCCTAACCGAACGCTTAGGCGAGTGGAGTATATCTGGTGTTTGCGTCAGGATTTTCAGAATTAATTACTCCGAAACAACCGCCCGCCGCACTTCGTCGGCTTCGTTCGATCCCCTCGCAGCTTTCCATTAATCTTATTGATGCAATTTTCCAATAGAGTAAAGAAGAATACTCCAACAGCGAGCGATCACTGCTAAGAGGTATTAGAGGCTTAATTTTCACGAAGCTTTTCAGGGGACGATTTCACGCCAAATTCAATCTGGTCGACAGTGTACACGAAATGAAGAGGTATTTTACATCGTAGCAATGATTCAACTTGTTTTAACGAGGTGAGATCCAATTTATTTGTATGTATTCAATGACATCTATGAATATCCATTAAAAACATACAATTATCAAGTAGATCCACTGTTCCAATTATCCGATAAAATAGATACAGGATTAGTCAGCATCGAATACAGAAAAAAAAATATTTTTTCCATGGACTCGATACAGCGTCGGGCCGTGTGTCTCGTCGACAATCCCGAATTGTTCCTGAATTTAGAGACCCTTCAACTCCGAAGGGATGTAGGGTCTTTCTCTGTATTCTATCGACTTTACCATGGAGATTGCTCGTCGGAGCTGCATAACGCTGTACCTCCGTCCCCTTTCTACCTTCGTTCAACGCGGAACTGGGAGAAAATGCACATATTCACAGTCGACATTCCAAAAATAAGAACTTCTAGATCTTCTAAATCCTTCATCAATGGGGTCGAAAATCTATCGAATGAACTACCTTCAAACATGGTGTGAAGGAGCATCTGACCGGCCGGCGTGGTTTTCGCAGCCCCCCTGTAAATTCGAAATCCCATGGGCGTGGTTGGGCACCTTAAGATGTCCTGGCGTACGCTATACGCGATTTTAAAAAAAACACATCTGAAAAAAATCCAGAACTATTTTCTGAAAGTATTATATGAATCGCTTTTCATATGGCCGTATATTACAAAAGTATATACCTAATCAGATTTCAAAATACATTTTCTGTGAGATAGAGATCACAAGGTAGAGAAATCATAAACATTTCACAAAAAAAAACTTTTCACATTCCGTGAGCGCGACTCCTAAGTACTGATAATGATTTGGGAAGTGGTCTCATCGGGCAGATGTGTTCCATCTCCTTCTAACTAGCGGTATTGGTACTTGAGTTGACGTCTCACTCCCACGCTTTGTTCGCCTCGTTCGTATACGGTCGAGAATAATGACGCTTTACGAAGCCAGAACTCCCGATTGTCTCTTTATAACCTCTGATGTGCATTATTTTCTGCCGGGTACTGTAGCTTGTAGACGATACCAAAAACCTACCCTCTCACTTGTCAAACAGCTCATCGCTTGCTAGAGTTAGTAATATTAACAAACAGCCCTCTTTTGTGCGCCCTCCAAAGCCTCCTTCCTATTTGTGGCTTTTTAAAGCCCCCGGTTGGGGCCAAAGCCGCGTCGTCGTCAATTTGGCAGGATTTGGGAAATCTTAAAAAATATAAAGGGAGCCCTGACACGGGCCGGGACTTGATTGATTGCGGGTACCGACTGACATCCCGAGCGGACGATAACGTTGGCCGTGGATGTGACACAGTGCAAGTAACTGAGCAGCAGGTTAACCTACAGTTGATAACGATTTATTTACACATTTAGACAACAGTAGCAAGAATAAGATTAAGAGAGAACTTGCTTGGAGATCATAGGTTCTATGCCCGCCCCGTTAATGTCTCTTTCCAAGGGCCGAGTGCACGAAAGGACACAATATCAAAATCAACGTCAACGTACGACTAAACACGTCACTTTTTATGGACAGTAGGAACAGAGCCGAGTCAACTCCATGCTTGTGACGTGTTTGAACATTGCGAACAAAGTGACGTGTTTGAACATTGATTAACTCAGCCGGCTTTTCCTGCAATTGAGCCTAAGTCGGATAAGTGCATTGAGTAATATTTGTTAATAATCATCATAATAATGTTTATTTGCAGACCCAAAGTACATAATTTGTCAGCATTTTGTAGTTGTATGTGAAAATACATACAACTACAAAATTTACAAGAAACAAAAAACAATACAATCGTGAAAAAGATCAAATCAGTCACAAAATCAAAATCCCATTCCATTTCTGAAAGATTGCTGAGTGGAGATTAATATAAGCAACATTAAGTCCTGTTCCATAGATCGGAGACCATGTTAAACTCCTCCCCAAAAAGGTCCCCTTTCCCACCCGCCCGAGTTGGTACCATCGCATAAGATGAAATCAAATGGATTGGACGGTCGAAGCGGCAATGAACAGTTGTCCGTGTTTCCATCCAGCTCAATGTAGCGCTGCTCAGAAAAGGAAAGTCCTGGCATGGCACTTATTGCTGGGACATGTGGCATAGGATGCGCGGACAGCTTCCCATGCGAATTTCTGCATACTTCGGCCATACAGCGGAGTCGCTGTAACGACCTCAAGCCAGATTATTACTTGTATTTAATGGATACGACATTATATATTTAATTATATATTATCTCACCCTAAGGATCCTGGTTCCGACGAATGTCACGACCAATACATTGTCAGATTATTTTCATAATCTGTTTACAATGCTTCAAATATAGATGTCGCGGAAACTCAAATTAATGACCTCATGCCACTTCTACTTCCTCTCTATTCTGTGGTTACAGACCAGCGCCGTGCCTTTCGCCTACGCCAATATCTATTAGTGGTGCTAGGACGCGTGGACTAAATTCACGTACTACCTGTTTCTGCTTACTGTGGCCATGTTAGTGCCTCCTATCTCCGTGCAGCTCTCCGTGTCTCTATTTTGAAAATTGAGCGATAACACCCTATTACAGTTCTTTCCGCTTTACTTTTCAAAATATAAGATACAGCTATGGGTTCAACACTCGAAGATTTAAAGAATTTATTTGTGATTTTATGTTTCGTACACTTCTATCGCATCGTCAAAGTTTTGTACATAGGTAAACATAGAATTCTAATTATTATTAAAATTTCAATACAATTTGCAATTACAGCTCGCATTCGTAACGAAATGCGCTTATCGAACTCGGAAAGAGAAAGAAATCGGTGCATGAACGGGGATTTGATCCCAGGTTTCTGGGATGGAAGGCATGTCCACCCGCCTCTGAGCTACGAGCTCTCTAAAAGCATCCTTAAAGTCAAGTTGTATTAAACTATTAACCCGTATTGTATTGTATTGTTTATTCATCATCCATAGACAGTAGGTACACTGCACTCGGATTTGTCATGTTTTTTTTCAACGTCCACTTTGTCTAAATTTACAAAAGTGTTTGTCAATTATTTTAACAAAAACATAGGTAAAACACTAAATTAACATGAATTCAGAAACATTTACGATTCATGCCGTATGCAACAGTTCATGACGTAAATATGGTGCAACACAGTCTATCGAAATTTGGTGATCTCGCTAGCACAAGGATCTTTCCTCCGGTTCCTTGCAACCCCGTCCCAAGTTTAAGGACATTAAATATTATCTCAAACTATATAAGTTGGGACAAACAGTGATACCGCGCGTTGTCGACTCAGCAGTTGCAGACTTGCTTTTTTGCGAGAACAGCTTCTTGACAGTCTAGATGTGTGCGTTAATCTCTACTTTACTCCAGACATAATATATTGTCATTATCATGGAGTGTGTGGCATCATCAAATAATAAATTTGTTAAATGTGTTTCGGATTATTTATATTACTCCGTTCTTGTTTTATTTTAATTTCATTTAATATTATATGTTGTACATACATACATACCGTCACGCCGTTTTCCCGGAGGGGTAGGCAGATATGATAGTTGATAGATTATATGTTGTAATGTAATTTATATATAATGTTGTATACATAATATTTTTTTGTTGATTTTAAATAGATTTCTTGACAATTTATGGACTTTAACCCATTTTACAAATTTATTTTGATTTGTTCAATTTTGTTGGTTTTTTCGTTTTATGATGTAGACACATTTTTAGACGATGTAGACACATCCCGTCGAAAAAAGCGAAAAATGGGGGCAAAAAAAATCTGGCTCCGGTGTCTGTCGGTTACACGCATTTTTTCACGAACTGGGGGTCCATTCAGGGCAAGAGTGAGTTCGAATTTGTCACTAAATATCAACTCACTTTTTTAAATAGTCAATGTTTCCACACTTCTTGAACATTGGGTTGGGTAAAAATCTAGTCTGTCCCGTAAATACGTTGGAAGTATAAATAACGGTTCCGTTATTTTAATAATAATACATTTCCCAGCTATTTTTAGGTTAACTCACTCTCGAACTCGAACTGTCCATTCAGGGCAACCTGAATGGACCCGCTGTTCTCCTATTAACAGCGTTTGGAATATTCTGGAAAAAATAACAATATAGGTACATAGTTATGTACTTGTACACCAACAATTACGTTTGCTCAAAAAGTCATGCTTTTTGGAGCTCAATTTCTTAGCTTAATTTCTGAAGTGCTTATTTTGTATGAAATTGCAAAATTATCATCAGGCAAGGGCGATTTTTTTCGTTTCGTAGTGTATTGCGTATACTCCCAACATGACCCGTGCCCATGTCCAGCTCTGACGGGACCCTCGGCATATGAACATGTTCACGCTTAACCGGCTTTTGATGTAAGGATTCCAGTTCCGTGTAGTTCATTGCATCTAATTCGTTGGGGAATGTTGTGTATTGGGCTAATATCATGACGGTAATTGTGTGGTATTAGCCATCCATGTCAGCGTTCCATAAAAAAAAATGGAGGAAAAAAAACAAAAGTAAAAAAATACACAAAACATTCACAGATCTCGTGCCATTCACGACCTTCGGGTAAATTGAAAAGGAATTAAAAAATATTATGTGTTTCTGACTATTTATTTCATGCATTAATTTACTTGTACGTAAAACACAAAACAGAATTAATACATATTATACACTCAGTAGGGGTTTGTTTTACATTTGAAGGCCCACGAATTGTTAGACGAATGTAGCCCAAAGTCCAAATCTAAACGGGCTTTCGTGATATTTAGATTTCACATTTAGTTTTCTAAATATGAGAGATTTAGTCGCATGAAAAATATTTTTTTTATCACAATTTTTAATTCAGAAAAATGTTCACCATCTTGTAGCCCTTACGCGTGTTTTGAGCTCTCAAACACTCGCATAGCCCCAAAATTTTACACTCTCAGAGAAAACATGGGGCTGTACTGATGCGATCTAAAAAATATTTTCAATGTTAAATTCGAAATATGATAATAAAAATTTAAATATTATAAAGTTATGCTCTTATTCAGAACTAAACTTACCCGTTAGTATTGCGAACAGTCCCTACGAAAATGGATTGCTTGCTCATGCAGGTGAGAGGTGCCTCTGATGGAGGGGTTGAAAGCAATAGGTGCGACACAGTTCTGCTTTTAACACATCCGCCGCGCTCCACTGCACCGGAAAATTCCGCTAAGTTTTCTTTGGAAAGTGAGTTCGGCAGCGTGCCGCTGGTACTAATGTTTTACTGTGATGGCTATGAGAAGCGTCGACCGTTCTTTATACATACAACTATTCCTGGTACCTCAAAGTTGGCTTTTCTTATATTAATTCGAAAATATAAATATAATTATTAATTTATAGAGAATGTGTGTTCATAGGCAATAACTAGACAGAAATAAATTATTGTAGACAAAAAACAACATAACACTGTAAATGACTACCCAGTTTCGCCTTAAAGATACCATTCATAGTTATATACGTTACGGGGACTCATTTGGGTGGGCGTCCATTCTCGAAAAAAGAGACAAAATTATTTTGAGACTATTGCCGTAATGGACGAACTATCTACATGCACCCAAAACACAAAGCTTGCAAGGCATCGACGTCACACTTTCAAAGTGTGATAATACTCCCAAAAGACAAAGCTTACAAGGTTTTGACGTCACACTTTTAAAGTGTGACAATATGCCCAAAATAACAATGCTAACAAGGTTTTGACGTAACACTTTTAAAGTGTGACAATATGCACAAAATACAAAACTTACAAGGTTTTGACGTCACACTTTCAAAGTGTGACAATTCGCCCAAAATACATAGCTTACAAGATTTAGACGTCTTACTTTTAAATTGTGACAATTCGCCCAAAATACATAGCATACAAGATTTAGACGTAACAATTCGCCCAAAAAACAAAGGTGACATTGTTTTGACGTCACACTTTCAAATTGTGACAATACGCCCAAAATACAAAGCTTACAAGGCTTTGACTTCACACTTTTAAAGTGTGACAATGCGCCCAAAAGCAACACTTGCAAGGCATTGACAGCACTTTCAAAGTGTGACAATACGCCTAAAATAGAAAGCTTCCAAAGCTTTGGTTTTCCAGATTTACATCCACGGAGCAGTGTCATTCTCCATCCGAAAATCTTCAATTATTCAGTATCCGTTGTATCGGGTTTTGACCGAGTGCATAGTGAGAAAATGTTGGCTATTCCACGTTCCGCCGACACGACACTTGGTTCTAGCTTTGCCGCTGAGATGTGTCGTGATATTTCAGACTGAAGATATTTGCAGAAAGTGCTGTTAAATATTACAGCAGCCTGGAACGTGGTTATGTGGATTGACAATTCTTTACATAGTTGAGCGAACTAAAACGGAGGTCCACCAAGCTATTAATATTTTTATTTAATTTATAATACTGTACGGAAAAAAACAACTCAAATTAGTAAATATCTAAGAAGCCTTAAAGGATTCGTCAGTATTTCTGTTATAATTCCCCTAAATATTAAAAATAGTCTAGCCTTACATTTATGTAAATTTTTTTACAGTTTTATCTGTAAATTATATCTAGAGCATCAATCTATCTACTTTTTACTCTCGAATTTCGTCGTGGTTATTTCTAAATATAATTAAATGTTGCTTTATTTACGTCCATATCAGTCCGAATGCAATCGGTGTTTAACTTGGCGCTTGTGAAATATTATTTATCTCCGACTTTAAAGTGTTTCTTGAGGTAATACATAATCTTAGCCATGTAGTCTTAGCTAAATGAACTTCGTTCATCGTAATTTTTGTACCTGTTTGCGTAAAAAACATATTTTCGTTTCTCGTAACATTACCAATTTTTTGCAGTTAACTGTTGACTTCGTTTTAGAGGTAGTTTTGGGTACAGTGGGTACCTATTTGACTATTTGGTAATCTTTCTCTTACTCAGTTATTGTTTTCTCTTTTCTTTTTAATTGTTTGTACATTTCTTAGTTTTCTGCGCAAGTGCTTCCTTATCCAAAATTAATTGATTGGGTAGTATTTACTTGCAAGGAAGCTGTGTAAGGCCTACAATTAACATGTACACTCTAAATTTGTTATTTTTTGTAGAACGCATATGTAACTGTTGTGTGTATAGTTTATAATGTTTTTGACATTTTTTTTATGTGACTGGACATGGATTGCTAATACCACACCTTCTGTCATGGTATTAGCCCAACACACCACATGGGAACTAGGTGCCATGCCAGGACCTTCCTTATATTGCACGGCTACATTGAACTGGATGGAAAACACGGACAATTTTCATTGCTGCTTCGACCATCGTTCATCCAATGCGATGGTACCAACCCGGGCGGGATAAACCCTACCACCTAGTAAGTAAGGAAGGGGACCTACAGCTTAACGTGGAATCCGAACCACGGCCAGCCTCTCTCAACGGTCGAATGGTCACCCATCCAAGACCAGACCGGACCCAGCGTTGCTTAACTTCGGAGAGCGATCGCCGACGTGTCGCGCCACTGGGCCACTGAACACATACCAAATAAATAAATAAAAAAATTGTCCGCAGCCCCGACCGGCACGGCGGCGGCTAAGTCCAGCGCGGCGCCCGGCGGCGGCGGCGAGGAGCTCGACTCGGCCGCGCCGGACTGCCCCAACGGCGGCGCCGGCGACGGCTGCGCCGCTTGGATGCGCGAGCCCACCGGCGGCGTTGCGGTACGATTGGATCGAGCGTTTTTGCATTCTAAGTCCATTGGCCAAGGCACAATTTAGCAAGGCGACTGCCTTTAAACTATCGAAATCGTCTTGCAGGCCCTAACGGTTCCCTAATACTAAAAGTTGTCAGATTTTAATCAAATTTTTTTTTTCACTTGAGAAAGCTTCATTCTCTGTCCTTATTTTTTTTTGAAATATCTGTATTTTTCAGTAAAAAAAATTCGAAAATGAACATATATAAAAAGACAACTTTTTTCCAATGTTTATGAGCCAATATTTTCCAATCTAAAAGGTATATTAAAAATAATAAAAAATAAGTTTCAAAATAATGTCGACAATATATGTCGAAATTTACCAATGTATTTTCCAAAATTTAAAAAACCTGGTAAAACATTTAGTGCATGTATACAGTTTATAGCCCGTAGTATGGATGGAATTGATAGAATGACGACTCTCTTGCGTTTTGTGTGCGTCAAAGTAGATGGCGCCACAGCAGTTATTTCTGCTATAACTCCTCAAACTTAGGAAGTTACGAACTTTAAATGTAATGGCGAGCACATCTATGAATAAATCCTATGTTTGTACAGCACTATCTATTGGCTATTTTGCAAGTTCTAGTAACGAAAGTGGCTCCATCCCATTTTCATAGCCGTAAACGTGTATCCATGCAGTTGCGCCATCTATTGTTCGACCCTTCGTCATTGACCTATTGGTGAAACATCTAGGTCTTCATTCATCTATGGCTTAACGCTCCTGATATTGGGATATCGGGATATCGGGATATCAGTGCCCCACGTGCGGTGTGTCGGGTGACAGGTGCGCGCCGGGGACGACGCGCTGCTCACGTGCGTGGTGCTGGGCGCGCGAGGCAAGCCCGTGCTGTGGCGGCGCGCGCGCGACCTGCAGGTGCTGGCGGCGGGCGGCGTGCGCGTGGCCGAGGACAGCCGCATCTACGTGCTGCACGACGACTGTGAGTGGCACGAGGTCATGGTGGCGACTTTTGTGGTTTAGGATGGGTTGGCTCAGCCAGCGATGTGGATGGAAGTCCTTTAACAAAATTTCAATAACCTTTTTGCATCGATCCTTTTGGTTCCAAATATGTCTAGGAATACCTGGTTAACGTTCGGACCATAGCTCCGTTAACTTCATGTAATTGGGTCTACTGTGGAATGCACGTGGTATTTCCCCCTAAATAGGTACAGTTTTTGGCCTCCAAAGATAGGATGAAGAAGCACCTGGCCGGCCGGCATGATTTTTCATAGCTCTCGAGAAGTTCAAACGCCCATGGGCTCTCAGGTGAAGAACTGGCGTAGATGCCGCGCTTCAAACAAAACACTTGGAAAAGGATGTGAGGTGTCGACATAAAAATATGTATTAGTTTAAAAATGAAGGTAGTAGACAAAATTGCGGCCGCTGCAAAGTTGTTTACATCAGATAACTACCGGTGATTATGCGTGTTAGCTGTCGACATTAACAAAATCCTCTGGTATGGTGCCTCGATGAGCGTGGTGGATTTTGATGGGGTACCTTGTCTCTCAGCACAGTCACCTATACCGGTTCGGTGACGAGTTCGGAAAAGTCGCTGCGCTCCTACAGTGACGACCCAAGAGGGCTGCCCTGTCGCCATGGCAACGAGCTGCCAGCCCGTAGAAAGGCGCAGCGACTTCTCCGAACTCTTTGGCCCAACCTTACAATGCGATTCAAATAAGAATAAGATAGGATCACCGCCATTTGAATTGTCAAACTGCTCAAACCCTCACTTCACAAACTTCAGTACTTAAATACTTTGCCGCGGTGTTGCCGCGTACCTACTTTCCCTCGCGTATTAGAGTGAAGTTAGTCACGAGCCCCGTCCTATTCTTATTTGAATCGCATTGTACGCAGTTTCAACTTCCGCTCGAAATGTCCGTTACACATGAGAGTTCACTTTTCGTGGCAGCCGAGGAGCCACTCCAGGGTCCGGGCATCATGAAGGGAGGCGACGTGTGGGCGCTGGTGATCCGCTCCGTGCGGCCGACTGACGCGGGACTGTACGTGTGTGAGCTGAACACCTCGCCGCCGGTGCGCTCCTTCCACAAGCTTACAGGTGACATTGTGTGCATCATAGTATTGGTGGAAACTTTGTTAGTTAAGTTATTTCTATTTTTAATCCATTTACACTGATGTTTGCTTATTTGCGGAACCTAAACAACTAATATTATTATATTAGCCCAATACACCACAAGAAATTTGGTGCAATGCCATGACCTTCTTTATGAGCACGGCTACACTGAACTAGATGGGAAAACACGGCCAAGCTTTAATTGGCGCTTCGATTTAAAATGGGAATCAACAACCTGTAACTGTATTGCCGATCACCAAAAGCGTCAAGGGGAGCAAAATGATGGACAGGGGATGGTTCAAATACCTATTTGTTTTGAAAATTTCTCAACCACTTTCGAATCGCAACGGCATATCGCTACAAGTTTGCCAGTTCCCACCAACAGCACCCGTTCTACGCGCATCAAGCCGCGGCGGCTCCAGCCAGAGGATCAACCATATTTTGAAGAAATTGATGAATTATTGTAACCTACGCTGACAAAAAAAAGGGTGCACTTATGTACGCATGTATGAAGTAATACTTATTTGGCGTGAATAAAAATATAATTGTTTCATGCATTCTTTAGACTACTGCGGTGGCGGCGCCGCGGGGGGGGGGAGGGTTGCTGTATTCTATATTCAAATAAATTTTGTGTTTCTTCGGCGCGCGTCTAAAGAAGTATACATTCTAAATTTAAAAATGACATATCATCCAACTAAGTGGAACATTCCAGTGATATCCCAAGGGCTCACGCCGCCGGAGAGTCAGAACGGCACCGCGGCGGACAGCTACTCGTCCAACCCGCAGGCGCTGTCGCCGATGGCGCTCGCGCACAACTACACCGACTGCTGCGTCGCCGCCAACGTCAGCAAGCAGTGCCTCGGCTTCTGCAGCATCCAGAGCATCCTCGAGGGCACCGGCCAGGACCCGGAGAACTGTCAAGCGGACTTCCCGGCCATCGTCAAGTGGGTTTTCTTACCGCTTGTCATTTTTTTCTGGAGATGATGTTTGGGCAGGATGGTAACTTCGCGGAGAGATTCTCAAGGCAAACATGAATGAAAACACAATACGTTTCAAGAAATGATATACGCTAGTAATATAATAAGTATACGCTTTCACGGAAACTCAAAGAAAATGTATATATTTGGAGTTAGGAATTCCAAGGTTTTTCTCAAGCATGCAACTTGGCTAACCAAATAGCCCTTCGAGGTAAAGAGACCCTTGAAAGAATCACCCTCGAAAGTAACCAAATAATAACCTGTTACCTGTCTCTTTCTTCGCTTATCTTTTTCTTTGTGAAAAAGAAGACAGTCATTAGTGTCAACCTTCCTGCCGTAAGCAATACAATGTGTTGGGACCGAAATGCAACAGTGTCCGTCAATTTCAATTAACGTCTAGCGTATTAAGGGCCGAATGCACGAAAGAACAAAAAATCAAAATCAACGTCAAAGTATGATCAAACACGTCACTTTGTGTGGACAGTATGGAAGTAACTCTATGCGGATCACTAAAAGTGACGTGTTTGAACATTGATAAACTCGGCCGTCTCTTCGTGCAACCGGGGCTAAGCGTAATGTCGTATTTACCTTGACAACTGACGCTTTTGAAATGTTATTCCGTCCGACTTTGAAGTATTTCTTATAGTCTATTCTGAAGCAACTTTTCATTAGACTCAAATTAATTATAGTCCCTCTATATTATGAAGATTAGGTTAGGTTTGTATGTTTATTCACAGTAGGAGAATTAACAGGAGTTATTCTAGCTAATTCTTCTATTGATATTATACTTCATGATACATTGCTCATTTTCATAATGTTCTTTCTATAGGATCTGTATAAGACAAATTTAACGAAAGAAACTTCGTACGAACCGGTTGTCCCATGACACATCTCGTATATTTTTTCACAAATGTGTCTTCATGGTTGACCTTTATCCGTGCCATGGATAGTGTTGGATCGGTTTCACGCGTAGCATCGTGTTCCCCACCGGCAGGTGCATGGCGGACGGGCGCAACCACGTGCCGTGCTGCGTGCAGGAGCGCGTGCCCGACATCTGCCAGGACGTGTGCCGCGGCGAGTTCACGCCCGTCACCGACAACATCAAGACGCACTACTCCTGCGCCGCCTACATGGAGAAGACGCTCGCCTGCATCGTCGAGGGGATCGGTGAGGGAACTGATCATTCGCCTATTTATTGGATTAGTGGATTACATTGTGTATTTGAATTATCTGTGTATTAAGCTGCGAATTGTCAACACAGCGGTGTTATAGAAAAATGCAGTGTAGCGGACAACTGATTAAATGTAACCACAGACACCAAGTTGACCAAATTAATGGAAATCATTCGCAAAAGTAGAAATGAAAAACCGGCCAAGTGCGAGTCGGACTCGCACACGAAGGGTTCCGTACCATCAACACCGAAAAAATCACGTTTTTAACGTGCCCCTATCTAATTTTTATTATTATTTTATTTTACCTATTTGTTGTTATAGCGGCAAAATAAATACACACTCTGTGAAAAATTCAGATGCCTACCTATTACGGTTCATGAGATACAGCCCTGTGACAGACGGACGGACGGACGGACGGACAGCGGAGGTTTAGTAATAGGGTTCCGTTTTCACCTTTTGGGTACGGAACCCTAAAAACGAAATCATTATCATTAAGTTAGACAACTCCCACAGCTCTTTTACAAATTCACTGTTATGTTAGTAATTCGTTGTTTCAAACATCATTTTCAAACAAACGTTGTACTATGTATGCAAAGCCCTTTTCTCGGGCTTTGCATAGTACAATTTTAGCATTATTTATTAATTTTCTTTTGTTCACAGAGATCCTGCCGAGCCCGCCAGAAACCGTGGAGGTGGAGGTATTGAACGAGAAGCAGCTGAACGTGACGTGGACCGTTCCAGTTTCCAACTCCGATTACATTACCCAATACCTGGTCAACGTGACCACATTGAGAACATTTGACGCCCATCTGATGGATCCGTCAGAGACCTCCAATATGAACAAGACGGTCGAGCCTATGGAAACTATGAAAACATACAAGGTCTCAGCAAACAAGACGTATTTGATCTTGAATGACCTCCTACCGTTCACGATGTATGAGATCACGGTCACCTCTTACAATATTCATGGGTCGAGCTTACCATCTTACGCAATCAGGTAAGATTTTCTGCATATTTAAAACTTTGTAAATCATAAGGTCAGACCATGTATCGTATATTTTAATCAACGAATGATCGAACGCCACAAGTTAATAGCATTTCAATAAAATGCAATCATTTTACGAAATTCCCGTCCAAAAATCTTACTATTTATAAAATTTACAAATAATGTATTTTTACGGATCATATTTAACTATCATATCAGAAATATATTAAATATTTCTGCAATCAAAATCAGTTCAAAAGATACGAGATGTAAGCGCAACATTGAAGCATCGTTACCAGGTTTTGAAAATTCTTAGAACAGACATAAAATCACTTTTTGAAAATTTGATGAATTTGGATATTGAAGACTGAACGAGGAAAAGAGAAGAAATCCCCAGGTTCTTATCAACCTAGGATTTCATATGCGACAATTATCGAATACCAGGTAGAGAAACGAGAAAAATAACCAACAGACTCTTGAATGTCCAATCAAGATTGAATGCAGTAAAAACAAGACAACAAATCTGTTCTCAGTGAAGCAGGAATAATAGTTTTCCTCAACGTTGCATATCAGCAGACAAAACCAGAGTTATTTGATGTACCTATTGTAACTGCTGGAGTACTTTTAAGTTCAAGCCCATGTCCAGGTCACTGACGCTGACCCCGGGCAAGATGAAGCAGACGGTGGTGGCGGCGGCGCCCAAGCTGCCCGACATCCGCGCCTGCTGCAACGACGCCGGCGTCGAGCACTTCGGTTGCGTCGACAAACTTTGCGACCCTACCAAGACCTTCGAGATTGGCGTGAGTACCATCCTTGGGCTTTGCATGAACAATATTGTAAGCAAAAGGTACATACATTTACAAAAAAATCTATTAGCTCGATACTAAAATACATACGTATTTTCCTCCCAATGTACTAGCCGAGTATGAAAACAATCAGTTCAAGGGTTAATATAAATTACTTAAATATTTTATTTCAGTCTCAAACGGTTTTTTGTACGTCTGTTTGCAGCCTAGCGACTAGTTACCCAAATACTCTTGATTTTTTTTATTATTTGCTCGATATTTTGTCTGTCTATTCAGTAATAGGTACTAAATTTATTCCCACTGACTTGTTTAAATTGTCTTTACATGTTTAGCAATAGGCGCGATAACTCATTGTTTAAAAAATATTAATAACTAATATTTTGATGTAATCACTGTTTTCAAAAAATATTTTTATCACTCTTTGTTTTTATTCTCGCATGCTTTGTCTGTTGACTCTATTTTTGGGGCAAATGTCTTGCGTATCGCCATCGTTTGTCTTCATCTGTTTCTGCAGACACCAATCTTTCCAGCAACATTAACTCATTACTACCAACATTCATGCACCACCTCCATCGATGACCACCTCTCATTCACGCTTGTGTTAAGTTCATTCTTTTCGTTACACCTGCCTTCATCCAATTTTTATGTAATCACTCTTTGTTTTTATTCACCCATGCTTTCTCTATTGACTGTATATTTTAGAGAAAATATCTTACGCATATAGCCACCGTTTGTCTTCATCTGTTTCTGCAGACACCAATCTTTCCAGCAGCATTAACTCATTACTACCAACATCCATGCACCACCTCCATCAATGACCACCTCTCATTAACGGTTGTGTTAAGTTCCTTCTTTTCGTTACACCTGCCTTCATCCGTGACTACATCCATCACTGTCGCACGCCCTGTGACTAACACGAGTGTGAGTGTGCCGAGCGGATGTCGACGGTTCAGTTGCAGGTGACAGACCTGATGATCTGCGCCCCGTGGGCCGGCGCAACGTTCTCCTGTCTCGCCAACGGGCTGGACCACTCGCCCTGCTGCCGCGCCCGAGGGCTGCCCGACTCCTGTCTGCCGCTTTGCACCGGCAACGTCACCGTCATTGACTTCAATTACTTTAAGTTAGTCTTTACACTTGTTTGTGCAACTGTAACTTCACTTTAGCTCAGCTACATCGAACTTAATGGTTTGATGGATCATCTTTGATTCAAAGTGATTTTATCTAGCGACCCGGGCGGGAGTGATGTGAACGTAATCTTCAGTTGTACGTGGAATCTGAAACATTGCCAGCATCAGCGGTCAAAACCGTTTACCCATCCAGAACTCAACAGCGATCAGAGATGCTTCAACTTTATTATCGAACTGGGCTACCGAGGCTGAAAACCTTTACTTACTAAAAAGAAATAAAGTTGTGATATATCTTGATACAGGAATAATTTAATGTATAAATGAATTGGTTTGATTACAAAAGATAACTGTTCAGGTAGGTTAATTCAGGTTGACCTTTGTCAGTTCTTATGTGGCATACATGGATTCGAATTACATTATGTTACTTCTGTAAATATACTGAAGTCCCTCCATGTGGACAGCAGTGCCTGCGTGCATTCAATGATACACTCATCGATTGGTTCACCATCTCTAGGGTTGTGAAACAGGGGTGTGTAATGTCACCTTGGTTGTTCAATTTGTTCATAACCTTTCAAAACCTCAATGACTATTAAAAATACTCCAAGACGCTGGTGCCATGTTTCACATTTGTTTGCTTAAAAACGCCCAATGTGAACCGCATCATTACAGGTGCCTCCGCTACATGTCATCGTACACAAACTGCCTGCTGCAAGGTTACGGCGTGCTGCCCGGCGCGCCGTCACGCCTACACCTCACCAACATCGAGACGGACTACGCCGTGGTGCACTGGGCGGCGCCGGCCACGCTCGCCGACACCGTGCTGCACTACAACCTCTACTGCCGGCGGCTGCAGAGAGACTCGGAAGACGAGTACAGGGAGGTCAAGCAGGTACGTGATGGAGTGCAAGAGTGAGGCAGCTAACAAACCTCACCTAATTGCAACGACTTTAAAAATCCACCGAATAACATGGAAGCCATTATCATCATAGGAAAATTCTTTGATAGAAAAGGTACAAGAAACAGAAGAATCATGCGCATGCAATAGTAAAATCCTACGAAAACACATGATTTCAAGTGAAGACTTTCCAAATGAATCGCATAATTTTCTTGTGTTCTCAAAAATAATTCTATGTTCTAGATTCAGCTATTATTGATAACATACTTTATTTTTACTTGCAGATCCATTCGCCGTACATCTTGGAGGATCTGGAATCGAATACAGATTACGAAGTGTACGTGGAAGCTGCCAACGAGCACGGCGTGGGGGAGGCTTCGATGCGCATTATCTTTAGAACACAGAGTCAGGTGCGTTGATTGCCAGAAAACTCCAATTATTATGAAGAACAAGTACAAGCGCAAACAAAGGCAAACGTATCACTAAGTATACATTCTTTAAGTCGAACTTGTAAACTATGATTCTAATGTCAATCTGCTTAAATACACGCAATCTACATTGCTTCTTTCTATTTATTTATTTATTTATATAAGTTTATTGCACTCAAAAAACATTCGGGCAAAAGGTACAACTTAATGCCGGAGGCATTTTCTACCAGTCTACCTTTGGGTATCGTGAGCAGTAGTGCGAGTAGTAACTATGGAGAAATAGCTTTAGAGGAAACATAATTCCTACACAATATGCAACAAATACACATTATACTTAAACTTAAATATATAACTTATATAACTGTACATAAATATAACTAAATAAATATCAATAAATAAATACTAAATACTACATATATATATTATAAAAACAAATAAAAGATGATACTTAATACAATATAATTTTAAGGAAAAAAATATATATATTGGCAAAAGAAATAAAAAAATAAAAATAAATACTGACCAACTTAAAGAAGTATGAGGGAGAAAATTAAAGAAATCATAAAGACAGAAAATAAGCTTTGAGATTTTTTTTGAAAACATAGATAGAGGGGGAATTTCGTAAATGGGGAGGTAGCTGATTCCACTGCCTCGCAGCGTGCACTGTAAAGGAGTCTGAATACGTGGAGGATGTGTGCGAGGGAATGGCCAGTACCGAAGAGCCGGTCGAGGTACGAGGGAGCATTGGGATCATTAAGGATGCTGTAGAGAAGTGAAAGGACATGAGTATTCCTTCGGTGACGAATATCGAGCCATTGAAGACGAGTTCGGAATTCAGAGATGTGATCAAATTTACGAAGCCCAAATACGTAGCGGATACACACGTTGAGGAGGCGGTCGAGTTTGTTAAGGAGCTCTTGATTGAGGTCAAGATAGCACATTTCATTGATTGCGAAATACTAAACTTTATGTAAGGAATCGATGGTGGTGAATTAATAAAAAATTTCGCAAGCAATTTCCAAGATTTCTACATATACAGAATGTAGCCATTCTTCTCTCTTTTCTTAGGTATTTATTTTTTCTGAACATGTTCTTATAACTCCCCAAACCAATTTGTTATTCTGTCAACCACTATCACAACTTTCTTTCACACATTGTATGTGCCAAATCAACTGTTTGATGAAGTTGACTGTTCGAGAAGCTAAGTTAAGTAAGAACTGCTATTTCGAAGGTTCTCGAAGAAGAAGTGGAGGAGTCGAACGCGTACAACGTGACGGCGTGCTGCGAGCGCGTGTCGCTGGCCGGCGTGTGCATGCCGCTCTGCTCGTACGACGCCAAGATGTCCAACCTGCGCGCGCTCGCCTCCATCTGCGCCCAGGAGTTCCACAAACTGCTGCGCTGCGGTGCCGGAGGTTAGGCACTGATCCCTGCCTTCAGGGCACTGTTGAAATAATGTCTTGGCCAAGACTTGTAAGACGATTTCGTGTTATAATCCAACACCAAGACACTTAATTATAGAAGCATCTCTTAGAACATGCACGGCTGCAATTACCTAGGCGGTATTGTGTGAAAATTTACATATAAACCAGCATAAAATAACAGGTTGTGACAATAACATTGAAGTAACCAGAAATACACACAGTCAAACACATCAGCACCGTTGACTTTGATTGTTGGCTTCATTCTGGATCTTAACATGGAGTGACATGAAATTTACACGCCCAGGCCAAAAATAAATCATAAGTTCAAGAGCAATTCAAAGAGTAATTCTTATTCATCCCTGTTTATAAAGATGACATCATATTTCTATTGTTAGACTTATCAGGGAACAAGAAGTTTCACTTCATTCTATAATCCATATTCCAGAATATTAGAATAGTAAAAGATCCCAGTAATCTTAGCTTTTTATTCGTTTCGGTACTTTGCCAGTTAGTGTTTTGATTCCCATTGAAATAAATGAGCGGAAACTCCCCATGCAAACGTGGAAAGAAGATCATGCCCATATTGATTGTCAAAGATCCATAGTTTTGCTCAAAATTGCTTTATTTGATCGAACTAGATGTGTGATGACCGTTAGCATTGTAAAATAGTGTTTGGTTTCGAAGTTATAAGGTCGGAAAGTTCGAATTTTTCGCGGGTTTTATACAATAACTTTGGAGATGGATTACTCAACGATAAAATAAAAACATCTTAAAAAAATTAAACAGACATAGCTTGTATCATGAAGATTTATAATCAATTTTGTTATTGTTAGATTCTTGACTACAGCGGTCGTGGTTTACTTTTAGCTATAAGTCGTTTTGTTTTTTCATAAATCTTACCGAATCAAACATTATGCGCAATGTACGCTTTGTGGACATGTTGCATCCTCCTCATCACGTAGCCTGCCTGTTTATTTGATACAGAGAAGGTCCCAGAGCGCAATTGCACGGTTTTGTACCGTTCCCGCGAATGAGAGACTTGTATCGACCCTCCGCTTCGCTTTTTAAACTCCGCCTCTATCCGCTATCCCCCGCGCTGCTTACAGCGTGCTGCGGAGATATTTCAAAACAATGTTTTCCCGCGCGGCGGCAGTCTGTCGACTCTCATGCCGATTGTCTTGTCGCATTGAATCTCACTCCACGGGGCTCACGTAAGCGCTCGCGCAGGCCGCAACCACGAGACGTGCTGCACGCGGCGCGGCGTGCCGGCGGCGTGCCGCGGCGTGTGCGCGGGCTCGCTCGGCGCCGGCGTCGCCGCCATCAACACCTGCGTGCCCTACATCGGCAACATCGTGCAGTGCTTCGAAGAAGGTACGTCTTGACTTCTGGATGCTTGTATGTATATGATAAGTAATAGGTACTTATACACGATGCCTTAACTTAGGAATATTACGCGAAATCAGCGCTATAAGAGATCCCGTAGAAAATACAAATTGTATATCCGATTTACAAAAAATAATTATAACGTATTGTTACTGTACTTCAGTATTACTATACTTTATTGTATTACTATATACTATATTTTAAACTGATTCGGTCGTTTCAAAATATAAATATGTAGCGGAAATAGTGGACTGTATAGATGTGGGCAGACTCACCAGCTCGTTTCTTCTGATTTTGCAGGGATCGAAAAATGTTCATGGTACACGCGTGGCGGAGCGTTGCGAGGAGACTTGCTTTCGCAGATTTCGCGGAAAAACCAGTCTGACCGTTAGGTCGCGTTAGGAACCATCCAATGCAAATGGATTGACACTGAAAGAACTGCCCACATTCCACAAAGATAACTTATTTTTTACCAAAATCAAAATTGTGCTGTCATCCTTGTAATTCGATGAAACCAAATATTATGAGCGCCAGATAGAAAAATGACCGCCATTTTAAACTTTTCAATAGGTACTCAATCAAACGCTTTAAAAATGGTCTGTGGTTAGAAAATGATAATGATATTTATTTGTGAATGATTGTTGCACTCGACAGAGCGGAGGTATTTACACAGCTTCAATCCCGGCTATAAAATTCCTGGACATTGTAAAGAAATCCAGGGACTGAACCGGCATAATTTTAAGTTTGCTCGCATATTTCGTCTCACATTACTACGCTTACCATAGTAAACAACTCACCGGGTGAATAGCAGGTGTACAGGGGAAATAGTGATCAAATCTGATGTTTAGTTCCATTTCGTATCATGCGGACTGGTAAATTTCAGTTAACTTGGCCGAATAACGCGTGGGTGAAATGCAACTTAATGTCAGATTTAATCACTTTCTTGCCAGCTCACCTGCTATTCACCTGGCGAGTTGAGTTACAATGGTAATCCCCCAGCAGCGGGAGCACAAACGCAACGATACGGCTGCATCGATCGATACGTGTGTTTTTGTTTTGCTTTTCGTGCGAGCGGAAACGAGAATGATAGACGTTTATCATACGATAAAGCTGCATTTTTCGTTTGTGCTCCCGCTGCAGGTCAGAATGCTGGACGTGGACTCGCCGTACAGCTATATGTCTAATGTGGTGTTGCAACAGGTACCGGTATCCTGCCCGGGCCCGTGCGGCAGCTGCAGGCGCTGCGCGTGTCGCGGGGCTCCGTGCTGCTGCTGTGGAGCGCGCCCAGCGACGGTGCCAACGCCACCGGCTACGTCGTGCACTGGCAGGAGGTTGACAACACCACCAAGCCCTACTACAACTCTATGAAGCTGGACAATGTTAGTTATTTTACTGTTAGAAACTCATGTTCGCTTTATGTGGAATAATTTTCTTTCATAAATATGTTTGTAAGTTGCGTTGCAAGAAATATCGTTTTGTTATGGCCAAAGTAAGATCTCGACTATTATGATACTTCGAGGAACACAAATACACCTTATTCTCCATTCGGTGTTCTCCAAGCGACTGAACCAAAAGCTTCCTATAGATCTTGTCTGATCTCTTTGTCTAGAATATCTCTAAGGCCAGGTTGTTTAGTTGATAGATCATTCTTTCTATCTCTATGGAACTTGCGTCCTTTATTTCTACACATTATATGGGGCCACTGCACTCAATCAGATAATCCTTTTGTGGTAAACATTAGGCTTCTGAAAACCCAATAATTCTGTGAACTTTCTGCCGGTGAGTGTCTTATATCTGCAACCTGGGATTCTTCAAACATAAACAGATTTGACAGATCTCTAATAATCAGGAAAATCGGCTCGCTTGGTGCCTGTATATGGCTGTTCCGAGCACCATTCGTTCCTCGTCTCATCCGATACCTACTAGTTGCTCATAAAAAAAAACCCTGAGTGTAGCTTCTAGGACTCTACCAACATTTTCAACAGGTTATTACGATATTCCTTTTCCCTCTCCAGATATTTTGATAAATTCTAATTTGAAACTTGTCTGTTTAAAAACAATATCATTGTGTTTATCACCTATTCGTTTCTACTACACAATGTGTTAAGTCGCATGAGATTGTTTCAGCGTATGAACGTGACTGCTGAGGAAGCGGAGGTTACGGGGCTTGAGATCGGCAAGACATACCACTTGTTCGTGGTATCCGTCAACGAGAATGGCACCTCACTGCCTTCCAGCATCCTAGTGCTCAACATTACTGAAGAAGGTATGCGAAATTCTCCTTTAAAAACCGCAAAGTTGCTAACTGTACTTATCATAAAGTCATTAGAAAAAAAAATGTTTACCATTTGTATAATTTGCAAATGTTCAAATTGTATAAGTTACAGTGTAAGCTTTCACTTAGTTTCATAGAAAAATATGAAAATTTCTTTAAAAAAATTAAACGAAATCTTCAGTACCATTGTTCTTCTTCCGTTAAGAACCAGTACCCAGTATCGCGTTCATCCATTGATATTTCTTGCGGAGATGCAATCACCACGTTCAAGCTTATTGTTAGGTTTGACACGAGGAGGCCAAAACCTCAGATCAAAAAGCAAGCAGACGTGCCATCTAGCACGTCTACTATGAGACTCGCCGTCTACAATTTTCTAAAACGACCAACCCAACTTAAATATATAAGCCACACTCAAACATAGTCGCAGACGTATTGGAGGGTTTGTGTCGGTGGGAACTAATTTGACGAAAACTTTTGTCGATATGGTGGAATCTGCGAATTTGTATTTGTATTTATTAATCCTCCTTTGGGACGCAAGGAACACCTGGAATCGTCAAACATTTACAATTAAAATTAAAGCCAATAGAATTAATTGGCAAACAAAATAGAAAATTAAAGAAAATATAGTAATCATTAAAATAATAAATAATAAATTCATAGCATCAATACAATTGTCAGGATATTTGTCACGGAAATTAAAATTACATTAAATAACAAGGCATCAATAGAATTGTCAAGAATAAAACAGTAGTCAAAACTAAAAGATAAAATGAGTTCAACAAATATACAATATATAGAATATTTGCTACTTCTCAACCGTCACCTCAACCGTCGAGGTCTACAGCGTTCTGTTCGTGCGCAGTGAACACAACGGCCACGAGCGGCGTGCCGTCGCCGCCGCACTCGCTCGCTGTCGCCTCGCACTCGGCCACTTGGCTCACGATCGGCTGGCAGCCGCCGCAGTTCGCGCACCCCGACGAGAAGATCACCTACACGTAAGCATACTGCTATTGGTGATAATCACTACCTGTTAACCTACACGTGAGTATACTGCTATCGGTGATTACTACCTATTAGATCCATACCATCAAGGCGGTATTATCTTTGTGAGTTGATTATTGTATGTATTTAATGCATACGACACTACAGTTCTCATTAATTTGAAGCCGTTGGATAACGATACGATTGAAGCATCGTAATCATATTTCGAAAATAATCAGATCAAGGTTTTGGTCTGGACATTTGCCTGAACCAGGTTGAACGAATGTCCAGACCAAAAATATGATTTTTCAAAATTTGATTGCTATGCTTCAATGTGTGAGTTTCGAATAAGGATTTAAGACCGTTAAGATAAGAAAGATAGCTTGTCATGACTTGTATCGTGGTGTAGCGTAAGCTACATTATGTGTAGCCTGACTGCTGCGTCGTCAGCTATGTTTCTTTACGTGCGCCGCGCGCGCACGCCATTAATTTAATTCAGTGAATACACGATCTTTAACCGAAGCACACGTGTTTCACTCCGGCCTAGCGAGTCGACATTTCATCTTCGCTAAATTGGTGACCCCGACGGAAGAACACGAGCGCCTCTCGCCGCCGCCCCCTGACCTGCCGTCTGGCGTGCGGCGGTACCGCTGCTTCTTGAGCTGTCACCAGATACAGCTCCACTAACAGCTGCCTGTGCTGACGTCCACCGCATCATTAAAACCGGTATACACATCTGCCTCGCCCGAAACATTGCGCCATTATGCTTGAAATATGTCAAACATCAAACCTCACTCTCATCAATCATTACTCAAACTATACAAGAATAAAGCAAGCACCGTCGTCCTAAGCTAGTGTATAGACGCGCCAACTAGGACGCCGTCAGCAACATCATGACCCAGCAGCATCGACCAACCCACCGCGTCGACCTGGACGACTACATTATTCCATCACCCAGTACCATCGACCGACTCACAGCGTCGTACTGGGCACTGAATAACCACATCAAGATGGGATCGACCAAACATTAACTTCAGCACCGCACCAGCAGCTAGTATACAACCTCGGCATTCCAACCACAGTAGATCCACGTCGCATCTGCATTATCTTCTCCTTCGTTCTATGTGAGCCCAAAAATGCTACTAGAATTTTGGACGCCTTCCGTCACCCAGTCAATGACCGACTCACCGCGTCCCACTGGGCACTTGACCGACTCACTGTGTCAAGACGGAAGGGCAAGCCTGCTGCACTCGTCCCCCAGACTGTACGACCGACTCACCGCGTCCCACTGGGCACCTGGACCGACCCATCGCGTCCGTTGAGACGAGCATGCAGCAAGCAGGATATAACAGCAAACCTACGAAAACTATGAAAAAACCACATAAAACTAGCCAAGACCAATCATGCAAGTACCAAGAAGTTGCAGACAATGCCCTCCATGGACTTGCACACGGTATTGCAACAACACGACACATCGTGTAATATTACAAAGTTCAATTCACGGAATCTCGCCACTGAGCGATTTTTGCCATGCAGCGAAATTCCAACGGTCACACGTCGCAATCACCATATCAACCGACTCATCAAAAACACTCGACAGCAACATTTCCAAATAGTATGCAACAAAAGTGAAGTGAACCATCGATACTGAAGTGAGCTGGCGCTCAAGGCCACTCACGCAATAGTGTCACTTTTTTATTTTTGTTGTTTTTTTTTTCATCCTTAGCCTACTTTAAGAGGGGAGGTATGTAGCGTAAGCTACATTATGTGTAGCCTGACTGCTGCGTCGTCAGCTATGTTTCTTTACGTGCGCCGCGCGCGCACACCAATACTTCATTTAGTGAATATACAATCTTCAACCGAAGCACACGTCTTTCACTCCGGCCTAGCGAGTCGTTATTTCTTTCCGCTAAAGTGGCTTTTCCCCTCTTGTCACATCATAGAAATCCATAACTGGCTGTGAACTGCCAGGATCGAACAAATGTAATTGTGTGGTCTATTCAAAACCGCAATCGTGTTTATCTTGTTCCAGTCTTTTCTACAAGGCAACGGGCGCCGGCAACTTCACGCTGGTGGCCACCACGGTGCCGAGCCACACGCTCTCCAAGCTGACGCCCAACTCGCAGTACGTGGTGTGGGCGCGCGCGCACACCGCGGCCGGCCCGTCGCCGCCTTCCGAGACGCTGATCGCCTGGACCGACCCCGCCTATCCGGCGTTTGTCGAGGTACACAACCTGATAGTCCAGATGAGCGGAAAAGAAACTTGGAGGTACTAGAAAAGACCTAGGACTTAATTGAACCTGGAAACAATCTAGCAATACAACCGCCACTATAGATTATATCGGGCCACTAGGACAGAGATTTGGTACTAGACTTGATGTTCCTTCGACCATAAGAATATTTGTCCGTTGTCTAGATCCTTGCGCCGCCATGAACCAAATACTAATCAGATGTGCTTTACTTGGTGCCCCATTCACTTTTCTCTTGCACCTAGGAAGAGAGTCACAACTCTCTCTTTGTTGATGTGCATAATGACCATTCCCACTGTAAACCGATAGGAGTTTCCATTCACTATATTTAATTTAGTTCACAACAAGGAATCAATAGTTATAACATTTTAATGATTATGTTCGATATTTATCTCAATGTATTCAAGACTAACAGCAAGCTGACAAAAACAATGTAAATCTTCTGTTGTCAGCCCCCGACGGTTAACCCCGTGAACTTGGTAGTGGAAGGCTCGAGTATGACTATCCTCTGCATCGCCATGGGAACTCCAACGCCCACCATCTCACTTTATGTCTCGGGTAAGTCACGTTAGATACACTAGAAAGTCCATTCCAGGAACTTAATTATTTAAAACTTTCAGGTCATGGATAGCTGAGATTCTCTCAGAATTTTTAAACCCCTACCACCACCTAATGTTTTATTTTCTCAAACAGGAAGACTAGTACGTCAGGAGACGACCCGGCATATGGTGACAGTGATATATAACGTCACCCGGGACATGGACCAGATATCCTGCTACGCAGACAATGGCTATGGTACACCCATGCAGGCTTCTCGCAAGATTACTATCTCACGTGGGTACCAAATCAGTGCTTCTAGATTTGAAAAAGATAGTGAAATACGAGTCAGTATAACACACATACAATCACGACCAAAATGATGAAAGATGCTATTCTATTATGGTCAATTGAATTGTACAGTTTGACCTTCTGTGATGAATTTAGTTGTGTATGTAGTTGTATGATTATTCAATTGTGAATTTTTTTCAGACGTGCCATCGATCCAGGCCTCTGGCATCACAATGGCGGCGGCGGGCGATTCGGTGACGCTGGAATGCCGCGTGGAGGCCTTGCCAAAGCCAACCGTGGCGTTCTGGCGCGACCCCCAGGGCCGAGTGCCCGTCATCGAAGGACCTAAGTACACCATCAAGCTGGAGCCCGACGCTGAGGTAACTGTCGAAATTGCTAAAGGGCAAACATTCCTTTCCCACTTTTGTGTGGAAAACATTTTCAAGTTGTCCAAGGCCCATTGTGTCCCCAAGCTCTCATATTTGTAATAAATATAATATTTTTCGTGCTGCTATCATGGAGGTGACCTCCATGGCTGCTATTCTAAAAAATGTTTCATCCGTCATTAAATAGGTTTTTTTTAAAGAGCATTAAATTAATGTTGATGATCTAAACATCAAGGGTTGGTGGCCTAGCAGGTTTGGGCCGCAATTTCTCGGAGGCGTGGGCTCAATTCAATTACAGTTGGCTGCACCCCTGTGTATATGTATTACATTTGTAACATGAATGATTTACGGTGAAGGAAAAATATAGTGAGGAAATCCCCCAATTCGGTGGTTAATAAACAATATAATTTCAAGATATTCGATTGTTTTACTTTGATGTTGATCTGAAGTTTTTTATTTGATGAGAAGGAATATTCGTGCACATTGAAGACTAAAGATACATAATATCCTCCAGGAGGCTACACTTGCCTAAAATACTGGCTGTTTGCCTCATTAAGATTTGGTTTTATTGTGTTTTTAGGTTAATTTTAGACCAATAAAAATTATGCACGAAATCTACTTTAATAATCATTCCAGGAGCCGTCAAAATACACAATGCGACTCGTCATTAATAAGATCTCTGAGCCTGACGAGGGCGACTACTTCTGCCACGCGGAGAATGCCTTCGGCTCAGCAGTGCGGCCAGTCTCCGTGCGCCTGCGCACTGCTGCACAGCACCAGAATATCACCGACTGCTGCACCAGAGTACGCCATAAGCACCAATATAATAAACTAGAATAGTCTGCTTGGACCCAAACATGCCCAATATGTCCATAAAATAAAGCTAGCTTCAAACAAAAATCAGGATTACTATTATTAAAATATTCCAAATTACAATGTACACGTGACTAGTTTGGGTTTCACTTAAATACATTAGCCATCAATTTTAGGTTTTGATAAATTTACATACCTGGTTATGTGAAATTGCACATTGGAAAGGGTTTATATATAACTTGACCCATTATGCCACCTATTCCAAAATACATGCTATCATCATGCAGTTGAGTATGCAGTTTTTAATTTGGATTTATTATGTTTCAATCTCCATCGAATCATCCTAGTCAACGCGCAACATGCATGGAATGCACCCATTGACTGTCGGCATTCTCGAAAGAAGAACCTGGCCATCTGGCATGGCTTTTGCTTGAAAAAAAATAGAAAGTCCATGGGCGTCGTCGTCTCCATATTAAATATATTTGTGTTATTTATATATTGTGTTGTGTTGTCTACCTACAAATCTCATGTCTGTAAAATTTACAAAATTATGATACCTAGTCATTTCTTTGTTCTATAGGTAACCACTCCTACATGAATCTCCATAGTATTTGGCAGAGTCGACTAAGGCATTGGCCCAAACTAACCTCGAAGCCAACTAGACACTGGCAAAATTGTCTTTAAAAAAAGGACAGAGGCCATAATCCAAAACAATCAATCAATGTCGAGCTACACATAAAAAAGAATGTGAATGTTTTCAGTTGAACGTGTCGTCGGCGTGCATCGATGCATGTGGGTTCTACCTCGACATGGACACCATCGTTGACCGGCCTGAGTGTGTCGCTGACTTTGACAAGCTTATGAAGTGTGCGGCGGACGGCTCTGGTAAGAATCAATAGTTACTTGTTTTACAGGTTACTGTCGAAAATGTAGTTTTTATCATTTTTACCATATCATAACTCATTTATATGAGATAAGAATTTTTAATCCAAGCAGCAAATAACATTATTTAATTAATATTTGAGATGGTTCTAAATGTATCCTGCTGCCATTCTCACAGTCATTTAGACTTTAATGGTTGGTTGGTTTTGATCATGCGTAAGCATACAGTAGGGACTAAAATGTATGGCCGTTTGGAATGTACCCCAAGTCCGAGTACCGAGTACGCCCCTCGTGCGCCGCTGACCCAAAATTCACGTTCTGCGCAGCGAAACGCGCCAACTTGATATCGGCAATAAAGTTTGACCCAAACTCTCCTTTTAGTTTTATAGCATTGATAAAGTGCTGTTTTAGTAGAAATGATGAATTTCCTGCTAAAACATCTCTTAACCAATTACGTATTAAACTGATTAAGAAATGTCACCCGTTATGATCTTTTATTATTTTAGTCACTTGAAAGCGAAAGTACAAAAATGATCCCACTTAAATACACACTCATGCGTCGAGCTGATGCAGACCGTTGACATTGAATACTGCGCTTTTTATTTTCAGACCACCGCAGCTGCTGCGCGTCGTGGGGCGTGCCGCGCGCGTGCCTCGAGCTGTGCCGCGGCGGGGCGGTGTCGCGCGCGTGCGCACTGCAGCACGCGCGCCGCGCGCTCGCCTGCTTCCGCGACGCGGGCTCGCGGCTGCCGGGCCCGCCGCGGCAGCTGCGCGCGCACGTCGCCCCCACCCCCCACGCCATCCTGCTCAGGTGAGCGCTCCCTCGCATAGTGAGGCGCTTGCGCCATCAGATAAATTAGGATATTTTCTTATCCGAATTTTCCACCACCACGTTGATCATTTTTAGGGTTCCGTACCCAAAGGATGCCAACGGAACTGAGCCCGTCCGTCCGTCCGTCCGTCTGTCACAGGGCTGTATCTCATGAACCGTAATAGGTAGGCAGCTGAAATGTTCACAGAGTGTGTATTTATTTTGGCGTTATAAGATCAAATAGGTAAAATAAAAATAGTAATAGGTAGGCAGCTGAAATGTTCACAGAGTGTGTATTTATTTTGGCGTTATAAGAACAAATAGGTAAAATAAAAACATAATATTAATTAAAGGGGGCCCCATACTAATAACGTATTTATTTGTGTTAAGTCTTGTACCTACTATGGTACGGAAACCTTCGTGTGCGAGTCCGACTCGCACTTGGCGGTTTTAATTGTATGTTCTGCGTCGTTGTTGTGAGCAATGAACATTAGCGATCACCGTTTTCTTTCTCTTCGAGTTGAAAAGTGCATTTATTTAGCACGAATGCTTAACAGTGAATGTAAGAATCGTTACGAAACCAAGTAAATACTTGGGTGATAATAGAATCAAGCAATAGCTAGATGCAAATTTACTTACTTAATCTGTGATACAAATATTGGTAAAAAGTAGTCGACAAAGTCATTTGCTGGGAATCCTGAAACCGAATATTCTGTTCTCTGGAGCCAGAACTGCGACTTGAAAAATAAACATAAACTCTTACAGTCGTATTCAGAGAGAACCTGTCAAAACTTAGTACGAGATTAGCGTCGGACTATCCATACAAAAACCGGTTTAGTCCGGCGGATTAAAGTTAGTCTGCCCACTCTGAATACAATAGTTACAAATCTATTCAGAGTGGGCGGACTAACTTTATTACGCGTTTTATAGTCGGACTAAATCGGTTTTTATATGGTCACACAAAAACCGGTATATTCTGGCGGATTAAAGTTAGTCTTAGCCCCGGTTGCACGAAGAGACGGCCGAGTTAATCAATGTTCAAACACGTCACTTTTAGTGATCCGCATAGAGTTCCTTCCATACTGTCCACACAAAGTGACGTGTTTGATCATACTTTGACGTTGATTTTGATTTTTTGTCCTTTCGTTCACTCGGCCCTTAGTCCGCCTACTCTGAATACACCTGTTAATTAAATGTAAGTATTGTAGAACGCGTTTTGCATTAACTCCGCGACTCACCTTTTTTCAATCTTCTAATTTATTCTTATTGTATTACTTTCATTATTAATAAAGTCCACTAGCAGAAGAGTTGTTGGTTTCCTTCCATCAATATCTTCACAGTATTGTCACTGGTTATCTGTTTGTATTGATCACTAAGTCCGAAAACCGAGTTTTAGAGAGTTTCTTCACGGACGTTCCATCGTGTGGGAACTCAGAACAAGTAGATCGTCATGCAACAGAAGATTGTGAACGGACGCTACGACGTTTCAAGTTCTTAAGGTGGCCCATCCCGCTCATTTCCCCATACAAAAGGGGAAATAAGATCACGCCCATATTTCTTGTCAGAGATCCAAAATTTTGCTCTAAATAGCTTTATTTGATCGAACTAGATGTCTGATGACCATTGGCATTGTAAAATTGTGTTTGGTTTCTAAGTTATAAGGTCCGAAAGTTCGAGTTTTTCGCGCTTTTTATACAATAACTTTGGAGGTGGATTACGCACTGATAAAGTAAGAACATCGTAAAAAGATTAGTCATCAGACATAGCTTATTTAATCAAGATTTATGATCTATTTGGTTTTTGTTAGATTCTTGACTACAGCGGTCGTGGTTTACTTTTAGCAATAAGTCGTTTTGAAATTAAAATTTTCGTATATCTTACGAAATCATACACTATGCACATTATCTTTTTTGTGGACATGTTGCATCTTCCTCATCACGGAGCTTGTCTTATTCTTTGAAATAGAGAAGGTCCCTGAGCGTAACAGCACGGTTTTGTACCGTGCCCGCGAATGAGTTAGGCCCGCCGGGTTGGGCCACCTTAAGAATGTCCCGTAAGCTATGCTCCCCATATAAACGTAGTTTACTAATCATTTGGAAACAGCTATTCCGAGACATTAGATCTATGACAAAGTATTATTTGGGTAGCATTACCACCTGACGTTAGTTGAGAAGGAATCGTCACGTGATTTCAGCTGGGAGCCACCGACGAAGAACCCCGAGACGGTGTACCTGTACCGCGTGTTCTGGCGGGCGCTGGGCGCGCGCAAGCCCGAGAAGCTCGACACCAGCGAGACGAGCGTCGTCATCACGGGGCTGCAGGACCAGCTCACCTACGAGTGCGTCGTGAAGGCGGCCAACAGCATGGGTGAGTGGCTTTTAGATTTCAAACCAAACACCGGGGTTTTATGGGGATGTTTTATTGCAAGACGGCATATTAATGAATGTGATATGTCTGTATGTATAATCGACCGTGAAGCAAGGACACATAAATTAAAGGAAGAGCCCAGTAAAAATAACTACTTTACGAATATACTGGGTCCAACCTTGCAGTATATTCCCCTTTTACTCCCGTTATTTGATTATGCTGATATCTGCTACCTAGATCTTCATGAAGATCTCCTTAACAAACTTGACCGCCTCCTTAACTTATGCATTCGATATATTTTTGGCTTGCGTAAGTTTGATCATATTTCCGAATTCCGTAATCGACTCCAGTGGCTTGACATTAGAAAACGCAGAAATGTTCACACCCTATCACTTCTTTACAGCACACTGAATAACCCTGCTGCTCCGAGTTACCTGCAGGATCGCTTCAAATTCCTATCTTCACATGGTGTTCCACTTAGGTCTGCTGATACCTTACTGTTAGCAATTCCTACACATCGCAGCACTTATTATAGTGACTCTTTTTCTGTAAACGCATCTCGTCTTTGGAATCAGCTTCCCCTAGAAATTCGGTCCTCTTCCAATGTATATATTTTCAAAAAACGTCTGAAGTCCTATTATTTAAATTATATTTAAACTTTATCATTTATATAAGTTCTTGCTCGCTCTCTGTTACAAAAAAAAGGTTCATATAAGAATAAATGTATATACACAAATATAGGTATATATTTAAATTAAATATATATTATAAGCTATGTACTATATGTATATGTATGTATTAGTATTAGAATGTAAGTATATTTATTCTTGTTAAGTATATATATATATATATATCTTTATTGATAAAAAATCTTACTTCTTTTATCCTTTTTTGTCTGCCGCCTTGCACCATTCCTACATCCCAAGGGTAGGTAGGAAGAGAATGCCTTTTGGCATTAGGCCCGCCTTTTGTAAACTGTTTATAATGGTGTACAATAAAGAATTTTATTATTATTATTATTATTATATTCGTAAAGTAGTTCTTTTTACTGGGCTCTTGCTTCAATTGATGTGTCCTTTCTTCACGGTAGATTATACATACAGACATATCACATTCCTTGGAATAAGCGACGTACCTGTTTAGTACGAAAAAGTATAGTACGAAAAGTAGTTCCATAGCTGGATCCAAATTTTTCGAGTGAAAGTTTAGGAACGGATTGTAAATCATTAGGGTAGATAACAAAGGTTTGATGATCACCACATAGAATGACGTATTAAGGCGCTAGGACTAGCCAACTACTCGCGCCATACAAATGCACTTTTTAACTAATGTAATAATATGTAGTGAAACGCTTCAGCAAATCCAAATAGAACTCCAGACTGATAATGGATTGTTAATATTTTTTTATTCCATCATTTATTTAAATAATAATAAAAATAAAAAAAGTTGATTTTTCTCATTAGAAATCTGAAAGTCATTCGATTTCTAGATATAAGCAAAAACAGCATATATGCATAAACAAAAAAATCCATTTGCTTTTAGATTTCTACATATAGTCAAAAAAGTTCGGAAATGGACACCGTTTCCGCAATGTATTTTGTATAGAAAAAGGAAACATACATTAACGAAAATCATTCGATTCCTAGACAAGGAATCATATATTGTAAGGATGACACTTATAATCGTCAGACTTAGTTAGTTTACTTGGGGTGCCTCGTCTAACTTTGCGATTTGGCTAGTACCAGGCCCTTAAGCAGAGGCAAACATTTTAGCGGTCCGATTCAGTTAACGATGACAGGTGCGCTATCATTGTCTTCAACGATGCATGTATGGTGTCCGGTTACGTCGACGTTTAGTGGTCCGATTCAGCTAACGACGACAGGTGTGTTGTCGATGTCTTCAGCGATAAATGTATTGTGTGCAGGCACGTGTACGTACAGCGGTCCGATTCAGTTAACAGCGACGGGTATGTTGTCGATGTCTTCAACGATGCATGTATTGCGTGCAGGCACGTCAACGTACAGCGGTCCGATTCAGTTAACAGCGACGGGTGTGTTGTCGATGTCTTCAATGATGCATGTATTGTGTGCAGGCACGTCGACGTACAGCGGTCCGATTCAGTTAACAGCGACGGGTGTGTTGTCGATGTCTTCAACGGTGCATGAATTGTGTGCAGGCACGTCAACGTACAGCGGTCCGATTCAGTTAACAGCGACGGGTGTGTTGTCGATGTCTTCAATGATGCATGTATTGTGTGCAGGCACGTCGACGTACAGCGGTCCGATTCAGTTAACAGCGACGGGTGTGTTGTCGATGTCTTCAACGATGCATGTATTGCGTGCAGGCACGTCAACGTACAGCGGTCCGATTCAGTTAACAGCGACGGGTGTGTTGTCGATGTCTTCAATGATGCATGTATTGTGTGCAGGCACGTCGACGTACAGCGGTCCGATTCAGTTAACAGCGACGGGTGTGTTGTCGATGTCTTCAACGGTGCATGAATTGTGTGCAGGCACGTCAACGTACAGCGGTCCGATTCAGTTAACAGCGACGGGTGTGTTGTCGATGTCTTCAATGATGCATGTATTGTGTGCAGGCACGTCGACGTACAGCGGTCCGATTCAGTTAACAGCGACGGGTGTGTTGTCGATGTCTTCAACGGTGCATGAATTGTGTGCAGGCACGTCGACGCTCAGCGGTCCGATTCAGTTCACGACGTCGGGCCAGGCGGCGGGCGCGGCGGCGGCGCCGGTGGAGGGCGCGGGCGGCGCGGGCGCGGCGGTGGGCGGCGCGCTCGCGTGCCTCGCGGGCGCGCTCATCGTCGTGGCCGCGCTGCTGTTCCTCAGGCACAAGAGGGTGAGTGAACTTTAATGAAACGCAAGCAAACAAACGTATCAAATAACAATTACCATTCATCTATGGGCGTTAAAGCGATGCCGACTCAACTGCAATACCTCCTAATACAATACTAAAAATGCAGTTCTGTAATACACTTACTAATTTGTGCACGTCCTTTCCAATAAAAAAAGAATCACCGAAATCGGTTGGCATTATATTGAGTTATTCGTCCATTTGTCGCGCACATCTTAATACAAATTTAAGACTTATATGATTTTCTCATGGATATTATTGTCAGAACTTAACCAAATTAAAATGGGACCACTTGGTAAGCACTAGCTTTCATTTAAAAAAATAATCATCCAAATCGGTTCACCCAGGCAAAAGTTAGGAGGTAACAAACATAAAAAAAAACATACATATTGATAGCCTCCTCCTTTTTTTTTTAAGTCGGTTAATACATAAATCGCTTTTGCGCAGGTAGGTACTCTCATTCCATTGCCATATTATCAGATTGCAGAGATTTGTTCTGAGGTGAGGTTTGCTTGAAGATTGGTAAAGTCAGGCTCTTTCTCTTCATTCGGCGTTAAACGGTTCGATCGCAGAATATTTTGGCGGCATTTTAAGAACATCTGTATCTATGAAGTTATGCCACATCCCTAAAACTTCCCTAGTGGTGGTCGCACTGTAAATAAGTTAAATTCAAATAATTTTACGTGGCAGTACGAACGCAAATCGCTTGAGGGGCGTTGCCTGTCCTTCCTTCGGGTCCTTATCAGTTCACTCAAGAAATCCAATCGCTTTCAAACGAACACAAAGCAAATGGCACTATGCTTTTAAATGCGAAATAGGTCCATATTTTCTAGTAGCATCCAGTCACTCAAAATTTTGTAACTACTTGCATGTATGAGTACCTATTTCCATGTGTAAAATTAAAAATTCCATGTGTAAAAAGGTCTTATTGATTTTAGAAAACTGTTTCAATAGAAACTAACGATAAACGCTTATACCGTATAGTACTTCATCATCTATGTCTTTATCTCCAGAGAAGTGGCGTGATGGTGTATATGGATTTATGTTCTCACTAATATTTACGCTAATATTTATCTTTTGTGTTGTTTCAGAATCTTAGGCTAAAGTCTCAGGGCGGAGTCGCGTTTGAGAATCCGAGCTACCTCAGGGAACCCAACCCTGATACAGTCGTCAATGTAAGTAAGACATTGAGCATGAGAGAATTGGGCACATGGGTAATGGAATATTTTTAATGAGGAACCAACAAATGTGTATGGGACCATAAATGATCAGTTGTCAATTAAAAAACTGCATAAAATAAAGGGATTTTTCTTAGTAAAAAACTTAATGCTCTTTTATCATGAGCGTTGCTTACATGTTGGATGAATAATAAAGCTCGTTCTTATATTCATTTTAAGAGCTTATACGTTAGTTGTGCAAACACTTCAATACCATTTCGTAGTATTATTTCCAAAGCCGTGTAATTATAAATTGACGAGTGACATTACAAATTTCCAAAATGAATGAATGAATGAATGGGTTAAGTTAAGGCATAATACGTTCAGTTTGGTAAGAAATTGATGCTATTGACGAACTCCCCTATGGACAGTACAGGAATTCCTAATATCACTATATAAATTATAATACCCCGACTTGGTAACCCTGCAGCAAGCAAGCTTGTGTCCAGTATTTCTAATTAGTCTGTGCCGCAGGGCGGCGGCGTCGGCGGCGCCGCGGCGGCGGACGGAGCGACGCGCGCAAACGGCGTCCCCAACGGCGTGTCCAGCAGCGCCGCCTGGCGACAGGAGACGCAACCCGCGTCCGCACCGCGCGAGGTACGCTCGCCCCACCTCTCCTTCTGACGTCCATATGACGTTTTGTCTCCCCGAGATGTTTTAATCAAATCCTTAAATTACCGCCTGATTGCATTCAGTCCCATAAGGGCGTAATTAAAGCCACCTTTTTTTTATGAAAAAATTATTACAACGAATTTCTGTAATCAAAAATGTGTATTTGTTTATTGATGGTCAAGCCATAATTTAAATACAAAACTGTAAGACCCCGATTGCACAAACGGGGCAAATATACATAAAAAACCATAAGAAAAGTTTGAACAAAAAAGCCTCACATAAGTATAATTATATGATTATAATATAGCTAAAACATCAACGGCCAGAAGGTTGACTCTATGTAATGTCCGTCTTCTTCTTCATGAGGAAAAAGGCAACTGAAGACAGACAGGTAACAGTGTTAGCCCCAATTGCACGAAGAGACGGCTGAGTTAATCAATTTTCAAACACGTCACTTTTAGTGAACCGCATGGAGTTCCTTCCATTCTGTTCATCCAAAGTGACGTGTTTAATCATATGTTGATATTGATTTTGATTTTTTGTCCTTTCGTGCACTCGGCCCTTAGAGTTTCGGCAGTAAAGTAATTTGGGTTGACGCTTAGAATATAAAATATCCGGGGTTGACGGGAGGACTAAAGCTCCGTCTCTGTGACAAAAAGTCCCAGTTGTCACCTAAACCATAGATTCCTAAACTGGCATTAACGGTACTTCGAAGTTCCGTAAAAACAAAGACTTAAGATATTTTTTTCCTGTGTAATGTTTGCAACATTTTACACATAATCTCATCGTATAATCGACTGTTCGCCGAAAATTGCTCCGCAGACCACAATATTGTCCCACAACCTAACACCGCCAGCGCCATGTCGCGAATGACGCTAAGCCATGCCTTCTTATCACGTGGGCTGTGGCGTAGGTCACTTGACTAGACTTGGTGGTCACAGAGCCAGTTTGCTTAGACCATCTCCTCTCTACCTCCCTCCTCCGTGGAACTAACATTCGCGATTCTCCGAAACGTCGAGCAGCACGTCCTGCTCCTCACACGCGCGGTAAGCCGTCAAACTAAATATTGTAACATTCGCGAGTCGGAGTTTGATATGACAGCTTAGTCAACGTTGCCGTTAATACCTCGACGTTGCCGTTTACGCTGATTTCGCGTTTTCATACAAATCGAAAGTCCGAATTTGACTTTGACAGCTTGAAGAAGTAAAACCACAGAATATCTAGTAAAAACTTGTATGGAGTTTGACGTTTTTCCTGAACTTCGAAGTTCTGTAAACGCCAGTTTAAATGAGAACTCAGACTCCAATAAGACAGCTCCGATAACGGAATTTCTGTTCCAGGTGGACCCCACGCTGTACGAGGAGCTGAAGCTGGGTCACGACGGCGCCGGCTTCAAGCGTCTCAAGCCATAGCCGACGCCGACTGCGGCGCTACTGCCCATCAGCTCCTACTGAGCGGCATCGGCCCAGTGAATACGAGTGGATCTTCCCGGACAGTTTGCGTACTGTGATGTTAGTGATTGATTTCGAGGTGGAAAAAGTGTCATCGATGGCTCCCGGAAGGAAGCCGAAGGTCCATAGAACACAAATTGCGCTCCCACAGGAACACTACCCCTGAAACGTGTTTCGTATAAGTACTTTTCGTTTGGTTGTAGGGCTAGCCTTCGAACATACTCACAGAGCAATAAATTTGTGAAACAACTTCATTGAGGAACTTATGAATATTCACAAAATTTGTGTAGCAACCTTTTAACTTTTAGTGAGTGATTTTTTCCAATAGGAAACCTAAGATAATAGGGTGTTTAGATTATAGCTCTAATTTGATATTTCATTGTTACCGGTGTACATTATATTGCACATAATACAATGTATGTTTTAATATTGTTTCTTAGGAGACAGACAATAAGTAGGTACATACTTTTTTATGATCCGTTTTGAAAAAAATCAATCATAGTTATATTGTTTTAATAACACAATAACCTATGCGTTTTTTCAGCAAATACCAAATACTTTTTAAAGTTAACAAATATAAGCGTCAAATTATTTTTATTGTTTTGTAAATGGTTATCATATAGCTTTTCTCCCAAAAAAGTTATACTTCCGATTCTATTTCTCATTTACAAATGTACATATAACCACAAATATTAATTTGAGCAATTATGTAAATAAATAAAAGTATTTTGTAGAAACCTTGTGTCCACTATCTGAACTAACGATGTGCCTTCAAATAGTTTAATAATGGTGAATAGTCAGGAACATATAAGTAACACCTTTCTGTAAATAGATGTAGAATTTTAGATGTTAAATAAATGGCAACCGTCACAACTCTTGTTAGTTACAAAGGTCTTTCATCAATTCGAAATTGACGAGGCAATAAACTGATATTGCAATTTAACCATAGTGTGGTTAAGGTGGCCCATCCCGCTTATCTCCCCATACAAAAGGGGAAAGAAGATCACGCCCATATTTCTTGTCAGAGATCCAAAATTTTGCTCAAAATAGCTTTTTTTGATCGAACTAGATGTCTGATGACCATTGGCATTGTAAAATTGTGTTTGGTGTCTAAGTTATAAGGTCCGAAAGTTCGCATTTTTCGCGCGTTTTATACAATAACTTTGGAGGTGGATTACGCAATAATAAAGTAAGAACATCTTAAAAAGATTAGTCATCAGACATAGCTTATTTATTCAAGATTGCTAATCTATTTGGTTTTTGTTCGATTTTTTGCTACAGCGGTCGTAATTTACTTTTAGCTATAAGTCGTTTTGAAATTAACATTTTCGTAAATCTTACCAAATCATACACTATGCACATTGTCTTTTTTGTGGACATGTTGCATCTTCCTCATCACGGAGCCTGTCTTATTCTTTGAAACAGAGAAGGTCCCAGAGCGCAACAGCACGGTTTTGTACCGTGCCCGCGAATGAGTTAGGCCCGCCGGGTTGGGCCACCTTAAGAATGGAACATTACAGTATTGTTAGGACTACAATTTAACAGTTATGTTGTAAGTACTGAAACATTCCTGCAATGTAGTTGGGACTACAACATACTGCTACCTATGTGATTTGGCCTACAATATTATTGGAATGTAATTGAAACAATTTAACCATATTGTGGTTGGGAATGGAACATTACAGTAACTTAGTTTGTACTACAAATTTAAACTGGACTGCAACATTACTGCAATGTATGAGACATCAATTATATGCATTAAAGTTGGGCTCCAAAGTGACTGTGATGTCGTTGGAACTTATATTTATACAATGTCGTTCGGACTGTAACATTACTGCAATATTTCTGTACTTAGATAATTAGTGTTGTTCTTTGTATTGTACATGAATCTTAAATTCTTCAACATTTATCCTTGTAGATTTATTTTATTTTTACTAGTATAGTTGATGTTGATAAATGATCGAAAACATCATCAACGATGTTGCAGTTTTTCAGGTATTGAACCAAGAAATGTTGTTTTCCAAAATTTTTTTTTTATTTATCTTTATTTTTTTCCATCGCATAATCTCAGAAAATTTTCTTGTTGTAAATGTTACAGATCTTAATCATTGAATGGTTGATCATATCATAGAGCAGGACTGGTTTTTTACACATAGTTATTAGTTATGTAAAGTCTATGGCTCAAGGAAAGCGTGATACAGTGATAAGAAACATTCCTGAACGACGGAAAACTAGAATTAAAAATTACCTGTAAATTATAGGAACTTGTAATAAAGTTAATAGATTTGTAAATAAAATTAAACAAACATAACAAGCTCTGTGTTTTCTTTTAGTTTGTCTTTAAAAATGTTTACTTCGTTTTTATGCTACAAATATGCTTGTGCCCGTGCCGTGTGGGTTCCGGCACTTAAAAAAACCACAGGTGGGCACCTACATTTCTTCCTGTGCATGTCGTAAGAGCCGACTAATGGATTCTAAAACTGTAGTTCGCCTTCATTATTGACTATTTTTTACTAGCGCCGGATATGGCGTACGCCAGGCCCTCGCATAAAAGGTGCTTGATGACGCCCATGGAGTTTCGAACTTTCTTGGTGGCTGCGAAAACAGCCGGTAGTCTCAGTTCTCACCTAAATTGGCGTAAAAACGTCAAACTCCATACAAGGTTGTACTAGATATTCTGTGGTTTTATTTCTTCAAGCTGTCAAAGTCAAACTCGGACTTCCGATTTGTATGAAAATGCGGAGTCAAGGTAAATGGCAACGTCGACGTATCGCTTAACGCCCACTGCGTGCGCTCTTCAATTTTTCCATACATTTGCAAAACGCCAGTGGATCGGTTTGCCGTAAACGCCAATTTAGGTGAGAACTCAGACTTACCACTCAGTTTGTTAATGCCAGCCGGTCAGGTCGCTTCTTCACACCATGTTTGAAGGGCCCAAAGTTATACTTTTGGGGAAAATACTACGGCATTTTATAGTTTACCGACTCAATAGATAAAGGATCTAGAGGATCAGTCGGTTCTTATTTTAGGAATACCGGCAGTGAATGGATGCATTTCCTTCCTGTTCTGCGTTGAGCGATGGTAGAAAGAGGACGAATGGGCAGCGTTATGCAGCTCCGACGAGCACTAACTAGGTGTAGGGTGAGTCAACGATCGTCGAAGCGGCAATAAAAATTGTCTATGTTTTCAATTCAATTGAATGTAGCTGTGCAATATTAAGCAACGATCTGGCATGACACCTAGTTCCTATGAGTTGTGTTGGTCTAACAACATGACCATAAGTGTGATATTAGCCATCCATGGAACAACACGGCTAAAAATGTCATTGGCTTATAATTATAACTTTGTCATTTTAAACGGATCGCAAAACCAATCTTACACAGTCGTATTCTCTCTCTATTCTCTCATCATTCATTCTTCTGTCTGTCAAAACCATAGAAATAGGATGTTGCGCGCGCATGCTAGGTCTATGGTCAGAACGTAGTCCGAGTACCCACTAAGTTGCAACGATTTTGAGTGGAGTATCTTCACTCAAACTCGCTACGGGTTGCAATTGCATTGAAGCACCTAACCTGAGTAATTCGCTAATGCGAAATACCGGTCGACTGAAATATTTAAATGTGGGTGACGTGTGTATTTTTATTGCTGCTATAACAATAATACAAGTTATAATGAAAAACAAATAAAAACTAAACGTGATGTTTTTGTTTAAGTCTTGTACGATGATACGTAACCCTTCGTGTGCGATTTCCACTCGCACTTGACCGGCTTTTTTTTTCTGTTTTGTCGGAGTTAATGTATTTGATTTTATTATTAAATCTCCGGTTCCACATTTTATTTCTGAAAGAGTTTACCGAAATTAAAAGCAAACTTAATCAGACTTGGGCCTATAGTCCAGTTTTGACATTCCTGCAATTGTATTCTGTAAGTCGCAATTTGCGAATTTTCCATGCTCGTACTACTAGCACGGCTCAAGTCACAGATTAAAGTAAAACGCTTTCGCGTGAAGTCATTAAATATCTAATGCTATGTCGCGTCGTGTCATTGCACTCTAATTAGTATAATTAGAAAGGGACAACATCCTAGTGTTGGAAAAACAGTTTAGGTTGCGGGTAGTTCAGAAAAATAAATAAACGAAAATTTAAACAATGGGGACAACTTTGGATTTCATCTTCTCCTGAAAGTTGATCCAAAGGAGGTCGGCTGCAGGACTTTTTTTTTTGCTCATTCGAATAATATTACGATAACTTAAGCATCATCTCCCGAAAGTTGATCAGACGGTCGTCGGCTGCATGACCTTCTTTTTGCTAATTCGAAATTTTCAATGAAAACTTAGATTCCAGATTTTTATGGATTTCGCGGAATCCTAAAAACGTTTTTGGGGAATTGGGGGAGTGGTAGTCGGCAACGCTTAAGCACAGACGAACACAGAATACCGAACATAAAATATCCGACACAGAGCATAGAGTCATTGGTGTCAGCATTAACGTTTACATACTCTTTGGGTGTCAGCTTGACACTGACCAAATTTTCATGTTTTTTCTGAATTTTCTCACAAGATGCATTGATTTCCTTGTAATTTCAAAAGAAGCTACCAAAACATTATTCATTAGTGAACGTATGGAACTATGTCCAGGCGATGGAGCGAGGCGACCACCCAGGAGTTTGTGCGGATGTACCTAAAGAAAGACTGCCTATGGAACACGGCAGAGCCCTCGTATAAGGACAAGCGGGCCCGGGAGGTCGCATACCTCGCCATCGCCGAGGAGTTCCAGGACTTTACGGGGCATACTATAACCACCTGCGATGTACGCATCAATAATGTTTATTACATTAATATATTTCGGACACTAGGTTATGCACCTTTTTGTCTATCAACAGCTGATTGTTGTTACTAAACATTTTGATCTACAAGTCTACCGGTTATATTCTACGTCTACCAAAGGAAGCAACCCAATATACATAAAGTATATGTTCGGTTGTAGAAAGACTGGCCTCCTATTGTGCCAAGACCCGCAGACTCTCACGATGCGGACTGGGGAAACTGTCTCCGATGGCAGGAACGGGCCTGGGAGCTCGGAAAAACAGGCTTAGAAAATTGTAGAATCAGTTCTGAAACACAACAGCAAACCCTAAGAGCTTTCTAAATTGGTCTTTGTGTCTTTTAAGGTGGCCCATCCCGCTCATCTCCTCATACAAAAGGGGAAAGAAGATCACGCCCATATTTCGTGTCAGAGATCCAAAATTTTGCTCTAAATAGCTTTATTTGATCGAACTAGATGTCTGATGACCATTGGCATTGTAAAATTGTGTTTGGTTGCTAGTTATAAGGTTCGAAAGTTCGAATTTTTCGTGTGTTTTATACAATAACTTTGGAGGTGGATTACACAATGATAAAGTAATAATATCTTGCAAATATTAGTCATCAGGCATAGCTTATTTAATCAAGATTTATAATCTATTTGGTTTTTGTTAGATTTTTGACTACAGCGGTCGTGGTTTACTTTTAGCTATAAGTAGCTAATTTTCGTAAATCTTACCAAATCATACACTATGCACATTGTCTTTTTTGTGGACATGTTGCATCTTCCTCATCACGGAGCCTGTCTTATTCTTTGAAACAGAGAAGGTCCCAGAGCGCAACAGCACGGTTTGTATTGTGCCCCCGAATGAGTTAGGCCCGCCGGGTTGGGCCACTTTAAGACTGGTTCTTTTACTTCCTTGGCCTGCATTTTCTAGGATAGAATTTTCAAGACAAGCGCCCAAATCTATTTCTAAAAACAAAAACACCATAAGAAATTGCTGCAAACTAGCACCATTTGAAGACCTTGAACCAACAATTTTTAAAAATCCTGACCGGTCCATGTCGGGGCCCGCAAGTCCGTTTTCTAGAATAGGTTTCTAGCTAAAAATAACGCACTGACCATGTGCCATGCCAGGATCTGGCTTGGCACCTAGTCTCGGCTGCATTGAACTGGATGGAAAACACGGACAATTTTCTTTGCGGCTTCGTCCATCGTTCATTCAATGCGATGGTACCAACCCGGGCAGGTAACAACCTAGTAAGTAAGGAAGGGAACCTCCAGTTTTCAGTGGAATCCGTACAACGGCCAGCCTCAATGGTTGAAAATGGTCACCCATCCAGAACCCAGCCCCTCTCAGAGGTGCTTTACCCAATCGCAAACATCGCACCACCGGGCTACCGAGGCAATCGGCCAATGGCACCTCTCTAAAAGTTGTTGTTCCCGCAGGTTAAGCGTAAAATCAAGAACCTGCGCACCACGTACTCGCAGCAGCTGCAGAAGATCACGTCGCGTTCGCGTGATCCCGCACACCTCTACCAGCCGAGCCTCGTCTGGTTTCAGCAGATGGACGCATGCCTCAAGCACCTGGTCGTTAAGCCTATACGTGTGAGCCATGTTCTCTACTGTTTACTTCACTTTTCTGTGTATTCAGATATTTTATCACTACTTTTGTAGTTGTGTGTTAAAATAGCTCATTTTACCCAATGAGAAACATTTGCAGCGGCCCTTGCCAAGAATATGAAACTATATTACATACTTATAATATAATTACATACTTTATTAAACAACCTTCAACAAAACGTATCTTCTTTATGACTATCTATTTTATTAGCGTCGGTAGCGCAGTGGCGCAACGCCTTGCGGTTCAATAAGTTAAGTGAAGCAACTCGGAGCGCGGTTTTCAACCGTTGAGGTTAGTCGTGGTTCGGATTTCACGTAAAACTTCCATTCTCAGTTCTCTTACTAGGTTAATTAAAGTTAACTAATTCTGCCCGGGTTGGTATCATTGCATTAAATGAACTATTTCGAAGCGGCAATTAAAATTTTCCGTGTTTGCCATCCAGTTCAATTTAGCCGAGCAATATAAGGTAGGTCTTGACCTGGATGGAAAACAGGAACGATTTTTATTGCTGCTTCGACCATGCAATACCACGCAGCAAGGAGAGGACCTACAGCTCTACGAGGAGTCGAAACCACAAATGACGGATCTGCTTGATGTTTTGTCTGCATACAACAGTGAAAATATACACTTAAACAAATGATTACGGTTTTTGTCAATCCGTTTATAAAAATGTTTTAAAGTTTGTTTACTACGTCATATAAATGTAATCATTTCAAATTGCATTTGTTTAACAGAGCGAAGGGGAGGGGGAGTTAGCTCAGATGAGTGAAGAGGAACGTTCGGAGGCCAAGGTATGGGTGGAGCCGACTGAGGATGTGGTCGAGGATCCTCGGCCCGACCCGCTCGTGCCGCGCGCCCCTTCGCTGGCTGCTCCATGCCCCGTCACTACTGCTAAGAGAAGACGATCCTCTGCTTTCGAGCATGTCAAGGTAACCTATGTTATCAACTACATCTCCATATTTAACTGTACTGCAGTGCTCTAGTAGTGCATTGCGTTAGCATTGTTATTTTAACTTTTATGTGCAATTGCCGATAATTGATAAAATGTAACCCTGAAGCTCAAAATAATTGTAGCAACACCAATATATTTGGAGTTGTGAAACAATTAAAATTATATTTACTTGCTATATTAATCATCAATTGGGTAATTTAGCGCAATGTTGAGTAGCCTTTCATTAATGGAAAGAATTAAGCTAAGATCCAAAAAATCAAAATACCCATCTAAATCCAGTGAATGGTTCACAAGTTACAAGCTAACAAGTTTTGACATCCACAGAATCAATTTGTATGTAGTTTTGCCTGGTAGATTCCGTCATTACCACTAATGTAACTTATAACATCATCAGGATTCTTAGGATCAAGCGTAAATGTTAGTCGACTTCAAAGGCTAGTAAATCCTTATAATAACCAGCGTCATTTGTGTTTGCAGATGAAGAAAAGAAAGTTAAAGGTGAAGCGCGAACGCGCCAGCCCCGGCTACCACTCGGCCTCGGACGTCGAGCGACCGGACGAGCCGCGCCTCGAGGACGAGTTCGACGTGTACGGCAAGTACATCGCGTCGCAGATGCGCCGCATGCGGCTGCACAAGGCGCTGCGACTGCAGATGGAGATCAACCGGCTGGTGGGGGGCGCGCGGCTCGCGGACAGCGATCTAGTCGACACCGACTGAGCCGTATGCTAGGCCCGACCGACCAGTCTAGGGTACCACTGCAAACGTCTTACCTATGAACGGAGCTTATGCAGGGAATGTTGGTAGATAATCATAATAAACCTTATGTGGTTCCTGGTCTGCAACCTGCCCTACGTTCCGAAATGCGTATATGGCAGAGATTGCAGCAATCTACGTGTATACGACCGTTCCGAATTGCTTATATTCACTGCCGTAAACGTCATTATGAAATAAGGACAGATTGTACAAAGCGTGCACGGTGTCAAATAGCTGTCATTATGCGTGTTTATCTGTAGTTCTCTGATCGTGTGCACTTGTATTCTGAAATAACGAAGGCCTTTCGCCGTTTGTTAGTCTAGCCTGACAATTTTAGGCCAGAAATAATCACTCTCGAGACTTACCAAGGCATTTTCGAGGTGGTTAGGTTAGGCTCTGACAGATATGTCTGTTCAAATTCGTTTCCGATTTGATATCATATGATTGTGGTTGTGAGCAGTGATATCAATATTCGCTTTCTCTGCGATCTTTGCAATATACGCATTGCGGAACGTGGGACTGGAAGATGCCATGTTGGCATCATAGGAGCAGCCTTAAGGAAGGAAACCATAGATGATTGTCATCTCCATAGTGGCCCGTCAACTTTTGTTTGTGTGACGTAATTCAGTACCACATGACGTAATTCAGGTACCAAGTGATTGTAGTCTGTAACACCAGTCACTTTCATGGCAAATTATAAATTTATTAGGTCACACACTACACTCATTGTAAAATATATGTAAGGGGGAAGAGAACTGCTTATTTATCACGACAGGTGGCGTCTAATAGCTCTGTCAAAGCTGTCAGATAACATACAAAATCAAACTTCAATAAAAAAAAAATACTCAATCTGTGTAATTGAAATGACTCAATGTTGTCCATGTCATTCAGAAAAAAAATTGTTCTTAATAATGCTAATCAAAAGAAGTCTTGGGAAAGAAAATATCACAAAAACATAACCTTTAATATATCGTTTCATACTTTGTGCTGGTCAATGCCGATTAAATTTGTTTGAAAACTCTTCTTGTCCTCTAAGCCTTTTCTAACTGCATCATGGAGTACATCTTTCTTCTAAAAACTCGTAAATGAGACTTTACAGTTTTGGCATTATTAAGATGAGGTAATTATATACATAAATGGATATGAGGTCCAGTAAAGATGATTACCGAGTTTAATTGATAATGCAATGCATCCCAAATGATTGCAATGCAAAATATTTTTTACTGGAATCTTCATTCCAGTTAAGGCTTTCAAACTTTCTACAGTTCTCAACCTTACTTAGTATTTTTATAAAAAAATACTCATATAATTTTGAGCAATGAAAAACACGCAATAAGCTTTGGTTTATAAATTAGAAGTATTTTCTATTTTGAAGTCAAACAAAATATCAAAAGCTCATTTTCTTTTATTGAAAAAAATATATTAAGTATCAGGAAGTGTCCACAAATGGAATAAAGCAAATTGTTAATTATTTCAGATTTGTTTATTGCTGTTACAGCGTCCTGCATATTACAAACAAACATTACCTCTTACACTTCACTAGTGATAAGTTCAGATCTTTCAGATAGCTCCCACTCTTACTTCGCTTCGGTTAGTTCACAAAATAACCTTTTCATTGTGCATCCACTCGGGAAAGCAACTATTGACAACAACAAAACAATTTTTCATACCAAACAAAATTAAATCTTCTGTGAAAATTTACATTGATCGGTCCGGTCTCGATCGCCCAAAATCGCCAACTTTTAGTCTCAATTTAACAAAATAAACTTGTACATAAAAATCACAAAACATTACCGAAAGTAAAGCCTTACATAAAAACTACATTAAATTAAGTACTTCTTTGTCATTAGATATTTTGCATGTTTTTAATGCTCACGGCATTACAGTTATCCATTAAACTTGAACAGCGCCATCTACACGAGAATTATTGTAATCATAATTAATTCATCTTAGGATCTCTGACACCTTATCTGACTGATCGAACAAGAAACTTTTACCTTTTTTTTTTTCTTTATGCGACCTGACATGGTTGGCTAATACCACACAACTACCGTTATGGTATTAGCCCAATACACCACATTCCCGAAGGAATTAGGTGCCATGCCAGGACCTTCCCTTTATGAGCATGGCTACATTGAACTGGATGGAAAACACGGACAATTTTTCATTGCCGCTTCGACCATCTTTTCATCCAATGCGATGGTACCAACCCGGGCGGGCTTAAACCCTACCACCTAGCAGGGGAAGGGGACCTACAGTTTTACATGGGTTCCGAACCATGGAGCAGCTCGCATTCGTAACGAAATGCACGTATCAAACTCGGAAAGAGAACGACAGTGATGCAAGTCGGAATTGAACCCAGGCCTCTGGTACGCTAGTCCAGTCCCCGCGCCAAGCCGCTCAAAAACCTACTATTAAATCCCTTTAGATAGCAAAGTGTTGAAAACTAACACAAAATAGTATGTTATGCAAGGAAATATGCATGACAGAAATGCAATCAGGAGTATGTATTTTTCTGAACTTATACAGTTCACACTAGTGCCCATAAAACGAATGACAGATTAGTGATGTGGCTAAAAGTACTAATAGAGCTTTGGTAACCGTTATTGATAGGGTTCTTAAAATAAAAATTCACACAAGGCTAAGCACCCTAGACACGGTCCGGTTCTTCCCCGTTTAATGCATTTGATAAAAGATGGTCGAACGGTCAATAAAAATTGTCTGTGCTTTCTGTACAGTTTAATGTAACCGTGCAAAATAAGGAAGGTTGTGGTGTGGAACCTAGATCCTATGCAGTTTGTTGGGCTAGTCTCATAGATGTGGTATTAGTCACCTATTTCCAGTTACAGAAAGAAAAACACTCACATTAAAGGTATCTATAACGGGTAACTTAATATTTTCAAAATAATTATTAATTAATATTTTGTGTCACAACCCTAAAGTGCCAGTCAGATATTCCTTATATTTTGTTTTAAATCGAATTACCATACCTAACAGAGATGTCGCTGTTCAAATTATTTTGCCAACCTCTAAAAAGAGGAACAAGTTGCCGCTTAAAAAAAATAAAAGCCTTCTGGGAAGCGTATGATATTTAGTTACTACATTAGACCTGACAAAATTATAAAACAAATGGAGAAACTAAAAAACTAATGATCTAACGGCGACTAGAGTAGACAAAATGTCTTGGCTTTCTCATCGTAAACCTTAGAATCTCATGGTGAGGGGGCGGGGCAAAGCCTGGCCCCTGGTGTCAGTACTGATCTGCATACGCAGCGTGCACAACTGTATACTTAACATTTTCTTAATTAAAACAAATGCATATTCATTCCGAGCACAGTGCTCCGATCGTGTTGCGAAATTGTCCCCGCGATCTTTGTCGTCCCTTCGTACAGAATATGTATTATACTGTGACCTAAAGACCCCATCACAAAAATATATATTTTTTTGACGCAACTTTGAAATTTCACTGTTCTTCTACTATTCTACTCAAAACCTATGATTTGAACACAAAACCTCAAGTCCAATGTCTTCCGTTCCAAAGTTACGAGACTTTTGATCGGAAGACATTGAAATTTCCATTCAATATTATAGACACAACATTGAATGGAAAAGTTTTATATTCTAATCACGGACTTACCGTAGTCTAGACGATGTGACGTAAATGTTTAAGGCTGAAACTAAGAATCGATGGAATACTCCATCACAAGTTTACTAAGTCGTCATTAAGTAATTTTGCAGTTTGACATCCTACTTGAGTGTTCTCAACAGTGAGTCTTGTAAACACAACTTACCAACTGTTGAGCTTTTCAAATGGATGAACTAATATTCCGGGAGGTCACGACATTTTTGGTCACGATAAGGTAAATGGCTGAATCTGGGTTCACATGTTAGAGACCAACCCTCTGATGCTAAATATGTCGGTCTGCCCGTGCCAAGTGGTTGCGTTTTCTAGATTGGCTATATAAAATAGATGCTGGTATGTACCTGCTAATGAATATACTGATTATCTGGAAACATTGATACCTATTAATTTTACAACAATAAACAGACGGTTGCTTAATTAAATACTTAAATATACCTAAAGTTATATGTGTAACCTAAATCGCCTATAACTACTAAATGCAACCAAAGATTTGTTCAGTTTTTGTATTGCTAAGCAAGTATGTATTGATACTTTCATGCTTCGTCATTTGCATCCATTTACCTTATCATATGTATTTTTTGTCACCATAACTACTTTTTCATGCGCCTTATCTACGTAACGTAACCACTTGGAACAAGCAGACTGACATATTTAGCTTCAGAGGGTTGGTCTTTATCCCGTGAACCCAGTTTCAGCCATTTACGTTATCGTTACCATTTTTGTCGCGACCTCCTAGTCTATAAATATTTAAAATATTGCATTCATGCAGTCTTAAAACGAAACTGTTATTGATTTCTATAATTCCATTTTCAGTTTTCTTTGAGATTCCCACAGCTGCGAGTCATGTAATCTTATATGCCGTTTCACAACACCAAGAAGGCTACATTTGCTATAACACGTAAGAGATTGTGATAAAAATCATAAAGGATTGCTGCAATCTCCATTAAACAATGTTCCAATCTTTGAATTGAATCCTTCATTGGTTCTTTGGAAGCTATACTTTTATTATAAGAAATGACACAAATGCAATCTGGTAAAATTTTCAAATAGTTACTAGTTGTGATGATATTTTTAAAACAGAACCGAACGCAATGTTCGCAATTTGCACTGACATCAGGCTTTTTGACAACATTTCTATATGTATCTCTAGAAGTACACTTAGCAGACAAAATATAGATACAATAACAATACGCTACTTGTACAATGTTCTGAACACATTGAAACATTCGTAAGTGGAATCCCCCAGTCGTCGTACAAATGGACTGCAAGGCATTTTTGGATTGTTGAATTAAAACAATAATGATCACAAACGCATCAGTTCGCCGTCAGGCCTTACTAAACGCTAAAGGAAGCCAAGAAATTCACTATCACACCGACAAGTATTCGAAATAATCCCGAAAACTCGTTTACAATCAACATGAATTCGGTTGTCCTATGCAAGCCCAGGGCAGCATATCAGGTATAGATAAAAAAATTGCATAAATTTGTATGTAATATTAAAGTGTTAAGTGGACGCACGCTAGTTAAAGTTCAGGGGACGAAGACTCGACTTAGATCATAAATGTTTGTACTATCACTCTGTGGTACTGCTGATCACTTTGGCTGGAACATTTGATTGGTATTTTTAACAAACTGTTGTCATTCGACCCATCATCTTTTGTCAGTAATCAAACTGTTGTTGAATATTGACGAATCCAAGAGTGTTTTCTTCACCTAATGGAGAAATAGTTTGATGGCCGATGCGCCCTTTCGGAAAATGGCCTCCGCAGTCACCAGGGGGCAATTGGCCGATGGCTCCACATCCAAAATTGTTCATATTACATCGGTCTACCTCTGCGACAAATTTGGTGCTTTTATCAAAAAGTGCACAAAAGGTTACTTACCTTCTGATCGCACTCATTTTTTAAAACACACAAATACTAGCACGTTTGTTCGTGCGATCAATGCCAGAATCGCATAGACGTATGACCGTGTGCCAATTAGATCGAAGCCTGTGACTTCTCCAATGCCCTAAAAATATATTGCATGTATAATGAACTAAAAAAAACCAAATATTAGTTAGTGTGGCAGGAATCAAGAGACATGCACATGGGTTAAGGAGAAACCTTTAATTAAACTCCCAATATGCAAGCGCAGTTTGAAAACATCTATGCCCAGTTTAATTGATTTATGTCAACATCGAATCAATGAAAATGTATTTTTGCACGTTTTTATTTGTTTAAAAAATTTATCCTACAAATTTATGTCGATTACCTTTTTAGGATTACTAAGTCTCCGCTGCCCGTCGGTCTGTCCGTCTGTCATTGGGTTGTATCTCATGAACCGTACTAGACAGCTGAAATTTTCAAACATTGTGTGTATAACAGCCATAACCAATAGTAAAAATAAAAATTTCATGGGGCTACCATACAAGAAACGTGATTTATTTGTGTCAAATCATGTATAATGGTACGGAACCCTTCGTGTGCAGTCCGACTCGCACTTGGCCGATTTTTGCTGTTGTCAAGTTGTTGTGACAGGTGTCCACAAGGCCCAATCCAGTACCGGCCATGTGAGCGGCTCGTAGCCTAGTGGCGCGGGGACCGGCCTAGCGTACCAGAGGCCCGGGTTCAATACCAACTTGCACCACTGTCTTTCTCTTTCAGAGTTCGATAAGTGCATTTCGTCACGAATGCGAGCTGCTCCATGGTTCGGAATCCATGTAAAACTGTAGGTCCCCTTCCCCTACTAGGTGGTAGGGTTTAAGCCCGCCCGGGTTGGTACCATCGCATTGGATGAAAAGATGGTCGAAGCGGCAATGAAAAATTGTCCGTGTTTTCCATCCAGTTCAATGTAGCCGTGCTCATAAAGGGAAGGTCCTGGCATGGCACCAAATTCCTTCGGGAATGTGGTGTATTGGGCTAATATCATAACGGTAGTTGTGTGGTATTAGCCATCCATGTCAGGTCGCATAAAAAAAAATAAAAAAAAAAAATGTGTGATGACATCTCTATGATTATCAGTCACTCGACCCCACAAGGTAAAGTGCACTTGCTAGATTATTCAATAGTTCAATACAACAGCCAGAAAAGTAGCAGCAGCGCAGCACTGAAGCAATGGGAAGCATCGGCGCATAATGTTACATCATTTTATTTCTTTAGTTCGAGTAGACAATAGTGATAAGTCAAGTAACATCAACGCGCGAGTTAGGTTTACAATATTATGCCAAAATATTCCACCACAAGTTTTAAGCCGACTGCTGATCAGCGTTGGCCTATATGCAAAAAACAAACTGTGTAATGGAATCTAAAAAAACTTGCCCAATCTCCCCTAAAACTCACAGTTCTCTTTTTTCATTATAACCCTTCACCATTAACACTCTAAATTTAACAGCCAGGAGGATATTCCCTTAATCTTTTGATCCATATGGTCTTAGTATACATAATATGTATGGAAATTTAAGAATATTAATCAATTTATATTTTAAATTAGTCAAACATAATTAAATATTGTATTAATATTTTTGAATGCGGAAAATCACAAAGGAACTAAGCAACAACATATATTTCGAATCAGCTTTGATTAAAGAAAAAGAGTGCAGACGCAAATATTGATTAACCTGACGCACAATAAAAAAACTTTAGCAAAAGGGAACAGTGGTTTTAAAAAAACCGCATAGTTTGTCTCGCAGACTTAAAATGAACAGAAGCAGAGTATCAACCAAAGTGATCATGACAGTCGACAGGGCAATCAAGGAAACAATTTGACACGACACATCGCGTCTGGAACTCTCACACCAAATGCAGTAAACGTTTCGAAGACATGACATTTGAAGGTTAACGCAGTACAAATTCAGATACTCCGATGTAAAAATAAAGCATTTTTTTTCTCTTCGTCCAACATATACGGTTATAAAACTAACACTCATATATTCTGCACGGCTCGGCGAGTTTGTAATCGTCTCTGTCGATGGAAATAAATACGAGACACAGACGGAGCGCCGCAAACTTGCACTATCTGTCGCGTCAACGCATCTCCGCCGACCCAAAGTACGAAGCGACAACTAAGCCATCTATCTACTCTAAATTAGTTGGTTAATTTATCATTATCTCTGTTGGTTATTGACACAAACGTATGCCACAAAAGAAATGTAAACTAACATTCCACGTGCGCGGACCGCCGGAGAAACGTTGACGCGTCGTCGCGCACGCAAAGGGTTGCATAGAGATCAAAGTTGTGTGGTGGTTCCTTAAGCTTGTACCATTTTCTGTGCGGAGATTCAACATGAAAAACGGAAGAGACTGTTGCGAAAATTACACAAATTTTCACTAACTGGCACTGACAGTGATGCCATTCGGTGATGTGCAGATTACCAATATATACTGTCCTTCGGACAGATGCGACACTGAACCTAGAACCTTCAATCCATAAAGAACGAGTGACGTCAGGGGGGCCAAGACAAACAACCAATCACGGCCTGTAAACAACTGGCCAATTCTAAAGACATTTATGACAGCAGCATGTGATTGGTTCGTTTGTCCATGTGATTGGTTCGTTTGTCTTGTCCTCCCAAGATGGCCGACTTCTATAACTGCAGCGTTCCGTAAAGGAGCTGTCAGCGGCGTGGTGATGTGAATGTGATGTTTTATTTCTTCTTGAATAAAATACCTACTCCGATCTAGAGGATACTAAACAAATGAAAGTCGTGATTCCATGTTTAAATTTGTTCAATTATTTTCAGAACCGTGGAGTCTGATGTAAAAAGAGATCGAAAAATTCGAGTCTACATTCAAAATTGGAATCTGTATAAATTGACTGTCCCTTGTTTATGCATTTGCAACAACCTCACCCTTGTTCTCCACACGTCTCACACCCGCACAGAGAACGGTCCGAGCGGCGCGCGCATCGCTCACGCATCGGAGCACGGCATGGCGGGGTTCTTGGGCGTGTAGACGGAGGCGTTGGGGTCGAGCTGGGAGTTGGCTTGCGAGTTGGACTGCGCGTCGGGCGAGCGGCGCAGGCGCAGCAGAGACACGCCCGACTGGCTCGCGGGCGCCGCGAAGCTGTCCGGCGGCATGACGGCGAGCATCTGCGCTATTTTGCCCTTCAGCTCGTCAATCTCCTTGTCCTGTGTCGATATCAGTCCTGCGAAGGATAAAACGATCACTGTTACAGCGGGTCATCACTATTACATGCCCAATTAGGTCCCATGCCAGCAACATTCCCTAATGAGCACCAACTGGATGGAAAATATGGACCATTTTTAATTGTCCACCTAATAGGGAAAAGAGACCTACAGCTTTACATGGATTCCAAACAGAGGACTAGTTTGCAGCCGTAATGAAATGCACTTTACAAACTCAGAAAGGTCTTTTAGTATTCTTAAATAGGTTGTTTAAGTCAGTGTCCAAACAGTTTTTAAATTGATTAACATTATTTGCGTTGATTATGACCTCGGGGAGTTTGTTCCAGTCCTCTGTAAAGTGCTTGCGTACATTAATCTTGCGCTCTGTTGTGTCCAGTTTCAAGCTGTGACCACGTAGTTGAGGGTTTTTGTTAAGACTGAACAGCTCTAGCATGGCTTGGCAGTTGTAGTTGCCTGTTAGCATTCTGTACACCTCGATTAGGTCACCTCGTCTTCGTCTTTGTTCTAGAGACGGTAATTTAAGGATCTTGAGTCGGTCTTCGTAGGAAATGTTTTTCAATTAATGTGGGATTTTTGTAAATTTGTTTTCTACCTTTTCAAGAAATCAACGTCCTTCGCGAAGTATGGTTGCCAAACTTTGAAAGCGCATTCTAGTAGGGGTCGCAACACTTGTAAATTTTTAGCATGACTTCAGGGGTACGGTAGAGAAAGGATTTTCTGATGACGTACATTCAAGAGTTGTCCCTTTTTTTACTATCTTCGTGATGTGGTGTTTCCACTTCAAGTCATGGTTCACCAGGACCCCCAAGTTTCTTTGTTGATACAAATAAAAGAAATTCAATGTATAGTTCACCTTCGCGTATCTGCAGCTGGCGCTTGGCCTCGCCCAGCGCCGAGAACAGGTCGAGCTTGATGCGCGTCTCGGCGGAGAGCGAGCGCTCGAGGTGCGACGCGCGCTCCTTGAGCACGGCGAGCGCGGACGCGAGCTGCTGCCGCTGGTGGCTCGCGTCCTCCGCGCCCGCCGCGCCCTCCGCGCCGGCCGCCTCGCGCCACCGGCACTCCAGCGCCGACGCCTGCGGGCCCAGAGCGGGGGGGGGGGGGACTCTTTAAGGTTGGCCCGTAAGCATCAGAAAATTCCACTCCCCATATAAACGTAGTTCACAAATCATTTGAAAAGTACTCTTCTAATTTAGTATCAATATCAAGGAACAAATATCTGTGGCTGCATGTTTTTGTTTTTTTTCCGTATAAGGATCCTTGGTCAAACCATAGAGAAAACAAAATCTGTATGAAATTTTTCTTTTTGCTTTAATTTGATTTTTGGTTAAGATTTAAAAAAAAAAAAAACAAAAACGTGCAGATATTCGTTACAGAATACTAGATATTGAATATCAATTTAACAGTTTTAAAGTTATTAGTAAACTACGTTTGTATTGGGAGCATAGCTTACGGGCCGTTCTTAAGGGGGTGATAACAGCCGATTGCATTCAGGGGGGGGGGGGTTACCGGCGTAAGATGTGAGAAAATATGCGAGGGAATTTGATTAATTCTGAACCAATCAGAAGGGGACAGCTATAATTTAAAGATAAATCTCTAACTAAAAGTCTCGGGTGCTTTGTATTCTCATTTTAGACAAATATCCACAAAGTTTCATAAAAAAGTTTGAAGGCAAAATTTTAGCGTCAGCTATTTAGCGATATAGGTTGTAAATATAGCTAGAGCATTAATGCATCTTTCACCTTTATGAAATTTAAAAAATATTTATTTTTAAAATTAATTAAATATGGCTCCACTTACCCCCTTATGGAACTGATTGCAATCAGGTGCTATAAGGCCCTTAATATTCAAACCGATGATCAACACTAAGGAATCAACTCACCGAATCGATTTTTTATGGAACCTGACATGAATGGCTAATACCACACAACTACCGTTACGATGTTAGCCAAACACACCAAATTCCCGAAGCAATTCGGTTCAATGCTAGGACCTTACCTTTATGAACACGGCTATATTGAACTGAATGGAAAACACGAACAATTTTTCAATGCCTCTTCAACCATAATTTCGTCCAACGTGGTGGTACCAACTCGGGCGGACTTAACCCTACAAACTATTCAGGGAAGGGTACGGACAGTTTTACATGGCCTCCGAACCATGGAACAGCTCGCATTCGCAACGAAATGCTCTTATCCAACTTAGAAAGGGAAGTGGTGCAAGATCGGCGTGAGGATTTGGTTTCTGCGCAGCTGCTGGCGCTTGGAGGCGAGTAGGTCACGATCCGTTCCGTGTAGTATAGCATTCTACAACAATCTTGTAAGTATATTAATTATTAGTCTTGAGGAAGTTATAAGAGCATTTTTCTAGTTGTGAACTCTACCACCTAGTAATATATAGTTGATACTTACTGATATGTTTCAATATTTACTCACTAAATATATACAAATCACAACCTAAAACTGCCTGACATTAATATTGAAATAACAGCCATTTGCACAACAGTTCGATTCATGTCAGGCCGAGACTTTACCTCAAGCATTCAACTTGTGTTCACTTCACTTACAAACTAGTTCACATTGGTTGATCACAAAGAACATTATCAAGAGCAAACTCCTGAATACCATAATGACATCTTATTCTAAATAAATAGGTATATATAATCTAAGTTATTCGGGTGCAAAGAGCCATCGTCACGGAATGTCATGCATGAATCGTCGACGATACACCAAGGAGGACGCACCTGCTGCGCGGCGGCGGCGAGCTCCCGCTGTAGCTGCGAGTTGCGGTCGCGCGCGCGCTGCAGCTCGCGCCGCAGCGCCGCCGCCTCCGCGTCCGCCGCCGCGCGCCGCGACCGGCACCACTCGCCGCCGCAGTCGCCCGTCCTGTCGCACCGGGCACAGTTCAAATCCGCTCGCATCCGGAACAGTTCTATCTAACTTTAGGCTGGCCTTCCCGCTCAACTCCCCATACAGACGTGGAAAGGAGATCATGCGCATATTTCTTGTCGGAGATCCAAAATTATACTCAAAACTGCTTTTATTTTAATCAATAATTACTCAACGAAAAAGTAAAAACATCTTAAAAATGTTTGTCATCAGACCTAGCTTGTTTCATGAAGATTTACAATTGATTTGGTTTTCGTTTGATTTTTACTACAGCGGTCGTGATTTACTTTTAGCTATAAGACGTTTTGTAATTGAAATTTTCGTAAAACTTACAAAACCAAACGCTATCCGCATTGTCTGCTTTGTGGACATGTTGCATCCTCCTCATCATGGAGCCTGTATTTTTCTTTGAAACAAAGAAGGTCCCAGAGCGTAATAGCACGGTTTTGTTCCGTGCCCATGAATGAGTTAGTCCTGTCGGTAAGGGCAACCTTAAGGAGGTGTGTGCGTTAAAGTACATGGCGCCACAGTTGTTCGTAGTTATTTCTGTTATAGTACGCCTGTTAAAGGGAGCGATCGTACCATATGGTTGAAGGGATCTTTCATTGTACCTTCAGACAATTTATCATCTCTGCCTATCCCTGGGGTAAACAGTGTGATGTAACATCACATCATGCTAACGTTATGCAGGACATTCTCCATGGAGATCATAGTACACAGAAAGTGATGCCTAGTTAGAGTTGGAGTCTCTATGTACTCCAGGAACTTTAGCCTTAAATCAGCACTTAGAAAAACATTAAATCCGAAATGTTTTTTTTTTCTCATAAACGTAGTATTTCATGTGGACATGTGTACATTAAGTTTGCAACATTTTGGGGGGTCCGGAAGATAGAAATAAAATATGAAATATGTTTAAAAAATGATATCTCCTAAACAAATATTTAGAAATGTTATTTAAAAATGTTATATGTTAGCTAATTTTAGGTGTAATATTACTGTGAATTTGCAACAATTTCTTATTTACGGAACTGTGTAAATTATTTTTTTTGTACTTTTAATATCTGTAATATTTAATATCTGCAAAGCATATAATGAAAATTCTATTTTATTTTCTGAAATTGGAAACTGACCGCAAACTCTATATTCTGTGAAATTTGTAAAATGTTGCAAATATTAGAAGCACACTTTTTTTTCATTTATAATGTTTACATTCACACAAAAGCTAAACAAAAAATTCGAAATACGTATAAAATCTTTCGTTGTATAGTTTCTAAAGAATTTAATTTGCTTTTACATATTCTAGAAAGAAATATAGCAATAGCAAGTTAGGTTCGCGGCATAGATTTTTTTTAGTAAAAACATTTCCGTAATTACAAAATTGTTGCAAATTCACAGTTACATTACGCCTTAAAAGACTGAGCCCCGGTTGCACGAAGAGACGGCCGAGTTAATCAATGTTCAAACGCGTCACTTTTAGTGATCCGCATAGAGTTCCTTCCATACTGTCCACACAAAGTGACGTGTTTGATCATACTTTGACGTTGATTTTGATTTTTTGTCCTTTCGTGCACTCGGCCCTTAACTTATAAATTTTTTTAATACCGTTTCTAAATATTTGTTTAGGAGATATATATTTTTTAATACATTTAAATTTTTTTTTTCTATCTTCCGGGCCCCGCTAAATGTTGCAAACTTAATGTAAGCATATGAACATGAAATTATATATTTCTGAGAAAAAAAAATTCATTTCGGATTTCATGTGCTTCTCAAACCGTATCTACCCCGGTCTAATGTGAAAATGTCCAACACCATATAAATTTTGACTAGATATTCTGTGGTTTTACTTCTTCAAGCTGTCAAAGTCAAACTCGGACTTCTGATTTGTATTAAAACGCAAAGTTGGTGTAAACGGCAACTTCAACGTATTTACAGTGACGGTAAGTAAGCTGTCAAATCATACTCTCACTCGCAAATGTTGGTTCGCTTAACTTTCTTCGCACTTCAATTTCTCCATACATTTGAAAACCCCAGTCGATCAGTTCGGCGTAAACGCCAATTTAGGTGACAACTGGGACTAGGTGCTCTGATACCTCAAGTTAAGGCATGATTTCCACATGTAAACAAATCGTGAATATCGCTCACTTGGCCTGATTCTGCCTCTGCTGCTGCTGGCGGTGCGCGGCCTGCAGCTGCCGCTCGGCGCTGCTGCGCCGCTGCCGCTCCTCGCCGAGCCGCCGCTCCAGCGCCGCGCGCTCGCCCGTGCGCCACCCCGTCAGCGACGTCACCCTGCCGACACGGACCCAGCCGTACAGTCATCAGTTGCATCGACTTGCCGTCGGCGGGGCATGGCCCGCGGCCGCTACTTGGCACACTACACGACTAACACTTTACCTGTGTGCCAGCATATTGCCATCGTCAACAAAATGCGAATACCAACCTCGTTGCAGCAACATAAAAAATTCGACATAACAGTGGTTATTGTTGCAATCAAGAAGAATTGTACAAGCATTCAATCATCAAGGATTAAGACAGTAGCTGCAGTGCCATTCAGTGCTCAGTGATCCAACATTCAAGCAAGGGTCGACCCTGGACCTGTGCACAAGGTTTTGTCAAGGAAAACCAATATCAAGAAGCCGAAAGGAGAACCAGCACCTGGATTATTTGGAGGTACCGTTTAAAAGAAAATGTATACAGTCCACTCCCTATTCTAAACCTCCAAAGGAAACATTTTGGTATGCACATGGGAATACAGCAGGTGGCGAAATTGGAAAACGCAATAACCACGAATGGTATGTTTTGCTGGTTAGCAGTATATTCGTAAGGTACTTCTTTTTAGATGACTCCTTCTTCAATTAATGTATCCTTGCTTCACGATCGATTATACATACATACATATTACATTCCTTGGAATAAGGGATGTACCTGCTTAGTACGAAAAAGGTGCATAAAAGAAGGCCAGTGCTAGCATTAGAACACGCTGCCTGCCTGACTGACTCACTTGGCCTGCAGCTCTGTGCGGCTTGTTTGGGCGCACAGTAGGGCCAGAAGAACTGGGAGAAAATTGGAGAGGCGTACGTCTAGCAGTGCACGCAAACACGCTGACTGACTCACTTTGCCTACGACGCTGTGTGCGCTTGTTTGGGCGCACAGTAGGGCCAGGAGAACCGGGAGATAATTGGAGAGGCGCACGTCCAGCAGTGGACGCGAACACGCTGACTGCCTGACTGACTCACTTGGCCTGCAGCTCTGTGTGCGCCTGGCGCAGCTGCGCGTGGTCGTGGCGGCGCGTGCGCTCCGCCGCCTGCGCCGCCGCCAGCGCGCGCCGCAGCTCCGCCTCGCCGGCGCGGCACGTCGCCAGCTCCGCGCGCAGCCGCCGCGCCTCCTCCGAGCGCGAGCGCGCCTCCCGCGAGCGCTCCTTCTACACGCCGACACCAACATTCAGCCCTGTTTACATTTGCTTTGCATTTGAGGATTTTAAATCTTACTTAAAGCATTACACTAGTTTACAAAATTTAAATTTTTGTCTGTTGCCGCGAATTTCATAGTGGTTGTTGTATGCTTATGATGTGTACCTTAAAAATGTTTGTGCAGCTCAAGTTATTTTATTGTTGATTTTCATCATTAGTGTTTTGATAATGTCAGGGAATCCTAGTGTGGGGGTTATGAATCAAACTGTATGTGAAATGCATTTTTGGTAAAATAAAGAATTATTATTATTAAAAATGACGATGGCTTTTTACACCTGAATAATTTAGATCATAATTCCTATTAATTTAGAATAAGATGTCATTATAGTAGTCAAGAGTTTGCTCCTCACCAATGTATATAATGTTCTTATAATAATGTTCTTTGTGAGCAGTAGTAATCAATCAATCACTGTAAACTAGTTTGTAAGTATCACTGGAAAAAAAAAGAAAAAAATAATAATACAATGACCAACCTGACGAAGTTTCTTGTCGGCTCTTCTTCGCCAGAAGTAATCGAACCGACAGGAAAAAAAAAATGACGAATCCGAGTGTGTAATATACATATAATGGAGGAAATAAAGAAACTGAAACTGAAACTGAAAAAAAAAAATGTGTGTCTAAATTTTCTGCAATATGAGTACTTCAAGAAAAAGTTGTGTAAATGATCTAAATCATTTTTGCTACATATGTCGAGAATATACACTCCATAATTGTAGAATATCTGTATCAGAGTTCATTAAAAATACCTATTTTCTGTATTTTGGGATATTCATGGATAAAAATGAGAAGTCTTGGGTACCTGCAGCGGGAGCACAAATAATTTTATCCAGCCGACAAACTTACGTACATAGGCTTTATCTTGTGTGCGGGACACTTGTCGCCAACCGGTAGCATAAACAATGTTATGTCGAATGAGATTGTCAAAATAAACCCACACCATAGACAAATCTCTACAAAGAATAAATTTTGTCCATTTGTGGAAGCACAAATAAATTTAATCCTACTAATTTGACGTTTATTGAAGATAATTTTGTCACCACCACAGGGAGAATGTGTTAAATTCTGGAAGGAGGTGTTTGTTCGTGTTACGAATATGTGCGTATGTTGTGGAGATGGCACAGGCGTTTGTTAAAGTTTTCATGGTTCAAAGACAGGGACAAGCGGCAATGAGAGCGAAAGATGGATGGGTTTGTTTGGGCAAAAACGGTCCCATTCCGTCCTGTACTTTCCCTTATAGGAAGGAATCAGGCGGAACGGCATAGAGCAACGCTCCAGCCTGAACGGGAAAACGAAAAAAGTGCAGAGATGAACGTCACATTGACATTAGACAAACTACAATCCTTCTAATCTCACAAGGCAAATGCGCTAAACCAAGCAATTTTTGTCTAAATTCATTAAAATGTACTTGATTGTCAATCTATAGGAAATTCAATTAGAAATAACTTAGTTGTAGGCGATTTGTAGGAATTTAAATTGTGTTCGCCGCTATTTTGTAAAACGGTATTTCTTGCTCCTTGCACTGAATATCACGGAGCAGTCTGAGCGAACACAGCCAGGGTCGGGAGGTTTTCAGTGACAGTTGTTGTGGACAAAACAGTGGGTGTTGCCACCCTGTATCGAGGTAACACTCGACCTTGATAAATTAATCGAGCTCCCCATTTGTAATATCACAGTTGATAAAAACCCTGGACAAAAGTTTTTATCCCTCTAGCTTGACAAGTGTCCACTTTCATTTGTGCTCCCGCTGCTGATTGTGTTTGTAAATCGTGAGAGATTTGAATCTTTTATTGATTTGGAATTGATTTAATCTTATATTAAGATTTGAATATTCTTTGAATTTATGTATTTTTTTTTTTTGTTCATAAAGTATCTGAAACTCAAAAACTAGAGCTGATCAATCATATATTTGAACTAAGCATGCCATGTGTAGTTAACAACAACAAAAAATTTACCGGCAACAGATACATTGTAAACTAGTATTATTTTTCAATTTACATTGCTTTTTGTCCAGTCTTAAATGTTTATAAACCGGCCAAGTGCGAGTCGGACTCGCACACAAAGGGTTCCGTACCATCGTACAAGATTTAACACAAAAAAAAACACGTTTTTTGTATGGGACCCCCCTTTAATTTTAATTATTTTTTTATTTTACCTATTTGTTGTTACAGCGGCAAAATAAATACACAATCTGTGAAAATTTCAGCTGCCTACCTGTTACGGTTCATGAGATACAGCCCTGTGACGGACGGACGGACGGACAGCGGAGGCTTAGTAATAGGGTTCCGTTCTCACCCTTTGGGTACGGAACCCTAAAAATGGAATCAACATCGTAGGCGGTTGTAATTTTTTACCCAGCTATGAAATTCAAGCTGGGATAACAAATAAGAAGATATTATTAGATATCGAAACAAACGTATTAGGGTGCATAATTTGATTGTGAGATGCAGGGCAGTTGGGAGCATCAAACAATTTTTACAAGCATTGGAAAATGTGGATCTGTATAAAACAAGGATACATATAAAAATCATTTGCCACAAAGCCGTGGCCAATTAGCAGTTAAAAATATAGTTAAAACGTATGGAAAAAAATTACAAACCTGTTCTCTTTCCCGCTCTCTATCTCTCTCCTTCTCCTTATTCGACACTTCCTTAGTGATGGCTAATTCTTTCTCTTTCGTATTATGCTCTTTACCTATGAACGAAAAAAACTGTGAAATAATTCAGTAAATTAAGGTGGGCCTTCCAGCCCAACTCTCCATACAAACGTAGAAAGAAAGATTATTTCTTGTCAAAGTCCAAAATTATACTCAAAACAGCTTTATTTGATCGAAATAGATGCTTGATGACCAATACCATTGTAAAATTGTGTTCGGTTTCTATGTTATAAGGTTCGAAAGTTTGAGTTTTTTGAGAGTTTTATACAATAATTTTGAATGTGGATTATTAAATGATAAAACAAAAAATTTAAAAAATCTTAGTCATCAAGCCAAGCCTGTTCCATGGTTACTCAAAATCAATTTAGTTTTTGGTTGATTTTTTACTATAGCGTTCGTTATTTACTTTACAGAGTGCAATAGAACAAGTTTGTGTCATGCCCGCAAACGAGTTAGTCCCAAAGGGCCGCCATAAGGCTGAGATAAATAGTCGTAACAAAAACTAAGGCTAACGAAAAGTAGTACTTTGTGACGTCACTTTGACACATTTTGTATGGACGAAATCTCAATGTAATGCAAATTGACGTCACAAAGTACTACTTTTCGTTAGTCTTAGTTTCTGTTGCGACTATTTATCTCAGCCTAAGATAATTATGTCATATAACCATTTTTTTTTTATGCGACCTGACATGGATGGCTAATACCACACAACTACCGTTATGATATTAGCCCAATACACCTCCTTCCCGAAGGAATTTGGTGCCATGCCAGGACCTTCCCTTTATGAGCACGGCTACATTAAACTGGATGGAAAACACGGACAATTTTTCATTGCCGCTTCGACCATCATTTCATCCAATGCGATGGTACCAACCCGGGCGGGCATAAACCCTACTACCTAGTAGGGGAAGGGGACCTACAGTTTTACATGGATTCCGAACCATGGAGCAGCTCGCATTCGTAACGAAATGCACTTGTCGAACTCGGAAAGAGAAAGACAGTGGTGCATGTCGGTATTGAACCCAGGTCTCTGGTACGCTAGGCCAGTCCCCGCGCCACTAGGCTACGAGCCGCTCATGATTGAAACCCATCAGATGAAAACTTAATTGAATGACTAATGTAGACTCACTTTGTTCACAACTCTTGTGATTCTCTGTGACCTCCTTTTCTTTGTTCTCTTTGTCCTTATTTCTATTTTTCTTTTTCTCTTCCTTTTGAAGGTTCACTTCCTTCTCCTTCTTCTCCGACTTGGAGGAAGACTTTGAATTACCTAGAATTAACAAGTGTTGCATTACTTTAATGTACAGTACGAGCATAGCACACAGGCTTTCGTTACGACACAATGAAATATATTTTAAAACAGATGTTGAGCTATGTGAATAAGGGCCAACAGTGAAAAACCCTGGTATTTATCTCGTCTAGTTTATGAGACATTAAATTTAAAATTTCATTGATTTGCCAAAATAATCGTAACCTTAAGCCGGCGCAAAGTAGGTGAGGTGGCGTGCCGGCTGTTTGTGATAAGACTAGATTTCAATAGATTTTTTTCAAAATGATGCGTCTGGGCGTGAATCCAAAAATGAACTCTTGGTTAATTTTTTTTTTTCATTGTGTTAACAACTTATTTAGCAAGACACCTCGTTAGAAGAAAAATAAATACCCTTGGCTTTGTCGTGTGGCGCGTGATCGTGCGGCTCTTCCGTCCGCTCGTCGGACGTGCTGCCTCCTCCGCCGCCCGCGCCCGACGCGACGCCGTTCGACACGCTGTGCTGGCTCCACTTCGTCTCCTGTCACATAGATGTATACATATAAATGAGGGGTAGGCAGAGATGATAGAACACCATACTGTACGATCACAGAATAGTTTTTTCGCTTCTTTCGTCATGCAAGAAAGGGCAAACTGAGCTATATATGGTTCAATCAAATGGTGGAATTCTGTTCTATCAATGCTATGATAGTATGATCGCTATCAACTTATGTTACCATAGAAAACACACCATACAACAGAACATGCAAAGGTGGATTTACTGTCTCAGGTTATTTGTAACAACAAGGTATCAATAGGGTATCATAGATAAATTTTACACCTTAGGGTATATGAAGGAAAACCACACTTAATTACTATTAATAATGAAATAAACGACCATATAAAAGAAAAATTAAACAAAACGTAATTTCTATTAACTTAACTAATCATATCATGAGCAATTTAATGTACAGAGCATGGTTCATTCTTATTAGCCGCCCGGGCAGGACATTTCCACCCAATCAACGATAATAAATGTGGGTTGTCAAAAGTACTCGAGGAAATGTCTTCGTATATATTTTGTATATGCAAAATATAGTGCCACATAGCTTTTTTTGCACGTGGCCAAAATCTAAACTAAACGGTCGCCATCTTGAATGTTCATCTTTGCAGCTACGGGGATGTGATGCCATTATAACAATGCAAGTTAACCCACTGCTTATTAATTTTAGTCTAAGGTATTTTTTGTTATGTAATTATAAGGTTGTGAAGATATGTTTGTGGTTTAGGTTAGCAATACATACACACATACATACCTTCACGCCGTATTCCCGGAAATAGTAGTAGTAATGGTTTGATGCCATAACGAAATAAAAAAATACTGTATAAAGTCTAATCTAAATTGGATGGCAAAAAATATCGTTTGACAGAGTTATAACCTCTGGGATTATCCGGGACCACTACTACTACTACCCTTCCAGGAAAACACAAACTATGTTCCGGGAAAACACATCCCACAAGCTATGTGGAACTGTAAACACGTATTTTCTAAATTTTCATTATTTTCGCCATCTTTTTCTCTTGATGTCCCTTGACTATCCACAAGCTTGCAATTTTTCAATCCCAATCCAATCAGAAAGCTACATTTTAGTTCCAGAATCTAACACTACATGGCGCTGCTATCCGCTGCACATCCAATCATAGTCTTGTATTCGAAATGAGTGAAATGGCGCCAATTTCCAATAGCAGTCATAAAAACAAAACACGAAATATTACAATCGTACATAAATAACGTTAAAACCAATGCCCTCACCTTTTCCTTACTGCTATGGTTGTGGTTGGTGGGCGGCTTGTCTTCGTGCACGCACGAGCCGTTCTCGCTGCGCTTGTTCTCCTTTTTACTGCGCGCGGGCGCGGCGGGCGGCGCGGCGGGCGGCGCGGCGGGCGCGGGCGGCGCGGCGCACGGCGGACCCGCGACCGGCGCGTGCGCGCTGCCGTTCATCGCCTTCTCGCCAGCCCGCTCCGGCGTGCCGTTCGGCACCGTCGTCTTCTCCTCTTTCGGCGGCTGGAAGCAAATTGATATGAACATAGGGAAAAGATAATAAGCACATTTCTTGTCGATGATCCAAAACAATATTGAATAGCTTCCGATATCACACTGCGCCGTAGAACGAGTCCAAAAAGAAAACCATTAGTATTGTGCGTAAGCTTTTGTAAAATCAAACTGGCGTTTTCTAGAAAATCAAATCACATCTCCCTCAAACATTCATTACCATCCTTGTGTCACCTCTCATGCCATATACCCAAGGAAAAGACCATTCCACGATAATACTACTGGTGTGCCCCAGGAATCTTTTCTCGGGCCCGTTCTGTACATGCAATGGTCATCTTTGTTAATGGCACCCAATCCTAATTCCATAATGGCGTCAAATATTGCGAATCCCAGAAGGCACAAATAATATGTACAGTTTATATTAACACTCAGAGTGACTACCTCCCGGTGAGAATTGGAGAGGACATGAGCTATCCCACATAGAGAATTTGAGGAATCTTTGTTACAGAAACCTCTAGTGCAGGGTTTCTTAACGTTTTTGGAGTCATGGACCCCTTGCCGGATTTCAAAATGATTACAGAGCCCTTCTGATCTCCAGATTTTCCATTTGGAAAAAACAACTTTATATTTATTACCACAGAAAAAGTCAAGATACGTAATTTTTTTGCATCGATCACGTGCAGTATTATAGTCATCATATCAAACTTGGACCCTCAGCACTCATGCCACGGACCCCCAGCACTAATGGGGACCCCGAAGGGGTCCATGGTCCCCAGTTTAAGAAACCCTGCTGTGGTGACTTCTTGGCAAGATCGAACTTACTTAAATACTTACTTAACTATCTATATTACTTAACTAACTACTTACTTAAACTATTATCGAATAGGCTTGCAGCCTTGTTCTACATAATGGGGCAGTGCCAGCAAAGTAAATCTTAGTAGAAAGTGGTGCCCCACGTACGATTCGATGCAGAATAGAAGATGGTTTGGTAGTAGATAGTATGGTAGTTCCCCGCATATCGCAGCCGCCGCATAACCTGCGTACCATTCTACGAAGAGTATACATGGAGGGGCGGAGCGGGCACCTGTTCGCTGGCGGGCTCCGGCAGCGCCTGCCGCAGCAGCTGGTAGTAGAACTCGTTCTCAGCCTGCACCTCGCGCTGCCGCCGCAGCCGCATGCGGTGCCCCACGTACGACTTCACGCCGAATCCCAGCGTCACCACCGGATAACTAGAATGCACGTGAAGATTTGATCCTGAGGCCAATTTTATAGAATGTAAACTTCTCTTAGTATGTTAAAATGCTTTCGATAAGTTGAAATCAGATTTATTTTTATTTAATAATTATTATGTCAAAAACTGTCGTTGAAAACTGAAATAAACTGCTGGAAGAAGTAATGAGTGCTACCGGGAAAAGTTTGATACACCATTTAGATAATCATTTAAAAATACAGTTAATAATATGCATATAAAATGAAAACTTAAGAGGATAATGAGGTGATCAAGTTGCATATAATGGCTCGTGCCTTTTTCCTCAATCAAATTAAGATATATCTTTCTGATATTTTGCAAGTTAAATAAATCAACTGAGCGCTATGTCTGTACGTTTTTTTTATACATTAACTTGTATCTCTGACATAAGCCTCTAAAAATGTGTGTACAGATACAAAAAGGCATACATCATGGATACAAGTCAAGTTAAAGTAAAGTGAAAATGCTTACGATAATTAAGCATCAAGTTATCTTACCATAGTGCTATAGATAATATTTTCTAAAAAGCCAAAGAAAAAAATGTAACTAGTCGAAACTTTAAAATAAATATAATGATTAGTTTACCCGACGCAGTGTGCAGCGAAGGGTCGACAGAGGTCCAGGCCGGCGCCGCCGAGCCCGCCGCCGCCGCGCTCTCGCACGCCGCGCAACGCGGCCTCCACGTACACCACGGCGCAGCACAGCAACAGCGTTGGCAGGCAGACGCCCCTGTCTGGGCAACAAACTGCTACCGTCAATCGCTGCTACCGTTAACAAAAGTGTCAGAGTATCATGATGGTGGGTGTGGTATAGCAACAGCGTCGGCAGGCAGACGCCCCTCTCTGGGCAACAAACTGCTACCGTCAACCGCTGCTACCGTTAACAAAAGCGTCAGAGTATCATGACGGTGGGTGTGGTATAGCAACAGCGTCGGCAGGCAGACGCCCCTGTCTGGGCAACAAACTGCTACCGTCAACCGCTGCTACCGTTAACAAAAGCGTCAGAGTATCATGACGGTGGGTGTGGTATAGCAACAGCGTCGGCAGGCAGACGCCCCTGTCTGGGCAACAAACTGCTACCGTCAACCGCTGCTACCGTTAACAAAAGCTTCACGAGTATCATGACTGTGGGTGTGGTATTAGCAATCCATATCCAGTTACATCTCAACCAAAGCGTCAAAAGTTCATGTTCAGTTGCATCTTAAGGCTGTTCCAACCCACAAAGGTTTATGTACTCAGAACGCAAAAAGTATTGCACTTTGAGCAACGAATAAATTACAAATGTTAAAAGTAGCCATACTTACTATTTCAGGTTTACATTTTCACAACCCTGGCGGGCTTTACCATACCACCTAGCCTAGTAAAACAGGGACTTGCTTTGTATACGGAAGGTCTGGGTTTAAATCCTCGCCCCATTTTCCACTTTCTTTCTCTTTCTGAGTTAGATAGGTGCATCACATCACGAATGTGAGCTAGTTTATGGTTCGGAATCCAATTAGGATACTAGGTGTTACCAGGTGCAGGTTGTAAGCCCGCCCAGGTGCGTACTATCGCATTGGATGAAAAGATGGTTGAACTTGGCATCACACTAAATCGCCAGATGTGCGACCAGTGGAGTAAATTACGTATTACTTGAGAACCAATTACTCGATTTAGATGCGGATTGTATCTACGTCTAGGCTGATTCTACTCAAAACTTATAGGCTACATAATATAAAGCTTCATTACTAGAGGGGTGAGTAGTGAGTGTTAAATTCTTATAACTTGCAAACCAATTACCCGATTTGTATGCGTATTTTATCAACGTATAGCATCTCTGGGAGCAGTTAGGTTTGGGATGGGTTACCGTTTTCCATGCTGAGGCTGGCTGTGGGTCGGAGCCCACGCAAAACTTACCTACGTTACACGTTACTTACTTACTGAGTAGCCGTGATGGCAAATGTGCACTTTCCAGGCTCAGTAGTATGTGATGCAGACGGTCGCCCAGAACAACTAAAGAAACCAAAAAGGCCTACTAATGTTGATTGGAAGAGGGCGACCAAAATATTTAGACCCTGCCAGGTCAAATGGGCACTGAATACATTTCAGCCCTATAAATCTGCCAGGTAGGATGGCATATTCCCTGCCCTGTTACAGCAGTGCCAAGATATCATCCTACCTATTCTGGTAAAAATATTCAGGGCAAGTCTTGCCTGGGTACACATACCGGAACAATGGACTAAGGTCAGAGTAACCTACATTCCGAAGGCGGGAAAAAAGGACCAGTCCCAGCCTAAATCCTACAGACCAATAAGTCTTACTTAATTCCTAATTAAAACGATGGAAAAAGTAATCAATTTGCATGTGAAAGAAGAAATACTACAAAAAAGTCCTTTGCATGTAAAACAACACGCTTATCAGACAGAAAAACTGAAACTGCATTGCTGGAAATAGTGGAGAAGCTTGAAAGAGCACAAGGAGATAGCTCTATGCACCTTCTTAGACATTGAGGGAGCTTTTGACAACACCTCAACGGATGTTATAGTAAAAAGCATGACAACAAAAGGATTCGACTCAACAACAGGGAACTGGATAGAGTCAATGCTGTCAAACAGAGTAGTCAAAACAACACTCTTGGACGAAACATTAGAGGTCAAAACCACTAGAGGTTGCCCACAGGGAGGAGTATTATCGCCCTTGCTATGGTCTATAGTGGTAGACAATCTAATCACGGAACTAAATAAAGCTCAACTCGACACTCAAGGATATGCGGACGATGTAGTGATTATCATCAGGGGTAAATGCCAGAGTACCATTTCAGGGCTGATGCAGAAAGCTCTAAAAATAACAGAAAATTGGTGCAAAATAAACAGACTATCTGTAAACGCCAGTTAAACTACAATAGTGCCTTTTACTTTAAAGAGAAAGCTGGAAAAACTTAGAATGCCCACTCTTTTCGGTACAACTATAATATTTTCTAAGGAAGTCAAATATTTGCGTATCATACTGGACCAAAGACTAACCTGGAACCGACACTTGGAACATATAACACAAAAAGCTAAGATAGCTTTAGGAATGTGTTGTCGTCTTGCGGGAAAAAAATGGGGGATAAAGCCAAAAATCTCAATGTGGTTATATACCGCCGTTGTAAGACACATGATAACATACGGAGCAGTGGTATGGCAGGGTAAAACCTCGCAAACGATGTGCATTAATACACTGAACAGTCTACAAAGACTACCTTGTGTTATTGCAACCGGAGCCATCTCTTCCACTCCTACTGCAGCAATAGAATCCATGCTGAACATCACACCACTACATATCCAAGTTCAAAAAGAAGCACGGGCAAGCATGTTCAGGCTCACGGTGCACGGAAGAAGAAACTGGCTTTCACAGGGACTCATATCCCTACAAAACCAAATCTGCAATAACCCCATATTGGGTATGACAACAGACATCATGAAGACCGAATACAATTTCAAAAGGAATTATTCGGTACAAATTCCTGAACGAAGTGAATTGACATCGAAGACAACCAAATTCAGGAACGGAGACCTAGTGCGGTACACAGACGGCTCTAAATGTGGCGAAAAAATATTTACATATATAGATTGCGTACACGAAAACCTACTACGATCCTACAAAAACCAACACATCTTCATCGTCTCAGATAGTCAGGCAGCCTTGAAGGCACTACTATCTGCAGAGATTAAATCTAAGCTCACCCTTAACTGCATCCAAACGCTGAATGTGCTAGGGGAAATGAATGACGTAACCCTAAGATGGGTACCAGGTCACTCAGGAATCGACGGCAACGAAAATGCCGATGAACTGGCGAAAGAAGGAGCTAATAAACCCCAGATGGGACCTGAACCATGCTGTGGGATTGCCAAAAGCACTGCACTCGGAACATTACATGACTGGGCTCAAAACCAAAGCCTGTGCCAGTGGAAAAGCAAGCCAGGACTAAAGCACGCCTTTATAATGGAATTTTCCCAGAAAAGAGCATTCGAGCTAACCAACCTAAGCGAAATCAACTCAGAGTAATGACCAGAGCTCTAACAGGTCACTGTAACCTTAACAAACACCTGCACAGGATGAGGTTGACAGATTCAGATTTATGCAGGTACTGCCTTGAACAAGAGGAGACACCGATCCACCTTCTGTGTGACTGTGGACCACTAATTCATAAAAGAAATGCCATCAATGTCATCAGACCTCAAAAAATCCTGCACTTCCTGAAGGAGGCAGGAATTGAGGGTGAACTGTAAGAAGGGAAAAGTCACAATAGATCTGTAAAGGTCACAGTGACAGCGGGCAAAAAAGCCCGCAACCCAACTTCAAATAATAATAATAATAATAATACTTACTGAGTATACAATGTAGCAGTGCAAGTGCAGAAAGGTTCTGCTTGCTTTTTTTCGGCTCAAACAATCTTGATTATATTTGGTAGATTGATACATTGTCCAGGACCAGTTTGACCCTATTTTGGACCAGCCATGTGGGCAACTTTTCATCCATGAAAAAATTTAGCCGACACTAACCCGAGTGGAGCCGGGTACCGCGGCTAGTAATAAATAAAATAATTACAATAAAACTGCAACCTATACAGTATTAGAAGATTCTGGACAACTATGACTAACTATTAATATAGGAGCAAACATATATAAAAGTATACATAATAAAGTGATCTCATCTCTCCTCAGGTGTGCCTTGAATAGATTATGAAACAAACCTAATCGGAATACAATTATTTAGATTTTTGTCCCACATTTGATGTTGTAAACAAAAAGCTACTATGTATCTAAAAGTCAATACATGAGGCAACACTGTTTACATTTTCATATTTTCCACTTGCAAAATGAATACCATTTTTTCAGGCGCAATTCCAACCATTGTTTTAACACCAGCAGCGGGAGCACAAATAATTTTATCTGGCCGACAAACTTACGTACATAGTCTTTATCTTGTGTGCGGGACACTTGTCGCCAACTGATACCATAAACAATGTTATGTCGAGTGAGGTTGTCAAAATAAACCCACACCGTAGACACATCTCGACAAAGAATAAATTTTGTCCATTTGTGGAAGCACATATAAATTTAATCCTACTAATTTGACGTTTGTTGAGGATAATTTTGTCACCACCACCGGGACGGTGTGTTAAATCCTAGAAGGAGGTGTTTGTTCGTGTTACGAATATGTGCGTATGTAGTGGCGATGGCACAGGCGTTTCTTAACGTTTTCATGGTTCAAAGACATGGGAAAAGCGGTAATAAGAGCGAAAGATGGATGGGTTTGTTTGGGCAAAGACGTTTCCATTCCATCCTTTACTTTCCGTTATAGGAAGTAATCAGGCGGAACGGCTTAGAGCAACGCTTCAGCTGAACGGGAAAACGAAAAAAGTGCAGAGATTAACGTCACATTGACATTAGATAAACTACAATCATTTCTAATCTAATAAGGCAAATGCGCTAAACCAAGCAATTTTTATCTCAATTCATTAAAAAAGTACTTAATTGTGCATCCATACGAAATTCAATTCGAAATAACTTATATGTAGGCGATTTGTAGAAAATGGCATTTTGTTCGCCGCTATTCTGTAAAACGCTATTTCTTGCTCTTTGCACTGAATATGATGGAGCAGTCTGCGCGAATACAGCCAGGGTCGGGAGGTTTAAAGTGACAGTTCTTGTGGACAAAACGGTGGGTGTTGCCACTCTCTATCGAGTTAACACTCGATCTCGATAAATTAATCGAGCTCCCCATTTGTGATATCACAGTGGATAAAAATCCTCGACAAAATTTCTTATCCCTCTAGCTCGACAAGTGTCCACTTTCATTTGTGCTCCCGCTGCAGGTGTAGCTATAATTAAGTCCAGACATAACCTTTTGTGAACATAACGTTTAGCAAGAGACATTCAAATCATCGTGCACATTATTTGGATTATTGAGTATCAAGTAATTTCCAAATAATAATTATACAAATTTTCGTTGTCTAACATCAAAAAATTGTTTTTATTATACAACTGGACATGGATGACTAATACCACACTTACTGTCATGAAATTAGCCCAACTGGCCATATCAGAACTCGGTACCATGCCAGGATCTTCCTTATATGGCACGGCTACATTGAACTGGCACATGGACAGTTTTCATTGCCGTTTCGACAATTGTTCATTCAATACGATGGTACCAACCCGGGCAAGATTGGGGGAACGGCAGAACGTATAAAATGCAGATCGTATAAAATTATGTTTTGACGAACCATGCACCAACGTATGATCGTATGATTTTATCCATAGTGCATGAAGAAGTAAAAATGCAAGCATATCATTTAAAAGTCGCAACATATAAATTTTGAGCATATGCATTATGCCTTAGATTCAATCGAAAACTGTTTATTTAACAAAAAAAGAGAACCATGCATATCGTATAATACGAAAAAGTTTCATTCGTTAAACATCCTAAACGTCATACTTTTAAAGTATATACTCGCACGCCAATTTATTTGGTCACAATTCAAGATAACAATATGACTGTAAGGTTAGGTTAGGTTAGGTTAGGTTAGGCTAGGCTAGGTAAGGTTATGATAGGTTAGGTTAGGTTAGGTTAGTTTAGATTAAGTTAAGTTTGTGGCGATAGTTTGTTTTGTAACAAATAAGGTTTCGTAGCAATTTCAGCTTTAAATGTATGCTTTAAAATTAAAAAATGGGCGCTTTATGCAGTGTTCTGTGTAAAACCAGCATGGTTTCCTTTTTGTTGCTATATTTATACGTTTTGACTTTTACAAATGTCCATAACGAAAAGAATTGATTGTATTCTTCATGCACAACATATTAAATTATACATAGTGGATTTTATTCTATATGCATGGTTTTGATGTTTCGACTAAACTACTTTTATATGTTGTGAATGTTATACGTAGTGATTACGACTCGCAGGATTAACCCTAGTAAGTTACAAAGGAGCCTACAGTTTTAAGTGTAATCCAAACCACGAACTACAAATCCCTTAGTCGCCTCACACCACATTCCAGAAGCAACTAGGGGCCATGCCAGGCTCTTCCCTCAATTTGAGCATGAATAAGTAGAACTACAACTAACGTGACCATTTCTATTTTGCCTCAAAACAGGACATCGGCTTATTTGATCCCCTCTCTGCGTTGCTAGGGTACTGGGTGTCAATTCTTGAAATTCCGCACTCAGGCATCCAGAATCTTTCAGTCGATAAAACAACTCGCTGAAAACTGCTTATTTTCGCTGGTGCTATGACATATCTAAAACCAGCGCCATTTCTCTCGTCACTGACAGAACTCGTTACACCGTCATTAAACTCAGCTTAATTCAAAATAGTATGTAGTCAGGCGTGATGGAAACGTTAAAATTTAACTATACATTAAGTAAATCATTGTAAATAATTGGTTTCTATTTAATGTATTCTCAAATGTGAATTGCCACACCATCTTTTTTATGTAACTGGACATGGATGGCTAATACCGAACTGACCGTCAGATATTAGCCTAACACACAACATGGGAACTAGGTGCCATGCCAGGACCTTCCTTATATTGCTCTCTGTACTTTTATTATCCTTGAAGAGGGATCCACTTATCTGATGTTAACAATCTTTCCCTACTATCATTTATTTATGGCAGTGCAGAGTACCAACCTGTATACCACATGTACTGCACCCAGACGTATGTGCTCGCAACGAAGAACACCCACTGCACAGGAATGAAGAAAAAGCAGATCATGTCGGAGGTGAGTGCGATGCAGATGAAGAAGACAGAGAATGCCTGCGAACACACATAACACGTGCGTACAGTGCATAATGCTTATGCTAGCTTACTTAAATAACATAAAGCTTCACTTAGATAGTATGACAGAAAGAACCTGTTTATACAGGTATTGTTTAGTTTAGTGACCGGATCTATCTCTGAGCACGCATTGCCGAGTTCGCGCGACCGTAATATGGTTTGCTTTTGGTGGTGAGCTGCCACAATTAGTTGCAAGAACTGAGAGGAAGTTAGATATTGTTAGTAGGCCAACGACACGTGTTTTCGGTGCTAGGAGCCTATTTAGGATAGCATACATGTCGTGAAGGGCTTTTGTGAGTGCTGTAATACAGTGAGGTCGCATTCTTCAGGCAGCCAACACCAACCCGCGACGCTGCTCGTGTCACGCCGAGGATTCAGTGAGCTTCCTGGCCTCCTACCCCAGACCCATATGCTCATGACCTCTGCAGCGCCACTACTGAAATGGAGTGTAGATTCCTTGGAATAAGCCACGTCCATGCTTAGTAAGAAAAAGTTTATTTACGTAGATAGTGTAGATGTTGTCATGTTGCAAATTATTATTATGATCTGATAATCTCCCCATAGTTTAACTATATATTACAGCGTTTCCCAACCGGGGTACCGCCCAGTTGCTGGGCCGCAAGGCTGTTTGACCAGAAAAATAAAGTCGTAAAGTAGTGGTAGACAGAAGAAACAGAAGGTATACAATGCCATTCAAAGCTCGACTACCGGTTTGTATCAAAACGCGGAGTTGGCGTAAATGGCAACATCAACAGCAAAGATTCGGCAACTGTCAAATCAAACTCAGACTCGCAAATATTAATTTGCTTAACGCTCACTGCACCACCGAGCTCTTCAATTCTCCATACATTAGAAATAGCTGGTCGATCAGTTTGGCGTAAACGTCAATTTAGGTGACAAGTAGAACTAAGGGCTCTGAGCGGCTCGTAGCTTGCGAGGCCACGAATGCGATGGCTTCACATCCCTGCCCGCTCATGTACCACTTTCTTTCTTTCTCTGAATCGAATAAGTGCATTTTGTCATGAATGCGAGTTGTCGGAATCCATGTAAAATGGTACTTCCACTACTAGGTGTAGGGAAAGATCGTCCGGGTTGGCACCATCACATTGCATGGAAATATGGTCAAGGCGGCAATGAAATTTTTTCCATGTATTCCATCCAGTTCAATGTAGCCGTTCTCATCAAGGTAAGGGCCATACCAAATTCCGTCGGGAATGCAGTGTGTTGGGCCAACTGTGGGTTGACTTGCATAGAATTAAAAAAACCATGTAAAACTCTAGGCCCTTCTCGATTTATTAGATGGTTGGCATATGCCAGTTCGGGATGGGACCATCAGAATGGATTAACAATGGTTGAAGCACAATTTAAACAATGTTAGAGTTTCACCATACCACTTAGTAAGTCGATAAAGGAACCCAACAGCTGTACATGGGTTCTGAACCGCAATCCACAGTGGCATGCAGATTAAGAAATCAAAGAAAATGGTTTCCTACATGAGACACGTATAACGCTAGCCTACAGGCTACTTAATAAATATGTATTTTTTTTACAATTAACATCCGCAATAGACAAGAATGGACTACTCACCAGTCCCTGGTATTTGAAGGAGTCATACACGGAGCGCAACATCATCCAGAACGGCCACAGGAACTCGAAGCGGAACTCCAGCATGTAGTCGGCCATCACCACCGCGCCCCACAGCAGCACGAACTTCAGGTAGAGCATCGGGCTGCCGTGTACATTCAAACGATTACATGCTGCAAGCTCCTCCAGAGTCCACAGGTATATAAAGAGTTGCCTTATTGAACAGAATGTTTTTTTATCCTTTTGAGGTGCCCGAGGTGAGGTGATTATCCTATAACCGCTTGTTTTCTTTGTTTCTCGGTAGCTCAGTATGCAACGCATTGGATTCGATAAGCTGGGGAAGCACCTCTGTGCGCGGTTAGGTTCTGGATGGGTGACCTTTTTCAACCGTTGAGGCCAGCCGTAGTTCGGATTCCATGTAATTCCATGGGTTTGTACCATCGCATTGAATGAACGATGGTCGAAGCGGCAATGAAAACTGTCCGTGTTTTCCATTCAGTTCAATGTAGCCGAGCAATATAAGGAAGGTCCTGGCATGGCACCTAGTTTGGGTGTTAGGTTAATATCGGACGGTCATTTCGGTATTAGCCATATAATGTAATGCCATATAATTCACTTATATAAAAAGCAAAAAACAAGTTCACATAAAATTGAATTAATGAATTTGATGACACCCTCAAGACAGGCAGCAGATGTTTGTAACAGAAAAGGTCAGCGTCCTTACACACATGGTGGGACACACAACCACTTGTTGAAACTTGCAATGTGCCCAAAAAGTGCAATAAAACTACATGTTTGCTCGCAAGGATTCAGCTGACATTCAACTTAGAACTAAAGGTGTGGCGAATGAATGCAGATAAAAAATATTTCAAGATGTTCAAAGAGCAGCAACATCAGGAGTAGGTGCTAAATTCTAAATTATATTAACACAACAACAGGCACCGGGCATTTGAGCCTGGAATACTTCACTTAAAGAGGGTTTGTGCGTTCATGTAAATGGCGCCACAGTCGTATGACTGTTTCGGCCATAACTCCCCAAAAAGGAACTTACAAAATGGTTAGTAAAAAAAATTAAATTTAACCACAGATATAGGCTGCGCTAACCATCTAGTTAGTTCTGAAGTTGTCGCTCCACGACTGCGCAGATGTACAGTGAGGCGAAAAAATTTGTTGTAAAAATGTTGACCTACTCTGTTAGTATATCCTGATTAATTGTTTGATGATCAGCCTTTATTTTACTTTTTGTAAACATTGCCTATAAGAATTACCCCGCCATAAATGGTTTTACACGTTCGTAAAGCCACGACTGCATTTCTGATTGTCGAAAACTAGAAGTACATCTTCCAATGTATGTGGTACTACCGCGTTATATTTGTTTGTTGCGGAACATTTTTGTTTGCTCGATCAGAAGGTTTATATTATTTTCTGTTATTTTCTGAAATCCTAGATCTTTTAAAATTCGTCTAATACTTGTAACGGAACCTTAAAAATTTATGTCAAATTTTATTAATATACCCTGCACCTGATAAATTGAGCACACATCTTTTTATTACACCTTGATCAAAGTTATCAATCCCCGTTATTTAATTTTTCCCGAACTTTTCTTACAAGGCGTTAGAAATATTGCAGGAAGATCCGATTTGTATGCGATCAGAGTAATCAGGTTAAAATACATTAATCTTTAGGAAAGCCAGGTTTCCAACTTGTCTTATTTATTATTTCAAATGGTCATTGGCTCGAAGGATTAGTGGATAAATTGAAGTAACCATATTTTAAGTCTTTATGAGACTGCCATATTCGGTCACAGCTTAACAAAAATAGTAAAATATAAGAAAAAAACATTAGTTTACCAAATATATCGAGAGGCCTTGCAGTGTTTGCAAAAAGGAAAATGGCAGGTATGTAACTTAAAATATTCCACCAGAATATGGTAGAACTAGAGTCTCAAATATATTTAGGTTGAAACCTATGAAATAACTTTCAACTCCTTCCTTCAACATGTGGAAAATATTGTTTAGTTCTGCACGCGGGTTCTGCAGTTTATTTTGGAAAATTTCCCCCCTCGCTCCAACATCTCCGTCAAATACAAATAAGATAGTCGAACTAAGTGCAGGTGGTAAGGAAATTCTCCCGCGAAGACCATACCAAATCTCAGCAGGGGGCCGAGGACCGGCCTTATATGAAGCCGTAATTGCATGTGAAAGGGCAAGGCATATCAACTCACTTTCCGTATATGCTCTCTGTAATCTTGGTGCGCTTTACAGGGCGCCGCATCTTGCCGCTGTCCGCGGCACGCCGCTTCATACTTCCAGGCTGGCGCTGTCCTCGCCACTACCCGCTTCCTTATTCTCTCGTTTAAAGATGACTCCGGCCTCCGGCCGCCAGTGCCTGCTCTGTAGGCGCGCTAGTTCTAAAACGAAATAAATTCACTCGCGTCCAGTAAATCGGTCAATTCGCAAGCAAATCTGGCTCATCCATCCAGCCAGAGCTTCTCAAAATGTCTTTTGTTGTCAATGGAACCAAGGCTGCGAGTGTTTTTGTAGGGCTACCAGTGTATAAGAATCATTTTCCTTATTTTTTTTTGAGTGGGTGAAAAACATCCGTTCTGAAAAATGGCTAGCTATCAGGTGTATTCAGAGTGGGCGGATTAATTTTAATCAGACGGTTAGTTCGGTGATAATGTCGTACTAAGTTATGACAGGTGCTCTCTGAATACGAATTTATAAATTTCACATCTCCGAATAGTCGAAAATATGATAAATCCGCACCAGTTTACGATCAATTTGTGACCACAACATAACATGTTTCGTCAATGGTGGTCAATGTGGAAGAAAAGTTAATGTAGATGTCACATATGCGATCTAACCTAAATAATGTCAAAACTGTCATTTCTGTGAAGTTTTATTCACGAGTTTTTAGTTTTTTTTATATGTACTCAATTATGCAGTTAGAGTAAGGTTTAAATAAAAATAAAAGATATTACAGGTTATGTGATTTTGACATCTTCTTTCCTACGACTTCATTTGATTAGCATAATTTGGATGAAATAATTTTCAGAATAATAACGAGAAAATTCAGTCATTTTAATAACGTAGGTTAAGTAAATAATAAAATTAAATATATTTATTGTTTTCTTTTTTGGTATCTGACAGCTGTGACAGATCTTTTATGTGAGCTTGCTTGGATGCCACCTGTCGTGATAGGTAAACAGTTTTCTTCCCCATTTAAATATTTTATTCGAAAAGCTTTTCAAACTTTTCAAATAATGTATTTTAGTTTCCATGTCACCACATAAAAATTACACTTACTGGACACATTTTTAACATTATTTGCTATCAAGGTAACTTGCTAAATTATCAAACGACGGAAATCATAAGTACCTAATTACGTTTACGAAAAGAGATTTATTTTTCGAGGGGCGCATGACGAACGAATCGTCGCGCGATAGCTAGGTAAGTAAGTACACTGTTTACGGATGTAAAAAAATACATTTTGTCTAACAATAGGTACTGAAAGACCAAGGGCCGAGTTCATGAACGGAACAACGTAAAATCAACCTCAACGTATGGTTAAACACGCACTTGTTATCGACAATATGTAAGGGAGCAGTCAAATCCATGCATATTTAATAAAAGTGACGTTTTGAAACCATAAATATAGAAGTCTCTTTCTGCAACGGAAATATCTACGCCAACATGTGGGATGTCTTATAATACAAATGTAATTTCAAACGTCACTTCAAGGACCGTGCAGCTCTAGAGGCATATAAATGGCGATGCCTGCTCGATAAAGCATTACTTAACTGTCGTGTTAAGAGTGCGCGGACTAACTTTAATCCGCCGGACTAAACCGGTTTTTGTATTACTAAGTAATACAAGTGCTACGTTTTGACAGGTTCTCTCTGAATACGAGAGTTACAGTCGTTAAACCGGTTTTTGTATGATTAGTCCGCTGGTAATCTCGTACTATGTTTTGACAGGTTCTCTCTAAATTCAAGAGTTACAGTCGTTTTCAGAGAGCACCTGTCAAAACTTAGTACGATATTAGCACCAGACTAACCATACTAAAACCGGTTTAGTCCGGCGGAATAAAGTTAGCAGGCGGACTCTGAATAGAGCTGCTAGAGATTTTAAATGAGACCTTGACACCCACCCATTCCGATACAAAATGGTAGCAAAAATGCCTAATAAGTTTCTTTGGTACGTATAATGGCAGCACCCTATTATAAGCTGCGTTCACGTTATGCAAAACCCTTCTACGGTATTAATTGCAGTGAAAATGCTTCACCGTGGTCTACTCATGAAAACGAAAGCAAGAAGTAAGTGAATAGAAAAAAAACCGGTCAAGTGTAAGTCCGACTTGCACACGGAGGGTTCCGTGCCATCGTAAAGGATTTAATACAAAAAAAAAACACGTTTTTTGTATGGGGCACCCCTTCAATTTTTATTCTTTTTTATTTTACCTTTTTGTTGTTAAAGCGGCAAAATACATACACACTGTGAAAATTTCAGCTCCCTACCTATTACGGTTTATGAGATATAGCCCTGTGACAAACGGACGGACGGACGGACGGACAATGGAGGCTTAGTAATAGGGTTCCGTTGACACCCTTTGGGTACGGAACCCTAAAAAAGTAGGCATCTTTATTTCTACATAAAGTTTGACAAAACGGAACAAGAGATCTTCTCGCATTCGCTTTCCTGAGTAGATAGGAAAAATACTTTCAAACTTCTGATTATATTTCCGATGGCAACTGGGTATTTTACAATGAATCATTTCAATATTTCATGTAAAAAAATAAAATTTCTATACCAGTTATCGACCCCCTCCCTCCTCGTGACCGGTCGTGACCAAGAGGCTAACCCCCCTACCCTGCTCAAGTTACGTGACATTTAATAAATCACACTTTACACAACTATTAGAAAAACCGGCTCTTTCTGATGTTTGAAGGGGAATATATTGATAGTCAAATATTGAGATCATTGCATATAAAGTATTCAGGCATTATTACCGAAAATACAAAAACATGTATTTTATTACAATAATTTGTTTATTTTAGAAGTGTCATAGAAAGGATCGCGGGGGTAGGCGGAGCGCGGCAGGAGCGCTTGGCACGTTACGTCTCTGCTTCGGTGCGTTCCGTCACGTGACTTGGGCCGGTACCCTCCCCCCCCCACACGTGACCACCCGTGACCGATCGTTAAATAGCTAATTTTATTCCGTGAAGTGGTTTATGAACCGATCATCTCACTCCAATTAGAATAATTATTACGGCATGAAACCCTATTGTTGTGCCGTGGCTATAATTTAATGAGTAAAAAATTATTTTCACTCACCGGTGAGTCACTGGTGACTGAATTATAGGCCTCGAACAAAACCATTTTCTATGACAAAAAAACCTTGCCTGTCCTACGGACAAAATTACAAAAAATATATCTATGCACAGAGTTTGACACTGACAGCTGACCACAGAACAAAAATCCTAGGCTGACAGGTGACGTGAGAAACAACATTTTCTCGAAGATAAATACAATAAATGGAGGGAATTAATGTACCACCCTTGTTTAATAAATTGGGCATTTCTCTGAAAGAAATCGAGCGAGAATGACGTCGGTAGCAATGCGGGTGGCGGCGGCTCAACGTTGGCTGGCAGAACAATTTATGCTCTCCGACAGTGAATGGTTGACGGGGTAAATTTTTTGCAAAATACTTAGCTGGCTGTAAATAAAATGCCTTCATCATGCTAGAATTCCCCTAAGCCAAAAAGAGAGTCTGTTCGAACATTCCAACAAGAAGAAACTCTCGTAGAAGATAACCAAAACAGATTTACATCAAACAAAGAAGTATTGTTTTCTGAACAGATTGCCGAGAAGGGGATGCAATACAAAAAAAAAACTTATTGCATTGTAACTAACTAGTGGCTATCTGTAGACCTCGCGAGTCTGTCTTAAACAAAATAAAAATTATAAAAAAGGTATTTAATAAAAAGATAAATAATAAAGATACATTATTTTTCCCCAAGCTGAAACTGAAACGCTACGCTCGCGCTATGGACATCGCTCGGTCAACAAGGGACATCTTCAACGCTATCGAATCAAATATGTAATAGTATGCTCAAAAATTTCGTGTTAGGGTGATTCTAAATATTATAGCAATGAAACTAGTGTGATGGCCTAATATGAGAAGCGATATAAGCCATCCTTGTCCAGTAAAAAATAAATAAACACTTTAGATTTTTGTTTTAAATGCAGCTGTGTGGAGTACCTATGTGGCGAGGGCGAGACTCGAACTCAACAAGAGATTAATGAGCTAGCGCGGGAACAATGGCTGCTCAACGACCTCAAAGATGTGTGTGTGGGCTCTCTGCCGCCGGGGCTGCACACACAGAAGTGCACCCTCCTCCCAGGGAGATACATTCTGCAAGTCAACTGCACGCTCGATGTCGGTAGGTCCTCTTTAAGTCCAGTATCTGAAGCTTAAAATGTGAAAAATATGAGAGGGGATTTCATTTAATTTTTTATCCAAAGGTAGGATACCTACACTTGGACACGTTATCAATCTGTCGGTTCGAGAAGAGCGGACTCACAATTTTAAGTAGTTTACATTATACATACAAAATTCAATCAACTCTGCACCAATCAGAGGTGGATGTCAAATATTCTACCCAGTAAAAGCGCAGAAGGTATGACGTAAATGCTTCTCATTGGTGCATAATTGATCGCATTCACTTGCATATTTCCTCACATCTTACGCCAGATTGCCATTTTATTTATTTATCCAAGTATTAGAATAAGTTAGTAGTAGTTAGTATGGCCAGTGCCTTTGATTTCTTAATGTCAGATTATGTGGATTGCTTATTGGGCCATTATTAGTGATATATTTATATTTTTACAAGATGAGGTACTCGACTCCAATCTGGTCAATGTCGTTTCGGACTGATGTCGAGCTGAACCTGACATTTTATGTTATATGAGTTCCGCTTACAAACAAAGAACAAAGAACAAAAAAAAAGGAAAAACCTTTCATCATTTCTTAACAAACAAATTGGATATTCTAATAGTATACATATTGTCACGTAGTGATTTTTTATTCAAACAAATAACCATGCGACATTTCCGTCGTGGCGCAGTTCCGTCTACGAACCGTCTTATTTCAATTATTTCTTCGTTGTTATAAATCCGTATTGGTTTTAATATTAATTTACATACTACTACATTACTATTTTCCAATATTTTATACGGAATTTATCTCAACAAAATAGGCCGGAACTACTTTGACGACAATTTTCTGAAGTCATTTTGTACTTTTGTTCGCCAACGTAAGTGAGTGCGATTGCAATATTTGACTTGATCGAATGTCTGGGATTCTTCTCTTTTTCCAGACGCTCGCTTACGTTGTGAATCGTAATCTCTTCAATAGAGGATGGTAGACATATTATTCCTCATGCGAGTCGAAGGGGGCCACCTACTAAGTACGATTGTTAATTTATTAGAAGTGTCAAACCAGATTTATTGACGTAACACTACCACGATGAATATTTTTAACGACAATCGGGACGGTAGATCACTAGTAGAATTCCGATTGTCATATCAGTGGATAATGTTGCCATATAAATAATCCTAAATTCACATCTTAGCCTTCTCGATTTTGCTTCATGGTTAAACGTTTTAAGCTCATTCTATTGCGAAATTCGTATCCAGCTCATCTTTAATTAATCATTATTATTATTAAACTTCTTAGACAGTACAGAGATATTGGTAAATGGTTATTCTAACAACACGATTTTCCCTGGAGTGTGAATTTTCCCATAACTTGTGACTTCATTTTATTTGCTTGCCACCGGAAATCGACTTTTTGGTTTCATTCTTTTGACCGGCAATTTAAAATCTTTCACCCATTTCTGCTCGAACCGGTGCCTCGGTGACGTCTTCGTGTCAATCCTGAAAACAAGCAAGCGGTGTGCCCGGTAAAGTAGCCATGTTTGATTTTCAATTGGTCTCTTGATGTATTTGTCTTGTATTTTTGTTTAAAAATGATTGTGCATGAGCCTTGGGTACGAGTTACTACTCCAATTGCATGTTATGTTTTATTTTTATTGCCGTAAATTGTCGAACGCATGTGCTTTGGGAAATCGATGGACACAACTAGGACGAGTTCAATACCGTCACCATTCTTCCTCGCACGCCTATGGGTAGTCGTTTGACACCTTTTAATCAAATCTTCAGCTGCTACGTTGGGGGGCGAAGTTCTGCGGGACCTACTTATTGGCTGCCGACTGCGCTGCTACTTTGAGCGCCGCTATCTTCTGTGGGCGAGCGCCGCTATCTTCTGTGGGCGAGCGCCGCTATCTTCTGTGGGCGAGCGCCGCTATCTTCTGTGGACGAGCGCCGCTATCTTCTGTGGACGAGCACCGCTATCTTCAGTGGGCGAGCACGTCGCCACTACTACACCGTTTCGTCGCTTTCTCAGTGCCCCGTGACCGCCTCTGTCTCACTGGCACCAGGCCCGGCTTGGACTCAGATACGTATATTTTACCAGGACAGTGCACCGACGCTAAAGGCCCAGTGTGTGAAAAGACACTTTCGTTCATTTTTTTTGGATCAAAATTAAATAATACATTGTATCAAAGTTGAAAAAAATACATTCTTTCATTACCTACCTTATTAAGGATTTCCAGTTACCGACTGGACGGGGAAGGATATCATCATTGGCCGGGGAAGTGTTAGGAGGCCCCACTCTTTTTTTTTCACCCCGTGTCAGTTGGCATCCCTGGTGGTGGACACGTTGATTTTCTGTTACTTGGGCCTTCGTCCTTCCCCGTCGACTGGGTGACTGGGGACTAATTTAAGGTAGCTAATGAAAGAAACAACATTGTAAACCTTGGGCTCATTTAGCGTCAGTATACTTTACCTGTCTTTACCTGGTCTAATGTATATGGTTGTTTCGTGTTTGATAGCTTTCTGCATGCTGAATATTGTTGTTGTTTAACGTGCACCCCTTTTGTATACAGGCACGCCAGAGGGTTTATTTTATATTTTTTTTGGTCTTGCGTGCTGATATATTACTCACTTAGAATGGCATCAAAGAGTACGTTTTCTCGAAAGGTACCCTTCAACTTACTCCGAAAAGATGAGCTGCAATACGAGGTTCGCATTCGGGGTGAGTCACCTGTCGAATTAGTGGCTAAACTCAGAGCGCAGGTAGTTGCGCTCAACAAAGACTTTCCATCAAACGAGATCTTAGAAACGGATGAGGATCCTATTGTAGAGCTCGAGGTTGTAAGGCAAAAACTGGATGATGTGGCACTATTGTGCGCAGAGAACCCCCCAACCCCCCGCGCTCGAGCCGTTTTAGATCACCTGTACTACCGATTAGAACGGGTAGATCCCCCTACACCTGAGATCATCGCTGAAAAAGTAGCCGTCAGAGGGTTGTTTGAGGTTACGGAACAAGCCGTTTTTAAGACGATAGTACCTGATTCTGATGTTTTAGAAATTCAGGGATCATGCAATGATTTCCCAACTACTAGTGTGGTTGCTGATGCCTGCACACCAACTTCTAAGTATTGCAACGCAGTATCAAAGCTGAACATCACGTATGATGGAAAAACATCTGTGAGAGCGTTTTTGGAACGGCTAGAAGAACTCAGTACTTCTCGGTCACTTTCTCCATCCCAATTGCTAGCCTCGGCACCAGAACTCTTTGAGGGACCTGCTCTTTTTTGGTATCGGAGCCTCCGAAGCATGGTGTCCAGCTGGAAGCACCTGCGTGATCTGCTCCTCGAGGAGTTCGATGTGGTTGACATGGATTATCGTTTGCTAGCCGAGATCCGATCCAGAACACAAGGACGTGATGAAACCGTTACAGTTTACTTTGCTCTAATCATTGGCCTTTTCAACCGTCTGCGGAAGCCCCTATCTGAAGAAGAAAAGCTACAGATTCTTCTACACAATCTGCGACCGTTCTTCACTGCACCCCTCGCTTTGGTTGACGTCACAGATGTCAACCATCTCAAGAAACTTTGCAGGAAAATTGAAGCGACTCGCGTTCGTGCGCAAGCTTTCCACGAGCCCGCTGCTGCTGACGAAAATACTTTGGCGGAAGAATTCGCATACGTGCGCACTTCAGGCTCTTCTAAGTTTACGTCAAAGCCTAGAGCCAGCGTTGCTTCTGCCATCCAGCAGCCGCGCCAAACTATTTCTTCCAAGTACTGTGCGCGATGTAAAACGGATGAGCACTCCTTCTTCAATTGTCCTGCTCCAAGAGATCTTAAGTGTTTCGGCTGCCAAAAGCCAGGATTCCGTGTCACAGAATGCCCTGACTGTTGCAATGCTAGCTCTTCAAAAAACTAGGAAGTCTGCGTTGTGGGATGGCGGCCCAAAACGACTTGCACCGACGCGAGCGTGAGGAATGGTTGGTATTCCTCAGGGCATATTTCGCTTCTTACCATAACGCAGCGTTACGACCTATTTTAAAATTCGATAATCGACCCTACGTCCACATTATGGTGGGTGACCTTAAACTTCGAGGTCTGTTGGACTCTGGCGCTTCTGCTTCTTTTATAAACCGTAAGTGCGAGCGAACACTCCGTGAGCACGGGCACATGTTAAGTACGGATATTACACTCCAAGTTGTGGTAGCTAACGGCAACGCTTCTAAAACCATTGGCTATTTCGACATTCCAGTCGAGTTCAACGGGACATCAAAGATGCTGAAACTTCACGTCGCTCCCGAGCTGAGCTCGGAACTTATATTAGGTTACGACTTCTGGAAGGCTTTCAAACTATTTCCTTCGGGTGTACCCCTGGTGGATTGGACAGGCGAACCTACTACCTATTGTTCGTCTACAGTGGGTGACCGTCTCGTCGATTATGATGGTCTGAGTGGGCAACAACGATCTCTGGCAAATAATGTTATTGCTCAATTTGAAATGATTTCTTCTGAAAAGCAGGGCCTGGGAAAAACTACTGTGATTACTCATACCATCGACACCGGCGAGTCCATCCCAGTCAAACAGCGGACGTATCGTTTATCTCCTCATAAGCTGGACCTAATAAACCAGGAGGTCGATAGGCTATTAGAACTAGATGTCATCCAGCCCGCAGTTAGTGCATGGAACTCGCCAGTGCTATTAACACCCAAGAAAGATGGAAAGTTTCGGTTCTGCCTTGACTGCCGAGAACTTAACCGCGTCACAAAGGAAGATTCCTATCTGGTTCCTTTCATCCCAGACATACTGGACAATCTTCGTGATGCCAAATACCTGTCGTCTATTGACCTTAGTTCGGCCTTCTGGCAAATCACACTAGACCTTCCTTCACGTGAAAAAACTGCTTTCAGCGTTCCTGGTCGTGGCACATTCTGCTACAAACGTATGTGTTTTGGACTCACTAACGCGCCAGCGACCCAGCAGCGGTTAATGGATCGTCTTTTTGGTTCCGCATTTTTCGGAAAAGTATTTGTCTATTTGGACGACATAATAGTCATCAGCGCGACATTCGAGGAACATCTTAGGCTGTTAACGAAGGTCCTCGAAATCTTGCGTGGCGCTAACCTTACTACAAACAAAGAGAAGTCCGTGTTTTTCCGCAGCAGCCTCCGTTACCTTGGGTACCTCGTCGATCAGCACGGGCTCCGTCCAGATCCTTCTAAAGTACAAGCTATTACTGACTGGCCAAAGCCTGCAAATGCAACTGAGGTTAGGAGATTCTTAGCTACCGCCTCCTGGAATCGCCGCTTCATACCGAATTTTTCTTCTAGGGCTGCTCCACTGAATCGTCTTACAAGCACCAAACGTGGAACCCCTCCATTTCGGTGGTCTACTGAAGCGGATGATTCCTTCGCGGATTTAAAGATAGCGTTGAGCAGTGCACCCATACTCTCTTGCCCGGACTGGTCACAGCCCTTCCAGGTTCATACGGACGCCTCATCGTTCGGTTTAGGAGCCAGACTCGCCCAGGTTATTGGAAATCAGGAGAGAACCATCGCATACTCCAGTCGCTCCCTCACTCCCTGTGAGGTTAACTACTCAGCCACTGAAAGAGAGGCGCTTGCGGTGATCTTTGCGGTGGAACACTGGCGATGTTACTTAGAGCATGGGCCAATGTTTACTATTTTTACCGACCACTCATCACTTAAGTGGTTCCTCACGCTCGAGAATGCCACAGGTCGATTAGCTCGCTGGGGCATCCGCCTTTCACCTTTCAACTTTGAAATAAAGCATCGCAAGGGAAGAGAAAACGTTGTCCCCGATGCGCTGAGTCGAGCCCCCGTGCAGGCGGCGCTAGCATTGCCTACTGATGATGCGTGGTACGACAAACTTGTCGCTACCTGCCGGGAATTTCCCCAGTCCGCGCCGAACTTCTTATGCAAGGACGGGAAATTATATAGGTACTCCAAGGCCAAGTTTGACCTGATGAAGGACTTCGAGTGGAAGTTAGTGATCCCGCGAAGTGAACGTACTTCTACTATACGTTCGTGCCACGATGAACCTACGGCTGGGCACTTAGGAACTTACAAAACTTACCGACGGCTAGCTCAACGATACTATTGGCCTGGTATGTACCAGGATGTTGTCCAGTATGTTGGGAAGTGTGAACCCTGTTTATCTCATAAACATGCTCAACACCCAACGTTAGGCCAGATGGGTGAGCCCAAGCAGTGTTCGAGGCCTTTCCAGTATCTATCTATGGACATCACCGGCCCTTTCCCACTTTCTCGGGCTGGCAATGCTTACATACTCGTTGTCACTTGCGCCTTCAGCAAATATTGTTTCTTCTTTCCACTCCGTCGGGCTACTGCTAAAGCCATTGCCGACAAGTTAGAAAATTTCATCTTCTTGACTCATGGCATTCCACAAACCGTCCTATCTGATAATGGAACTGAGTTTATCGGCGCTAACCTCCGAGATTTACTCCAGAAATACCAGATACCGCACACGTTCTACACGCCAAAGTATACGCCGGAAGTAAATCTCGTTGAGAGGTACAACCGCACGCTCACAACAATGCTTTCCACCTTCATAGAGAAGGACCACCGCATTTGGGACACGCTTCTGCCAAAACTGCAGTTTGCAGTTAACACGGCAGTCAACGAAAGCACGGGATTTAGCCCATCCTTCCTCGTTTACGGCCGCGAGCTTGTCACAAGCGGCTCCTTTTACGCTGCTCCTCACGACGAACCTGCCGGCGACTCCCTTCTAACACCCGCAGAACACCGAGTAGAGGACCTTTCGGAGCTTAGTAAAGTGTTCGAAGAAGTAAAAGTGGCGCTGAGGCGTGCCCACTTGACAAATAAGAGCAGGTATAATTTGAGAAGGCGTCCGGAGATCTTCGAGGTCGGCCAGTTCGTTTGGAAGAAGTCATACGCCCGCAGTAATGCCGGGAGCTATTTCTCGGCCAAGCTAGCCCCTCGCTATACCAAGTGTCGCATTCTTAAGCGGAAAAGCCCTACGGTATATGAACTGGCAGACGAGACTGGTAAGTCCATCGGAGACTGGTCAGTCAAAGATTTTAAGCTCTCGCCGCCATGATGCGCCAGCCTTCAAGGCTGCTGTACCCTGTGTGGAAGCGGGATTAGAATACAATCTTCCACTGGTCCGCTAGAAACCAAATCGTAAGAGGCGAGCAAATTCTATGCAATCTAGGGATCATGTTGTCACAGCGAGTTTTGTCCCTAGTACCAGGGCTACCTCTTCTCTCGTTCTATTGGGCGGCTCCTTCTTCCGGGCCCGCACAATAATTAAAAGAGTGTCTGGCGTACTGCAGCTAGTGGGTCAGACCAATGTGTTTGTTGATTCGGTATGTGAGGTAAAAAGCGCGCTTTGAACGAGGATGTATGTTAGTGTATACGAGAGCAGGGTGAGCCCTAGTTTAGTTAGTGGTTTTTTTTTTCAAATAATCCTTATCCTATTTGTTTCTCATTGCTATTTTCTTAATACGCCAAAGAATGCGTTACTTTAGTTACTTTCTATGTCTGTTAATCGATTATTCTTTTGAAGTAAATACTGAGCAATTAAGCTTTAATGGTTAAGAACTGTCGGGGACGACAGGTCGGACGGATTTGTCCTCTTTTCCTCGAAGAGGGGCACTGTCACGTAGTGATTTTTTATTCAAACAAATAACCATGCGACATTTCCGTCGTGGCGCAGTTCCGTCTACGAACCGTCTTATTTCAATTATTTCTTCGTTGTTATAAATCCGTGTTGGTTTTAATATTAATTTACATACTACTACATTACTATTTTCCAATATTTTATACGGAATTTATCTCAACAAAATAGGCCGGAACTACTTTGACGACAATTTTCTGAAGTCATTTTGTACTTTTGTTCGCCAACGTAAGTGAGTGCGATTGCAATATTTGACTTGATCGAATGTCTGGGATTCTTCTCTTTTTCCAGACGCTCGCTTACGTTGTGAATCGTAATCTCTTCAATAGAGGATGGTAGACATATTATTCCTCATGCGAGTCGAAGGGGGCCACCTACTAAGTACGATTGTTAATTTATTAGAAGTGTCAAACCAGATTTATTGACGTAACACTACCACGATGAATATTTTTAACGACAATCGGGACGGTAGATCACTAGTAGAATTCCGATTGTCATATCAGTGGATAATGTTGCCATATAAATAATCCTAAATTCACATATTAGCCTTCTTGATTTTGCTTCATGGTTAAACGTTTTAAGCTCATTCTATTGCGAAATTCGTATCCAGCTCATCTTTAATTAATCATTATTATTATTAAACTTCTTAGACAGTACAGAGATATTGGTAAATGGTTATTCTAACAACACGATTTTCCCTGGAGTGTGAATTTTCCCATAACTTGTGACTTCATTTTATTTGCTTGCCACCGGAAATCGACTTTTTGGTTTCATTCTTTTGACCGGCAATTTAAAATCTTTCACCCATTTCTGCTCGAACCGGTGCCTCGGTGACGTCTTCGTGTCAATCCTGAAAACAAGCATGCGGTGTGCCCGGTAAAGTAGCCATGTTTGATTTTCAATTGGTCTCTTGATGTATTTGTCTTGTATTTTTGTTTAAAAATGATTGTGCATGATCCTTGGGTACGAGTTACTACTCCAATTGCATGTTATGTTTTATTTTTATTGCCGTAAATTGTCGAACGCATGTGCTTTGGGAAATCGATGGACACAACTAGGACGAGTTCAATACCGTCACCATTCTTCCTCGCACGCCTATGGGTAGTCGTTTGACACCTTTTAATCAAATCTTCAGCTGCTACGTTGGGGGGCGAAGTTCTGCGGGACCTACTTATTGGCTGCCGACTGCGCTGCTACTTTGAGCGCCGCTATCTTCTGTGGGCGAGCGCCGCTATCTTCTGTGGGCGAGCGCCGCTATCTTCTGTGGGCGAGCGCCGCTATCTTCTGTGGACGAGCGCCGCTATCTTCTGTGGACGAGCACCGCTATCTTCAGTGGGCGAGCACGTCGCCACTACTACACCGTTTCGTCGCTTTCTCAGTGCCCCGTGACCGCCTCTGTCTCACTGGCACCAGGCCCGGCTTGGACTCAGATACGTATATTTTACCAGGACAGTGCACCGACGCTAAAGGCCCAGTGTGTGAAAAGACACTTTCGTTCATTTTTTTTGGATCAAAATTAAATAATACATTGTATCAAAGTTGAAAAAAATACATTCTTTCATTACCTACCTTATTAAGGATTTCCAGTTACCGACTGGACGGGGAAGGATATCATCATTGGCCGGGGAAGTGTTAGGAGGCCCCACTCTTTTTTTTTCACCCCGTGTCAATATACACGGTGTTAACCCTTTCCCCGCCACAAACGTATATATCCGTCAGAGCAAGGCATTCTGCAGGCGCCATCGTCGGATATATCCGACAGAAAACTACTCCACTTCAAACATTAATAAAACTTTACTGATTACGAAATAATGTGTTTTATTTACATAATTGCACAGTACATACTAGCGTTCATTAGATTTCTACTGTTTCAACAGTGGAAACACACTATTTGCAACAAAACAAACAACAATTCAAGACTGCATATTATCGAAATGTTGTAGTGTGGCGTATTGAGAAGGTTTATGCCAAAAAACCTTGGCGGTGAAAGGGTTAAACAAGTTTGCGACATTCCAAAAAGGGGGTTATTTTGGGTCGCATACTGATTCCGAAAACGTAGGATTTTTTTTGCCATCGTAAACAAAACAACCATTCCGGGCATATAGAACTCTTATCATGTTTAACAGATTAATTAGACAACAGCTATTCTTACAAATTATAATAGCATTACATGTCAATGTCAAAACTTTACAATAAAATACCCACAAAAGAGAAGCTGCTTGACAGAGATGGCTTCAAGCGATGTAAAGAAGTTCAAGGATTTATCGCTCTTCAAAGTAGATGATTTTGTCAGCTGTTAGAGCATGTTTTTAAATTTTTATTAATACTTTTTGTGTATTGGTATATATTAATATCAGTCAGTCAGCGTGTTTGCGTCCACTGCTGGACATACGCCTCTCCAATTTTCCTCCAGTCCTCCCGGTCCTCAGCGGTACACGCCACTGTTTTCCGCCGACGCACTTGATGTCATCGTCCAACCTGGCGGGTGGTCTTTACACACTCCGTTTTCCTGTCCACGGCCGCCAGTGTAGGACATGGTTACTCCAACGGTGCATCGATGTGAAGTTAACAAATCTAGGGGCCACGAGATATATCCTCTATTTTTGTTAAAAATAAATGCAAAATAATTAATCAAAATAAGTTGAATAAATAAATGAAATGAAATGAAATCAATAATGCAATGAAACACCATGCCCTAAAAGCGTTGTGACCACAGAAGGAGCAGTGACAAATGGTCTTCATCGCGACTCTGCCGTGTGGAGGAAGTGGTCGTCGTATTACATATTCAAACATCGCCACTGTTCTCAAATGTGTTCTAGAAATGCATGCGCCAATTTAGTCTATAAACCCTCCAATACATCTGCGACTATATTTGTGTGTGGCATTTACGCTTAAGTTGAGTAGGTATTTTTAGAAAATTGGAGACAACGGGTCTCATAGTAGATGCGCTAGATGGAATATCTTCTTCCTTTTCGATCTGAGGTTGTGACTTGCATGTCGCGTGCCGTTAGTGCTTCGTCCTGATCGTATCGAGTAACAAAACATTTATAAATTATTTAAATAATTCTCACTCTTAGTCATAAGTCGATCTTAGTGCAATTTTGTTGTGTAAAAATTTGTATGGTAATTTTATTCTTCTTTATTATTATTATTTGGTTTATAACACTAGCATCTATAAGGCATCTATCAGGTTTTAGAATTACTGAGTGCACTTATTTTTTTGCAGGTTTTTTTTGTTTTTGGTTTTTTGTTTGTTTATTTATGGTTTATTTCTATATGTATATTTGTCGAGTAAATTTTTTTAGTGCTTAAAAGAGATTTATTGATTTGGTTGCAGGAACGCCTGCATATCAACAGTATCAGAAATTGAAAAAAATCAACAACGAAAATATTGAGGAAACTACAAGACATGAGGACAAAATTCCTAACCATAGGTACTATTTTTTTTTCCATTTTTTTTTTTTTGGATCCCAGGATGTACTTTGAGGGAAATACCTCGGCAGGGAGTCGATTCCATAGTTTACCGACCCTGTGGATAAAGGATCTAGATAATCGGTTGGTTCTTATTTTCGGAATGTCGGCGGTGAATGGGTGCATTCCCTGCCTTTTCCGCATTGAGCGGTGGTAATGAACTTGAACTCCATGCCATTTGCTTTGATCCTATATCTTTTCAATTGGCTCTTGATTCCACAGTTCTGTACGTATGCTCATATGTGTTAAAGTATGTCCCTAACTGTTAGGTAGTATTGTTAAAACTGCCTGAATTGGTACCATCACATTGAAGGGAAAGTTGACATCTTTTTCATCCAAGGTAATGTAGCCGTGCTATAAAAGAGGGAAGGTTCTGGCATGAAACCTAGTTCATTTAAGAATGTGGGCTCATTGGAGTCCTAGGTGGGCCAGGCTAGCTCGCAATTTTCTGGTTAATTATGCATTACGTTAAAGTCAACAATTGTTTGTGCAGAATGTTGAAGCTATATCTGACGGACGGCAAGCAGGAGATATTTGGCATGGAGTACCACACCATGAGGAATCTCACCTGCGACATTGTCCCTGGTTGTAAGATACTGGTCAAAGGTATGTTTTCAATAGATGTTGCATAGAAAATCTGTAATATATAGCATGGCTGCAGCCCGATCTTGTTTTATAAAGTTCGAATGGTTTGTCGAATAAAAAACCTGCAAATTCGACAAACATTGTGTTTTAATAATCAAAAAATTTCTAGAGATTTTTACATATCAATTTTTATCTTTGTTCAAAATCCGTAGTAATACTATAAACGCTGAAGTAACTCTGTCTGTTGCGTTTTCACGCATAAACCGCTGAAACGGTTTTGATGAAATTTTGTATTAAGTTTGGACCTTGCAGCCCACATATCGCCGATTGAAGAGGAGAATTCCTCAAGACCCGAATGTTTTTTCTAAGAAACTACTTCAGATAGTTTCGCGAGTTCTCCATCTTCCGAGGCGTGGCTGCAGCTTTGTGGACATGTTGCATCCTCCTCATCACGGAGCCTGTCTTTTTCTTTGAAACAGAAGGTCCCAGAGCGCATTAGCACGGTTTTGTACCGTGCCCACGAATGAGTTATTCCCGCCGGGACGGACACCTTAACAGTAGTAATGGAACGGTAGTTTTACAGTCTAGAAAGACAATAAGCAATAAAATTTATTTTCATTAAAGTCAAGACTCCGAAGTTCTCGGCCAAATCAGAGAAAAGCCATAAATAAACTTTAGGGTTCACTAAGAGGCTAGGGGTTAATTTTTTTACAATTTACAATAATAAAATAAACATTGTTTGAGCGGCTCGTAGCCTAGTGGCGCGGGAACTGGCCTAGCGTACCAGGGGTCTGGGTTCAATTCCGACATGCACCACTTTCTTTCTCTTTCTGAGTTCGATAAGTGCATTTCGTCACAAATGCGAGCTGCTTCAAGCCCACCCGGGTTTGTACCATCGCATTGAATGAATAGATGGTCGAATCGGCAATGAAAAATTGTCCGTGTTTTCCATCCAGTTTAATGTAGCCGTGCTCATTAAGGGAAGGTCCTGGCATGGCACCTAATTCCTTTGGGAATGTGGTGTATTGCGCTAATATCATAACAGTAGTTGTGTGGTATAAGCCAAAAAACCAGTATGAAGTAGCAAAACTGATAAAATCAATTTTATAAAAAAATGTTTATTGATAGTTCTTGAGGCTTGCAAATGCTTACAGAACTTACACAATGTATTATTGTGATGACATGTAAAATTTTCCAGGTCCTGTAGTTTGTCGTCGTGGAATGCTGCTGCTGCAGGAACAGAATGTGGAGATCCTGGGAGGTGAAGTGGAGGATTTAGCCACAGAAAACAACTTAGCCGCCGTCCTCAGTCGTTTATTAGATGTTCAGGATATTGGAACTGTAAATAGGGTGCAGCCGCCACCTGGTAAGCCTTATTTTGTTTACTCAAATAAAAAATACTCACAACAACCAGAACAATTGTTCCCAGTCACGCAGAGTGATAAATGGCCGCACATATATGTGTATCATTAGGAGCTTGCTACAAAGGGAATGTAGATATGAAAAGGAAGTGACTTAACGACTTGTTGGTTATGTTTTCTGAAAAAAAACATCTTTAGGAACTTTAATATAATTTTTTCCGTTTTATTTCTCAATACTTGCATAGAATAAAATCATCTGTGGCTATAACTAAAAATGTCAAAAAGGAAAGTAACATTGTTATTCTAGAACTACTTAATATTTTATATATTCTTTCAGCCATCCAAACCATTCTAACCCCGATTGAGCAGCCTACTGCTCAAAGAATAGCGATGGCTTCCAATATAGCCAACGCTAATTCAAATAGACCATCTAACAATAGACTACAAACTACTACACACACTCACATTGGATACACGGGACCTTCTTTTAGTAGACCGAATTTAAATCAGAGTGACCCGCCGAGTAAAACATCTTCAGGAAGACCGGTGGCAAGAGTGACTGGCATACCAGTTGCTGACAATATATCTGATGATGACATAGACTTGGATGAAATAGCAGCAATTGAAGCACAAATTAACAAACAAGGATCGAATAAGAGGCCACTATGGCATGACTCTAAACCTGATAAAAAGCAAATAAATTGTAATTTAGTTAAGAAGCTTAAAATGCAGAATGAACAGACGGGAAGTAGGGAAGATGAGTTCCCCAACGATGAAGATCTGATTGAAGATGATATGGAATGTTTTAATGGAATAGAAGTTACTGAATTACCTTCATCGAAACCTAGTTCTTCTAGAAATGATCAATCAATGACTCATTCAAAAGTATCAGTTTGTTATCCTATCAAAGTACAAGCAGAGCCATTTATTTATATCAAACAGATAAAAGAGATGACTGAAATAGAGCGAATGGGCAAAGTCTTTAGGATAAAGGGCCAAATATTGAAACTACTATCCAAGCTATCTTTAGGAAAGAAAGGCTGGAGTTTGAGGGTATCTCTCATTGATGGCACAGGCAGCCTAGATGTCGACTTCACAAGTGATGTCTTGGCAAAACTTGTTGGAATTTCCGCAAGTGAAATGACCAAGATGAAGACAGAAATGGGAAAGAAAACTGAAGTCAAGGAAATAGTTAACAAGGTAAGTGTACCGCTAGGAAAAACCTGCTATTCGGACATTAATACTCATTTATTACACTGGCATATCTGGGTTCCTTTTCGACTTGTTTTTGGGAAGCTTTATAAATCCGAAAATATTGTCTGCACAATGTATCTATTTGACCTGTCATAATTCTGACCAGCTATTGCATTCTACTTTTCAGTTTTAGTTTTTTATTAAATTGGAACACCAGTTGTGCTTTTTCTCACAGCTGACTGTTTTCAGGCACTGCAGGCAGCTCGGCGGAACCTTCAGGTTTTGAACTCTATCATAGAAATTACATACTTAGATTCTCCTAAAGTGACCGAACTGATTCCTTTCACTGATGTCCACGCTAAAATGCTATTGGACCGGCTGGCAGCCACGAATTTATAGCAATACATTAAAAAGTGCCTTTATCACTTTGTTTTAATGATCGACTGTTCGAATTAGGCCCGGATATATGATTTTTGTTTCTAAAAAAAACTTTTTATACGTTTCTGTGTGTAGGTATCAAATTCTTTATTTCCTCCATTCTATGTATATGTGATGCTCAGATTCATCAGTAATATTATTTTATCTGCCGTCAAAAATAATGTTTGGGGAGGATGACATCGTTAAGTTTTATGTCAAACCTAGTCAAACAAAATATTTTCAGTTTTGAGAATCAGAATCACCTATGACCTAACTACTAGTCACTGTGCATAAGACCACCAATAAAACAACTAAAAAAAGGTGCCCACTCACTACATTGCTGTCTAAAGAAATAAAAAGTCTGGTTTTGTTTGACGTCATCTTAGTGCTCACTCAACTGTTTCTAATACCTATACTCTGTGGTCGTAATTTTTCCTTGAGTTCATTTTTTATGTAATAAATTTGCTGAACTTGTAAAGACTATAAATAAACATACTGATGTGATAGAAGCGCAATACAAAATATATAACATTATTGTTGATTCCATAACACTATGAGGAAGCAAGTATTTAACTTCATATTTTCAACGCATTTCAATAAATTCCTAAATCAAAAACATTAAAAAGCTACAAAATGCTAAAACAAAAGACGGCACCTCCAGGCTGAATTAACAATAAATAAGTTAAAGCCATTGCCAACTGCGAATTAGTTTTTAATGGTGCAAAAACACCTAAACTTTAAGTTTTACCCTTCCCCAGTGAAGGATTTACCAGTAGCAGCGTGAGTTATAATAGATCGTTCACCAATAAAAATGCTGATGCACGGTATAATTATAAGTTTCATCTGTGCAGGTGATCGCAGTTCCCATACATTTTAGTCACATGACTTCGTATCGAAACTGCAATATTTTTTAAAGGTTAGCTTCTTATTTTTGTCTCCAGAATAACCACGTGCAGTGGTCTGCATATTCAAAAGATCGCACTGTATATAAAACTTTTTTTTAGTTTCTTTCAAGCGCTTTATTGTTGGCAAATGCTCATGTCTCTCAACGAGAACTATTCGTTTTGACTTAAATTTTGTATGTTCCCCCAGTTCTTATATAATTCCCTATTCTTTTAAAACCTCACCTTCTACTCCTTCCTATAACAGTTCAACTTCAATTGTCGAATTTTGTTACATACACGGTACGTATTAAACGTCTGTTTTTTTGTAATTTAAAATAACTGTTTGGCTTTTTACGGGCCAATAAATTTATTTCGCCGCTTTTTCTTGTTGGCAAAACCTAATTATTTTAAATATTTAAGGCCATCAAAGTTAAAATTAAACAATTTATTATTCCTGTTCAATCATTATTTATTGACAGGATTTAAAAACATTATTTATATATTTCACAATGATTTAAGGATGCCTAATGATTATCAATATCTTGGCAGAGTACAAAATTATTAAATTAAAATACAAATAGACAAGTGAATAGTGATATAACATTGAGCAACCTATATTATGGTAAGGTATGTGATAATATAACCATACATTGAAAATTAACTAAAATTGCCGGCGTCACTTGAGACAGTAGCACCTGGGACAAAAAATGGGTACGCTGGAAATTTGTACCTATTAAAATTCAATAAGAACACAATTTTCTGGCAGGTATGCATATCATATGATATTAGACCATAAAATCAATTGGTATAAAATCAGTAAACTTTATGTCAAAGCTCTGATACCTGTTTAAATTTCAAATCAGACTCGTGGGTTGCACGCGTGAACAAATGGAAAGGCATTAACCATTTTATTGTTTTGGTTTCCATGTGAACATAAAATAAATACATTTTTGGCATCAGATTTAAAATGCTAACATAAATTGGCTAGCATTAGTACGTCATGTGCGCACAATTATTTCTCTTTGAATTGGATGTGAAAAGCTTTAGTTGATTTTGGGAAGGATTTTGGCCAAAGTCCAGATCCACAGACTGAATTTAGCATTCGTGCAGAACGGAGGAAAAGAAGGCATCTTTTCCCAGGCAACATTCACCTAATTTAGTTCAAACAAGTGTATGGCAAACTGGTTTAAGCCGCATTAAGGTGGCCCATCCCGCTCTACTCCCCATACAAACGGGGAAAGAATATCGCGCCCATATTTCTTGTCAGAGATCCCAAATTTTGCTCAAAATAGTTTTATTTGATCGAACTAGATATCTGATGACCGTTGGCATTTTAAAAATGTGTTTGGTTTCTAAGTTATAAGGTCCGAAAGTTCGAATTTTTTGCGCGTTTTATACAATCACTTTGGAGGTGGATTACGTAATGATAAAATAAGAACATCTTGAAAAGATTAGTCTTGTCTTTTTTGTGGACATGTTGCATCTTCCTCATCACGGAGCCTGTCATTTTCTTCGAAACAGAGAAGGTCCCAGAGCGCAACAGCACGGTTTTGTACCGTGCCCGCGAATGAGTTAGACCCGCCGGGTTGGGCCGCCTAAAGGCATGCTTGAGTCAAAATTCTAGCTATAAGACTATGTAGATATTGTAATCCGAAATCTGATTTATTGTAATGCATGCTCAAGCTGTAGAATTCTATCGTTCTATCGGACTGATGGATCAGATGTAATCATGCTTAAATTTAAGCATTTGTAAATGTCGCTAAGTGGTACAAGAGCAAGCATTCTCGAAAGGTGAGGCCATTACCATAACTGCATTTTTCTACATTTCAATAATTCAAACCTTTTTGGCGGTTAAGGTTTTTAGCAGAATGATTTAAAAAACCGCAACAATAAATTTTCATGCAACGAGGAAAATACAAAAATGCACATTCCACTTACAATGCAAGAGAAAGAATTTGTGATGCATGTTCACTCATTCTCTGCGTAAAGCACATCTAGTAAATGTTGGAAGTATTGATATCGAAATTAAGAATTAAAATACCTAGTAAATAAATACAAGTTTTCAAAGCAACATAGTCATGAAAACACAAATAGTTCATTGCACATTTTCGTAACTCTAACATAGAACTATCTGCTTGTACAGAATGATGCAATAAAAACCCAGTAAATACGCTATTTACCATTCGGTTGGACTGAAAATATTGCGACACTCACAGGTTAGCAATAACACAAATTAAACAAGCTGATATTGAAATATTGTATTTCATACGAGACATACATCCAGATAGTACTATGCAGCTTCCATTCTCAAACCGATCGTAGATGAAATCATAAATGCCGTAAGATCTAACCTGCATGGAAGGTTCTCAGTGGGACCAAAAATTATAATACAGTATTCAGCCCTGCCGGACATCCATCTTATAAGATCCTTTCGTAAAACAGAAGGTAGGCCTGGGCTCTTAGCACCTTTTCTTCTGTCACTTCAGAGACCATGCTGTCAGAAACGTAGTACCATTTCCCTGGTGGGGCCTCGACGGTGGGGGCTGCGGCGGCTGCCTCGCCCGATTCGTACCCAGACAGGGAACTGTCCGAGTCTCCATCGGCGTTGCTGCTTTCCTTGGAGGAGTCTTCTCCGTTCTCTTCCTTGGCGATGTTCCCGCCGGTCGGGAGGAACGCGTAGCGCGCATCGCCCGGCTTGATCGGAGGCCGGACCTTCACGTAAGCGACGTAGTGACCGCCGTGCATTCCGCCCGAGTGTTCCACCACGCCGTACAGGGAGTAAAGCAGCTCTTTCTGCCCCGGGGCGACGTTCGGCATCGATTTGAACTTTTTGGTCGAGCAAAACGGTGCCAGGTCAAGAACGGTCGGAAAGTCGACGTGCTTCGTCATCTTCCTGAACATGCATCGCGGGCCGATCTGGAATCGCTTTAGGTGCAAGATCAATACGGCCGGAGGACTCGAGACGAGGAAGCGTTTAGTTGCGTTGGTGTACACGGTCTTCCCGTTCTTGCCGTTGATGCGTTCGGTGCACGCCTCGCAGCCCACCTTGTTGTTGCCGGTCATCAGCTCGAGAGCCGTGAACTGGTTGAGGCAGGACTGGATGCTGCATTCGCCCTCATCGCACTGGTAGCGCGGTGATACCGTGCTCGGACGGTAAGAGAAGGATGGCAGGTAGTCTCGTCGCAATGACGAGTCAAAGTCCATGTTGTTGGGTTTGGGCGATTCGGCGGAAGTGCCGCCCACGCAGCTGTCTTCGTAAGGCGATGGATATGCAGGTTTCTTTATCGGCAGCTTCATATCGCGCTGCAGCTTTATCATTTCCAGGCTGTCACTGATATTGTTCAAATCGGATGTCTTGGAGGCTTCAACTAGGTTCTCGTAACTCTTCCGTTCGTACCCTTTTCCGTACTTGATAAAATTGCTGCTACCTTCCACGCTGATGCCTCTCGCCACCAATTCGTTGCTTGCTTCTGGGACAAAAGATATCCTAGAGACAGGTCTTTCGAACTCATTTTTTATTGGTGACAATTTGGCATTGGCGGAGCCAGATAAATCCAGATTGAGCTCACTGGACAGGGAGCTCTGACTTCCCAGCTCTTTTCCCATGATCATCGAATCGACATTATCTACAGTTTCGGTCGAATTATTCTTGGTTGCCTCCGGACTCGCCACTCCGGAATCCGGGTTCGACAAATTCTCCAATGACAGCAGGGGTTTATACTCGAGTGGGATCGAACTGGTTGAGCATCCGACGTCGGCAAACTCGCTTTTTTCCTTGTCAGGTCGTTCTGGAGTGTTGTCGGTCTTTTCCTTATCAAGCTCCACGGGGCTGGCGCGGATGGAATCGGAGCTGATGACTTTCTCCGAGTTGTAGCCAGACTCCATGTGGTAGGCAGCGAAGTTGGCAGCAGTGTCCGCTATGGCCTGAGTCCCGACAGAGGCCGTGTGGGTGTCGTGCTGTTTGGGATTGTCATCTAGGTTGTCTTCGACGTCAGCGTCCGACTGCTCGGAGGAAGACTTGTTCTCGTCGTTGGTAGCTCCGTTGGCTTCCCCGTTGGGGCTGGTCTCCTCGCTCTTGTTTGTTGATTTCCCTATACAATCGAGAGTCTATCAATATGTGCATGTAATTATTAGATTTCAAATGATTATAAGGTCCGAGTTATTAAAATAGACACTGACAAAATAATACGTAGAACTTTCGTCAGACATAGAAGACGGTATTAAGGATGTTCCGACCCATACAATGTTTTTTATTACACAGAACGCAAAAATTATTGCACTTTAAGGCACGAATTCGTCAAAAATATGAATTATAGCCATAGTAGTTGCAGCGAAAACATATTTACAATTTCAGGTTTATTGGTTTCGTTTAATCGCCGATTAGAAGTTTTACACCGTTAGATGGCGCTGTTAAATAAAAATCGTATTTAAATAAATTGTAACAAAACCAATAATCCTGAAATTGTGAAATTGTTTTCGCTGCAAGTAATATGACTATATTAAACTTATATTATTAATTCGTGGCTTAAAGTGCAATACTTTTTGCGTTATGTGTGCAAACAACTTTATATGGGCCGGAACAGCCTTAAGTGGTTTTCTAGAGTTACAGAACTTGTGTTTAATGTGGGTTTTAGAACAGTAGAAAGTAAATGATTCTTACCATTTTTCTTACCCGATTTGTCCTTGCCCTTACGAGCCTTTCTTGCTGCATTTTTCTCTTTCTTCAGCTGGTGTTTGGATGGCTTGTTCTCTTCCTGGGCACTGCTCGATCCATACATGTTTTCATCTGCAATGTAAACATTTAAGGTATTTTTAGGGTTCCGTACCCAAAGGGTGAAAACGGAACCCTATTACTAAGCCTCCGCTGTCCGTCCGTCCGTCCGTTCGTCCGTCCGTCTGTCACAGGGCTGTATCTCATAAAGCGTAATAGGTAGGCAGCTGAAATTTTCACAGAGTGTGTATTTATTTTGCCGCTATAACAACAAATAGGTAAAATAAAAAAATATTAAATAAATATATATTTTTTTATTTATTTGATGAACGAGCAGCCTAAGCTGATGTGTTCATGTCTGGGTTCACTGGTGCTTTGTTATTACGTTTACTTTAGTTTAGTGTTTTTAGGTGTTTGTCAAGCCTGTTTTTAAAAGAATTGGTGCTGGGTGCTTCAACGACATCTTCTGGCAACTTGTTCCACATTTACACTTCAACACATTAAAGGGGTAAAATACAAAAAACGTGATATTTTTGTGTTATATCTTGTACGATGGTACGGAACCCTTCATGTGCGAGTCCGACTCGCACTTGGCCGGTTTTTACTGGACTTATACCTTGTGGGATCTGAGTGCCATGTCACCTTTTCTCATATTGCTCGGCTACATTGAACTGAACGGAAAATGCGGACATATTTCATTGCCGATTAGCTCAATGTAATGGGACAAACCCGGGCTGAATCAACCGTACAACCTATTTAGTAAGAAAGGAGACCTACAATTAGAATCCGAACTGCGGCCAGCCTCCAAACATCGAAAACAGTTACCCAGCAACTCGACTGCATCCTTAACTTTTATAAGGTTGCATTTTTCAAATAGTTTTCTTCTCAAGGAACATAATTATAAAATAAGAAACCATATTTTTTTTTAGTCAACAATCAGATATAGTTTAAAAAGTGTCAAGTAAGTCAAGTGCCAAGAAAAGATTACAATGTGCCAGCCGTTGCTGCTATACACAACTAATTTTGGTCCCCAACACAAGGCGGGGCTTGGCCTTTTGAGAGATTGTAGGTTCATTCCCCCTCGAGCATGCATCACTTTCTTGGATAAGTGCACTTTGTCATGAATGCTAGTTCCACGGTTCGGAATCTCAGTAAAACTGTAGGTCCCCTGCCCTACCAGATAGGGTCAAGCCCGCCGCGGTTGGTACGCATTGGATGAAAGATGATCGCAGCGGCAATGAAACTTGTCTATGTTTTCCATCCAGTTCAATGTAGTCGTGCTCATCTAGGGTAAGCCCTGACTTGGCACCTAATTACATCTGGAATGCGGTGTGTAGAACCAATATGAAAGTATTATCATGTCCAGTTCTGTATAAAAATACCATCACTCCAGGAAAATAATCAAAGAAGCTATGCAACTAAAAAGATAACAAGAGCATGAGAAATATGGCGCTATTATACCGCAGTACTACCTAACCTATGGAGAAATACGATGTTATATAAATGTCTATAGGACAGATCTATTGCAACATAAAAAAATTGCACTGCATTCAGTAACAAAATGCGGTACCCTGTGAGGGAGTTTTTCTGCGGACGACGGCGGGCGGCTGCGGGCGGCTGGCGGCGACCGGCAGCGACAGGTCCAGGAAATACTCGTGCCGCTCGGACGTGTGCAGACACTCCTGGCACTCCAGCGTGGACACCATGAACCCTCGGAACACCTGCATCACACACCTTTTGCTTAAGGGCGTGATAAAGAGTCGATTGCATTTAGTTTGATAAGGACATGAGTAAAACAACGTTTAATTACATTTAAAAATAACCACAACGAATGTCGAATATAAAAAAAATATATATGTAGATTAATTGTTTAGCTATATTTTAAAGATAAAACTGTAAGCCTGGTTTTCACCAGGTGCTGATTTATTTTTATTGACACTTAAAGGGCCTTTATTACTAAAGTGCTGAAAATCTTGTACTGGTATCCATTGCGAGATGGTAAGAAAGGCCCTTCAATGTGCAGATTAAGCTAATCAGTACTTGGTGGAAGAGACTGGTGTTTTGTGTTCTCAAATTAGACCAATAATCATTACATTTCACTTTTCATAAAAAAGCTTAAACACAGAGTATGAACATCAGATAATTATCGTTATAGGTTTCAAATATAGCTAGACCATCAATGCATCTTTCATCTTTTTGAAATTCCAAAATAAGTAATGGTTATTTTTAAAAATAATCAAATATGGTCCTTATGGAACTGAATACAATAAGGTGTTGTCACGCCCTTAACTGCAGTTAGCATTCCGCTTAATTCAATTTTAACTAAAGGGGGGGGGCGGGCTAGCATGGTAAACTAACTCGCCTGGATGACAGAATGCAATAAGATAAAAATACATATAAATCATTCTCAAACCGAAATTGGTGTGTTGCTTTGTTCCTTTTCAATTAAATGCTCACTGCATTTTAAATAGAAAAAGAAGAATGCGAGGATTTTTTAAGACTGTGGGGATCTTTGTCCATTGTTCAAGGCACAATTGCCGCCGACTGTGAATTAAACTAGCGAAATCGTCTCTATCATCTGGCACCGTCCCTAATGGTTCCCTATCCCTAAACGTCAGAATTTAATCAAAGTTTAATTCGATGTCTGTATGTTTTTATTTTAATGTAAATATCTGTATTATCCAATAAAGAAATAAAAAATTACAGTAAAAGAAAAAAACTTTTTCCAATATAAAAGATAAATAAAAAAAGGTAGGTTTTGGCAATATATTTTTGAATCCCAATTCAAAAACCTTGTAAAACTCGCCAGTTCATTCAACCTGCCCCCAAAACTGAGAATCCTCTCATACTCAAATACCTCAAATCGAATAGATGTAATTCTATATTTTTAATTTTTTGGCTGTTAATTTGCTCTTGAATTATGACCACACAAGCACATGGTCAGTGCTAAGTTATTCTCTGCAGGCAGGTAGCATTTCAAGTACATAATAAGGAAACATAGCTCGGCGAAGTTTCTGGTTGGTTCTTCATTCAGCACAGGAATAATCAGAATATTTAAAAGCAGGAAACTGAGAGTGCATGTGCAACTAAAAGAGGAAAATTTATAAATATGAATAAATAAAAATGCCTAGCCTAGCGCACCTAAAGAAGTTTCACTTCAGAAATAAGAAATGTGTGGGTAACCTGCTCAGGGCGAAGCATGGTGTCGGAGGCTTGCTGCCCGTAGAACTTCACTTTCTGCTTGCTCTCTCCATCCACCTTGGTGGGGTCTATCTTGGAGCTAATGCCCAGGTTCTTCAGGATCACCGACTGGTACCGGCGGAGGTCTTCCGATCTGGAATTATTATTTTGGCATTCAGTGTATTGTCTACAATCTTAACTAGATTATTATGGTAGATAGACCATTCATTTTTTTTCACACCATTTATTTTCAATTGTGACATTCTTTCGTCCAATGCAGTGGTAAATTAACAAAAATTGTACACATTAGTGAACATGAGAAAACGAATAAATAAAAAAAATCTAATTGTTAGATAACACTGGCTATCTGGTAAGTAGGAAAATGCCAAATTTTTCGTTGATTAGAAATCATCGTTCAAAAAAACTGAGTTCACAAGAAATTTCAATTTCAAGCAATGTTGAAAGTTGCAAAATTCACATTAGTTCTGTCTCAGAATAAATATCAAGCACTGAAATCAATATAACACAATGATGACCCAAGCATTTGAATTCGACCCACGTACCATGCTGAGTGTTGCATATACTGTGATTCTCTCCATGCGTAACAATATTGAGCAACTTCGTACCTGACAGCTTCGAGGAGATGTCGAAGCAGCTCATGCGAGTCGTGCTGGTCCCCGCCGCCAAATTGAGGGAGCTTGCCGACAAGAGCGTTCAGCAACGCTCGCGGAGTGTACACCTCACTGTTCCCTGCACAATAAGAGAAATATTAAAATTTTGCAAGGATCATCAACTATGCAATAAATCTAAATCCACAATTGCAATAGAAATTTCACACATCCACTTTTTTTTAAGTAACTGAACATGGATAGCTAATGCCAAACTGACCCTCAGATAATAGCCTAACACACCATATGGGAACTAGGTGCCATACCAGGACCTTCTTTATGTTACTCGACTACATTGAACTGCACAGAAAATGCAGACAATTTTCAATGCCTCTTCGGGCATCTTACATTCAATGCGATGATGCAACCTTGGCGAGATAAACCAAGTTCCTTCCTATTGGGGGACCCACAGTTTTATGTGGAATCTGATACCACGGCCACCCTCGACGGTTGAAAATGGTCACCCATCTAGAACCCAACCGCGCTCAGAGGTGCTTCAGACTTACTTGTGACCGAGCAGCAGTCTTGCTCGCATGCTAATAATAACACTATCCCTAGTTCGTAATGTCCATCTCTACTGCATCCCTTCCGCTCAATATTACATGTTTCACTGAATTTACTGACTTACCGGGTGCTTGCAGCTCCGCTAGGGTTTCGGCCAGGGTTCTCGTGAGGGTGCCCCACTCGCTCAGCTCCCCGGAGATGGCCGGCAGCTCCACCTCTCTTTGTTCCTCGCCATTGTTCTCAATCACCAGCTTGCCGCCAGGCAGGCTAAACCTTTCCCCCGCTCCGGACATCTCTTGCAACACCTGTTGAGAAGCCGGGAGTAAATATATGTTTCATTTTTCATTACTATCAAAGTTGAAATCAATTATTATGTTTTGAACCCGTGAAATGTGCATGATATGCATGATATGATAGTATTAGATTTTTCATAAATTGTTCGCACCTTGTGCAAGAGTTTGATCAGTTGTCGAGCACACAAAAGAGCACGCATGCACACAATGATGCATGAACAGGACGAGGATTTGAAACCGTAACTTCTAGCATGAAAGGCATGTCCTCTAGCCCCTACACCATGAGCTGTACAAAAAAAACACTAGGTGAATGTTTGAGAAATTATCGAATTTACTCCTTCATTAGTTTTGCACAAAAGCAAAATTAAATCTCTGATGTCAACTACATTTCAAAACATTTCTGTGGATACCTACATACCGATTTTCACAACCCAGTTAAAAAGTGAAAGCCTGGTTGAAATCATAATCAGCTACAACATGAATGTCTTAATTCTTAAAGTCACTATGGGGCTGGCATAGTCGGTGACGGCTTAAAACCCAAATAAACATCTAGACAAAAAAAAAATTTAGTTAATTTGCAGATATTAAGACCATCTATCTATTCCATACTAAGAGGTAATCTCTAAGGTACTAGAAAAAACTCCAATATGTACGAACCTGAAGAAGGTACGGTGTTTGCACAAGACACTGCATCACTGAGTTGAAAAAGCACGTATTCCCCAAATTAGACAATCCTCTAACACGCTCCAAGCTCAGCATCGGTAGTTTTGGCTTCGGCTTCATAATATCCGTAGTAATAATAAGAGGAACCGGCTCCGGTAGAGCGATCACTTCAGTGGACTTGACAGGAGCGCTGTTCGCTTGCTTTTTGAGATATTCAACACATTCTTGAAGTTTTTTGGTGCTGGCGGAGCTGACCTCATTGTTGCAGCCGTAACAGAACAGCTCCCAAGTGGTGGTGTTAGCTGTGAGCGCATGGCAGTCTGAGTGGGGCGTGTTAAAATGGTTCAAAGCGTGCTTATTGCGCGCGCGCCCGCACAGCTGATTACCGCACCGCAGGCACATCCACAGTGAGGTGTCCACCTCGAAATCTGGATCCGCCGTGTCCGTGCTCGGGGACTTCTTGCATTCCGCGCAATCTGTTTCGAATCCATCTATCTTGAGAGCCCGTTTCAGCCGCGATAGGTCGATCGCCTTCGCGACGTGAGGACACCCGGACTTGACGTTCTCGTCGCACGACTCTGTGGACTCGTCCCCGCGTTCCCCTGGCGACGACTGCCTCTTCTTTTTCACCATTCTGCCGTCTGTACCCTGAAGAACGAGTCACAGTTACATCCACAAAGAAAAATACATGTCAAGTCAGCGTAGGGTCAGCATGACGGACACGTAAATCGAAAGTGCGTGCACTATAATGATGAAACCTTTATATGGATGGATGTAAGATATCTTAGTAGAAGTTACATGGAAGGCGTGGAGCACCCAGGAAGACAAATAAAGTCGCAAAACGGTTAACACTTCGGGACAACCATGATCAGCCAGCAGCCATTGGTGTTGACACGTGGGAAAAAGGTTTATTCCTCCGATTAGTTCAATTTGATGGATTTCAGCGTCAAAAAATAGCGCTTAAAATTATCATTTATTTGGCAGTGTTACTTCGAATAAATCAATAAATGATATTTATAAACATTACTGTATTACTGTTATTAAGTAATATTTGTTATAGTTTAGTTTGCTTTTAAGTTATATTTAAAAAAACAATCTTTTTTTTTTTCCTTATCAATCTAGTTAAACTGATCACAGACTATTATAGTACACTAGCGTTGCCCCTCATCACGCATTTACATATTCGGGCTCACTATTCGTCTCGCTATTTGGCTAGCGCCAATGTGTAATAAGTCGGACAGACTGAGACAGTGAATCTGTTCGTGTAAACTGGTCTTGGAGAGAGACGTTTACACAGGCGATTTCATCGTGATTCTGAACCGAACACGAGAAGTTCTCGTGTTTGCTGCTATCAAACTCTATGTTGAAAAAAAGTGGCCATCTTTTTTTATACATAAAGTTTGGCATCACCTTACAAGAGAACTTTTCGTGTTCGCTTTCAAGAGTAGATATGTAGCCTACAACGGAGTGTCGGAAGACCACCCACCAGGTGGGACGACGACATCCAGTGCGTCGGTGGAAAGCAGTGGTTCCGTACCAGCAGTGGACGCAAACACGCTGACTGATGACTGACTGCCTGACTATCTACTGCGGGGTCCACTCGTAAGATTCTCACCTGTGTGTCACTGGTGAGTCTCAACGCTTTCGTACTCATGAAATGACAGCCACGAGTCACCTTAGTGTTGTCCCTTTCGTATTGTTCTAATTAGAGTGCAACGATACTAACATAAGATTTTATGTATATACATTTTTGATGTTCTACACAGAAATAAAGTAGGCATCTATTTTTCTACAAATAATTTGACAGTACCGAACACAAGAACTTCTCGCTTTCCTTATAGAGCGGAATGGAAGCATCTTTGTCCGAACAAACCTTAATTGTCAAGTTTGGGGCTGCCAGACATTAAAATCACAATATCATTTAATTTAAAAAGCGTTTTTCCCACAATTCACATACTTTCGGAGTTTATTGATAAAAAAATCGACTCATCTTTTTAGATAATGCCTTCATATCTATTTTTCTGCAAAATTTCAGTTGTTTTTAAATGTATTTAGTTAGATCGTTTATTTAACATATCCAAATATTTTATTAGCTGTTAACATTTTTTGCAGGTCTCACAACACGACGAACATCAGCTGTCAAATGACGATGAATGAAACGTCAACATCATCTGGTTGGATTTAAGATTTCACCAGTGATTTCAATTCAGATTTCACGCTGTTTAGCTCTCTCGACATATCGAAACCACTTTTAAATTAGATTTTAGAGTACCACAGACGTTGTTGAATCGAAAGTCTATTGTGATGATCACCTTCTGGGTCCCGCGTGTTTCCGACTAGTGCTTGTGAGGAGGAGCAGTCAAGAAACAAGAATGTCCCTCCCCGGGAACGGTCTCCTCGTCGTGAGCGGCGAGGCATCCCTCCTGGTAACCGCGTTGCGTCGCAGCGCACGCTGGGGCTCACACAGCTTCCCCACGGAAGAGTATGACGTGCTCATGCGCATGTTTAGAGAGCTACAGGCTCTTCTGGCGGCCGTCGATGACTTACGCCTTCTCGATCCAACTTCCTACCTGGCACCATTCCTGGAACTCGTCCGTAGCAAGGAGACAACTGGCCCTGTTACTAGTCTTGCGCTCTCCGCCATCAACAAGTTTCTTGCCTATGGACTTATTGGTAAGATGCAGATTTATTTAAACTAACTTAAATCTCTAGCCCTCTTTTATCATTACATTTCAAAAAATAATTAAGAACTTAAGGACATTCTTACGCTGGCAATCCCTTTCATAAAGCACCAATTATTCCATATGAAAAGTCTCTACTAAGCAAACTTGTAAACATTCCGTCAGAATTAATGTCTCACTTTCCCAGGGCTAATATTATCCCAGATAAGTTTAGTTGCAATGCAACAGCGGCGTATTTTGTCTGGTGATTTCTGCCTCGATGAAGTTTTGTCTCACTATTTATAATATGTCGCCTTTGCGGTAAGGCAACATAGTTCTCCGTGCTTAAAATCTAGTGCTTCGCATCATCAAAAACAATACGCCACTCGTGAGGAACATATCCCAATTGAAATAGCTGGGTAAAGGAAATATTTGATATATAAGGTGAGTTTATAATAATCTACAAGCCTTATAGGGTTGATTCAGTATCTGATATATATTAGAACAACTTTTGCTAAGAATGTAGGTATGTAATTTTTTTGTTCAATTTGAATTTTTGAGAAATTTAAACAGTACGTTCTTCCCAGTATTGTAAACAACTTTTGGGAAGAAACTATGTACCTATCGGTGATGGTTTCGAAGAAATAATTAAATAATCAAATTATTAAATGTGCGCGAACTTCGCTAATACGGCGCGTCACCGCTGCACCGCTGCCGCCTCGGCCGGCGGCGCGGAGGCGGCGCGCGGCGGCAGAGTCTATTTTACCTACCCGAATAGTTTTGCCTCCTTCCCACGCTGATTTGGTCGGCGCGGCTGTAATGTAGGTATGTACACAAGCATACATGTCCTTTTTCGCCCGATCAGCACTCGCTTCACTTAAATTCACTCACGTGCGATACTTAGGTCCGATGCGCGCCATGGACCTTGACATACTAATTGCTTTCAAAACGAAAACAAACACCCTTCAGTGAGAGGGGCGGCGGCGGCGGGGGAGATGGGGCGGCGGGGCTTCTGTCTGCGCACGCGGCGGCGGCGGAGAATTGTCTTGTGTCAGTGGGTCACGGTCGGGTCAATGCCCCGTGGTTGACCTATATTTTTAATTAGGTAGTTGAAGAGTTAGTGCACTTTAATAAATTATTTTCTTGGAAACCATTACAGATAGGTGCATAGTTTCTTCGCAAAAGTTGTTTACAATACTGGGAAGAAGATACTGTTTAAATTTCTCAAAAATTAAAATGGAACAAAAAAAAATTACATACCTACATTCTTAGCAAAAGTTGTTCTATATCAGATACTGAATCAACCCTACAAGGCTTGTAGATTATTATAAACTCACCTTAAACAAATGACTTTAATTGTAGTAGTATATCTCAAATTAGAATCTAATCACTTGCTCTAAGTTGAACTTGAAATTTCAACTGAGGTACATTCAAAGGTTTGTGAAAAAACTCGGTGGAAAGACGATAGATTACTCTTTAGAAACGCCAAACAGTGACATTGACAGTTGCACGCACAGTGCCCTACCACGGCATTGCGATAACTTCATACCGTTCACGGAATGCCATTTTGAGGGCTGCAAGCGTGAATCGGACCAGTTTTGAGGGTGCTTTTGGTAACGATGGTTCAAATCGAACCGCAACCTAAATGTTCCATAACAGTACAAAAACGGTACCCATTTTATGACATTAGCCAACAAAAAAAAAAAAAATACATACCTTGTTAGCTTTATGTTCTACAAAAGATATCACTCTTGATTTTAGTCTGGTATTATTATTATTATTATGTTATTTATATCACTAGCAGCTTGAAGCTGATGCGTGAATTTCATTTTTCCCGGAATGCACTTGTGTATTTTTTTAATTTTTAAATTGGTATTATTAATATTACTTATCATTCAAATTATGTATTTATATTGATTTTATTTATTGATTATTGATTGTTTATTATTATTATTGAAAAGCATATTCCAATAAGGGGCGAACATAGGCCTTATATAATTTTAGGAATAGTGCATAAAATGCTTTGGGACCAGTGTCTGCTATATTAGCCTCATATTTCTGTCGTGCTACTCTTGTCATGGCTACAATTTTGTTGTTAATCTTTCGATAGGATGCATACTCTCCGTCCGACTTATTTAGTTGATAGAGTTTCCATGAGTCCTTCTTTTTTTTAGTTAGTTTCAGAATTTCTTTGTTAATCCATGGTTAAACCCCGTCACACAATCCGTTTGTTAAAATGTTCTGTTAAGGGCCTGGTACTAGCCAAATCGCAAAGTTAGACGAGGCACCCCAAGTTAACTAACTAAGTCTGACGATTATAAGTGTCATACTTACAATATATGATTCCTTGTCTAGGAATCGAATTATTTTCGTTAATGTATGTTTCCTTTTTCTATACAAAATACATTGCGGAAACGGTGTCCATTTCCGAACTTTTTTGACTAAATGTAGAAATCTAAAAGCAAATGGAATTTTTTGTTTATGCATATATGCTGTTTTTGCTTATATCTAGAAACCGAATTACTTTCAGATTTCTAATGAGAAAAATCAACTTTTTTATATTTATTATTATTTAAATAAATGATGGAATAAAAAAATATTAACAATCCATTATCAGTCTGGAGTTCTATTTGGATTTGCTGAAGCGTTTCACTACATATTATTACATTTGTTAAAAAGTGCATTTGTATGGCGCGAGTAGTTGGCTAGTCCTAGCGCCTTAAAAATGTGTTAACCTTTATTGTTTTGTGTGAACAGATCCTACGCACAGCAGTGTGCCGGCCGCTGTGGAGGACATTGCTGATGCAGTCACGCACGCGCGCTTTGTGGGCACTGACCCAGCCTCCGATGGCGTGGTACTCATGAAAATGCTTCAGGTCTGCACACATACATTCCATTAATTGCAATCCCATCAACCCAACACATCCCAACAAACTAAGATTGAAATCTGTTAGGTAAATTATGTGAGTACTTAGATTATTTCAACATAAAAAAACTCAACATTCACGATTCATTTGGAAATCATTTGTCCACATCTTTTCCAATGTACTTGATTTTTTTGTGTCCAATATCATACAATCAATATCTGTTTTCCATCAAGATCAAAACAGTACATGAAAGCAAACTTAGTGAAATGTAATGTATTTGCACAAAACACTTCTCAATACCTAACTACCTGCCAAAATAACTACAATTTATTTTTTTACTTCAACGATGATGGCTCCATGTAGATTCTTCTGAAGAACAAGCAATTGTTTGCATCACCTTATTTTTCTGGGAGCATGGGCATGACCGCATCATACTTTCATCTTTAATTGTACATAAGAAAGATTGAATATTTATTTATCAATTAAAATTTCATATTAATTATTTAACTGGTACCAGGTACTCCGGACTCTAATGCTAAGTCCTGAAGGCGCAATGTTGACCGACGAGAGTGTTTGTGAGATAATGCTCAGTTGCTTCAGAATATCCTTCGAAACGAGACTGAACGGTAAGCCTTTTCAAAATCTTTTCAGTCCTATTTAAACATTTCTTCCAGTTTGGTTTTAGGCTCTATCTGACCTTTCATGTCTTTTATGAACATTGAGAACAAATTTGTTGCCTTAATAACTATCATAAAATTTGAGACGATCATGTTAGTGTCTCCTTTGCTACTAATAAGCAAAATTGGCAATGTTCACTACTTGGCCTTTTGTTATATAATTGTGTTCTTTATTTATCATCCCTGTATGCACTGGGATTTTTCATATTCTAACATTTAGCCAGGTTGATGAAAAATGTTTCAACATCTATTTTCAACTGTCATGCTTTCAAAAATATTGGCGGATGCCCACACACATGACAATTTATTATCATTCTTGGTTTACTTCATTTATATTTAGGATTTACAAAAGGCCGTGTGTCCTTATTTTTTACCTGACCGCGCAACGCAGAGTAGGGTAATGAATTAATCAGCCAATGTATGTATGTTTGTTCCTTTTTTTAGGGTTCCGTATCCAAAGGGTGAAAACGGAACCCTATTACTAAGCCTCCGCTGTCCGTCCGTCCGTCCGTCCGTCCGTCCGTCTGTCCGTCTGTCACAAGGCTGTATCTCAGTAACCGTAACAGGTAGACAGCTGAAATTTTCACAGAGTGTGTATTTATTTTGCCGCGATAACAACAAATAGGTAAGATTAAAAAATAATTAAAATTAAAGGGGGCTCCCATACAAAAAACGTGATTTTTTTGTTTTTTTTCTACGATGGTACGGAACCCTTCGTGTGCGAGTCCGACTCGCACTTGGCCGGTTTTTTATGTAAAGTTCTCTAGGCCCTCACATAAGAGGTGAACACAAAAATTAAAATATACCAAAATCTGGCATTCTTCCTGTCATATGGTACCAGAATGTGTGAATTCTAAATCTCTCAACTAAACGGCCATCAACAAAGACCACTCTGCGCAGAGTTGCTGCGGCGCAATGCGGAGCACTGCCTTCGTGACATGACGCAGCTCGTCTTCATGAGATTGCCGCAGTTCTCTGTGGAGGAGGCGGCGGGCGCGGGCGGTGGCGCCACACTCGGGCTATCGCTGCGTCGCAGGGACAAGGGCGGCAAGCGCGCTCGTGCTGGTCGGTCAACGACTCCTTATTTTTAAAATATTTTAAGAACATTCCCACTCAAGTAGTCATGTTTTTAAAATATTTGAGGACTGTTCTTTGAATTACTAATCATATATTGTTTTTAAATCATGAAAGATAACATATTCGGTGCAAGCAAAAATATACAAAATGCGCAGAATCCTTAGAGAATCCACTGAACGTCAATCAGCTTCGGTAGCCCAGTGTCGTGACACCTTGCTGTTCAATAGAACAGGCAAATTTCAAATACTTGTACCTATTATTCTTAAGCTATATTTATCGGTTACGACTACGGGTAATACATACCTGACCTTTACGAAATATCACATTGATCTTGTCGTGGTACTTTTCAAATACTTTCAGAGAGTCAGAAAAAGAGAGAATAACATTTAAAATACCCACAGTACATAATTATGAAATGAGATGTTTGATTTAATCTAATTTTCTTTAAACTAAGAATACCTTTATTAGACATAAATCCATCCAATGTAATAAACATAGTAATTTATAAATGTCTTTTACAGCATTAGGCACGAATTCATTAGAAAGAGAAAGGGCCCTCTCTACCAGTAGTCCAATCACCACTGCAGCCAGCAAAGATGTTCAAGAAAATGTTACTCCTGCTTCCACAATCACCATCAATGACAATTTAAGGTCAGATCAACTCTTGTTAGTTAAATGGATTTTTGGGGATTCTGAAGAATCCAAAAATTAATGCACTGTCGTTCGTAGACTCACACAAAAGTTATATATTTTGCCAACATTTAGGGCAGACTGCACCATCTCTGGTTATCCATTCTAATATTTTGCCTGAAGAAGAAAGAAGATAAATAATATGAGATAAAAATAGAAGAAGAAGAGATAAAAGATAAAGATAAGAAATAACCATAACCAAAATATTGCCCAGAGATGGTGCACTCCACCCTAAATGTTCAATTGAATGTTAATTTTGAATTATTTGATTGATCTAAATACAAATATCTGGGCATACATAGAAGCTCTGCTTTTTAAGATGTCATCATTCTGATATGTATGCATTTATCTGTAAACCTTTGATGGATTTGTCAACAGGAAAAATAATAAAAACATCATTTCGGAAGCAGAGATAACAATTGAGCCTGCAATAGAAAGTGTCCGCAGTCCCACCAAGAAGCATGCAAGACATTCGTCCATGGACCTTGCCTCCAATGGAAACTCGTCAATCACACAACTCCTGGAGAAGTGTGTCAATCACCCTGAGAATGACCCTGAGACTGACACCAGCAAAGAAGAGAAGAAAGAGGGAGAAGAAGAAGTAGAAATAATCAAAGAAGATAACAAAGAACTAGAACCCTTAATAGATAATATTACAAGTGAAGATATTCAAGAAGCAGAAGTAATGTTAGAGACTGAAGCAGTGGAACAAGATAATGTTAATAAAGGAGAGGCACAAGAAAGTGAAAAATTAGAAGAATATGTGAATCCCAGAGGGATAAGATTCACACAGCAGGAAAAAACTGACAATTTACAGCCATATGGATTAACCTGCGTTAGAGAATTGTTCAGGTATGTTTATTTTGATGGATATATAGATCATATCATAGAATATTTGAAAGGATAGAATGCATGGAAAAACCTAATTTTATCACTAATTTCTGTTTGAATTTGTATCCAAATTTTTATTGTTGCCACTGCCATCACTTCAAGGTTCTTGCTTGTGGTGATACTTGGTTTAGGTGAGCGGGTGCTGTTTACGGGGACTGGCCTGCTCCAATTGGCAGCATGTTAGTTGCAAGATGATCTGATATTCGTCATGAACTGTTGCATATATCATGAATTATTGATTTTCGTGAATTAATATTAATTTAGTCTATTTACCTGTGTTTTCTCCTGGTATTGGCCTTAAGGTGGCTCAACCCGGTGGGCCTAACTCATTCACGGGCACGGTACAAAACCGTGCTGTTGCGTTCTGGGACCTTCTCTGTTTCAAAGAATAAGACAGGATCCAAGATGAGGAAGATGCAACATGTCCACAAAAAAGACAATGTGCATAGTGTATGATTTGGTAAGATTTACGAAAATTTTAATTTCTAAACTTATAGCTAAAAGTAAACCACTGTACTGTACAGACCGTCAAAAATCTAACAAAAACCAAATAGATTATAAATCACGATTAAATAAGCTATGTCTGATGACTAATCTTTTTAAGATGACTTACTTTACTTTACCATTGCGTACTTACTTTATCATTGCGTAATCCACCTCCAAAGTTATTGTATAAAACGCGCGAAAAATTCAAACTTTCGGACCTTATACTTTAGAAACCAAACACAATTTTACATTGCCAATGGTCATCAGACATCTAGTTCAATCAAATAAAGCTATTTTGAGCAAAATTTTGGATCTCTGACAAGAAATATAGGCTTGATCGTCTTTCCCCTTCTGTATGGGGAGATGAGCGGGATGGGCCACCTTAATGGCAAATACTCACTATTAATATTACAATGAATTGAAATAATTTATTTTTAGAAACAGGTACCGATAACTCCTATGTCTGTAAGCAGTGGCAAATCGTTTTGAAACTTAGACTAAGTGGACATTAAAAAAAAATCCAGAAGTTTCTTGCCTGTTCTTTTTCACTGTGATTGTTGAGCTGGACAATTATAAAACATGACAAATCCGAGAGCTGTCCTTAGGATGATGAAAAAAGAATGAACAATTGGTGACACTGCAGGTTCCTGATATCGCTGTGCAATCCGCTGGACGCGCAGAACACCTCGGCGATGGTGTCGCTGGGGTTGGGGCTGGTGGGCACCGCGCTGGAGGTGGGCGCCGACCACCTCGCGCGATGATGAATAAACAATGAACAATTGGTGACACTGCAGGTTCCTGATATCGCTGTGCAATCCGCTGGACGCGCAGAACACCTCGGCGATGGTGTCGCTGGGGTTGGGGCTGGTGGGCACCGCGCTGGAGGTGGGCGCCGACCACCTCGCGCGATGATGAATAAACAATGAACAATTGGTGACACTGCAGGTTCCTGATATCGCTGTGCAATCCGCTGGACGCGCAGAACACCTCGGCGATGGTGTCTCTGGGGTTGGGGCTGGTGGCCACCGCGCTGGAGGTAGGCGCCGACCACCTCGCGCGATGATGAATAAACAATGAACAATTGGTGACACTGCAGGTTCCTGATATCGCTGTGCAATCCGCTGGAGGCGCAGAACACCTCGGCGATGGTGTCGCTGGGGTTGGGGCTGGTGGGCACCGCGCTGGAAGTAGGCGCCGACCACCTCGCGCGATGATGAATAAACAATGAACAATTGGTGACACTGCAGGTTCCTGATATCGCTGTGCAATCCGCTGGACGCGCAGAACACCTCGGCGATGGTGTCGCTGGGGTTGGGGCTGGTGGGCACCGCGCTGGAAGTAGGCGCCGACCACCTCGCGCGATGATGAATAAACAATGAACAATTGGTGACACTGCAGGTTCCTGATATCGCTGTGCAATCCGCTGGACGCGCAGAACACCTCGGCGATGGTGTCGCTGGGGTTGGGGCTGGTGGGCACCGCGCTGGAAGTAGGCGCCGACCACCTCGCGCGATGATGAATAAACAATGAACAATTGGTGACACTGCAGGTTCCTGATATCGCTGTGCAATCCGCTGGACGCGCAGAACACCTCGGCGATGGTGTCGCTGGGGTTGGGGCTGGTGGGCACCGCGCTGGAGGTAGGCGCCGACCACCTCGCGCGATGATGAATAAACAATGAACAATTGGTGACACTGCAGGTTCCTGATATCGCTGTGCAATCCGCTGGACGCGCAGAACACCTCGGCGATGGTGTCGCTGGGGTTGGGGCTGGTGGGCACCGCGCTGGAGGTAGGCGCCGACCACCTCGCGCGATGATGAATAAACAATGAACAATTGGTGACACTGCAGGTTCCTGATATCGCTGTGCAATCCGCTGGACGCGCAGAACACCTCGGCGATGGTGTCGCTGGGGTTGGGGCTGGTGGGCACCGCGCTGGAGGTAGGCGCCGACCACCTCGCGCGATGATGAATAAACAATGAACAATTGGTGACACTGCAGGTTCCTGATATCGCTGTGCAATCCGCTGGACGCGCAGAACACCTCGGCGATGGTGTCGCTGGGGTTGGGGCTGGTGGCCACCGCGCTGGAGGTAGGCGCCGACCACCTCGCGCGATGATGAATAAACAATGAACAATTGGTGACACTGCAGGTTCCTGATATCGCTGTGCAATCCGCTGGACGCGCAGAACACCTCGGCGATGGTGTCGCTGGGGTTGGGGCTGGTGGGCACCGCGCTGGAAGTAGGCGCCGACCACCTCGCGCGATGATGAATAAACAATGAACAATTGGTGACACTGCAGGTTCCTGATATCGCTGTGCAATCCGCTGGACGCGCAGAACACCTCGGCGATGGTGTCGCTGGGGTTGGGGCTGGTGGGCACCGCGCTGGAGGTAGGCGCCGACCACCTCGCGCGATGATGAATAAACAATGAACAATTGGTGACACTGCAGGTTCCTGATATCGCTGTGCAATCCGCTGGACGCGCAGAACACCTCGGCGATGGTGTCGCTGGGGTTGGGGCTGGTGGGCACCGCGCTGGAGGTACGCGCCGACCACCTCGCGCGATGATGAATAAACAATGAACAATTGGTGACACTGCAGGTTCCTGATATCGCTGTGCAATCCGCTGGACGCGCAGAACACCTCGGCGATGGTGTCGCTGGGGTTGGGGCTGGTGAGCACCGCGCTGGAGGTAGGCGCCGACCACCTCGCGCGATGATGAATAAACAATGAACAATTGGTGATACTGCAGGTTCCTGATATCGCTGTGCAATCCGCTGGACGCGCAGAACACCTCGGCGATGGTGTCGCTGGGGTTGGGGCTGGTGGGCACCGCGCTGGAGGTACGCGCCGACCACCTCGCGCGATGATGAATAAACAATGAACAATTGGTGACACTGCAGGTTCCTGATATCGCTGTGCAATCCGCTGGACGCGCAGAACACCTCGGCGATGGTGTCGCTGGGGTTGGGGCTGGTGGGCACCGCACTGGAGGTACGCACCGACCACCTCGCGCGATGATGAATAAACAATGAACAATTGGTGACACTGCAGGTTCCTGATATCGCTGTGCAATCCGCTGGACGCGCAGAACACCTCGGCGATGGTGTCGCTGGGGTTGGGGCTGGTGGGCACCGCGCTGGAGGTAGGCGCCGACCACCTCGCGCGATGATGAATAAACAATGAACAATTGGTGACACTGCAGGTTCCTGATATCGCTGTGCAATCCGCTGGACGCGCAGAACACCTCGGCGATGGTGTCGCTGGGGTTGGGGCTGGTGGGCACCGCGCTGGAGGTACGCGCCGACCACCTCGCGCGATGATGAATAAACAATGAACAATTGGTGACACTGCAGGTTCCTGATATCGCTGTGCAATCCGCTGGACGCGCAGAACACCTCGGCGATGGTGTCGCTGGGGTTGGGGCTGGTGGGCACCGCGCTGGAGGTAGGCGCCGACCACCTCGCGCGATGATGAATAAACAATGAACAATTGGTGATACTGCAGGTTCCTGATATCGCTGTGCAATCCGCTGGACGCGCAGAACACCTCGGCGATGGTGTCGCTGGGGTTGGGGCTGGTGGGCACCGCGCTGGAGGTACGCGCCGACCACCTCGCGCGATGATGAATAAACAATGAACAATTGGTGACACTGCAGGTTCCTGATATCGCTGTGCAATCCGCTGGACGCGCAGAACACCTCGGCGATGGTGTCGCTGGGGTTGGGGCTGGTGGGCACCGCGCTGGAGGTGGGCGCCGACCACCTCGCGCGCTACCCCTCGCTACTCGCCCTCGTCAAAGACCCGCTCTGCCGGAGCCTGCTCAGCGTGAGTGCTTACTCTCTTGATCGTTTTATTTATTTGATGGATATAAAAACTTTGGCAATTTATAAATGTGTTGTTTAAATTAGTTAATTAAGATTATTTATTACGCTCTAAACCTCTGTTTACTGCGTTCTTTGTGTTGTTAGATGCAATGTATTTTAACCATGAATATTATTAATGACAATTTCAAGTGTAGTTTACTACCATATGACTGCTGATTAAATAAATAAATAAAATAAAATAAGTAAATATGACATTGACATTATCTCATTAATTTGAGGTTCAAGGAAATCTAAATTGAAGCATTGTAATCCGATTTTTAAAATAATCAGAAAAGAAAATTAGTTTTGGACATTTTTCATGTCATTAATACATAAAATTATCAAGTTAAATCCGGACTGACTCTAGTTAGTCTTGTCGTTACCAAAATCGACTTTGGTGATGACCGCAATAAGGTTGAAATATCAATCATGAAGTCGAAACACCTCAGCATAGGATCAATGCTCAAAATCATCAGAACATTCTGGTAGTAAATAGAGTAACAGGGAGTCTATGTCGGTTACCTATGCACCACAATATTGCCATTTTTAATCTTTCTTAAAGAGTCTCTTTTTAATCAAATTAGTAAAAGTTATGTATGAGAAGGTGTATTCTATGTTCGTATCATCACAGAGTGTATCATGTAAAGTATAATCGATAAGGTGAATGTATCAAATGTGTGTCCACTTCTCTGAGAAAGCGGGTTGATGTTGGAAATTAGTCATACATTGTTAGTGACAATTAAATTGCATAGAATGGAATTACCTCCTATAGATATCATGCATAATATTTTGTTATCACAAACAAATACAATTCTCTTATCATATCGGCTTGATGCATAACTTTCTTGATGAACTGTTTCTATCTACCATGGCAATATGTGTTTTAGGTTTTGCAAAGACCTCCTTTAAATTAATTATATTGCTTCCAGCTCCTCGGGTCAGAAAGGATCACAATCTTCGCCATGGACCTCCAGATCTCCTTCCTCCTGTTCGAGTCGATGAGACACCACCTCAAACTGCAGATGGAGTCCTTCTTCAAGAGGCTCATCGAGATCATATCCTCCGACGTCACGAAGGCGGCGTACGAGATGAAAGAGATCACGCACCTCGCGCTCGAGAGCCTCGCACAGATGTTCCGGATACCGGGGCTCTGCACGGAGCTGTACCTGAACTACGACTGCGACATATACTGCTCGAACCTCTTCGAGGACCTCACCAAGTTGCTGTCGAAGCACGCGGTGTCCTCGACGGCGTACAACACGCACAGTCTCTCGCTGGACGCGCTGATGACCGTGATAGAGGGTATTGAGGCGACGTGCGAGCGCAAGTTGCTGCATGCGGCGAGCCAGCCGGCGGAGAGCCAGCCCGCGGAGGCCGAGGCGGGAGGGGAGGCGGACCGGGGGCGCGGCGGGCACGTGTGCCTGGAGCTGGGCGGGCTGGACGACGCGTCGGTGGTGAGCGACCACGTGGTGCACGACATCAGCCAGTACGTGACGGGGGCGAGGGTGGGACGGCACGCGGCCACTGCGGATGTGCCTTCCGAGGCTGAGCTCGACAACATCAAAAATAGGAAAAGGGTTAGTAATGCTAGTTATTTTCCATGCTCTATTTATTTAGTTAGAGTATCCCTTTCAATTGTTAGAATTGGTAAATTTTAAGATAAATGTATTATTAATCCTATAGAACCTTTATTGGTAAAAAAAACTGTATTATATGTTTGTTCTTTTAAACTCTGTTCTATTGTGCTTTGTGCTAAACGAATTTATATAAATAAAACATTATTATTATTATTATTATTATAATCTTGAAATCTCAAAATATTCAAGTTCACATCCTATGGCTGACAAAAAATTTGTAACTGAAACTAAAACTAACGAAAGGTAGTACTTAGGGCCGAGTGCACGAAAGGAGAAAAAATCAAAATCAACGTCAAAGTATGATCAAACACGTCACTTTGTGTGGACAGTATGTAAGGAACTCTATGCGGATCACTAAAAGTGACGTGTTTGAACATTGATTAACTCAGCCGTCTCGTCGTGCAACCGGGGCTTAAAGTAATTAAGTAGAAAAGTAGTTTAAAGCATTGAAATCGATTTTGATCGTTGCTCTACAGATATACTCTCAAATTTAAAAAGCTTATTCCGAACTCTCTGGAAAGAGCATTACGATAAAAGGTATGTAGAGAAAGGAATATGGTATAAGACAATTCAATGTGAACCACTTGCAACACCATGGCTTCTCAATTGCAAACTGTCGAGATCTAATATAGTGACAGGCCTTAGGCTATGTTCTTGACATACAACACTTAATAAGACACTGCATTTTATGAGAATAGTCGAGTCACCCAACTGTTCTGCTTGTCAACAAGCAGAGGATCAGTTACACTTACTGTTAGATTGCGTCCGGAACCAAGCATTGAGAAATAAATTGTTGATGGATCTATGCACGGATAGACTAAATCTATTTTTTAAAATCCATGAAGCCCTATGCCAACCACAGAGTAAAGAATTCAAAATTGTGACCAACTTCTTTAACAAGTCTCTTGTGCTGCGCAACAATCAATAAACACAAAACACAAAACCCGATCCGCATAAAGACGGCGGCGCGGGACACAAGAGGAGGCGTTCAGCTACATGCAACCAGATTAGCTGTTTTTCTTATTTATTTACTTATTTATTTATTTATTTACTTATTTTGTTATTTTTACCGTATTGGTTCTGTAGGCAGACATAATGTTAATAACAACGATTGTTGTTTTTGTGTTTGTTGTAGAGACAGCACCATAACCAATAAACACAAAACAGTTACTATGGGGCTGGCATAGTCAAACATGGCTAAAGCCCCAATCAAATCAAGAAAAAAAAAAGTAGTTCTAACGTTTCATTGACTCATTTTGTATGGATGAAATGTAACTTTTGAAATTAGTGAGTAGTACTTTTGGTTAGTTTCAGTTCAGTTTTATCTCAACCTATGACTGCTTTCAATTAGCTTGCATATTTACAAAAATAGCAATACTCAGTTTCTAGGGGCACAGCTTGAAAATGAATAATATGCAAAAAAATATGAACGCCAGGAATCACTTCCTATCAAACAAAATAGTCGAAGTCTGGATCCAAGTGCCAGAAGATGTTATGAAATCCCTGTTAAAAAACCCGGCCAATTGCGAGTCGGACCATCATACAAGATTTACGACAAAAAAAATACGGTTTTTGTATGGGGCCCCCCTTTATTTTTTATTATTATTTAATGCTACCTATTTGTTGTTATAGCGGCAAAATAAATAGACACTCTGTGAAAATTTCAGCTGCTTACCTATTACGGTTCATGAGATACAGGCCTGGGACAGACGGACGGACAGCGGAGGCTTAGTAATAGGGTTCTGTTTTCACCCTGTGGGTACGGAACCCTAAAAACAACCCTGGTCGGTAACGGTGGGTGTGTTTCCAGTGGATCGCGATGGGCACGGAGCTGTTCAACCAGAAGCCGGAGAAGGGCGTCGAGTTCCTGCAGGAGCACGGCATCCTGCGCTGTCCGCTGGACGCCCACGAGGTCGCCGCCTTCCTGCGCGAGAACCCAGGCCTCGACAAGAAGATGATCGGTACTACTTGTCTTATTTTCTTTTTTTCGATTTCAAACAAGACACGCTCTGCTTTGCGCATGTCTCACAAAGCTAATGCACGATGGGGTGCACGGCGCAAAGCTTTACCACCAGATGGCGCCACATAAAACTATGTCAAGCTATCACGTAGAGGTTATGTTTACTCGAGAATAAAAAGGCGATCACATTGTCCGTGTTTAACATCCATTTCAAGGTAGCTATTCATAGCTAGGCGGTCAACAACCTATAACCTTGAAATGAAACCGTGGCATAGTTTTATGTGGCGCCATCTGGTGGTAAAGTTTGGCAGCCGTCCTCCCCATTGAACAACAGTTTTTCGAATAGAAATATTTATTTATTTATTTATATACACTAGCAGCTTAAAGCTGATGCATGTATGTCATTGGTTGAGTGCACTATTTGGTTATTAAACGTCTGTTTTTTTAAATTTAAAATAACTGTCCAATTGGTTTTTGAACCCGTTCACTGTTATAGCACTGATCACTTCTTGTGGCAGTTTGTTCAAGGAGTCCACCACTCGGTTGGATATGAAATGTTTTCTTGGGTTAGAGTTGAAGTTTGAAAGTAGTTTGAATGTGCTCTTGGGTAGATAGTGTTTTCAAATCATCTTCTTGTTTATTTTCTAAAAATATCATCATCAAAATTAACAATTTGGATGCTCAAAATATTCTTAATTCTCTCTGGTATTGCTCTCAACGCGTGCATTATGTCTGCAGGCGACTACATCTGCAAGCGTTCCAATCTCGGTGAGGAGGGCGCGCCGAGCGTGCTGTCCGCGTTCGCCGACAGCTTCGAGTACACGGGGCTGCGCGTCGACCAGGCGCTGCGGCTCTACCTGGAAGCGTTCCGGCTGCCGGGAGAGGCGCCGCTCATATTCCTCGTGATGGAGCACTTTGCTGAGAGATGGCATGTCAGTGCACTGAGAGTTCATTTGCTAGCGTTCACAGACTTTAAGTTGCGCCTTCCCATTCAACTCCCCATACAAACGTGGAAAGAAGATCATGCCCATAATGACAGAAACAAGTATATTTTTTTAATAAGCTCGATAGCACAGCGATAGTCTGCAGAACTGGGCCTCTACTACGAACTCTATCGAGCAGGCGCTTTATCGAGGAAGCGATATCGCCTGTCAAAATTATTGTGTGCGTTTGAGAGATGGTATCGACAGCGCTATTGATACCAACTGTCAAACGCATACAAAACTTTTGACAGGCGATATCGCCTTCTCGATAGCGCCGTCGCGATACCGTTTGTAGTAGGGCTCCTGCTGGTATGGAGGTGACCTGTCTTTGTGGTCTAGCACCATTCTTCTATGGGCAAGAAAAGCGGCGACAACTTGAATGAAATACTTTTTTTTTTTTTTTTTTTTTTTTTCTCCTTTCTACTGCAATCTGTCTCCCTTTTGGACATTCAACAGTATGTTGGTTTCTCTTTCTCACATGTCTTGCCTGGTATGTGACCAATGTCGCATCCAAATATATTTTTTTTTTTCCTTTAGTTCTGCTAGGGCTTGATTAGATCCTGGGGAATCTTTCTCTTCAGTCGGCGAGCCTCCGATGTAATGTCCATAAGTTTTTTTGCCAAAATGTTAGGGTGTTTTGTAATTCTAGCTTTATATGATTTTGTCTGTCTCTCTATCTCTTGTTTGACAGTTGGCATATCCAGGTCACGGTGTATCAAGTCGTTTGGTACAAACCAAGGAGCATTTGTTATCATGCGGAGCATTTTATTTTGGAAACGTTGGATGATTTCTATGTTGGAGTGTGAGGCTGTTCCCCACAGTTGGATGCCATAAGTCCAGACTGGTTTTAATATGGCTTTGTATATTGAAATCTTGCTTTCGAGGTGTAGTTGAGACTTTCGACCAATTAACCAGTACAGCTTCCGCAATTGTATCCCAAGTTGTTTTCTCTTTGTAAATATGTGTTTTGTCCAAGTGAGTCGTCTGTCCAGATGGAGGCCAAGATATTTGACATGATCTGCCTGAGGGATTGTGACATTGTTCAGCTTGACAGGAGGACAAGTGGCTCGTCTCGTGGTGAATGTAACGTTCACAGACTTTGCTTCATTTGCTTTTATTCTCCACAGTTTTAGCCAATTTGAAACTCTATCCAGACTATTCTGAAGGATGAGCGAGGCAGTATTTGGGTCGCTGTGGGAGGCTAATATAGCTGTGTCATCTGCAAACGTACCAGTAGTGGTATCATCGGACAATGGCAGGTCAGCGGTACACAACAGGTAGAGAATCGGGCCTAGTACACTCCCTTGGGGGACTCCAGCACCAATGAGACAGAGGTTTGTAGCGGTTTCTCCACACTTAACAAAAAAGTGGCGATCTTGGAGATAAGACCTCAGTATGTCATAGGCAATTGGAAGATTGGTTTTTATTTTGTACAGAAGACCCTCGTGCCACACTCTGTCAAAAGCTTGGGAAACATCTAGGAAAGCGGCATTACAGTATTCTTTGGACTCAAATGATTGTGAGATTTTGCTCAAAAGTCTGTGAGTCTGGTCAATAGTTCCATGATAGTGGCGAAAGCCAAATTGATGATCTGGGATCAGGTGCTTTTCTATGACTAGCGGCATAAGACGTCTCAGTAACAGGGACTCAAAAACTTTTGACGGAATAGGAAGCAAACTGATAGGTCTGTAAGATTTTGGATCTTCGTGTTTTTTATCTGGTTTTGGAATCATTTTGACTTGGGCTACTTTCCATTGGGAGGGGAAAAAGTTTGTATTAATGATTGCATTGTATAATGAGGTCAGGTAGGTTATTGCTGTTTCTGGTAATTCCTGTAGAACTTTGCCGGTTATGAGATCATATCCTGGTGCCTTTTTGGGATTAAGTTCTTTAATAGCTCTAGAAACTTCTGCTTTAGTTAACTGTTTTATAGGTTCATTAGGATTTGTGGGGGTCTCTAGGGCATTGATAACTTCCTGCAGGTGTTCAGGAGGGCCTTCATACGGATGAGGACTGAAGACATTAGTGAGATGCTCTGCAAATGTTGAGGCCTTTTCGGAATCGCTTCGAGCCCAGGTTCCATCGATCCTACGAAGAGGGGGGCAGGCAACGGTTGGTTGTTTCAGCTTCTTAGTAGCCTTCCACAAGGAATAGTCAGTGGCCACAGTGGCATCTAAGTTGGACAAGAACCTTTGTACACTTTCGTTTCTGTTGTCTGTAAACATTTCTTTCAGTTTCTTTGATGCTTGGTTTAGGCGAGTTTTTAGTCGTGGACATCTGGTCCGTTGCCATTCCTTGCGGAGTCTTCTTTTTTCTGTTACTTTGATAAGGATAGACTGAGGGAAATGTAAAATTGGATCTTTAATTTTGATTGGTGGAGATGCTTCCCATGCTGCATTTTGGATTGAGGTGTTGAAGTGTTCAATGGCTAGCAATATGTCTTCCTCAGACTTGAGTCTTACATTGGATTCGAGAGTGAAATACTTGGTCTGTATTTCAATCAGCTCTGATTGAGTTTACTGCTTGTATCACGGATTTGCTAAAACCTGTTCGCGAGACCTTCGTAATGGAGGGTCTGTTCTGTAGATCATGCTGATAATATTTTTTATTTTATTTATGCGACCTGAAATGGATGCCTACTACCACATAACTACCTTTATGATATTAGCCCAATACACCACATTCCCGAAGGTATTAGGTGCCATGCCAGGACCTTCCCTTTATGAGCTACATTGAACTGGATGGAAAACACGGACAATTTTTCATTGCCGCTTCGACCATCTTTTCATCCAATGCGATGGTACCAACCCGGGCGGGCTTAAACTCTACCACCTAGTAGCGGAAGGGGACCTACAGTTTTACACGTATTCTGAACCATGGAGCAGCTCGTATTCGTGACGAAATGCACTTATCGAACTCGGAAAGAGAAAGACAGTGGTGCATGTCGGAATTGAACCCAGGCCTCTGGTACGCTAGGCCAGTCCCCGCGCCACTAGGCTACGAGCCTAATTTCTCAAAGTCACTGCAACTACTACTGTTGCACCCTGTAATTTCCGCGCTCGATCCCGCAGACGTGCAACGGCTCGCCGTTCGCCAACACGGACGCGGCGTTCCGGCTCGCGTACGCCGTCATCATGCTCAACATGGACCAGCACAACCACAACGCGAAGAAGCTGAACGTGCCGATGACGGCGGAGGAGTTCGTGCGGAACCTGCGCGGCTGCAACGGCGCTGGGGACTTCCCGCAGCCCATGCTCGAGGCCGTCTTCAACTCAATCAAGTGGGCTGTTTTAAATGATATATATTTTTTCAGTACTTAATTATTTTTAATTTAATTTATTTTAGACAGGCGGCCCTGGCTGATGTGTCTAAATTATGGTCAAGTACAGTTATCACTTGTTCGTAAGTTTTTTTTTTAATGGTAGTTCACTCAGTCACTTCCTTGTAATCTGTATATGGAACATAATCCATTTCCTTTCTATTTTGGACTGGCAGCCTTGGATTGAGACATCAGTCTCAATCTTGTTCATGGGCGCGTTGATTAATGTAATGGTTTGAAAAATATATCATCAGTATTTTTTTAAAGATTAAACAAGATCTTGGGCACTCTTGTTTTTGTTAATTATAATTTTTTTGTTGTTAGTTATTGCAAGGTGTTTATTCTGTCATTTTATAGATTATTTAGTGCTTATGGAACTGGACATGGCTAATACCACCACTTATTCTTGTCATATGCAATTTGGTGCCATGCCAGAACCTTAAATTGCTTGGCTACATTGAACTGGATGGAAAACATTAACAGTACCATTCATCAAGTGGAGAAGAGGCCCGACCACGGCCAGCTTTACTGTCAAAAACTGTCACCCATTCAGAACCCAACTCTGTCAAAATATGCTTCGCTTCCATTATTTGACGGCAAGGCTTCGCACCACTAAGCTACCGAGCCGGAGATAGACGAAATAATGAATATTGCAGGAGCGAGGAGATCGTGATGCCGGCGGAGCACACGGGCCTGGTGCGCGAGAACTACCTGTGGAAGGTGCTGCTGCGGCGTGGCGGCGGCGGCCGCTACCTCGCGCCCGCGCCCGGAGCCCTCGACGGCCGCCTCTTCGACATCGCCTGGGGGCCCACTGTGAGTGTCCCCTACGCTGATACACCGGTGAAGACACCGCGCCTCGATTGAAATGTCTTTTTTGTGCCTAGTCTGAAACCAGCAATCCAATACTGTGAAGTACATAGCCCCTATAATCGTAGAGTATCAATGAAAATATTTACTTATACAGAGAAAGTGAAAGAAGTATCCTGTGATCGTTATTTATTTATTTTTATATTTATTTATTTGACAAATTTGGTGCTCTATCATCTCTGCTTACCCCTTAAGGAAAGCCTGTGCATGTGTGTACAGATTTGTACAAGTACACTGGCAGATTAAAGAACATACATAAACACAATAAAATTAATTATTACTTGGCATATTATTTGACGTTTACGGATAAACATTGTTCAGCTTACTTATTTAGCTCGACATTTCGTCCACCACGCTGTGGACATCATAAGTAAGTAAGCTGAACATTGTTTATTCATAAACGTAAAATAATATGTCGAACAACAGTGAAAATCTAAACAAACACATTACTTGGCACTTTGGAATCGTTACTTAAATGTCGTGCGCGGCGTTCAGGTGACGGCGCTGTCGTCAGCGTTCGAGCGCGCGCCCGCGCCCACCGCCGACGAGCTCGGCGCGCCGGCACTGCGCGAGCACGCGGCGGCGCGCGCGCTCGCCGGCCTCGAGCGGTGCGCGGCGATCGCGGCGGCGCGCGCGGCGGCGGGCGCGGCGGCGGGCGCGGCGGCGGGGGCGGGCGGCGGCCGCGAGGACGTCACCGTCGACACGCTCGTGCTCACAATGTGCAAGTTCACTGGGCTGCTCGCCGTGCCGGAGAACGCCAGTTATATCTCCATCGGTGAGTGTTCAGACGAGTAATACTACTATACCTATGCTCTGCTACCACAAAACTTGGGACAAACAAACAAACAAACAAAGCTGGGGGGAACTGACGTGGTATGATATTTTTTTATTTTCTTACGAGCACATACGCCGGACTACGGCCTCTGGGTCGGCTGTGGTGGCAAGGCGGTGTCTTCTTGTTCCAAGTTTTATAAGTGCATTATTGTAAAAGAATGCCTACGGTGAAGGAATATACCACAACATTTTCAGTATGTTTTATAAGTAATTTACAAGTATGTCAACAACATTTTCAAACTGTGAAACTTTAGAATTGGCTAAACAATTTGATAAAAATATGTTATATTTTTAACCATAAATCGCTGTTAAGTTTCTATAATAAATAAATAAATAAATATGCAGAATTACTCTTGTGATGATAAGTTTGCCTGATAAGTTCATTGACGAAACGAAATCGACATAAGACCAGCGTTGGACACCCTGAAACCGAACGGAGTTTCTCGGGAGTGATGCTGCCAGTCATGTCAGTTGCTATAGAGTGATATTGACAGGCGTGGCGCTGGGCCAGTCGACGAAGGGTCAGCTGGCGCTGCGGCGCGCGTGCGCGGTGGCGGCGCGCCACGCCGACTGCGTGCGCGACGCCTGGCGGAACATACTCGAGATCGTGCGCACGCTCTACATCGGGCGGCTGCTACCTAAGGTTAACAGATAAGAACAGAACAGATAATTAACAGAATCAAATATATACTTTTTTTTCTTTTATTGTCTTTCCTTACATAATGTTCATGTTAAAATCACTTCATTATCTCTCTGGTTTCTCTTTCTTTTCTTTTTGAATGAATAAATTCTATATTGTGCATAAACAAAAATACAATTACAGAGAAAACATACAGCAAAACAACAATACTGCACAAAGGTGGACTTATCACTAATGGTGATTTCTTCCAGTCAACCCTTGGGGTGATGAGGAAAGGCAATAGAAATATCTGAAGGCCTCGACACACCAGAATTTGAAAAGAAAAAAAAAATTTACTCCATAAACACACATATACCATAAAATATACAAATGTATACATAAAATTGAATATACTAATATATATGATACAATACACTAATACATATTATATATATATATATATATATATAAATAAAAAAAACCTATTGTGTTGCTTGTGATCTTTCTATCCTGTTATTTTGATATAAGTAAACTTTTTATATTATTTCCACGTGCATTACAGTGCTGGGAATTTATTTATTTATAGTATAATTTTTCTATTATTTTAATTTTGTACATTTCTGTTTGTTGTGCCAAATAAATAAAATAAAATAAAAATAAACCATCTCACTATAGAGCCATCCATGTCCAGTTACTTAAAGAAGATTAGGGGTTTGAAAACTCGTGGCCCAACCCGCTCAACTCCCCATACAAACGGGGAAAGAAGATCACGCCGATATTTCTTATCAGAGATCCCAAATTTTGCTCAAAAGAGCTTTATTTGATCGAACTAGATGTCTGATGACCGTTGGCATTGCAAAATTGTGTTTGGTTTCTAAGTTATAAGGTCCGAAAGTTCGAATTTTTCGCGCGTTTTATACAATAACTTTGGTGGTTTATTACGCAATGATAAAGTAAGAAAATCTTAAAAGGATTAGTCATCAGACATAGCTTATTTAATCAAGATTTATAATCTATTTGGTTTTTGTTAGATTTTTGACTACAGCGGTCGTGGTTTACTTTTAGCTATAAGTCGTTTTGAAATCAAAATTTTCGTAAATCTTACCAAATCATACACTATGCACATTGTCTGTTTTGTGGACATGTTGCATCTTCCTCATCACGGAGCCTGTCTTTTTATTTAAAACAGAGAAGGTCCCAGACCGCAACAGCACGGTTTTGTACAGTGCCCGCGAATGAGTTAGTCCCGCCGGGTTGGGCCGCCTTAAGTGGCAGTCAAGGTAGAATCTGAAAGTTACAAATATAGCAATATAGTATTTTTTTTTAATGTAAAGTGTGGCCTTTTGTCACGTTTTAATCAAATTATTTAGGCATCATTTTTTCAATGCAGATGTGATGTCAATCTCTGCAATTTTTTCTTGCTATTGGGGTGCGTGCTTTCCCCAAGCCGTTCCACCTAATTCCATCCTGCAAGGAGGATAACAGAACACCGTAGAACCACATTGTACAAAAGCAAATGTTTTTACAGACCCTGATGGAAGCGGACGACTTCATCGCCGAGACGGGCAAGGTCTCCCTGATCCGCGAGCCTGCGGGCACCGCCCGCTCCTCCGACGCCGGCCTGTTCTCGAGCCTGTACTCGTACATCGCGCTGGCGGGCGACGGGCCCGGCTACCGGGCGCCGTCCGCCGCCGAGCGACTGTACATCGACGCGGCCGCCGACTGCGTGAGCCGCTGCAACCTCGCCGGCCTCTTGCTCACCGAGACCAAGTTCCTGCAGCTGGAGAGTCTGCAGGTGAGGCGCTGCCTAAAGTCTACTCGTACATTGCGCTGGCGGGCGACGGGCCCGGCTACCGGGCGCCGTCCGCCGCCGAGCGACTGTACATCGACGCGGCCGCCGTATGCGTGAGTCGCTGCAACCTCGCCGGCCCCTGGAGAGTCTGCAGACGAGGCGCCACTCAAGTCTAATTCTAACTTTATTTATGCAATAAATTATAGGATTTGACATCGCGGCTCGAGCAGCTCGTAGCTCAGGGGCGTGTGGTTCGAAAGGAGGACAGAAATCTAAAATCCTGTTTTTTTTAATCTCTTAACTGGCCAGATCTTTCCAATTCATATAAACTACTCTTGGAAATCTGATCATATTCTCGAAGGGCGATGCGTCAAGGGGCAGTGTGTGCGTTTGCAGGAGCTGGTGAAGCAGCTGGTGGCGGCGGGCGCGCCACCCGAGGCCGACTCGCTGCAGCTGAACCCGCTGCTCGAGGACGTGATGGTGTTCTTCCTGGAGCTACTCGCCAAGGTCACCGTGCAGAACCGGTTCGTAACTGTGCTGCCCTCTTTTTTTTCATCATTTCGCGTGCATATCAAAGTTAGGTGAGTCCGTTGCAATAACTTCTAGTGGCCGGTTACTTTTTCTTATTCGAGTTTGACGCAGCAGTTAAGGAACATATATAATAAAAACCGGCCAGGTGCGAGTAGGACTCGCACACGAAGGCTTCCGTACCATCGTACAAGAATTTAAACAAAGAAATCACGTTTTTTATATGAGGCCCCCATTTAATTTTTATTATTTTTTAATTTTACCTATTTGTTGTTTATTTATTTATTTATTTACTCTTTGATACATACATGTAAAGGGCGAGCTTATCGCTAAAAAGCAATATCTTACAACTAACCCTACCGAAAAAGAAAGTGTATAGAGTAGTAGAAGTTAAACATTTAAAAAGAAAATTTCTTAAAAACTATTAAAAAACGAGACTATATAAAAAAAAGACTTATAAACGAAAATCATAGACACATACACAACTACAGTAAATTTTCTAAACGATAATTAAACACTGATGTGATATACAAATAGACATTAGGTAACATACATTTTTTTCTGCTTGAATATGTTCTTAACTCTGTACTTAAATGAATTAAGAGATTCACTTACTCTTACTTCGTCGGGCAGCTCATTCCAAAGTCTGGCAGCCTGAACTGTAAATGAGTTTGAGTAAGAGGATGAACGGTGCTCAGGGATTGCCAAGGTCTTACACTCAAGGGAACGGAGGGATAGGCCATGTTCTGAAAGGAACGAAAATTTTTCACGTAGATACGAGGGAGCATGAGGATCATGAAGAATGCGATATAACATAAATAGAATGTGACAGTCCCTTCGATATCTAATTGGAAGCCAGTTCAGTCTAGCTCGGTATTCTGAAATATGGTCAAACTTACGTAAACCATAAATGAAACGAATGCACACGTTCTGTAGTCGTTCCAGTTTATCTAGCATGTCCTGCGAGACGTCCAAGTAACATGTGTCGGCATAATCAAGCAATGGGAGAAGTAGAGATTGTGCAAGTATTATCTTTGTCTGGAGAGGCAGGAAATATTGTATTCGTTTAAGAGAGTGCAAACGGATAAAAAGTTTGCGGCTGATATCCCTTACCTGGGGTTTCCAGGACAGTCGATCATCTAACAGAATACCTAAGTTTTTCGCAATATTTACGAAAGGAATGCTGGAATCATCATAGACAATTTGAGGAATATCGCTATCAACAGATATTCTTGTCAGGAAGTGTGACGATCCTATGATCATAGCTTGCGATTTTTTGGGATTTACCGCAAGGCCAAACTGTTTTGAAATGATGTTTATTTTGGTAAGATCATTGTTTAATTTTGATATTGCACTTGCTAGGTCATCAGCTGGGGTGCCAACGTACAGCTGGAGATCGTCGGCATATAAGTGATAGCAAGTTTTTAATTGAAGAGCTATAGCGTTAATGAAAAGTGAAAAAAGGGTGGGTGAAAGAATGCTACCTTGAGGTACACCGGCCGTTAGCTTACAGTATTCGGACATATTGTCATCGACGCGTACACATTGTTGCCTGCCACGCAGAAATGTATTGAACCAAGTGACGGCAGATTCAGAAAAATTATAAGCTTTCAGCAGAGCGAGAAGAATATCATGGTCTACAGTATTAAACGCATTGCTGAAATCCAGCAAAACTAGTACTGTTAGTTTTCGGTTCTCAATGTTGAGACGCAAATCATCTGTAACCTTTAACAGAGCCGTGACAGTACTATGACCAGGTCTAAAACCGGACTGAAAGGGGTTAAGCAAAGCGTTTTTTGTGAGAAACGTCGAAATTTGTTTGAGTACGATTAGTTCCAAAACTTTTGACATTACTGGAAGTATTGAAATAGGCCTGTAGTCACGGTCGACAGTAGGATGGCTAACTTTGGGGAGCGGTATAATGATAGCCTTTTTCCAAGATTCTGGCACCTGCTGGGTTGAGAGAGAGGTATTAATAATTATTGTGATTGTAGGTACCACCAAATCAAGGATAGGCAGCAAAAATTTTAGACACATACCATCATGCCCAATTGCATGAGATTTTATAGATAAGATAGCTTTCCTTATATCAACGTCTGAGGTGAGAGAAAAAACAAATGGGTTGTCTGAATTGGGAACAAGTAATGGAAGCGTATCGCAAGTGAATTTTTTAGTAGAGGGGTCAACTGTAGTAGTAGGAGTAGAAAAAAAAGAATTAAGATTTTCCAGGTCAACTAGTAAGGGTTCTGTCGATGCAGATTTGCCAATGCCTAACGTTCTAAGGAAGCGCCAGACATCATTGGGATTTGAGGTTGCTATTGAATTGTGTATATAACTGCGTTTGGCCTTTCGACACATCTGTGTACAATGATTTCTCAAGTGTCTATAATTATTCCAGTTTTCCACCGATTTGTTTTTTTTATGACGACTCTTGGCTCGATCACGCTTGCCCATAAATTCTCGAATTTCGTCCGTGATCCAAGGTGCGGGTGTTCGTTTGATTTTTGTAGGCTTCATTGGTGCATGTTTATCGTAAAGCAAAGTAATTTTTTTATTAAAACTATCCACCATGCTATCCACCGACGTACCCTCCACAGGAATCCAGTCGACAGTGCGAGCGTCGTGTACAAGCGAGTCGTGATTAATGGAGAAAAAATTACGGCGAAGTAAGAGTTTTGGCTTGCACTTGTTAGGGCGAATATTATAAGATGCATAAATTAAATCATGATGCGAAAGACCTGATGCTGTACATTGTCCATGAGAATTTACAAAATCGATTGATGAGACCATGATACAATCAATCAGTGAATGAGAAGTTTCTAAATGATGAGTGGGGTCTAGTGGTAAAATATTGATATTCATAGAACCAACAATGTCCAAGAGACGTTTCGATCTGTTGTCGTTTTTCAGCAAGCAGGTGTTAAAATCCCCCATGATTATAATGTGGTCGTAACTGGATCTGAAATCCTCCAGAAGTGCCTCAAATTCATGAAAATAATTAATCTTAGGTAGAGCATATACACATACTAGTAAAAGTTTTTTACAGCCAACAATAACTTCAACACATAAGTACTCGGCAGTCGGAGGATAAGTTGATGTAGACTGCTTTACCACAGTGTAAACAAGATCACTTCGTAAATAAATAGCAACCCCATAGCGTGGGCTGGTCATATAGCAGCAAAATAAATACACACTCCCTAAAATTTTAGCTGCCTACCTACAACGGTTCATGAGATACAGCCCTGTGACAGACAGACAGACGGACAGCGGAGACTTATTAATAGGGTTCCGTTGGCACCCACTAAAGCACTAGAGTGCATGAATAAAAAAATGAGCGAACCCGATGTGCGGCAGGGACCGCGTGCTGCACGTGTGGACGGCGGCATCAGAGCAGCTGGCGGCAGTGCTGCGCTGGGGCGCGGCGCGCGGCGGAGGCGGCGGCGGCGCGAGCTACGCAGCGGAGCGCGCGCTCACGGCGCTGCTCGGCGCGGCGGTGCGGCTCATGCGCAGCGAGGAGTGCGCGCCGACCGTGCTGCGCTCGCTCAACGAGCTGCTGCGCCTGCCGTACGGGGTGTTCTATCAGCAGGCCGACAGGGTGAGCGCCTTTTATAGTTTAATAGCCGTGTTGTCACTGCCGACTACTGAAATCTACTTAATAATCTTCTTTCAACTTAATACTTCTTCTACTTAGTAATCTTTTATTATTCACTGAGTTGATCGATTCCGAGGATCAACCAAATTGTGACATGACTAAGCCCTGATTGCACGAAGTGGAGGACACAGTTACTCCAACGGTCGTCGTCTCCAACCGACGTGACCAGCCCACTGCCACTTGAGCTTAGCCACCCGGTGTCCAATATCTACTACTTTGGTACGTCGGCAGATTGCCTCATTGCGCACTATATCCCGAAGCGATATTCCCAGCATGCCTCGCTCCATTGCTCACTCGGCGACTTTTAACCTTTGGTGGCGACCGTCAGAGTCCACGTTTTTTCAGAGGGGAGACGCCATCATTAATCTATGATATTAGTATGGATTCCTAACCGCGAGCAGCGAGAGTCCCTAGTAGTTGCCCATAGACATCCGGCGCGAGCGCCTGGTGCGAAGCTGAGCCACTAGTAAATCTGTTAACTGGCAGATCTCGTGCGGGCTGTACGAGCTGGTGAAGACGTCGGCGCAGAACGTGCACAGCGCGGAGGAGTGGGCGGTGGTGCTGGCGCTGCTGGCGGCGGCGGGCGCGGGCGCCTGGCCCGAGGAGGAGCCGCTCGGCACCCCCAGCGCGGGCTACTGCTCGGGTATGTGCCGCTGCCATATTTTTTGTAGCGAAACTTCTTTATGGGTGTTCCGGATTGCAGATAGCCACCAATAACAAAAAAAAGTAAAAAAAAAGCGTTTAGAATCTCTGATACAGGCTATCATACCGCATTCATGAAGGAACTAGGTGCCACGCATGATTTCATAAATTGGGTACTGTTAAGTACTACTGTTAAGTAAATACTGTTAAGAACGGCCCGTAAGCAATGCTCCCCATACAAACGTAGTTTACTAATAATTTGGAAACCGCTATTCCAATTAAATTGATATTTAATATCTAATATCAGGTAACAAATATCTGTGTCTGCATGCTTTTGTTTTTTTGAAAAATCCAAACCGAATGAAATGAAAGCAAAAAGAAAATCTTCATACAAATTTTGTTTTCTCTATGGTTTGACCCAGAATACATTTACCGAAAAAACAAAGGCATGCAGACACAGATATTTGTAGCCTAATATTAGATACCAAATATCAAGTAAGTTGGAACATTGGTTTTCAAATGATTAGTAAACTACGTTTGTATGGGAGGCGAAATTTTCAGGTGCTTACGGGCCGACCTTAAGTACAATAAAGCAAAACATATTGCTTTATTGGAGAGCCACACAAACAAAACAGTACACGGGACAGTCATTGACTACTACAACTACTTGCATTGCTAGGTCTTTACTGGGTCTATCTTATAGCCCTCTATCTTTAGGTGACACCGCAGCTACTAATGGAGAGCCCCAACTAAAACCCACTTGTATCTTGTACTACACGCAGCTGCAATGGATATATATCTGTGACGAAAGTTTTTCAACTTTAACAGTTTTCTACCTTTCTCTTTACTCAATTTATTATCCACTGTCGTGTTTACATATTTTTAACCTTACTGATTTTGCGTGTTGACAGCTTCAAGCCGCTCGGAAGGCTCCGAGGACGAGAGTGGCGCGGAGCCGCGCGCGCCCGGCGCAGCGCTCTCCTCTGACAGCGAGCTGTCTCAGTCGCCGCAGACGCACGGCTGGATACTGGTACGTCAACACAATTGGGCCGCTTCGATTATTCATAGACAAGAGTAATACTCCCAGTTAATTTTACACCTACAATACGCTGGCTGAATTCGTTTAATCTGACCTACACGCCAGGGTAACTGGTAGTGAAAATTCAAAACAGCGACCAGACTCTGTCAGTGCGTTAGCATCTTTTTTGAATTAAATTCACCATCGATGGAAGAGTTGGAGTGTCACATCAAAAGGATACCAAACATTTCTGCCATTTCATGTGTCATATATTTGGCGCTATCTTACAAAAGTGGCGCCCAATGACGCCCATGGGCTTTCGGACTTAATATGTTGGACACAGTTAAAATAAAGTTGACAGTGTTATTTTTTCCCATAGTGCCAAACTATACCCCCACGTGGGTCACTTCTGCACTCCTCCTGCATTGAAGTGGAAATCTTGAGCAGTAGCACAGCCAATCATTTGCTATTTGAACGCAAAATTTACCTTGAGAGAGGCAAATATTCCTACTGGAGCAAACCAGTAGTGACTTTTGAATGTAAACTCTTGGCTTGATTCCACCCCTAATCCCAACTTTGATTGAATCTCTGCTCCTCTGCCAATGGGCCTGTATATGTTCCGTGAAGCCATTTAAAGCCGCGTATAGTACCATAGATTAATAATTACTTACTGGCGTAATTAGATGGCCCACCGCCATAGTGATGGAAGTTTCATATAATATGTGTTAAGCAAGCTGGCCGTTTATTGCAATAAACATAAAACTAAGACGGTAACTTCTATTCAATCAATCACATCAAAAATAGTTTTTGCAACAAGAGATGGCGCAACTATTAGGCTCACTGCTGTCAATCTATTAAAAAGTTTATTTTATTTTATGGGTTGTCGAAAAATGTATGTATCTATTCAAAATTGTATATTTTCCAACTTTGAAACAAAATTGTATTATTAATCTATGAAAAAATTATTTGTTAGTACAGTGCCATCTATTGACTATTTCGCAAGTTCTAGGTTCGAAAGTAGCACCATCCAATTTCCTTCATCATCTATGCTTGTACGTTAAGGCAGGCCCACATATCGCCGATTGAAGAGGAGTATTCCTCAAGACCTCATAGCAAGATGATCCTTTCACCTTCGTAAACTATTAAGTTGATTCAGTGGAAGCAATCCTAGGAAGCCAACACTAAAAATTCACATAACTATTACTGAATGTCCAAATATGCGACAGATTGTAATATAAAAGGGAGATAAAAAAAAAATCTAAAAGTTTTCCTTCGGCATTGACCTATTGGTGGGACTCATCATCATCTATGTTAGTACGATGAGGCAGTTAGTGAGCGCGTCGTGCGGCAGGTGGGGCGGTCGGGCGAGGAGGCGGGCGCGGCTGCGGCGGAGGGCGTGCGGCTGCGCGCGCACCGCGCCGGCGCGCTCGCGCGCTGCACGGAGGCGCTCGCGCTGGTGGTGCGCGACGTGGCGCACGTCACGCCATACAACTTCGCCGCGGCCGTGCGCACCGTGCGACTCTTCGTGCGGGCGACGCTCAACGGCGGTCCGTATACTATTAATTTTACTTAATTTTGATTTATTATGAAACACACAGTCTTAAATGTATACAAAATAATTTTTACTATTACGCCGACCTATGGTTTCCAAAAATGGCTATTTAAGGTCGGCCCGTAAGCACCTGAAAATTTCGCCTCCCATACAAACGTAGTTTACTAATAATTTGAAAACCACTGTTCCAACTTACTTGATATTTGGTATCTAATATTAGGCTACAAATATCTGTGTCTGCATGCCTTTGTTTTTTCGGTAAATGTATTCTGGGTCAAACCACAGAGAAAACTAAATTCGTATGAAGATTTTCTTTTTGCTTTCATTTCATTCGGTTTGGATTTTTCAAAAAAACAAAAGCATGCAGACACAGATATTTGTTACCTGATATTAGATATTAAATATCAATTTAATTGGAATAGCGGTTTCCAAATGATTAGTAAACTACATTTGTATGGGGAGCATAGCTTACGGGCCGTTCTTAATAGGTTTACAATGTTTGAGTTGAAATTTTATCAAAAGTGCCCTATAAGGTGAAAGTATTGCAAATGTTAACATAAGAAATATTTAAGAAACAGAAAACAAACAATAGAAAAGTAAAAATTTATTAAAGTCAGTAAAACAGTCTTTATTTACTATGTATTTATTTATTCAACTGGACTTGGATGGGTAATAACCACTGAAAGAAATGAAGAAGGAACGGTCATTATCGCGTCTCCGTCAAAGTGACCATATAATTGTATGAGAATCTGGCGGTGTGTACTCTAAAAATGCGTTTCTCTAGTCAGTTCCCACCCACAAAACCCCTCCAATACGTCTGGCACTATGTTTGGGGTTTTTGTTGGGTCAGTAGTTTTTTTAAATTGGAGACAGTGAGCCTTCTAGTAGGAGTGCTAGAAGGCAAATCTCATTCATTTTTATCTATGGTTATCCTCAACCCACCGTCATGATATAGCCCAATACACCGCATACATACTACCCCAATGCAAGCATCAGAGAAAAACTTGCGATATCAATCCATATAATGCTAAGCACTTAAAAACGCTCAGCCATAAATGTGTTGCCAGCAGGCAAGAAGGCGACCGGCAAGGTGTCGGAGCGGGAGGAGCGCAAGTCGACGCGTCACGCGACACGCAAGTCGCGGCGCCACGACTCGGACGAGGAGGAGTCGTCGCTCGACCACTACCACATGGTCAGCGTGCAGGTCGGTGGTTGCGCTTAAGGCGGCCCAACCCGGCGGGATTAACTCATTCGCGGGTACTGCACAAAACCGTGCTGTTGCGCTCTGGGACCTTCTCTGTTTCTAAGACAAAGATAGGCTCCGTGATGAGGAAGATGCAACATGTCCACAAAAAAGATAATGTGCATAGTGTATGATTAGGTAAGATTTACGAAAATTTTGATTTCAAAACGACTTATAGATAAAAGTAAACCACGACCGCTGTAGTCAAACATCTAACAAAAACCAAATAGATTATAAATCTTCATTAAATAAGCTATGTCTAATGAATAATCTTTTTAAGATTTTCTTACTTTATCATTGCGTAATAAACCACCAAAGTTATTGTATAAAACGCGCGAAAAATTCGAACTTTCGGACCTTATAACTTAGAAACCAAATACAATTTTACAATGCCAACGGTCATCAGACATCTAGGTCGATCACATAAAGCTCTTTCGAGCAAAATTTTGGATCTCTGATAAGAAATATGGGCGTGATCTTCTTTCCCCGTTTGTATGGGGAGTTGAGCGGGTTGGGCCACCTTAAAGGATTGTGTTTGACATTAGGCTTTTGAGAACGTTCCGTTTTTCAAACTCATTTCTCTGCCGCACCGCCAGGTAATGGAACTGTCTGACGGTGGGTGCCTTTCCTCATGCCTATATTCTGAGAGTCTTTAAGCGTAATTTGACCAAACTCGATAGCCTAGCAATAGTCCCAAAATCCACCGGTATGGTGCCTCGCTGAGCGTGGTTTCGCGAGGTGAGGTGTATTTGGCTCTTCAGAGCATCTTTGGTCCTCAGCACAGCCACCCATACCTGTTTGTCATAAAAAAAGGGGTCTGTGCGTCCATATAGATAACGCCACAGTCATTCGTCGTTATTTCTTCTGTGACTCCCCAAAAATAGGAAGTTTCAAAATATAATTAAAGGGCTTTTATTACTAAAGTGCTGATTATCTTGTACTGGTATTGATTGCAAGATGGCAAGAAAAGCCCTTTAATGTACGGATTAAGCTAATCAGTACTTGGTGGAAGAAACTCTAAGCCTGGTTTTCACCAAGTGCTGATTTATTTTAATTGACACTTAAAGGGCCTTTATTACTAAAGTGCTGATTATCTTGTAGGCACTGGTATCGATTGCAAGATGGCAAGATAAGCCATTTAATGTACGGATTAAGCTAATCAGTACTTGGTGGAAGACACCCTAAGCCTGCTTTTCAACAAGTGCTGATTTATTTTAATTGACACTTAAAGAGCCTTTATTACTAAAGTGCTCATTTTCTTGCACTGGTATCAATTGCAAGATGGCAAAAAAAGTCCTTTAATGTACGGATTAAGCTAATCAATACTTGGTGGAAGAGATCTGTTGGAATTTGTTTGTACTAAAATTAGGAGCAATCTCTCCAAACTAGGGGTATTACGGGTTAGAGCTGTACATAATCCTGAATGACGAGCCAACTTCCCTTGATGTGTTCAGCTGCTGGACCTGATGCACACCCTGCACAGCCGCACGGCGCAGATCTTCCGCTGGTGGCGCGAGGAGGCCGCCTTGCCGCACCACAACCACGTACAAGGTACCACACCACGCCCGCGCTTGTTTATCTGTAATATTAAAATTTGACGGCTTACCACTCGGGCAATGCGATTCAAATAAGAAAAAAACGGGGCTCACGACTAACTTCACTCTAATTCGCGAGGGAAAGTACGCGGCAACACCGCGGCGCAAAGTACTGAAGTCACAGTCTCACACACTTACACACAAAAACACACATTTTTTTTTACAAACACACACTGTTAAACTTTTTTATAAAAAATTAAGCTAAATATATTTTCATTTCATTTTATCCTGGCAAACACGAAGCAGCGTCACCTAAACTGCAATGTTTAAAGATAGTTATAGTAGGGATTCGTCTGAAAACCAGCTTCGTAGTTTTCTGCGAGAGAGCTGAGATTGATCCCATTTGTCACAAATTGAAGATATCTACAAGAGAATGCAATGTTTAAGTGTTTTTAATTTAGTTTAATTTGTTTTATGTTCATTACTCTATTGTACTTATGTGTTGTGGCAAATAAAATGTCTTATTCTTATTATTCTTAACTTGTGAAGTGAAGTGAGGGTTTTAGCGTTTGACATTCAAAATGGCGGTAATCCTATCCTATAATTTGAATCGCATTGTATGTGTAGCAAGGCTGCTGCTCGACATGGGCTCCATCTTCAGTGGTGCGATGACCCATCACACTAAACATTATACATTACACGTGTCCGAAACTTAGCGGCAAGCGGGCACTGGGTGAGAGGCCGGCGTATTCTAGTTCTTGTAATAATAGAAAACAAAATCAATGACATTTGGTTCAGTGGCAATAGACTTTTTTGGAAAATTTGAAACATCAACATCCTAGTCGACATACATGTGTACTGTAATCAAAATTTTCCGAATTTGGGTTCAGATTCAACTGCGATGAATAGAATGGTTATTTAGGATTACGTTATGAAAAAAATAAATGCAAAATTCTGAAAACTGTGATAACAGTACCTAACTATATGGTCTGAGATATAGACTTTCCCCTAAATCCTATTGCCACTAAACCAAATGATAATGATATTTTTATTACAAGAATTGGAAGTTAAGTTAAGGCCAAGCTTATTCAGCCGAGTTTGGTAACTTTTCTATACAGCATTATTTTTAAAACGGCAAATGTCCTGGACTTTGGAGCATTCAACTTTTTTCTCAAAAATAACCTTAATGGAATGGCAAGGTGCATGAATATTTTTTTTTCGTTCTATTTCCAGGCATAATTTTAAAGAGTGAGCTTGCAACTCTTGAATATGTCTATCGTTGTTCCTCATTTTTTTATAAATAATTTTACTCAGAAAGTTTGTTTATGAATATTTTCACACTGCTTTAGCCCTTGCTTTAGTAAACATTAAATAAAAAAATATTTCCACTTAAAATCTCCATCATCGCGCTGAGATGTGGTTGTGTTCGGTCCAGGCGACGAGGAGTACGACCTGTGGGAGGTGGCGTGGATGCCGCTGCTCCAGGGCATCGCTTTGTTCTGCACCGACAACCGGAAGCAGGTGAGACGACCGGGGTCACGGTGAAAGATTTGATCCAAATGCTTTAAGGGCGTAATAAGAGACGACTGTGTTTTTTGAAATTCCAAAATTAGTCGTAATTCTTTTAAAAAAAAAATGTTGTTTCTACGTCCTTGTGATAGTGAATAGTAACAATAGTATGGGTCGTAGGTAGCGAACAGCGCGATCGCCTACCTGCAGCGCGCGCTGCTGGCGCCGGGGCTGCAGGCGCTGGGCGGCGCCGGCTGGGAGTTCTGCTTCCGTCGCGTGCTCTACCCGCTGCTCGAGCGGCTCATGGAGCGGCTGCCGCGCCACACGGAGCTCGCCGCGCGCGCCGACACCATCGTCTGCAAGGTGCGCCGCCGGCTCACGTGCCATAGACGAATGGATAGCATTCATTACCGGAGGAGGGACTGTAGGAGAATTTCAAATTAGGGGTATACAGAAGGTGGCGAAATTGGTAGACGCAATACCCGCGAATGGTACGTTTTGCTGTTTCCGGTCCAGCCTTGCAGGATATTCGTAAATTAGTTCTTTTTACTGGGCCATTCCTTCAATTAATGTGTTCTGGCTTCACTTACATACATATCGCATTCCTTAGAATAAGCGACGTACTTGCTTAGTACAAAAAGTATATTTACTGAAGACCTAGATGTTTCACCAATAGGTCAATGCCGAAGGGACGAACAATAGATGGTGTAACTGCATGGGTACACGTTTACGGCTACGGAAATAGGATGGCGCCACTTTCGTGCCTAGAACTTGCGAAATAGCAATTAGATTAGCGCTGTACAAGTCAGTCAGTCAGTCAGCGTGTTTGTGTCCACTGCTGGACATACGCCTCTCCAATTTTCCTCCAGTCCTCCCGGCCTTCAGCGGTACGGAACCACTGCTTTCCGCCAACGCACTTGATGTCGTCGTCCCACCTGGCGGGTGGTCTTCCCACACTCCGTTTTCCTGTCCACGGCCGCCAGTGTAGGACACGGTTACTCCAACGGTCGTCTTCTCTTCGGCTGACGTGAGCCCACTGCCACTTGAGCTTAGCCACCCAGTGTCCAATATCGACTACTTTGGTACGTCGCTGTACAAACATAGGATTTATTCATGGATTAATAATACAATTTAGTTTCAAAGTTGGAAATATACTATTTTGAATCAATAAAATCAAATGACGTTTTAATAGATTTAAAGCCGTGAGCCTGATAGCTGCGCCATCTCTTGACGTAACTTAGTGTATTTTGGCTACCGAAAAAGTTTAAATCAATGAAATAAAAAGTTTTTCAGTCAGAAGACTAGAGAATCGTCTCAAGTGCCAAGAACAATCTTTGAATCTCAGCATTAGATTATTCTATCCATAGACCTAACATAGCGCACTGTGCTTGCAAGACGAACCAAGTGTGGGAGTGAGACATCAACTCAACGTACCACTACCGCGAGTTAGAGGGAGATGGAACACATCTGTCCGGTGAGACAACTTCTCAAATCGTTATCAGTACATAGGAGTTGCGCTCACGGAATGTAAATTATTTATGATTTCTCTAGTTTTCCTTGAAGAAAGCATGGTGACCTGTGCATTTATAGATTGTTAAGTGAACAGGAGTAAATAACCCGGACAAAACCATCAACCATTCTTTGTCGATCAAATTTCTTAACTTTTCCTCAATATTTCAAAGTAAAACTTAAAACATAACTTCAGGTCATTATTATGATACTACATAGCGATTTACATTTTTTTTTTTGAGATTTATAAAAATATTTCAGTACATTTTGAATGAAACGATTTTGGTCTCATCGGTCAGTTGACTCTGTGTGTCTATACATTGTAAGCATACGGTTCTATCCCTCACCGTACCGACGTCTTTCTTCCCGGCAGGTGTTCCTGCACCACCTCTCTGCGCTGAGCTCGCGCGCCGCGTTCGCCGCGCTGTGGCTGCGGCTCGTCGCGCTACAGCTCGCGCTCGTGTCGCCCCCCGCCTCCACCCCCACCCCCACCCCCGCACCCGCCACCTCGCCCGCCGACGACGCGCTGCGCGAGGCCGCGCTCGAGTCACTCAAGAACATGATCCTCGTGATGGACTCCGTCAAGGTAATTGTTTGCCCCCAACACTATACCAGCCTTACTAATAAACAATACTGGGGAAACTAGGGACTGACCTCTTGACCGATGCTTTCGACAGCTGGTGCAGCGAGGTGACTGTAGCGACGCCGCTTCGCGGGATCTCTCTTCGCCAATCACTCGACTCTTCTTGGCTTCCTGCCTTGATGAGGACACAGATGAATCGAATCACGATGCAGTAGCGGATAACAAGTTATTTCTTTAGCGCGGAGCAGATCTTCAGGAATGCGGTGTATTGGGCTATTATAATGGTAGCCAATCCATGTCAGGTTGCATAAAAAAACGAGTATTGTTCCAGGCTAGCTGACTGGGTAAGGTGATTAGTTGCTAAACAAAATGCTCAGCTCTGTTAATAACCCACTTCTGAACTCGCAAGGACAACATTTATTCAGTGAAACCATTATTGCATTAAGGTCGGCCCGTAAGCATCATAAAATTTCGCCGCCCATACAAACGTAGTTTACTAATAATTTGAAAACCACTATTCCAACATACTTGATATTTGGTATCTAATATTAGGCTACAAATATCTGTCTCTGCATGCCTTTGTTTTTTCGGTAAATGTATTCTGGGTCAAACCACAGAGAAAACAAAATTCGTATGAAGATTTTCTTTTTGCTTTCATTTCATTAGATTTGGATTTTTCAAAAAAAACAAAAGCATGCAGACACAGATATTTGTTTCCTGATATTATATATTAAATATCAATTCAATTGGAATAGCGGTTTCCAAATGATTAGTAAACTACGTTTGTATGGGGAGCATCGCTTACGGGCCGTTCTTAAGGTCGGCCCGTAAGCACCTGAAAATGTCGCCTCCCATACAAACGTAGTTTACTAATGATTTGAAAACCACTATTCCAACTTACTTGATATTTGGTATCTAATATAAGGCTACAAATATCTGTGTCTGCATGCCTTTGTTTTTTCGGTAAATGTATTCTGGGTCAAACCACAGAGAAAACAAAATTCGTATGAAGATTTTCTTTTTGCATTAATTTCATTCGGTTTGGATTTTTCAAAAAAACAAAAGCATGCAGACACAGATATTTGTTACCTGATATTAGATATTAAATATCAATTTAATTGGAATAGCGGTTTCCAAATGATTAGTAAACTACGTTTGTATGGGGAGCATAGCTTACGGGCCGTTCTTAAGAGCATTGTCTCCTTTCATAAAACTCACTTTTTCAGAGTGTTTGTTTTAATTTCACGTAATCAATGGAAAAACAATAGAATCCAGTTACTTTACAATGCAAACCTGTCGCATTACAATATGAACGCGTCGTGGTGGTAGAGGCAGCGAGCGGCCTGTATGAGATGTGTCAGTGCGGTCCGCAGATATTCAGCGGCGGCGACGGCTACACGGAGCTGTGGTACACCACCTGGGACAACATCACGCCCACCCTGCCCACACTCAAGGCCGAGCTGTTCCCGCACCTCGGTATGTCAAAGTGATGTCGACTACTTTTCGATTGAGTCGTATTTACTGACCAGACCCTAAACTATAAGAAAAAGGAAATAGCTGAAACACTCATATGAATACTTGAAAATGTGAATCAGTTTATTAATAAATCAACACTTTCCTTTAGTGCGCCTTCATGGCCAGACCAAAAACTATAAGAAATAGCGGAAAACACTCATATGATTACTTGAAATTCTGAATCAGTTTATTAAGGTGGCCCAGCCCGGCGGGCCCAACTCATTCGCGGGCACGGTACAAAACCGTGCTGTTGCGCTCTGGGACCTTCTCTGTTTCAAAGAATAAGACAGGCTCCGTGATGAGGAAGATGCAACATGTCCACAAAAAAGACAATGTGCATAGTGTATGATTTGGTAAGATTTACGAAAATTTTAATTTCAAGACTACTTACAGCTAAAAGTAAACTACGACCGCTGTAGTAAAAAATCGAACAAGAACCAAATAGATCATAAATCTTGATTAAATAAGCTATGTCTGATGACTAATCTTTTTACGGTATTCTTACTTTATCATTGCGTAATCCACCTCCAAAGTTATTGTATAAAACGCGCGAAAAAATCGAACTTTCGGACCTTATAACTTAGAAACCAAACACAATTTTACAATGCCAATGGTCATCAGACATCTAGTTTGATCAAATAAAGCTATTTTGAGCAAAATTTTGGATCTCTGACAAGAATTATGGGCGTGATCTTCTTTCCCCTTTTGTATGGGGAGATGAGCGGGTTGGGCCACCTTAATAAATCAACACTATCCTTTATTGTCCCTTCATGGCCAGACCCAAAACTATAAGAAATAGTGGTAAACCTCATTTGAATACTTGAAAATCTGAATCAGTTTATTAAAAATCTACACCCATTTAACATTACTTCTCAGCATTTGGTACTTATAAGCAACACTGTTGTTGGCTAGTGCAATAATACAAAGTGCATTATTTGCGCGGCCTGCCTTACTCATGTAGCCGTGTGGTTCCGCAGCGGACGAGAGGGTGGCGCCGCCGCCCGCTCCCCCCTCCCCCACCCCCGCCGCGCCCCCCACCCCCGCCCCCACCCCCGCCGCCGCCGCGCCCGTCGTGCGCAACCCGCTGTACCTGCCGCCCGCGCCGCACCCCTCCGTGCTGCTGCAGCCGCTCAGTCAGGTGCGACCGCCGACCGTCACTTCGTCGTTGCAGGCTCAGTTTTACCATAGATAAATGATAGTATAGTAATATATTGCTACCGTCATACAAGTGTTGAGTTGAGATAATAAAAGTCAAAATCACGCTTGTTTTTTGTATCAATATTTTTTTAATTTTTACATTTCTTATTATAGTGGCCATTGAAATTCATACTCTGAAAATTGTAACTATCTACCTATTACGATTCATAAGATGCCGCCCGCCGTGACTGACGGACGGACAACAGAAGCTTAGTATTAAGGTTCGGTTGGTGTCCTTTCGGTACGGAACTCTAAAAGTGTCAACAGTGGAAATGAGAAGACTCGGACCTGACCTTTACGAAACATTTTACCATATTTTTTATATATATATTTTACTAGAATGGCTATTACCCCACCATTATCTTGTGTGTGCCTTATGCCGTGTTTTCCATCCAGTTCAATGTAGCCGTCCTCATAAAAGGAAGGTCCTGCCACCGCACAGAATTCCTTCAGGAATGTGGTGTATTGAACTAATATCATAACGGTAGTTGTTTGGTATTAGCCATCCATGTCAGGTCGCATTAAAAAAGAAAAGGACTGGTAAAGGGTAATTTTCTTCTTGAGCGGCAACACCTGAATCTCCGAGTTCCCATTCACTCATCTTTTACTTCATTCCAGATGGTGTCGACACCCATAGGAATAGCGATACCCACGCGAACGCAGCTCCAGCAGGGCTTCCCCATCCTCTACCCGCACCGGCCGGCCGCCGACGCAGCGCCCTACCAACACATCAACCTGCTCGAACCGGCCCGCACCCAGAGCTTCACCCTGGTCAGCCACAGAAGTCAGGAGCCCTCCAGGACGACGGCCGCAGTGACTGCCACACCGCAGAGCGTCAACCCGGTGGTGTTACCGTCTACGACTCCGGATCAGAGATCTCCGGAGCGAAGGCTACCCGACCTGATACAGATATCGGGAAACGAATTTACCACCAGAGAGGAGACAGTGAAACTGCCGAATCCGACAGTAGAACAGACGGAGCTATACGCGGAATACTTAACAAATCCTTACAACGAATCTAAGAAACTGTCACCCAGAGAACCGACGCTTTACGAACCGGAACCGAAAGTTCCCGACACGGAGACTCTAAATCAGAGGAACGCGTACGTCTCGCTGCTGGAGAAGAAATCGCTGAGCGTAACCAACAGTCCGATGCGTCAGGAGAGAGTGCAGTTCAGCTCGAGCGATCACATCGAGAGCGCCGGCAAGGAGTCGGCGCTGTTCAGCCTGTCGAGTTACTTCGGCGCGGGCGGCGGGGACATCCCGCCGGGCTCCGAGATCCTGTTCGGGGACAGCTTCGTGCCGCCGCGGGAGGGATAACTAGAGCGCCCGCGCTGGGAGGACTCCGGCGAGAGCGACGTGGGCACTTGGCTGTAACTTTGCGTACAATATGGAATTATGGTGGGCCTTCCCGCTCATCACCCCATACAAACGTGGAAAGAGGATCATGAGTATATTTCTTGTCAGAGATCCAAATGTATACACGAAACAGCTTTATTTGATCTGATGTCTGATGACCATTGGCATTGTAAAATAGTGTTTGGTTTCTAAGTTATATGGTTCACTTTGGTCGTGGATTACTCGACGATAAAACAAAATATCTTAACAGGGTTAGTCATCGAACCTAGCTTATTTCATGAAAATTTATAATAAATTTGGTGTTTGTTTGATTTTTTACTACAGCGTTCACTTTTAGCTAGAAGTCGTTTTGTAATTAAAATTTTGGTAAATCTAACCAAATCAAATACTATGCGCATTGTCTGCTTTGTGGACATGTTGCATCATCCTCATCACGGAACCTGTCTTTTTCTTTGAAACAGAGAAGGTCTCAGACGCAATAGCATGGTTTTCTACCGTGCGCGCGAATGAGTTAGTCCCGCCGGGATGGGCCACCACCCATTGAATTATGTTACTTTCTTTTGTATAGTTGTTCCCGTGCCGAGGGACCCGTCACTGTAGGCTTCAGAAATATAGCTTTTAAAAAAGTATGACAAAAGTAAATTGGTTGTTGCACAACTACATAAGTTGGTGATTTTTGCAACACACAAACCACTTGCAAACACTGCAAAAAATATTTTATTAGCTTATTTTCCCAGCCTCGGGAGCTCACCATCATGAGACCTTTCCGTTCAATAATCGAGACTAAGCACCTCTGGGTGCTGTCAGGTTCTGGATCGTTTATCGCTTTCGACCGTTAAGGTGGCCCAACCCGGCGGGACCAACTCATTCGCGGGCACGGTACAAAACCGTGCTGTCGCGCTCTGGGTCCTTCTATGTTTCAAAGAAAAAGACAGGCTCCATGATGAGGAAGATGCTAAATGTCCACAAAAAAGACAATGTGCATAGTGTATGATTTCGTAAGATTTACGAAAATTTTAATTACAAAACGACTTATAGGCAAAAGTAAACCACGACCGCTGTAGTCCAAAATCTAACAGAAACCAAATAGATTATAAATCTTGATTAAATACGCTATGTCTGATGACTAATCTTTTTAAGATGTTCTTACTTTATCATAGCGTAATCCACCTCCAAAGTTATTGTATAAAACGCGCGAAAGATTCGAACTTTCGGACCTTATAACTTAGAAACCAAACACAATTTTACAATGCCAATGGTCATCAGACATGTAGTTCGATCAAATTAAGCTATTTTTAGCAAAATTTTGGATGTCTGACGAGAAATATGGGCGTGATCTTCTTTCCCCTTTTGTATGGGGAGATGAGCGGGATGGGCCACCTTAAGACCATAAGACCATACTACTACTGGGGGCATTCAAGTGCCCCCAGTAGTAGTATATAGGTCATAAGTCTAAATAGGTTTCGTCAGTGTTGTACAGTCTTTTCGTCTGAAATCTATACACCGGAAATAGAGACAAATTTGAGATCTCTTTCTGTCATGCTAAAGTCAACCATAGAGTAAAAGGGACTTAGGAATTCCTTCTCTTTCCAGTGTATACAATTGAGATGAAACAACTGTACCATAAAACCCATACATTGACACTGGAACACCCTAAAACCCAATTCACGTTTTGTAGATAATGTTATATTATTTGTAGTAAAATTTTATTTGTGTTGTGTATTCATTTAATTTAAATTGTTCACAAAAACATTAATTGTAACAATGAAAACCTATCAATTATTCGAAAACTAGATATGTTTTTTGTTTGTTATAATTAGTAAATGTTGAGTGGCATATGAAGTACTATGTACAGAAATGAGTTAATAGAGCTAATTGGGGGTGACTCTGTAAAGTCACGGCTGGTCTTCAGACCAAAATATCAGTGAAAAATGTTTTTTTATGAAAAACTGGTATGCGTGGATTTGCTGCAGAACAAAGGTGCTCAGAAAAGTCAAATACACCTCGCCTCGCGAAACCACACTCAGCGAAGCACCATACCAGTGGATTTTTGGACTATCGCTGAGCTATCGAGCTTGTTCAAATAACGCTTGAAGACTCCCAGGTTATAGGTATTAGGAAAGGTAACCGCCGGCAGACAGAACAACTCGTAGATCAAAATATGATTCGTTTCTTGTACAGAATCACCCCATTTCGGCTTTGACTACCCATTTCTGCACATGTAACTGTGTACGAATTAATGTAAATAAGAAAACAGGGTGTTTTTTATATCATCACATCTTTATTTCTAAATCATTCCAAATAAAACTGCGCAATGGGCAACAAAACTGCTTTTTTATCACGAGAGGTGGCGTCCAAGCGAGCTCACCTAAAAGATCTGTCAAAGCTGTGTGTACCATACAAAATAAAACAGAATAGATTTCAAAATGTAATTTATTTAACCTATGTAATAAAAATGATTTAATTATCTCGTTATTATTCTGAACATTATTTTTTCCAAATTGTTCCAATCAAATGAAGTCGTAGGAAAGAAAATTACACAATAACATAACCTATAATATTTCATTTTAAACTTTGTGCTGGTCTATTACATTAAAATTAGTTCGAAGACAAACAAAGGCTCTTTTCCCCCAAACCTTATTCTAACTGCATCGTGGAGTACATCTTGCATCTAAAACTCGTTAATAAAACTTGACAGTAATGACAGTTTTGACGTTTCTAAGTTAAAATCGCTCGTGCGACACCCTCAAAAAGCTTTGAGTTTTCTTTCTCATTAAAATATGAATAAACTCTGTGCCATCAGTTGTGAATTTTGAATTTATTTACATCAAATTATCTCACATGAGGTGTATTTGTTTATAAATACTTATTTTTATACTTTTTGCATAGGGTTTCATTCATGTATGTTTATGATTCTATCGTGTATGTAAATATCAAATCGGCCGGTCGACTGGAATGAAATTTTTTGAAATCAAAATAGTATATTAAATGTTATATATAACTGTGTTTATGATAATGTACGTGATGAGGTCTTGAAGTAATGACTTATTTAATAAAATAATAACAAAACATATTCAGAGTTTTAATGGTTCCTGTATTGTTGTATTTTTTTTATTTTGTAACCTAATCAATCTTTCTGTTTACGCAGGCATGTATAATTATGTCTGCAACATTAATTACCTTTAAGGCTAGTTTGTGTCAATGTTTTATTAAATTATTAATTATGTGTAAAAGTAATTTTATGCTCAATAAATAAATACATTGAATGAAAGTTGGTCGAAACTGCATTGAGGCTTCCCGTGCCTGTCGTAACTGATAAATAAGGGAGTAAGTGTCCGTGGTTCGGTCTCTACGTAAAACTGTAGGTTCCCCGTCCGTAGTAAGGGGATGGGTCCAGCTGGTTTGGTACCGTCGCATTCGATGAAAAGATGGTCGAAGCGGCAATTAAAAATGTTTCCATGTTTTCTATAGAGTTCGAGGTTGCTAATAAAGGGAAGGTCCTGGCATGGCACTTGATTCCTTTGGGAATGCGTTGTGTTGGGCTCATACTCATCAAGGAAGGAGATGTTCCATCTAGCGCGATTACTATAAGACCCATTGTCTTCAATTTTCTAAAACGACCTACCCAACTTTAACATACATGCCACAAGCAAACATAGTCGCAGACGTATTGGAGGTTCTTTGGATGGGGACGAATTCCGGGAGCATATTCGCGCGCGGTGGCGATGTTTGGGCTATGCGGCATATGACGCGCGCTCAGCTGCCCATATTATTATGTGTACACTTTGGCCATACGCGATAGCGACCCCGTGCCACTTCTCCTTTGTTATTCCTCTGTGGGCTGATAATGACAGTGGGTGTGGTATTAATTAGACTTGCACGTCCAGTCATAAAAACCGGCCAAGTGCGAGTTGGACTCGCACACGAAGGATTCCGTACCATCGTACAAGATTGAACACAAAAAGATCACGTTTTTTGTATGGGGCTCTCCTTTATTTTTGATATTTTACCTATTTGTTCTTTTAGTAGCAAAATAAATACACTCTCTGTAAAAATTTCAGCTGCCTGCCTATTACGGTTCATGAGATACAACCCTGTGACAGACGGACAGCGGAGGCTTAGTAATAGAGATCCGTTGGCACCCTTTGGGTACGGAACCCTAAAAAAGGGAAAGAAATCCAGACAAATAAAATTTTTGGACTGTGACGTTTTTTGTTTTTATTTATTTATTCCCGGGAGCCTCACCCTGGGAGTGGCCTTTTAGATCAGCACGACTCGTGGGAATGAACATAAATTCTGAAAATACCTCTCCAAACGACCAAATAAAAAACACGCTCTCCCAGCAGATGTTCCACCCCAACTTCTTTCATAGACCACGATCGCACTCATTGTCAGACATAGGGGCACACAGCGAATTCATTTACCATGGTAACACCCCAGAGCTACAGTCAGCCTCAATGGCCCAGTGGCGCGACACTTCGGCGATCGCTCTCCGAAGTTAAGGAATGCTGGGTCCGGTCTGGTCTTGGATGGGTTCGACCGTTTAGAGGCTGGCCGTGGTTCGGATTCCACGTTAAACTGTAGATCCCCTTCCTTACTTACTAGGTGGTAGGGTTTATCCCGCCCGGGTTGGTACCATCGCATTGGATGAACGATGGTCGAAGCGGCAATGAAAATTGTCCGTGTTTTCCATCCAGTTCAATGTAGCCGTGCAATATAAGGAAAGTCCTGGCGTGGCACCTAGTGTGTTGGGCTAATACCATGACAGAAGTTGTGGTATTAGCCATCCATGTCCAGTCCATGGAGGTGAAGAAATAACAGGAGAACGAATGGAACTAAAAAAATGGCCTTATCACAATTGTGCCGCGGGGGGCGTGTCATCTTGACAGAACCTGCGGCCATTTTAGTCTTGCGTCGCTAGCTGTCGCGGGCGAGTTTGACGTAAGATCGAATTGTAATTGAATATGCCGTCGTGCAATGTAAAATGATGCATAAACAACTTGACGAGACATAAAAAACATTCAGGAATATCATATTACCTGTAAGTATACGCTAAATATTCGAAATAGTGGATATTTCACTTGAAAACATTTCTATGGGGATGGTGTTATGCCATCAATCAACACGAACTCAAAATAATCTCAATTCGCTACCTATTTTCATTTCTTTGCAGAATTCCTCTATTTAGCCAGAAATAGATATTATATAGCATGCAATTAGTATGTCTGTCTGTGTATTGAAATGTCTACTGCTGGATTTATGCTTACCCATAGAAATATTTCTTAAATTATATTTTATGTTATTTGCACGAACCAGCCTAAAATAAAACTCTTTTATCGTATATTCAAACATAAGTCTGAATATGCGCGATAAAATGTTGACCTAATATATTTTTTTACAAAAAAGTAGTACCTTATATTGATAATATACTGAATCTAGCATTATGAAATGATATTTTACGAATATTTAAAAGATAATTGCGTATCTGTAGCAAACAGTGCCAACTTATTTTGGTAAAAATTTTGAAAAATTCGGCTTCCATCATTAAGACAAAATATAATAAAAATACCCTTATGTAAAGCCATTGAGGACTTGAGTGGGCACTCTGCTTGGAGCACTCAAATAACGCAAGTCTATACGATATTTACGTAAAGTTCAAGGTCAAGATAATTACGTAAAGTTAGTACCTGATAGGAGTGCGCCTGTACCGGAATCACTAACCAAAAACCCGGCCGAGTGCGAGTCGGACTCGTACACGAAGGGTTCCGTACCATCTTACATGATTTCACCCAAAAAATCACGTAAGGGGGCTAATTTTTAATATTTCAAAATGTTAGCTATTTGTTGTTATAGCGGCCATAAATATACACAATCTGTGAAAATTTCAACTATTTACCTATTATTGTTAATGAGATACAGCCCTGTAACAGACGGACGGACGGAGGGACAGACGGGCGGATGGATGGACGGACAGCAAATGCTTAGTATTGGGGTTTCGTTGGCACCCTTTGGGTACGGAACCGTAATAAAACCGAATTCAAACACTAAGAAGTGGAAAATAACACCTATTTTTGGGTCGGTGACATATTGGTGTTATTCTTTGGTTGGTTGGCACCGACCCCAAAAATCGGGTATTTTCCACTGTTTGGTGTTTGATGTCGGTTAAAAACTAAAACTATACTTATGTTGATTGATTGATTGATTTGAATTAAGGCCTCTCTGTCATATTTTTTGACAATTTTGCCAGTGTCCAGTTAGGCTTAAATACGGGATTAGTGCAACATTGGCGCATTTAACAGAGAATGCATTTCACACACTTACGTATATTTGTTAGTCATTGTCTTTTCTCGCTATAAATTCTGATGAAACAGCATTTCTTCCGAATAAATCTTTGAATTAATGCAGGGATGGTAATCAGATTTTGAAAAAACCTTTTTCTGATTATTTTCAAAATCGGATTACCTAACTACCTTCAAATTCAATTGTCGCTGAAACTCAAATTAATGAAATAACGGTAAAGTCGTATCCATTAGATACAGAAAATTATCGAATTCAGTCAGTTTACAAACTTTACATAATTGTTTAATAAAAAAGCCGAAGTCACAAACCCAATATGTAATCGCCTAAATGTATTTTTATATTTGGAGATTCTCTTTCATTATTTTCTAATTACGAAGTGTTACATATACATATAAGAACATGCAAATAAAACGCCTTTTCAAAATTTTTGTTTGTAATTCACTATTTCAGAAAAGTAATTACGAACAACAATTTACAAATGGATCCATGAACGGTGATGTTTTCATCCCGCTCAGCGCCGCGGCATTACCCCCAGCTTCACTTGCCACCACGTTGCTCTAATGAGCAATATTTTTGCTAATTTTTGCAACCAAATTATTTGTTGGCTATGGTTTGCATAACATCTTTCTAACTCATGTAGTTTTCAATAGGTTCGACGGCCGGATTCAGCCAGTATTTATTAGATATTTTTGACTCGGCACTCGCTGTCATCATCACGAATGAGGAATGACGTAACGACCATCTGGTTTATTAAAAAATAATTCTTAACTTTATCGGTTTACCTACCAATTTGGGAGGCTTCAAATTGGATTTTTCTCCGTTTTCATCATTGCGCTACAAATTTGTACGGCAATAAAATGTTGTAAGTTGCGTTACGTCATTTTTTGCGCGCTCGTTGTATGGACGTTATTTCTCCAGTTATTTCTTCACCTCCATGGTCCAGTCACATAAAAAAAAATACGAAATTTCAGCTCAATTGAATTCGTAATTCAAAATTAAAGTTGCCATAATCGGCTCGTAGCTTAGAGGCGCGGGGTCTTGCTCCCCGCCCGTTCATGCACCACTTTCTTTGTCTTTAGGAGTTGAATAAGTGCATATTTCGTTATCTTCCATAATGCATGTCAAACTGTAGGTTCTCTTCCCTTACCAAGCGGTAGGGTATAATATGACCTCCTATACAAATTATTCCATTTAACCCCTTCCAAATTCCATTATTAAATACTATTATTTTACTTTCTTAGCCCGCTCCCGGGTTGGTATCATTGCATTGGATGAAAAGACAAAACTGCTCGTACTTTTCATCCACTTCATTGTAGCCGTGCTCATTGTAGTTGAAGGTTCTGGAGTGGCAGCTTCGGGAATGCGTTGTGCTGAGCTCATATCATGACGACGGGTGTGGAATTAGCCATCATTATTCATCATTAGTCATCAGAGCCTGTGTAACAATCAGAGCCCGTAGTCCCAGCTGTCACCTAAATTGGCTTTTACGGCGAACCGATCGACTGGCGTATTCAAATGTAAGGAGAAATTGAAGAGCGCGCGCAGTGGGCGTTAAGCGAACTAACATTTGCGAGTCCGAGTTTGATTTGACAGCTTACTCAACGTTGCCGTAAATACGTCGACGTTGCCGTTTGCGCCGACTCCGCGTTTTCATATAAATCGGAAGTACGAGTTAGACTTTGACAGCTTTAAGAAGTAAAACCACAGAATATCTAGTAGAAACTTGTATGGAGTTTGACGTTTTTCAACTTCCGTAAACGCCAGTTTAGGTGACAACTCGGACTAGGACTTTTCTTCGAGACACAAGTCACACGATCCTAACCTCAAAACAGTTTTGTCATGTAAGTGTTGAGATCATAGCCTCACCAAGTGTTGATTTATTTTAATCGACACTTAAAGGGCTTTATTACTGTAGTCCTGATTATCTTGTACTGGTATTGATTGCAAGCTGCTAAGAAAAGCCCTTAATGTGATGCAATTAAGCTAATCAGCAGTAGGTGAAAAAGGCCCTAGACTCCATTCTGGCTCCATCCTCAGAGTCTGCATATCACCCAGGACAATTACTGTTTGAGGCGAGTCGAATGAGCCCAAAATCGAAAGGGTTTCTTCATGGAATTAGTAAGTTACCCTGAATTCGTCTTGACTGACGGACTATAATACAAGTTATAAATCAATTAATTAAGTATTGAAACAACCAAAAACTTCAACAATATTTTCATATATTATAATAAGTCGCTATCTACACACATTATAATGAGATAGTCCAGTTATTTACACATTTACATAGGCAACGCTGCCTTCACCGAAGGTGATGAGTATTAAAACTAATCGAGGCACAATAAATAAGTCACATTCGAGAGTTCTTTCACAGTTTTAGGCCGGGCAGCACTGACTATGTACGCCACCGAAGCACTTTGTCTGTACAACCTACACAGAGTATCCGTGTCTGTGGTCACACGCGCGACACGTGCGGCCGCTTGCACGAGGTGGCGATGTGCGGCGGCGCCAACAGCGGCTGCGGCGCGCGCGCGCCCGGCGGCGCCGGCGTCTTGCGCGGCGGGCACAGCGCGCGACTCCACACGCGCACTGACTTGCCCGACCACGCCCACGCGCCCGCCGCGCACCCCGCGCCCAGCGCCAGCGCCGTCTCCGCGCCGCCGCCGCCGCGCACGCTCGCCGCCGCGCTCGCCGCTGCCGCCGCCCAGTACAGGGCGCCCGCCGCCGCCGAGCGCGCCGCCAGCCGGCCGACACGCCGCGCGCCCCGCGCGTCCAGCGCGCGCCGCACGCGCCGCACGCCGGGCACAGCGCCCGCGCCGAGCGCCGCCGCCGCCGCGAGCAGCGCGCCGCGCGGCACGCCGACGAGCGCCGCCGCCGCCGCCGCCGCCACGCCGCACGCGCCCGACGCCTCGTCGGCGGCGACGCGGCGCAGCGCAAGCGCGGCGGCCGTCCACGCGCCGGCCCAGCCCCACGCGGCCGCGTGGAAGTACGCCGAGGCGCGCTCGAGCGCCTCCGTCGACCACTCGCTCGCCGCCGTCAGGTACCAGGCGACGCTCGCGTTCACGAACCACGCGTCCGCCGCGAGCGTGAAATAGTAGGTGACGGCGAAGAAGGCCGCGCAGGAGGCGCTCGCGAGCCCGTCGCGGTCGGCGGGCGCGCAGGGGGCGTCGCGCGCGCCGCCGGTCCAGGCGCGGGCGAGGTGCGAGAGCGCGACGACCGCGTGGCACGCCGCCAGGAACACGACCGGCCGCTCCGGGTAGCGAAAGCGGGAGGGGTCCGCGCAGAACGTGAGCACGGCGAAGGCGGTCGAGAGCAGCGCGAGCGTCGCCACAGCCGCGACGCCGGCGTCGGCGGCGCGCGGCGCGTCGCTGCACGGCGGCGGCGCGCAATCGCCGGCGGCGGCGCGCGCGAGCCCCGGCGGGCACGGCGCCGGCGGCGCGAGCTCGTCGTCGAAGGGCCACGGGTGCGGCGCGGGCGTCGGCTCGCTGGCGTTCGGCGGCGGAGGTCGCATGCAGAGGCGGCTGCGGTCGGCGCGGTCGGGGAAGCGCGAGCAGTCGAGCAGCGCGCGCGCGGCGGGCGGCAGGGCGGCGAGCTCGCGCGCGCACGCGGACACGACGCGCTCGCACAGCGCGCGGCAGCCGCCGACCGCGCCGGACACCTCCTCCGAGCAGAGCGGAGCGAACGCAGAGCAGAGGAAGAAGCGGGCGCTCTCCGAACACTGCGACGCCAGCAGCGGCGCGTACGCAGACATCTGCAACGAGCAAAGGACACATGTTACCATCGAATCGGAAGCTTTTCATGAAAACGTACATGCAACCCTCTCGCAAGGGGCCAAATAAGCGTTTGGAAATGTGCCGAAATCTAATATAATATAATATAACGAGCCGACACGAAAAGAGCCTTTATCGCAACCCAAAGACGCCCAGGAAGGAAATTATTTATCAAGAGGTCATTACGTGTACATCGAGCAGGTACATTTAGTTGCACAGCGCTTACGAGTTCAGGACAGTCAACACCACCGCTCGCATGTCGTGAAGCAATGCGATGTCAGTAACTATTCGCCGTTCCTCGAGTGGTTGGAGCCTATAAAAAAGGAGTGATTGCTCGTATGTCTCAAAAGATCGCCCACAACGATAATTTAAATGTTTTACAAATATTTTCTGAATGCGCTTCAGGCGATCTTTGTACGCGGTATATTGATGACCAAACACTACAGGCAAACTCCAGGACACTACGAACATAAGCAAAGTAGACAGTCCTTTTTCATGTCAAGCGCGACATATGGCGTACGCCAGGATCTCTTAAGGTGCCCGACGACGCTCATGAGCTTTAGAACTTTTAAGGGGGCTGCGAAAACCATGCTGGCCGGCCAGGTGCTTCTTCACACCATGTTTGAAGTATCCCAGGTTGTACTTTGGGGGAAGGACCTTGAGGATCAGCTGGTTCTGATTTTTGGAATGTCAAATGTGAACGGGTGCATTTCCTCTCTGTTCCGCGTTGTGCGATAGTAAGGGGACGGAGGGACAGCGTTATGCAGCTCCGACGAGCATTCTCCATGGTAAAGACGGTAGAACACAGACATTCAACATCCTGGAAAGGCTTGAAAACTCGGAATATTTAAACATATCCCATTTCCAGAAACCTAAAACGAAATTAGCTCTATTGTGCGTGTTCAGCTGCTCTAGCTAGTAGTTGCCCGCGGAGTGGGGTCGGCGGGCTCAGGATATCAAAAGAAGTAGTTTCGAGCGAGTTGAATCGGCGGATCCGAACAATGGCAAGGTCGAAGGAATTGTTTATTTTTAGCGAAACGGCAGAGCTTCGGGACGAACGCTGACGGAGACTGCTGACGAGACGGACATGTTTTTGTATAGAGAAGGGTTAGCGGGCCTGCCTACCTGCCTAAGTGATATATATTATGTCAATGCCTGCCTACCAAGAGAGATAATGCTATGGCTCGTAGCTTAGTCGCGCAGGAACTTGCTTGGCATGCCAGAGGTCTGGGTTGAAATCAGAACATTTAATAAGTAACAAGAAATTATTTACAGGCATAAAAGCAGAGTCTACTCGAAGTCGAACTGAATTTTTAATTTTGCATTTATAATTTACCTCCAAATATGATTGTTAAATTTGGCCAATACACCTCTTAAATTCAACCACCTAAAAGTTAATAAAACCTTAACTGCCTAAAAACCCTAACCATGTTAGCAATTATTTCAAAAATCAAATAATGCAGTTTTTGTTTAAATCAAAATCGGCCTCATGACTCTTTCGAGTGTTTTTCGCTATTTCTTATAGTTTCGGATTTGGCCCTGAATGCCCACTTGAAAAAATCACCTGTATATAAATAGTATGAGCAATGCAATTCTCTAATCGGCGGCAATTCAACAATTCGAAACTGAAGCTCGACATTATGAGTCCTAAACTTGTAGCCAGCTTCCAGCAGAGCCTCCGCAATTATCCAAAGGCGGGCAATTTTCTTGAAATGCTCGAGCGCCCGCGCGCTCGCCGTCTGGAGGCCCGTCAAAAGTTTTTTAACTTTTGATGGACCTTCGGACGGACGGATGGGTCATTTAAAAATGCTTCTCATTCTTCAGTGCCGTGTTCGGGCTCCAGTTTTTGCGGTTTAATAAGTCCAGAGCCTGCACCACCTGCACACTTAAGTTCTTGTAAGGATTTATAGTTTTCGGTAGATTTTTGTTGTATTTAATTGATTTTTGGTAATATTTTACTGCTGTTTCTGCTCTGTTGGCAGTCATGCACTCTTTTGAGAAAATTTTGGAGTAAGGGCTGCTAAATTTGACGTGCGAATTCTTCTTTGAGTTCCGCAGTTGTCTCAGGGTGGGTCGCATAGACCTTACTTTCGAAAAGAGCCCAGATATATATTTTATAATTTTTTCAAAAGCAGGCCGCGACGGTCGATTATGCACGCCGAAATAATCTCGGACCTAGCGAATCTTCACAGTAAAATTTTCCCGAAAATTTTACGAAACTCCAAATATGGCTGACTTAATTATTGACAGTCAAAAATGGCGCGCGATTCGAAACTCAAATTGTTGCTCAGACACCAGTAATGTGGTCGTAGCGGCAATGAAAGTCTTTTCCAGAAACTGATCATTCCGGGAACAACCTGGAATGATAACGTAATCCTTCAGGAATGTCGGCTAAAATGTCTTCACATTGAGCCATGTTTTGAAGAAGTCGCTTGACGGTTATTTTTCGCCAAACGCTGACAATAACCGTTGTCGACGAATCCGAGTTTGAAATTTAATAAAATATTATTTTTGAAACCTTCGATCGTTCAAATCATGTTTAAATGATTAATATCAATTCCGATAATTCCATTTTCAATTTGCATGATTCGATTCGTGAAAAAAACAAAAAAAAGACCCATCCTTAAATAAAAGCTCCCCATACAAACGTAGTTTACTAATTATAAAAAATACGGTAAAACAATACTTGATATTAGATTTAAGTGTGTTTCTTTTTAAGTTAGTGTTAAATTTTAGTTTATATTATTAGTTATTTACATTTATACAAATATTATTAGAATTATGAATTCATTATCTGAATTAAATAAATCAATGATATTTATTATCTAATATCAGGTAACAACTATTTGTGTTTGCACGTTTTTGTGTTTTTTTTTTCGATAAAACTGGAACGTGCAATATTTGTTGCCTGCTTTTAAAAACCACATATTAAGAAAATTGGAGCAGTGGTTTTCAAATGATCTCTTTACCTATGCCGTAGTATTCTGATGCTCAAGTGCTCTTTTACGAAACTTTATGCAACAAAGTATAAGGAGAGTGAGATTTATTTTGTGCAGGAAGCTTTGTTCCTGCATCTGATCATCAAACCCTCCCACTCAAAGCGCATCTCGTGTTTCGGCGTTTACGAGCGACATCAACACGATGCAAGTTGCGTCGCGCCGCGCCCAAGGATATTAATATGTCAAAATACTTCAAAGGACGCGCGCCGAGGCCGCTGAATTTAGAAGCACAAATGTACCGAAACACGACATCAAAGCCGAGTGCGCTGTGGGCCGACCGTGCTGTGTGCAAGCAACCCGAAATAGCCGTATTTGTGTAGTGGAGTTAAGGAAGTATTTAACAGCGGCGAGCCAGTCTCGGCGGGACCAACTTATCCGCGGGCACGGCACAAAATCGTTCTATTGCGCTCTGGCACTGTCTCTGTTTTAAAAAAAAGACCAAGCAATCAATGCGGATAGTGCTAGATTTGGTTGGATTTACAAACATTTTATTACAAAACGACTTTTAGCTAAAAGTAAATGACGAATGCTGTAGTCCAAAATCAAACAAAAACGAAATTGCTTTTCAACCTTCAGGGAACAAGCTAGGCTTGATGACTAAGATTTTTTAGATTTCTTTGTTTTATCATTGAGTGATTCACGACAAAACTTATTGTATGAAACGCGCAAAAAATTCGAACTTTCGGAACTTATAACTTAGTAATCAAACACAATTTTACAAGGCCAATGATCATCGAGCATCATGTTCGATCAAATAAAGCTGTTTTGAGTATAATTTTGGATCCCCAACAAGAAATATGCGCATGATCTTCTTTCCACGTTTGTATAGGGAGTTGAGCGAGAAGGCCCAAATTAGTCAGTATATCTCGGCGACCTTCCTTTCACTACTGTGACTTCGAAAATATTTTTTTCAAATGCAATGGTACCAACCTGGGTGAGCCTAGTACGCAAATGGGAGCTACACTTTTAGATAATAAAAAAAACTGGAACAGCTCGCATTTGTAACGAAATGTATTTATCCAACTTAGAAAAATAAATAAACTGGTGCATGCATACGGTCTGGAGTGGAATACGAACTTAATTTAGAACATTTTCTGCACATAGATATCTTTCTTAGTTTTAAGGTGGCCCAACCCGGCGGGACTAACTCATTGTCGGGCACTGTACAAAACCGTGCTGTTGCGCTCTGGGACCTTCTCTGTTTCAAAGAAAAATACAGGCTCCGTGATGAGGAAGATGCAACATGTCCACAAAAAAGACAATGGTAAGATTTACGAAAATTTTGATTTCAAAACGACTTATAGCTAAAAGTAAACCACGACCGCTGAAGTCAAAAGTCTAACAAATACCAAATAGATTATAAATCTTGATTAAATAAGCTATGTCTGATGACTAATATTTTTAAGATTTTCTTACTTAATCATTGCGTAATAAACCACCAAAGTTATTGTATAAAACGCGCGAAAAATTCGAACTTTCGGACCTTACAGCTTAGAAACCAAACACAATTTTACAATGCCAATGGTCATCAGACATCTAGTTCGATCAAATAAAGCTCTTTGGAGCAAAATTTGGGATCTCCGATAAGAAATATGGGCGTGATCTTCTTTCCCCGTTTGAATGGGGAGTTGAGCGGGTTGGGCCACCTTAAATCGGTCTTTCGAAGCCGGAAATGCCTCGAAAGTAATTATGAATTTATATATTTTCCATTAGCTAAATATATTTATAGTTCAAAAGTGCCCTAATATATGGCACTACATTTCCGTAAACATTTTTTTTAATAAATAAAAAGAAGCAGAAACTGGAATCCCATTTAGCCTGAGAAAATCACGGCGATACGGCGATCTTTCGACGCCCGCGCGCTGTCGCGTCGCTGTCGCGTCGCTGCCGCGCCGCTCCGTGTGTGGCCTCAGGGCGGCAAAGGGCTCGAGATGCAATTGAGCGTCGCTTTCGGGAGCAACGAGCTGAGAAGACGCTCCGGAACGCTTTATAATTAACTTACTATGAAACTTCTTCATTAACTGTAACTCATATACTCCCGTTTTCATGCCCACGCATAATATGTAAGCATTTGTCGGCAACACATTTTTGTTCAGCCGATTTCGACGGTTATTATGACAGATATGTGCGATATAGCGGGAAGAATACCGCTGCTATACTGCTAACCTTAATTTTCGCCAGCCTATCGGTTTGTGCGCGGCTTTCTGAATACCATTGCGGTTTAACGAAAAACAGGCCAAGTGCGAGTCGGACTCGCACACGAAGGATTCCGTACCATCGTAAAAGTTCTATCACAAAAAATCATGTTTTTGGTATGAAAGTCCCCTTTAATCCTCTTTAATTTTAATTATTTTTAAACTTTACCTATATTTTGTTATATCGGCAAAATAAATCACACTACACGAAATTTCAGCTGTCTACCTGTTATGGTTACTGAGATACAGCCCTGTGACAGACGGACGGACGGACGGACAGCGGAGGCTTAGTAATAGGGTTCTGTTGGCACCTTTTGGCCAGCGGCGCTTACTTTTACTAATTGTAGCTTGGTATCCAGCAACTTTAGGACTACTTGGCATCACGCTTAATCGCCAGAGGTGCGACCAATGGAATAATATTCTTATTACATGAGAACCAATTACTCGATTTAGATGCGGATTGTACCTACGTCTAGCCTGATTCTATTCAAAACTTAAAGACTACATAATATAACGCGTGAGTAGAGAGGGTTAAATTATTATAGCTTGCGAACCACTTACCCGATTTATATGCGTATTTTATCAACGTATAGCATCTCTGGGATCAGCAGGTTCGGGATCGGTTACCGTTTTCGATGTTGAGGCAGGCTGTGGATTGGAGCCCCGCAAAACTCACCTACGTTACACGTTACTTACTTACTAGGTAAGCAATGTAGCAGTGCAAGTGCAGAATGTTTCTCATTAAATCATGCTATTTCGGCTCAAACGATCTTGATTAAGTATGGTAGATGGATATATTGTCCTGGACCAGTTTGACCCTATTTTGGACCAGCCATGTGGGCTACTTTTTATTCATGAAATAATTTAGCCGCAAACCGAGCGGAGCCGGGTACCGCAGCTAGTTAAACAATAAAACAAAAACAACGTAGATACTTTTCTACGTGGTCTTAATAAATAAATAAATAAACAAGTTGGCAAGCTAGGCCGTGTCGCACTCTGGAAGTACATATTTTCGCGCGTAGGATATAAGTTCATCTATAGGCACCTCAAATGCGATTGACGGACTACGCTCAATCTAAATAAACCAAATAGACAAATAAAGGATGGACCGTGTCGGCGGCTTGGCTCATCTTCAAACAGAACTCTGCCTCGGCCGTGCCACGACTGAGCACTCAAATCCATTTCAAGTTGTTTGCCTCTTAGGCGAGCAAACACCGCAACGCGCGTGTGTCCACCTACTCGGAAATGGATCTGAGCGACACACCCAGCGCACGTGACGGTGTCTGACGTGTCGTTTAGCTAGGGGATCGCACGATAACGTCCAGACCTGCAATATTAATTACGATACACAAGATGGTTCTTATAAATTATGGAGTGATTCCGGAGGCAGAAATAACGTATTTTTGTTCCAGGACTTTTGCGGAATCTCGAAATAAATGTATCCTGCAAACTTATAACTTACTAGCCTCAATACATATGTTTTTAAGATATACCATGATTTTTGGCTATTCCGAGTGACCAAAGGTGCTCAGATCAGCAAAATACAGCTCATCTTGTGAAATCATGCTTATCGAGGCATAATATCAGCCGATTTGGGCACTATTGTAGAGCTATCGAGATTATTGTGTTAGGGGTAAAGTTACCCAGGTTAAATTTTATAAGAAATTGTAGGATATAAGAAAAATAACGCGCATATCAGCACCGTCCGCCGCCGCCGCGCCCGTAGCGTGGGTAAAGCTATGTGTGGCTCTGACTTTGGTCATTTTTTAAAGAACGTCCTCAGAGTTGTCTATTTACCGCCGGGTTTCAAAACAAGACCGTGCTCTGATATGTTTGCTTTCTATTGAAAATCTGGACGCACGATTTCTTAAACCGTTACTATAAGCTGCACTAAATACAAACCGAGTACTGATTTATAATCGAAGTCTTTGCACCCTGGTGTTACTAAAAATAAAACATCTATAATTAGCTAAATACATTACGAAATAATATTATGATATTAGTTTTCTTTTATCATTTGTACGACTTTAACGTTTTAATTTTATCGATTGTCATACGGATTTAAAAATCTGTCCATTTCAAGATCTAAATTAAAAAAAACACTTACTATTATAAAATCCGACATTTGCCGCGTCTGTATGTTTGTATTTACGTATTTCTTCCTCTCTTTTTGCTTATAACTTCAGAACAGAGCCAAATGAGAGCAACAAGAAAATCTTTCACCAAATTTTATTTTCCTCGTTATTTGACCCAGGATAAATTTTTAGAAAAAACCGGCCAAGTGCGAGTCGGACTCGACACGAAGGGTTCCGTACCATCGTAAAAAAATGTATACACAAAAATCACGTTTTTTGTATGGGGACCCCCTTTAATTTTGATTACTTCTTAATCGTACCTATTTGTTGTTATAGCTGCAAAATAAATACACACTCTGTGAAAATTTCAGCTGTCTATCTGTTACGGTTACTGAGATACAGCCCTGTGACAGACGGACAGACGGACGGACGGACGGACGGACGGACAGCGGAGGCTTAGTAATAGGGTTCCGTTTTCACCCTTTGGGTACGGAACCCTAAAAATAAATAAATCACGTAAACAATAAATTTCACTAATTTTGGATACCAAAAATCAAGTGAAATGTAACAGTGATTTCAATAATGTCTAACTACATTTGCATTATGGGCCCACGTTAAGAGTTTGGACACGTCTGAGATACAGTTACAAAGCTTCAAATGTTTATAGTTTATGTATATACTATACATAAGGTGTAAACGTTCGTGCCCGAGCGGTGTGAAGATTCTCTCCCCGCTAAGGGCCCTCTTAGCACATACTTCCTAATTATCTTCAGAAGTCCGCGCTGCAATAACACCGACCCGAATCGCGTAAAGCTCACATCGGAGCTTTGAGTGCTATAAGAGAGCTGTAAATCGAACGACTATAAAGTCGGCTTCCGCCAGTTTTTATTACTACGATAACAGAACGCGAGTACAGTTAACTTCGGGATTGGTCGAAAGGCGCGACCCGATATTTTAGTATAAAAAATAAAGATAAAGATAACTTATATTATTTATTTATTTATTTATAATAAGGCACACCAACAGTACACACACTAAGTTAACAATAAAATATAATTAAATATACTCCAAAGGTTGAGTACTACTCTCACATGGTGTGAGCACCTATTATAGGTTATTATAGTACACAGCATTCAGTACAGAGTTGTTCTGTGAATGTATAAACAATTTACAAATACTGAAAAAAAAAGAAACCATTATACCTCAAATAAACGATCTTTTGGACTTCTGTTGGTTCTAGTAAAGATAAACTATAACAGCTGTATTCAGAGTGGGCGGAATAACTTTAATCCGCCAGACTAAACCGGTTTCTGTATGGTTAGTCTGGTGCTTATCTCGTACTAAGTTTTGACAGGTGCTCTTCGAATAAGATTAACTATCCTCATATGACGCCAAAATTACACGAAAAAAAATCGAGGCTGGTCAATGAGACATAACACGAGCTGAACGGCTCGTAGCTCTGGACGCCGGGCCTTGATTCTCATCCGACAGGCCAAGGCTTCAACCCCGCCCCGTTCATGCAAGTTGACAAGTGCGTTTCGACACGAATTCGAGCTGTTCCATCCATGGTTCATAATCCATGTAAAACTATAAGATTTATGGGATGAAAACAAGATCGAAGCGACAAAAAAAATTAGAATGTTCGTGTTTTCCATCCAGTTCAATGCATTCGTGTTACAAGGAAGGTCCTGGAGTGGCACCCAATTCCTTCAGGAATGAGAAGTGTTGGGCATGAGGATCATGACATAATTTGTGATCATGACAGTAAATTAATTTGTGTGTCAGCGACATCTACATTTGAAGCATTGTAATCAGAATTTGAAAATAATCTGAAACCGTTGTTGGTCGTGACATTCGTCGGAAGCACAATTCGAACCTGCTTCCGACGCCAGTCGGGATAGCTTAGTTGGTTAGAGCAGTGGACACGTAATCCAAAGGTCGCAGGTTCGAATCCTGCTTCCGACGAAAACTTTTTCAGATTATTTGAAAAATCTGATTACAATACTTCAAATGTAAGACGTCGCTGAAACTCAAATTAATGAGATAACGGTAATGTCTTATCCGCGAAATACATAAAATTATCATGACAGTAGATGTAATATTAAAAGATTTTGATTTCCAACCCTCAAGCCAGGTTGAACCGAGGCATAACGGTAGCAAAGACATGTATGAGACCCATACCATAGAAAGGACGGAAGTGGTCACCGACACTCAAAAACAAACGGCAGTGTAGGCTTTTTAGTAATAATACTGACGGTATCGCCGGCCAGTCAGTTCGCTTACGAATTCCGGGCGCGCAATATCGAATGCTCGTTGTAGAATCGTGTTCGTCGCAAATGTTGGCCGGTGCCCTCCTCTCGCGAACGGCTGCGCAGAGTAAAAACTATATCGGATTTGGTATCTGCACAGCCGATGGCGCTGGAGGAGTTTTAGTAGAGTAGAATGGCGTTCTGTACATTTCTTACGGTCGTTGGATCTCGACCATCAGGAGTGAGCAATTTCGTTAGCGAACTGACTGGCCTGCGCAAACTTCAGCGTATGTGCATAATCACTAAAACGTGGCTACACGCCACAGGCACAGAATGAGTGTTATAAGTGGCCACCACAGGTTCGGCGAAGCAAGCTACCGATCTGAATTCTGTGGTAATCCGCATATTTATTGCAACATTAAAAATATATTTGATTATTTTACAGCAGCTATTATAGATTTCGCAAATCAATTTTATTATCATACAATCAATTTCACGAGACGATGAGAGCTATAATTATAATGGCTCAGACGAGGATGTTACTATTAAAATACTTAATTAACTTCATCAAGCCGACACCTTGAGTGCTGAATGAAAAAAGTTAATGGCCTGCGTTACGTAATCCTTTATGAATGGCTTTAAATGTCTTAGATTTGTTGTACTAATCCTCAATAGGTCGACCACTGATCAGAGAAAGGAGTCGACTTGCGAGTCTACTGTATCGACCAGAATTAGGGCCGAGTGCACGAAAGGACAAAAACCGGCCAAGTGCGAGTCGGACTCGCACACGAAGGGTTTCGTACAATCGTAAAAGATTTAATATAAAAAAAATCACGATTTTTGTATAGGGGGCCCCCTTTAATTATTATTATTTTATACACACTCTGTAAAAATGTGAGCTGTCTATCTATTACGGTTACTGAGATACAGCTCTGTGACAGACGGACGGACGGACGGACGGACAGCGGAGGCTTAGTAATAGGGTTCCGTTGGCACCTTTTGGGTACGGAACCCTAAAAATTAAGAAAGATCTCAGAAAGGTGGTAACAATTTATCCAAATATTCGTTTTAAATATGTATTATTTTTTCTTTTATCTTCTTGTTCTATTATTGTGTTTTGTTTGTTATGTGCTATTATTATTTGAAATTTTAGCTCGAATTGTGCTAGGTTAGGTATAAATTTGTACCATAAATGTTAGTGAATGTTGCGTTCGTCTATAATCTCTATCTGTATTTTCTATATATTTTTGAGTGGTGTTTTTGTAGATGAACCTTAAGGTGGGTCTTCCCGCTTGACTCCCCATACAAACGTGGAAAGAAGATCATGCCCATATTTCTTGTCAGAGATCCCAAATTTTGCTCAAAATAGCTTTTTTGTAAAATTGTGGTTGGTTCTAACTTGGTTCGAAAGTTAGAATTATTCGCGCGTTACGTGCGTGTGCGTCCAATAACTTTGGACGTGGATTACTCAACGATAAAGTAAGAACGTCTTAAAAAGATTTGTCATCAGACATAGCTTGTTTCATCCATGGAGGTGAAACCTCCATGGTTTCATCAAGATTTATATTCAATTTAGTTTTTGTTGGATTATTGACTACAGCAGTCGTGGTTTACTTATAGCTATAAGTCGTTCTGTAATTGTTTTTTTTGTATATCTTACCAATTCACTATCACGCGCAAAAAATTCAAACTTTCGGACCTTATAATTTAGAAACCAAACACAATTTTACAATGCCAATGGTCATCAGACATCTAGTTCGATCAAATAAAGCTATTTTGAGCAAAATTTTGGATCTCTGACAAGAAATATGGGCGTGATCTTCTTTCCCCATTTGTATGGGGAGATGAGCGGGATGGGCCACCATAATAAAAATCTTCTTTAAAAACTGATCTTACCTTAAAACATTTTTTTTTTCAGGAAACCATTCGTTAGGTCGACCGCGTTTGACGAGCTGACAGCGCGTCGACCGTGCGTAGGGTAAGATGGCGGCTGCGTCCGACATAGATTAAGTCTCGGGTGGTCAGATGAATGCTCTCAGCAAATTAATCTCTAATGGCATTAAATTCCGTTCTTTTTTACCTCTCACGTTTCGTTATAGTAATCTTGAAAAGTTGAAACGACGCCCGAAGATAAGAGATGCGTACGAATACTGTGGATATGTTTAGTTAGACAATGCATATGAAGTACATAAAAGTATTTCAGTCGGAATAATGGTCTGAGAATAATATCTGTTTCTTAAAGTTCCTAAATTCCTAGTATCCTAAATGAAATATAAGAAATGAGCTCACCTAAGCATATTATTATTCAACCTTATCGGTCTTTCGGTTAGAACTAGACTTACCCAATCAACCGGGTCGCCTTCATAAAGTCCAAAAAGCATAAGGTCCAAAACCCAGAACATCCAAAAGTATGTATTTTTGCATCTAATAAATAATATAAAGGGGAAAGTTTGTAATAATGGATGGATGGATGGATGGATGGATGGATGGATGGATGGATGTTTGTTAACTCTTTCACGTAAAAACTACTGAATGGATTCTAATGAAACTTTACAATAATATAGCTTATGCATCAGAATAACACATCAATTTATGTGCCCATGGGCTTTAGAACTTTCACGGGGCTGCGAAAACGATGCCGGTAGCGATACTTCACACTAGGGGGAGCGGAGCCGGGGGCGGTGGCGGGGAGCGGCGGCGGGGGGAGGGCAGACGTCGTGACTGTTTGGTGTCCGTTTGGCGAATTTTCAAGGCACTAGCGATTTGTAAAACTTAGTACATGTACATTTAACTACCCGGGAATTAGGATTGGCTAAATAGAATTCAGTTCCGCTTACGCTAAGATGGGGCTGTCATACAAACTGCAATGCTATGCACGGCTCGGCTTTGCGGCGGCAGCGCTTACTTTTACTGAAGTACGGCTTGGTATTTCCTGCAACTTTAGGACTACTTGGCATCACGCTAAATCGCCGGAGGAGCGACCAACAGAATAAAATCCTTGAGAACCAATTACTCGATTTAGATGTGCATTGTATCTACGTCTAGCCCGATTCTACTAAAAACTTATAGATTACATAATATAACGCTTCATTACCAGAAGGGTAAGTAGTGAGTCTTAAAGTCTTATAACATGCGAACCACTTACCTGATTTATATGCGTATTTTATCAATGTATAGCATCTCTGGGAGCAGTCAGGTTCGAGATGGGTTACTGTTTTCGATGTTGAGGCTGGCTGTGGGTTGGAGTCCACGCAAAACTTACCTACGTTACACGTTACTTACTAGGTAAACAATGTAGCAGTGAAAGTGCAGAAAGGTTCTCGCGGCAAAGGTTTTTTTTTTTTAAATAGTCACCAAACGTCAACGAAGCTCTAAATGGGAATTATTGGATGTTTCTCATTAAATCATGCTATTTCGGCTCGAACGATCTTGATTAAATTTGGTACATGGATACATTGTCCTGGACCAGTTTGACCCTATTTTGGACCAGTCATGTGGGCTACTTTTTATCCATGAGATAATTTAGCCGACACTAACCCGAGCGGAGCCGGGTACCGCAGCTAGTATATTTATAAATGCAAATATTATAATCTAACCTAACCTAACCTAATTGAAAAAGTTCCGTATTTATTAGTGTTTTGGACGGTATGGGTTTTGGACTTTGTGCTTTTTGGACTTTATGATGCGTCCCCAATCAACCTAACCTAACCGAAACTTGCTATAAAATGTATAGAGCTTTTCCACTTTAATCTGTGAGCTTTTCTAAGCTATTTTGTACGACAATTTTCCTAGGATACTTGTTTTCAGTGGTATAACTTTTTATCCTCTATATTTTCTACAAATTTCACCGTTTCATAAGAATGAACGAATGAATGAGTGAAAGAATGAGTTGACCTCTTGAAGTCAACCAAAAAAAGCTACCTTTACTCGAGCACATTTTATTTATTTATTGTTTTATATTTTAGGATTGCCAACAGACTTTACACAATACATTTGTAATAACATATGTTTCAATTACGTAAATCAACCCAATAATAGGCAAACATAACATGCTTAAATTGTTTTTAGCTAAGCAGCCACAATGGGGTCGAGCGCGCATCTACCATGGGTATAATTTTAAATGAAGAAATAAAGATAGAAGCGCGCTCACTACCAGTTTTACAACACATGCCAGACCAATTCGACACGGGGCATGGTCTCGGTCCCAACGTCCGACTTCTGGGGGGCAGCCACTTCTCGGCCTCTGGGCTCCTCGGAACCAGTTTCGCTGCATTGAGGCCCGGAGCCGAGCGAAGAGGAGCGGGGCGCGGGGGGAGCAGGCGGAGTCGACTCCGACAGGGATGAGCGGGCCGACCGGCTTAATTCCCATAAAGTAAAGGAGTAAACTCGCCATTTTTTTTATCAGAGAACCAATGTAAAATTCCATGAACAAGAAAGTGCTGTAAACCGGAAACTAAGATAAATTAGTGATATACATGTGAGTTATGTTTTGTCGTATAAAACACTGTGACATAGATGCAAGTTCATGAATAAAAACATTGTTGATTTCAAAATGAACATTTATTTAACTAAGTTTATTGCACTTAAAATTCGGGCAAAAGGTACAACCCATTGTCAGCGGCATTCTCTACCAGTATACCTTTGGGTATCGTGAGCAGTAGTGCGAGTAGCAGTGTGAACAAAGTTTTCGAGTGAATAGGTTCCAAGCTTCCCTGGTCACTGAGGCACGTATGACTAGACGCGATACGAGATGGCCTGCTGGCCTTTACCACCACTTATAATCTGCATAATGCAGCATCAGAGAAAGGTCTGATTAATAATAAAATAAAGCTGTAAATTATTTACCTGTTTTAAGAGCTTTTACAAAATATCTTTATATTAACCGTCACACTGGCACCACAGCTGAAAGCATTAGAAGTCATGCCAGGAACTTCCATTGTATTTTTGCGATTATTTGTTTTAATAAGAAACACTAAATTATACTTAGTGTACACATTTTAATACAATAATATACTATTCAAATGTATTTTGTACAGTATATTCAACTACATCTACAAATTACACTGTGAGTAGTATCTAGTAAACTCACTGGTCAGTTGAAGCCGGTACGATCTCTGAGGAGTCGAGACAGCGGATCCAATTGATAATGACCGTGCGGTAACGTAGCTCGAAGAGCTGGGTACCTACGCGTGAGGAAATCGCTGGAGATTGTCTGTCGATGAGATATTGCGAGGTCAGTGGTATCAACCTTTTTTGATGTGCTATCAAGGCGTATAAAGCCCTTCAAACGATTTTATTTTCAATTTAGTTTTAAATCGTCGCGGACAAGATTTCGAGTTTGAAAGCGACAACCCTCATTCCTTCCGCTTAAACCGGTACGTACTCTGAGGAGTCGAGGCATCGGATCCAATTGATAATGACCGTGCGGCAGCGTAGCTCGAAAAGCTGGGTACCTACGCGTGAGGAAATCGCTGGAGATTGTCTGTCGATGAGATATTGCGAGGTCAGTGGTATCGACCTTTTTTGATGTGCTATCAAGGCGTATAAAGCCCTTCAAACGATTTTACTTTCAATTTAGTTTTAAATCGTCGCGGACAAGATTTCGAGTTTGAAAGCGACAACCCTCATTCCTTCCGCTTACACCGGTACGTCCTCTGAGGAGTCGAGGCAGCGGATCCAATTGATAATGACCGTGCGGCAGCGTAGCTCGAAGAGCTGGGTACCTACGCGTGAGGAAATCGCTGGAGATTGTCTGTCGATGAGATATTACGAGGCCGGTTGTTTCAACCTTTTCTGATGTGCTATCAAGGCGTATGGAGCCCTGCAAACGATTTCATTTTCAATTTAGTTTATAACCATCGCGGACGAGATGTTGTGCCTCAAAGCGACAAGCAATTCACGTCAAGTATTTCAGAATGACACCATCTCTGCCCCTGCTCTGTTCTGCTGTATACTGATAGATTTCATCGTATCCTAAAGACTTGCCCCAATGTGGTGTTAGGTTCTATGGTAATAATTAGCCTCAGTAGCTTTATTGTAGAACCTGACATGGATGGCTAATAAAACAAAACTACCGTTATATTAGCCCAATAACAGGACCTTACCTTTATGCGAAGGGCTACATTGAAATAAATGGAAAACACGTCATTTTTTCATTGCACCTTCAACCAAATTTTATATTTTACTTATCTAACTCAAAAAGAGAAATGAAGTGTTGCATGATCAGGGCGAGCATTTGAACCCATCACCTGTAGCATGAAAGGCAAGTCCTCTAGCCCCTACACCACGAGCTGTACATAATGTTTGTGTGCAAAATGTGATGTGAGAAACTCAGGGCTCGTACCCATATTACGTGACCGATGTTACCAACACTTTGACCCCTCCACCTGTATTTTAAATACTATAAAATAGCGATTTCTTTAAAATAGATGGCTATGTTTGGACTATTTCATCAACATTTGAGATCCTAGTGTTGTGTGAACGGTAAAATGTATTTTAAGGATCCACACTCGCATTTACGACGAATATTGTCGAATACGTGATTTAGCACAACATTTTTCTTACGTGACAAACCGTGGTATTGTGCGAACCTCTCCCCACCCCTAAATCGGTCACGTAGTTTGGGTACGAGCTCTCCTCTGCGCCAGCGCAGCGGCGAGTCATGCGCGCTCGCTGCAGAGGCGTCTTTCACCTTAATTGGTCAGGGAATTCTCTGAGTTTTATAGGACGGGTCCGGTTGGAAGTGAGGATTGCTGGCTCACTTTTTGGAGCGTCAGACATTGAGATTTGACATTTGAATTTTCCTTTATCGGCCTTAGGGCTGATTTTTCAATAGTCAGATAACTATTTGACGGATTTATGTACGCTTCTGCTTACCTATCCGATATAGTAAGTCCATATGTTTATTATTAAAATTATAGTCAGATAATTGTGATAGAAGATGTAATTTCCGTCTTTTGACAAACGTGAATGTGTACTATCAGTCCGATAAGTACTATCTGAGGATTGAAAAATCGGCCCTTAGAAAGTTAGGCTCATAAGTGATCCCATGATTCCTACGAATATTACAAATGAAAATATTGAATGTTTGTTATTCAATCACGACATAACCTATTAACCAATTTCGATGTAACTTGGTTATTGAAACGTATGTCGTGCTAGTCGACATCTTCGAAACCACAGAACAATTAGGTCGAATCTACATGGTACGGAGCGAAGCAGGGTCAGGGGGTCCATTCCGGTAAGAGTGAGTGCGAGTTTGGGAGTGAGTTAACCTAAAAATGGCTGGAAACAAAATTAATATTTAAAACACGCAACTGTTATTTTAGCTTCCATCGTATTCATGGGACAATCCAAAGCAAATTATAATGACGTTCAAGATGTGCGGAAATATGAACTATTTATAAAAGTGATTTGATATTTAGCGCCGAATTCGAACTCACTTTTACCTGAAAGGGCCCTCAGGTACTACAAGGCTTCGGTCGAAGTGCCGGGATAATTAATTAGAATATTTTTTAGGGTTCCGTACCCAAAAGATGAAAACGGAACCCTATTACTAAGCCTCCGCTGTCCGTCCGTTCGTCCGTCCGTCCGTCTGTCACAGGGCTGTATCTTATTAACCGTAATAGGTAGGACTGAGTGTGTATTTATTTTGCCGCTATAACAACAAATAGGTAAAATTTAAAAATATTAAAAATGAATGGGGGGGGCATACAAAAAACGTGATTGTTTTGTGTTAAATCTTGTACGATGGTACGGAACCCTTGGTGTGCGAGTCCGACTCGCACTTGGCCGGTTTTTTAAAGATATTATACAAAGTTATTATATTAAAAGTTTATTAAAATTTGTCACTTAAACGTCTTTATCTATATCTCTGCCAGTTCAACCGGAAAGAAGGTAAAATAATAGTTCGAGTTGAGATAATAAACCAGCCAAGTAACTCATGCGATAAAGAGCGATGCACTCGTAAGATAGGAAATATAACTCAGAATGAGATAGAAAGTGGTACATGAACGGGAGAGGAGTTGAACCCAGACCTCTAGTATGCTAGGCAAGTCCCCGCGCCACTAGGCTACGAGCCGCTAATGCCGAGCCGGAAGAGGAGATTTTAATTAAAACATCTTATGAAAAACCGGCCAAGTGCGAGTCGGACTCGCACACGAAGGGATCCGTACCATCGCACAAGATTTACAAAAAAAAATCACGTTTTTTGTATGGGGGCCCCCCTCTAATTATTATGATTTTATAATGTTACCTATTTGTTGTTATAGCGGCAAAATAAATACATAACCTGTGTAAATTTCAGCTTTCTACCTGTTACGGTTCATGAGATACAGCCCTGTGACAGACGGACGGACGGACGGACGGACAGCGGAGGCTTAGTAATAGGGTTCCGTTTTCACCCTTTGGGTACGGAACCCTAAAAATCATGTTTTTTGTAAGGTGCCGACTTAATTTTTTTGCATTTCTTAATTTTACCTATTTGTACCTAGTGACAAAATAATTACACACTCTGTGAAATTTTCTGCTGCCTACCTATAACGGTTCATGAGATTCAGCCCTATGACAGACGGACGAACGGACGGACGGACGGACAGCAGAGGTTCAGTAATAGGGTTCCGTTGGCACCCTTTGGGTACGGAACCCTAAAAAAGCATCTGGTCACATGGGTTTCGCGCACCCGAAAAAGTTCGAAACCCTATGGGCTTGTTTCCCTAGTTGAGAGTCTAGCGTATGTCACACGTCGCGCTTCACACAAAAAAAAACATCTATTAACTAAAAAATAGGTATTCATATGCAGTTCGTCAGTGGTTATCTCTGGCTTCATTAAGCCCTCGGAAAGCTTCTTCAAATACACGAGCGCGCCTCACATTAAATATGCAAATAAAAGTAATCATGAGTCCGGGATTCTATCGTGGCACGTCAAAGAGCAGGGTTTAGGTTGAGACTGCAACGATACGAGATGGTGCTGGACTGGAGCTCATTACCTCAGTGTTATCAGGGACAGAGGAGTCGGACTTATAAAAGAAACCGGACACAGGGTTGCCACACACTTGTTTCCCGATGTAAATCGAACGAAATTTATCATATAGTATTTACAAATGTAAAATCGACTACAAAGGATGAATGAGAGTGATGGCTATGTAGTAATTATGGTGAAATCCCAGACCACATACTTCCAAATCACCCGAATAATTCGCACGCCAATTTATGTGGTGGACTGTGGTTAAATTCATAAAAATGCAAGTATGGTAAACGACTAGAAGAAAAAAGGTGTCCTTTCGACAGCAAATCCTAAAACTATCCTCTTCTTGAACTTTGTTATTCTAGAATATCATTTAGAAAAACATTATTTGTTCGAGTCGGGTAAGTCACAAATGGGAACAGTTCCATGATTCGGTATCCATGTAAAAATGTAGGTCCCGGATTACGCCCGTCCGGGTTGATACCATCGCATTGCGTGAATACATGGCCGAAACGGCAATGAAAAATTGTCATTGTTTACATAGTACCTAATTTCTTCGGGAATTCGGTGTGTTGGGCCGTTGGGTTTGCTTAGCTATCCATGTCCAGTTACACACACACACACAAACGTAATTTTCAACAGTATCTATATATTCTACAGGTTTTTGATAACCCTAGAGGAACCTGCGCAGGAGTCAGCGACCCTGCTGGAGCCTCGCCAGCGGAGGCGCCGGCGCACGCTTCTGTCTCCCTCTAATTTATGGCGAGCCTATTATTGCCCCTCTCTCTCCCTGTCTAGCACCAACTCCCAAGAAATAAACGCGTATCTCGTAAATTATCACTGCCCTACTTCCGCGCAGCGAATAAACTTTTTCTTATTTCATTACGATTGTCTAACATGACCCATAAAGATGACTCGAGATTGAAATAAAATATCAGACGTTCTTATTTACTCTACCAATCTCGCTACCAATGCATTCATGTTCTGTACCAGTACGTACAGTGTGGTAACATTTACACTACCATTTAATGTTTAACTTTTGATAACGTTCGCTGCCGCTGTGTTAATTTAATTTCACTAGATTAAATATTTGAAAACCCCTTTGGGCAGTAATTGCGTTGCTTTGTTTTTTTCTGTGAAATTGCATTTTTTTTCTTTGCACAGTAAATACTTTACATACTTATTAACGTCGAAATTCTTTATGAAAATTTAAGTGTAGTGAGGGGGTAGGAAGTCCGTTAAGTAAAAAAAAGTAGCAATTGTTTTAAAAGGAGCACCAAAGATTCTTAGAGATTTCCATGATTCTTAAAGGACTATCGAAGATATCTAAGGGATTGCCTCGGGATTGCCTAAGTTTTCCAGAGGGTACATTCTGTGAGTGGCTGACCCCTCGCCTTCACACGTACACTTAGATTAAAGGTACCTGACAGTAGAACATTTTAGAATAGTAAATCAAGTTTAGCATCGCGTTGACACATCCTCGACGTGTTAATGTGCGAGATTGCCCTCGCCCCACAGCGGAGTGGTCTTTTCAAGATTATTTACTCTACATACATTGCGCTTAACTAGGTAGGTATAGTATACCATGGCTCAACGCTCTGAAGCCCGATTCTGCTGTTTGTCCAATTTCAAACCATTCCGTATAAGTTATGTTTCCGTCAAACATAACACGCTAAGTTTTGAGTGCGGTTTCCAAAAATCGGTATTCAGCTAATTCACACACGCGTTTTGTTATTATCTATGGAGTGGTTTGTCTTGCGCGCCGCCTACAGGGTAAAATAACCTGTCACGATTTTGACAGTTATTTTCTCACCCAAATATGACATACGAAAAGAAAGAGACAGCGATATGCCAACGTAATGTAGAAAAGTGATATTCGAAGTTCGGCGATGCGATGCTCCGAATTTGACAAATAGAATTCTCAAAACCGCAAGTATTCGGCAAAACACACGGCCCACGAGAACATGAGCGCGCGTTACGAGTTTGCGCATGCGTTTTGCAAACTGCGCTAGTAGAATACTAGTTCGCGCGAAACATGCGGTTTTGAGAAAACACAAACATAACGCGCGCAGTTATCAATTAGCAGAATAAGGCTTCTGATGGTTTTTTGTCAGAGATCATAGATGGCGGGAGTAGAAACCAAACGCGGCCCCGTTGTCGTGAAGTCACAGGAAACTTAACATTTTAAGAAATGCATTCTTTGTCCATTGGGCAAGGCACAATTTTGCATGTCTAATGCTAACGGTTCCCTACCCTAGAAGCTTGATTGTATGTCCGTATGTTTTTTTTTTATCAATATGTAAAAAGAATTTTTCCCATGTTCATTAGCCAATATTTTCCAATCTAAAAGGTAAAATAAAAACTGGCCAAGTGCGAGTCGGACTCACACCAAGGGTTCCGTACCATTGTACAAGATTTAACACGAAAAAATCAGGTTTTTTGTATGTTTACTTCTATTATTTTGAAATTTTACCTATTTGTTGTTATAGCGGCAAAATAAATACACACTTACGGTTCATGAGATACAGCCCTGTGACAGACGGGCGGACAGACGGACGGACGAACGGACGGACAGCGGAGGCTTAGTAATAGGATTCCGTATGGCTACGGAACCCTAAAAAAACGACGTAGATCTCTAGCATCTATTTTAGAATTAAAAATTTCAAAACCTAGTAAAACATTTCGAGCACGTAAACAGTTATCGCCCGTAGTGTGGGGTTGTTACCCAATAGTCCGGAGACACATTCGTCGATCGACACGCTCTTCGAGAAAACTCATCGATTTCTTTCGATCACCGATCGCCCCGCATTCCACGTCACACTGTTTTATGCATCAAAAGGCCAAGACATTTCTACACCTGGCAAGTGGATAACGCGTAGGAATTCCAGCCCGGTAAGCATATTCTTGGAATTCTGTGCTCAGGAATCAGGAATATTTCAGTCGAAAACACTGCTTTTGCAGCGGCTGTCGTCAAAGCGATTTAAAGATTCCCGATACCTGAGCACGGAATTTAAAGAATAGGACTACATAACCCAATTCTCATTAGCATACACCTCTTTCTTACTTTTCAAGTTGTGAATGTGGACTTCGTTAGAATGAGTGTTGATTCATTGTTCAAAACTCGTGCAGGTTTTTTGATTTACCTAACTAACAAACTCGATAATCCGGTGCTACTTATTGTTTTCCCGTCCAATTATTCGGCAAGCACATTTTGGGTTGGGTCTATTATCCGGAATTAGGTGCGACCATACTGCGACAGCAAAATATTCTATAATCCGGCATTATGTAGGGATGTCGCCCTCTGTCCTGATAAAAATCTACTTGTCCGCCAAACACTCCATCAAAAGTTAAATTTTAAGGTGCCGGATTATCGAGCTTATCATAGAGAATTGGACATTCATACATAATATAGGTATTTGGGTTGGATTGACCAGGGCTGAAATTCTCGTTGGTTGAAATGGTTTTTTTTAAATATGCGAAGCGATAGCTGACATGTGTTCACAAGTTAACTTTTTTTGTATTATATATTGATTCCTTTTCGTGTATCGAATATCAGCTATAAAAACTATCCAACTAGCGCATTGAATAGTATAATGAATAACAGGTATGTACATGTTTTTACCTGTTTATGCCTACTCACATTTTGCATCAAGTTGGAATAATATAAATTCAAGTGGCATGCGCGCGGCGCGCGCGCGGGTTGGGGTGCGGCGGGCAGCGCGAGGGCGCGTCTGAGTGCGTTTCGTGTTCGTGTGAAAGCTGCCGCTACACTATCGGCCAAGTCCCTCAATGCAAATACCACAACGACGACGCTTGACGGGCGTGTGGCACGCGGGGCGTGATTATTTTAGAGTAACCACACACGATTTGTTCATATCATATTTTGGATTCGAGCTCTATGAACATAAAAAAGAGATAGCTACTTGACTTTAATTTATAGTTTTAAAATATTTTTTCAATTTAGTCTATAATATTTTTTTCGTTTTGTTTATCTATCAGAGTTACAATTTGTATGGAACCTGTCTGCCGCGCCGCCACCTACAATTACAGATCGTAAATAAACGAAATAAACTCTCGCGAACATCAAATGACAGAGGAACGCTTATGTTTTAGAGAGTGAATACAATTCAATAACTATACTAGAACAACAAGTTTTAAAAATGCGAGGTATAGGTACTGCGCATCTCTCACGCCTCCTTTATCCCCGCGTCGCATAATTATTTTTTGTCTAAAACTGTGATAAATATACTGGATCTTTTTGAGTTCCAAGGACACGTAAGAACTGCACAGGGGGTTACCATGGCAAATAACTTGCCAGGTAAAATGCAAGTGAACAGGCAAAAGAGTGATTACATCTGACGTTTGGTAACATTTCTTACCAAGCTAACTGGTAATTTCAGTTCACTTGACTGAATAACACGCTGTTTGACAGTTAGCATGGTACGAACTGCAACTTAACTTCAGATATAATCAATCTCTTGCCTGTCCACCTCCTATGAACCCGGAGAGTTAAGTTACGATGGTAAACCCCCAGGACTTCACATATTTAGTGAATTCGTACACGAACTAATTTCATACTATGACGCCATAATAATTACTCTATTAGCCACCCCCTCCCTTCTTTGCACGCTTTCTGTGACTAACGGTCGACGCGCAGGCGCGATCGTTACGCATATGATTGTGATGGTGTTCTGATCTGTGTCTACTGTACGCACCCGTGTTTGCGCGCACTATACTTTAGGATAGTTATTCTGAGGTTTTTCTGTTAAACATCTCTTAAGAACTTTACAAGTGTCATTAATTTCTTACATATCTCAGAATCCATGTTTAACTGGAGGTCCCTTAACGACATACTCCACGGTTACAAAGTCCATTTGGGCTGGTATCAAATTGATGAATATGGCCAAAGCAACAATGAAAATTTCCTGTTTATTCCAACTTTTCTAGGCACTGATCTATTACCAAGAAACGTGTGAAGTAAACAAGTTAGAAAAAAAAGTTCGCCTAACTTGGTCCAGTGTGAGACGCCGCCCGCAACGAGTGCACGTCGCGCGGCGGCGGCGGCGTGCGGCTCGCGTCGGCAACATCAAAGGCGCGGGCGGATGCGCGCGCAACGTTTAATGACGCTATTACTATACCTACCGACGTATTATTACATATTACACGGGCCGATGTAAATGCGACTTTTATTACTGTTTATGAACGCCATTATAAATCGAGGAACAATGTGCAACGAAATTATTTACGCAGGGCATGCGAGTGAGATGCTAAGATGGAACTGTTCTTTGATGGTTCTTTGCATCGCAGATAATGATAGGCTTGCCTATGGTCTAGTGATGGCAAAAATAAAACGATTAATATTGAATAATTAAGTTCTCTTTTTCAAGAGTTTTCTTTTTCAATAAATACTTTTTCATCAAATTTTCCCAAATATTACAACGCCGACCGAATGGCAAATTCTTGTGTATTCAGAACGGCCTGTGTTTTTCTGGTAATTCGAATATATTGAGCTGGAAGCGTTTTTGCGGAACACGTTTGCTTATCGGTCGTTGCAATTGTTAGGACACTAGGAGGTCTTATAATACTAAAATGGAAATGATTACAGCTCGTGGTCTAGGGGCTAAAGGACTTGCCTTTTATTCGAGAGATCTGGGTTCAAATCCTCGCCCGGTCATGGACCACTTTCTGTCTCTTTCTGAGTTGGATAAGTGCATTTCGTTACGAATGCGAGCTATTCCATTGTTCGTAACCCATGTTAAACTGTAGGTCCCCTTGCCTAGCCCGCCCGGGTTGGTACCACCGCATTGGGTGGAACTATGGTTGAAGCGGCAATGAAAAATTGTCCGTGTTTTACATCCAGTTCAATGTAGCCGTGCTCATAGATTGATATTGAATTGATACATCATATCGAATCCTAAATGATGCTATTGATGAACAGACGCACTTATAACAAATATTTATAGTAGTTTCATCGCCAACTACCGCGAGCTCAGTTCGCTAATCCAGTACACGAGATAGCAATCATGTATCGGCATCGACAACTTTGAGGCTTATCTGACGATATGGGTTTTGTTTCCGCTGGCTTCGCGGTACCATTACGAACAGAATGGAACAAGAAACCGCGTTTTGGCCAGTATGACGGTTCTGTGTCCGGCTTTTCATGAGCATGAGCTTTGCATGAGTAAGGGAAAAACGAATGCAAATATGCTAAGATCCGTTAAGAAACAGCGTCGCCCAGGCTGGAACTTCAAGATCCGCTGTCACTTTTACCTGAAACATCCTATCTCACACCGTAAAACAGTGACAGTAGGTCACATTCTATACAGTAAAATACAGTCCGAATGGAAAAAATACTTCATTTCCAACAATAAATGTAAACATATAAAGTTGAATTGAGCAAGCGTAGCGTACGTGCGCGCCTGTGTGCTCTCCGTGTGTTTTTTGCAAAATAAAGTTATTCATGAGAATATTGTTCTTAGCTTTTAGGTATAAATGGGCACTCAAATATTTTTCGGTGTAAGCAAAAGTTTCGAATTCCTCAATATCGATGGGAATGTCAGCCGGACATTCCGGGGTGAAACTTTCAGGTATTTCCGGCGGAGGAAAGCATCGCGAAGAATTTTAAAATCAACACTTTCAGAACCGGCTGACTACAATCGGAATTTGTTTTCCGCCGAGTTAGGCAATCAACGTCGTACAACAAAATGCGGGAAACAGCTCGGTAATCCGGCACCTCCTATAATCCGGCATGCCTATAACAGTACATTGTAGTGTACCTTGGAGATACTTACATATGTTGTATGAAATTGATAGACCAAAAGGCTTGTTTAGTTATTGTCGTTTTGCTACTTATAGCATTGATGAAGTTATTTTTATAATAAACCCTATGATATCTATTGTGTTGCTTAATTCACTGACGGAAATTCTTTGCTAATGCTGAGATTAAAAAAAAATATTTGGGTATTAAAACGCTTCTCATGTCTTCCGACAGCCAAATTTAACAATACTTCCATACATTTGATGTCGGAAGACTTGAGAATCGTCTCAAAACCCAAGAACTGTTTTTGAATCGCAGTATCAGTCCCATATCGTATATCATGTAGTAAACATACATTTGATCTACTACTAAAAAAATAAAAATACTATCTATAGTCGGACCAATTCGATTATCCGAAACCGCCTCGTTTTGCGAGGATTGTCGGATTACCGCGAGTCTACTGTAATATGTAATCTGTGGTACAAAGCGTCGGGTTAAGTGTGTGTAAGGACTTCTCTTCGACACGCTCCAAAGCTTCTCGTAACGCCCGGCGGCCCTAAGGGCCCACAGTTGCACTCACTCACACGCCTTCTGGACGTGCATTCTTGACATTCAGTCATTGCGGATTCAGTAGAGTTAACAGAAGAAGAATTTACTTTGGCATTACTGTTAACTCTACTGAATCCGAAATGACTGAATGCCAAGAATACACGCCCCGCGCCCGCCAAACGCCAAGGCTATCCTTCATAACGTCAACAGTACCCGAAGTCCCAGTTGTCACCTAAATTGGCGTTTACGGCAAACCGATCGACTGGCGTTTTCAAATGTATGGAGAAATTTAAGAGCGCGCGCAGTGGGCGTTAAGGGAACTAACATTTGCAAGTCTGAGTTAGATTTGACAGCTTACTCAACGTTGCCGTAAATACGTCGACGTTGACGTTGACGTTAACGTCGACTCCGCGTTTTCATACAAACAAGACAAAGTCCGAGTTTGCCTTTGGACAGCTTGAAGAAGTAAAACCACAGAATATCTAGTAAAAACTTGTATGGAGTTTGACGTTTTTACGGAAAACGCCAGTCGATCGGTTTGCCGTAAACGCCAATTTAGGTGAGAACTCAGACTGACCACTCAGGCTGAAGGAAAATGGGGGGGGGGGGGTTATTGGGAAGGTTTAGACTAGGGTTAGGTCAGATACACTAAACCAGCCCCACATAACCTGATCCCGGAATCAGGTATACGTAAAACAATTCGGCTCCCAGGCCTATTGTAGCCCCCACCGGGCTACAAGGAGGGTATCAAAATAAATAAAAAACGTTCGTAGGCTCGGGCGTGTGGTAATAAAAGCACAAAGCCGCCAGGAGCGGTCCCGGTTCGCGGATACCTTACAAATTGATGCTCCTAATTATGTTACCTTCCTTGAACCACCGCACCGACCCAGGTAGAGAGGTAAAAATGAGAATTGCCGCGGCATTTTGACCGTCTTCAAAAATTGTGGAGGCTAAATGGATACATTATTTTTAGCTAAATCCGGGCTCTCACTTGTTCGTCTCGTTGAACGTTTTGAAAGCCCTAATTATTAAGTTGACATTTAGCTTAGTTTTAATTATTTAGTAAATTTGACGATGGTATATGCCAGAAATTGTAAGCTGAATCTATGTTTGCCTGTATGCCATAAAATAAGAAAAATTTACCTGTCTGAGTGTAGCTTGTCTACCAATTTGACAAAATGATATACAATACAATACAATACAACGATTTGTTAAAAATACCCGTGTAATTTCACATTCCACGTCAACATTGAAAACGACCAAAGGAAAGTCAGTGAGATCCCGCTGCATGTTTGATGAAGATGTTCGATTTTATAATTTACAATAAAATGTGTCGATATTTCCGTTACTTATACGTTCAGTAAATTTTAGGACATGCTGTGTTTTTTTAGTTCGAACAATATTTTTAGCACGATCACCCTTGTTCATTTCGATGATCGTTTTCCACGATTCATTTAATATATGCGTGTGATTTGACGTTGGTTTTTAATGTCACATCACATGAGACTTTCTTAACGAATCATTAAAAGTTATAAAAAAAACCGGCCAAGTGAGAGGCAGACTCGCGCAATAAGGGTTCCGTACCATCGTACAAGATTTACCACAAAAAAACACAGCCCCCCTTTAATATTTCATATTTTATAATTTTACCTATTTGTTGTTATAGCGGCAAAATAAATACATAATCTGTGAAAATTTCAGCTGCCTAACTGTTACGGTTCATGAGATACAGCCCTGTGACAGACGGACGGACGGACAGCGGAGGCTTAGTAGTAGGGTTCCATTTTCACCCTTTGGGTACGGAACCCTAAAAACTAAGAATTATTATCCAGCTCCAGGATGGTATCAGTATAATAGTTCGGTTTGAGGTCATTAGGTACATTGAGTCAAATAAAAAATTAAGACTTTGACATGGTTTACTGACTCATTGATAAGATATATTCTTTTCAATCAAATATAGATGAATCGCATTATCGCACGGGTATAGATATTAAACGATAAAAACATTAAGAAATAAATTAGTATTTTGTTATCAGGAATTTTATTGATTTATTGAGTAGATAACAAGCGCCATGCCAGGAATTTCTTTATATTGCACGGCTAAATTAAACTGGAGCGAAAAATCATGTTTTTGATTTAATTAATAAATCAGCAATAATAATGTAAACCCATGATGCATTTTCATTGCAGCTTCGACAATATTTTCCTTCAATGCATTGGTACTCTGTCTAGTAGGGGAATGGGACCTAAAATCTTTCACGGATTCTAAACCATGGAACGGGCACTTATACAACCTCTCGCATGAGAAGCAAGGCCTCTTGCCCCGAGATAAGAGACGCTCAATCTCAATCACTTTAATAAACTTGTGTCTGCCCCTACATTGTACTGCCCTTACATGTACTACATACTAACGATATCGAGGGTTAGTTACCATGATAAATTAAGACGATAATGAGGTAATCATATTCCATAAATCGGTTCGTGCCTGAATCCTCAGTTTAATTAAGAAATATGTTTCTGATATTTTGTACATTTAATGAATCAACTGAGAGTAACGTCTGTACGTTTTGGTTTTTTAGATACATTAACTTATATCCATGATATACCTGGTCTGCGCAATTTTGTATGCGTTCACAAAAATGCGAAATCATGGATGCAAGTTAAACGACATTGGTGGAGAGCAAACTCTTGACTACAATAATCACTATCACTATCACTATCACTACATAGTATAAAACAAAGTCGCTTTCTCTGTCCCTATATCCCTATGTACGCTTAAATCTTTATAACTACGCAACGGATTTGTATGCGGTTTTTTTTAATAGATAGAGTGATTGAAGAGGAAGGTTTATATGTATAATAAAATCCATTAAATAGTGGAGAAATACTGTTATTTTTGAGTTTTCCAATGTTATGTCGTAAAAAATTTCATATTTTCCGCTTACATTGCAAACGCAGGCTGAACCCTACGAGATTTATCATAATAACGTACTAAGTATTGTACACATTGAAAAGGTCTACAGAAAACTCCGCGATGGTATATGTCTATCTCTTATGGATATCCCACAATAACATTTTTTTGTCATTTATTTTTTACGACAAATAATTTTCGAAGTGATTTTAACCAATACAGCATTAATCCTTATCCAATTAAATACCTTAAAAACATTGTTGATTTAATATAGATCTATATGGCCTGTTACAGCATATGATTTAAATGAATATTTTCGAAGATATTAGAAATTTAAAAATTGCGGGACGTAGCGTTTGCGGCGGTACCGGCCGGCCATATGACGATAACCTCAAAATATTTGAGGTTATCGTCATATGGAGCCTTTTACCTACCTAATTATTATTCGGTGGCGAAATTGGTAGACACAATACCCACGAATGGTATGTTTTCCTGGTTCGGGTCCAGCTTTGCAGTATATTCTTAATGTGTTTTTTTTACTGGGCTCTTTCGTCAATTACTGTGTCCTTGCTTCACGGTCGATTATACATACATATATATCACATTCCTTTCCTAATTATAATCACATAATAAGGTATATCTAGTGGTCAGAGGTTACATAGGGCTATAACACACTGGGCACTTCCACATCGCATGTCAGTCGCCGCGAGCGGTCGGGCGGCGCGGCTGGCGGCGGTGCGGAGGCGGTGCGGAGGCGGTGCGGAGGCGGTGCGGGCGCGGTGCGGTGGCGGGCGGGGAGCGTTTGATGTCGCCGCCAATGGCGCCGATAGTTGATAGAAGATAGAGCGCAGATAACAGCGATAAAGCCGCGCTCGGTTCACAGGCGTCCGTGTTTTGTTTGCGTATTCGTATCAGCGGGCGTCAGCCAGGGTTGCCAATCTCCCAGATAAATGGAGCGTTAGAAGTCATTTCGGATCCGTGGGTGAGGTCACAGATAAAATAAACTAATCGTAAAACTTGGAAATGTTTGGGAGTAGGTATTCTTGATACTGCACTGCTGAGATCAACTTTGGTGTGCCAAAATGCGAGGTGTACAAAACCTGCCAAATGCGAGTCGGACTCGCACAGGAAGGGTTACGTACCATTATACAAGATTTGACCGATAAAACGTTTCTTGTATGGTGGCCCCTCTAATTTTTATTTGTACTATTTGTGGTTATAGCTGCAACAGAAATGCTCACTCTGTAAAAATTTCATCTGTCTACCTATTGCTGTTCACGAGATACAGCCCTGTGACAGACGGACGGACGGACAGCGGGAGCTTAGTAATAGGATTCCGTTGGCACCCTTTGGGTACGAACCCTAAAAATATGAAAAGTTAAATGTAATAAATGATCCAACGTCTGCCGTCTTTTCGCTTATAACTAGAAAATCACTCAACCGATTTTGATGCGGTTTGTGCGTATGGATTTATTGTTCCCGCTCCGTATAGACATCACGCTAGACCATCTGAGGGGTAGCAGTAGGGTTAAATATGAGAGAAGTCGTGAAAAAAATCCGACTGTTTTTCTTAGAACATTAACACGGGCGGAGCCAATCGGAGAGCTGGTACCATATATTTTATTAGCTATCAGAATAAAGTGTACAATGTATTACCACATAGAAAAATTGCGATTGAAATAATTAAAACTTAAAAGCTTGAGATGCAATAAAGTTAGATTAAACAGAAAGCAGGACAAGTCGTAATATTGTGATATTGATAAAACGCGAACTGCGCGTGCGCACGACATGGCGTAGTGGAATGTAAAATAAATAGAGTTTTATTGCGGCATGGGCGGCATCAAAGCGCGGCTATCGGGCGACGTCCGTCATAAACTTTATTAGCGTTTATTGCCAATAGGATGTCGCGTCATTCCTCTGACCCATTTACTGTTTCCTAAGTGCGCTCTGTACGAACATATTGTCTATTCATTTAACATTATTCACGAGTAATGTTATTTTTTACTCAATTAGGAAATACATTTTTGTGTTTAATGTCAGTGACCTACGCACTTACGCCATACACTGCCTCGAAATAAACTGAAATAGACTGCCGTGAAATTGGACTGATGGAGTGAAATTGGACTCATGGAGTAATAAACCAAGAAATAGTCTTGGCACATTTACCGAATTTACCCATAACAAACGTAGTTAACTAATCTTTTGTTAACAGCTGTTTAATTTTTCTTAATATTTGGTATCCAATGTGCCTGCAAGTGTTTGTTTTTTTAAGATTGAATCAAATTACAGGTAAAAGAAAAAAAATCTAACAAATATTTTCTCATGCTGCAACTGACGATTACGATAGTAGAATTCCCAATTATGGGTATAGAGCAGGCGGCGGAATTGCCCGCGAAAGTTATGGTTTCTGTTTCAAGTCCAGCCTTGCACTTAATTCATAAAGTAGTCATGTATACGCTTTTCTTTCTTTAATTAAGTGTCCTTGCTTCACGGTCGCTTCTAGCATGCATTTCAATATTTATGTAAGACGAGATTTTGTTCGGTGAAACTGCTTAGGCAAGCACTTACTAGATAGATACGCAAAGAGACGCGCAGAGCTGACATGAAAATTACGCTCCAGGGTAATTGCAATCGTTAACTGCATGTTCCTAACTTTGTATTTAACGATCTGACTACAGGCACTAATGCATATTATGCTTACATATTTCACCCAATTAAAATTTGAATCGTAAAACTATATTCTGTCGGATGCAATTATTATATTACCAGATAGCGGACAATTTTAAGATGTAACGATCAAGTAAGTTTAACAAAGTATCAATGTAGGAATATGGTTAGTAATTAGATTTTCCCATATAAAATGTTGCTATGTAGTTATGTGTAGGTAGTATTGATACTATTATTATAAGAGATTCTGCGCTAACATTTGTAATAAGAAAATTCGGAACCAGTAGAGGGATAAAGAAAAACCGGCCAAGTGCGAGTCGGATTCGCACACGAAGGGTTCCGTACCATCGTGCAAGATTTAACACAAAAAAATCAGGTTTTTTGTATGGGGACCCCCGTTTATTTTTATTATTTTTTAATGTTACCTATTTGTTGTTATAGCGGCACAAAAAAATAGATATTCTGTGAAAATTTCAGCTGCCTACCTATTACAGTTCATGAGATACAGCCCTGTGACAGACGGACGGACGGACGGACGGACGGACGGACGGACGGACAGCGGAAGCTTAGTAATAGGGTTCCGTTTTCACCCTTTGGGTACGGAACCCTAAAAAGTAACCTGTCCTCTCGGAGGCGAAACGCGTATAACAAAAATCCAAATATCTAGACCAAGGGAGAGAACAAATTGAAACAAAGCCAGCACAAATTCGACTTTACTAGGGAACAACATGCAGGTACATTCTGCATTCTTCAGTGCCGTTAAAAATGTTACTAATAACCCTGATCATTCACTGAATAGTTATGTTTTATCTCTTTTTCTCGAATTTGAAACTGCGTGTCAAGCTGAAGGACAAAACAGTGTATAACTTTTCAGAGGGTGATCTGAGTTTATTAGTAACAGTTTAAAAATAAAAACGAACAATGATTATCATATGATCATGATGATATGATTTACGTATAAGTAGGTAAAATGTTATGAATCTTTCTACCTAACTTTCAAATGACCTAACCATAAGGAAACGAACAGGATATTTTTCATGGAAATAGCTTGGAATCATCAATACATATTCAGGGTCCATTCACAGTCTCCGTGCGTTTCCAATTCGATACACACGCTATCCCAGTCCATTGTCCCACAGCTACGTAGCACCGGCCATATCCGAGTACCCGGACAATAGGTACCAGCAGACAATAGGCCACCTAATCCCCCACGTCTGCCGGTATCTATTTCACAAACACAAATATTCCTTCTACTAAATTAGCCGCGTATTATTTTTCACTGCATTATATTTCGCCCCTCTGTAGTGCACATTTTTGGGGTGAGTTTGATCAATGATATCGGATCGGGCTACCGTTTTGTCTTGGGGTGAAATGGGGTTAAACTTTTGTAACAGAACATGAGTCATACTAGTGAGAATTAATATTGATTCGTACAATTTTTGTAGGCATTGGCGATCGCTAATTTATTCATTTTACCTTATTGATCACAATAAACTATTTATCTACTGTTTAAGGTTCGGCGGCTCAAGACGAAGAAAAGTAACCTTTATAGGAGGATTTCTTAACCGTTCTGTAGTCATGGACCCCTTGCTAAACTTTGAAGGGAAAGAAAACGAGGAATTTATTTGAAAAGAAAAAACTTTTTATTTCTCGCAACAGAAAAAGTAAAGACAGGTAGGTACCTACCTTTTTTGCATCGATTCATTAAATCTGCACATTCTAGATCTTTTTCGACACGATAAAAAAATAGGGCCAATTCTTCCGCATATTTTAAAATATACATCGCATATAAATCAAAACCTCTAAGGTACTTCCCGTTGACATACAAATATACAATTTAGCGAGAAGCAAAGTCTCACAGCACAAGTAAAGAAAAAAGTTCTAAAATTAGTTAAATTTATCACATTCAAATTTGTACGGACCCCTCGGTGCGCGAGTGAGACTCGCACTTGTCCGGTTTTTCACCGTGAGTAAAAACCATGGATTAGGTACGTGTAAGGCCCTACCTATATATGCTTCGATAGCCCACGCAGCAGGAAAACGTAAGAGACCAAAGTTTCTTCATACATATGCAAACTTTACCGTTACGTGTGTCAAGCTGTAAAATGGAAGTTAGAATATAAATATATCTAAGTCATCCTCTTATTGAGGTGCTAAAATAAAGATAGTAAAGATGAAGTCTCTTTCAATATTCAAAGTTCAAATGTATTTAGCTGAAGCTCCTTTCTCTATTTCGCAAACTCTGAGCAATGGCACTGGCAATGCGTGTCTTCAGCCGCCACGATATTTTCTAAAGCCTGTGCACACTTCGCCATGTCAATAGCGAATTAAGTTGCCACTTCGTAATTGCTGCTGACTGTCCTCGTGTAGATAGTTAAATGGCAAGTTAAGTTGGAACAATTTATAAACTAAGCGGCATGACGGATAGGTAACCTTAGAATGTGACGTGACGGATTTCCAATCGACTCATCGAACTATAGCGAGTAAGGTATAAACGGTACTCAAAGTCTGACTTATAGTCTTGGGAAAGTATCACTAGGGTGGCTTATAAGGCTAGTTTATATTGATTTCACTTTGGCTTAGCCTGTTAAAAAAGTGTGTTGCTCTGATAAAAGAACTCTGCCTGTGGTCATAAACCCCACATTCATAATCGGAGTAGGCGTATTTAGGTACTAAGTTTAAATCTCGTTTTGTACGGTAAGAGATACCTAGTCCACGTTTCAAATTTTGACACCCTTTGAAGAGGTACGACGGTTATTCTTAAACGCGAGGATAAATATGCTGTTTGGGTATTACGCCACGGATATCCAATCCCTCGTCTAAAGCATAATATGCATCGATGCTTACCGCTTCCTCGGCCTCCTTCTGGTCCCTGTTGCCCATGAGGTTGGGCATGACGGTCCACTGGTAGCCGAGCTGTTGGCACGCCGGCAGCTGGATGCGCTCGCAGCGCGGCGGAGGCGGAGTCCACGGCAGCAGCCCCGCGCCCGCGCCGCCCCACACCGCCGCCAGCAGCACCAGCGCTGCGGACATCCTCGCCGGCAGCGCACCGCCGTCCGGGCGTCAGGAGGTGCTCGTCGCGGCGCAATCCGGCCTCCGCGCCGGCATCGCGTCACATTCACTCTTCACCGTCGACTTCACTTCGTCGCGCGACGAAACTTTCGCGGGATTATTTCGGTTGGTTTTTTGCCGCACGACCGCTCCGCTCGGTGTTTGAAAACAAACTGAGCGCGTGCAACGCAACTGAACTGAAGCGATGGCGGACGGTCTGCCTGCGGTGCGGCCGGCCTGCGGGCGGCGCGGCGGGCGTTGCGTTGTCGGCGGCGGTATTCGTTTTGTCGGCACAAAAACACGATGTAATCTGTTCGACGTCGTAGGTTTCAATTGCTTGGCAGTAGAAAAAGGTGTTCATTGTTGTTATTTCGCCGGCTTTTACCTAATTACGATTACTAGCGATCAAACGTGCTAACGGTAGGTAACTTTCAACATTCTTGTAACCGTCAGATAAGCAAAACTTGAAATATATTTTTAGCTTATTGCACACATTAACAAGAAGCACAAAAAAAACGAAATGTTAAAATAACTTTATAACTGGGGGGTTACCATAGCAAATTAACTCGCCGGGTGAACAGGCACGTGAGTGATGAGACAGCGACAATGACGTAACACTTTAGGTGTCTGCTTCAGAATCGCAGGGCGAGCACGAATTTTTCTCAGTCCGATCAAAAATTACTCCAACCTGAGCTGTCATACCTACCATACTTCGGCACTTGATACGACAGGCCGGATTGCGTAAGACCCGTGCGAATAATTAAGAGCAGCTCTGATTTAGAGCGAAAGGAACATCGTTACTATAACGGGTGGGTGTCCCACAACACCCCTCGGTATTTGTTGTATTTTGGTTTTTATTTATTTCTAAAGCCGTGCATTTATGTGGTTTAAATAGTTAAAAAAATAATTGTTTTCAAACTTTCAAAACAAGCGGCCCTGACTATCTGAGTATGGCGCATGATATCGCACACACTATACCGCGGCCGCGCGGCATCTCCGAGATGCATGTGCTCAGATAAAGGGTCGGCGCGGCGCGGGACGCATGAGCGGAGCATTAAGGCCGACCAAAACGTAAAAAAACGGAACCCTAATTCGTGTACGGTTGAATGCAATCAGAGGTAGTCGGCCGTGCGTCTCCGTCGCACTCGGACGTGCGTCGCCGGCGAGAGGGAGACGGAGAATGTAATGAAGGAAGCACAAAATGAAGTGTAGCAAGGAGCACGGCCAGGCACGCATTGGGGGTTTTCAACATGTCAGTGTTAGACGAATCGATTGTTTACACCTACATAGTCATCTAATTTACACTTCAAGGTCTCATACCTTGTTTTTAAGGTTAACATTGAAGAAAAAAATATTCGTTTTAGAGTACCCGCATCGGTTAACGAATCTCAACCTTGGTTCGGCCAATAGTGTGTACCTTTAGAAGCAAAAATTAAGAAAAATATTCGCCGCAACATTAACAGACACAAAAATAAAATTAAACAAAAAAAATACAAGATACAAATATAAAAAAATATCAAAAAAACCGACTTCAAAGAAAAAGCACTAAAAGGAAAGAAATAATTGCCATTTTTGTAGTTACGAGTTTTGTTATTTTTGGAGTCGGTGCCAGCCGGGCACGCGCGGCGCCTTGGCTACCTAGGCTGACACCGACCCAAAAAATAACAATTATTTTTTTAATTTTTTGTGCTTTTTCTTTGAAGTCGGATTTTTTTATTTGTTTATTTTTAGTGAATATGGAGTACACAAACTATTTGTACACGCCCTTTCCAATAAAAAAATAATCATCGGAATCGGTTGGCGTGATATTGAGTTATTCGTCCATTTGTCGCGCACATAGTTAAGACTTATATGATTTTCTCATGGATATAATTGTCAGAACTTAAAATGCGACCACACGGGAAGCACCAGCTTTCAAATAAAAAAATAATCATCAAAATCGGTTCATCCAGGCGAAAGTTCTGAGGTAACAAACATAAAAAAATACAGACGAATTGAGAACCTTCTCCTTTTTTGAAGTCGGTTAAAAATTAAATGAAACACCAGTGGAACATTGATGTGTTTTATCATTATTGTATGTGGGCATGGTATCTGTAATGTGCGACAAATGGAATAAGTCTCAGCTGGCTCGCAGAAAACTTCTGGTTTTCAGATGAATCCTTACTCCAGCTCTCTGTGTAATTGGAAATTGAATGACGTTGCTTATCGTGTCTATATAAACCTATAGCCGCTGTGATAAATAGTAAAATTTCGTAAAAGTTAAAATGGCAGACAGCGTGTTAGGTGTGTGTGTCAGATGTGTGGGTAACTGTGGCGGATTTGCATTGTGTGGGATAGTATGTAAGTATGTATAGGGGAAAGTCCATGCGTGTGGTATCGAATATTATACGAGTTGAGGAAATTAAAGAAGTTACAATGTATTGCATGGCGTTTGCTTGCTCAAAAAAAGATGAAATTTTAGCGTGTTTTTAAATGTAGATAGGGATATATAATGAGTGCCCGCAAGGGCAGATCGTGTGCTGGGTCCGGGTCGACTAAGGCTAACACGAGGTGTTCCATGGTTTGGAATACATGTAAAGCTGTCACTATTAGGAGGTAGTACTGGTGGTCGTAGTAGTACCTTGGATGAAAATGTTGAATGTAGCCGTCCTAATTTTTTTATGCTAAGCGCGGCATATGGCATACGCCAGGACCTCTTAAAGTGCCCGAAGATGCCCATCGGATTTCGAATTTTTAGCGGGGCTGCGAATTCCCTGCGAATGGTGTGAAGAAGCACCTGGCCGGCCGGCCAGGTGCTTGAAGGACTCAAGATTGTACTTTGGGGGAAATACCTTGGAAGGGTGTTCATTCCATTGTTTACCGATCCTGTAGATGAAGGATCTAGAGGATCGGTGGGTTCTAATTTTTGGAACGTCGGCTGTGAATTTGTGCATTCTCTCCCGGTTACGCGGTGAGCGGAGGTTGAAAGGAGTCACATCAAAAAATATGTAATCCGACACCTCAGTGCGTCCCTGGTTGCAATTGGAAACGCTGCTGCCAGAGCGAGATAGGTTATCTGTCTCTTCCATTCCATTCTCCCGAGAAAGGAATCCCGCGAAGAATACACAATTAGCCTCGTTCATTATTTCCTAGGCCCTTTATCAACCACGGGATACCAAACGATCCATGATTATAGCTCTTATGTGCTACGCCCACGGTCTAGATTAAAAGTATTTTTTAAGTTCACGCACTCGATTTGAACCCAATCCAGCTAGTTTAAAACGACCTCCGAAGAGATAACATCCTTGCAAGTTTGAGTTTTATTTCATCTGGTTATGAAACATTTTACATAAAGCGTGGTTTGGTCAAAACGAATGTACCTACTGCGGGAACAAGATACTTGCTTCCTTCTAAAGAAGCGTTGGAGAGCGCTTGCGACGAAAAGAGACGCAGCGCCCAGCCAGCGATGCATTTGATGAGAGCGTGCAAAGACGCGCCGCCACAGCCGCGAGGCGAACGGAATCGTTAATTAAATGCGTATGCATGTTAAGTACGTGACTATACTGGCGGCTAAAGGATACCTACCATGGTAAATAACACTCCGGGTGAACAAACAAGTGAGTGATTCAATCTGAGGTTAAGTTGCATGCTAACTGGATTTTCAGTTCAAACATTGTTTATATAACAATCTATAAATGCTTCTCTTTTTTATATGACAATTCACTTTGAACTATATCAAGAGTATTTTTCCTGTTGTTTAAATTTGATGCGGCATTGTAAACTCCGAATCGGTCGGTTTTCTACCACTACTCACTTTGGCACGAGTAGTGCATAAATACAACAGTTATTTATGGGACAGGTGATGCAACATAGCGAGTGCAAAAAATTACGACAGCTGATACATTTTACTTTAATAATAGTTATTCAGTTTGTCGTGAAGTAATTACTAACTACTGAATAGTGAAGGCGTAAATCCATTGTTTGTTGAAACATAAAGTGTGTCTTGCACTTGTAATTGTTAACCTAAATAAGCGTAGTTTTTTTTGCCGTTTTGGCTGGAGAAAACTTCAATGGCCATTTGTGTTTTGTGCATCTACGTCATGATGTCCTGTCCATGAAAGTCTTGGACCTTCTCTTTATAGGAACGGCTATGTCAAACTGAAAGAAAACGCGGAAAATTTTTCATTGACACTTCGACCATCTTTGAATTCAATGCGATGTTACCAACCTTAACTCGAGAACATAGGGGAATGAGAGGTACAGTTTTACAAGAATTCGGAACCATGGAAAAGCTCGGATTTATGACTTGTCTAACTCATAAAGAAAGAGAAAGTAGTGCAATAATGCGGTGGAGATGTGAACGAAAACCTCTCGTATGAGAAGTAAAGCCCGCGTCCTGAGCTGGAGGCCGCTCAAAATTTAGATAGTGCAGTAAAAGACCGCACAGTATAAACTCCACATTTATGAGGTGCATGGAAAATTATTTTAAAATATCTGAACCCACTTGTCAAAATGTTCTATTTTTATTTTAAAAATAATTTGTGCAAGAAACTTAAACCACATTTCAAGCAGAAAATCTAATTAAAATGATGGCTCTTGACTCGCTAATGTGAGCGACGAATTCAGTCTTACTTTATCTAATTGCGAGCGCCATCTTGAAGGCCTCGCCGCCAAATAACATCGCATATTAACCGAATCTTCACCACGGAATTCGCGCAAAAACTGCAACATTGTGGCTTTGTCGCTTGTCGGTAAGCATGGCAGGACCATCTACACTCCGGTGACGATTCTACTATCAACTTATTCGGTGGTAACACTGTTCCGATTTAAAAAAAAACTGACAAATAGATCCCATACTGCTACGCGATTAGGAACGTCACGGAATGTTGACATGAGACGCGCACAACTGTTTTGAAATCTTGAGAGGAGTGGAAGAACTTGCAAATGTTGCTTGCGGTAACGCTTTGTTTAGGTTACCCCATACCTTAAAATATGGCTGAGTGATGCGATGGCTGTACCCGGCGTGATGCTCTTAAATGGGGGTTGTTTGTAGAGACTAGCAACATGTTAGATGGCGCGGATAGTATTTGCAAACAAACTGATATTCGTCATGAACTATTTCATTCGGCATGAATTGTTGATTGTCTTCAATTCATATTAATTCAGAATTTTACCTGTGTTTTTATCGTACCATTTATTGTAAATAATAAAATAAATGAAATTAAATAAAAAAGCCTTTTATTTCTGACAGAATATTGGTTAGTAACGATTTTTAGTTAGGATAGTTATTAATTAATTAATTCTGAAAGAACCCCTCTGCAGGTAAAGGCCTCCTCCAAGGTTAGCCAATCATCTCTGGATTTGGCTGTTTCCATCCTATTTGGGCCTGCTATGTTTTTTTATTTCATCTTCCCATCTATTTCTTGGTCTCCCTTTTTTTCTTTTACCTCCATGCTGTCACGCTTTTTATCCACCTTCGGTCTTGAAGTAATACTTCGAAAATACTTAACTACGAAATACTTAATGTTAATGTTATAAGTAATGAAAACATGTTTTAATACAAACAGGGACTAATAACTGGTATGTTTAAGGCAGTTGCAAACAATTTGTAAACATAGACTAAGTGGACGTTAAAAAAAAACCAGCTACGTTTTTAGTAAGTTCTTCTTGCTGTTGAACTGGCTAATGATAAAATATGTCAAATCTAAACAATAGCATAGTAACATAAAGTAACATATTTTTGGGATCGACCATTTGAAAGATTTGTCATGCCATGACTTTCCTTGCAGTTAGATGTATGATTTTATAAGTGGTAGTAGGAATATAACTTAACAAAGAAGGGATTGAAAGCTGAGCCCTTAAATTTTCGAATAATGCAAAAATATTACCACTTTCTCACATTGTACCGCACCGTACTTCTGCTGTCTGACCCTGTACAGAAACTGCTACATCATAACCTGCTTCCTCAGTGTGTTTATAGATTCCTTCGTAGGCCGCAAGACAGCAAGATGAGCTGACCTTCATGTTCCGTTTTATTTGTTTTTATTAGATTGTAGACAACCCTTAGTCAGAAAAAAAACACTTTATTAGCGGCTCGTAGCCTTGTGGCGCGGGGACTGGCCTAGCGCACCAAAGGATAACAATTCCGGACATGCCCCACTGTCTTTCTCTTTCCGAGTTCGATAAGTGCGTTTCGTCACGAATTCGAGGTTCGGAATCCATGTAAAACTGTAGATCCCCTTCCCCTACTAGGTGGTAGGGTTTAAAAGCCCGCCCGGGTTGATACCATCGCATTGGATGAAAAGATGGTCGAAGCGTGTTTTCCATCCAGTACAATATAGTCGTGCTCATAAAGGGAAGGTCCTGGCATGGCACCTAATTCCTTCGGGAATGTGGTGTATTGGGCTAATATCATAACGGTAGTTGTGTGTCATTAGCCATCCATGTCAGGTCGCATAAAAAAAACTTGTATTCTTATATTCGCGAGTTTATGTGCGGTAGTCCTGCTATATCGATGGACTTTGTAGCGGCTTGTTTCTTGTCGCAGCGGGGCGGTGTCCGGTGTCATTTGAGAGGAATGTTTTATCAAAGGCGGCTGCAAAAAGTTTAATCATCCTCGAACTGCGCAGGACGAGAGGTTGCGACTGTGTGGCGACGGGAACGAATCAAGTATTATGTGTCCCACGGCTTAAATATAATTACAGTTTATCTGCACATTTTGTTTTTCGCCTACCAAATTTCGTAGCGGCTCGTAGCCTAGTGGCGCGGGGACTTGGCTAGCATACCAGAGGTCTGGGTTCAAATCCTCGCCTCGTTCATGCACCACTTTCTTTCTCATTCTGAGTTGGATAAGTGCATTTCGTCACAAATGCGACCTGCTCGTAAGTGTAAGTTTTAGGTTTTCATTTGGTTAGGGGTAATTTATTTATTTATTTATATATGTTTATTGCACTCAAAATTCGGGCAAAAGGTACAACTTAATGCCAGGGGCATTCTCTACCAGTCTACCTTTGGGTATCGTGAGCAGTAGTGCGAGTAGCAGTTATAGAGACAAATGAATTTACTACAACAAATATTATACACAATATACCAACTACTTATATACATACAAATATAAATATACATTAATATAAATATATAAACACTTTATATAATATAGAAACAGAAAATAAAGTATGATACTTAACACTATCACAAAAATTGAGAAAAAAATGCACATTTTGCTAGTGGCGTATGTAAAAATAATACGTTTATAATGTGAAAATAAAGATATACGTAATACTAATAGAATAATTTTGCTATCTACCGAGTTAGTAGGTGGTCAAAGTCTCAGGAAATTCAAAAAAATAACTAGGGCCTCTTTGAAACAATAGAAAGCCTTTTATATTGGCATTGTCTGATATATATAGATCAATTTTTTTTTTTTATGTGACGACATGGATGGCTAATACCACACTTTCTGTCATGGTGTTAGCCTAACACACCACATGAGAACTAGGTGCCATGCCAGGACCTTCCTTATATTGCACGGCTACATTGAACTGGATGGAAAACACGGACAATTTTCATTGCCGCTTCGACCATCGTTCATCCAATGCGATGGTACCAACCCGGGCGGGATTAACCCTACCACCTAGTAAGTAAGGAAGGGGACCTACAGTTTAACATGGAATCCGAACCACGGCCAGCCTCTCTCAACGGTCGAATGGTCACCCATCCAAGACCAGACCGGACCCAGCGTTGCTTAACTTCGGAGAGCGATCGCCGAAGTGTCGCGCCACTGGGCCACTGAGGCTGAGGTAAGTTTATTTGAGCTTTAAGACCGATCAAGAAATTATCTTGTATATATTGAAAGATAATTTGATCTGATTCTAACGCAGTATTCCGATCCGGCACCCAGCGGCGGAGTGTAGCCGCGGGATGCCATGTCATGTGACGCCACTCCGATTCACGACCCGCGAGAATACGAAAGTCCGTTGAGTATACCCGTATTAAAATTTTCAGGGGTATCTTTCGATAATACCGTCAGATCACTCACATGTTGATAATGTAGGAAATAAAAAAACCAGTACTTGAAATTTGATATAAGAGCAGGAGACTGATTTTACATGTAACAAAGAAATTTGTAACTTTGTTTTAGTAAAATTACTTGTTGTACGTGTTACAATCTTAACGTGTAAATTTGTTATTAATACGTTGACTTGAGTCAACAGACAATTACGTAATTATGTAATGCAATGGCGTCTCCATAGATTTGTCTTGTCCAATAAATATATGCTGGCTCCCAGTGGGGGTCAGTGGGAAGCTTTTCGCACCTACTTTTTTTGTCAGAGTGTGAGCTATGGAGATTTATCAAATGCATTCAAAGGAACCGCAAAGTTTTTGATATTACAAGTTGTAAACACCTTTGTGTGTACAACTTGCAACATTTTTACAATAAACGTTTCCTGGAACTTGGTAGCCTGTATTAAAAGTCAACATTTTTTAAGTAGATTTATTCTGTACACATAGGCATATCTATTTTGAAATTAATTTATAAATGTATTGGTACCGTTTAACTTTTAAAAATATTGGATTAGGTACCAAACAGTCGTATGTTATCTGCTATCTTACATATTTTCAAATATGTTCACATATTCTAACTCGCATGCTTCATATTCTAACTCGCTTGATTCAAATATCAAATTCGTTGTTGTTGACTCGAAATGTAAACAGCGGCATCTATATTTTGAAGCATTGTCATATAATTTTGAAAGTTTGTTGAATTAAAAATATTACCGAATCATTAAAAAAAGAAAAGTATTGTTTGAGTAACCTCAAAAGCACGAAAAACCGGCCAAGTGCGAGTCGGACTCACACATGAAGGGTTCCGTACTATCGCACAAGATTTACAAAAACAAAACACGTTTTTTGTATGGGGCCCCCCTTTAATTATTATTATTTTATAATGTTACCTTTTATTTGTTGTTATAGCGGCAAAATAAATACACACTCTGTGAAAATTTCAGCTTTCTACCTGTTACGGTTCATGAGATACAGCCCTGTGACAGACGGACAGACGGACAGACGGACGGACGGACGGACGGACGGACGGACGGACAGCGGAGGCTTAGTAATAGGGTTCCGTTTTCACCCTTTGGGTACGGAACCCTAAAAACGCTGTCGTTACGATTAGTAACATGTAAATAAGTAATTTAATCATAAATGCGAAAGTGTATTTGTTGATTTGCACTTTTTTTCTGAAACAGCCGGAAAACGGGACGAGCGGATTTTTTCCATAGAGTTGTTTTTAACTAGAAAGAGAACTTTAGAACCTACTATCATGATATTAGTCTAACACACTTCATGGAAACTAGGTGCAATGCCAGAAACTCAATTTTCTGGGCTATTGGATACATTGAACTGTATCCAAATTGCCGATTTGAACATCGTTTATTCAATGCCCGGGCGGTATGAACCCTATCGCCTAGTAATTTCGGAAGGGGATCTACAATTTTACGTGGAATACGAATCACATGCACGGGAAGAAATGCAGTGGGCCCAGTTGCATTATTTTTGCGTGCTGGAACCTACACAGCATAGCCAAAGTAATTTCAATACTGTCCCGAGCCGAGCTGGGTACTTATTATATAAAACTAGCTGCCAAAAAACCGACCAAGAGCGAGTCGGACTCGCACACGAAGGGTTCCGTACCATCGTACACGATTTAAAACAAAAAAATCACATTGTATGGGGCCCCCCCTTAGTTTTTATTATTTTTTTATCTTACATATTTGTTATAGCGGCAAAATAAATACGCACTCTGTGAAAATTTCAGCTGCCTACCTATTACGGTTCACGAGATATAGCCCTGTGACAGACGGACGGACGGACGGACGGACGGACGGACAGCGGAGGCTTAGTAATAGGGTTCAGTTTTCACCCTTTGGGTACGGAACCCTAAAAAAGTTATAAAAAGCATATTTTTGAAGCGGAAACAAACCATACATATTCACAAAATTCCATTGAAGGCGTTTATGTGGTTTCGGAGATTATCTTCTACGAATATAGTGACATGAGAATTTTATAGATGTAGATAATGTCTAATATTCATTGCAGCCACAGGAATATATCAACAATTCGTACACTACTTTCGATATCTCCTCCAGGTCAAAACCTCTACATTTCGAGAGCCATTGAAAGCGAGACGGTGCGATACAAAATAAGTCATTGTTTGAGTTGTAAGAACCATTGTCAGGTGATATTAGTATGCCTCCGCCGCTTTTCCCCCCTCGTCTCCCCTCTTACCTGCCACCACTGCTAGCAGTGCATCAGAAGGCCAATTCTTGCGCTAATTAGTTTACATACGGAATACACACTCCTGAATCCTCACAGAAGCAGTAACTAACTTCCGACCTTTTCTGGGGCATTGATGGATCGCTCGCGGAAATGGAGATGCAATTTTTCGTAAGCGTCGAATTCGGAAATAAATGGAAATGCTCAATAGCGTGCCACGTAGTGAAGCATTTCCCAGTTTGGTTGGGTAGTCATTCGTGTGGCGCTAAGATCGATTACCCTAATGTCAAAGTAAAGTGTCGGGCCGGGGCGGCCTATGAGAACGTACCACCGAGCGTACCACGACCAAATCGTCGTAATTCTTCGTAAAGGTCTGGTGCGTAGCAGGCACGTATCCAGGGGGGAGATAGTGGGGATTTATCACCCCCCGAAATCTGACTGAAAAAAAAACGTAAACGTGAAAAGAAAATGTAAAAAAATACTTACATAATGTTTATGTAAAATACTTATATATAAATATAAAATACTTATAAGTGTGTGACTAAACTACGGACGGGACTTCTTTAAGTTATTTAAAATTATAGTATAGTAATTACAGCGATTTTTACACAGGTCACATGGTTGTTTCAATGTTTGTCCCCCCCCCCCCCTCCCCGAACCAAAAGTGGCTACGTGGATACGTGGCTGACGTAGCACCCGTAATCGGAGAGCATGTTCGAAAATATGTGTTTCTGTAGTTGAAGCGAAAGAGGTGTGCTGTGATCGTACCGTATGGCGCTCTATCATCTCTGCTTACCCCTCGGGAAAAGCGGCGTAAAGGTATGTATGTATGTCAAAGTATTAGTAATTTCCTCTCCTGAGAACCTACCGATATGACTCGGAAGTACCAGGATCGGCCTCCAGAGCGAGCGTGGAGGTCCGGCCATTGTGGAGAGCACGCAGGGTCGGCGGCGAGCGTTCCGGGAAATGGCGGCGGCGCGGAGTCTTTGCACCTTGCCGAACAGAGATTACATAGAGGTGATGGGACCATTAGGACCTTGACGCTTTCATGGCGCCGAAACAATCGTTGTTATAAATATTGTTGTTAATTTAAATGATATGATGCATCACATTATACTGAAAAAATTATGGGTGGAGATTTTAAGTTTTTCGCCCAAAGAAGATGACGAAACGACCCAAGCGATGGTTTTGTGTTAGTGTCATTCCATGACGCAGCCCAAAACATTTATGGAACTTCTAATTTGAATCTGGAACCTAAAACGAGACAAACATATACATACATCTATACGATTCAGCCTGTGAGTTAATATGCGCTTTACATACAGTTTTTAATTAATTCATTTATTATACAGTTTTCCTTATAGTTATTCATTGTACAGTGTTTCATTATAAAATAATCTCCTCGAATTCAAATGTTATGAAGGTTCCACGTCTACCGCTTTTGAACTGCAAGTATGTTTTTTTACTATATTTTATTTCTAAAATGGCTTGATTTCATCTCATAAATGATCTCTCAGTATTTACCTATTACTGAATAAACGCACGACAGTGTGTTTATTCAGGCAAAGCGTTCGTATGCCCCAAACAACTCTACGCCGGCTACGCGTAGAGTTAACGATATCAACGCGCAGGTTTCCTCGTTCTGTGGGAGCTGTAATAAATCTTAAGGTGGGCCCGTAAGCATCAGAAAATTACGCTCCCCATACAAACATAGTTTACTAATAATTTGAAAACCACTGTTCCAATTTGCTTGATGTTTGGGATTTAATATCAAGTAACAAATATCTATGCCTGCACGTGTTTGTTTTTTCGAAAAAATTGAAACAGAGAAAAGAAAAATGGTATGAAGATTTTCTTTCGCGTGTTATTTGTCTTGATTTAGATTTTTCATGAAAACAAAAACGTGCAGACACAGATATTTATTGTCGAATATTAGATACCAAATATCAAGCAAATTGAAACAGTGTTTTTCAAATGATTATTGATTATTTTTGGTTTATTAAAATTATAATAAATATTCTCTTTGAAACAGTTTATTTATTTAACTTATTCATTAAAAAAATATATGATTACCGTAAGACCCTTTCTTTCCTGCGCGGGACCAATACACGGAATGGCACCCGGCACTTCCCTCCCCTCCGCCCCTGCGCGTCTTCTGTTGCCTGCCGTCTTGCCCACAATACAAAGGCTCCTCCGGCGATGGCGGCGCCTTTGATCCTTTATCTCTGCCTCTAATGCCTAATTTTACACCATGGGGCCGCTTGGTGTTGGGTCATGTTTTATGAGTACACGGGGTGTTATTTGCATGTACCTTAAGAGTGATTATCCATGCAATTATTAGTCAAATGTAGTTATGTAATTATGTATTTTGGTTGACGAATAATTATGAACACAATTATTAGAAGAAAGCGTAGATTTACTATTTTAAGGCCTAGATAAGACAATGACTTGATGTAAAAAAATCAAATACTATTTGAAAAAAAAAAATTAAGCCTGTGAAGAGAATTTAAAATGTCAGAATTGGTCAAAAAATATTGTCACGTTATTTTATAAGACAGGTAGGTATATGATTCATAGGAACATGTTATTATCGTGTCAAGATCATGTTTTTTATTTAACTCAAAATGGGTGGCTAATGTCACACACTATTTTATTTTGGTAACACAGTCCATGGAAACTAGGTGCTAAATTTTTTATTTTTATATTTTGCACGGCTACCTACATTGAACTGAATGGAAAGACACGGACAATCTTCGTTGCCGAATCGACCATTGTTCACTCAATAAGATAGTACCAACCACCTAGCATGTTTAGGAACCCCTTCCTTGCTGTGTAGATCCCATACGTGGAATCCGAGCCAAGAACAACGATCACCCTAGTCGGCTCTTACGACATGCACTAGAAGAAATGCAGCGAGCCCAATTGTATTATTTTTAATTGCCCAAAACCTACAAAACATTATATATATATCATACACACACGTTGAATAATGAATGAATACATTCTTTATTGTGCATAAACAAAAATACAATTACAAAGAAAACATACAGCAAAACAACAATACTGCACACGTTTTACATGAACGTTAGATTTTTTTTGGAATTCTACTTTATTGGAGAATTGGCACCTTCTCCAACACAGTAGAATTCAATTCGGTCGGCATTCGGGTCAATAAAATATTATCTAACAGATATTTTGCACCAACAACCTATATAGTGAGTGTTTTGGGTGTGCTTGCTCGTAAAGTTTTTAGGGCTGTAATGATGTCGTAACAGCCGACACGCTTGCAAATACAGGGTTGCTCTCCGGGCATTCTTTTGTTTCCTTTCAGAACAAATAGTTCTCTCACCAGTTGCAACAGTTTGAATGAATCGTGTGTATTTTCCCTTCGGAGACGCCCGAGGTACTTCGAGTACCTATATAACCTACTATTGTTGCTCTTTGGGTACGAATGTTTTAAAAAAAAAAAACTTTTATAGATATCTAGTCAAGCCTTTCATATTCTAAAAAAATCTAGCGTGCGAAGGATATTCCTCGGAATTCAAAAGAGTTCAAGTACATCAGTAGAGTAAAGTGCAAAATTATTCCCAGACAACAATAATCAAATTTATTTAAAACTTAATTTAATTAAAGTTTAGCGCAAAATAAATTATTTAATTTGATATGTATGTATGTATAATCGACCGTGAAGCAAGGACACATTAATTAAAGCAAGATCCCTGTACAAAGAACTACTTTTAATTTATGATTTGTGTCACACGCAGACAAACTGTAAGGTTTCGCGTGTACAGTTTCATGTATGTACATAATATAAAAAAAAAGTTAAATAAACGCCACTACGTGGCACTGAACCTGAATATGCTGCAAGGCTGGACCCGAACCAGCAAAACATACCATGCTAGGCATGAGGACGAGAGATTCCTGTAGAAAGGTGTTTGGTGACGTAGGAATCTTAACTTTGCCAAGTGCTTACGTTTTTCAAAACATCTGCTATGCAAGAAAACATATAAATGATTTCACCCTTAACTGTGATGTTCATAACTATAACACAAGACACAAGAACAATGTTAAAGTAATTAGTCATAAATTAGTCAAAACATCTAAGAGTTTTATATGTAACAGTGTTAGATTTTATAATAAATTGCCCAAAGAGGTGAGAGATTTATCTGAAAATTCTTTTAAAGTTAAGGTTAAGAAGTTGCTAACACATAAGGCTTACTATTGTATTAAAGATGCCCTAGCTGATAAATTTGAATTTACTGAGATTTTGACTGCCTGCTGACTGGGTACAAAAAGTATCCTATTATTATTACTATTTTGACTAATTTTATTTTTACTAATTTTTGACACCTGATACATTTTGTATCTTTACTACTTTTATGATAAGTACTACTTGTAGTATGAAATTACTAACCAAGCAATTTTGATTTGATACAATTTCGTATCAATAATGACGAGGGCTCTATACACCCGAATTTTATTTTTATTTTATTTTAGTTAAGCATTATTAGTTTCTCGGTATTGGTCAAAATCTCATATAGGAATCTATTATTACTTTATTGATAGGGATGCTCTCAAACCATTATACTCTTAATTGTCTGTAGGTGGTAGCATTTAAAGGGATATGTAACTATGTGATCAGCTGACAGTAGTAGTTTATGACAAAACTCATAGTATTAAAAATTAATGTGCAAGTGTTTCACAGTGTTGTGTTGCCACTGGAGCAGTGCATCGCTTAAAGGTCCTTGCTTACGGTGACGCTTGGCTCAGGTTATCTCTTTCCCTAAAATATGGTTGAAAGAGGTAATGGCTGTGCCCGGCGTGATGCTCGTGAACGGGTGCTGTTTGTGGGGACTGGCCTGCTCCAATTGGCAACATATTAGTTGGAGGGGATTGTCTTTGCAAATAAAATGATATTTGTCATGAACTGTTGCATACGGCATGGATTGTAAATTTTTGTGTATTCATGTGAATTTAGTGTTTTACCTATGTTTTTGTTAAAATAATTGACAAACACTTTTGTAAACTTAGACTAAGTGAACGTTGAAAAAAAAAAACAGCGGAGTTTCTTTCCAGTTCTTCTTCGCTGTGTTTTGTTTTGCTGAACTGGCCAATGCTAAAATATGACAAATCCGAGTGCAGTGTACTGTCTATGGATGATGAATAAACAAAACAATACAATACAATACAATTCGCGGGTATTGCGTCTAAACAATTTCGCCACCTGCTGTATACCCATAATTTGGAATTCTCCTACAATAGTATTTTCGGAGAACCACTCAATTTATGAAGAATCACATGTTTCATAAATTAATACTTTTTTATATTAGTGTACCCAATAACCCGTATTTCTGTAAGCAGTAGCAAACACATTTGTAAACTTAGACTAAGTGGACGTTGAAATAAATTCAGCGAAGTTTCTTGCCAGTTCTTCTTTGCTGAACTGGCTAATGATAAAATATGACAAATCCGAGTGCAGTGTGCTGCCTGTGCATGATGAATAAACAATTAATAAACAAAATATCACTAAAAGGTGGATATGCAGCCGCTATATGGTTGAGTTTCTTCCGTCCCACCTTCTTCTCTCGTAATACTCTGTCTTTTTTTATTTTTTTATGAAACTGGACATGGATGGCTAACACCACAAACTGACCGTTAGATATTAGCCTAACACACCACATGGAAACTAGGTGCTTTTTCATTGCTGCTTCGACCATCGTCCATTCAATGCGATAGTACCAAAGTAGTAGAAAGGAGGAATCTACAGTTTTACGTGGAATCCGAACCACGGCCAGACTTAACGGTTCAAAATGGTCACCCATCCAGAACCTAACCGCGCTCAGAGGTGCTTCACCAAGCTCGAATCGCAAGGCGTCGCACCATTCGGTTACCGAGTTTGACAAATCTATATTATTATATCTTATTATGTGTATGAAGTAATTTCTAATTGAGTTATGAGAAGGTCCTGCGTGCCTCCCTTACCTGACGGGTTTATGCCCCTGGGCAGAAGTTGCATGCTTTTTGCACCGGAGCCAACAATAAGTCGGCACTTACAATAATAGCTGCTTAATTGCACGTAACTACCAGGGGTTTTTCTGGTTTCATTTATTTTTGTACTCACACAAAAGCAGCATTATTAAATACATGCGTATACCTTCATGATTAGCTCAGCCACGCTGAGCTCACGTAGCTCAGCAAACGTGCAAATGCTCCACGTATTTTTCTGGTTGCCACTGCCATAGTTGTCACTTACGGTAACACTTGGATAGGGGCACCTCTTTCCCTAAAATATGATCGAGAGCAGCGTTAGCTGTACCCGGCGTGATGCTCGTACTGTCTGTGGGCACTGGCCTGCTCCGATTGGCAACATGTTAGTTGGTGGGGATAGTCTCAGCAAATAAACTGATATTTGTCATGACCTGTTGTGTGTGTGGATACGGATACATGAATTGTTGACTTTCGTGAATAATTTTTAAATTAGTGTTTAACCTGTGTTTTTGTTAAAAGAAATTGACAAACGCTTTTGTAGATTAAAACAAAGTGGCTGTTGAAAAAAAACCGGCCAAGTGCGAGTCGGACTCGCACACGAAGGTTTCCGTACAAGATTTAACACAAAAAATCACGTTTTTTACATGGGGCCCCATTTTATTTTTGTTATTTTTCAATTTTAACTATTTATTTTAGCAAAATAAATACAAACTCTGTGAAAATTTCATTGCCCATAAACAGACGACGGACGGACATCGGAGGCTTAGCAATAGGGTTCCGTTTGTAACCTTTGGGTACGGAACCGTAAAATACACAGCGGAGTTTCTTGCCAGTTCTTGTTCGCTGTGTTTTGTTTCGCTGAATTGACTAATGATAAAATATGACAAATCCGAGTGCACATCTATGGATAATAGATTAAACAATACCATACAATTATTTTTCTGTAGTCAAATCCAAATCTAACGATAGAAAATCAAATATTGGGTCTCGTCGGACTATAATGTGATGTTGGCCCCAAGTAGTCAATCCACATTTTTTTTAAAACCGGTATAGGCTGTGCTGAGGACCAAAGGTGCTCAGAAAAGCCAAACATACCTCGCCCCGAGAAAACACCCCAGGGAGGCACCATGCCAGCGGATTTGCAGACTATCGCTGAGCTATCGAGCTTGTTCAAATTACGCTTGAAGACTCCCAGGTTTGAGGAAAGGTATGCGGTGCGGCAGAGAAATGAGTTTGAGAAACGGTTCGTTCTCAAAATCCTAATGTCAACCACAAGGGGGTGCTCTGATTATCTGCGGCGAGTGCTCCGGATATAGGTAGGATGGGGAGGAATGAGGGATGCAAGTTCCAAAAAGCAACGTCCATGGTAGTACCTGTAGAAAATACTGAGCGACCCAACAAACCGTCTGTGGCTCAGGGACTCCAAGCCAGCGGCAAGTAGTGGGTCCTCAACAAGACGGACCGCTCGGCGCTGAAAGGACGCCAGCTCAACTGCAACCCTAGACCGTTCCCTATCTCTATATCGATACAGTATCGTGCATTCAGTTCATTCAGCCAGGCACTCAGCCAGCATCGGCATAGACCGCCATATACGCCCGCCGTGACGAGGCGAAGTAATTAAGTTTATCGTCGTTGAGCAGCACTCGCATTACATCCGTTTCTCACTCCTGAAAATGGGCATGAGGGTTGGAATGCCATTGGTTAATGCCGCATACAGGAGTGGCGAAAAGCAGCCTCCCTGGGGGACGCCGGCACAGATCCGTCGCTCGGGGAATCTCCTCCCTCCACAGAGACGTAGAACCGGCGCCCGTAGAGATACTGTTGAAAAGCCTGGTCAACACAACTATAGACAAATAATAGTAGGGATAGAGTGCTCACTTCATGCAACGTACAAAACTCGCTGAAAACTGCTTATTTTTTTATGGTACTATGCATGGAGGTGAAGGTACTATGACCTCCATGGTACTATGACCAGCGCCATCTCCCTCCAGTCGAGAATATCCGACGTAATATCTCGTACTTATATTATAGCAGCAATGCAGTGCATTCATTTTGACTTGGAAAAAAACCCTTTCAACAATAGAATGAATCCTGAAAACGAAGCCTCTGTAGTAGTTCTATGAGTTTAACCTTTTTATCAAGTACAGTCAGACACAAGATCTCCCAGAGACGACATTATAAATCTCGTTGAGACAGCGCGTCGAACCTCCGCCGCCGCCCCGCGCCCCGCGTCACCCCAGCATGCCTCCGCCGCAGACGCCACGAGACCGATTCTCCTCGCTTCTTTTAATTCTCTTTAATCTTCGTTTTATTCTCTTGTACGTTCAGTTTTATTTTCATGTTCTTTTTGCTTTATTTCCGTGTTCGTTTTGTTCGTTCGGTGCGCGTAGTAATTTGCCGCCCGGAGGTTATTAGCGGTCCAAGTTCTGTACACTATATTTTGAAAAACTTCTCTATAGGCTGTACTCGAGGTTTCGGGATTGGTAGTAGAAACTTTGAAAGGCGATCCTCATACAAATTAATCACTAGACTTGAACTAAATTTTTGGGGACCGCCATAAAACAACGGAATATCTATTTGAATGATTAGAAGTCCCCATACAAACTAAAGTCGCAGCTACTGGTGAATCAAATCAAATCAAGTCGAATCAAATGATTTATTACGAAACAATTCGTACCACACTATTACTATACTTTAACTAAAATATTACGGAAGGAGTAATTAATTTGTAGTGCATCTTAGCCAGGGGAAGCCAAGTCATCGACTTCACGCGACTCTGCGATGCGATGACTATGTGATTCTCTTTCAATATCCAGCTATAGACGCAGTCACATAACCGGCGGTAATAAAGCGCCTTACCCAAGAACATATTCAACTAAGCCAGGCTTTTATTACCATCTAATTGACTCGGCCCCTCGGATAGTCTAATGAACGTTGATTAAAGAATTATAATGCACTAGGCAGGCACTGATGGTGGCTTCGGAGCGTGACTCGCCCGCGCGCTTCGGAGAATCAATTCTCATCGATTTGTTCTTTGTGGTATGATACAATGAGATTCGACCAGTGCAAGTCGTTAATTATTCCTATCGAATGTTAATGTTATGTTTAATGAAACCGACTTATTGTCATTGGGATGTATGTTTCAATGCTTATTGTATCCGAATTGTATACGACATTAATGTTCGCCCGCTTTGTTTTTGTAACCGCATTTACAGCACGATGTTTTAGGATTTTTTTTAAGTAACTGGACATGGATGGCTAATACCGAACTGACCGTCAGATATTAGCCTGACACACCACATGGGAACTAGGCGCCTTCCTTATATTGCTCGTCTACATTGAACCGGATGGAAAACACGGACAATTTACATTGCCGCTTCGACCATCGTTCATTCAATGCGATGGTACCAACCCGGGCGGGATAAACCCTCCCACCTAGTAAGTAAGGAAAGGGGACCTACAGTTTTACGTGGAATCCGAACCAGAGCCAGCCTCAACGGTTGAAAATGGTCACCCATCCAGAACCTAACCGCGCTCAGAGGTGCTTCCCCAGCTTATCGATTCGCAAGGCGTCACACACTGAGCTACTGTGACAAACGGATCGAAAGTCCCCCCTTGCTAGGAATGCTAGGGGTCAATTCTGAAACACAGACGTTACTGGTTCTTGGCTTACCCAAATTTTTCCTTCCGGCTGTTAATTCTGACTTTTCTCCCTTACATTTTTTGTCAAAAATTACAGTCGGTAGTCATACTTTGGCTTAACTTTTATGAATTTCAGTAAAAGAAAAAACTACTGTTTTGTTTTGGGGCATAGGTATTTGTGTAATGTGCGCAGACCTACCTATATCTTGCATGTCGGCGGCGTAACCCAGTGGCATGACGCCTTGCCGTTCGATTATTGAGGCGGATTACCCCTCCCTGGAATCCATTAGTGAACAAACATTTTCACGTAGATTTTATTTTTGGGAAACCAGTCTGGGGTGGGTTATTTTATGGATAACGAATATTGTGATATATTTACCAAAACACCATGGTCTCTTACTTATATTGTTCGGCTTAATTGAACTAAATGATAAACAGACAATTTTCATTTCCACTTCGACTATCGTTCATTCAACTCGGACCAGATTAACCATATCACCTGGTAAGCAAGAAAGAGGACCTACAGATTTACGTGAAAACCAAGCAATTAAAGATGAATCCCTTAGTCGCCTCAAGACATACCTACACAGAAATAAAGCCAGTGGGAACGTTTGCATTCTTTTTACGTGTCGGAACCCACACGGGAAAAATCTAGGTCCGCCAAACTTTCATCCTGGATCTCACTGGCCGCTAGACCGAGTCATGTCAATGCGTTCGTTGCAAAATAGTAATGTAATTTCGTCAGCACAAGTGTCCTGCATAAAACATGAGCTTTCGTCGTCGCTCAACATTCGGCGAGATCCTTAAAATCAAGATGATTGAGTTATCGACAACTTTGTATGCTTCTGTCAGCGAAATAACCAATTAACAGGACAACTTCCTTGTCACACTGTCACAGGAATGACGTGACGTCTGCGTGAAGCCTCCAGTTGCCGGTGTTCGAGTTTCTCATGCGAGGCGCGGCTACATTAAGGTGGGTACTCATTGACAGTGTAACGTCAGATACGTTACACCGTTGCACGTTACAGTATCAAGACCTATTGCTCGTTCAGTGGACACCGCGTATGGTGGTGTGGCGTTCTGGCTACGAGTGCACTGCGTATCTGGTTGTTAATTTCGGACATGACTCGTTGGTACGAAGCGTCTTGAGCGCCGAGCATAAAGGCTTAAAAATAAGAGAACACGTCTATAATAGGCTGTTTCGTATTGAAAAAGATTAGTTATTAAAAACCAGGGTAGGTAGGAAGAGAATGCCTTTTGGCATTAGGCCCGCCTTTTGTAAACTGTTTTTATAATGGTGTACAATAAAGAATTTTATTATTATTATTATTATAACACTGCATTAAAATCCGAAATTAAGAAATCCGGTGACCATCGCGGCGAATAAGCATGGAAATTCAGAGAGGAAACGCAAAGAGCATTTTAAGAACTATGGGTAGCTCGACGGGCATGGAAGAAATTTTCTATTTATGTTTGAATAATGCTACGGCTTTTCACACGGCAGGAAGATACATTCTCCGACGTTTCGAGCTAATCATTCAGCCCGTTGTCAAGGAGGCATCCGCCACGTTCGTACGCAGCAGACGACTCACGAACGTGGCGGATGCCTCCTTGACAGCGGGCAAAATTAAACGTCAGATTTAATCACTCACTTGCCTGTTCACCCGGCGAGTAAGATTACTTCGGTAATCTCCTGGGGGTCTTCAGGCATTGCAGAACTTCAGGGGTTGCGCTCATCGAAATGCCCGCCATCATATTGGTTCGAGCGCACGAACATTTATAATGAGTACCAACCTTTACAATGCGCAGGCGCACTAGTGAGGCGCCAGAGGGCGGGCCCGGTGTCGATAAATAACACCCGAGCCATGTCCGCCGCGGTGCCGCAGCCACCATCGCTATTATACACTCTAATTCCATGGGCGATTGTTCCTCTAATGATAGCCTGCCCGCGCCCGCACCTCCGCTAGGGCTGCGACGAACAACTATCGATTATCAACGGTAGGTGGACTATGTTTTTAGGGCTCTGTGTTAGTAATACTAATAACCTTTTATTTCTCCTATTTATTTTACAATGTAATTATTTAATCTATAAAAAGATTGGTATGTTTATGTTTATTGGAGCTTTGCTTCAGGGCAAAGGCCTCAGTTAGTAAGAAACCCTTACTATTTTGCCATGTCTGTACATATTTTTATATTACTGAATATTGATGGCTTACATCACATTTACTGTGATGCCCTATACACCTAATAGTGTTATGTCAGGACCTTACTTTTTTTGCATGACTGCATTGCAATGGATGAAAAGCTCGGAAAAATTTCTTTGCACTATCGTTCATTCAATGCAATGGTACCAACCCGGGCGGGATCAATCCTACCTATTAAATAAGGAACTTGGTATCCGAACCATGAACGACGAATCTTTTAGTCTTCTCTTACGACATGCACGAGAAGAAATGCAGTGGGACCAATTGTATTATTTTAAAGTACCAGAACCCACACGGTACCAATAATTATAACTCAAATATGTTTCCAGAAAAAAAAATTCACAATTTAGAAAATTTAGAATCACTATCACTATCACTTTCATTTCATTTCATTTCATTTTTTATCCATAGGTAGGATACCTACACTTGGACACGTTAACAATCTATCGATTCGAGAAGAGCTGACATACAAGTTTAATTAATTAATTAATTCAGAAGTAGTTTATATTACACATATAAAGTTTTACAATATTGAGGTCTATGGTCATACAAAATTATCCTAATTACTCTGTTCGGGAGTATACAGCCATCGTCATTTTGGATATCATATATCACGTCAGGATAAAAATAAAAAATAAATATATATAAAATAAATAATTACTATGTTCAGGTGTATACAGCCATACACCAGCCACTACTTAGTATAAAACAAAGTCGCTTTCTCTGTCCCTATATCCCTATGTATGCCTAAATCTTTAAAACTACTCAACGGATTTTAATGGGGTTATTCTTAATAGATAGAGTAATTGAAGAGGAAGGTTTATATATATATAATAACATTCATTAAATAGTGGAGAAATACTGTTATTTTTGAGGTTTCCAATGTGATGTCGAAAAAAATTTCATTTTTTCCGCTTACATTGCAAACGCAGGCTGAACCCTACGAGATTTATCAAAATAATGTACTAAGTATTGTAAACATGGAAAAGGTCTACAGAAAACTCCGCGATGGTATATGTCTATCTCTTATGGATATCCCACAATAACATTTTTTTGTCATTTACTTTTTCGACAAATAATGGCAAATTTTCGAAGCGATTGTAACCAATACAGCATTAATCCTTATTCAATTAAATACCTTAAAAACATTGTTGATTTAATATAGATCTATATGGCCCTTTACAGCACATGATTAAAATGTATATTTTCGAAGATATTACAGATTAAAAAATTGCGGGAAGTAGCGTTTGCGGCGGTACCGGCCGGCCGGGCTGGGGTGGCGGGGGCGTGCCTATAAATAGTGCGTCGGAGGCCGCGGTTCTCCCTATAGCACTTTGAATTTATTATTTCTCTAATATCTAATAATCATCTAATCATAATCTTTAAGTTTTTTTTTTATTTTAAATATTTCAATGTAGGAACTCTACGTAAAAAGGGTTTATTTGTGTATCATTGTGTCAAAATAATATTTTTTAAATGATATTATGCCCGTGCAAAGCCGGGACGGGCTGATAGTAATATATACATTACTTTATCTATTCAGGGAAATTTTTTCAAGTGTTCCTTCATGAGAAAATCCGAAAATAAAAAACATAACTAAAAACACTAAAAAGAGTCGTGAGGGCGATTTTTATAAAAACTAAAACATTTATGAAAAAATATTTGTTATAGCCGGGAATCGTACTTGTTGATTATTAATAAACGAATTCGTATACTATTACCTGTAACCTTCACTTATCAAATGGTCCAAGTTTGTAATTAGAACACGATGTTCTAATGCTGAATGCAGGTGTGTTGAGCTACATTTCGAATTATTTGATTAGTGAAGGTACGGACTACGGGTAATGTATGAATTCTTCAAAATATTAATCCGTTTATTAAAAACCAACACATTTCTTTAGTTTGCCGAAAATGTTACGTTGTTTCTCTAATGGTTTTCCCAACTGACGACGGCATTCGGATGGATGGCATTTGGATGGATAGACGACGGCATCTGCAACAGTTGTACAATTTCGCCACGATGTACTTTCGCCGCCTTCAACCTCGAGGCATAGCGGGCGATGCCAAGCTTCCCAACCTCGAAAGATAATGAAAAATGTTTTACGATTTGTGAAGAAAACTAAAAGTTATTTAATGTAGCTTTTAAGGATGAGTCGTAAATTCCTAGATTTAAGTGTTTTATCACGGTTTTATCGATATGGCAGCATGGTACTGCCCTACACCGGGGCGGAGGCGGCGGCGCGGCGGCGCGGGGAGTAGGACGGGCAGACATTAGCCATGGCTGGGTGTCGGCGCGGCTGCAACTATCTGATGCATCTACACGAGATGTAGGAGATTAATTCAGATATTACGGACGCTGCGCTTGCGCATGGTCTTCGTCCACGAAACATTCTGGCAAAGCCAAACCGAAAACACAGAAGCTATATAGAAACTCTTAGAGTACAAAATAAATAGGAAAAATAATAATAATTAGGCCTATTCTTGGAATTCCGTGCTTAGAAATTAGAAATCGTTCAGTCGGAAAAACAGCTATTATACCGGTCGTTAAACGGTTTTCAGCAGGTATATTCCTGGAATTCCGTAATCAGGAATCCGGGACGGGAAACCTTGATTCAATGAATGCTCCGAAATCTTTTCGTCAAGAAAATCTCTTTGAAAACAGCTATGAAAGGTGTTTTCTGCACTCAGGATTCCTGATTCCTGATTCCTGACGACGGATTTCCAACGATCGAAAGTAGGCCCACGCAGACAAAACAGGACTTGTTCCGAGCGGTTTCGAGGTAAAACTAAGCCCATATATCAACAAGCTTTTATTTTCGAACTATAAAATCGTTGAACCCAAATGTTAAAATGAAAAAACAGGGGTAAAATATTGAAAATGAAATGTGGAGATTTATGTAGAAATATAGAAAATTACTTCAATACGGTAAAAAATGTGTTTGCTATCGTAATTTGGTTTTGGGTAGAAAAACACGAGTTCGATCTTGCTAACATATTTTTTATGCGAGACTGAAAGTACATTTTTGTTGAAAATTTAGTCCCCTTCCCAACTAGAGGGTTTGAAAAGATGGTCGAAGCGGCCGTGAAACATTGTCCGTGTTTTTCATCCAGTTCGCAAACCGAAATGCTGTGTTTTCTCGGGCAAGATTAATCCCTTTCTTGGCCTAGCAAGTTTTCAGGGCACTATCGTAGATGTCTCGGAGCATCTGGACCTACTGGGATGCAACATCTCCATTACGTAGGTTTTCAACGCTTTATTGAACCCATCGCAGAAACTGGGGATCCTATACCGTTGCAGAAGGTTCTTTTCACTGGCCCATCTACTTCATCTATCAAATCACAGAAGGGAAGGTAGTTCTCAGTACCTGCTGGCGTCCTTGGACTCATTACAGCGCCGAGCGGGACCGACTCGCACTTGGCACTCGTAATCTCCCGAAATAACATGGACACAAGTGAAAACTAAATTGAGGCAGGACGACTCGGCCCAGTCCATCCATGCGAGATTTTTGGGGGAATACAGTAACTTCGGACTTAATACTTACATTACATACATATATACTTACATTACATACATTACATAGTATGCCTTGAATAAAGCTTGTTTTGGGACCAAGGACTGCATCACTGTTTTTGCAGCCTTCTTCAAACCGCACCGTAACCGGCTACAGTAATTGTGAAAAAAGGGAGGAGGTATAGGTACATGAAAAAGAGATTTACAATGAAGAAAAAGGCGACGAATCATAAATGAGTACAGACAGTACCTTGTGGGGGTTCGGAGTTACCTTACACTGGCGCCCCGTTGAGGTGCAACGTCGCAACTCTCCGCCGGTTAGGGATCCCGCCGAGGATTATCTTAGCAAATGCACTTCGCGAGGCTAACCAGGGCTCAGTAATGCTAGCGAAGGCACTGTCTAGCAGCAATTGTCGAAAATGAACGAAAGCGAGAAAATCAAGAGATGCTGCTTCTGGGAAGCTCAACGAAAAAGTGGCCAAATGTCAAAATGGCAGTTGGATTTTAAAATTTGATTGGTGGCATAGACAAAAGGATTTTTATCTTTAAATCATAAGGTCCATTCATATGAAGCAAAGTGTGACGAGCACATTTGGCTTTTACGAAAACTAAACAGTTTTCACCAGCATCGTTATAATCACCAGTATTACTCTGAGGCCACAATCGTCACCTTTTACTGTCACGGGAATGCGGTTGCAGTCTCATTCGGGCTGGATTCTCCGCAGAGCCCGGTCGGCGCGGCGGAGCGTCCGTGTGGACTAATAACCCATAATTATGTGCCCCGACGCGCAGCCATCAAAAGGCTTATTCTCTACCTATATTAAACACAAGTATAGTTATTTTAATCTCAGTTCGGAAATTCTTATATGATCAACACGTTGGAAATAATTCCTAAAAGTTCTATTATTTTTACGAAAGCAGATAATTTCCACATATGATGAGAGAGCGCCTTACGATTTAATTCTACAATCGCTCAACGCGCAACAGCCAGAAGCCACGGTCGAGGTTCCCAAAATAAGGATCAACCGATCCTCTAGAACCTTAGATTTATATGATCGGTAAACTATGGAATAGACCAGACATCCTGCCAAGGTATTATCCCCGAAATACAACCTGAGGTCCTTCAAACATGGTGTGAAAAGGCACCTGGCCGGCCGGCATGGTGTTCTCAGCCCCTGTGAAAGGTCGAAAGCCGTCGTCGTTTCGTGTGGCATAGACGTTAAGATTTAGAAAAATGGAGACAGCGGGTCTCATGGAATGTACAGTCAACCAAAGTTATAACGATACACTTCCGGTTAAAGGTAATAAGAAATTGTGTTAAAATACAACCTACCTTGTATTTTTTTTGTAGACAGCGGGTCTCATGGAATGTACAGTCAACCAAAGTTCTAACGATACACTTCCGGTTAAAGGTAATAAGAAATTGTGTTAAAATACAACCTACCTTGTATTTGTTTTTTGTAGACAGCGGGTCTCATGGAATGTACAGTCAACCAAAGTTCTACGGATACACTTCCGGTTAAAGGTAATAATGAATTGTGTTAAAATACAATCTACCATGTAATTTTTTTTGTTTTTTATTTACACGATAAATAGTACACATTTCAGTTATTTTATGTATGGTCAGCCCACGGAGGATAGAGGAAGAGAGGAGATGTTTTTAAATCATATTACTAAGGATCGCAGCGTGACACTGCGCGGGGAAGCGGGGGGAAAATCGCGTCATGGTGGGGTCATGCACCGCCCATTTTTGCGAAATCCATCTACCGGAAGAATCGATATTCTGGTAGCAGCTATTTCGAGAGCTATTCTTAGCGGTTACAAGACTAAAACTAGATGGCGCCTTTTAAATTTTACTAAGTGTTTTTTCTATAAAAAAAACCTTAGAAATTTAAATCTATGCCTTCGCGCGGATTCAAATAATTTTAATTTAAAAATGTCATTAAAATTTGCATCATGAGATCAACATTTCTTACCGTAAAACGAAAATGATTGCGCGCCATTTATCGGCACATAGCAAGAGCGATACATCGATACAATGCTCGAATATTGACTCAAATTATAAAATATGAGGTGTTTTACTGACGAATAAAACGTAGTTCCACCTACAAACTTTAGATTATTTTGTCCTGTGTAATGTTTGCAACATTTTACACAAAATCTCATCGCGTAATCGACTGTTCGCCGAAAATTGCGCCGCAGACCATAATATTGTCCCACAACCTAACACCGCCAGCGCCATGTCGCGAATGTCGCTAAGCCACGCCTTCTTTATCACGTGGGCTGTGACGTTGCGACCCACTTGGTGGACACAGACCCAGTTTGCTTAGACCATCTCCTCTCTACCTCTATCCTCCGTGAGTCAGCCCTATATTTGTTGGCTAAAGTCAAAGTATTGTATTTTGTCTGTTAACCTTTTCCTTGAACCGGAAGTGTATCCCTTAATCTTTGTTTGACATTAAGACTTCTTAATTTTTAGGGTCCCGTCGAAAAAGCAAAAAAAGGGATAATTCTAAAAACAATTACCAATATAATTAGACACACTTATGCAGTTGTGCACCAGCTAATTACTTTTGCTCAAAATGTGTGACGGACCCTCCGCACACGTTCACTCTTGACCGGTTTTTTATCTGAGCTCCAAAAGCATCGGTTTATCGTTCATAAGTGTCGATTAGCATACTGGCGATGTTTACGAGTGCCCGCGGCGAATCCACTCGTAATCGATTCCACCTAATGAATGCCGTCGAATTTGGTTCAGCGGCTCAGAAGAGATCTGCATTCGCCATTAGCGGGGATATCGTCCGATTGGTTGGTTGGTCGATGCTCAAGATTGTTGGACATTAACAGTATTTATATATATTTATGTGCGTCGAACCCATGATTCTTTTGTTAATTTAAATCCCGAAATAACTATTGAAGAAAGCATATATTACATATATTTTATTCGTATTATTTACCAAATATTTGTTTACTTTGTGCGTGGAACTGTAGCGGGAGCACAAACGGAACAATTAGTATGTCTCGATCGATAAATGTATATGTTACGTTTTTCGTGCGAGCGGAAATGAGAAAGATAGACGTAGCTGCATCGTTCGATGGGGTCGATGGCTATGATTTTTAATCGACTTCAAGAAAAGGAGGAGGTTATCAATTCGTCTGTATATTTTTTTTTGTTTTTTTTTTTATTTTTGTTACCTCATAACTTTTGCCTGGGTGAACCGATTTTGATGATTATTTTTTTAAATGATAGCTAGTGCTTTTCAAGTGGTCCCATTTTAATTTGGTTAAGTTCTGACAATGATATCCATGAGAAAATCATAAAAGTCTTAAATATGTATTAAGATGTGCGCGACAATTAACTCAATATAACGCCAACCGATTTCGGTGATTCTTTTTTTATTGGAAAGGATGTGTACAAATTAGTAAGTGTACTTCAGATTCACTAAAAATAAACAAATAAAAAAAATTAACAAAAAAAAATAACCGACTTCAAAGAAAAAGCACTAAAAAGTAAAAAATAATTTCCATTTTTGTAGTTACGATTTCTGTTATTTTTTGAGTCGGTGTCAGCCAAGGTTAGGTTAGGTTAGGTTAGGTTAGGTTAGGTTCTCTTGATTGGCGCAGCGCGTGCCCGGCTGACGCCGACTCAAAAAATAACAGAAATCGTAACTACAAAAATGGAAATTATTTTTTACTTTTTAGTGCTTTTTCTTTGAATTCGGTTATTTTTTTTGTAAAATTTCTTTTTATAAGAAAAATATTCTTTACCAGAGATGCTCCACCTTTTTTTTTATTGTATCCTGATTACAATGGCATAGGAATGGTAGACTTGGAAGTGGGAACATCAGATGCGACGGAGAATGAGCAGGTTTATCTGTCGGTATCCTGAATGCCGTCACCGGCATTGTGTTCAGCAATTATGTCGTCCGCTGGAGTCGGTTCAGAGAAGTCGTTAGGCGGCGCGGGCGTAGGTAATCAGAGTGGTCAGTCTGAGTTCTCACCTAAATTGGCGTTTACGGCAAACCGATCGACTGGCGTTTTCTCCAAACTCCATACAAGTGTTTACTAGATATTCTGCGGTTTTACTTCTTCAAGCTGTCAAAGTCAAACGCGGACTTCCGATTTGTATGAAAACGCGGAGTGGACGCAAACGGCAACGTCGACGTATTTACGGCAACGTTGAGTAAGCTGTCGAATCAAGCTCGGACTCGCAAATGTTAGTTCGCTTAACGCCCACTGCGCGCGCTCTTCAATTTCTCCATACATTTGAAAACGCCAGTCGATCGGTTTGCCGTAACGCCAATTTAGGTGACAACTGAGACTACCGGCTCTGTACCCGAAGTCCCAGTTGTCACCTAAATTGGCGTTACGGCAAACCGATCGACTGGCGTTTTCAAACGCGCGCTTTGACAGCTTGAAGAAGTAAAACCACAGAATATCTAGTAGAAACTTGTAAGTAAGAACTTCGAAGTTACGTAAACGCCAATTTAGGTGAGAACTGAGACTACCGGCTTTGACCACGGGTGGAATGTGGCTGCACTGTCGTTGGAGCATTTCCTGCAACGCTTCTGCACGTACAGCGAGCGTCTGTCTGTTGGTCTGTTGAACAGAACGTACGTACCAAACTTGCCACCTAGGGTGATGATTCGATGCAAATATTTATAAGATCAAGCAATCTTTTTAGGTACCACATCTTGTTACAGTCTTGAGGGCGTAGAACTGACTGTTACCGTTGTACGGAACCCTAAGCAATGGTAGTTTTTTTTAAATGTACCACCGTCACACACATAGTTCCCGAAGATTTTAGATGCCAGGCTACATTGACCTGGAATGTTAAAACACAGACATTTTCTTATCGTTTCGATCATCTTTTCATTCCATGCGATAGTACTTAATCCTACCACCTTGTAAGTAAGGGATCTACAGCTTTACGTGAAATCCGCACAATGGCCAGCCTCAACGGTTGAAAACGATAACCCATCTAGAACCCAACCGCACTCAGAGTTGCTTCATCGAGCTTATATAATCGCCTTGCGTTGCACCAATGGGCCACCGAGGCTGACGGGGGGAAAATTGTTCATTTTCTATTTAGATATATTGTTTTATGCAACTACCGTAATCATATGAGCACGATAAACCACATTCCCTTAGGGAGCAGGTGCCATGCCAGGACAGCTACATTGAACAGGATGGAAAACACGGATACATTTTCATTGCCGCTTCGACCATCTTTTCATCCAATGCGATGGTACCAACCCGGGCAGGCTTAAATCCTGGTAGGGGAACAGGTTTACATGGATTCCGAACCATGGATCAGTTGGCATTCGTGACGAAATGCACTTATCCGAATCAGAAAAAGAAAGAAAGTTGTGCGGGGTCCATTCAGAGTAAGAGTGAGTTCGAATTCGCCACTAAATATCAACTCACTTTTTTAAATAGTTAATGTTTCCACACTTCTAGAACATCATTACAAACCAGATTTTTAGGTTTGTTCCGTAAATCCGTTGGAAGTATACCAGCTATTTTTAGGTTAACTCACTCCCGAACTCGAACTCACTCTTGCTCTCCTCGCCCTGGGGGTGGACCCCAGGATTTGAACCCAGACCTCTGGTATGCTATGTATGCTTATATAGCCAAGCAATATAAGAAAAGCCCTGGCATGGCACCTAGTTCCCATGATGTGTGTATATATAGACTATTATCATGACGGTTGGTTTGGTATTAGCTATCCATGTCCAGTTACATAAAAAATATACTTCAAATCGAAATTGGCGTCTTTAGGTACCGTTCTTTGAAATCAGGTATTCAAACATCGTATTCACATTACGTTTCAAACCATCTTAACACACCTACTTACATAAATACAATTCCACCTCTTGGTAATATCCTCTTGAGTATGGGCTATTTGATAAGCCAACGTAGCCGTTCAGCCGAGCGTTCAGCCAGCTCAAGGCTTACTTTTTTATGCCCATTCGAAGAACTTACGCTTGCGTGATCAAAGTCCTTTGTGGAGTTGAGAGCTATTCTTGTGTGAGATCTGCCTACCTGCGCTATTATCTGGGTAAAGGGGGCATTTAGGACCCTCGGAAAAAACGTCTTATATAAATATTAATTCATAGCTGTTGTAATTCCAGCTCGGGACGTGCGCAGTACCGTCATTAGCGTAGCATGGATAGGTAAGGACCTAACCTAACCTAACCTAACCTTACCCAACCGTTAGGTTATAAAGTGGCTGGTAACGCCATAGTATCGTCTCATTCGTTGCAACGATTTCGGTGCTAAGGCGGCGGGTGGCATGCCAGCGTCCACACGTTATCATAGAAAATACTTTTTAGATTTCCGTACCCAAAGGGTGCCAACGGAACCCTAGTACTAAGCATCCGCGGCCCGTCCGTCCGTCTGTCACAGGGCTGGATCTCATGAACCGTAATAGGTAGGCAGCTGAAATTTTCACAGAGTGTGTATTTATCTTGCCGCTATAACAACCAACAGGTAAAAAGAATAAAAAAAATAAAAAATAAATAAAAAAATAAGTGTTTTTTTGGGTTAAATCTTGTATGATGGTATTACCATCCATATTGTAGGATGGTATGGTCACACACCATTCGTGTGTGAGTCCGACATGCAATTGGCCGGTTTTTTATGCTTATAAGTTCAAGGTTCTAACATACAATTACATCGTCGGTGTTTGAGCCTCTGATAATGTTAACTGCTCTTTGCGATTAAATTCAATTCGATCCTTGAAGCGCATCTTAATTTATATTTAATGCGCGCGCCTCCGATGGCGGTACCTTTGTGTTCCTGCATATACAGGTGTTAACGGAAGTATGGTCCAAAAGTTAACCACGTAGTCCTTGGCATGTTTGGAGCAAAACGGTTGATGATATTTTGTTGTACGATTATCCTCTTACACACAAAATGTATGGGGAGAACGATTTTTTTTTTGAGTCGAACAACCAAAAGTACTCACCGAAGTAATTAATAGTATTATCTTTGGTTTTAGTTTCAAATATGCCAAGGAATACGTGGTTAACGTTTGGACCATGCCTTCGCTAACATCCTGTATAGTATTGGATTGGGTGAGGCCGTGCGAACTTATTTAATAATGAAATATAAAATAAGTTCGCACGGTTAATTAAATTAAATTATTTCAGGTAAATTGATATCTATAGCTGTACACACATAACATACAAATTGTCAATTATTAAATTTCCGTCAGTTATAATACAATATTAAAATAAAATCAAACATTTAATCATGGAATTATAGAAACGTCATTATTATTTACGTCATATTGCAATGTTGCCGATTGTAATACGGTGGTATTCAGTCATCCTTCCAAATTATGCACAGGAAAAAACAAACCTTCGATATGGTAAGGACTCTTTGAGGTGGTTAAGGTGTTGTCGACCTCTCTGAACTTCCCTCCCTCCCTCCCTTCCTCCTATATAAAGTGACAGAGAGGGAGAACAGTTTCCTTCGACAACCTCCGATGTTGAAAGGTATTTAATATAGTTTTGATGTAGTCGACCTCCCTTGGCCTCCCTACCTTCAACCTAAAGCGATTGAGAGGGAAAACAGTATCCTCCAACAACCTCAGATATGAAAAGGAACATTTTATGTAATTGTAAAGACCTGGATTTATCTCCCTCCAACGTTAAGCTAGTGAGAGATAATACTGTATCTTCCGACAACGTTATGTCCACGGAATATTGAGGAAAATCTAAGATTAACCTGCAACCGATTATAATATAAAAAAACTGGAACGCGATGCGGCGCGAACAACGAACCTCTGGCTCAGGAAGCGACGCCCAGCGCGCTGCACTAAACAAGACTCTTCTAATTGCGAACATAGTAATCACTTCAGTAAATGCATCACTACGAGTGCACGAACGTACAAAAAATCAAAATCAACGTCAATGTATGATCAAACCCGTCACTTTGTGTGGACAGTATGGAAGGAACTCTATGCGGATCACTAAAAGTGACGTGTTTGAACATTGATTAACTCGGCCGTCTCTTCGTGCAACCGGGGCTAAGAATTTAGATGCATGCAGCAAATGCTGACGTCTGAATGTATCAATTCGTATTCACCTTAGTCAAAACAATTTATGACAAAACAAACTATGGTAGGTAGTTCGATCCAAAAACACTTTGCAATGTCCTTTACATGCCGACCCTCGTTGTGAGACTGTTATTAGAATGGATTTTACAACTCTCAATATTGAGCTCCTTTTGAAGCTCGCTCTGATTAGGAGCATTGTGGTTAGTGCATTTTTTTCACAGTATAATGTCATGATGTACCTAGTTGAAGTAAATCGTATTTTTGTGTTGCATGTTTGAGTAGCACTGCAATGCATGCTAGGCATGAGGATGAGAGATTACTGTGGAAAAGTGTTTAGTGATGTAGGAATCTTAACTTTACCAAGTGCTTATGTTTTCAAAACATATGTAATTCGAGGAAATATACATATACCCTATCAATTTCCAATACTACAGGAGATAACAGTTTACATCACGGAGGAGGGAGGTAGAATCTACCTCTCTCCTCCGTGGGTTACATGCTCTAAACCCCCCCCCCCCCCCATCACCACCAAAACCCACCACCAATTTTTTTTCAAAAACAGGCTTGACAAACACCTAAAAACACTAAACTAAAGTAAACGTAATAACAAAGCACCAGTGAACCCAGACATGAACACATCAGCTTAGGCTGCTCGTTCATCAAATAAATAAATTAAAATAAAATAAATAAATGTTTTTGAAATTTTTGAAATTTTTGATTTTTGAAATTTTGGAGTCAAAAATGTATTGCCAAAACCTACATCTGTTGGTTACACATCTGACAGATTGTTTTTTTTTTTATGCGACCTGACCTGGATTGCTAATACCACACAACCACCGTTATGATATTAGCCCAATACACCACATTCCCGAAGACATTTGGTGCCATGCCAGGACCTTCCCTTTATGAGCACGGCTACATTGAACTGGATGGAAAACACGGACAATTTTTTATTGCCGCTTCGACAAACTTTTCATCCATTGCGAGGGTACCAACCCGGGCGGGCTTAAACCCTACCTCCTAGTAGGGGAAGGGGACCTACAGTTTTACATGGATTCCGAACCATGGAGCAGCTTGCATTCGTGACGAAATGCACTTATCGAACTCAGAAAGAGAACGACAGTGGTGCATGTCGGTGGGAGTGGGAGTAATTCGAAGGGAGGGGCGAGCGTGATTTGAGGATGAGAACGTTGGCGTGTAAATAGTGATTAGTGTACACTTATAAAATAATTACAGAGCTGACGGAGTGAGAGTTTACGATAACCTCCCAATCTCTATTAAGGAGGGGTCGGAGGGAGGGACACCTCTAGCCATTTTTTTTGGGCGAGAACGTTGGCGTGCACGTATTAATTACACATCTGACGGAGTGAAAGTGTTTGATTACCTCCCAAACTCCATTATGGAGGGCTCGGAGGGCGGGATTCCCTCTCACTTAAATGAGGGCTGGCTTAGATTCGTGAATGAGAATTTTGGCGTGTAAATGGTGAATACCTTCCTCTGAGGGTGAATAGTTTACACTTATAACATAAATGATAAATCTGACGGAGTGAGAGCGTTCGATTACCCCCCAATATCCACTAAAGAGGGATCGGAGGGACGGATTCCTCTCAGTAAGGTGAGGCGAGCTTGATTTGTGAATGAGAATGTTGACATGTAAATAGTGAACAGTTTATACTCGCAAAATGAATTACACATCTGACGGAATGAAAGTGTTTGATTACCTCCCAAACTCCATTACGGAGGGATCGGAGGGACGGACACCCTCTCAGTTAGTTGAGTGCGAGCTTGATCGTGAATGAGAACGTTAGCGTGTAAATGGTGAACAGTTTACACTTGAAAAGTGAATTACACATCTGACCGAGCGAGGTGTTTGATTACCTCCCAATCTGCAGGTGGGGCAGAAGGGAGGGATCCCTCACAGTTAAGTGAGAGCGAGCTTGAGCGATGAGAACGATGGCGTGAATATTTTACACTTACGACATAAGTTACACATCTGACGGAGTGAAAATATTTGATCACCTCCGACTCCCATCAGGGAGGGATCGGAGGGAGGAACTCACTCTCTGTAAAAGAGTGCGTTCTGTTATTAGTTTGTTATTAGGCCGATCCCGGCGGCACTGCAATGCCGGGCCAACCCGCGACAGGAGTGGAGCAAGCCCCGAGCATCCCGTCACTTTACAAAAATCAGTTTAATATACTGGTCCTGCATTGCAGGAACTTTCAGATATTAAGCTGAAAAGAACAGATACTACACTTTGATCTTAGCCAAAAGGCCGAGAAGCGATAACTAAAGGGAGTTTTCAGACCCTTATAAACCCTAAAACAAAAATAATTTTACCGCGATACGACAAAAATCATAAATCTCCCCTGGCGACATCTAGTGACCAAACCGAAGTACTAAAACTACGCTCAAACCGTGACGCATCGTATCCAGACACGCAAAATACGAATAGGACTTACGCTTAGAGTGGGAGGGAAGGGAGGACCAAAAATAAAATATATATATTTACAAAAAAAAAAATCTTCGAACCATCAAGAATTTATGATGATGGTTTTATATAACCGATGTTGTTAAATAACTTGTATTTAATGATGGTCTATTATTTTTTGTTGAAAATTATGAATCAATTTCCGATAAGACCTCTGAAATAAAATTTAAGGCCTATACTTACCTACCTAATTACAGAATTTTTTTATAACTTTTTTTCTGGGATAACATTTCAAGACACCGAGAAATACATACAAGGCTATAAACCTTCTTGAAAATGTAGAATAAAACTATTTATTGGAAACCAAACCATCGATGGATTCTAATCTAAATACAGAATAAACTGTGGAACAAGATCGTGGAATATTAAAAAGAATCTGGTTGCCACCTAGCGTCAACTAAAGAATTCAATACGTGCAAGGACTACACTTATGTTTGTAATGGATTGTCATACGGTGTGCTGATAGATGGCGCTACTGTGCGAATGTGCTCTCTAACCGCTGAAATAACGAATAAGTTTTCATGGAAAAAAGTAGATAAGATTATAAACGATATAAAATCAATGATAAGTACCTATATACCACTACATTAATGAATACCTATAACAATAGGTAACTAAAAAAAAATTCATTTTTTCTGAGTATCTAATGATCTAATCTAATACTCTATTACATCCCAGTCAACCCAGTTGAGTAGATAAAAATAGTCAAGTTGCATTCAATGATCTAGGATTATAAAAATGTGTTTACAAATACAAAAAGACTTACAACATGGATTCAACTAAAGTTAACATAAAAGAAAACCGGCCAAGTGCGAGTCGGACTCGCACACGAAGGGTTCCGTACCATCGTAAAATATTGAACACAAAAGAATCCGGTTTTTTGTATGGGACCCCCCTATCATTTTGATATTTTTTTTATTTTACATATTTGTTGTTATAGCGGCAAAATAAATACACACTCTGTGAAATTTTCAGCTGCCTACCTATTACGGTTCATGAGATACAGCCCTGTGACGGACGGACGGACGGACGGACAACGGTAGTAATAGGGTTCCGTACCCAAAGGGTGAAAACGAGCTCTCACGCTAAATAAGAAACATATTTCTTAATTTGACTGAGGAAACAGGCACGAGTCTAGTACTGAACTCGATCGCCTCATTTCAGGAATTCTTGGTCACGGGTTGGCACTCTTCGTTACCGCCGCCAGCCTAGGCCGTATGTAAATATGTGTATGTTAAAATCAATTATTTTATGAATTAGTTTGTATGGAAACCGAAACTTTTTCTCGACAAAATGTCATGTCAGTTTATTCTTTGAATCACTAAAGAGAAGCCTTGGCTTTCGTACTTGCTTTGGCAGTACATAGGTATACAAAAATTCGAACGATACACGGTGATACGATTAGCATGGTTAGGTTAGGTTAGGTTAGGTTAGGTTAGGTTAGGCTAGGTTAGGTTGGGTTAGGTTAGGTTAGGTTAGGTTAGGTTAGGTTAGGTTAGGTTAGGTTAGGTTAGGTTGGGTTAGGTTAGGTTAGGTTAGGTTAGGTTAGGTTAGGTTAGGTTAGGCTAGGGTCAGAAGGTCGAAAGTTCAGAGGGCCAGAGGGTCGATAGTATAGAGGGCCGGAGGGTCGCAAAGTTAGAGGGCCAGAGGGTCCAATGTTCAGAGGATCAGAGGGTCGAAAGTTCAGAGGGCCCGAGGGTCGCCAGTTCAGAGGGCCAGAGGATCTAAAGTTCAAATACCCAGAGGGTCGAAAGTTCAGAGGGCCAGAGGGTCGCACGTTTAGAGGACCAGAGGGTGGGACGTTTAGAGGGCCAGAGGGTTGCAAGTTGAGGGTCAGAGTGAAGAACGTTCAGAGGGTCAGAGGGTCGAAAGTTCAGAGGGCCAGAAGGTCGCAAGTTTAGAGGGCCAGAGGGCCCAATGTTCAGGGGACCAGAGGGTCGAAAGTTCAGAGGGCCAGAGAGTGGAAAGTTCATAGACGCAGAGAGTCGAACGTTTAGAGGGCCTCAAAGTTAGAGGGCCAGAGGGTCCAATGTTCAGGGGACCGGAGGGTCGAAAGTTCAGAGGGCCAGAGGGTCGCACGTTCAGAGGGCCAGAGGGTTGGACGTTTAGAGGGCCAGAGGGTTGGACGTTTAGAGGGCCAGAGGGTCGCAAGTTGAGGGTCAGAGTGAAGAACGTTCAGAGGGTCAGAGGGTCGAAAGTTCGGAGGGCCAGAAGGTCGCAAGTTTAGAGGGCCAGAGGGTCCAATGTTCAGGGGACCGGAGGGTCGAAAGTTCAGAGGGCCAGAGGGTCGCCAGTTCAGAGGGCCAGAGGGTCGAAAGTTCAAAGACGCAGAGGGTCGAACGTTTAGAGGGCCAGAAGGCCGCAAAGGTAGAGGGCCAGAGGGCCGCAAGTGTAGAGGGTCAGGTTTGAAATTTCAGAGGATCAGAGTCCAATGTTCAGAGGATCAGAGGGTCGAAAGTTCCGAGGTCCAGAGGGTCAGAGGGTCGAAAGTTCAGAGAGCCAGAGGGTGTAACGTTTAGAGGGTCAAAGGTTTGGACGTTAAGACAGCCAGAGGGTCGAAAGATCATAGGGCCAGAGGGTCGAAAGTTCAAAGACCCAAAAGGTTGAAAGTTCAGAGGGCCAGAGGGTTGGACGTTTAGAGGGCCAGAGGGTCAGGTTTGAAATTTCAGAGGGTCAGAAAGAAGTAAGTTCAGAGGGTCAGAGGGTCGAAAGTTTAGAGAGCCAGAGGGTCGAACGTTTAGAGGGCCAGAGTGTCGTAAGTTCAGAGTGCTAGAGGGTCGTATGTTCAGAGTGCTAGAGGGTTGCAAATTAAGAGGGTCAGAGGGTCGAATGCTAAGGAGGGTCCGAGGGTCTAATGCTAAGGAGGGTCAGAGGTCGAATGCTAAGGAGGGTCAGGGTCAAAAGTTCAGAGGGCCATAGGGGCAAAAGTTAAGAGCGTCAGAGGGTTGAAAGTTCAGAGGGTAAGAGGGCCGAAAGTTCAGAGGGCCAGAAGGTCGCAAGTTTAGAGGGCCAGAGGATCCAATGTTCAGGGGACCAGAGGGTCGAAAGTTCAGAGGGCCAGAGGGTCGAAAGTTCAAAGACGCAGAGGGTCAAAGTTCAGAGGGCCCGAGAGTCGAAAGTTCAGAGGGCCAGATGGCCGCAAATGTATAGGGCCAGAGGGCCGCAAATGTACAGGGTCAGGTTTGAAATTTCAGAGGGTCAGAAAGAAGAAAGTTCAGAGGATCAGAGGTTCCAATGTTCAGAGGATCAGAGGGTCGAAAGATTCGAGGTCCAGAGAGTCACAAGTTCAGAGGGTCAGAGGGTCGAAAGTGCAGAGAGCCAGAGGGTCTAACGTTTAGAGGGTCAGAAGGTCGGACGCTAAGAGGGCCAGAGGGTTGTAAGTTCAGAGGTTTAGAAGGTCGAAAGTTCAGAGGGCCGCAAGTTTAGAGAGCCAGAGGGTCCAATGTTCAGAGGACTAGGGGGTCGAAAGTTCAGAGGGCCAGAGGGTCGGACGTTTAAAGGGCCAGAGCGCCGCAAATTTAGAGGGTCAGGTTTGAAATTTCAGAGGGTCAGAAAGAAGAAAGTTCAGAGGGTCAGAGGGTTCAATGTTCAGAGGATCAGAGGGTCGAAAGTTCCGAGGGCCAGAGAGTCGCAAGTTTAGAGGGTCACAGGGCCGAAAGTTCAGAGAGCCAGAGGGTCTAAGGTTTAGAGGGCCAGAGGGTCGGACGTTTAGAAGGACAGAGGGTCGTAAGTTCAGAGGGTCAAAGGGTCGAAAGTTTAGAGAGCCAGAGGGTCGAACGTTCAGAGGGCCAGAGGGTCGGACGTTTAGAAGGACAGAGGGTCGTAAGTTCAGAGGGTCAAAGGGTCGAAAGTTTAGAGAGCTAGAGGGTCGAACGTTCAGAGGGCCAGAGGGTCGTAAGTTCAGAGTGCTAGAGGGTTGCAAATTAAGAGGGTCAGAGGGTCGAATGCTAAGGAGGGTCAGAGGGTCTAATACTAAGGAGGGTCAGAGGGTCGAATGCTAAGGAGGGTCAGGGTCAAAAGTTCAGAGTGCCATAGGGGCGAAAGTTTAGGGGGTCAGAGGGTTGAAAGTTCAAAAGGTTAGAGGGCCGAAAGTTTAAATGGTCAGAGGATCAAAAGGTTAAATGGCCACAGAGGGTTGAAAGTGCAGAGGGTCAGAGGGTCAGAGGGTCTAAAGGTTCAGAGGGTCGGAATTTGAGGGTCTGAAGGCCGAAAGTTCAGAGCATCAGAGGGTCGAAAGTTTAGAGTGTCATAGGGTTCAAAGTTTAGAGGGTCAGACAATCGACGGATCAACCAAAGTGGCAACTCAACGTCGGACCAAGTGCAGGCAGCGACTAGCCCCAAACAACCAGAACAACAAAATGATGGTCAAAGCAGCAATGAAAAAATATCCGTGTTTTCCATCCAGTTAATTGTAGGTCATAGCTTTAATCTATGGTCATAGAAAGGAAACGTCCAGGCATGGCGCCTAGGTCCTTCGGGAATGCATCCTTCGCATATCCATAGCATTTGTCAAAAATTGTTGGCAATTATTTTCGTCAAGAAATGTGTGCTGCCTTTTCGATAATAATATATATATCACTCAAGTTACTAACTGATATTCTATAGTAAATAAAATATTAAGGGCCTTTTTCACCACTGCTGATTAGCTAAATCGCCACATATTAAGGGCCTTTCTTAACAGCTTGCAATCAATACCAGTACACGATAATCAGAACTTTAGTAATTAAGGTGGCCCATCCCGCTCATCTCCCCATACAAAAGGGGAAAGAAGATGACACCCATATTTCTTGTCAGAGATCCAAAATTTTGCTCAAAATAGCTTTATTTGATCGAACTAGATGTCTGATGACCATTGGCATTGTAAAATTGTGTTTGGTTTTTAAGTTATAAGGTCCGAAAGTTCGAATTTTTCGGGCGTTTTATACAATAACTTTGGAGGTGGATTACGCAATGATGAAGTAAGAAAATCTTAAAAAGATTAGTCATCAGACATAGCTTATTTAATCAAGATTTATAATCTATTTGGTTTTTGTTCGATGTTTTACTACAGCGGTCGTGGTTTACTTTTAGCTATAAGTCGTTTTTAAATTAAAATTTTCGTAAATCTTACCAAATCATACACTATGCACATTATCTTTTTTGTGGACATGTTGCATCTTCCTCATCACGGAGCCTGTCTTATTATTTGAAACAGAGAAGGTCCCAGAGCGCAACAGCACGGTTTTGTACCGTGCCCGCGAATGAGTTAGGCCCGCCGGGTTGGGCCACCTTAAGGCCCATAATCATAATCATGTATAAATAATCAACCCTTGGTGACAACCAAGCTAAGAGTTAAAAAGGTGCAGTGTCTGGATCGGGCGAGAGGGGATAATACAGCAAAGGGGAAATACTATGGAAAAAAGACAAAACATTTAAAAATACATTTTTATTTTGGTTTACAATTTTATTTTATAAAACTATAACGTAGATATAAACTTCCTACCATAAATAATCATCACATCATGCACATTGTTTCAATCAGTTCTAGCATTGCTAATCATGAAAACATTGTACTTAACTTAGTTTAATTTCAAGACAAATGAGAATAAGTCAAGACATTTTAGAAGAAGCGCCACATAATGTCTGGCATCTGTAACATAGTCATTGGCGATATGAGGCCTATCATTAAAAACGTACTTAATTTTCAATGTATACGAAATTCAATTCGAAACAACTTAGTTGTAGGCGATTTGTAGGAACTGGCATTTTGTTCGCCGCTATTCTGTAAAACGCAATTTCTTGCTCCTTCTTGCACCGAATGACACGGAGCAGTCTGCGCGAACACAGCCAGGTGAAAGTATATATCATATCATGTCTGGGTGGCCGGTCGATGGTAGGTGAGAAGACAGCCAATCATTTATGAGAAAATACTATTATGGATTAGGTTGTAATTTTTTCTTAATTTTTTTATCATAATTTTTTTATTTTTTAATTAATATTTTAATTTTGTAATGCTTTGGAACGTTAGAAACAGGCCAAGTGCGAGTCGGGCTCGCACACGAAGGGTTCCGTACTATCGAACAATTTAACACAAAAAAATCACGTTTATTGTATGGGGACCCCCTTTAATCCTTATTATTTTTAAATGTTACCTATTTGTTGTTATAGCAGCAAAATAAATACACACTCTGTAAAAATTTCAGCTGCCTATATATTACGGTTTATGAGATACAGCCCTGTGACAGACGGACGGACAGACAGACAGACAGACAGACAGACAGACAGACAGACGGACGGACGGACGGACGGACGGACGGACGGACAGCGGATGCTTAGTAATAGGGTTCCGTTGGCACCCTTTGGGTACGGAACCGTAAAAAATTACAGGTTACGACCGGTTTTAACCGGTGGAGCGGCACGTTCCGGCTGCATTCGCTAAGAGGGCATCATGCCCTGCGTGCGCTTCCACTGCGCCCCCTGGCGGCGGTTGTGGTTGCCGCGCGCCGACTTGTTCTGGTTCTTGCGCTCGCGGTTCACCAGCACCTCCTTCTCCTGGCCCTGCCCGCGCGCCTTCCCCACCACGTCGCCGCCCCTGCACACACCGCACTAGTTACAACCGGTGGAGCGGCACGTTCCGGCTGCGTTCGCTACGAGGGCATCATGCCCTGCGTGCGCTTCCACTGCGCCCCCTGGCGGCGGTTGTGGTTGCCGCGCGCCGACTTGTTCTGGTTCTTGCGCTCGCGGTTCACCAGCACCTCCTTCTCCTGGCCCTGCCCGCGCGCCTTCCCCACCACGTCGCCGCCCCTGCACACACCGCACTAGTTACAACCGGTGGAGCGGCACGTTCCGGCTGCGTTCGCTACGAGGGCATCATGCCCTGCGTGCGCTTCCACTGCGCCCCCTGGCGGCGGTTGTGGTTGCCGCGCGCCGACTTGTTCTGGTTCTTGCGCTCGCGGTTCACCAGCACCTCCTTCTCCTGGCCCTGCCCGCGCGCCTTCCCCACCACGTCGCCGCCCCTGCACACACCGCACTAGTTACAACCGGTGGAGCGGCACGTTCCGGCTGCGTTCGCTACGAGGGCATCATGCCCTGCGTGCGCTTCCACTGCGCCCCCTGGCGGCGGTTGTGGTTGCCGCGCGCCGACTTGTTCTGGTTCTTGCGCTCGCGGTTCACCAGCACCTCCTTCTCCTGGCCCTGCCCGCGCGCCTTCCCCACCACGTCGCCGCCCCTGCACACACCGCACTAGTTACAACCGGTGGAGCGGCACGTTCCGGCTGCGTTCGCTACGAGGGCATCATGCCCTGCGTGCGCTTCCACTGCGCCCCCTGGCGGCGGTTGTGGTTGCCGCGCGCCGACTTGTTCTGGTTCTTGCGCTCGCGGTTCACCAGCACCTCCTTCTCCTGGCCCTGCCCGCGCGCCTTCCCCACCACGTCGCCGCCCCTGCACACACCGCACTAGTTACAACCGGTGGAGCGGCACGTTCCGGCTGCGTTCGCTACGAGGGCATCATGCCCTGCGTGCGCTTCCACTGCGCCCCCTGGCGGCGGTTGTGGTTGCCGCGCGCCGACTTGTTCTGGTTCTTGCGCTCGCGGTTCACCAGCACCTCCTTCTCCTGGCCCTGCCCGCGCGCCTTCCCCACCACGTCGCCGCCCCTGCACACACCGCACTAGTTACAACCGGTGGAGCGGCACGTTCCGGCTGCGTTCGCTACGAGGGCATCATGCCCTGCGTGCGCTTCCACTGCGCCCCCTGGCGGCGGTTGTGGTTGCCGCGCGCCGACTTGTTCTGGTTCTTGCGCTCGCGGTTCACCAGCACCTCCTTCTCCTGGCCCTGCCCGCGCGCCTTCCCCACCACGTCGCCGCCCCTGCACACACCGCACTAGTTACAACCGGTGGAGCGGCACGTTCCGGCTGCGTTCGCTACGAGGGCATCATGCCCTGCGTGCGCTTCCACTGCGCCCCCTGGCGGCGGTTGTGGTTGCCGCGCGCCGACTTGTTCTGGTTCTTGCGCTCGCGGTTCACCAGCACCTCCTTCTCCTGGCCCTGCCCGCGCGCCTTCCCCACCACGTCGCCGCCCCTGCACACACCGCACTAGTTACAACCGGTCGAGCGGCGCCCGCTTCGTATTCATAAGTTTAATTTAATTCATTTTTTTTTTTATTTATTTAATAATTAATTATTTATTTAATGTAAATTTTAAATTATTCAAAAGTTTCAAGAAATTAATGAAAATTAAATTATTTATAACATCAAACAACGCATAATGAGGATCAGTCAGGTTTTTTGTTAAATATTTAGATTGATGACAGTAAGAGAACTATGACATACCGTGAAAAAAATATCCAAATCCGACAAGAAATGATGAAGATACAGCGATTGTACTGAAACAGTTTAAAAAGTCATCGCGGTATTCGTGGCTGGCCGGCGCGTGTTTTAAAATCAGGTTCAATTCAATATTAAATAACTTCGCCATATGTGGACCGATTCAAAAAAAAAATCCGATTATCCTGCTATGTGACTGATCTTCATGGCTAAAAAAGTCCGAAATCGGTCACCGCGACCTCAAAAGCCGATGTGACTTCGATCATCGATGTCACCTCGACCTCAAAAGATCTATGGTGATTAAGGATTCTTGACCTCACACTTTTGATAAGGTGATACAATCTTTTGAATCTTTGCTAACCCCTTAAAGCTCACTTGGGATGCACCCAGACCCCTCTAGGGGCATAATTATTTTGTCAACGCTAACAATGTGTACAAACAAAAGTAAATAACGCCATGAAAATGGCTCAATTAAAAGCCAAATTGCAATGGACTGGACACATAATGCGAATGCAGGCAGGCGCAATGTTGGACAAGAGAGAGCACTGTGTGGTGTCCCCGCTACTGAGCTCGGCGTCGCGGTCGCCCACCAACAAGTTGGAGAGACGAACTGGACGCATTCGCTGGGAAGATGTGGACGCGGCTAACCCAAGACAAAGAAAAGTGAAATGGGGAATGGAAAGAAGACGGGGGAGGCCTTTGCCCAGCACTGGGATGATATGTAACCAAAACGATCTTTTTTTTTTTATTAACGTAACAATAGTTATATATGTATATAAGGTTATATTGGGCTTAAAATAAAAATAAAAATAGAAAGCAAAGTGTACTGACTTGGGTGGCGGCCGTCCCGGCTTTTGGTTGGCGCGCCAGGCGGCCTCGCGGCGCGCGCGCACCAGCTCCGGGTTCACGCAGAAGTCCATCGGCTTGCCGCCGGCGCCGGAGCGCGCGCGCGCAGCGCCGCCCGCCGGCTCGCCCGCCGCCGCCGCACCCGCCGCGTCTTCCTCCTCCGACGACGACTCCTGTAGCGGCGATTCACACACTCAATGTTGTGATGTTTCATTTCATTTCATTTGTGTATTAAACTTCTGGAAGTCAAACTAAGCCATGTCACAATTGGAAAGATCCAACTTTAAGGTGGCCCAACCCGGCGGGACTAACTAATTCGCGGGCATGGTACAAAACCGTGCTGTTGCGCTCTGGGACCTTCTCTGTTTCAAAGAATAAGACAGGCTCCATGATGAGGAAGATGCAACATGACCACAAAAAAGACATTGTGCACAGTGTATGATTTGGTAAGATTTACGAAAATTTTAATTACAAAACGACTTATAGCTACAAGTAAACCACGACCGCTGAAAGTTATTGTATAAAACGCGCAACGATTCGAACTTTCGGACCTTATAAACCAAACACAATTTTACAATGCCAACGGTCATCAGACATCTAGTTCGATCAAATAAAGCTATTTTGAGTAAAACTTGGGATCTCTGACAAAAAATATGGGCGTGATCTTCTTTCCCCGTTTGTATGGGGTGTTGAGCGGGATGGCCCACCTTAATAACACATGTACACAAATAATGTGCACTAGAATGTGGTTAGCAAAATTTTGCCAGACGTCAAGCACTATCTCTCTAAAATTAGCGTGACACCGTCATCGCGCACACCACGCCTACCGTCTGCGCCGTACGTATCATTGTACTCATCTGAGTACATGCCCTTCTCCTCCAGCCCCGGGCTGAAATACTCACGACATTCATGCTGACGAGCAGGTGACGCGAGACATCATTCCGCACAGCAAGAGCACCTCCCGCGTCGTACATCCAACCGTGTTCGCCCGAGTACATACCGCCGGATTGCAATACTCACGGCAACTTCGTCGTTGTCTATCTGCTGCAGCACCCTCGGCTTCACGAGCGGTCGGCGCGAGTCCTCGGCGCCGTCGTCGCGAACGCCGAGCGCGCCGCCCGCGTCGTACGTGTCGTCGTACTCGTCTGAGTACATGCCCTCCTCCTCCGCCACCAGGCTGCAATGATCAGATGCAATGAATGGTGAAAACCAGGAACACTCTTAGAACGTTACCACATCGGTTGATTGTGGCCTTCCGCTAGCAAAGATAGGATGTTGTGTGTTTAGTGTGCTAACCGTCCATTTGTAGGCAAAAGTGAAATGAAGTGCTGCCTTTTGGAGAGAGTACAGAGACGTGCAAATAAGATGGTGATGCCCCTTAGGAACAAGTCATATACAAACATATTGAATGCACTGGGCTTCACTACGCTAGAAGAAAGAAGACACCGGGGTGACTAGTCCGAAACTTTGAAAATTTTAAATGGACTTTACGATGTATCCAACTTTCAAAACATATTTACTTTGAATACTAATGAAAGACTTAGTGGAAATTCTTTAAAACTAAACCAAAGTAGCTTCAACTCTAACCCAAGAAAACATTTCTTATCTAGCCGAGGAGTCTTGGAACAAACTACCACGAGAAGTGATCAGTGCTATAACAGTGAACGGGTTGAAAAACCGGCCAAGTGCGAGTCAGACTCGCACACAAAGGGTTCCGTACCATTGTAACAAAAAAATACAAAAAAATCACGTTTGTTGTATGGGCCCTTTAATTTTAATTATTTTTTAATCTTACCTATTTGTTGTTATAACGGCAAAATAAATACACACTCTGTGAAAATTACAGCTATCTACCTATTACGGTTACTGATGTACAGCCCTGTGACAGACGGACGGACGGACGGACGGACGGACGGACGGATGGAAAGACGGACGGACGGACGGACGGACGGACAGCGGAGGCTTGGTAATAGGGTTCCGTTTTCACCCTTTGGGTACGGAACCCTAACAATTAGACAGTTGTTTTAAATACAAAAAAACAGACATTTCATAACCAAACAGTGCACTCTACTAATGACATACACGCATTAGCTTTAAGCTGCTAGTGTATATAAATTAATAAATAAAGTGTCACTAGTACCAGGAGCAAGAGTCATAAGACACCCTATCCCTTTAGATCTGGATCCAGGCTAAGATACGGCTCTTTCTGAGGAATTGGTGCTGTCTTCGGATGTCCACACCGCCTGCTTAAACATAACCAGTATATCCCTCAGTCCTGATAGAAAAAACTCACTTGTACTTGCTGTAGATATCCATCCGCTGCTTCACGGCGCTCTTGTCGTTCAGCATCTGGCCGAGGTGTTTGAACTCGCCGCGCCGCTTGCCGACGTGCACGCGCGTCACGTCGACGTCGTCGCGCGTCATCACGTCGAACTCGTCGCCGTCGAACACGTTGAGGCGCGCGACGCCCGTCTCGAGGAAGTGCGCGTCGAGCGGGTCCTCGGGGATGAGCGGCAGGCTCTGGTCGAGCGAGCGGAGGGACGCGTCTGCGGGCATTTTGGTTGCGGTTAACTGTTGTCGTTGGTATTGTTTTCCATTACGCTCTAGAAGAAGAAGCAAGAAACAATCATGTAACTCTGCAGTGGATAAGAGGACACATTGGCTCTGTAGGAAACGATGCTGTAGATGAACTGGCCAAAAGAGGATCCAGTACAGTACTAATGGGTCCAGAACCGATAGTGCCTATACCACTTAAGGCGCTAGGACTAGCCAACTACTCGCGCCATACAAATACACTTTTTAACAAATGTAATAATATGTAGTGAAACGCTTCAGCAAATCCAAATAGAACTCCAGACTGATAATGGATTGTTAATATTTTTTTATTCCATCATTTATTTAAATAATAATAAAAATAAAAAAAGTTGATTTTTCTCATTAGAAATCTGAAAGTCATTCGATTTCTAGATATAAGCAAAAACAGCATATATGCATAAACAAAAAATTCCATTTGCTTTTAGATTTCTACATTTAGTCAAAAAAGTTCGGAAATGGACACCGTTTCCGCAATGTATTTTGTATAGAAAAAGGAAACATACATTAACGAAAATCATTCGATTCCTAGACAAGGAATCATATATTGTAAGGATGACACTTATAATCGTCAGACTTAGTTAGTTTACTTGGGGTGCCTCGTCTAACTTTGCGATTTGGCTAGTACCAGGCCCTTATATGCTGTTTTTGCTTATATCTAGAAATCGAATTACTTTCAGATTTCTAATGAGAAAAATCAACTTTTTTATTTTTATTATTATTTAAATAAATGATGGAATAAAAAAATATTAACAATCCATTATCAGTCTGGAGTTCTATTTGGATTTGCTGAAGCGTTTCACTACATATTATTACATTTGTTAAAAAGTGCATTTGTATGGCGCGAGTAGTTGGCTAGTCCTAGCGCCTTAATCAAAAACTGGCTGCAGGATAGAACCAAGATGCTTCACAATACCGGATGGAAACACCTGGTAGATTGCAGACAGGCTAGAGAGTTCATCCCATCCCTCAATAAGCGCCTCACGCATAAGTTTTTGCATCTGAAGAGAAATGATCTACGCAATGGTGAGAACAATGCATGTCATTACATTTACATAGTTCACTTAAGGTGGCCCATCCCGCTCATCGCCCCATACAAAAGGGGAAAGAAGATCACGCCCATATTTCTTGTCAGAGATCCAAAATTTTGCTCAAAATAGCTTTATTTGATCGAACTAGATGTCTGATGACCATTGGCATTGTAAAATTGTGTTTGGTTTCTAAGTTATAAGGTCCGAAAGTTCGCTTTTTTCGCGCGTTTTATACAATAACTTTGGAGGTGGATTACGCAATGATTAAGTAAAAACATCTTAAAAAGATTAGTCATCAGACATAGCCTATTTAATCAAGATTTATAATCTATTTGGTTTTTGTTCGATTTTTTACTACAGCGGTCGTGGTTTACTTTTAGCTATAAGTCGTTTTGAAATTAAAATTTTCGTAAATCTTACCAAATCATACACTATGCACATTGTCTTTTTTGTGGACATGTTGCATCTTCCTCATCACGGAGCCTGTCTTATTCTTTGAAACAGAGAAGATCCCAGAGCGCAACAGCACGGTTTTGTACCGTGCCCGCGAATGAGTTAGGGCCGCCGGGTTGGGCCACCTTAACAAACACCTCCATAACTAGGGGGTAACGGACAGCCCTCTACGTCGTGGCTGCATGAAGACAACGGAAACAACCGCCCATGTACTGTTGGAGTGCAAGAGTGTGGCCGACCAACGTGCGCAGACCCTGGGTAATGTAAAAGGTATGCTGGACTTCTGGGACGAGCTGGGAATGTTTACATAGTCGCTTAACCTACGCAGAATGGCCTCTCTGTGAAGTAGGCTTAGCGCGGAAAACGTTTTGCCCAACTAACTAACGAAATGGTATTTTTCGGAGGGCATTTTGCTCCTGTTGTTGGTCAAATAAATCAACCATCCAAGGGAGCCCAGTATGTCCACAGTTTGCACCACGTGCTTGGTCGTTTCCTGCACTTAGGAAGATACACAGCCGGCACTAAGCCTTTAGATAGCGAAAAATCTTGTGACTACTATGGTTTGAGCAGAGATTAGTTTGTGTGGCCTGTAACCTAGCGGTTAATGTGAAAGCCTACCGGTTGGAATCCCTTACTTACCTGAGCCTGAACTGTTTCGTTAAATTGCAAGTCACTCTGTGGGTAAGACCGTAGGTCCTTTTCTACTTGCAAGATGGTAGATTCAAGACTGTTTAGTTGGTACCATTACATTGCACAAGAATGTAGTGCTTCATCCAACGAACACTTTAGTGTAGCAGTGCTCATATAAAGGGAAGTTACTGTCATGACACCAAATTCCTTTCGAGACGCAAACGTGTTGGGCTAATTTCACAAAAGTAGGTATGACATTAGCCATGCAGGTCCATGTATGTCACAGAGAAAATTTGGAGTCACAGGAAATAAATATGGACGGGAAAGAACAGAAATAGATCATGCCAAACAATAATAATAATAATAATATATTTTATTGCTTCCAAACACATGGTACATACAAGGGCGGACTAATTGCCGAATGTCAAACTGTTCGAATCAACCCGATAATGAGACAAACATACAGGTAGCAACAAGGAATGTAACCTAAGAATAGATGTTGTGAAGGTAGGTGAGAAGAACTCACCTAAACTGCCTTCCAGCACACTATTGATGACGCGCTCCGAATTGAAGCCGTAGTGCTGCAAGCACTTCAGGATGAACCCCTCGCCCAGGTGCGGCAGGATGTCCTTCACCTCGCTGATCAGGGACTCCTCGCGCAGGCCGCTCGGGATGTCCGGCGCGGGCTCGCTGGGCGCGGGCGGCGGCGAGGGCGGGGGCGCGCGCGCGGCGGCCGGCGGCGGGGGAGCGGCGGGCTCCTCCATGTTCGAGTACACGGCTTGGAGGATGAAATCAGTCTTCACGGAGTCCCTGCGGCGGCGGTTAAGGAAAATGCGGTTGGGAGCCTAGATGGCCGAAGAGGCGGTTAGAGCATTCTGTTCTTTTCAGTATTTTCGGTGTTTTTTTTGACAAAAAGATTAAAGTAAACATGTTTAGGAGAAGATAACATAAATGTAATTATTATTAAAAGTTCGCATTATTTGTTTGGTGGCCGGCCACTCATTTAGCACATAGTCTAGTGTATTATATATTGCGCACTTATTATTCTATTAATGGGATGTAAGGGATAACAGTGTCACATCATTACACTTTATCCTCAAAGTTTCACTGTTCCCGAATATTTAAAAATTCTTAGGGTCCGGCCACACTGGAGTCATAGGTGCTTCATAGCTATGTGGTCAATTTGGCATCCATCATGCAGATTAGACACTAGAGTATGACAAAGGATACATGGCAGGGTAGGCCTGGCGCAGCATGTCCAGATCGTCTTGAACGGGGTAGGCAGCGTGGTAGTCGCGCGCCAGCAGCCTCTCCGACAGCACGTCCATCATCGTGGTGAAGTAGTCCGCGGCGTGTCTCTCCACGTCGCCCCTAGTGCACACGGTACACGTTAGTCGTGGGACAAGAAATGAGAAATGGGTTCGTATAACTGTTACTATTTTCTTACTATTATTTTTAGTTACTAGTTTCATTTTACGCCGAGCAGTATGGCCGCTACAAATTTCTTGTAGCGCACTGGATCGCGCACGCGGCGCGCCAACGAAGGCCCGGGTTACGAGCCGTCTAGACGCAACGACACGCCAGCCGCGACTGTCTCGCTCGCGCAATGGCGGGCGGCAGTAGCTGTAACGTCGGTTGAGGCTTGGAGCCGGCGACTCTCGTAAATGGAGTTGCGGCAAAGATAATACTAATAATTACTTCGTTGCGGCTTGTAGCCGGCGACTCTCGCAACTGGGGTTACCGCCGAAACTGGAATGCGCGCGCGCAGTGCGCACTGTAGTCGAAGAGGGGCTACATTGTTAACGACCGCCGTTATGGTTTGCTTACAGAAAAAGTCCAACGATTAGTATTTCTAAATACTAATAGGCATATAAAATAAATGATAATTATGTTTATTTATCATTTGTGTTATATTATTTCTGGGGATTATTTTGTCAAGGATAAAAAGTTTTGTCTGACTTCTTAATTGTTTGCGATAACTACATAGCAACAAAACCTCTTTCTTGATTTTGATTTTTGTTGAAAATACAGGTCACTGCACTCGAGATTCAGAATTCATGTAAGATGATCGAACCGTGCTAGATGTCATTATAACCATTCATGTCCAGTTCCAAAAAAAAAGAAGGAAGAGGGAGTTTTTTTTTTTATTTCTTTTTGCAACAGTTTCCGCAAACGGCTATCGGCATCAGCAATAACAGTTACAAACGTTTTCGGAGACCAGTGGAAACGCCCACGACTAGTACACGTGATACATGGCACGGTAGGTCATGCACCATTTTTTTTCTCTTTCTCAGTTGCATAAGTGCATTTCGTTATGATTGCGAGCTGTTCCATGGTTCGGAATAAACGTAAAAATGTAGGTCTCCTACCCCTACTAGGTGGTAGGGATTAAGCACGCCCAGGTTGGTACCATCGCATTGGATGAAAAGATGGTCGAAGCGGCATTGAAAAAATGTCCGTGTTTTCCATCCAGTTCAATGTAGCCGTGCTCATAAAGGGAAGGTCCTGGCATGGCACCTAATTCCTTCGGGAATGTGGTGTACAGGGGCTCATTTCATAACGGTAGTTGTGTGGTATTAGCCATCCATGTCAGGTGGCATGAAAAAAAAACGTATTGTATTCACTCACGCGCCACAGAGCACGGCGTCGGTGGAGGCGGCGAGCACCTCGCGCACGACGTCGACGAGCTCGCCGCGCGCCATCTCGAGCTGTCGCAGCGCGTGCGCGCGCTCCTCGCCCGCCCCGCCCAGCTCATCCAGTCGCTCGTACACGCACGGCATCGCATTCTCGTACAACTGCACCACGCTGCAGACATAAAAACATTCAGGGTGTTCCATCTATGTGGACTGTATTAAATAGTTTTTATTGTCGCCGCAATCGGTGTGTCCCGAGAACTTACCACAATCCACGCAGCCAGCAGTCGCCACCACAAACTTCCAGCTTTCCGCACCGCCGCCGCTGCCAATCACTTCCTTCTCCACACCCAGGACTTCCACTCCAGGTTTTAAGATGAGTACCAAATTTGCAGGCTCACTCACCAACATTTTAAATAGAAGTGAAGAGCGGGTACTCTTCAAAAGGCGAGCAGCTAGACGTACTGGCCAAGTCTTGCGGGTATGCAAACATACCGGCGCACGTACGGGAAGCATGTCTCGATATGCAATATGCTACGGCTGCTCAACCCGATAGTAGACCTTACGTAGCGAGCATAAGGTCCAACACTGAATAATCATCACGATAATTCCAGCAATGTTCAGACAACACACAAACATGAAGTACTATACTGAACCCAGGGTAATGAAGACAATGAACTGCTTTGTTTGGCTAAATTTCTTTGACATTAATACCAATATATGTAGAAACGAATGTAGATACAGTCTTAGAGTAAAAGTGTATTTGTTCGTATCCAGCGCATCTAATATATGCTGACCCAGCACATACTCTCATTCGCATGTCTATTTTGGACTGGCGCGCCAATTTGAGCGTGTAATACAGTGGCTCGCAGCGTAGATGTGTTATGATGCACTATGTTAACATTGTGGAACGGTTTTTATATGATTGAGAGTGTAGACGTTTAGCGCATTAGTGCAGAGTTTCTGTTTAAAATGTTCCTACTCTGCTGAGTTGTGCCACCGAGAAACAGGTGGCCAGCTAATGTCGACTGTTGCTATAGAATCTCGGACCTTCAAGGAGACAAGCAAGCCAACTAATAAGTAACACCACCCTCCGCCACTTTATATGCCCACCTATCAGATCAATATAAACGATCTGCAAGACAAAAGGGATTGAAGAAACAATGTGGTTCCAACCAGAGATTCGGCCAACGATCCATCACAGAACATACACAGACTGCAATGAATGAGACTTATAATGCCACAGAATTAAAATGCTGAGTGATAAAGCTATGTAACCACAGAATAGAGAATATTTCTAATAGTATGCAATAAAGCTCACCTCAGAACAAATCCTCTTTTCCTCAAAACCTCCACCGCTGGAGGATACACCTCGACGAATATCCGAATAGTGAGTGCACTGTCCAGCAGGTGAGTGATGAGGTCCCGGAGAATGTTGAAGGTGAGCTTCTCGGGGCCGTTGTTGCCCTTTGTTGGCCGTTTGATCTCGCCGAAGCCCCTGAAGGTTTCGGGCAAGCTGGGCGGCTCTAGTGTATCCACACACTTATTGTTCACTTGCACTGTGGTATATTTGAATACCTGAAATGTGCGTCAAGACTGTAACAAATTCACATCGTTACTTGACTTGACTTGACTTGAGGTTACAGTTCAATCTAGGTGCTCCAAGGTGAAACCGCTACGGGTGAAATTGACGGCTGGAGATTATCGACATTAAAGGCGTCCAAGGTGGGTGGTTGCAACTATGATGGAGAATGCAGGCAGGAGAGCTTAGAGCGGCTCGTAGCCTAGTGGCGTGGGGACTGGCCTAGCGTACCAGAGGCCCGGGTTCAATACCAACTTGCACCACTGTCTATCTCTTTCAGAGTTCGATAAGTGCATTTCGTCACGAATGCGAGCTGCTCCATGGTTCGGAATCCATGTAAAACTGTAGGTCCCCTTCCCCTACTAGGTGGTAGGGTTTAAGCCCGCCCGGGTTGGTACCATCGCATTGGATGAAAAGATGGTCGAAACGGCAATGAAAAATTGTCCGTGTTTTCCATCTAGTTCAATGTAGCCGTGCTCATAAAGGGAAGGTCCTGGCATGGCACCTAATTCCTTCGGGAATGTGGTGTATTGGGCTAATATCATAACGGTAGTTGTGTGGTATTAGCCATCCATGTCAGGTCGCATAAAAAAAATAAAAAAAATTAGATTGAAAAAAAAAATCCGATGAATTGAGAACCTCCTCCTTTTTTTTGAAGTCGGTTAAAAAGGAAGGTATATATTGCTAACATCATACAAGTATTGAATAGGGATCTCATTTAGGGAGCTCTTTAATCTATGATCGGACCGAGTAGTAGGGTCGCGTGTGACGCGCTTAGACAAAGGATAATAGGGATGGACTATTAATGTCAAACAACATACAAAACTCGCTGAAAATGCTTATTGTCGCTGGTACCTCTATCTCCCGTCACTGCCAGAACAAGTTACACCGTCATTAAACTAAGCTTATTTATAAATTTTGCCTAGGCAGGCGTGATGGAAACGTTACATAATACATAATAACTATAAATTAATTAATGACATTGTAAATTAAAAAGTATCATTGATTTTCACTGGTATGTATTTAATGAATTCTCAAATGTGTATTGCAACGCCATCTGTTGACTTTTATTATCTCTATTCAATACTTGTATGACATTAACAATCTTTCCCTACTATCATTTATCTATGACCAAACTGAGTGGCCGCGGGCGAGCGATGGGCACCTGGCGTCTGCCAACTCCAGCGGATCAAGGCTGAGGTACCCACCTCCTGCATGAAAGCGACGGCCGCCTCCAGGTCGGCCCCGTAGCGGGGCTGCAGCGTGAATACACTGGCGACGAGGCGTGCGACCTGCCGCGGGTTGTCCGCCCCGTACACGAGGCACACCTCGAACAGCGCCGGCACCGACAGTATGTACTGCTCGTAGATCACGCGTCCGAGGTACTCGCGCGTCATCCATTCTGTCTGAAGAATAGGTTACAGTGCGGTTAGTTTATACATTTTTAGATATACACTTGCATTCAAATCTTCAAACATAATTTTCATTGCCCCTTCGACCATCGTTCATTCAATGCGATGGTACCAACCCAGGCGGAATTAACCCTACCACCTAGTAAGTAAGGAAGGGGACCTACAGTTTCACATGGAATCCGAAAACTACGGCCGGCCTCATCTGTTGAAAATGATCACCCATCCAGAACCAGAACCTCGCTCACCCAGCTTATCAAATCGCAAGGCTTCGCACCACTGGTCCACCGAGGCAGATACCTAACCATATAACATCGGAGCTGAAAATTTTTCAAAGTGGGCACCCGCACCTCGCTCTCCCGCTCGGTGACGATGCGACAGAGCACGGCGGCGACGGTCGCGCGCAGCTCCCGGTAGGGGTCGCGCGCGGGCGGCGGCGGCGGCTCGCAGTACGGCGGCTCCGCCTCCTGGAGGAACGACACCAGCGCGTCCGTGCAGCGCGGCTCGTGCACCATGTGGCTCCAGAACCTGTCTCATGCCGCAATTGCTTAACTTATTCATACTTTATTGGTGAGGTTGCTCTCAAACCTTTGCACTCTAAAGTGTTCTGTAGGTGGTAGCATTTAAAGGGATAATGTCACATACATTTTATTTAGTCATAAGAATAAACAATTATTTGTATTTTGACTCACGGCGAAATTTCTTGTCGGTTCTTCTTCGTTCATGATATTTAAACCGTCTTTAAAAAAATGACAAATACAAGAATGCACCTTCTCTGGTTAACGTTAATGTTATTGTTAAGATATATCTAACCTTAGTTAATGACATAAGAAGCAAGAAGACAGATATATCTTAACAATAACATTTCAATCTATATCTCTAATCTATCTATATCCTGTTGCAAAAAAGGTAATATTATTTACTAAATGTTTTCTTTATATATAAAACAGAACTTCGTTTTTTGTATTGTTTTATGAGGTACTAGCTGCGGTACCCGGCTCCGCTCGGGTTAGTGTCGGCTAAATTATTTCATGAATAAAAAGTAGCCCACATAACTGATTCAAAATAGGGTCAAACTGGTCCAGGACAATGTATCCATCTGCCAAATTTAATCAAGATCATTCAAGCCGAAATAGCATGATTTGATGAGAAAAACCCAATGATTCCCATTTAGAGCTTCGTTGACAACTAGTGGCTATTTTAAAAAAAAAAAGCATTTGCCGCCAGAACCTTTCTGCACTTGCACTGCTACATTGCTTACCTAGTAAGTAAGTAACATGTAACGTAGGTAAGTTTTGCGTGGACACCAACCCACAGCCAGCCTCAACATCGAAAACCGTAATCCATCTCGAACCTGACTGCTCCCAGAGATGCTATGCATTGATAAAATACGCACATAAATCGGGTAAGTGGTTCGCAAGTTAAAAGAATTTAACACTCACTACTCACCGTTCTGGTAATGAAGCGTTATATTATGTAGCCTATAAGTTTTGAGTAGAATCAGGCTAGACTTAGAGTAATCTGCATCTATATCGAGTAATTGGTTCTCAAGGATTTTATTCTATTGGTCGCACCTCCGGCGATTTAGCGTGATGCCAAGTAGTTCTAAATTTGCGGGAAATACCAAGCCGTACTTCGGTACAATTAGTAAAAGTAAGCGCCTCCGCCCCCCCCCCCCCCCTCAAGCCGCCGCACTCCCGCCGAGCCGTGCAGAGCATTGCAGTTTGTATGACAGCCACATCTTAGCGCAAGCGGAACTGAATTATATTTAGCCTATCCTAATTCCCGGGTAGTTAACTGTACGTGTACTTAGTTTCATCTCATTTGGATAATCGGTCTACAAACATAATATATTATATGACAAAGCCACTTACTCCATGAACAACCCTTGTCGATTTATTATTAGTATATAGATTTTACATTATTATTGCTGTTATGTTATTCACATTTTTATAAATGAACCAAAACAACCAAAAAAAGGACCAATTACTTACCTACCTACAACCTATAATAATTTAAATAAAAACGAAGTAATTCTTTATAATTAACAGGTAGCTAACCTATCTATATAATTAAAATAAAAATGAAGTATATTTTTGTACGTGTAACTCCTAACCTGCCAATAACTAACCTTGGGCCTATATTACTTTAAGTACAATGCGTTTTTAACAAATCGCTAGTGCCTTGAAAATTCGCCAAACGGACACAACTGTCAATGACGTCTGCCCTCACACACCTGCCTGTGCTCGGGTAGCGCACTCAGCGATGAGCGACTTCTTTCCCCACCTCACCCGCCCCCTTCGGACCGCCCGCCCCGCCCCCGCCGCTGCTCCCCGCCATCATCGCCGCTGGTATGAAGTGGCACCTGACTACCGGCATCGTTTTCGCAGCTCCGTGAAAGTTGGACAGCCCATGGGCACAATATCTTTATAAATTGTAGCCTATGTGTTATTCTGATGTATAAGCTATATTATTGTAAAGTTTCATTAAAATCCATTCTGTAATTTTTACGTGAAAGAGTAACAAACATCCATCCATCCATCCATCCATTATTACAAACTTTCCCCTTTATAATATTAGTAGGATTACATTCAAGTTAGCATCACTTTTCTTCATCATAGAAGAATGGTTATTGTCTTTTATCTACCAGTTTAAAAAATACCTATAGTTAAATTAGAAAAAAATACTAAACAATAAAACGATGGTCATTAGAAAACCTCTTGTCAGCCTCAGTGGCCCAGTGGCGCGACACTTCGGCGATCGCTCTCCGAAGTTAAGCAACGCTGGGTCCGGTCTGGTCTTGGATGGGTGACCATTCGACCGTTGAGAGAGGCTGGCCGTGGTTCGGATTCCACGTTAAGCTGTAGGTCCCCTTCCTTACTTACAAGGTGGTAGGGTTTATCCCGCCCGGGTTGGTACCATCGCATTGGATGAACGATGGTCGAAGCGGCAATGAAAATTGTCCGTGTTTTCCATCCAGTTCAATGTAGCCGTGCAATATAAGGAAGGTCCTGGCATGGCACCTAGTTCCCATGTGGTGTGTTGGGCTAATACCATGACAGAACTTGTGGTATTAGCCATCCATGTCCAGTCACATAAAAAAAAAAAAAAACCGGATTTCATACAAACTAGTCGTAGCCTAAAAACAAACATTAAAAAAATGTCATTATCATTTACGAATCTCGTAATGAAACCTTAACGGTGCATGACAATGACGTGACACAATGTAGTAATAATGCTGACGGTACCGATGATGCCTCAGGGAGAGCAGGAACTTGAGGTCCAGCAGCAGTGCCCGAGTGTTGGCGCACCACGCGTCCATGGCACCGAGCACCAGCCCCTCGCCACTGGGCAACCGCCAGTACAGGCTCCACTCCCGTCGCTCTACCCAGTATGCATCCTGGCAAAATAATTCACAGTAGATTATAACTTTCTTACATAATAACTCAATTAATCACCCGGAAACCATAGATTCCTTAGCTTATTTGCAGGGAAAGATTCCCTTCTTCTTTATTTTTCCCATGTATTTTTTGAGTTATTTGTTAATTAAGCTTTTCCGCTATAATTCCCATCATAGTATTCGTGCAAGAATTATCACGCTGGGCATTGACCTCTTTACCCTTCCAAACCTCCATGGCACGTTAGGGTACTTTACACTCAACTTTTTTTATGATGAATGTTTTAATTTAGTAAAAAATTTTTTGTTTTAATTTTTAGTTAAAGTAAAAAACCAGCCAAGTGCGAGTCGGACTCGCACACGAAGGGTTCCGTACCATCGTAAAAAAATGTTTTCACCCTTTGGGTACGGAACCCTAAAAACATTACAATAATTTAAAGAAAATGCAAAATACGAATCTATGGTTTCGAGGCTGTTCATAAATTTGTTATCAGTATACAGGGGTGTATAACGACATTGAATACTCCAAATGCTTTGATTAGGGGTTGTTTTAAATATCCATACTCTTCAAGATCTCTGAGATTACATGTTATTTTAAATCAAATAAAAAACCAATCAATCATTGTAGAATAAAATAAATGAATGAATACCAAGGCCTTAACGGTCGTAATGACCCCAGCTGAGGAAACAGTTAGAGTGAGCCGCTCGGCCGGCAGACATTCTGGATTCTGAAACAAAATAAAATCGGGAAATGTCACCTTAGTCGTTTTGTCTCTACAGGTTACGAACAATGTACCTGTGTTATCAATATATACAATAAAATGTTTGTAAAGTTAGAAAGGTCCCAGACTCATAATCGGTCCAAGAATATCATTATTGCAAAAGCGATCGAATGCCATTTTTAAATGTATGGTGATTTTCCAGAGAACTAAAATTTGCGAGTTGCTTTGACGTTTTATCCCCTGACAATGTTATGAATTCTACACATACTATGGTTTTTCATACAAATCCGCCAGTCTCGAAGCACGTATTTGAGAGGTTGACAAAGTTAAACTTGATACAAATTAATGTTACGTTGTCGCTCGCTAGACCGCGAGAAGCAGTGAGAAGTAAGAAGACCATTGCTAATGACGTTTGTAGAGACATATACTACAAGTAGCACTGGTTTTTGATAGGAGCAATTTGTAATAATTTTAACAAAGACCACAGTCTAATGGAGGTTATGTGGAGGCTTCAACTTAAAATTTGTTTCAAATAACTTTCAATCATTTATCAACATTTGATTTAAATTATATTTTTAAAATTTCAGTCAACTTTTCATTAAAAATATGGATTTAGGGTGAAGAGAAATATGAAGCTGTCAAGAAGGATGTACTTAATTTTTAATTGTTAAAATTTATCAATGAAATAAATTCAAAATTTATTTATTTTAATTTGTTTACATTTTTTTATTTATCTATTGATTTTTTTTATAAACTTAAAAAAATATAATTTAGAGCCAGGCCGCGCCAAAGTAGCCTACAGGCCGCATGCCGCGTGGTCATAGGGCGCATCATAGATCACCTCAATCGCATCACATTCTTCTGGTTTGACACACTATAGATATAGTTTACTCGCCCATCATTAAAAAGGTATCCCTTTTAGTGGTACCAACAAGAAATGGTATCTCTTTAAACATTCTTGGAACCAAAATGCTGTCCCTCCATCCCCTTTCTACCATCGCTCAACGCGGAACAGGCAGGAAATGCTCCCGTTCACTATTGACATCCGATGCAAGACTATGCCGAGGTATTTGCCCCAAAGTATAATCTGTGGTCCTTCAAACATTGTGTGAAGAAGCACCTGGCCGGCCAGCATGGTTTTCGAAGCCCCCTTAAAAGTTCGAAAGATCATGGGTGTCGTTGGGCACTTTATGAGGTCCTGGCGTATGCCATATGCCGTGCTTAACATAAAAAAGGTAAATATAGTATTTCAAGAGTTGTGCAATGAATTAACAATGAATGCCTGGTAACAGCGATAAAGGACAGCTCGTTTTAATTTAGCGTAAATAAATAATAACGGAATTATTGCTTATCCCATAGCTCTAAAATACAAACAATCCAAAAAAAAATGCAAACTACCAACAAATTGCATGTAATTTGCAAAATTGAGCTTTGAAATAAATGAAGATACCTGAAATTCAGTGTCTGTACTCATCGCCCTGTGGAGTTACCGCAAGGAAGAAAAGCAGCATATAAATAAAATATAGAATACCAGAGCAAGATAAAAGTAAGAAAATATTGAGAATAATTCAGTATTCTTTCAGCCAGGTAGCACGTAGCACAGAGGAAAGAAATACGTTACTTGACAGTTGGCTGTAAAATTTTGACATTTGGCGTTTTGTTTTTATTTTACATCGCTTTCCACACGACAAGACTGTTTTGTAACTGGCCATGGATAGCTAATACCTAGCTGATCGTTATAATATTAGTAGGCTATCTTATCTCCTCCTTATCTATGCTACATTTAAGTGGACGAAAAACCTTAGCACAAGACGACATTTTGTTGATACTTTGAAATCTCGCCCAACTGAATTCATCACTGACGTCTGACACCGACTGAGAGCATATCGGTTGACTGAGCTTACTTTTGACGGACCGTAAAATTTGTTTAGTCCCCTATCCATTCCTTTTTCATCTAAGTAAAAAACAGGGAAAAAAATCATTGCCGTCAATCGTGCACCTGGGCGAGATACCAGCAGTTTTACGTGAAATCCGTACCACTGCCAGCCTCAACGATCGAAAACGGGCGCTCAGAGTTGTTCACCTGTTTTTCGCACCGCAAGGCGTCCGTCGCGTCGCCACGGGGTTACATAACCTGACATATATTACATCTCATCATAATCTGGTTAGATGACTCTACTGATTCCCTCAGTCGCATCTTACGACATGCACGGAAATAAATGCAGTGGGCCTACTTGTATAGTTTTTATGGGATGGGTCTAGGGCGTCCACCAGCGGATCTACTAATGAGATTCCCACCTGTGAGTCACGGAACTTTCATCGAGGCTATCATTTCAAGAGCACGAAATTATTGTGACTCACGATTTAGTTGCAACGATTTTGAGAGGAGCATCTTCACTCAAACTTGCAACGGGTTTCAACTGGCTCAGGCCTGAGTGCTTCGATAATTCGAAATATCGGTCGACTGACATTTTCCACGATCCATTTCATATTCGACGATTCGGTCATGTTCCACATACTTTTCTCGAACCCAAATATCCCATATGATTTCGTAGATTTTTTAACCACAATTATAAGAAATTCAAAAATAATAATGCGTAAATTAAATAGTTGAAGTAAGTTGTGTGAGTGTGAAATAAACAAAGTGCTTGCTGCGATCGCGGTGATGTTTATACTCGCATTAAAAGGTTAAAAGCTTCCGCTGTCCGTTCGTATGTCAGCGGGCTGCATCTCATGAACCGTAATAGTTAGGCAGCCGATTTTTTCACAGAGCTATTTCTTGTTATTGCAGCTAGAACAAGAAATAGCAATAATTAAAAGAAATGGGGGCCCTGATACAATACACCTGATTTTTTATTTCAATGTTTTACGACGATACGGAACTCTTTGTGTGCAGGTTTGATTCGCACTGGTTTTTTATTAAAATATACACTCTGAAAAATGTCAGAGTTAATGTCTTTGATATTATGGTTTTATTATTGATAGTCGTATTCAGAGAGAACCGGTCAAAAGTTCGTACAAGATTAGCAGCGGACTAAGCATACAAAAACCTGTTTAGTCCAATGGATTAAAGTTAGTCCGCCCACTCTGTAAGTTGGGGTAAATAGGGCTGTAAGTGTTTAGTAAAAGTTAAGCTCAAACAATCGTATTCAGAGAGCACCGGTCATAACTTAGTACAAGATTATTTCATATTTCATATTTCAAATTCTTTATTCAGTGGAGCATTTTTTTTTCAAGTATACAATATTACATTGTAAGCACTTAATGCTATAGAATACGTCATGTTAAGTGTTTCTTGTTCGTTGCATGTATTAGCACTGGACTAACCATACTAGAAGCAGTTTAGTCCGGCGGATTAAAGTTAGTTCAATCACTCTGAATACAGCTGAAGCTGAATCATGGTTCGACGTACAATCCAGTTTTGACGTTTTTACAATCGTATTATTTGAGTCGCAAATTGGGGAAGAAAACTGCCTATTTATCGCTGCAGGTGACGTCTAAGCGAACTCACGTAAAATATCTGTCAAAGCTGTCAGATACCTTACAAAAGCAAACAAACGAAAACAATATTTACTCAATCTGTGTAATTTAAATGACTCAATGTTCTCCATGTTATGTTAGGAATATAAGCAATTCGGAAGGGTCGTGTACGCGTACATTCTTGCATTCTCAGCAATATACGCATTTCGGTACGCAGTGAAAGAGTTCGGAGAAGTCGCTGCGGACATTCTCTTTCTACGGCGCAACCAAATCCTGAGCCGGTAGTCTCAGTTCTCACCTAAATTGGCGTTTACGTAAGTTCGAAGTTCTGTAAAAACGTCGAACTCCATACAAGTATTTAATAGATATTCTGTGGTCTTATTTCTTCAAGCTGTCAAAGTCAAACTCGGACTTCCGATTTGTATGAAAACGCGGAGTCGACGTAAACTTCAACGTCGACGTATTTACGGCAACGTTGAGTAAGCTGTCAAATCAAAATCGGACTCGCAAATGGTAGTTCGCTTAACGCCCACTGCGCGCTCTCTTCGATTTCTCCATACATTTGAAAACGCCAGTCGATCGGTTTGCCGTAAACGCCCATTTAGGTGAGAACTCAGACTGACCACTCAGAATTCGGAACAGAGAACATAAAATATCATATTTCGGAAATCATCGCAACGGATTGTCAACAGACTATAGAGAGATGTATTGTCAAGTACCTAGTTTTATATTCTGTGGTATTGTCCCAAAGAGTACCTATACAAAAGTAAAAGTAATCGTGTTCTGTGATTTTGAAATTGAAAATCTGATTGAAATTAAATCGAGCGAGCAAAAGCAGTATATTATAATTGAAACAATGGATCAAATATCGGGCATGTGGCGAAGTGGCACGGACCCGCGAGTCCGCAAGACACTGGTACGGCACAGCGAGCAGCGACTGACTAGTCCGGATCGTCGCACATACACCAGAGCAGAAAAACCGTCCATATCTACCGGTGCGAGAGCATCACTGCAATTGCAAGCCATGGGCGACATGCAAGCATACTCGGAATCAAGGATCAAACATTTACAATCTAATAGTGTTGGGTCTTCGGTCGCTCGTACCAAGAGCAACGTGGGAGCTCGATTTACGCGAAAAGAAAAAAATCTCGATAAACCAAAGTTGTGTTCGAGTCTGGCTCTTCATGAGTACATTGAGCAACTTAAAAGTTCGCAGCCGGTACCGCTCGAGCCAGCAGATATTCAAGGGAACGCTAATATCATCAATAAAAAGGTATCAACCATAAATGTACACACAATAGGGAAGCGATGGGCTTTTGCAATAGAAAAACAATCGAATACAATTGCAATGGGTTGCACGGCGCAAAGCTTTACCACCAGATAGTGCCACATAAAACTATGCCAAGCTATCACATAGAGGTTATGTTTACTTGCGAATCACAGGCAATCACATTGTCCGTGTTTTACATCCATTTCAAGGTAGCTATTCATATTAACTCAGTTTAATTGGTCAACAACCTATAACCTTGAAATGAAACCGTGGCATAGTTTTATGCCATGTAGTAAAGTTTGGCAGCCGTCCTGCCCATTGTCCAGTCACGTATTCCATTGTCGATTAATTCGTCGCCGCAAAGAAATAATCGAACAAAAATTTGCAGTGGTTTTCATTCGCAATCGCCCATCGCTACAATAGGGTAAGGATTTACGCCCTCCGCATTTGCTCACACTCGCATTGGTACTCACGAGCCGCATGCGAGTGGCAGCATTTAAAACCTATGGAGCAGTACCGAAAGCCTCTCACGTGTCGACGCTGGCGCGTGCATGAGCGTGTACGCGCGGGCCGTGCGACTGGCACTAGGTAGCCGAGACACATTTTGCGAGAGGCAGTGTCGCGATTTAAAAGATGGAGGAAGAATTCATTGGAACTTTTAAAAGCGAAAAATGTTAGTATGATATAAAACACCCTGATTACATGGAAATTATATGAAAAGAGTTACATAAAGTGATCCTTGGATATTATCAAATAATTTTCGAAATTTTCAACTGAGAGTGGCGGAATTAACCCTACAACTTACTAAAACTGATGTTTTACAAGTGCGGATTCACACGTGTCGACCAATGTCAATGCCGCATGACATTGCAGTGTCGTGAACGCGTGTGAGTGTGAGCAAATGCGGCGGGCGTTAGCATGGTGTGGCAATCTTGCGATCTCACTGGTAGATTGAATATGGTAGTTTAGGGTCCAACGAACTTATTTTAGCAAAAAATCTTCACCGGTTTCAATTAAACACAAAATTTATTTTGACAAGTGTAATTGTATTATTACCGAATATACGATTGGTCCAATATGTCAATTGGTCCAATCTGTTTTACAATATCCTAGATAATATTTATTTTTATTTTAGAAAGTATAGTCAAAGGATCTATTCCCTGTAATGAGGCTGCATTACAATATTTACCTACTTATTTTATTTTGTGAACCTAATGCTTAAATGTTATGAGAAACGGCTGTCATGTGGAACGGCTAGGCCAATTACGTAGATTGTAATTGCATTTGGACATAGACCATCCTTCTACAATTAGAAACATGCCAAAAACCCCATATTTATAGACAGTATGTGAAATACTATAACCCATATGTAAATAGACTTTTTCGTACTAAGCAGGTACATTTATTCCAAGGAATGTGTTATGTATGTATGTATAATCGACCGTAAAGTAGTTCTTTTTACTGGGCTCTTTCTTCAATTAATGTGTCCTTGCTTCACAGTCGATTATACATACATACATATCACATTCCATATAACCCATATGTTTGTATTAATTTATGCACTTATTACTGCACCAGGTGACAAAACAACTGAACTTCCCATTCAACGAAGCAATATATAAGAACCTCATTGAGCTCAATTGCGCTGGCCCTGCAACCAGTTTAAGCAGCAAGTATCCGCATAGAGTAATGAGGAAGCGAGACCCGGAGCCGGAAGAAGAGGATTTCTTCACAGATGAAGAAGTTGAGAGTGTGGAAGTTCCACTACCCCTAGCGCTGCTCAAAAGCAAACCCATCATTGTAAAAGGAGATGTTGGATTATATGAGCTCATGAAGTCTTACGAAGGGGATCCTCTTTTGTAGCATCTTTAGGGGACTGGCTGAGTGCTGATCAATTGCAGTTTAGCAGTGTTCAAAGTTGAAGGCTTTGATCCCAGCAAAGAATGGACTCACCATTGTGCATCAGAGCTGCACGCCGGCAGAGAAAGTGAAAAATGGAAAATTGACGAGTGGCTACCTTATCGTGTTCAGCTGAAACATTTAATTTCACATCATAACTTATTCTCTTTCAGCTAGGACGCTTGCACAGAACTTTATCAACGTGAGTGAATATTCTAGAAAAAGGCTTGTTTATGAAAAAGTTGGGAAGCTTTTTCCAAATCTGACATTAGATTTGTATTCTTTGACCATAAATACTCACTATCTCAGCCTCGGAATCCTAGTAGCGCAACGCCTGGTGTTTTGATCGAGTTTAAACAACATTTGGCGCATCGGGTTCTGTATGGGTGACCCTTCGACCGTTAAGGGGAACAAATACCGAAATATGATCGTTTTTCTGAAATAGATTACAGTAAAGCCTTTGTTTGTAATGATTGAAAACATACTAAGCTTATAGAACGTACGTTTGCAAAGGTACACATCTCCATTTTGTCTAAAACACTTGTATAGTCATCGAAATAAAAAATATTTCTAAAAGGCCTTTTTTTACCTTTGAAAGCCATGTTTTCTGTTATCTTTCTATTTAGATGAATGAAATAAAAAAAATCTTATATCTTTCAGCCATAACGAGGTACACATACCCTTGTTGTTAAAAAAACTTCTTTTTTTTTTACAAAATCAGACTAGTCGTACCTGGCCGAGCGGGGACGGAGCGCACGAAACGTGCGTACCCTCCCGCTGACATGATGGCACTGGCTAGATTCCGCAAGAAGGCTTAATCTTGCCCGGGTTGGTACCATTAATGATGGTCTAACTGAGCAGTGCCTCGCCTCTCATGCGAGAGGTCGTCACCAGGAGATCTTCTAATGGACAGTTGTCAGTTGTATTTTTGTAGGTTTGAGCAAGTCCAAACACAGAAAAAATATTGGGCTGTTTTTTTTCGGATCATTGACAACAAGTTGTGCTTATGGTTCTTACCATGGCAATGCCGGCCGTGTAGGCGTAAGGGTAGTGCGACGCGTGCAGCGCTTGGACGGGGAGTAGGGAACGCTGCCAGCAGCATCCGTCGACCTTTAAGGGTCAAGTCATAACCTAACCTAACCCAACCCTTAGAACTGGATCCAGGCTAGGTTAGGATTTCCTTTCACAGTGGTGGCGCCACAGCAGCGTACCATATCGACCATTGATACTTGCCTGCTATAACATCAGGTATTGGAGGAGTAGATGTGCATAGCCCTGCAAGGTCCAGGCGAACCTACTCTAACTCGACCTAGTTTTCGGAATTTTATTAAGTCCAAGGCCAAAACTGCCTGCCAAAAAACTAGCGAGTCCTATACCAATGCAGAATGTTCTTCTTGCTGGCACAAATCACATGGTGGGCCGGTGGTGGAATACTGTAGCTACATTTGGGAAGGCGAGTCCCCAGTTGGCGTTCTTGGACTTAATACAACACCAAGCCATCCATCTGGTTGGTTAAATCTTGAGTCGCGGTGTATAGGAACCCCGTCATCACAGATGCATGTGTTTTACGTTTGCTATAGCATGATTAATTGCAAATAAAAAAAAATGATTTAAATGTAATGTGTTTTATTTTACACTCTTATGCTACTAATTATTATCTAACTATCATTAATGTATGCTATTTGTAGATAAAAGAAACAAAAATAGTCACCGGTGCCATTATTCAGTGTCAATTTTGCAGTTTTTATGGGTGCAATAAGTTGTAAAACATTGTGACCAACAAAATACCATCATTTTAAACAATCCCGGGTCCATCAAGGCAATGCTTGAAATATATTATCTATTCCATGCATTAAGAGGATAATAAGGTGATCAAGTTTCATACAATGGCTCGTGCCTGTTTCCTCGGCCAAATTAAGAAAATCATTCTGAAAATTGGCACATTAAATAAATCACCTGAGAGCGAATTAAGTTATACAAATTAAAACATACACACGTATGTTTTGTTTTATTTTTTATAACTTAACTTGAATCTATGAAATATGCTTTTTTGTATTTGCATACACATTTATAAGTGCTTATATCACCGATATAAGTGAATGTATAAAAAATCGCACAGATTAAAAAAGGTGGTAGACATTTTTTTGTTAAAAGATATGAAGGGCGTTTTTAGCTCAAAAAGTAGACTATCCTAGTGTTAGATGCTAACTTACTAGTTTAAAAATGAAGCTATACACAAAGCTAGAATAACTAATTACTACTTGCGATCTTGCCTTCAATAAAACTTGCCTCGTGTACCCCGACCTAGGTATATATATATACGAGGCAAGTTTACCTATCTCGATGTCGGGATGGTTGACGGTAATTTAAATTTCCCACCAATCATCGCTGTCGCCATCTGTAGTCCACTCTCACGACTACCAAAATATAGTAACGTATAATGTTTAGATTTCGATACTTTCCTTAGATATCGATACTTTATTGTGTTTAATGGTCGAATAAGCTTAAAAATAACGACATGACTAGACTAAGAGGTATTAGGTAGAAACTACGTGGGACGGGTTTATGTTTTTTCGCCTCAACCAGTATGGCTGGCACAGCCTCCTAGACAAGATGCTCGTCCAAGCACTTAAGGACTCTACAATAAGTTAAAAGCCGGACGCATCGCATACGGCTGTATATATCCAGACAAATAAAGTAAAACAGCGGGCAAACGACATACGAGTCGCGTTTTCGGCGCGTACTATGACCAACTCTTGTACTCATGGAACGAATAAGAGAAGATGTGATTATCTATACAGAAAATGATGAAACCGCAGCGCAAAATCAGCACGCCTAGAGCACAGTCAAGCGATATGGCTAGTCATATCGATACGGAGGACGTTATACAAAAAAAATAAATTACAGCTTGGGAGGCTGTAAGTGTGGCAATTGTGAGAGAATTCGATGAAGTAATTATTCACAATGGAAGGAAATTAGACCGTTGAGAGAGGCTGGCCGTGGTTCGGATTCCACGTTAAGCTGTAGGTCCCCTTCCTCACTTACTAGGTGGTAGGGTTTATCCCGCCCGGGTTGGTACCATCGCATTGGATGAACGATGGTCGAAGCGGCAATGAAAATTGTCCGTGTTTTCCATCCAGTTCAATGTAGCCGTGCAATATAAGGAAGGTCCTGGCATGGCACCTAGTTCCCATGTGGTGTGTTGGGCTAATACCATGACAGAACTTGTGGTATTAGCCATCCATGTCCAGTCACATAAAAAAAAAAAAAAAAGCAATGAAATCATATCTATTAATTGTATGTGTAGTGTTATGAATCAAGCACAATTTTGAATCGTATAAATAGGTTTTATTCAGCAAAACAAGACAACGTGTGTGACAGATGACAAATAACTTTTTAATCAACACATTTACCCCACGGGGAAGTCTTGCAGGTAGGAAGGAGGCTTACGGTCCCTCTCAGAGCTTGGAATTCTCCTACAGTCCCTCTTTCCGTAATCAATGCCGTCAGTCGTTGCAGTCAAGGTCTGATACCAAATATGATTTTAGTGACGACGGCAATATGTTTGAATGTTCAAACTTTGCAGTCAAGGTCCGTAACGGAGGTATAGCATTAACATTTCATAGTTCATGGTTAATTAATTTGATAGATTTTTCTACACAGTTAAATAAATGTATATAGGTATTATATTAAATACTTTGTTAGTAGGAGGCATTGATTACGGAAAGGGGGACTGTAGGAGAACTCCAAATTATGGGTAAACATCAGGTGGAGAAATTGGTTAGACGCAATACCCGCGAATGATATGTTTTGCTGGTTCGGGTCCAGCCTTGCAGGATATTCGTAAAATAGTTCA